>OZ014427.1:26897813-28375357 GCA_963966015.1 Aphidecta obliterata | reverse complement strand
GGAAGGAAAAGGACGACCTGAATTTACTTGTAGAATGACGAGGAATATTGATTTTCGATCTTACCCTGATATTAAACGAATGGACGTCACTTCTTAACTCGAGCTTGCAGTGCAGGTATGGAAGTAATTTCAATTTAATGATTTTATGAATGAAACAACACAAGTGCATTTTCCGACGATTAGTCATATTTAACCAACGCAATGTATTTATGTGACTAGATGTGGAGATATACCTCCTCAAACCAAGGATGAAACGGCAACAGCGATTCTGCACGGATTGAATTCGCATTGAATCAAATTTATCAAGGAAGGAACCATATATACTCCGTTTAAGAATTATTGACATCTCGGTTGGCTGTGAAAAATCGAATTTAAGTTGGTAATAGACTATTCAGTAATATTTTGGGTTGCTGAATTCAGGTTGGTATAGGAATAGCACTAACATTACCCATAGAAATTATACTTCGATGATTTTATCGAAGATATTGGTGAATATGTATTTATAAAAATTTGCTCTGAATTTGAGTATTTTTTGTCTTATGCTATTAAAATGGCTGGAATTGACCAGGATTCCAGGATACATCGCGCCTAACAAGAGAACGCCAGGCAGTTTGTCGGTGTTACTTCGAGTTTTTCAAAGATTTGGCATATATTTCCGCTAGTGTTTCAGGTAAACTGTTATTCACCGACTCAAAGTGTATTCTGATTGATCAATGTCTCTTAAATTTTCAAATTTCACCAAGCCCTGTCCGTAGAATATTAGCATGTTATTACAGCCTGGAATTAGCAGTGGAAGAAAACCTATCCGATAGGATTATTCCTTCAAAGGGTCATTGAATGACTTTGTTTTTGCTAGAATTAAAAACAATGAATATATCAGTTTAGATATTCTTTTTGAACTGGCCAAAGAGCACCTAGATTTCAATTGATCGAAGTCAACATTATATTATATCATAAAAAAAATTGGATACAAATACAAAAAAGTTGATGGAAGGAAAATTCTTATTGATAAACAGAAAAATATAATAAAAATATTACGATATTGTGATAAATACCGAGAATACATGGAACAAAACGTGAAATTCATTTATCTAGATGAAATTTGGATATTCGAAAACGGTATTCAAATTCGTCAGTGGACAGTGAACACTAGAAAATAATCCAAAAGGTATGCCGAGTATTTTCAAGGGTGAAGGCAGAAGGTGCCCTATTTTGAATGCTGGAACAATTGATGGATTTTTACCTGGATGTGATCCGATTCTTGACAGTGGTATTAATGATAAGGATTACTATGGATGGTGAATTATTTCATAAATGGGTTATTGAAAAATTGAAACCTTCCCTGCAAAAGGATGCCCATCAATAGGATTATGTCAGCTTATTCAATAAACACATCCAAATCACTACACTACGTGGAAACAAAGTTTTCAATGATATTTTTATCTTTGCTCTTGTATCATTCATAGATATTTTAAGTTTATTTATTATACTTCTACTGTATGGTACCCTGTTCACATTCCCTCTGCTAATACACATGCTATATTGTTCCCAATTCAAAAGTATACTGAATAATTGTAAAATTGCTCATCAATTATAATATATTCAATAATTCATGGACAGTTTTAATGAATGAAAATAAAAATTGACTTTCTTTAAGTATTTAACACCGAGCAATAAATAATTCACAAATTGGTTCATACAGATTTCATGTCAAAATTCTTCATGTACTACAAAGATTCTTAATTTTTGTTTCTCTCTTATTTCTTAATACATTATAACGTTTTATCCAATCCATTCTTTTGGCTCTGCGCTTCGAAGTATCCAAAAATTTTTTTTTGTTGCACCACTAGCCACCTGCTAGAATTCCATTAATTATCCTTCTTAAATCCTGACATAAAATGGTCCTCTCATAGTTATATGGTTAGAATTTTGCAAGATTTCTAATATCAATAAATATTGCATGGTCCTGAGTGAAAATAAATATTTATTTGAATGATCTTCAATTTTCCATGGTTGACTTTTATATGAACGATAAGTTCAGATAATTTCATATGAAAGCATTCCACGATATTTTTGCGCTTTCAAACCTGAATTCCCATGTAGAAACTGCAATCGAAATATTCCGGCTTAATTATTCGATAATTCGTATACTCAACACTTTTCTAGGTTATATTTATGTTCCATTTCTATGATGAAATTTAGTTACTTTTTAGTAACCAGAAATAAAGCCTAGACTGGACGTTCATGGCCTGCTTCGATGTCAATAATTCTTAAATGGACTATATACTCCGTTTAAGAATTATTGACATCTCGGTTGGCTGTGAAAAATCGAATTTAAGTTGGTAATAGACTATTCAGTAATATTTTGGGTTGCTGAATTCGGGTTGGTATAGGAATAACACTAACATTACCCATAGAAATCTTGCTTTGATGATTTTATCGAAGATATTGGTGAATAATTATAAAAAATTGCTCTGAATTTGAGTATTTTTTGTCTTATGCTATTAAAATGGCTGGAATTCACCAGGATACATCGCGCCTAACAAGATAACGCCAGGCAGTTTGTCGGTGTTACTTCGAGTTTTTCAAAGATTTGGCATATATTTCCGCTAGTGTTTCAGGTAAACTGTTATTCACCGACTCAAAGTGTATTCTGATTGATCAATGTCTCTTAAATTTTCAGATTTCACCAAGCCCTGTCCGTAGAATATTAGCATGTTATTACAGCCTGGAATTAGCAGTGGAAGAAAACCTGTCCGATACGATTATTCCTTCAAAGAGTCATTGAATGACTTTGTTTTTGCTAGAATTAAAAACAATGAATATATCAGTTTAGATATCCTTTTCGAACTGGCCAAAGAGCACCTAGATTTCAATTGATCGAAGTCAACATTATATTACCTATATCATAAAAAAAATTGGATACAAATACAAAAAAGTTGATCGAAGGAAAATTCTTACTGATGAACAGAAAAATATAATAAAAATATTACGATATTGTGATAAATACCGAGAATACACGGAACAAAATGTAAAATTTGAAAACGGTATTCAAATTCGTCAGTGGACACTAGAAAATAATCCAAAAGGTATGCCGAGTATTTTCAAGGGTAAAGGCAGAAGGTGCCCTATTTTGAATGCTGGAACAATTGATGGATTTTTACCTGGATGTGATCCGATTCTTGACAGTGGTATTAATGATAAGGATTACTATGAATGGTGAATTATTTCATAAATGGGTTATTGAAAAATTGAAACCTTCCCTGCAAAAGGATGCCCATCAATAGGATTATGTCAGCTTATTCAATAAACACATCCAAATCACTACACTACGTGGAAACAAAGTTTTCAATGATATTTTTATCTTTGCTCTTGTATCATTCATAGATATTTTAAGTTCATTTATTATACTTCTACTGTATGGTACCCTGTTCACATTCCCTCTGCTAATACACATGCTATATTGTTCCCAATTCAAAAGTATACTGAATAATTGTAAAATTGCTCATCAATTATAATATATTCAATAATTCATGGACAGTTTTAATGAATGAAAATAAAAATTGACTTTCTTTAAGTATTTAACACCGAGCAATAAATAATTCACAAATTGGTTCATACAGATTTCATGTCAAAATTCTTCATGTACTACAAAGATTCTTAATTTTTGTTTCTCTCTTATTTCTTAATACATTATAACGTTTTATCCAATCCATTCTTTTGGCCCTGCGCTTCGAAGTATCCAAAAATTTTTTTCTGTTGCACCACTAGCTACCTGCTAGAATTCCATTAATTATCCTTCTTGAATCCTTACATAAAATGGTACTCTTATAGTTATATGGTTAGAATTTTGCAAGATTTCCAATACCAATAAATATTGCATGGTCCTGAGTGAAAATAAATATTTATTTGAATGATCTTCAATTTTCCATGGTTGACTTTTATATGAACGATAAGTTCAGATAATTTCATATGAAAGCATTTCACGATATTTTTGCGCTTTCAAACCTGAATTCCCATGTTTGAACTGCAATCGCAATATTCCGGCATAATTATTCGATAATTCGTATACTCAACACTTTTCTAGGTTATATTTATGTTTTATTTCTATGATGAAGTTTAGTGACTTTTTTGTAACTAGAAATAAAGCCTCGACTGGACGTTCATGGCCTGCTTCGATGTCAGTAATTCTTAAATGGACTATACAACATCACAATAATCGAAACAAGATAGCACAAGTTGGTTACACAGTGTCATCCCCAGTCCCCTGTTCAAAAAGTGTCGATTACTGTACAGCAGTTTGAGAGACATATAAGCTCTTTGAATACATTTCGATATATGGTTGGAGAACTTTAATCGAGCATCAACTAAGAGACCAAGGTTCTTTACGACCTCCTGGGGTTGCAAAACCGTATCAACAATGGTAATAGATGTTAGATTCGCTTTAGAAATTGCCGACCTGCCACCGAACAGAATGAGACTTGACTTGGTGGGGTTGATGTGCAGGTTATGTTTCTTCGCGAAAGTAATGATCGAATGCAAATCATTGTTGATCAAAGAACTTGCCTCATGTGCGTGATCTGGGTGGAAACCGAAATAAATTTTACTATCGTCCGCAAAGAAATGATGCCTGCAGTGACGTAATGAAGAACACAGATCAGCTGTATAAATCAGAAAAAGTAGGGGACGCAAAACCGACCCATGTGGAACCCTCTTGTTCACCTCAATGCTTGAAGACTCCCTTTCCTCGATCCTAACATATCGACTCCTACCTTTCAGAAAAGATTAGAAAAATTTAAGGGCTCTATCATGAATTCCGTAATACCTCAGCTTAGATAGTAGCAGCCTGTGGTCCATAGTATCAAAGGCCTTAGTAAAGTCCAAAAGAACCTGAGCAGTAACCAATCCATCATCCCAATCTCTGAGTATATCATCTAATATATGAGCAAGCGCCGCAGGAACGCTGTACCCTTTTCTGAAGCCAGATCGGTGAGGTGGTAAGATTTTGGAAGATGTGCAGTACTCATATAGCCCCCTATAAACCCACTTCTCCAATACCTTCGACAAGAATGGAAGGATGCTAATTGGCCTGAGATCGCTCACAGACTGAGGCTGGGACACCTTCGGTAGTGGACGAATTATAGCCACTTCCCAGGAAGAGGGAAAGTAACCGTACTCCAGACAAGAATTTATTATGTTGGTAACAGGACCCAGCACCTCCGGCATATATTGTCCAATCATAATCCCAGAAAGACTATCAGCACCGACCGAAGTCGACCTTATCTCAGCGATTATCCAGTCAGAATCACGTGCAATGCTATTATAGTGGGATATCATCTCGGCACAATCCTCGTCAAACCTATCTGAGACCGATATAAAGTTGCGATTGATCTCTTCTACCCTTTCCGAAAAAGTGGGAGGAAGTATTGTTGTTGTTGGGCACAACATTCGGGTTCCTTAATTGTTTCCATAAATTACTTGAATTACCATCAGCTCTTGAAATAAAATCGATGAAGGCCTTCTTTTCCCTTCGGATAGCACTCAATGTTAGATTTCTCAAAGATTTGTACTTTTCAAAATCTCCCGCTGATTTAGTAGTTTTGTAGCGATGCAGTGCCCAATTCCTTTGATCGATCATAATCTTGATGACATCAGTCAATGTAGTTTCAACATGTCATTCTCCATCTGACCACAAAATTTTATCTTGATCGAATCAGTAGTAGTAGGAGAACAAAATTGCGAACGCCCTTATTTACGAAACCCCTAGTCGAATTTGGCCCAATAACGAACTCAACCGCGGCATTCGAGGTTCGAACATACCCTGAAAATTTCTAAGTCGTTCTGTTCTAGAGTTATCGTGTATACGGCCGGACGGATTCGTCATCAGTTAGTTGAACCATGTCGATTGAGACCATTGTAAGCTAAAAATTCGAAAAATAGAGACATCGTGACGAAATGATTAGCCCTCGTGTAAGTAGAACGAGCGCTCAAAAATTAGGTTAATTTCGCCAAAGAACTCCAACTAAGACTCATACATTCAAAACAATCAAAATTTGCCACCCCAAAAAGTATTTGTCTCGGAAACCAGGTGGTTGATCCTTCAGCCGACCACTTAATTTCTGGGAGTACATATTACGAATTCTTGAATTGGGAGACACATATTATGGACAAACTCTGTTTAAAATTGGGAGGTGTAAGTTATGGTATCAGAACGGTAGCTCAGTATATGAATGGAGATACAGTTAGAATTTTGTACCATGCTAATTTCGAATCATTATTGAGATTCGGAATAATTTTCTGGGGTGGAAACTCTGAAATACAGTCAGTATTCGTAGCACAAAAGAGAACAATAAGGACCATTTGTAAAATCAAATTTAGGGAAACCTGTAAAGGAAAGTTTAGGTATGATATATGAACATTTTGACTATGTATGGATTGGATTAATTCATGTATTTATGAATGTTTGTTATTTGTATTCAAAAATAGAAATAATTTTGATATAGGTGGTTATCACAATTATAATACAAGGACTCAAGATTTTGTTTTTTCCCAATATAGATTGCCTATGACGGAAAAAGGGCCATATTATAAATATGTGTATAAAATTCTATCAACAAGTTGCCAAATCATATAAAATGTTTTTATAATTCAAGAAGGTATAAGAAATTAGTCATGTAAGTATAGTCCATTTAAGAATTATTGACATCGAAGCAGGCCATTAACGTCCAGTCCAGGCTTTATTTCTAGTTACAAAAAAGTAACTAAATTTCATCATAGAAATGAAACATAAATATAACCTAGAAAAGTGTTGAGTATACGAATATTACGAATTATCGGAATTATCGAATAATTAAGCCGAAATATTTCAATTGCAGTTTGAAAATGGGAATTCAGGTTTGAAAGCGCCAAAATATCGTGGAATGCTTTCATATGAAATTATCTGAACTTATCGTTCATATAAAAGTCAACCATGGAAAATTGAAGATCATTCAAATAAATATTTATTTTCACTCAGGACCATGCAATATTTATTGGTATTGGAAATCTTGCAAAATTCTAACCATATAACTATAAGAGTACCATTTTATGTCAGGATTCAAGGAGGATAATTAAACTATTAAACTAACTATTAAACAGAAAAAAATTTTTGGATACTTCGCAAGCACAGGGCCAAAAGAATGGATTGGAAAAAACGTTATAATGTATTAAGAAATAAGAGAGAAACAAAAATTAAGAATCTATGTAGTACATGAAGAATTTTGACATGAAATTTGAACCGAACTATCAATATATGAACCAATTTGTGAATTATTTATTGCTTGGTGTTGAATACTTCAAGAAAGTCAATTTTTATTTTCATTCATTAAAACTGTCCATGACTTATTGAAAATATTATAATTGACGAGCAATTTTACAATTATTCAGTATACTTTTGAATTGGGAACAATATAGCATGTGTATTAGGAGAGGGAATGTGAACAGGGTAACATACAGTATAAGTATAATGAATAAACTTAAAATATCTATGAATGATACAAGAGCAAAGATAAAAATATCATTGAAAACTTTGTTTCCACGTAGTGTAGTGACTTGGACGTGTTTATTGAATAAGCTGACATAATCCTATTGATGGGCATCCTTTTTCAGGGAAGTTTTCAATTTTTCAATAACCCATTTATGAAATAAATCACCATTCATAGTAATCCTTATCATTAATACCACTGTCAAGAATCGGATCAGATCCAGGTAAAAATCCATCAATTGTTCCAGCATTCAAAATAGTGCACCTTCTGCCTTTACCCTTGAATATACTCGGCATACCTTTTGGATTATTTTCTAGTGTCTACTGACGAATTTGAATACCGTTTTTGAATATCCAAATTTCATCTAGATAAATGAATTTTACGTTTTGTTCCATGCATTCTCATTTCTCATATAATATAATGTTGACTTTGATCAATTGAAATCTAGGTGCTCTTTGGCCAGTTCGAAAAGGATATCTAAACTGATATATTCATTGTTTTTAATTCTAGCAAAAACAAAGTCATTCAATGTCTCTTTGAAGGAATAATCGTATCGCACAGGTTTTCTTCCACTGCTAATTCCAGGCTGTAATAACATGCTAATATTCTACGGACAGGGCTTGGTGAAATCTGAAAATTTAAGAGACATTGATCAATCAGAATACACTTTGAGTCGGTGAATAACAGTGTACCTGAAACACTAGCGGAAATATATGCCAAATCTTTGAAAAACTCGAAGTAACACCGACAAACTGCCTGGCGTTCTCTTGTTAGGCGCGATGTATCCTGGTTACCTTCAGCCATTTTAATAGCATAAGACAAAAAATACTCAAATTCAGAGCAAATTTTTATAATTACATATTCACCAATATCTTCGATAAAATCAACAAAGCAAGATTTCTATGGGTAATGTTAGTGTTATTCCTATACCAACCTGAATTCAGCAACCCAAAATATTACTGAATAGTCTATTACCAACTTAAGTTCGATTTTTCACAGCCAGCCGAGATGTTAATAATTCTTAAACGGAGTATATAATGTATATATGCTGGTTCAATTAGAACCATACACTCTACAGTCTAAAGGATTATTTCATATCCTAGAGTTTAGGTTAATTTGATTAGTATAAGGACGTCATTCAATTTTTTGTATTGCATGTAAAATCTGAAATAAAGAAAATTCAACTGAACTAAAAAACTAAACAATCTACCATATGTCACCTTCACAGAATCCATGAACGCATCAGCGTCTCAAGCAAACGCGACAAACCAAAGGCATAGTGACTAATTAATAACGTTGCAAACTGTTAAGAGCTGAGCCCCACCTCCACAAGTTGACAGAAGTCCATAGCACTCTTGATCTATTTTTTTAGGGCACATTATTTACTTCTTTGTACTAGGTTTCTGTGAAACCCCTCAGAAGCTAATTCAGAGCTGGTGGTGGTAGGTGGTAAGTGGTCTGTGAGCCTTCTCTGAGTACCATCACTGGTTTATTATTAATCCAACAGTGAATGGTGGCACTGTCTCCACTCCAGGTCAGAAAATGAGGGAGGAACAGGAATCCCATTTCCCGCCCCGAAACGAGGTTAGCTATAAAACGATTGAGTCCTGTCATTATAAATTGATTTATTCTGTATATTGAAGAAGACGAAACTTTCGTCAATCCGCCTGGATTTAAAACAGAAAAGGCCACCAAGAAGTTCGTTAATAAATTCACTGAAATAGCATATCTACTCGAAGATGTATCCCGCAAGGTCCCCAAGCTCGCTTCCTGCTTCTCCTCGGAGTAGCCGTCTCCTTCAAGCGTTTTAAGGGGGATTACGGAGCACTCGATAAATGGGCGCGAACGACATTAACGAAGCTTGAAGATTTCTTCCCTAGATTTCTGAACTCCATTCGTCACGTGAAATTCGGGAGGTAATTGCCCCCGTCATTGAATTTGGCGTTATCGACAACCGTCGCCCGATTATCAGATAAGTTTTATGCCGTGCGAACGGCGTTAGATTATCGGCTTCAAAAAGGAAGATATTAGGAAGGAAGCATTTTTCTCATAACACTGTATCGAGGTTCTAATAGAACTTAATTCATGTTTGCCTCCTTGAGCTGTTTATTTTGCCACTTTCGACATTGAACCAGACGTCTCCTGCGTACGTTAAGCTTGATATTAGCACTGTCTTGATTATCTCCATCTTTTTATCCAGCGACAGTTTGCTGTTTATATTTAGGAGCGGGTATAAATAAGCCTGTAGTTGCTTGGTCTTCTTTTTGATTTTTCCCATTTGTTTGTTGAATTTCAGTTTTCATTAAGGGTCACGCCTAGATATTTCGCTTGATCGTCCCAGTCTATCTTCTAGTTTTCTATCATGACGTTTCCAGCCTTTTCTTTTTGAGCGCTCGTACTACTTACACGAGGGCTATATAATTTCGTCACGATGTGATGTGATGATGTTATGTGTTTTTCGAATTTTGAGCCGAAAATGGTCTCAAAAGACTATGTTCGACTCACTGATGACGAATCCTTCGAAAAATTCGAGTCTGTCCGTCCGTCCGGCCGGCCGTCTGTCCGTATACACGATAACTCTCGAACGGAATGTCCTAGAAACTTGATATTTTCAGGGTAGGTTCGAATCTCGAATGTCGCGGTTGAGTTCGTTATTGGGCAAAATTCGCCCAGGGATTCCGTGAATATGGCCGCTCGAAATTTTGTTTTCCTGATTACTTCGAAACTACAGATTCGATCGAAGTGAAATTTTGCTCTCAGATGGAGAACAACGTGTTCAAGCTACATGCAATTTTGTTCAGCTCGCATAACCAGAACCATAGAAACCATAGAAAATTATAACTTTGTAATGAAAAGGCCTAGGGACTTGAAATTTTCAGGATAGGTGTGGATCTCGAATGTTGCGGTCACGTTCATCTGAAGAGAACATTTGTTTCCCGAAACTATTGCACATTAAATCAATAGTGAAAAAACATACAGTTTTAATTTTTTTTGCCGATTTCCTGATTAAGGAGGTGTTGGATTCGTGAGAACGTAGCAATTAGAATTCGAAAGTTATTAAAAAAATTAAAACCACTACCGTGAAGTCAGGAGCTTTCGAGCGCTTGTTCATCCACCTTGTAGGTAGATTCGCATTTTTTTTTCGATAATTCGCTATAATTTTCTACGGTATCTATTGTCTTGGTGAAGCGATCTGAACAACGTAGTTTGAATACATCATTCTTCATCTATGAGCAAAATTTCATTCCAATCCAATCAGCAGTTTCGAAATTATTAGGAAAAAAATATTTTGAACAGCCATATTCACGGAACCTCTAGTCCAATTTTGCTCATTGATAAACGTGACCGCGACATTCGAGATCCACACCTATCCTGGAAATTTCAAGCGCTGTGCATTCTCCCAGGAAAAAAATTGTTCATTAAATTACGCATCCCCCCTCCCCCAGAAATTCAGCTCTTGAGCTATCGAGTGGCCCCCGCGGTCCCAAGATTTGACCCCTCTAGATTTTTTTCTTTGGGGGTATCTAAAAATCCGTAGTTCACAAAACAGAACCTGCTCCAATCGAAGAACTTTAGGATCGGATTAGGCAAAAATGCCGCAATATTTCCCGCGAAACTTTTGCCAATGTGAGACAAACATTTGAGAACAGACCGTATTATTGTTTGGCTAGTAATGGAAATCATTTCGAGCATCTCATTTGATTAGTACACTAAGTATGAACACCCCGTAACTACTTCAAGGACTCAATAAAAAATTTGAAACTGTAGTATTCATGAAGAGGGACAAATTGTCTTTCAATTGAGGTATAACTCACCCTCTATTCCCTATGAAGAATTCAGGAGTGACAACCCCTACACCTAGTGTTTAGTCTAATGTGCATTTACCATGTACTTGTGACATTCTTTGAAATAAACATTATTATTATTATTATTATTAGTGTTGAGGAGATTTTGGCTTACAATTGTGCTCGAAGTATGTCCCCCTCCGACAAGGGCGTAGATATGGGGGAGGGGATTCTGGGGGTAATTACCCCCTCCCAAGACTTCCAAAATATAAAGTTTCAGAATTATCGCCAAGAAGAAGAACTCATTCAAGTCATTCATCAATCCCTTATTTATGTGCTCACGAAATTTCAGCGGGATATGGGGAATAGTTTACAGGAAACCGAAATTTTGAAGAAGAATTTTTTTGGAATCATTTAGGGGTACGATCCTCCCGCAATTTCACATGAACCTTAGTGTCATAATCTCACAACTAACTACAAAGTTTCAATTCGAACAGATCAGTGTTTTTCGAATTATCTCCTAACTCGCACAAGCTTTGAGCTTCTGAAGCTCTCAGCTTCTGAGGGGTTTCACAGAGGCCTAGGAGAGTCGGGATATAAACAATAAGCAATGACAATTGAGAAAAAAATTCAGATGACTACATCTTCGGCGGATTCCGCCCATTCACAAAGTTGACTGCCGGATTCAGATTTCGAACGTACCCAGATCATTTCAAAATGCTAGACCTCTTCTGTCGAGAGTTATTATGTTTACGGACGGGCGTACAGAATTGAATTTAACTACGAATTCTTTTTCTGAGAGTTCAACCTAATAGTTTGAGAACATGCTTGGCTCCAAATTCGAAAATAACAGACATTAGGACAAAATTATAACCCTTTTGTTAACAGAAACAAAAGCGCAATTATTCACAATGAATAAACTTGTCAAGAATATGTATCTATTTGAATTTCTTGTGCGGTATTTGTATTGAATCTACAATGACCAATGACCAAAGAGTCAAAAAGTATAACTTTTTGAACAATTTCCTTCGGTATCTGCGAAATAAAAAAATATTCACATCTCGTAGAAAGTATGGCAAAAGTATGGTGGGACCACTGGCACCCTGTATGTGTCTTTGCTTGAACGCAAATTATCATGATACTTTCAGTTTTTTGATATCCCTTAATGGAAACCAACGCTGCCAATTCAAATTCAATTTTTGCAAAATCAAGTATATCTAAACCGAAGCGCATCTGAATTACCTAGGAATTATTTTACCTGATTTGATGATCTGATGATGGAAATGAAATGTATAAAACAATTAGGTTTATGATATTGATGATTTTAGAGCGCTCGTACCTACTACTTACACGAGGGCTATATCATTTCGTCACGATGTCTGTATTTTTCGAATGTTGAGCCGAAAATGGTCTCAAACGACTATGTTCGACTCACTGATGACGAATCCGTCAAAAAATTTGAGTCTGTCCGTCCGTCCGGCCGTCCGTATACACGATAACTCTCGAACGAAATGTCCTAGAAACTTGAAATTTTCAGGGTAGGTTTGAATCTCGAATGCCGCGGTTGAGTTCGTTATTGGGCAAAATTCGCCGAGGGGTTCCGTTAATATGGACGCTCGAAATTTTGTTCTCCCAATTACTTCGAAACTACAGATTCGATCTAGTTGAAATTTTGCACTCAAATGGATAATGACGTGTTCAAGCTACATGCGAAATTTTGTCCAGATCGCATGACCAGAACCATAGAAACCATAGCAAATTGAAACTCTGTAATGGGAAGACCTAGGGACTTGAAATTTTCAGGATAGGTTTGGATCTCGAATGTCGCGGTCACGTTCATCAATGAGCAAAATTAGACCAGGGGTTCGTAAATATGTCCGTTTGAAATTCGGTTTTAATGATAATTTCAAAACAATGGATTTGATCGTAACGAAATTTTGTATTTAAATTGAGAATAATATATTCGAGCTCAATTTCTTCCAGATCGCATGATCAAAACCATAGAAAGAAATAACTTTCGAACGGAAAGGCCTAGGGACTTGAAATTTTCAGGATCGGTTCGGATAGCGAATTTCGCGTTCACGTTCATCAATGATCAAAATTATACTAGGGGTTCCGTAAATATAGCCGTTCGAACAATTTTTTTCCTGATAATTTCGAAACTACTTATTGGATTGGAATGAAATTTCGCACATAGATGAAGAATAATATATTCAAACTACGTGGAAAATTGGGTCCAGATCGCGTTACCAATACCGTAGAAAATTCTAGCGAATTATCGAAAAAAAGAATGGTCACCTAAACCACTGACTTGTAGTCTGGATTTTCGCCTCAGTTTGAAAATTTGTTTGACAGCTGTCAAAAATTTCCTCAATTGGTTTCCGAAACTAGAAAATGCGAATCTACCTACAAGGTGCATGTACGAGCGCTCAAAAGCTCCTGCCTTCACGGCAGTGCTTTTCGTAATTTTTTAATCACCTTTTCGGATATATCAGAACAAATTGGATAGTTCCCGCCCGTAGTTTAATCGTCATCATCTTCTCAATACTGCTTTGTGTCATAAATTCAACAGTTAAACTTATTTCTATACAAATATAATGTAGTTATAAAGTATTTTCACAATGCAATCTGTATCAAAACCGTTTTCAATTAAAATTATTAAACTATGTAATTAAGTAAATACGATTATAATACATACCAAAAATTGTTTAATTTTGAAAAAATATCAGTTAATATACATTACTGCCCTCTGGCGGGGTCAGCTGAAACATTGATTACTTACATTTCGTAGTCGAAGAATACTTCAGGTCATCTTAATCTCGAAACGTCAGAGTTTGCACTGTTTGCAGTCATAGAGTGAAAAGCGCTTGCGTAATACATGTGTTGTTTGGTTGTTGAAGTAAAATTTGGCCAATGACTGCTTGAAACAACGGAAAACCTTAATTTATAAAAAAAATTTTGTTGTTTCTTTAAGTGACGAGGTAAGTCTAATTTTGAAGAATAATATTTGATTTTTCTCGAAGGAATCCATGGATTTACTGTCACCTCTGGAATTTTATACATCAAACATAAACAACAATCCAGAAGTAGATGTGTTTTTTATATATTATTCCTGGAGTGAACATTCGAATTGATTAATTTTTGTTATTGTAGGTTTTTACATATTGTGATAATGGCAGACCAACAACAATTCTTCTTGAAATGGAATGATTTCCAAAGTAATATGGTAACCTCATTTCGACATTTGAGGGATGAAAAGAGTTTCACTGATGTTACATTAGCATGCGAGGGTCAGACTTGTAAAGCTCATAAGATGGTTTTATCGGCGTGTAGTCCCTATTTCAAGAGTTTACTAGAGGTAAATTTTAATATTTAAAATATAACTTCTATCTGTGATAGCAGAATCTTCGAATAATTATAAATAAGGAATTCATCAAATCTAGCATTTTTCTTTGCTTTTTCATAAGGTTAAGGTTATACTGTCACAATTTTTTGTGCTATTTTCTATGCTGAAAATGATTGTTTACTTCAACTGATAAGATCTAAAGCTTGTTACACATTACAGTAAGTCTTTACTATGATGCACTTCTAGCACGAATGAAATGTTTGTTGTTTGTTCAATCTTTTTCATATCTTTGGAAAATTTTTCAAACTATCGAAGACAAAATGCTCTGTAATCACTAGTGACATTTATTTATGAATGATTCCGATTTTTCAAAGAAATATTTTTAACGCATTTCAATTTGTTCTACTTGAGGCAGTCATAAAAACGAACTGGATATAGTTTTTTTAAGAAAATACGATATTATCAATAATGTGAAGTGGATATGTACCTATCATTTTCATTTTAAATATCCTATTTCAAATGATTTCTTTTGATAAAGGTTTGAATAGAAAATTTTTCCCAAATGTTCACTCATTCTTGAAGATGAAATAACATTTGCTGGATTCTGATGAATGACAAATGGAAAAAAGGTTTGTCTACGCCTCAAGTATCTTCTGTTAATATATATGTACAAACCAAAGGCTAGCACTATGTACATTCGATTCTCTAGTGTACATATATAAATGGATTTTTGTTTCAGGAAAATCCATCCAAACATCCCATTATAATACTCAAAGATGTAGCTTACAGTCATCTACAGGCAATCCTCGAATTCATGTATGCTGGAGAGGTCAATGTTAGTCAAGAGCAATTACCTGCATTCTTGAAAACGGCAGATAGGCTAAAAGTGAAAGGACTCGCTGAAAGTTCTACGGGTGGAAATGTTAGGGAATAGTTATGCAAGTTGTATGAGTATTTCTTCTTTCGTGTTGTATTTATTTCTGACATCATGAAAATATCGATTAACATTTCAATTGTCAGCTTCAAGAACTTCTAAAACTATATCGTTTCTTTGAAGCTGATAATATGTTGACGATGTCTTGTTTTGGTTTTCCATAGATATATATTAACTCTTGGTCTAGTTACCTAATAGTCTTTACCCAAAGATTCAACCTGAACCATTTTATGATTGTTTTTGATTTTCTGTATATACTCAAAAAAATAGGACAGGAATATCCTTTTGGGTATTAATTGAACATGCTACACAGTGTTATATCTCGATTCTGAGAAAGCCAATTTCTCTTTACTTGCAGGAATTGTATAGTTTTCTAATTATTGAACTTCCAATTTTCCTAATACTCATTTCATTTTTGGTTTCCTCCATTAAATGAGGATCAGCGAAACTTCATTCATCTTTGTTGTCTAGAATTTCATTTTCAGATGTATGGAATTCTCCAATAGACTCAGATTAATATCTTCTCTAGTTTGCATTTAAAAGCCCAATGTATATCTATGGTAAATTATATTTTCCGATATATTTGCATTTCGAAAATTTTAGTAGTAAAGTTATACCTTATGTACTTCACTGATGGCAAAAAGATGGACTGTAGTGTAAAAAACAAATATATTTCTACGAGATTTAATCCTATAGCGTAAGTTTTTTAAAAGTTTATTTCAATTTTTATAGTTTTGTAATGTAAAGTTTTTCATTTGATTCCATCAAGTGTCTCAATTATCAAAGTATTTTTGATAGACCAAGTCTGATTTACAAATGTTACATACTTATATAGTTTGTTTTTTTCAAAATATAGGGTACTTAGAAAGGCTTTGAAATTCGTATTAATAGGTGGTTATCTAAATCTTTTTTGCCAACTCCATTTTTTTTCTGTTTGTGTTCTGTTCATTTGGACATCTCAATTTTTTAATGTGCAATTCCGAATTTTTCATGATATTCTAGGTACTCTGAACTTCATATAACTGCGACATTTTTTATGAATTAATGTTTAAGCACATGATATTTTGATTTTTATGACATGTAACTAAAGTTATTAAACTGGGATATTTAAAGTTAACTATATTTTTTATTCTTTTGAACAGGCGAACCAGAACTCCATGTGTTTTACATTACCCTTTGTGGTACGTCTCAAAAATGAGACGTTGACCATCAATATTGAATTATTCACTTTAAGATCTCAAAAACTATAGATTTGTTTTGTTGGCCATTAGCGAGGTTCAGTCTGGTATAAGTAGAGCTGCCAATCATCCCTGCAAAAATATTCTGAACTCAAAGATGTTAAGTAAACATCCTTTTGTTTCAACACATATTTGTAACATAATCATGTTATGTTGTATTGATTGAATACCATTCTTTTTGCGCGCTTCTTTCTATGAAAAAAATGTCTGAAATTTTCGAATTTTGACCTGTGAATGATCTTGAATGATAGGTTGGATTCGCAACTTCTGAGATAGAAATTCCTAGCGGTTTTATATTTCCAAGTTACTTAGAGGTCTGAATGCGCCGGTTGAGTTCGTTGATAGGCTAAATCCGCAAAAGAAATTCGTAGACAGGGCCATTTGAATTATTTTTTCTCAAGAATTCGGAAAATCCCGATCGAATTGAAACTCTTTACTTCGTTGTAAGATAACTACATGAAGGTTCACGTGAAATTTCGTAAGGATCCTATTACTAGAATATGAAAAAAAATCTTTTTCAAAATTTCGGTATCTCATAAACTCTTCGCCATACCCTGCGTACAACGATAAAATGGGTTATGTGAAAGTTCAGCTATATAGCTTTTCCTCGTGAAAATAAAATTGAGTTCTTCTGGTCATTCGATCTTTTGAAGTTTATAAAATGTCCGTATCTGTCATACTGACAATGAACACTAAAGCCCCGTTTGGTACACAGAAACATTGGACTTTTTCGCCGTACTTCTGAAGCAATCCTTGGAACTGAAAACGAATGAATAATTATTGATATGAATCTCAGCTCAACTTCATCAGTCGTAGAAAGAAGTCAACAACAACCACCACATTCAATCTGGAAACACAGCCGTAGTTAATGTTTATTTGCTCCTTTTGAATTATATATTCATTATTCAACTACTTTTGAGCAATCAATAGTATCTGTGAACCAACAAAGTGAGTTATAATAACTCACTGCTATAACTCCCTGTCTCTGTGCTTCTGAACAAGCCGATTGGCCGAAAGGGAACAGCCCATTATTGGTATTGGGGGGTAAGTCACTTGAATAATTTTGACATTTTCTCAAATTGAGTTGATACCTAATTTAATTATTATTGTGAATGTTTTGCTGAAAAAGATGAATTCAGATAGTGAAGATGAATTATTATATACACCTTCTGTAATAAGACAATGTTGCCTGAAAAATCCCAGAACAAATATAAAGGTGTGTATAGGTACAACAATTTTCAAGATTGGTGTAGCAGTAAGAATATTAAGTCATCATTCACAGAGAATGTTCATTCGACATATTTCAGTGACCCTAGCACTAAATATAAAGCATCGCCCCTATGGACTTTCTACTCCATGCTAAGAAGCACAATCAACATAAATAATGCATTGTTATACCCAGGTAACTATTAAGATTTGTAAATAAAGTTTTTTCTCTGTAATTGTATCTTAGTTTTTATTTCTATAGTCGTAGATGATGTATAGTATTCAACTTGCGGAAATGGTCATAACACACTTGATGAATTACTGCAAACTTCATCTGCATGAGTTATGACCTACCTTACCGCTCGTTAAATAATATAGGTACTATTATATATATTCATTAGCGTGGAAAGAACCAATGACAATCACTACATTCGCAAACAGAAAATTTGCTAAGATTTGGTAGGTCCGCTACCCATGGATTTACAAAGAAACAAATACATCCTAACAATTCAATGCGATTCGAAATTCGTCGAAGGTTATCCATTGACCAAAAGAGAAGCGGAAACAGTTCCAAAATCTTTTCTAGAGAATTTTGTACTGAGATATGGTATACGATCGGAAATAATTGCACAAAATTTATAGCGAAAATATTCAGTGAGCTGTTAAATATTGGTCGTTTCAATTCAAGTAATAATTGCAGTATTAGGAAAAAATCACGGAGTGGGCGACATCTACTTTTAATCGTTTGAACTACCCGAGTGATGAACAACAAACTAACGTGTGTGTGTTTATATGGGAAAAGTGTGAAATGTTTGTATCGAAAGTGATATATTTAGATGATAATTTATGGACAATTGTTTCAAATAAACTGTATACGAGCAGAAAATGCAGCGGATTGTAAGAGGTTATGTGGAAATAAGATCACGAAAAATGTGCTCTGTTCCTCAAAATGCTCACCCCATACCTAGTTCTTCTGAAATTTCTTTGCATAAATTCCCGTTGAATGCCGAGTCAGTTAAAAAATGACAGACAATCTTGAAGATTGGGAAAAGTATCTCAAAGAATATGTTACTTCGCAGCAGGCACTTCCTGAAAGATGATTTTTGAGCGCTCGTACTCACTGGCGGATCCAAGGGGGGGCACGTGCCCCCCCAGTCGGATTTTTTTTGTACTGTGGAGATTCCATCACAGTACATAATTAGAAAAATTTTTGCCTTCCACCCCTTGTACCCCTCCAGAAAAAATTCCTATGCCCCCCCCAGAAAGAAATCCTGGATCCGCCCTTGCTCGTACTACTGACACGAGGGCTATATCATTTCGTCACGATGTCTGTATTTTTCGAATTTTGAGCCGAAAATGGTCTCAATCGACTATGTTCGACTCACTGATGACGAATCCGTCGGCAAATTCGAGTCTGTCCGTCCGGCCGTCCGTAAGCACGATAACTCTCGAACGGAACAACCAAGAGACTTGACATTTTCAGTGTGGGTTCAATTCCCGAATGCCTCGGTTAAGTTCGTTAATGGGCCAAATTCCACCAGAGGTTCCGTGAATATGGCCGTTCAAAGTTTTGTTCCCCAAATAACTTGAAAACTACAAATTTGATCGAGATGGAGAATGAGGAGTTCAAGCTAAATGTGAAATTTTGTCCAGATCGCATGACCAGAACCATAAAAACCATAGAAAATTGTAACTTTTGAACAAAAACGCTTAGGGACTTGAAATTTTTAGGATAGGCGTGGATCTCGAATGTCGTGATCACGTTCATCCATGAGCAACATTATTTTAGGGGTTCCGTAAATACGGTCGTTTGAAATTTGATAATTTCAAAACTACAGATTCGATCGTGACGAAATTTTGTATACTAATGGAGAAATTTATATTTAAGCTACATTCCTCCAGATCACATGACCAGAACCATAGAAACCAAAGAGAATCATAACTTTCGAACGGAAAGGCCTAGGGACTTGAAATTTTCAGGATAGGTGTGGATCTGAAATGTCGCATTCACGTTAATCAATGAGCAGAACTTTACTAGGGGTTCCGTAAATACGGTCGTTTGAAATTTTCTTTTCTCGATAATTTCGAAACTACGGAATCGATCGAGATGAAATTTTGTATTTTAATCGAGAATGATATAATAGAGCAATATTTCGTCCAGATCGCATGACCAGAACCATAGAAACCATAGACAATTGTAACTTTGAACGGAAAGGCCTAGGAACTTGAAATTTTCAGGGTGGGTTTGGATCGCGGTCACGTTCATCAATGAGCAAAATTAGACTAGGGGTTCCGTAAATATGGCCGTTCAAAATATTATTTTCCTGATAGTTTCGAAACTACTGATCAGATTGGAATGAAATTATGCACCTAGCTGAGGAATAATGTATTCAAACTACGTGCAAAATTTTGTCCAGATCGCATCACCAAGACCATAGATACCGTAGAAAATTCTAGCGATTTATCGAAAAAAAATTGATCAGCTGAAGCACTGACATGAATTCTGGTGTTTCTTGCCCTTCACGGCAGTGCTTTTCGTAATTTTGTATCGTAAGTTCAATATTTTCTATTATATGGAGTTCATTTGCTATTATATTCACGTTCACCCACATAATCAAAAATGTCCGAAGTGGTTATCCGACTTTCACAGTATTATTATTAATTCCGCAATCTTATAAAAAAATATTTGATTTACTTGTTATGCAAGACAGAAATGACCGAATAATTTTGACCATCATTCGGCCCGACATCTTGTCATTTATTTTCAGCGCCATCTAGGGGTTCGTGATTTTTCTCTATTGGATTTAGTTTTGGCGTTTTTCGTAATATACAACTCTTTAGGAATCAAAATTCCATTATGAAATCAAAATGTCGGACTAAAGGAGACTTTGAGGACCTTTGGTCTAGGATCGAGATAAATAATTATTGGAAGAAGAATAG
This sequence comes from Aphidecta obliterata, assembly GCA_963966015.1. Lineage (NCBI taxonomy): Eukaryota > Metazoa > Arthropoda > Insecta > Coleoptera > Coccinellidae > Aphidecta > Aphidecta obliterata. The sequence continues at coordinate 28,354,385 of OZ014427.1, read as the reverse complement.
TATGAATATACTCTATTATTGAAATTGACACTTAACCTAACCTAAAAAATTCGAACCATATATTTTTGTTATGCCAAAAAATGTAAACAAATATATGAATTGAAACAGTGTCCGTTTTCATTGTTTTCAATGTATCAACTATTATAAAACTTGGGATAATATTCAAAGGCCTGCTATCATTATCATTGAAGAAGAGATGGAAAACTGTAGATATTGTGAAAAAACAATTGAATACTGTGAGGACGAAGGACTTCAGTGCTCTTCTTGTTTAAATTACGTTCATGTCCGATGTTTAAAAAGAGGAGCAGTGCCGGGTGGTATGAATGGAGATGTTTTCTTCACATACACTTGTCAGGAATGTTCAGAATCAAATGTGGAGGTATTCGTTAGAGACAAATTGTCATGGTTCGTACAATTTTAAGTTTAAAGTTGTTCAAGTGTACTTGCTACCTATTTCATCAAAGTTCTTCATCATTTTTATGAGATGAAAATCTCAAGCAGATTTTTACCAACTATCATCTGTTACTAAGTTGGCACACCACCATTATTATTTGAAGTTTTGATTTAAATGATTACTTTACTCAGTGTAGCAATTATTTCAGGTTACAAGTAATTATCTTAGTTTTATATCATCTGAATACCAAAAGTCCAGGCTTAGCAAAGAAAGGATTTTTTCATTGGAAATTCCAAATAGCAGCTTTCATAGAAAAAAACTGGGAAATACTATTTACAAAATATGTGTGAGTAAGAATTAGTATTTTCAGTATCGGTAATATTTATCATAGCTTTTTCTTGCAGTAAAAAGAAGAAATCATGGACAGGCACAGTTGCTGGCACTATATCTCATTTTAGCAAATATTTTTTTCTCTCAGGTACTTCTGTTATCAAGCAGCAAGCATGGTGGACACTGAAATACCCCAGAATATCCCCATATTTGATATCTAAAATATGTAAGTTTTTTTCCTTCACTAATGGATAATTGTATGTAGCTTGGATGATATTTCAATAACTCCCTCACCAATATTTATGAACTTATGAGTGAAATTAAATTGAAAATATTTTCTTTTTGATATTGAAAGAAATATGCCGAGTACCATTTATATCATGCTGTGTTTGTTTCTACATAATATTCGAAAACAATATGTACGAGGGTTGTTGAAAAAAAGGTGACTTAAAATTTAACAGACTACAGGCATATGATGTTTGTTGTTTTGTGAGAACAGTAAGAACACCTTTCTCTAACAAATATTGACATTATCAGCCTTTTTGCATTTTCAATTTTTTTGGCATATAAATATAATGGGCCAGCACAGACAATTGCTTGCTCTTGATTTTTTGGCCTAAAACTACAAGGTAATTCCTACCTGCGACTTTTTTCTGTTCCCAAAACTGAAAAGACCCCAGGATGGAGTTTTGTCACGATTCAGAAGAAAAAGACTTGCTAGAAGAGCTATAGATCATACCAAGAAGCTCATATCACACATGCTTCGAGAAATGGAAATAGCTCTGGCATAAGAATGTTTTATATATTAGCGGGAATTACTTTGAAGGAGACAAAATGGATACTGATGAATGAATAAATATTTCTTGGAAAAAATAAAAAGTTGCTTCTTTTTAACAAACCTCGTATATGAATTATTGTGCTGTACAATAATTCGATATTTGACTTTATTGAGCTATGTTTCGTATTGTAGATAATTCTATGATGGCACAGAAAGTAAAATTCAAGGCTGATAAAGAAGATGTCTCAGATGTAGAGATATTTAATCGAATACTTGAAGAAAATGTTTCGAAACCAGAAATGATGCAGCCTTTCATGATTCCTGAAGTAGATACTCAAGATACTGCTGAAATAAACAGTGATGTGGTAGATATATTGAGTCCTTCTCAGATTGAAAGAGTAAGTGTTTGACAGGTTTATAAGAGTAAAGGAATGTGACTCAGATTACTCTGGTGATTTTCGAAGTTTGTGAAATATTTTTTGATATTAGTTTTGTCAATTGATTGAATAAACGTATATGGATTATCATTTGCAGTAGTGAAATTTTAAAATTGTTTCATTTCAATTTCATGTTTTGGGTATGTAGAATCTAATGAGTGAACGAGAAAAATTCGTCTGGCCTCGGTCCAAAACTGTCCTGAAAACTGTTGCTTCTTTCATGAAATTCGGTACAAAAATCAGTTGCTATTAACCTTGAATTATTGAGCGATAAAATCACTTGATTTTCATCATTCATTTTTTGGGAAATTAATTTAACATGGAAATAGTAAACCTTTGAGTTGATTTTTAGGGTTTTTCTTTGTTAAGGAGGGTACTTTATTATAATAGTTTTCTTATTCTCCTTCACATTTCAGAATATAAAAGAGAAAGAAAATAAAGAAACAAACAAAAGGAAATCTCTTCTGCCTACCATAGATAATAAAAAGTGAGTTTATACCTGATAAGAAAGATCTGGACATAAATTTCATGATAGTGAATTTCAGGTTTTTGAAACTGAGCAGTTCGCCTGAGGGTCTATCAGATGATTTCACAAGGTGCTCAGTTGAATCGCAGGACAAAAAACAGTTGGATGACATTTTAAAGCACAAAAAGGAAGATGATAAAAAAGAATCTGTGAAATTATTGGATCCCTTCTGTCATTACGACACTTCACTGAGTGGTGAGTATGGTTGGAATGAATAGTTTTTGAGATTAAATTTGGTTTTGAAATAAATTTAGGCTTTGTTCATTATTTTGTCTAGTATCGTCTTATTAGCACTTTTCACTGAAGTTTTTGAATTAAACTTGCTTTAATTCATTTACACTGTATTCACTAACAAAGTTTCACCCCTACTGTATGCTAAGTTAATCTGTCTTACTTATTATTATTATGACTATATTGAGCGAAGTATGGATACAGAAAAAATTGCAATGATCAAAATGAAAATTTCCTGAACAGTCACCGAAGCGAAGTTCTCTTACACATAACTCTAAAGAAGATTATATACATGCATTTGTTCGACTACTAAGCGAACTAAATAATAATAATAGATGAAAACTAATAGAAAGGAAAAAAAGGAATATAACTACATAACGATATATATTATAACGTGCTACATTGCGCCTTACGATAATTTGGCAAAAAGTGTCGATATTATCATTCACCATGCATCACTCCCTGGAACTTGAAAGCAGCGACAGATGAAACATTTCTTATTTCTAAACCGAGTGAACTGATGACTCTTGCACCATTATATAAGAAGCTCCTACAAAACTTAGTTGTTTGATGACTCGGAATGGAGTGTCTCCTAAGTATCTATGTATCAACTAAACCGTTTTCTTGAGGATTTAAACCGAGCTGTCTATTCTCAATTATTAAAATCTTCTTGATCAAGCCTCTATCTCGATTGACCAAGCCAATTTCTTGGTTATAATATATATATATAATAAAAATGAACTTGCAACCAAGCAGTCTTTCCTGATAGTCAACTCCACGATAACAGTCCGATTTTACAGTTGAACCGAATTCCCAATCTAATTACCAGAATCCTCAACCTAGCAGTTTTCTAGGTGAAAATATCTCTGATTCTACTATGGAAAAAAAACCCTCAAGTGCATTTTCTCCCAAATGAATCGTATTCTTAAACAACCCCCTTCAAACAACTCGGTGATAAAGCGGCGTTTCGGTCTCTTTGGATGGCTTATAAGTTGGTAGTCATCTTTTCCCTGCAAAGATCAGCTTCCTCATGTCACATTTATGTTTATGGGTCGGAAATCACACAAACCAGAAGGTCCAGAAGTGTGAAGGAGGACTTTTTGGAATGCTCATAGTCAGGTTTTTCAGATTTTCGATTTTTTATTTTGTTTTCTTATTCAATGCAGTTCTTTGTGAATACTTCATTTGTCTCTACTCACCAATGACACTTATTCAAGGTTAAATCATCAATCCACTTTTTCATTTCAGATATTGCCCGGATGAAAGGTCTCAGCATGAAAATCAAACTCCTTGGAGCAGTAAGGAAAGAAATGGTTCTGTCTCCATACAGTGGTATGTACCTCAAACCTTATATAAGAAGAGATGTTGAGAGTTTTCCACTGTGGTTACAAATGATGGCAGAACTTCAACTCACAGTGAACAAAAACGAGACTTCCTATTCTTTACCTCCAAGAGGCCCATTAGACTTTGTTTATGTACTTCCCGAGCACATACCAGCGATCAACTGTTTATGTAATCAATTTTTCTGGCCTGGAATAGATTGTGAGTATTGGTCTGTGAAATTGCAGGGATAGTTTGAAGTTTTAAAGCCTTGTGTTCATAACCATGGTAATTGACATTATGATAATTCGGAAATTCTGCTACATGCTTGGAATATTCAAAGAAATGTAGGCAGGGAATTTTGTATGATATTTTCTATTTTTGCCTGATGTTGGAGAAAGGTGAACAAATTTAAAGCTCTCTTCACTGGGCCTCCATTACCCTTAATATTGTACACCAGTGTTGAACGTTTAACAAAGATACCCTTTGGTGATTTCTGGTTTACACTTACGCTATGTTCGTTGCCAAAATATTGTAAAACAATAATTTCAGGTGTTACACTTGATACCAAGATGGTGTGAGAAGTGTATTGAATAGTTTGAGGTTAGATGGGTGGGCTCAATACAAGTAGCGAACAGATTTAATGAACCAATAAAATCCATGAATTTTGCGTAGTTACCGTGTATTGATATGTGAATATACCGTTGACAATGTTGTATAATCGTTTTGTTGTTTCGCCCCCTGCCAGAATGTGAATGCTTGACGTTCGCCAAAAAAAATTCAAGCTCAGTGAAATTTTGTTGAATTTTTCAAAATGCAGCGCTTTGGTTATAGTTCTAATGGTGAAATAGGTCAAGAAATTGAAAATTAGCACCAGGAAATACCACAAACACACATATACTTATGTGTAAAAAGTAAAAACCATTTTGAATATTTCTGCTAAACCAAATTCTCTACAAGATTGTCTCTATTAACTTTTTTGAATAGTTAATAGTTTTAATAAGGGGATTTCATCAATTATTAACAGTGAATCTGTAATATTCAGTAAATTTGGACCCGTTGATGATATAAAATTTGAACTCATTGTAAGTGGAATTGAATACTATTCAACTTTCTTAATGGGTATGGCAGAAAAGTTGAAGGCCGAGGTGTGAGGACAGTATGGTTTTCAAAAAACGGGTTAAAAATACAATTCTTGTTAGTTTGCAGCTTTCGGCTGCGGATATCAAAGAAACTGTAGTAAAAAAAGGAATACAGGCAATCAGGTAGGGAATCCAAAAAGCCTTCATTCTGTATATGGTTATTTTCACTGTTCCATGTATGGCAGAAAATAGGAGGCTAAGGCGCTAGAAGGGAATGTTTGTCGAAAAACGAAAAACTGCACTTGTCGTGAATTACTGACTTTCGGCTGCGCATATCGTCGGCATCAGTGCAGGACCTTGTAACTGCATAAAACCAAATTTTACAGGGAACACCGAAAACTATTTTTGAGAAAAATGAACAAATTTTCACACATGTTTTATCTGATAGAGAATAACTAATTTAATAGCAATAGAATGAGTTAAAAATCTAGTAGAAAATTGAAGTTTCAAAAAAAAAAAAATCACTCAGAAGGAATTGCATTTATTGAGTGAATAAGCGGTTAAAGAATCCTAGATTAATCTGTTTTATCGACCTTACGTATTACGCAATGCCTTCTCAGTATATGGCAGGCTATGTACTGAATACATTTCAATCATAAAAATCGTTTCGTCAGAAATTGTAGATACAAGGTCCTGCACTGATGCCGACGATATCTCAGAAACTGCTATAGTTACAAAAAAAAAGACAATCGTGAAGGGAATTTAAAAAGCTTTCATTCTGTATACAGAAGGTTAGTTTTCCTTACGACGCACCGTTTGGGCGATATGAGCTAAAAACCTTCCCCGTATCTGTAACTAAATTTTATAGATTTGTAAGAGAATCTTCAGCTTGCAGTGACACAATGCATTACCTCTGAATCCGTCTATAATCTACTACTTCACTTTTTCGGAATAGCCTACGGCTGAGGTCTTCCAGCCTGAATATTAAAGTATCATCACGGTTTATTTACATAGAATCTGGTATCCTACAACCTAGGTATAATAATCTTTTCCTTTTCTAGTGACAGAAACGTTACAGTACCCAGAGTATAGTTGTGTAGTGTTGTATAGGCGTTTGATTGTAGGATTTGCATTTCTTGTTCCAAATGTGAGCCATACCGAAAATTACATTTCCTTCATTTTCACAAGACCAGGCTGGAGAAATGCAGGAATAGCTACATTTATGCTATATCATCTAATACAGGTAAGACTTTTATCAATAACTCATAATATGGAAATCCTCGGTTCAATTTCATTTTCATTGCCTCTCTCTGTTGGTTTATAGAAAACCCTATTGTTTCATAGTTAGGGTTATTTCTCAATATACGTCGTCATCCCTATGACACACTTAGCATTGTCATTTTGGCCTCTATTATAACACTCAGTGCTGTTATGAATTCATAATAACACATTAATTTTGATAAAAAACAAACAGAAAGAAAGTTAGTCCGTACTTTTATTGGTTATCTATGTTTTGGAAGTGTTCGAAATATGCTGGGAGAACATTTTATAGCTGCTATTCTTGGTTATTTTCCCTGTACACCAATCTTCAATTTTTGCTTGTATGTCCCTAAATTTTTGGCGGAAAGGGGATTGACAACGTTTGCATGATGCTTTCGATATCCTGAGGAACGTTCTCGGGATCAACCATATGTATTGTCCATATTAATATTCTTTTCAACTAAAACTAAAGGTATGCACAAAATTGAACTAAAAAAAAAACACCCACGGTTACCAATAACTTCGACTATGTTAGTATAAATCATAAATGTATGAAAACCTTGATCTTGACTGTTTATTATTTTTTGTTTTTCCCATTTCTGTCGATATAAATCAAGAAAACTGAATTTCAAACGACCATATTTACGGAACCCATAGTCTAATTTTGCTCATTGATAAACTTGACCGCAACATTCGAGATCCACATCTATCCTGAAAATTTCAAGTCCCTAGGCCTTTTCATTACAAAGTTACAATTTTCTATGGTTTCTATGGTTCTGGTTATGCGAGCTGGACAAAATTTCGCACCTCGATCGAATCTGTAGTTTCAAAGTAATCAGGAAAACAAAATTTCGAGCGGTTATTAATGGAACCCCTCGGCGAATTTTGCCCAATAACGAACTCAACCGCGGCATTCGAGATTCAAACCTACCCTGAAAATTTCAAGTTTCTAGGACATTCCGTTCGAGAGTTATCGTGTATACGGCCGGACTGACAGACTCGAATTTTTCGACGGATTCGTCATCAGTGAGTAGAACATAGTCGTTTGAGACCTTTTTCAGCTCAAAATTCGAAAAATACAGACATCGTGACTAAATGATATAGCCTTCGTGTAAGTAGTACGAGCGCTCAAAAATACAGAAAAACCTGAGTAGATTACAACTGCATTTAAAACAATGTCACTTCTTCGCACTGTTTCCGTTGGTTTGACAGTCATTCTTGGTATGTCTAGGAATGTGCTGAGCTTTATAAAAGTTCCTCAAAGTAGCAATGTACAGGCTGGCGCTGTGCCTCGTGTGTAGCCTTGAAGTGGTGATCACGTAACAATATAAATGAGAAAGATTGTTTTGTACTTCAACATTTCAAAATACCACTTCTAGTATTAGTAATAATCTCAAGTAATAGGATTATGGAAGGAACTGTAAAGGAAGCGGTGATTGGGGAAACATGATCGTATCTCTTATTGAAAAATACTAACTCATTCCATAATGTTATGACCGCCACGACCGTGGAATACTGCAGATTATTGCGGCATTAGAATTGAGTACATTGCACAAAATTTTTTAGAGACGATTTTACGACATTAACCCTTGTACACAGTAACGATGGCGTGCATTTGTGGATCCTGGCCCACTGTCTACAGGCCCCTTTAGAAATGAATTATCCCTACCTTATCGCTATTTATGTCTCGGATATTGTTCAGTGATGATGGAAAACTAACAACAAAAATTTGTTTTTCAGACAAGCCCAGGCAAAGATATTCTTCTTCATGTGTCTATGAGCAACCCTGCCTTCTTCTTATACCAAAAATTCGGATTCAAAGTGGAAAAAACTGTTTTAGACTTTTATGACAAATATATAAGAGATGATGTGAAAGACTCAAAACATGCATTTTTATGCAGATTTGAAAGATGACACATGTAAACAAAACTCAATAAAAATATAAAAAGCACTTTTATTTCAAATGTAACATTACCTTGTTTGATTATATACACTCTTCTAACTTTAGGTACACAAAATAATAAATATATCATTAGAATTCAATTGTTTCTTCTCTAAAAATTGTTGATTGATATAGAATTATGAAAAATGGAAATTATGTATTAAAAAAAAAAAGCTCAATAAAATGAATATCAAGAAAAATATAAGTATGTATATATGACAGAATAGTACAAAAAAATTATCAAGTAAAGTTTTTGAAGTTGATTGTTTATATCTTACTCAATAGCTATCTCAGTTAATATTGGTCCTACAAAAACGTTTAAATGAGCTAAAAAGTAGTGTAAACCTTAAAAAAATTTTTGTCGTGTGGCGTTCTACAGCTGCCTTAGATTTAGATGAAAGGAGCTATATTTTTTGAAAACTGACAAAGATAACCTTATTGAAGTATATAAATTTGAAATCTGAAGAAAGAGCTCTACCGATTAGGAAAATGAAAATTTATGAAGCATAAACTGGTAATTTTTAAATGGAACATCCTGTATTCTATTTTCTTAATCGGTAGAGTATATATATATATACTTTATTGAGGTTATCTTTGTCAGTTTTTTGAAAAATACAGATTTTTTTTGTCTACATCTAAGGCAGCTGTTAGGAGGCCAGAGAATAGTTTCGTTTCTGCCAATCCACAAATAATTTTTTTTGTCGTGTGGCGTTCTACAGCTGCCTTAGATTTAGACGAAAAAATCTATATTTTTCGAAAAATGACAAAGATAACCTCAATAAAGTTTATAAATTTGAAATCTGAAGAAAGAGCTCCATCAATTAGGAAAATGAAAATTTATGAAGCATTAACTGGTATTTTTAGATGGAACACCCTGTATTTTATTTTCCATGCTTATGTTTGAACATAAACCGACTAGGAAAATAAAATACAGGGTTTTAAAAATACCAGTTAATGCTTCATAAAATATTCAGGTTTACAATGCTTTTTTGCATTTCTTAGTACTGAATTCTGAATGCCCATAAAAAATACTTAATATTTAAATGTTTTTGTAGCACCAAAATTAACTGAGATAGCTATAGAGTAAAATATAAACAATCACTAGGTACATTTCAAATTTGAAAACAAAGCGAAAGGATCTGAATTCAATAACATAGTTGTCGCAATATATAATTTTCTTCATACCTACAATTTATTCAAATTGAAACAATATAATTTTCGATTTCTAGAAATTACTGAAGTTATAGCATACTTCCATGGCACTTTTAGACTAAGGGTGTTCTAGTAAAGGTTCACTTTCAAATTCTCAGTAAGCCACAAACTCAAGAAAATAATTCCACTCCACAAAACAATGTGCGGTTAACTACAAAGTTGCATTTTGAACGTATTTGGCCCCTTAGCAGAAACTAGGTAAAGCAGATTCTATCAAAAACAAAAGGAGTACTTATCTTCATACTGCTGTTATTACCCTGATATTTTCTGCCTAAAGCTTGGAGTTCTTACAATATTCTTCTTCTTTTCACACTTCCAGGAGCTGTTGGAACCGGACTTGATTTACCATTAGAACCAGCATCTTCCGTTTTCATACTTCCTCTAAGTGGCCTTTTGGAGGTTTTTGGTGTTTCATCGATTTTACCTTTGGTTTTGAGATCATCTTTCGAAACTGAATTCGAATTGCGATTTTTTGTTGTTGACTTTGCTTTTTCAGTTTCTTTTTTCACTTCCTTTTTTGCCGAAACTGCAGTTCGAGGCGATTCCCTATCTTTATTGCTACTACTACTATCCCTACGAGGTGTATCTTTCAAGTTCCGAGCAGGTGTTTTCTCCTCCTTAGTTTCTTTTTTGTTTTCTTTAACTAACTTAGGAGTGTCACGTCCTTTCTGTAACGATTTTCTTTCCTCTTCTTTCTTCGTTATTAACGAGGCAAAATCGTCTTCAGGTAACGCAAATTCTTTTTCGTTATTTGGAAAAGGGATTGATTCGTTTTCGTCTAGAGCTTCTAAATTGTACATTGTTTCTAAGTGAGCCCAAATCTTCTCAGGATCTACATCTTTATTTATATTATTGTTGAATTTTTCGCATATAAAGGCCATTTGGAAGTATTTGTTTACACCTTGAAAGAATTTATTTGGATCAGAAGAAAAACAATATTATTTGAGGTTAATTAATTTACCGACTGGTTTATGACCAACCATTGCATCTAAAAGTTGACCCTCATTTGCGATAGTCCATTCTATATCATCCATAATAACAAAATGGGTAAATAAAATAAATGAACTTCTTGAAAAAATTGCTGTTCAAAAGAAATTATTTTGACAACATTTGTCACAGAAATGTCTCTATTACTCTATTTGACTTAAACCTAACCCTGTTCTTATTAAAACGTGTTTTTGTTGGCAGGCAACACATGATACACGGATGTTGTATTGAGAAAAAACTGTTTCGAAGGCTTAATTCAACACACAAAAAATATCGCCCGTTAAAAAAAGAGATCTAAACAAGCATTGAGAATATTGAGGTGTCAGATATATGTTTCAGCTTATCACATAATTCGTTTCGGACTAAAGGTAAGTAGAAGGTTATTAGATGTGATAAAAACTCTTGATTTCGTTTTTTTGAACGCTCGATAGATTTTATTTCATGGGGATATGTAACAGTTTTCGAAGCAATAATATATAATACAATACAAGTATAATAAGCACAATCTGTTTTTCATACTAAAACTCAATGTGAGTTATTAATTATATACCTATACAGGGTGTTCCTAAATTGGAGGTACCAACGAAGAGGGGAGATCCCTTAAGTAACTTGAGTTATTTTGAGACAAAAAAGTCCCATAAACATGGGATCGCAATCGTTTCGTTTTCGAGATACAGGGTGAGTTTGAATTTTTTTCAAGTTCTTTTCTCATAGTATCTACAATTCATAAGATATTCAACTCAAAGAGTTTAATTTGATGTGTCAAAACCAACAATGAATTAATTTACCACAGCTTACTAACTGAATTTTTATGACAATTTGGATTTTTCTGATGATTTCGAGGAAACCGTTCAAAATTTTTTCTCGAAATCGGTAACTTATACGACAAAACTACAAGAGACCATTAAGTTTATTATAACAACACGGCTGCTTTTCACATTTTTTCAAATTGACAGTAGCTCACAAAAAAAAAGGAGACAGTGTTCGAGAAGAAAGATCACCTGTAGATTTGATATCGAAATTGGCACGTCACATGGTGTGAACTCTCAATTGTAATATCTATGCCAAATTTAAATTGAATATCTTGTGAAGTGTAGATACTATGAGAAAAAAAACTTGAAAAAAATTCTAACTTTAACACCCTGTATCTCGAAAACGAAATGTTTGCGGTCCCATGTTTTTGTCACTTTTTTTCTCAAAATAACTCAAGGAATCTCCCCTCTGCGTTCGTACCTCCAATTAAGGAACACCCTGTATATTATACAACAATTGAATTGACAATATATGTGTACCTATATCGTTTTTTAGTCCCCGAAGAAATTGGCGAGAATGACTTCGTGTCAAAATAAACAAACATTCAAAAATGATCCCGGAACTTGTCTAAATGTCTATTCACAATCTTTAAGAACTTGGAGGCTAACGCAGTGGCGTGCGAAGGTCGAACAGAGTTCAATGGCTCCATTTCTAAAAGAATATACAGGTGCGCCGCAGGAAGTGAACCAGTATCGATTTGTCTCATTCAAGAAACCGTATCTCATTCAGCTTTTGAGAGTTAACTGTTGGTACTGTTTTGTTACAATTATATCTATTCTTCAACAACCTGTCACTCACCGAAAGCATTCAAGTGTTAAGTCTTGTATACCGCCTACTGTCTCTGAAACAAGAGGATATAAGAAAGAAGATGTGCTCGAATAACTTGGAATTATGGGCAGGAAGCTCTCAAGAAAATATAATATTTCGAACTTCGAGGTTTATTTAATAGAATGATATCACACATACCTAATAACAGAATATGTCATAGAAATTACAACCAACCGTCGATAATTCGAACCTCTCTGTAATTTAAAGTATACAGTGTGCCAAAGATAAGGATGAACAGCATGGAGATCTCGGTAACCGTGAGAGTTACATATGAGGTCAAATGGACAAAAAGTTGCGCAATTAGGAGGTCAATAAATAGATGATGAGAAATCTCGAAAATTTCCTTTACTTCCGGAGATATTCGGAAAAAACCGAAATCTGGCGATTCGGTTTTTATTTTTTCTGAGGTTATTTGAAAAGTTTCGAAAAAACGAAAGGCATTTTCTCATAGCTGCTCTAAAAAATGGCGTTCACAAAATTTTCGTATAATGTTTTGTTTAGAAGAAACCATCATCAACTTTGTTTTTTATAGGGCCGGAAAAAAATGTACACCCTTTATGACATGGCATTTTTCAATTCGAGTTTAATGACGTACGGCACAATATGTTCAATTCACCCCCTTGACCGTTGATTTTAGTGACGATGTTGCAAATGAGACGAAAAAGTATCGAACTGTACCAGCTTTTTTTATATCTGCAGTATCTGATATCACCTATAACTTCTCGTTGGGCTACCGTATACCTACATCTACCACCAATATGATAAGTCCTACCATTGACATCTAAGAACAGTTATGATATACAAAAAATTCATAGCGAGTGAACCAGGAACGCATTACTCCGCAATGATCCACTCCAGCAACCTACACTGCACTTCACACCATTAAATTTAACAGTTACTTATTCACACTTGAAGCCAGCAGAAAATAACGAAGATTAGTGTAAACTTCCTAATGACAATGTGTGGTGTCGTACATCTTCGATTTTTTGCAACTTTTCTCGTCTCTACCTACGGGATTGAGTTATTTATAACTGTTGGGTTTGTTGAACTGTCAGAACCAAAAGTTCATCCTCATCAGTGGAACGACGAGTCCCCAAATCCCTTATTGTTGATTTCTCTTCTTGAAAGTAGTGTTGAATTAAACTGAACAGAAAATTTTCATTTTGTTCAAAACACTTATTGCTGCTTGTAAAATCATTAAAGTACTTACTGTTTTAGCAAACATAATTTTTTTGCACTTCCCGACTCTATTTTTTGGTGAATGAGGCAGCAACCTTCGGTAAATAATTTACCCGGACGCTACACGTTCGATTGCTGCAAGAAAACTATCGGAATTTATGGCAGAGACCAATAATGAGCTTGAAGAATAATACCACACTCTTTCAAGGTGGAGTATCGATAATACACCACAACTGTATCGCAGTGGTAGATAAATATTGGACAATAAGGTTTATTGTCATCTTCGTCGATATTATAAGAACTCATGCCTCACTGATTAATAAAAAACTTGTGTGGAACTGAGCAAAGCAAAGTGACTTGGTATGTCTTCCAAGACCCTGGTGGCATTAGAGAATCGAGAAGGTTGACAAACAAGGCTCACCGATGTCTTTCTCTGGTCAGCACCTTCATAGTACACTAACTATTAAGAAATGGTTATAAACATAATCTAAATACTATTGTCCATTGGGTTAATGTTAAGCCATAATATTCCTTAGAGGATCGTTGTTCAAGTTTACGACTGATCTCATCATCAAGACTAGAAAGTAAAAAATATAGCGAGTCGGTCGACAGGAATTGGCAACCTGGGCCTTGCAGAACCAGCTCTAGGTAGGTTTAGCAAAGCGGAAGAGGAATCTTTTCCCTATTTCCCTTGCCGGTGCATTGTCATGGAGGGGTTCAAAATCTCCGAATGTAGAGGACTACTTGAAATTTTACCAGGAATGCTAAAGCTAAACCTGGGGGCGATGAAACTCATTGAATCGTTGGAGATGATCACAACAAACCCGTAAGCGGCTTGGGACTTTGTAGCTAACCCTTAAGACATCATCTATCACTCTTACTTCTCGAATATTCGAATATATCTTTTGTTCGCTCCTTCTCAATGAGCAAAAGTGCTCGAATTTGTCGAATGCAAGAACGAAACAACACAATAGTTCCATCGCTCAACTCGTAAAAAATTTTCATTGTTCCGAAGATGAAAAACTCGTTAGAATAGCACATCGAAAATTACACAAATATATTTCTGCCTTCTCAGCGAACAATTCGTAACTAATGATAATGGACTGGAATTTGAAACCATTCCCAGAGATGACCAGCTGTTTCTCTGTGGTGTATTCTGATTCTATCCAAATCTGATCCATAATTTGTGATAAATCTGAGATGTATCATACAGGGTGTCTACTTTTAAGAGGGGCCAAACTTTTTGGGAGATCATACATGAGATTTGCAACAAAAAATGTCATATAACACATGGTCGAAATATTGACGGTTATTCTTCAATTCTTGATTTTAAGGAATATTTCAAGTTTTTCCATTAAATCAGTTATACTTCAGTTATCCTTGTAGCCTCATCAAAGTTGACCATATATCTGGAAACGGAATAAGAATTTTTGTGTGCCAAAAAATTTTGTATTGCGGGCGTGGTAAGGAGATGAATATCACGATTCTGAAGTGAACAAAACCAGTTATATTTTTCCAATGGTTTTATCGATGGAAAATCATTAATTACGGGTATGTTTTCTTTTCCAGCAAAAATATCCCATTTAGTGTGCTTTCGAATGAGGTATCGTTATATCAACTTTTGTGCTTGATGCTTGTCTTCTACCCTAATATCATGGCTCACAAGATAACAACGAGAAAGTCGCAATATCCAAACCTGAATTCGCTCTATTTTGAAGCTCTTTATGATTGAACATTGGAGTTATTTTCATGGAAATCATGAATTTATCTCTCGATTCAAAAGGTTTTGAAAGAATAAACTGAAATTCAATAATACAGATTTTATGAAAACATGTAAAGAAGACAGAATACTACTACTACTTACAACCATTGTTCGAAATGTCCACTGTCTTATTCAATAAATTTCACACATCGTTTTCGCACTGAATCTACAACTCTGTGAAGTTCACAACCATTCTGACGCATTTCTGCACAACACAAATTTATTCTTTCGATCAGATCCTCTCGAGTCTGAACGCGAATTTGATATACTTTTTCTAGACATAAGAATCCAAAGGCGTAAGGTCGGTGCTTCTCGGTGGCCATCTTACCGGGCCGCACTTCCCAATGCATTGCACCCCTAAATATTCATTCATCAAGTCCCGCAAAATCCTGCGTTGGGAGTCATGAGAGGTGAACTTTCCGGACCAGTAATACTTCCCGATCGCCTCAACACTGAAGAATTAATTACATCAATCCAAAGCAGCTTAACGGACATATTGCATGAAATGCCCGTGGCTAACAGACTAAATATCTGGTTTCAAATGGATGGCTGCCCAGCACATAGCAATGCCGAAAAGGATGTGTAAAATGTATTGAATAAAGCAGTGGAAATTTCGAACAATTTTTTATAAGTAGTGGTAGTCTGTCTTCTTTACATGTTTTCATAAAATCTGTTTTATTGAAATTCAGTTTATTCCTTCAAATTTTTTTGAATCGACCCATAAATTCATGATTTCCATGAGAATTACTTCAAAATTCAATCATAAAGAGCTTCAAAATAGAGTAAATTTAGGTTTGGAATATTTCGACTTTTTCGTTTGTTATCTGATTTGCCATGATATTAGAGCAGAAGACAAGCAGCACGCACAAAAGTTGATGTGTCATTCGAAAGCCAACTGAATGGGGTATTTTTTGCTGGAAAGAAAACATGTCCATAATTAATTTTCATCGATAAAACCATTGGAAAAATATGGCTGGTTTTGTTCACTTCAGAATAACATATCCATCTCCTTCCCACGCCCGCAACAAGAATTTTTTTGGAACAGGGAAATTTTTATCTTGTAGCAAATTCAATGCTGTTTCCAAATATTTGGTCAACTTATGAGGCTACAAGGATAACTGAAGTATATTTGATTTTATGGAAAAACCAGAAAGATTCCGTGAAATCAAGAAATGTTAAATTGAAGAATAACCGTCAACATTTCGACCATGTTTTATATGACATTTTCTGTTGCAAGTCGCATGTATGTGCTCCCACTGAAGTTTGGCCCTTTTAAAAGTAGGCACCCTGTATTGTAACTATGTAATTTATATTATGAAACTTCGCTCCATATAAAGTGATAACCTATTAATTAATTGAAGATACAACAGGCAGAGCTATATAGTTATTAACCATCAATGATGATACAAAATGTTTCACTGCGGCGATAAAGTTACTTTATCACGGTTACCATGAACGCGAAGTCGCATCAAATTTGTGATGTTCCATTTTGAGATGAATTAATTAGTTTGAATTTCGTATTCTTCATCATAAAATAAATCTGCATGTTTTACTTATTTATATCAGTCGCACACATAATCAGAAATGAATGAATTTTTTTGTACAATAATATAAACCCTTGAAATCGAAGACGAAATGAAGCTATTATAGAACCACCCTGGAATTTTCCACGTAGGTTATAAATCATCAGGGGTGGAATCTAAACTGAACATTTTACAGTTTGGCGATAGTGATCAGCTGCTACACAATTGTATACTACCTTCCTATGTATTTTTGTGAGTCAAAATGTTTCTCCAAAAAAATTTGAAAAGCACTGACGTGAAGTCAGGAGCTTTTGAGCCCTCGTTCATCCACCTACTCAGCAGGAACTAAACTCGTTATTTTGCGTATACAAACTGAATTTCAACCCGATCGTATCTGTTGTTACAGAAATATTGGAAATTTTTTATTCAATAATTCGTTGGAGTCATTATTTCGACCACGTGTTATATGACATTTTTTGTTGCAAATTTTAGGTATGATCTTCCCTTGAAGTTTGGCCCTTTTAAAAGCAGACACCCTGTATACTTGTATGTCTACATTTGTGCGTTTTCTCATTCTCCCTATATTTCAGAAAATATCTGTGGTTTTCCTCCAATAATTTCGAAGGTTTATCTGGAGATGTCCTCAGATTACAAAGAGAAACTGGGGTTCACTTAGTCTTCACAATATAAGTTAATTGAGGCTATCCAATTTGTATCCAAAATATTTTGAGGTTGATTAATATTTTCCTTTATCAATCAGTGGCGCAGCTAGGATTTTGTTTTGGGGGGGGGCTGAACTGAACAATTAATAATGAAACAAGAAATATACGAAAGGTGGAAAAAAATAAAAGAAGGAAGGAATAATAAAAATAAGAATCAATAAACAATCCAATTCAAGAATTCATCACTTCTCAATATCTAATTTTCAAAATGTCTATAATCGATTGATTTTATTCTCGTTCCCTTACAAGTTAGGGTAGGTTAGACCTTTCTGATAATATTATTATATGCAGCCTTCTTCCAGGTGTTCCTAATATATCTAATACGTCGTCAATATTGAATTCGAAATCATAATATATAGGGTGTTTTCAAAGGTGAGGCTTTTTTTTGACCAGCAATAGAACTCGTCAAAATGAGTCGATATACCAAAAATCGTTTATATAAAATATTCGCCAGGGCCGAGTATTTCGAAATCAAAATTATCCGCAAATATGAGAATTTCCTAGCACGGATTTTATTAGGTTCGTATTGATATTTAAATTTTCAGATATTACCAGCTGTGTGAGGTCAGTATACGGGAATTATCTTATATGATGCGTATGATGACTAAGTTTTCCGCTCTCAACCCCTGTGATTTCTTTCTTTGGGGTTCATTTGAGAAGATTAGTGTAAAGATGACCATTCGAAATTACGCCAGGCAAGACTTTGTGCACATCGAACGAATGGGACCATTTCGAACAATTTCTGTAAACAATTCGGATCAATTTATTTTAAAGGTGAGTTTGTGATCCTTCTCAATCAGTAATTTTTCATCTCCTCGGTTTGAACTTTAACAATAATACCGTTTAGAAAATATCTCCTCATAAATGTTGAGGAGAATACAAATTTGCGATAAAAGCAAAGAAAATAAACATCGCATGCATATGGCTCCTAACAGAGAGATCCATCCAGAGTAAGGTGATCATTTTTTTCTAACCTGAAACAATATGAATTTTGACCAGTCTCGCCCAAATTTTACAAACCTTCATCAAATATTCACCCATTCGTGTACTGGTTTTGTTAAATGACTAACCAGGATTTATGTCTGAAAACCAGTAGGTACTGAACTGGTAAAATCATTTCTGAGGTCACCTTAATCCAGAGTGGGATTAAGATATTGATGACCAATATTTTTTGCACTGTTTTTCAAATCGAATATTTTATATGATGAACTTCCGGCGAATGATCGCTTTTGATGAGTCCTAGCACCTGCCAAAAAGCCTCAACTCAAAAAACACCCTGTATATTCAACAGAGCAAGTCCAGTCATTCCTATTGTGCTCCCTGAGTCCTTAATTACGTTTTTAATCATTTAAGGGTAGAATATGTCCTTTTCGGAGTAACTGCAGTTCTCGACATCACCTTCTTCCATTTATCAGTTCCATATAATTTTATTGAATTTGTATCTTTCGGGGGCTGCAGCCCCAAAGCCCTCCCCCCCCTGGCTGCGCCACTGTTATCAATAATAATAACTTATAATCCATAAACCGAAAGATTTACATAAGAAAATAACAACTCATTTGCCAATGAAATATATTATAAGTATACTAACCTAAAACGATGGGACCATATAAAATACAACCTTAATGTGATGGGTTCCGGTATTTGGCAATCAAATTAACCACATTTATATGATACTTAACAACATACACCATAATTCTTATTGCGATTGTGTGTAACGTTCGTTAATTGAAATCATTTCCTTGAATTTATGCTCATCATTTGGGTCATTCATGTCAAGACATTCAAAATTTATATCAGAGCCTACAATATATGTAATACATATATGTTTTTTTTATACTTAGTCACAATTACATTCCAGAAAGAGAACAAATCCATGTCGGTCGTAATTACATTCATACATAAAAAAATTGAACTTGAGAAACTTCCTGAAAATAAGAAAAAGTTTCCAATGGAACGGTAAGAAGAGAAACGATACAAACTGCGGTAGATGAAGAGCACTGCCGTGAAATCATGAGCTTTGGAGCGCTCGTTCATCCACCTTGTAAGTAGATTCGCGTTTTCCAGTTTTAGAAACAAATTAAAAAAATTTTTGACAGCTGTCATAAAAAATTTGAACTAAGGCGAAACTCCAGACTTCACGTCAGTGCTTCAGGGGATTTTTTTTTCTATAATAATTTTTTACGATATCTATAGTCTTGCTGATGCGATTTTGACAAAATTTCTCACGTAGTTTGAATACATCATTCTTCATCTATGTGGAAAATTTCATTCCCATCCAATGAGTAGATTCGAAATTATCAGGAAGAAAATATTTTGGACGGCCATATTCAAGGAACCCCTAGTCTGATTTTCATCATTGAAAAACGTGACTGCGAAATTCGCGATCCGAACCTACCCCGAAGATATCAAGTCCCTGGGCCTTTCCGTTCGAGAGTTATAATTTTTCTATAGTTTCTATGGTTCTAGTCATGCGATCTGGGAAAAATGTAGCTTGAATATATCATTCTCCATTAAAATACAAAATTTCGTCACGATCGAATCCGTAGTTTTGAAATCATCAAGAATATTAAACTTCAAACGACCATATTTACGGAACCCCTAGTCTAATTCTGCTCATTGATGAACGTGACGGCGACATTCGAGATCCACACCTATCCTGAAAATTTCAAGTCCCTAGGCCTTTTCATTGCAAAGTTATAATTTTCTATGGTTTCTATGGTTCTGGTCATGCGAACTAGACAAAATATTGCATGTAGCTTGAACACGTCATTCTCCATCTGCGTGAAAAATTTCACCTCGATCGAATCAGTAGTTTCCAAGTAATTAGGAGAACAAAATTTCGAACTGCCATATTTACGGAACCCCTGGTGGAATTCTGTCCATTAACGAACTCAACTGCGGCATTCGAGGTTTGAACCAACCCTGAAAATTTCAAGATTCTTGGTCGTTCTGTTCAAGAGTTTTCGTGTATACGGACGGCCGGACGGACGGACAGACTCGAATTTTTCGACGGATTCGTCATCAGTGAGTCGATTGAGATTATTTTCGGCTCATAATTCGAAAAATACAGACATCGTAATGAAATGATATAGACCTCGCGAGCGCTCCAAAATAGAATCCGAAAAATTATTTATTTATAGACCACCTTCACTCGTGAGCCATCATTATAGATGTAAATTCCAGATGAAACGAAGAAACCTATGGAGTTTTCTGCAAGAAACCTTGACTGGGTGAAAATTAAAGTAGCTTGAACGAAAATCACATCAGCTATGGTGTTTCATGTTATTGAGTCCTTACGTCCTTCGAACTGGAAAATCGACCCTCGGCGGCCTCCGAGATGTTGCGGTTATGGGTGTACACTACTTTCATTTGCCCTATGCATCCCAATAATTGTTTCAATGATTTCTCATAAACGGCATGTTGAATTCTTTTCATTTTTTGAATGTACATTCAGGCGTGTATGCAAAAGAATTTCCTCGAAAGTTTTCGAAGGAAAATTGAATATTTTTGCGTGCAATCCAATCCATTCAAGGCGGATAATGCAAACTTACTTCAACAATTACTGGCCATGAAAAAGAAGAAAATAAAAAATTGATATTTTTTTCAATATCAGAAAGTTGTTCTCATCGCTTCTTTGATTTGAATTTATCCAACACCTTTCAAATCGGATATATGTTCATGTATAAATATTCGAAAGGTTATGGATTAAAATCAAATTAACAAACCGATGGCCAATGAGAACAACTTAGCGATATAAAGGAAATTTCATTTTTTCATCGCCAGAAATTTTTGAGCGCTCGAGGGCTATATCATTTCGTCACGATGTCTGTATTTTTCGAATTTTGAGCCGGAAATGGTCTAAAACGACTATGTTCGACTCACTGATGACGAATCCGTCGAGAAATTCGAATCTGTCCGTCCGGCCGGCCGTCCGTCCGTATACACGATAACTCTCGAACGGAATGTCCTAGAAAATTGAAATTTTCAGGGTAGGTTCTAATCTCGAATGCCGCGTTTAAGTTCGTTATTGGGCAAAATTCGCCCAGGGGTTCCGTAAATATGGCCGCTCGAATTTCTATTTTCCTGATTACATCGGAACTACAGATCCGATCGAGGTGAAATTTTGCACTCAGATGGCGAATGACGTGTTCAAGCTACAAGAAGTTTTGTACAGCTCGCATGGCCAGAACCATAGAAACCATGGAAAATTATAACTTTGTAATGGAAAGACCTAGGGACTTGAAATTTTCAGGATAGGTGTGGATCTCGAATGTCTCGGTCACGTTTATCAATGAGCAAAATTATACCAGGGGTTCCGTAAATATGGTCGTTTGAAATTTAGTTTTCTTGATAATTTCAAAACTACGGATTAGATCGTGACGAAATTTTGTATTTTAATGGATAATGATTTATTTAAGCTACATTTTTTCCAGATCGCATGACCAGACCATAGGAACCATAGAAAATCATAACTTTCGAAAGGAAAGGCCTAGGGACTTGAAATTTTCAGGGTAGGTTTGGATCGCGAATTTCGCGGTCACGTTCATCATTTATAGAATTTAGACCAGTGGTTCCATAAATATGGCCGTTCAACATTTTATTTTCCTGATTATTTCAAAATTACTCATTGGATTGGAATGAAATTCTGCACATAGCTGAAGAATAAAGTATTCAAACTACGTGAGAATTTTTTTGACAGCTGTCAAAAAGTTTCTGAATTTGTTTTGAAGCCTCGAAAATGCGAATCTACCTACAGATGAGTGGAGTGGAGATGAGGTGGATGAACGAGCGTTCAAAAGCTCCTGACTTCACGGCAGTGCTTTTCAAATTTTTGAAGTAAGTTCGAATTATCCGCCTGGGATGGATTGGATTACACGGAAAAATATTCAATTTTATTCGAAAACGTTCGAGGAAAGTCTTGAGCATACATGCCTGAATGTACATTCAAAAAATTGAAAGAATTCAACATGCCGTTTGAGAGATATCTTTGAAACAATTATTGTGGGGCAATGAAAGTAGTGTGCACCCTCAAATATCCTTATGAATAGTTTCGCGGCAATTTTTTGGGTTTTTAATCGTTTTTGACCTTTTTCGAACGTTATTTTCATACATTTGGAATTCGAAATGAGAAACGTTTCAGGTACCTGCGGAAAGCCCGTTTCTTCTTCTCGAAAACGCAGGGGCGCTTCGCGCCCCCTTTACCTCTTCGAGTTTTCGATTTTCGAAACTAAAGTAGGTACTTCAATGGTCCATTTATCAGTTTTCCTTATACGCTGGCACTTGCTAATCCTTTCGTTCGCAGTTATGCATTTATGCATAGCCAGATCCAAGACCAATGCGAATCTATGTTAAATATGGATCTACTTTAAAGGTGGATCAGTACTATTTCTTGATCCAAGCACTAGCTCCTAGAGGAGCTCATAGTGGTTGTGAATTAGGCTAATCAACATGGAAGTGCTAAACACCTGTTTTCAAATCATTAGGTACATTTCATCAAAAACCTTCCGAGCATTATACGTGATATTCAGCGCCGGCACCGCCGACTATTCGGAGTTTGGTGGTCACATTTGGGTCAATTTTATGAAATTCACTTCGACTGACATCGGCAGCTCTATGAAATCCAAATGACCCACGAACTCAAGGTGAACTACCAAAGACTACGTCGCGAGTTCGCTGGTTGGGGCCTAGAGCAGTTGGAAGTTGAGCCAAGTTTCACAAAAAAAAAACATCATGTGTGAACAAGTAGAATGATTGAATATGGGACGACATCAATGAACACGACATACTCCAGCATCAAATGCATCACTATTTAGTGTTGATTTTGGTCTGGCGGAAACATTGATCTTTACCTCTACCAAAACGAAACTGACATTGCCATAATTGTCAAAGGCTCGAGACAGAAGAATGCCATCGTGGTCATCCCACGCAGTGACGACGCGACGTAAACTGTTCACCGACATCGTGCGATTTTAGATTCAATGATGTTTATATGTCAAATTGAATAGTATTGTTCCTGACGGTGTCAATAATTTCTTAATTCAGCATCAACAACAAAAATAATCCAACAATGTTTACGTTAGAATTACGCCTACGTTTATTGTGAATTAGCCATTATAAGTTATTTTCAGAATCGAATTGATGTTAGCATCAAATATTTCTCGAATGAAAAAAGTGGATAAATCATAAACGAATTCTTTCTTTCATATTAACATTAGTGCGTGTAGTTATTATCTGGACGATATCAAGAAAAACATTGTCATAAACATGAGTTCGCGAACGCTTTGTATTCGATCAATAGGGTGTTAACTTCTAAATATATTGAGAAATGCTGATACGAGGGACACGAGGATACGAGGAAAAAATTTTTAACACCTCGTTTCTCGAGAAAAAGATGCGTTTGTGGACCCATGTTTATGAGACTTCTATTCTTGATATCGTCGAAGTAGGTAATCATCCCTCTTCATTTGTACCCCCAATTTTGCGAATCATTAGAATTATTTGATGAATAAATATAAGTACCTCTATTTCAATCTCAATATTTCATATTATTTGAATGAAAACCATTATATTTTTTTTCACAAAAAGAGAAATGATAATTAATTCAATTCAATAAATAGATGAAAATACAACACATATAACAACAAAGAACATAATATAATGAAAAAAATAATCTTACAATGTTAACGTTAGAATTACGCCTACGTTTATTGATGTAAGAGTCAAATATTTTTCAAATAAAAAAAATTGGAGATTGAAGTCATAAACAATTTCATTCTTTAACAATCAAACATCCTCATCGAGAGACTTCTTATGGTTAAAAAATTCCTAAGCAGTCCCTCTCGTTCCATCGGTCCTCCAAAAAAATGTTGGATTACCCTATCCAATTGCTTGATATTCCATGTTCCAATTCTCGATAAATTTGAGCCAATAATAATATGTATAGTTCATTTAAGAAATATTGACATCGAAGCAGGCCTTGAACGTCCAGTCGAGGCTTTATTTCTGGTTACAAAAAGTTACTGTTCATCATAGAAATGAAACATAAATAAAACCTAGAAAAGTGTTGAGTATACGAATTATCGAATAATTAAGCCGGAATATTTCGACGGCAGTTTAAACATGGGAATTCAGGTTTTGACAAAAATATCGTGGAATGCTTTCATATGAAATTATCTGAACTAATCGTTCATATAAAAGTCTACCATGGAAAATTGAAGATCATTCAAATGAATATTTATTTTCACTCAGGACCATACAAATTTATTGGTATTGGAAATCTTACAAAATTCTAACCATATAACTATAAGAGTTCCATTTTATGTCAGGATTCAAGAAGGATAATAAATGGAATTCTAGCAGGTAGCTAGTGGTGCAACAGAAAAAATTTTTCGATACTTCGCAAGCAAAGGGCCAAGAGAATGGACTGGAAAGAACGTTATATGTATTAAGAAATAGGAGAGAAACAAAAATTAAGAATCTATGTAGTACATGAAGAATTTTGACATGAAATTTGTACCGTAACTTTCAATGTATGAACCAATTTGTGAATTATTTATGCTCGGTGTTGAATAATTTAAGAAAGTCAATTTTTATTTTAATTCATTAAAACTGTCCATGAATTATTGAAAATATTATAATTGATGAGAAATTTTACAATTATTCAGTATACTTTTGAATTGGGAAGAGTATAGCATGTGTTCAATTTCAGTATGAGCAGAGGAAATGTGAACAGAGTACCATTCAGTATAAGTATAATAAATAAACTTAAAATATCTATGAACAATACAAGAGCAAAGATAAAAATCTCATTGAAAACTTTGTTTCCACGTAGTGTAGTGATTTGGATGTGTTTATTGAATAAGCTGACATAACCCTATTGATGGGCATCCCTTTGCAGGGAAGGTTTATATTTTTCAATAACCCATTTATGAAATAATTCACCATTCATAGTAGTAGTAGTAGTTATCATTAATACCACTGTCAAGAATCAGATCACATCTAGGTAAAAATCCATCCACTGTTCTAGCATTCAAAATAGTGCACCTTCTGCCTTTACCCTTGAATATACTCGGAATACCTTTTGGATTATTTTCTAGTGTCCACCGACGAATTTGAATACCGTTTTCGAATTTCCAAGTTTCATCTAGATTTTAAAATTTTACGTTTTCATCCATGTATTCTCGGTATTTATCACAATATCGTACTATTTTTATTATATTTTTCTGTTTATCAATAAGAATTTTCCTTCGATCAACTTTTTTGTATTAGTATCCAATTTTTTGTATGACATAATATAATGTTGACTTTGATCGATTGAAATCTAGGTGCTCTTTGGCCAGTTCGAAGAGGATTGTTTTTAATTCTAGCAAAAACAAAGTCATTTGATGTCTCTTTGAAGGAATAATCGTATCGCACAGGTTTTCTTCCACTGCTAATTCCAGGCTGTAATAACATGCTAATTTTCTACGGACAGTGCTTGGTGAAATCTGAAAATTTAAGAGACATTGATCAATCAGAATACCCTTTGAGTAGGTGAATAACAGTTTACCTGAAACACTAGCGAAACTCGATAAGTGCTAGCGGAAATATATGCCAAATCTTTGAAAAACTCGAAGTAACACCGTAACGCCTGGCGTTCTCTTGTCAGCCGCGATGTATTCTGGTGAATTCCAGCCATTTTAATAGCATAAGACAAAAAATACTCAAATTCAGAGCTAATTTTTATAATTATTCACCAATATCTTCGATAAAATCGTCAAAGCAAGATCTCTATGGGTTATGTGTTATTCCTATACCAACCTGAATTCAGCAACCCAAAATATTACTGAATACCAACTATTACCAACTTGAATTCGATTTTTCACAGCTTACCGAGATGTCAATAATTCTTGAACGGAGTATATCTAAAAAATATTTTCGTTCTTCTTTCTTCAAATCGAAACCGTTCCTCCGATCTGCGCCACTGGATCACCAAAAAAAAAAAATCATTAAAGATACCTAGTGAGAAGAACCTACCAACAATAACAGCATTATAAAGCTTGAAACACCGACCAATTTAATATTAACAAAGAATTTATTATTCGTAGGTACAATATCCACCTGAGTAATAAAATTTCATACGGCGTAATGGTGTACGATGATACCATAAAAACTGGAGTCGCAGTGGGTTGTTACCACGGTCTATCAACAGACCGCGAAGGCATTTTTCGGCCCCCAATAATGAACATAATTGTCGATTTTGAGATTTGGGAAGAAATTCAATAAGACCCAACATAAAACAACAGATAAGGTATGGTAGTTAAAGCTATGGTTTATGGAAAGAGAGAACCGAGACGCAGCAAAATATGAATAAAATTATAATATTCATTATTTTGTTTAGGAAGCGAGGTACCCATATGGCATTTCATACACTATTTATGATTAACTGGCTGACCCTGCCCGGCTTCACAACGGCAGGAAATTTAGAAAGGAATAAAATAGCTCCAGATACACAAAGTTGTGTTTTTTCTCCTAAGGACAGTCCAAATAAATTATATTCGCCACAAGGGCTACGTGAAATTTATCTTGGGCAGACATGCAAACAAAAAATTTGAAAATCACTGACATCAACACAAGAGCACAGGAACGAGAATGTTATTTCAAACCATGCAATTTTGCAGGAGATACCTTTTTAGTTCAAGAGTATTGTCAGTGAATCAAAACGAAAAAAATGATTAAAAGCACTGCCGTGAAGTCAGGAGCTTTTGAGCGCTCATTCACCCACCTTGAAGTTAGATTCGCATTTTCCAGTTTCAGAAAACAATTGAAAAAATTTCGACAGCTGTCAAAAAAAATTTCAAACTGAGGCTATGGTCTTGGTAATGCGATCTGGACAAAATTTCCCACGTAGTTTGAATACATTATTCTTCATCTTTGTGCAAAATTCATTCCAATCCAATGAGTAGTCTCGAAAATATCACGATAAAAATATTTTGAACGGCCATTTTTAGGGAACCCCTAGTCTAAGTTTGCTCCTAGATAAATATGACATCGAAATTCGCGATTCAAACCTATCCTGAAAATTTCAAGTCCCTAGGCCTTTCCATTCGTAAGTTATGATTTTCTATGGTTTCTATGGTTCTGGTCATGCGATTTGGAAAAAATGTAGCTTGAATATATCTTTATCCATTAAAATACAGAATTTTGTCATGATCAAATCCGTAGTTTTGAAATTATCATGAAAACTAAACTTCAAACGACCATATTCACGGAACCCCCAGTCTAATTTTGCTAATTATACCTATTGAATATATCAGAAAAACAATATTCTTTTTCTGTGTTTCAAAATAGCCTTCAGGTTTCATTGTCAGTATGACAAATACTGTCATTTTATTTTAATAAAATTCAAGGATTGGAATCACAAAATTAAATCGAATATATCAGAACAACTCTTGTTTTTTCTGTGAAGCGATTTGGCTCTTTATTTTCATAAACTTCAATTGATGTTATCATCGAATTATATAGAAAAACTAACTTTTTATTGGGGCCTCAATATACTTATTTAAGTGATACAATGGCAAAATCAACAATTCCAGATTCCAGAATCGTAATGCCTAAATGATAATTCTTCTGACAGGAGTACCTTGTTATGTCAAATAACATATTGAGCCATTTTTCGAATCCTGGAGAGGAACGTCTCGTGGGGCTAGGAAATCTTTGAAAAATCATTACTTTCTCCCACTTTCAAGTGTGAATATCTCTATTTTCCTTCAAATCCGTTTCACTGGCTTGAATGATCTCCTATTTTCTTCCTTCTATTTTCGATATCAGCAATTTCGCCAGCATTCTAGACGGAATAGAAAAAATGATTGCACTCCAGTGGAATAACGTTCACAACTTCACACCAAACTTGATCGGAAATTCCTGGTAACTGCACGTGGGTGTTGAAGAAACATTCGCGGATTAGTTTTCATTTGTTTCAGCCCTCGGATCGGTTTATGTTTCCGAAGTGCCAACACCAAGATTTTGACTCTTGACTTCGTGCTTGAGCGCTCGTTCTACTTACACGAGAGCTATATCATTTCGTCACGATGTCTGTATTTTTAGAATATTGAGCCGCAAATGGCCTCAATCGACTAGGTTCTACTCACTGATGACATGTGCGTCGGAAAATTCGAGTTTGTCTGTCCGGTCGTCAGACGGCCAGCCGTCCGTATACACGATAACTTTCGAACGGAACGACCAAGAAACTTGAAATTTTGAGGGTAGGTTCGAATCTTGAATACGACAAGTGGTTCCGTAAATACGGCCGTTCGAAATTTTTGTTCTCTTGATTACTTCGAAACTACTAATTCGTTCGAGATGCACTCAGATGGAAAATGACGTTTTCAAGCTACATGCAATTGTCTAGATCGCATGACCAGAACGATAGGAAGCATAGAAAATTAAAACTTTGTGATGGAAAGGCCTAGGGAATTGAAAATTTCAGGATAGGTTTGGATCTCGAATGTCGCGGTCACGTTTATCAATGAGCAAAATAAGTCGAGGGCTTCCGTAAATATGGTCGTTTGAAATTTAGATGTCTTGATAATTTCAAAACTATGGATTTGATCGAGGCGCAATTCTGTATTTCAATGGAGAATAATATATTCAAGCTACATTTTTTTCATATCGCATGACTAGATCCATAGAAACCATAGAAAATTATAACATTCGAACGGAAAGGCCTAGGAACTTGAAAATTTTCGGGTAGGTGTGGGTTGCGAATTTCGCGGTAACGTTCATCTATGAGCGAAACTAGACTTGGGGTTCCGTTCGAAGTATTTTTTTCCTGATGATTTCTAAACTACTCATTGGACTACGTTATTTTGTCCAGATCACATTACCAAGACCATAGAAACCGTAGAAAATTCTAGCGATTTATGAAAAAAAAAATTGGTCAATTAAAGCCCTGACGTGGATTTTCGCCTGAGTTTGGAATTTTTTTTACAGCTGTCAAAATTTTTTCAATTGGTTTTTAAAACTGGAGAATGCGAATCTACCTTCAAGGTGCATGAACGAGCGCTCAAAAGCTCCAGAATTCAAGGCAGGATTCTTATAATTTTTTGATTAATACCCTCTGGTCGTATTAGAGAAAATAGAGTTCATTAATCAGTAAGAATGAAAATTAGATACTCTTATCGAATTTGAGTTCTAACCTTCTCACAGAATTTATTTAGCATTCTCCACAACCTTTTCGTTACACTCAGTTTTTTAGTGAAATGTGTATTCGTGCGTAGTTTTATTAACTGTTAATCTCAACAGTTCCAAACGCAATTCCGTCCACTCGAATTCCCGAAGTACGAAGACGTACCTTTCACCTAATTTCGTATTCCTCTCCTTCCACTCGTACTTACGACCCATCGTAATCTCGGCGGCACAATCTCCTGGTCCCCCTTTCGAACTTTCGGTCGTTATTTTTCTGGTCTCGAAAAAAGTGGCAGCGGCAACTCGAGTGGCAAGGCTGAGCAAGGCAACGCTGTTTAACAATCTCTAACTGCCGAAGAACTAGCTGACAAGATATGGGCACCAGGCAATGACCGCAGCCAGAACGTTGAACCTGGGACGATTCAGTGGCGCTACGACCCGTAGAACGAGTCCTCCTCTTCCATTGATGAGGAGGTGTCATATAGTGGGGTGGATATGATAAGGGGTATTTTCAGGCTCGGGTTATGCATTTTATCGACGAAATGCAACTGTATTGGAGAGATGCTTTTGGGTGTGAACAACTTTTCTTTTCTGGACATGGATTGGGGTTAGGATGTGGAATATTTGCTGAAAAAAGTAACGAAGTACGGGTTTTTCAACATGAACGTACTTTCGATTATTTAAAAAAGGCGATTCGTAGAAAAGTGTCGCTCATCCACAAGGACCTACATGAGATGCTGTGCTTCCTGGATAAAATCGAAAACTGCATGGAAGGCGGACGTCACTATCCAGACCACAATTTTAATACTGAAGAATCTCCTGTTTTTCAAATTAATATGGTTTTGTTTCTTTTGAAATGTAAAGGGTTCTGGTGGTTACCCTGTTATACCTAGAACTTCTTTCAAAATTTTTCATCTCGTACAGAAAAAGTAGAGGGAGCAACACGGTTACACAAAACCTCACCAACCCTTCACTGAAAATTCATTATGGAAGGTTATCATTTGTGTTATTTCCATCGTTTATGGAATTTCACTGTCTGAATGAGAAAAAATACGAAAAGCACTGCCGTGAAGGCAGGAGCTTTTGAGCGCTCGTACATCCACCTTGTAGGTAGATTCGCATTTTCCAGTTTTAGAAATCAATTGAAGGAATTTTTGACAGCTGTCAAAAAATTCTGAAACTTAGGCGAAACTCCAGACTTCATGTCTTCAGCTGACCATTTTTTTTTCGATAATTCGCTAGAATTTTCTACGGTATCTATGGTCTTGGTGATGCGATCTGGACGTAGTTTGAATACATTATTCCTCAGCTAGGTGCAAAATTTCATTCCAATCCGATCAGTAGTTTCGAAACTATCAGGAAAAAAATATTTTGAACGCCCATATTTACGGAACCCCTAGTCTAATGCTCATTGATGAACGTGACCGCGATATTCGCGATCCAAACCCACCCTGAAAATTTCAAGTTCCTAGGCCTTTTCGTTCAAAAGTTACAATTTTCTATGGTCTCTATTGTTCTGGTCATGCGATCTGAACAAAATATTGCTTCAATATATCATTCTCGATTAAAATACAAAATTTCACCTCGATCGAATCCGTAGTTTCGAAATTATCGAGAAAACAAACTTTCAAACGATCGTATTTACGGAACCCCTAGTATAATTCTGCTCATTGATGAACGTGAACGCGACATTTCAGATCCTCACCTATCCTGGAAATTTCAAGTCCTTATGCCTTTCCGTTCGAAAGTTATGATTTTCTATGGTTTCTATGGTTCTGGTCATGTGATCTAAAGAAATGTAGCTTGAATATATCATTATCCATTAGATACAAAATTTCGTCACGATCGAATCTGTAGTTTTGAAATTATCAAGAAAACTAAATTTCAAACGACCATATTTACGGAACCCCTAGTATAATTTCTCTATCCTGAAAATTTCAAGTCCCTAGGCGTTTCCGTTCAAAAGTTACAATTTTCTATGGTTTCTATGGTTCTGGTCATGCGATCTGGACAAAATTTCACATGTAGCTTGAACACCTCATTTTCCAGTTGAGTGCAAAGTTTCATCTCGATCGAATCTGTAGTTTCGAAGTAATCAGGAGAACAAACTTTTGAACGGCCATATTTACGGAACCCCTGGTGGAATTTGGCCCATTAACGAACTTAACCGAGGCATTTGGGATCTGAACCTATACTGAAAATTTCAAGTCTCTAGGTTGATCCGTTCGAGAGTTATCGTGCTTACGAACGGACAGACTCGAATTTTCCGACGGATTCGTCATCAGTGAGTCGAACATAGTCGATTGAGACCATTTTCGGATCAAAATTCGAAAAATATAGACATCGTGACGAAATTATATAGCCCTCCTGTAAGTAGTACGAGCGCTCAAAAATAATCGAGAAATTCCAGAGATATGAGGACGTATAAACAGCAGAAAAATGAGCATCATGGCATAAACAACTGTGTCTGTTCAATATGCTGCAACTGTGGTGAACAATACATGGAAATGGCCAAAAGACCCCTCTAGTTCAGAGTCATAGAACACCAAAAATTGACGAGATAAGGAGAAAAGAAGAAATTATGGTTGTCCCAGAACTCCTGGGACGAAGGTGGCAGAGTAAAATGAAAAAGAGCCCGCAACATATATAAGGAGGAACATTAGACAAGAAAAAAACTGAAAGAAGCAGCTCATATCCCAGCCTGGAAATGAGGGGCCAGTCATTAGGGGATTACTAGAAAAAATCACCGAACCTGACTGAACATCAAAAATTTCGAAGTTACCGTACATAAATCAAGTTGACGATGTTACCAGTAATTTTGAATTTGAGATAAAATAAATCAGACAACTTGAAGATGGTCCGTAAAATTAGAACAAAAATGTTCCACAGTCGATGGAAACAGCTCAAATAACTTTCCATCAAACATACCATCGTCAATGACATCTAGAGATCATTTGAGTCATTCTAAAAAACTTCTTTCATTTAATTTACATATAGGTATTATGACAATGTTCTCAGACCGAAATGACTGCGACATACGGACCGATGGACATAGCGAAATCGATGACCTAAAGAAATAATCATATTCGTTGAAAAAGCAGAGAAATAAGGTTAACGAATATAATAGAAATTAATAAAAACTTAATGAGAAACAACAAAAAAATATAGGCAAAATCTAGTGTCGTCTGCAGAATATAAAACGAAAATGAGATTGAAAATAAATAAACCTATACCCAACGAAGACTTGACTAGAAGGTGGTATAAAAGAATTACGAAAAGCACTGCCGTGAAGGCAGGAGCTTTTGAGCGCTCGTACATGCACCTTGTAGGTAGATTCGCATTATTCAGTTTTAGAAACCATAAGAAAGATTTTGACAACTGTCAAAAAAATTCAAACTGAGGCGAAAATCCAGAATTCACGTCAGTGCTTTTGGTGACCAATTTTTTTTTCGATAATTCGCTAGTATCTATTGTCTTGGTGATGCGATCTGGACAAAATTTCCCACGTAGTTTGAATATATAATTCTCCATCTATGGGCGAAATTTCATTCCAATCCAATAAGTAGTTTCGAAATTATGTGGAAAAAAATTGTTTGAACGGCTATATTTACGGAACCCCTGATCTAATTTTGCTCATTGATGAACGTGACCGCACAATTCACGATCCAAACCTATCCTGAAAATTTCAAGTCCCTAGGCCTTTTCGTTCGGAAGTTATGATTTTCTATGGTTTCTATGGATCGGATCATGCGGTCTGGACAAATGTAGCTTGAATATATCATTCTCAATTCAAATACAAATTTTCGTCACGATCAAATACATAGTTTTGAAATAATCAAGAAAACTGAATTTTGAACGACCATATTTACGGAACCCATAGTCTGATATTGCTCATTGATGAACGTGACCGCAATATTCGATATCTACACCTATCCTGAAAATTTCAAGTCTCCAGGCCTTTCCGTTCGAAAGTTATAATTTTCTATAGTTTCTATGGTTCTGGTCATGCGAGCTGGACAAAATTTCGCATGTAGGTTGAATACGTTATTCTTCATGTGAGTACAAAATTTCACCTCGATCGAATCCATAGTTTCGAAATAATCAGGAAAACAAAAATTCGAGCGGCCATATTTACGGAACCCCTCGGCGAATATTGCCCGATAACGAACTCAACCGCGGCATTCGAGATTTGAACCTACCCTGAAAGATTCGAGTTTCTAGGACATTCCGTTCGAGAGTTATCGTGTTAACGGACGGACGGACGGCCGCACGGACGGCCGGACGGACAGACTCGAATGTTTTGACGGATTCGTCATCAGTGAGTCGAACATAGTCGTTTGAGACCATTTTCGGCTCAAAATTCGAAAAATACAGACATCGTGAGGAAATGATATAGCCCTCGTGTAAGTAGTACGAGCGCTCGAAAAATGCTCCCTGACAGATTAATTTCAGTAGATGAGATATATTTCATCATGATGAAGCCATGGTAATGGCGAAAGACGTGTAGTGGTTTTGTAAAACTCTCAATTAGTGAAAATCGTAGGCTTATTTATTTAGTGAATACATACTAGGATTGATTTCAGTTTGCAGGGGGTTATTTATCCGTCTCTACGCATCACTGCCACTCCAAGTATCGAGGAGGGTGTGAACAAAATTTATAATATAAATAAGGGAATACTTTTAAATTCTCTGAATGAAATGAAATTTCTTATTTAGATAAACACAGTTCCCGCAGTTTCGTTCCGTTGTGTTCCGGAACTGGTCCTGCATTCTTTTTGTGCTCACTGTATCACTCCACTATCGTACCATGAAGTTCCAGAAAAGAACGACGTGGGTGACATCTACTTCTAATCGTTTGAAATACTCGAGAGATGAACAACAAACTAACGTGTGCGTGTGTTTATATGGGTGAAGTATGAAATATTTGTATGATTTTAAGTGATTTATGGATCGAAAGTGATATATTTGGATGATGTTTTATGGACAATTGTTTCAAATAAACTGTATACGATCACAAAATGCAGCGGATTGTAAGAGATAATCTGGGAATAAGATCACGAAAAAATGTGCTATTCCTCAATGTTCATTATATGATACTACTGAAATTTCTTTGCATAAATTCCCCTTGAATCCCCAAGGCAGTAAGAAATGGTAGACAATCTTGAAGATGGGTAAACATACCTGAGATTATGTTTGTTTACAGCAAGAACTTTCTGAAAGATGATTTTCCTTCCATTTATTTGATTATTGTGTAATACCATAAAAATTCTCATATAATGAAACAATAACCTTTTTGAGCGCTCGTACTACTTACACGAGGGCTATATCATTTCGTCACGATGTCTGTATTTTTCGAATTTTGAGCCGAAAATGGTCTCAATCGACTATGTTCGACTCACTGATGACGAATCCGTCGGAAAATTCGAGTCTGTCCGTCCGTCCGGCCGTCCGTAAGCACGATAACTCTCGAACGGATCAACCTAGAGACTTGAAATTTTCAGTGTAGGTTCAGATCCTAAATGCCTCGGTTAAATTTGTTATTGGGCAAAATCCGCCAAAGGGTTCCGTGAATATAGCCGCTCGAAATTTTGTTTTCCTGATTACTTTGAAACTAAAGATTCGATCGAGATGAAATTTTGCGTTCTACTGGAAAATGAGGTGTTTAAGCTACTTGCAGAATTTTGTTCAGCTCGCATGACCAGAACCATAGAAACCATAGAAAATTGTAACTTTTGAACGGAAACGCCTAGGGACTTGAAATTTTCAGGATAGGTGTGGATCACTTTCATCTATGAGCAAAATTATACTAGGGGTTCCGTAAATATGGTCGTTTGAAATTTAGTTTTCTTGATAATTTCCAAACTACAGATTCGATCGTGACGAAATTTTGTATACTTATGGAGAATGATATATTCGAGCTACATTTCTCTAGATTGCATGACCAGAACCATAGAGACCATAGAAAATCATAAATTTCGAACGGAAAGGCCTAGGGACTTGAAATTTTCATGATAGGTGTAGATCTGAAATGTGGCGTTCACGTTTATCAATGAGCAGAATTAAACTAGGGGTTCCGTAAATACGGTCGTTTAAAATTTTGTTTACTTGATAATTTCGAAACTACGGATTCGATCGAGATAAAATTTTGTATTTTAAAAGAGAATGACATATCAAAGCAACATTTTGTCCAGATCGCATAACCAGAACCATCGAAACCATGGAAAATTATAACTTCCGAAGGAGAACGCCTAGGAACTTGAAATTTTCAGGGTGGGTTTGAATCGCGAATTTCACGGTCACCTTCATCAATGAGCAAACTTAGACTAGGGGTTCCGTAAATATGGCCGTTCAAAATATTCTGTTCCTGATAATTTCGAAACTACCGATTTGATTGGAATGAAATTTTGCACCTAGCTGAGGAATATTGTATTGAAACTACGTGCGAAATTTTGTCCAGATCGCATCACCAAGAACATAGATACCGTAGAAAATTTTAGCGAATTATCGAAAAAATAATTGGTCACCTTGAAGTCTTGATTATCGCCCTAGTTTGAGAATTTGTTTGACAGCTGTCAAAAATTTCCTCAATTGGTTTCCAAAATTGGACAATGCGAATCTACCTACAAGGTGCATGTACGACCGCTCAAAAGCTCCTGCCTTCACGGCAGTGCTTTTCTCAATTTTTATATTATTTATTGAAACAGTAAATATGTATCATTTTATTAAGATATTTCTGGGTCATAGTTTTAATCAGTTGCTCAGAATGTAGTATTAAAATTAACTTCAACTTCCAGGTACGATTATTTGAATGAAGAGTAAACAACAAGAACTGTTATTGGCAAATTAGGCAGTAACATCCCTTACTGCATAATGCCTCATTTTCAAATTTACCTTCGAATTCTTGATTTCTGAAGAATCAAATCATGATTTTGAACCATGCCTTGTGTCCAGAATGAAAAATATTCAATTGAAACAAATGAGTATTCATGAAAAATAAAATTTACCAATAAATGGAAATTTTATTTTCAATAATTTCACTGGTATGATTCCATCCATAATTACTCATAATCAAAAAAATTTGAAATCATGATTGTAGGCCTTATAATTAATAATTATGTTATTATTTTGGATTTTGAGTAACTCTAATGCTCCTTTCTCCATTTTCAGTCCATATTCAGTGAATTTGTGTGAAAATCCTTTGGGATATAATCAAGAATGTTAGAAATTGTTAACTCGATTACACAAGAATTATTATTTACAATAACAAAAAGCCCGCAATAATTTAGGCTAAAATTTCGAAAACGAACTTTACATCAAATTGTACAATATTTGAAATCTCTGAAAAAACTGAAATGAGGATCTTTAAAAATTTTTATCTATTTGTTATGAAAGACAGAACGAAAGAATATTTTGATCACCTCTCGACCCGACATTTTGTAATTTTCAGCGCCATCTCGCGGTTCGTGATTTTTCCCTATAGAGTTTTTCATATTTATTCATATATGAATGGGAAACCTCATAAAATATTTACGATAAAGATATTGGCAATTAACACAGGAACATAACAGAAAATACATAAAAAGATGTATGAAAGCGACAAAACATAATAGTTATTTAAATCATAGAAACCTTGAACAAACTTGCTTTGAAGAATTATTTCCAATTTCAAGCCTTCGGAATCGTTCAAGCAAAAAACATTTTCAACCACCCATAAAATGTTGACAATTTATGATGAAGGTAGGACAAACATGTAGAATCGAATACAAAAATTCTGCTCACTGTCCAAAGCTTTTCTAAGAAACTATAAGAACCCAAAGTAGACAATGAATTTGAAAAATCAATTAATACCTGAAACATGAAACCTTAATAGGATAGAATAGAAGGAAATAACCATCATTTGTGTCAAATTTGCAGCGTTTCTCCTAAGGTATGTGTATGATATTCCAGTCATTCATAAGCTCTCAAGGATACATGTTACCTTATGAGACACTTGAATATATTATTGCCTATGACATTTTTCGATACGCATAGTGAAATATTTGTGATTTCCATAGATTTTCCCGACTCCAAGAATCCCCAAAATCGTTGCAGTCAACTGTACATCAAATAATCAAAAACGTTTTTAATTACACAGTAACTTCAACCTATGCGGAACCGGGCCATAATTGCGGCCCATTTAAAATTATCCATCGTAGGTAAGTGGTAACAATTTTCTCCGAATTTGTTCGCATTCGTTCACGGATACCAAAAAGAGCCGATCCTGAGAAACCGGTGGTTTTTTGGGGCCCAATTGTTTCCTGTGGTTATCTTGCCCGAAACGAGTAATATACAATTCTAATTTTAGATGCAGGAAATTCGGTTTATCGAGACTGACCAATGGTAATCAATTTGTTTTTTGTGCGACTCCTTAAGAACTAACGTTATTCAAATGAGGTGGATCTTTTCCATCGTGCAGTCATTAACAGTATAATAAACGTTCATTTGGGGTTTTCGTTATGAGTTTTTATTTTCGTCAGTGCGTCAGTAGCGTAGAAGGATAAGAATTGATGAGTATTATACTCAGTTGCAATTGAAACATCATCAACAAGAAGAGGTAGGAATTTTCGGATCCAAATTTGCAGAAACATTTGACCAATAAAGAAAAGCAAATAGTTTGAATTGATTTGTTGGCTCGCTTTTTAGTATATCTTGAACAATGTTCCTTTGGTTTCACTACATGTAATTTGTGTTTGAATTCCAATGAGCCAATGATTGTAGAAGATGGACGATTTCCTCTTGTGATATATTATGTCTCAAGCAATCTGCAATTCATGCTGCTGAGCTTTCAGCGTCTGTGGAGAATGTTGCTCAGTATTCTCTTGCAATGTGAGGACAGGCATTATCTTGCTGGAGTCTGTGGTCAACATTTTGCTCATATTATTGATTCATTTGTTAACACGGGCGTATTTCCTTATGTCCTTGAGAAAAGCCATCGTTTTTCCGATTCTTCAAAACGGCGAAGTGCACGATATTGCTAATTAAAGACATATACTCAGTGTCTTTTTTGAGGTATTCGAGCGAATCGTTTTACCACTTGGATAAATTTCAAATACACGATCTGCACAGCACAGAACGTTTTTGACCTATCTCGAGAATTTGATGGTCTCGCTTTTGTGTTTATAATTGATGAATGGTTCAACTTGGGTTTCAGGGGTGTGATTCCAAATTGGCTGTGAAGTTACCTTGAGGCTGGGACAATGTCTGTTTAAGTTTCGAAGTTTTATCATTATGGGCATATCAAGGTCTTTTGTAAAATGAACTTCATTTCAACTTCAATTATCCTTCAAAATCAAATTCGAGAACATACCTACCATTAAAATACATAATGATCCCGAGGATGAAAAATCGTGATTTATAATCATTGTCCTATATCATTTGGATTTCCATGTGACAATTTCTATTGTGCAAAAACATAGCGTAATCTTCGAACAAGTGGAAACTTAGAAACCCACTTCGATCGTTTTTACTGAAACATGCAGTGTTATCTTTTACATAGGTGTATTGAGGAACTGGGGTATACATTTTTTTTCGGATATGTGGTGACAACATTAAGTAGAAAGATAATATGGAATAAGTTAATTGTTCAATGTAATTGCTAACCCTGAAGGTTTTAAGTACATAAATATCATTATTTAGCGAATTTGGGTTATTTATCCCATAATAAACCTTGAAATCGGTCAAGGAAAAAAATAATCTCTTCCGAAATTCACGCTTTGGGTCGGGTAAAAACCAAAAATCGAAAAAAAAAACAGCAATTCCTCCATGAGGTTCATGGAATATTTCATTGTATTTAATTAGAAAAAACTCATAACCTATAAGGGTTATAGCTCTGAGTTGATGAATTCAAATTTCTATTTCATTATTCTAATTGTATATTCTAATAGAATTAGCGGATACTTGATGGAAATCCAGGTGGTGGTTAAGGTATAACCTTAACCACCTGAAGATGATGCTTCGAATCGAAAGTGTCGTGGAATTTAACCCAATGTAGTGGAAATCATACTAGTTATTCTACTGTAAGTTTGATTATAGATTTCCATCAAGTATCTGCTAATTCTATTAGAATATTCCACGACACGTGTTTCGATGTGGAGCATCATCTTCAGGTGGTTCAGGTTATACCTTAACACGTGTCGTTGAATTTAACCCAATGTAGTGAAAATTATACTAGTTATACTATTGTAAGTCTAATTTTCTAATTTCAATCGGCAATGACATTACTTGATTCCAGCCCTACAAATTAATGCATTAGTTTCAGGATCAAAAGATCAAATAGCAACTGATCTTTGCACCAAAAGTCCTCAGAATAGCTTTGTAGGGCGGACCAGGAGCTATGAGCTATGAATAAATAAAATGACTCTATAAATAAAATCAATGCAACATTTTAGGTTCTAAAATCCACCTCATGACCTCAAGGAGTGGCTATTTGGTATATGCAAAAGAATTGAGCTTCTTAGCAGCAATTATGGAAGTGGCGTCATTGTTTATGATTTCCAATAATTACATCTTTCATCTAGAAAGAATATAAAATAGATGTGTTGTAGTGATGTTGGCCTCTAGAGGAAATATAATATGAGTTTCACAAAAGAAAAGTAAATGGAATTTAAAGCTTCAAAACAAGTACCTGTGGCACACCATGGTAATGCAATGAACCTACGGAATATTCAAATATCCCATTGATGTTATTGACGATGGTCTGTTGAATTAAAAAAACTTATTTGGGATCTTCCCATCGTCTATGGAATTCTCACAATCGAACGTCTTGGTCTGATTACCCGAAACGTCCTGCTCTCAGAAGAGCAGGTCTTTGCCAAATATCTCATATTCAAACACGATGTTGGAATTTGTGAATTCCATAGACTATGAAAATAGCCCAAATTTCTTCATTACCTTGAATTCGTTTTTAAGTATAAGTAGGTACGTAGCATGATGATTTGAAATAAAGAGCATTATTATTATTATTATTATGGCATTATACCTTCTTCATCTCTATTGCATCTACATATGCATTACCGAAGAGTTCATAAAACAAATAACCTCTCAATTCTTATATTCAGATTCAGATACTATTATAAATCAATGAATTTCACAGCATAAAATATTCAATGCTATTTACATCGCAGTTATTTACTTTCAAACATTTCTTAGCCTCATAATACGTTTTTTCTAGGTTCTCGGAATTCTATGTGAAATTTGAAAAAATCTCGAATTTGAGATGAAAATACCGTGTAATATAACGATTTGTAGGTGGAAACCGGCTCAATACTATTGAATACGTCTCCTTACAATAATTTCGAAACATTTCCCTGTATTCTCGATAATTTCGAATTATCTGGATGGGTGACTGCACTGGCGATGAATTTAAACAAGCACGAAGAAGCATCAAGTCATTGATTTACAAATTTCGAGTGAATTGTCAATACGCAGATCTGTCAGCGACAGAAGAAATGAAATTATGATTGTTGACAATTAGCTGTTTCTAGCACTCTTCGAATTTTTTTGTGCTTCAATAAGCTTCTTCAACCACCCATTCAGTTCCAATTTTTTAATGAATTAGAAGTTGGGACGGTATCAAGGAGGATGTCTGATTTCATTGCCCAAATCTTCTTCGTGTTGGCTTACATCGGCCAGGTATTCTAGAATAAGGTGTTCTGGAGATTCTTCCTCCTTCCGCGAGAATCTACATTTTGCTATGCCTAATCACTTATCGCACAATGCGCTTTAGGAGATCAAGATAGGTTTCGGATGTTCAGCGTAGCAGAAAATATGCAATGAACAAACTGAAAGTCAACTCATATTCCTCGAAATTATTTCAAGCTATAAAAAGGTCATTTGACCATGACCGGTAGGTTCGTATGAAATTACGACATGTTTGTTTTCGACAATGACCAACATTTCTTTCAAAGTGTTAAGTTGTTCAAGCTATGTCAATAAAAATATCATTAATTATGATCGTACTAGAAATTGCCATTAATGTTTCATGGTAACGTCTTCACGTATTGGAATTCAATACCTACATAGTTGCATGTTGAATTCGATAATGAAGTTCATTATGTATAAGAGAAGGGAAATGGTCAATTCTAGTAGTCTGACAATTGTTAATGAGCGCATTATTCTACTTTTATTGTACCTATTAGTCACAGACACAATTCTTATTCCGAAATTTGGTATGTAAAAGGCACATTATTGAGGAGAAATATTGCAAATTATATGAAAAACATTTTTTCTTCCAATATCGTTTGCTACATTCTTGGAATGTAACGGACATGAATCATCCACGAAGTTATTATTTGAAGCAAAATAAACTATAGCGACTTCTACGTCCGATTCATCTATTTCTATAACCTCATTCGTTTTGATTTTGGGTATGTTCATTTCAGTCTGTTTTAAACATCTTGATGAGAAGTAGAAGACGCTATCAAAAAGCTGAAAAATAGAAAAAGCCCAGGTTTAGACAATATAACGAATGAACTGCTGAAATACCACCAACTAACCAGTTTAATCCGAAAAGTCATTCCAGCCACCGAATTCCAGATGAGTGGCGTACGAGTATAACTATTCTTATGTTTAAAAAGGGCGACAAAAAACTTCCAACCAACTACAGGGACATTAATCTTCTCAACACTACATGAAAGCTTACAACAAAGATCATAACGAAGAAATTGAACGAATTGATTACGCTTTCAGACGAACAACAGGGGTTTCGATCAGGAAGATCTTGTACAGATGCAGTCTTTGTCATCAGGCAGATAATGGAAAAATCGATCGAATTTAACAATCCAGCATATTTATGCCTTATAGATTTAAAAAAAGCATTCGATCGCGTTAAACTCAGGGACATGATACATCTTCTTTGTGCCAGACAAGTCCCTTACAACCTTGTCGGGACCATTGAAAATATATAGGAGGCAAATCAAATTCGAGCCAGAATCAATAATCAGCTTACAGAACCAATAACAGCAGGCTAAGGTTTCAGACAGGGAGATTCCCTGAGTCCACTTCTTTTCAATATCATCATGGACGAAATAATTAGAAATGTGCGCAAACTGAGGGGATATAAAATGGGTGACATGGAAATTGAGATGTTATGTTACGCCGACGATATGGTTCTGGTTGCAGAAAGCGAAGACGATTTACAAAGGCTTTTACAAATGTTCAATCGGACGGCCAAATCTCCCAGTATGGTTATATCAACATTAAAAACCAAATGTATGACAACGTCGAAAACACCGACACGTTGCAAGCTAGTTGTCGATGACAAAATCATTCAGCAAGTAATGAAATTTAAATATCTCGGTATAGAAATATCGGGATATGGTGATGTTGAAACCGAAGTCCAGGAACAAACCAACAAAGTGACTAGAATAGCAGCGTGCCTCAATGACTCAATTTGGCGGAATAAACACATCCACACACAAACAATGTCCAGAATCTATGAAGCAACAATAAGACCGATAATGACTCACACTGCTGAAACGCGACCCGACACATCAAAAACTAGAGGGATAATAGAAACAACAGATATGAGGGTGAGGGGAAGAATTGCTGAAAAAGCGTTATGGGACAGAGCATGCAAGATAGAGGATGTTAACAGCTGGGTACAAGAAAGAAAGGTAGAATGGAATAAGCATATTAACCGAATGGACGACACACGAATTGTCAAAATTGCTCGCGATAAATCACAGAAGTTTCGGAAGACCAAGAAAAAGACCAGGAAGCCAGACTAAAGGGACCTTATTGTCATTGCCTAATTCATTGATTTTCCTCCGGGTCCGGTACTCCCATATCAGCTTTGAGTCGATGGTATAGAAGTTCAGTGCTTTGAAAGCAGCTTGACTACCAGAATGGATCACAATGTCACACCCTTGATAGTTTCTTTTCAGGTTTATATCTATGCATCTTTCGATTGCAAGTATTTCTGCATGAAAAACTCTCGAGTAGGAGCCTAACGATAGTGTACACTTGGTTCTTGCCCCGTATACTCTAGCGCCGGCCCCTATCGTGGTTTTAGAACCACCAGTTTATCATTAAATAGTATTCACTTTGAAGTTTTGGGTAGTGTATTTTTTTCCCATTCTTCCTTTTTACATAGCATAGTGTTGAAGTTCTTCTAAATGCTTACTTTTTTGATCATAACATCAATAAGCAGGTTCGCTGATGAGATGTACTTGTTCAGAGAGGACCAGGCTCCCTGACTTTTAATTCTCTCATTCCCTGTACCTTACCTAGATATTCTAAGGATAGCCTCATGGGCTTCCCTATTGATCACTAGATGTAGAGGAGTGAGATCTGTGATGACCTCAAGTGCTCTTGTCGGGCACGTTCTCATAGTACAGGCAAGCCTTTGTACCTTGTCGAGTATTTTCCTCGTGCTTGTCTGCCCTGTCTCAGCAGAGCAGACTACTGCCCAATAAGTTATTATTGGTCTCACAATCACGACGTTCATCCATCGCAGTATTTTAGGGTTACAGCCCCAGATTTTACCGGATAGGCTTCTGCACGCCATTAAAGCCCGCTTTACTAGCAGTGTTTTTAACATGCTTATTCCATAGATAAGAGCTTACTGTCTAGGATAATTCCCAGATATTTAACTTCAGAATTCAATTCTACGTTATCTCCATTCACCGAGAGTCAGGCACAGATGCTCAAACTTTTCACAAATTTCGTAAATTCCAGAAATTTTCATATTCGTACAATCGAGGTCAAGTTGTAATTTTTTTTTTTAATCTCTCCTCAACGAAATAAAGCAAGTTCAGAAATAAAGAAACCTGAAATCTCGGAAAATTTACCAGTACCGGTGTCAGGTCGCAGAAAAGCACCTATATTGCAATTGTTTTTTTCCTTGAAAATTGCTTATCCATTGCGCTGTAGGACTGTCGAACAATGCTCATGACAGGGGTGTCAATATCTGCCTTGAATCGCGGTTCAATTCACGGTCAAAAAATGCATTACGATGCTGCCGCTGTCAATAAAGCCGCTTCTCTAACAGGAGCTGAATGCATTTCGCCTCGGTTACACACGCTTCGAGAGTATCCGAAGTTGAGCGGTATGTTAGTGCGAGGCAAAAGAAATTCTAGGGCGATAAAACTAAACCATAATATAACCCATCTCCAATGAATTCGAGGAATTTTAGTTTCTTTATCGAGCTAATTAAAATTTGGATTGTTGATTTTTTAAAATTGTGGGGATGATATGATCGTTCTGCCGCGATCAATACGCACTTGGTATAGACGCGGCCGCTTCAAAAAGTTGGATCTCTCTACACTTTACCCATCCTCAGTACGAGCAGTGCTCGACCGTCTGCCTCGCGCAATGGAGACGCAG
The DNA here is from genome assembly GCA_963966015.1 of Aphidecta obliterata. Classification (NCBI taxonomy): domain Eukaryota; kingdom Metazoa; phylum Arthropoda; class Insecta; order Coleoptera; family Coccinellidae; genus Aphidecta; species Aphidecta obliterata. The sequence goes on along the minus strand of OZ014427.1, from coordinate 28,309,531 downwards.
CTCAACAAGCTAACGTGGAAACAACACATCACTTTTGAGAAGAATCAGTCAAGATGAAGGAAAAGTAGTAGTTATCAGGCACCAATTCACGGTTATCTATCGAAAATAACACATCGATAGCATTTTATCAATCAGTTATCAAACTTATCTTGAAATAAAGGATAAATTTTTGAATTTAGCGGTTGCGCCTCCAAGGCAACATAGGAACCATTGAAAGATATCCCTAATACTACAAATCGTTCAGGACCCCTGGTTTCAATAACCAATCATATATTGCATTCAAATTAACTGCCTTCAACTGTTCAACAACAAATTTGCTCAGTACCATGATTCTATGTATAGAAAAAATTACGAAAAGCACTGACGTGAAGTCAGGAACTTTTGAGTGCACGTACATCCACCTTGTAGGTAGATTCGCATTTTCCAGTTTTAGAAATCAATTTAATGAAATTTCGACAGCTGTCAAAAAAATTCTCAAACTTAGGCAAAACTCCAGACTTCATGTCAGTGCTCCAGCTGACTAATTTTTTTTCGATATTTCGCTAGAATTTTCTACATTATCTATGGTCTTGGTGATGCTATCTGGACAAAATTTCGCACGAAGTTTGAATAAATTATTCTTCAGCTAGTTGTAGAATTTCATTCCAATCCAATCAGTAGTTTCGAAATTATTAGGAAAAAAATATTTTGAACGGCCTTATTTACGGAGCCCCTAGTCTAATTTTGCTCATTGATGAAAGTGACCGCGACATTCACGATCCAAATCTACCCTGGAAATTTCAAGTTCCTAGGCCTATCCCTTCGGAAGTTATGATTTTCTATGGTTTCTATGATTCTGGTCATGCGATCTGGACAAAATGTTGCTTCAATATATCATTCTCGATCAAAATACAAAATTTTATCTCGATCGAGTCCGTAGTTTCGAAATTATCGAGAAAACAAAATTTCAAACGAACATATTTACGGAACCCCTAGTATAATTCTGCTGATTGATAAACGTGAACGCGACATTTCAGATCCACACCTATCCTGAAAATTTCCGTTCGAAAGTTATGGTTTTCTATGGTTTCTATGGTTCTGGTCATGCGATCTGGAGAAATGTAGCTTCAATATATCATTCTCCATTAGTATACAAAATTTCGTCACGATCGAATCTGTAGTTTTGAAATTATCAAGAAACCCAAATTTCGAACGACCATATTAACGGAACCCTTAGTATAATTTTGCTCATAGATAAACTTGATCACGACATTCGAGATTCACACCTATCCTGAAAATTTCAAGTCCCTAGGCATTTCCGTTCAAAAGTTACAATTTTCTATGGTTTCTATGGTTCTGGTCATGCGATCTGGGCAACCTTTCACATGTAACTTGAACACCACATTCTCCATTTGAGTGCAAAATTTCATCTTGATCAAATCTGTAGTTTCCAAGTCATCAGGAGAACAAAAATCTGAACGGCCATATTCACGGAACCCCTGGTGGAATTTGGCCCATTGACGAAATCAACCCAGGCATTTGGGAACTGAACCGACACGGAAAATTTCAAGTCTCTAGGTTGTTCCGTTCGAGAGTTATCGTGCTTACGGCCGGACGGACGAACAGACTCGAATTTTCCGACGGATTCATCATTAGTGAGTCGAACCTAGTCGATTGAGACCATTTTCGGCTCAAAATTCGAAAAATACAGACATCGTGACGAAATGATATAGCCCTCGTGTAAGTAGTTCGAGCGCTCAAAAACATCCCAATCCGCTGATGGAACCGCTTCTGAAGCCACTCACCAACGGAAGAGAGAAGCGAGACCAATGAAAAAAATTTGAAGAATAGTAATGTCTCTGGACATTGAAATGAAATTTTTTCTTTATGCTTATTAGTCTTGTCTTATGACTTGTCAACATTTTGGCTCAAATAATTGTGATTTCTTTCAGACGATTTCAGAAAAGAACCCCTTCCCAACAACCCTGAAGGTTGAACGTCTCTTCAGGAAATAGATTCCACCTCAGAAGCAACTTAGTAACGTAAGATAAAAAATTACGAAAAGCACTGCCGTGAAGTCAGGAGCTTTTGAGCGCTCGTACATCCACCTTGTAGGTTTCCATTTTCCATTTCCATTCTCCAGTTTTATGAATCAATTGAAGGAATTTTCGACAGCTGTCAAAAAAATTCTCAAACTTAGAAGAAACTCTAGACTTTGTCAGTGCTTCAGCTGACCAATTTTTTTTCGATAATTCGCTTGAATTTTCTACGGTATCCTCAGCTAGTTGTAGAATTTCATTCCAATCCAATCAGTAGTTTCGAAATTATCAGGAAAAAAATATTTTGAACGGCCTTATTTACGGAACCCCTAGTCTAATTTTGCTCATTGATGAACGTGATCGCGACATTCACGATCCAAACCCACCCTGGAAATTTCAAGTTTCTAGGCCTTTCCCTTCGGAAGTTATGATTTTCTGTGGTTTATATGGTTCTGGCCATGCGATCTGGGCAAAATATTGCTTTAATATATCATTCTCGATTAAAATACAAAATTTCATCTCGATCGAATCCGTAGTTTCGAAATTATCGAGAAAACAAAATTTCAAACGACCGTATTTACAATTTTCTTTGGTTTCTATGGTTCTGGTCATGCGATCTGGACAAAATTTCACATGTAGCTTGAACACCTCATTCTCCATTCGAGTGCAAAGTTTCATTTCGATCGAATCTGTAGTTTCGAAGTTATCAGGAGAACAAAATTTTGAACGGCCATATTTACGGAACCCCTGGTGGAATTCTGCCCATTAACGAACTCAACCGAGGCATTTGGGATCTGAACCGACACTGAAAATTTCAAGTCTCTAGGTTGATCCGTTCGAGAGTTATCGTGCTTACGGACGATCGGCCGGACAGACTCGAATTTTCCGACGGATTCGTCATCAGTGAGTCGAACATAGTCGATTGAGACCATTTTCGGCTCAAAATTCGAAAAATACAGACATCGTGACTGAATGATATAGCCCTCGTGTAGTAGTACGAGCGCTCAAAAAAACGGAATTTTAGTTGATCCATATGATTCATATCGATTAATTAGAATACAGTCAGTTGCCTCAATCTTCAGTACACGCACTTTTGAATTTTCGTCAATTATAGAAGAAGTTGTCTTCATTTAATGCAATGATATATGAAAACCTAGGGCAGACTGAGATATTCGTACTCCTAGAAAAATTCGTATAGCAAATACAATTTATAATCCTTATAATGTTTCGAGAAGAATTCAGAGAATTGAGATTGCACACGATAGAAAAATGTCCAAAATTGAATTGAATACAAATTGCAGAATCCTGAACAATCTCCATTATAGAAAATACGAAAAGTAGAATTCATGTTAAACTCACAATAGAATTCCATCAAGTATCGGCTAATTCTATCAGTATTTTAGAAATTATGTTTATCCAAGTTGAATATTGAACTGAAGAGATAACTTCAAATTATGTAAATAATCCTTTCGACGGATACCCAAAACAAGAAATGTTGCATCACTCTGATTACAGCCTAGATTTCTCGAGATATCTCAGAAAAAAAAAATTTTTCGTTTCAATTTTGAAAAAATATTTCGGTTCCACGAGAGCTTCGTGCTTTCTGCTCTGGCAACTCCAAAATGTCGTAACTCACTAACAATAAGATTTTGAACTTCACGGTAAAAATTTTACTATTGAGTAACATCATACCAATACATATTTCGAATTTTTGTCTTTGGATTTCTCCGATCCATACAAAATTCCGTGTACGTCTGGACTCATAAGTTGAAATCATCTATTGAGGTTGAAGGTTTTTTATATCCCGATGTAGTTACCAAACAAGTATGACGGGATCTACGTTAGGGCAACCGTTATGTCAGGACCAGATTTCAAGTTCTCGAAGTTTCGTTGTCAGGAATAGATGTGGGAACTTTATTAAGAGGGTTCCGTGATTTGTAACTAAATGTGAGATTGTCATAATTACCAGCATACAAATGAGGTTTCATTAAAGTTAAAAGCCTGATGATATTGATTCTGACAACTGATCTAAATGAGGAAGATGTACTTTGTTTTATCTGAATCAATATCAATACATATTTTTTGAAATTTTCAGTTTTTGATTGGCATTGTGTTAAGAAGTGATACAAATTTTCCTCCAAGTTGAAAAAGAAGTAACAGATTGAAAAAAATTATGAAAAGATCTTTCAATCTTATACATAACACGGCAAATTTAACACAAACCTTTAGTATTACCGAATCTTGTTACCTTTTGACTTTTTGATGACGAATCCGTCAAAAAATTCGAGTCTGTCCGTCCGTCCGGCGATCCGGCTGTGAGCACGATAACTGTCGAACGGATCAACCTAGAGACTTGAAATTTTCAGTGTAGGTTCAGATCCCAAATGCATCGGTTGAGTTCGTTAATGGGCAGAATTCCACCAGGGGTTCCGTAAATATGGCTGTTCAAAATTTTGTTCTCCTGATTACTTCGAAACATCAGATTCGATCGTGATGAAACTTTGCACCCAAATGGAAAATGAGGTTTTCAAGCTACATGTAAAATTTTGTTCAGCTCGTATCACCAGAACCATAGAAAGCATAGTAAAGTTTGAAATTTAGTTTTCTTGATAATTTCCAAACTACAGATTCGATCGTGACGAAATTCTGTACACTTATGGAGAATGACATTTCTCTAGATCGCATGACCAGAACCATAGAAACCATAGAAAATCAAAACTTTCGAACGGAAAGGCCTAGGGACTTGAAATTTTCAGGATAGGTGTAGATCTGAAATGTGGCGTTCACGTTCATCAATGAGCAGAATTATACTAGGGGTTCCGTAAATACGGTCGTTTTAAATTTTGTTTTCTCGATAATTTCGAAACTACGGATTCGATCGAGATAAAATTTTGTATTTTAAACGAGAATGACATATTAAAGCAACAATTTGTCCAGATCGCATGACCAGAACCATAGAAACCATAGAAAATTATAACTTCCGAAGGAAAAGGCCTAGGAACTTGAAATTTTCAGGGTGGGTTTGGATCGCGAATTTCACGGTCACGTTCATCAATGAGCAAAATTAGACTAGTGGTTCCGTAAATATGGCCGTTCAAAATATTCTGTTCCTGATTATTTCGAAACTACCGATTTGATTGGAATGAAATTTTGCACCTAGCCGTGGAATAATGTATTCAAACTACGTGCGAAATTTTGTCCAGATCGCATAACCAAGACCATAGATACCGTAGAAATCTTTAACGAATGATCGAAAAAAAAATTGGTCACCTAATGCACTGACTTGAAGTCTGGATTATCGCCTTAGTTTGAAAATTTGTTTGACAGCTGTCAAAAATTTCGTCAATTGGTTTCCAAAACTGGAAAATGCGAATCTACCTACAAGGTGAATGTACGAGCGCTCAAAAGCTCCTGCCTTCACGGCAGTGCTTTTCGTAATTTTTTTTTTTAAAGATATGACGATACGTGAACTCATTGTCGAACAAAACATTCAATTCCTTTCTACTAATAATATGAGAAAATAAAATTTGGCTAATTATTTCAATCAGGAAAATCTATTCTTCCATTGCAGATGGAGAATACTGGATATCTGACCGTAGCATACAATTAGTATCAACTTTTTTCAATAAAATGGTCGATAACGTGAATATTGAAGATCTCAGTCAAAAAACATCAAGGGTAACTTCTTTTCATGAAACAAATAATAAAAAAATTTTCAAATTATGCGGACTTAATTAGACATAGAGTATAACTATTATACTTTCCGTTGAAAAGATGTTCTGCATTCGAATTTCATAATGTAATTTCATTTATAGGTAGTTTTGGCCAATCAGATACTTCAGAGGCTTCAATTGCGACATGGTGGGATTGAATAGCTAATCAAATTTATGAACATGTGCTTGAAAAAGTTCATTACTTATTATAAAGCCGAAAAACATCGACTGCATTTTTTTTCCTCAACCATAAAAAACGGTGGACCAAATCAAGGATGAGAATGTTACAATTTTAACGAGCAATGTAATTATCAGTTTCATTTGGTAATATCTGCGAATACTGCGAATTGTTCACTTTTCTACCAAAAATTAATGTGAGAAATTAATTTTTCTCCACAATGTCTTATATTTCAATATGGAAATAATGCTTTACTCAATCGACTCGGCGCAGAAAGAACATGTAAAGTCATTCCTTGAACACAATATCACTTCATATCTGAATATATAACACAGAAATATGGGCTCCACCATACCTTCATGAGCCGCTTCCAATCTGGTCATCTTTTTTGTAAGATACAGTTCTGAGCAATATTTTAGCGCGAGGAAAATGAATTCTAGGGTCATAAAATTCAACCATAAAACCATATCGTAATTATTTCAGTTTCCTCATCAAAGATACAATTCTGGATGAAAAATCGATTGGTAATGGTCTCAACTTTAGGAAACATCTAGTTCGGAAAGATTAATTTTTGAAAGAAGCCTGAATTGGGCTTCTGGTTCAGTTTTGTTTTTCTTTAGGGGGATATAAATTTGACCACGTCCGGCCGTAAACACGATAAAATACCTAGTTTTTGGAAAACGTTTGAGGTATGAATTCGCCGAAGAGTTCCATAGATAAAGCCATCTGAATTTTTTCTCAATAATTCGAAAAATGCTGATCCGATCGGATCGAAACTTTGTAGTTGGTTGTAAGGTATCACTATAAGGTTCTTAAAAAATTATTTTTCGAAACTTCGGTAAGTATATCAGAAACTATTCGCCATATCCTTCTGAAATTTCGAGTACATATATGGATAAAATGAATTATGTAGAAATTCATCTTCTTGCTTTTTCATATTGAGTGTTTCTGATTTGGTTTTGAGAATATTTGATATTTGGTAAAGTTTATACATTTGGGTGGTCATTTCATGTTTTTTTTTTGGTTATATATTCTCGCTACTAGAGATGCGCAGAATCATTTTTTCCGAGTGGTAAACAGTAATGATTTATTCCCTGTATGCGAGTTGAATCTATCCACTTTCAATCATTTCCTAAAACACATTATTGTACTGACGCCACTGATTGAGCAAGAGGAAATGAACAGGTCGTAGATTTACTGAATAGGGAGTAGGAGAATAGAGGAGTTGAGTGGTAGATTTTACCCATCTCTATCAGGAGTTCTCGTTTCTGTGATGATTTGTCGAGCAGAGAGTAGAATCCCGAATCCGAATCGCACGGGTGCTATGAGATTTGTGATAATAGACAAACGTTATTCCTGAACACTGACTAGAAAGTACGATCCCTTCGACCATTGGCCAATATTACTCACTACATTGTAACCTCATGTCAAATGAGCATAGAGTAGTTATGGGTGACCAGGGTGACTTATCTGTCGATGAATTGAAAAAAAAACGCTCAAAAGCTCCTGACGTCAGTTCTTTTCTCTCATTTTTTGTGTGTTTGAGATCTATGTTTATTTCAAATGATGATGAAACTGAGAAAATTTTTACAACATGAATGTGAATGATTGTTTTCTATTCATTATTCAATGATGTTGGACATAATCATTCACAATAATCTCAAGCTCCCTATCGTAAATTTATGCACTCTCGCGAATAAACCAGCTTTGTTTTCTGATATCAAAATTGAAAAACTCATGGAAGTTACTAATCGTACAGTTCGATAAAGTTTTACCTTTAATGGATATATATTTACATCTATAAGTTGATTATCGTTAACTGAAGGAAAGTTTCGATATAACTAATCAACCCATGACCTAGTAGTTGGTGACCAATTAAAGCCATGACCAGGGTGAAATTCGTCATTTTGGCCTTATGTTGAAAATTTTCAAATTGTGGGCCAAGAATGGTCTAACACGATTAGGTACTTTAGCCACAGCAACGCGTGGTCGAGTCTTCTAGCATTATATAATTTCCAGATAGTTTAGAAATCGTTTTGTATTCAAGTCATAATGGATATTTGGAGAATATTTCACATGGCACAGGCTTCGGATACAGATGAAGGATTCGAATTTTGAACATGAAACTCATAATTGAGAGCTCTAAGAGTGGGGTTACACGATCAGTCCGACATCAGATCAGTCCGTCGCGTCAGTCCGATCAGAATAATGAGAAACTGAATATCCATTTTGAGTGGGAAACGTTTTATTCCACATTTTTTTGAATCTGATGTCAGTTTGAATTGTCGTATTTCAAAAAATTCGCTTTTGAGCGCTCGTTCATCCACCTTGTAGGTAAATTCTCATTTTCCAGTTTTAGAAACCGATTGAAGAAATTTTGGATAGCTGTAAAAAAAAATTTCAAACTGAGGCGGAACTCCAGACTTCACGTCAGTGCTTTAGGTGAACAATTTTTTTTTTCGAAAATTCGATAGAATTTTCTACGGTATCTATGGTCTTGGAAATGCGATCTGGACAAAATTCCGCAGGTACTTTGAATACATTATTTTTTATCTATGTGCGAAATTTAATTCCAATCCAATCAGTAGTTTCGAAATTGACAGGAAAATTAATGAACTCAACTGCGGCACTCGGGAATTGAACCCACACTGAAAATTTCTAGTCTTTAGGTCCTTCCGTTTGAAAGTTATCGTGATTATGGACGGACGGACTGACAGACTTGAAGTTTTCGACGGATTCATCAGCGAGTCGAATCTTGCCGATTAAGACCAAAAGTCGAACATCGTGACGGACTGATCGTCTCCGCAAAATTCGAAGAAGTGGGTTTATATTTTGGACCTTCGAATTGAATTTTTGACTTGTTCGCAGTGGGGAACTGACGGCATGAAATTATGCAGCTATTGACGCCAATAATTAATTTCTGCATTTCCTAGAATGACGTCTGAAATATACACAGAGGCAAAAACTGACCTGATCGTTCGTTCCTATAGCATTTCGAGGTGAGCGTCAATTACACCTATGTGATTCAATTCTGACCCTGACGGTCGCATTATGTGGATAACATCACTCATTACGAGCTGAAATATGTTTATGGATCAATTTCAAAATACGACACGTCGGTTGTTGCAAAAATAGCCGGCCTTGTGAAAGAACCGAAATAAATAAATTTTTCAGAGAAGTCTTTCTCTAATTAATCAAAATTTACGGAATGGAAGAGGAGAGAAGTGAGACTCTGACAGTAAAAAAACCTTAGAAGAAAAAAATTGAAAAGCACTGCCGTGAAGTCAGGAGCTTTTGAGCGCTCGTCCATCCATCTTGTAGGTAGATTCGCATTTTCCAGTTTTTTAGAAACCAATTGAAGAAATTTTTGACAGCTGAGCAGCTCTTTGTCAATTACGCCGAATCAGCAGAACAGAAATATAAGGATGTAGCTTGACGCGTCAGAACGAATCAGTAGTTCCGAAGTAACCAGGAGAACAAAATTTGGAACGACCATATTTACGGAACTATTGGTGGAATTCTCTCCATTAACGAACTTAACTGTGGCATTCGAGAACTAAACCCACACTGGAAATTTCAAACCTTTAGGTCGTTCCGTTCGAAAGTTATCGTGCTTGCGGCCGGCCGGACGGACAGACTTCAATTTTTCGATGGATTCGTCATTAGTGAGTCGTACCTAGTCGTTTGAGACCATTTTCGGCTCAAAATTCGAAAGATACAGACATCGTGACGAAATGATATAGCTCTCGTGTGGGTTGAACGAACGCTAAAAAAATTTATACATAAATATCTGGACCGCAAAATTGACCGGACAAAAAAAATTCTCCTGAATTCATTCTTGAATAATATTCAAGTTTTGTCACCCATTTCGATAATTTTTTGACATGTTACTAATGCTTTCATTTTCATCATGTCTCAACTTATGAACACCTGTATAAACTGAATAATATTTCTGAGTTCGACATTTTCGATTGCCATCTCTTCTGAATACTTTGTTTTCTCATTCATAACGATATCTCTATTCTTGGAAAAAACACAGGTTTGAAGGAAATAGCCTTTATTAGCTACAAGAGTTTATGAAGAAATTTTCTAAGGACAATGAGTAGCTATATACAACACTTGAATTTTTGAGGTCAGTATTCTCGTTTTTCACCTATGAAATATAATGAGAATAACGTAAACAACAAGACTAACCTCAAAAATTCAAGTGTTGTATATAGCTACTTATTGCCCTTAGATCGACATCAGTATGATGAACATAATTTCGATGTCAATTCTTGATTTGCTGTTTTCTGTTTTCTTTTCTGTTTGAATGTTAACCTGAAGATGCCAGTTGTTTCATAACGATAGCTATTTTGTTTTCCTTGAGCGACTTTTTGAAAATCTTCTTGAATTAGAGTTCTTTCGATGCTTTCCTTGTTAATTTAAATAGTTAAATAATCCTGTCAGATGTAAGTGATGAGTAGAAGAAATCGTGTAACAGTCCAGTTGTTACATACATAAGCAACGAAATTTCTTCCTGCATAACAAGATTTTTTACATTCAATTATATTTTCTCGATCTCTGGCACCAACATTAATTCCCCATCTTCTTCGTTCAAATTCGACGAAAGAATTCTCACTGATTTTTGACATCGATGAATCAAATATAACACCTTGTTATTTGACAGTTGTCACTAGTTCGAAATTAACTAGTTTAGGTCAAATAATTATATTCAAAGAGGCTTCACAAGTTCATCGCAATAGCGCTTTATATTTATACAGGGTGTTTCATTGGGAAACGGAAATACTTAAAAAGCGGATAGAGGGCACCGAAGTGGTTCTAGATATACCACATTTATTTGCTCTGACTGTCTTTGTAACCGAGATACAGGATGTTTCATGAATTTTGCTAATTTCTTCTTGAGGTCATGAAAAACGAATCACCTAGTATATTTTCCTTATATTTGGCACACATGTTCCTTATTTGAAGCTCGAATGAATCACTCAATAACCACAAGGAAAATCTAGGTCCGGGTCAACAAAAAATTATGAAGCAATTGTACCCTTGAAACAACACCCTGTATATTGAGATTTTGAAAATTCGTTCATATATTCGAGAAGAACATAAAAAACTGAACTGAAACGTGTGCTTCACATTTTTGCGCAGACAGTTTTACTCTCAACATCTCAACAGAAAAATTGAGATGAGATAACGGGAAAGAGTATGTCTCGAACGAATTTAAACAGGGAATAACTTCAATACAGGTTCTTACAAAAGCTTACGTCTGAATTTCTGGAAAACTATTGAATTATTGGTGGCAATTGCATCCTAATGAGGAAAACATTAAGACGATATTTTCCCTTTCATATCCTTAGAATTATCTCATTAAGGTGAGCGAAAGAACGTCCACAGGTTTGCGAAAGTTAATGGTAGCAACCAATAATAATTAGTGGCCCTACTTTCACTATTTATTTTAATATCAGAATGCACGACTTCCTGCCTCTTAGTGGCTAGCCATAGCTTTTCACATGGAGAAAAATATAAGCCGATTATATGCCTTGAAGATATGAGATATCAAATTAGTGATTTGTTATCGAAATGTCACCAGAACTATAAACCTATGATTTGAAGTAGATGTTTTATCGAATACCTCAATAACTTTGACTTTGAGAAGTTAAGGAAATGTGAACAAAAGCGATCGCGATCACAGGTAACAGATAGCTCAAAAATGTTTAAAACAAAGCCAAACCTGCATCACTGTAGCACTCGAGCTTTTATCTCATTAGTTCACGGGAATATAACATAAAGTGAGAAATGTATTTTCATTGGAATATTATCCAAAACAAAACTTCATTATCTTGTTCTAGATGAGAAATGAAGTTGAAAAACATAAAATGTTAATCAATTATTCTAAATTTTTCCATCGTGAATCCTTGAGAGTAAGTTGAGCAATTAAGCAGATATGAGTAATTGGGGATTTTTTTCAAAATTTATCACAGGAAACTATATTCTAATGGAAACACGAAATACGATTAAATGCTCAACCATATTATATGCAAACATAGTTTACCCCACATCTCAAATTTTATATTTCATGAGCATATCTTTATTTTCACAACAAAAACAATCAATTACCTTCAATTTTGTAAGTTCCCTCCAACCTTGGCTGAAAATATTTGTATTAATTTCCATATTCGTTAATTGAACCCAAATTTCCAAGGTATTAATCGAATTAAAATAATTGTTAATACGCAAAATAGTTTATTGGGACAACATAACCATAAAGAATACCACTTAACTATCTAGTAGTAAATGTGTAATACCTGCAAAGATTTAGATGGCATTATGAATATGCAAAATCCTGTCAAATGGGATTCAGGAAAAAACCCGTTTTATTGTTGATTCAGTTTCCATTGTTGATCGATTTACAATAGAGGAAATTCATGAATCATTCCGCGTGGAACAATGACGAAAGGAAAAAAATTCTATTGCCGATGGGGTGATGGAGAAAAATTTTCGATATATTCAAATTGATTTTTTTGTTTCCTGTTTTCGAAGTGCATTCTCAAAATGGATGATTTCAGACATCAACATACATATATGTACCTATCAATTTTTAGCAAGCGGACACTTTATATGGATCGATTAATTATGGTTCATCAACCAGATAGTTCTTTCAGTATGTTCTAATTTTATTAGGTAATATGCGTTTTTTAAGGTTTTGTTCGTAGGTACTTCAATTGTTTTCGCTTTTCATCATTTGATTTGTGGGATTTATTATGCTTAGAGTCACCAAGGTGGAAATTAAGGAAATGACGTTGGACACAGACAGAGATCTGCAATGTTTACTTTCCTGTTGCGAGGAACGTGCACATCATTCATACTATAGGGATTATGGTTGGGTTCTATAACTCAAAAGATCTCGTTTGGTATTCATCCGAATGTCTATGTGAATGAGGTGGTGCATTTCCGAAGTTGAAAGATCAATTTTTCTAGCAGGACAATGCCTGACAGTAAACCAACCGATTTGCATAGGATAATGTCAATACGTCGCCATAGCCACCTCGATCTTTGGATCTATCGCCCATCGGGCATGTTTGGACTTTAGTTGGACAGGACTGAGTTACGTCAGTTACGTGATGCATTCTCCGCAAACGCAAATTACATGTTGCTCGGAACACAATACCCCAAGACGAAATCGGCCATTTCCTAGAATCAATGCCTCAAACATTGGGAGTGTGTAACCGAAACGAGGTAACAACGCCATTTGTATTAAGAATTAGATTTATAATCAATTCTTTGTCTTCAAAATTCAAATATGTTTCCTTCTAGGAATTCAACTTTGAGGTTTAGTCAAAAAATTCCTACTCCGGTTCAGAGATACATTCGCTTCAGCTGGATAGACAGAAAATTGAATAACACAATAATTATAAAAAGGCCAAAACATTACTAACGATATCACTCACCTTTTTTTTGTTGCTCTCAGTTTCCCAAGATACCTCTAAGAAGTAAACCATTCTGCACAAATGAATTATATGAGGCAGATGAAGCAGTGCTGCACCAATAAATTAGAAAAATTACACGTATTAATCGGATAATTTATCGCTTATCTTGTTTTATTTCATTATCATTCATTTTCTTCAGTAAAAATTTCAGATTTTCGCCTGTAAAGATGGTTTAGGGGCATGCCTCGAAGCCGGGTTTCAAATTAATAATGATCTTTACGTAAGGAGTCATCAGAAAAACGGTAGTTAAATCTGAATCGTTTTCTCGCGAAGGAAAAACTGTATTTTATTCGCGTTAGCTTTCATCCCTGAGCAGAGTTTTTCTTTTGATTTGTCAGAAACGTTTGCCCTTTTCTCGTTTAGGTTTGTCTCCGTGTTCGTGCTATTTGTGACTTTCTTCGTGAAGGATTTTTTTTTTCAACTGATTGTGGGGGGCCTCCCTTACCCTACACATATTTATCGGCCTTATTTCATTTTCATATTCATATTCATCCCGTTACCATTCAAATTGGTATATTTCACGATATTTTCAACCAAACTTTCAAATGTCAGATTTTGACAAATTTCACGAATTCTGGAAACAGATGCTGTGTCATCAGTCTGACATATAATGTCATTTTATTTCTATGAATTTCAAGACATGAAATCATAGAATTACTATCAAAATTCTCAACAGTTGTAGACTTAGTTGAATTTTTTCATAACTCATTCATCAAAGCTTGATATGAAGACACAAAATTCCAGAAGGATATGCAAATAGTTTCTCCGATAACGAAGTTTTCAAGAAATTTTTTTTTTAATTCTTTTAGTAATACAATGCTGACGAAATATCACATAAACCTTCTTGTCATTACCATCTCACAAGTAACTCGCCTGCTTCCGCATACATGTCATCTTCGCTAGACTGCACTGCGGATGGCTCAATTAAGCCGAAACCACGGTCTGCAGTTGCGAATGATTTTTCGGATTGATTGTTTCCATATAAATATGTATTGTTGGTTGTGTCTTTGAACACCATTCATTTTATCAGATTATTATTGCCGATACTCAAATTTCAGAATGATTGAAGGAAAAACAATTCAACCCCCTCCTGAAATGTTCACAGTCTACGTTTCGTAGTAGTATGGACTCTAATGACCAAATTGAAAAAAATTTGAGAGCTTTTCTCGAAAACTATAAGACCCAATTTCATGTACAAAAATTAATTGAATTTCAAAGTAATCGAGGAACCAATTAAAAAAAAATGAACTGCGGATGTTCCATTGATCATAGAATTATAAAATTCGCAATGTGTGGTAGAATGAAGTTACATGCATCTAATATTCGTTACCACAAAGCTTTAACTATAGTTCACGAGTTATGAAATTTCGAATATCATTTTGGGATTGCTGAAGCGAGGTCATAAATATTCTTTTCAAGAATTTCTTCAGTCAATTGAGATATTTCATAAAAAATAGATAGGAGCAAAAATTTGCAGTTTTTCAATTCAGAATTTATAACCTATTCCGGATTCCAGATTCAAAGCTCTTTCACAACATGATTGTTTCAAACTAGGTGTAGGTTATTGTTTCCGAAATACCTATCCTATATTTTTTTATGCCACCATCAATTAATGAATATTCTCGAAGGCCATACCTTGACTAGAGAATCTTAATATTATTGTGCATTGTGTTGGCGAACTAACAATGCCGAATATTCGAAATCTAATAATGACTGAATACAAAAAAATGCCATACATATTCAACGATTTTGAAAGCGTTAGTTCTGATTTGATTCCATATCGAATCCACATTGAAAACTTTGTAATTCAGGCTTTCCTATTCTGCTGTTTCGTCAATAGACGACGCGGAAACTTATTTCGAAGGATCGGAGGGATGAAATCATCGAATCATTGTGGAGGCAGTATTGAATATTGTTTCAACATTCACTAGGGCTATGTCCTAAGTTTCATAGTCATCTCCGAAATGGCTCTCATTTATTGGAATACAATTTTCAAGAAGTATCATATTCGAACATTTTGCAAAGTAATGTGAAATAATTCGGTTTGAAAAATTCAAAAATTGGTTTATATTGAGGTTTCCAGAATTTTAGCGTCGTATTTCAGAATCTATACGGAGAATTTGGTAGTCTTTATTGTATATGGGTACACATGCTTTGAGACCTTTTGGGTACACCTATATTGCGTTTTATTGAATTAGGTTGTAATTGATCTACCTATGTATTTTGACATGTGAACTTTTGAAAAGTCGAAAAGTCTCGTCAAGACAAAGTTTTGATGCTTTCTGAATGAATGGAGGAATGGTTCCTAAATGGTTTGCTACTCATTTAGGACCAGATAAAAGAACTCATTCTTGGCTCAGAAGTCGGACATTTGGGCGAAATGCAAACACATAAAAATGGATTGTGCCTACTGTCAAATCCTCATTCGATGTTTTTTTAAAAGAGCATCCAAGCATGAGAGTAATAATAGTAATGTTCTTTCGTACTGAGCGAACTGATTTATGTAAGTTAAATCACATAGATCAGTTTAAGCGATCGTTCTTTCGTTTTCAATCAGTTCCCCCCTCCACAACTCCAAAGTGATTGCGAGTGATTATTCTGATCGCGAAATTTCTTATTTCAATTAGATCACATTGGTAAAGTCAAAATTTGAAGTTTGACGTTATAGAATTTTATAAACATAGAAGTGAGCGCATTCTTTCGTCTAACGTCAAACTTCAAATTTTGACATTATCAATGTAATTTAATTGAAATAAGAAATTTCGCGATCAGAATAATACTTACAATCACTTTGGAGTTGTGGAAGGGGGAACTGATTGAAAACCAAAGAACGATCGCTTAAACTGATCTATGTGATTTAACTTACATAAATCACTTCGCTCAGTACGAAAGAACATTACTAATATCATCAATCCATTCTAGATATTATATAACATCGAATAAAATCCTGAAAATGTACCTAATTCATCATTCAATCCGAATAAACTTATGGTTCAGTTTTCAACGTTCGAAAGTTCGAACTTCATGATAAACTCCGTCCGATGCATCTTCCTCCATTTTCAGATTATCTCATAGGACGATTAATCCATCTTATAATCTTCGACGAAAGCGTATGAAACTCCGGAATTGAGCATACGCATCAATTCACTTCTATAGAATACTAGCAGACCCGGTCACGCGTTGCTATGATTAAGGTAAATGTCTCATTATATTGTAGTTAACTATGCAAACCAGTGGAATTATTTTTATTATCATTAACCCTAACCTTACCTCACCCTAACCTAACCCTAACCCTAACCTTGATTTTTTAAAAGTTATTCCCCAGTTCTCAAACAGTTGCTAATTTCTTCAGTTTTGGGAAAGTCCCAGAAACTTGGCATCACTCCTCGCACGTTACGCTCTTGTCGAGTGATCGGATGTAGTGGGGTCGCGATGTCCTGCCATCGATTTGAGACCCTCGTTGCCACGTAGATAATTATCACCCTTTGTCATATATAATGAACAAATAATTTGCAATAAAAAAAAATTGCATCTAAAAATTGAGATATAAACTGTCCTATCTTTTAAGTTGGATCAAACTTCACACAGTGTGCAAAATTCGATTGAAATCGGTTCAGTATTTTAGGAGTTCATCCCGGACAAACAACGTGACACGAAATCCTTGTAATATAAAGATTAGAATATGGCTCCGCATTAAGGGTCAGTTTGATGCACTGGCTTACTTTATATGAAAAAATATAAATTTGGCCATCCGGATGTCCTGATTTCAACTCGATGGAGAATATTTGTGGTTGAATTCTCAAGAAAATTCAAAAAAAGGAACTTGCCTGAAGATGCTGAAGAAGAGTGGAAAGCTACTCAAAATGAGTAGGAAGAGTTGAGCGAAACCTCAATGAATCTTGGAGATTGAATGCAGTTTTAGAGCTAATGATGAATACTGAAATGTTTCTTATTATATTTGTATAATATATGTTTGTTTCAATTAAATTTTGTTTTTTTGCCTGTTCACCAGATTAATTCATTCGGTTGAGCTTAAATTCAAGATTTCAATAAGTTGTAGCAATAATAAATCTTCTATAACGAACACCCATTACTGCCATATTATTCGTTTTATAGAGATCATTAGTTTTCATCTGTAATTATTATTGTATTAACTACATAATTAGACCGAAATGTGTGTCCTGCGGCCCCTGCGGGAGTGATCACCATTTTCTTCAATGCTGTCAATGTCATCAGTGTATAACCTTATTTAAAAATAATCCAATGTTATTTCTACAAAATAATTTGGATTTTGATTTTAAAGTTCAGGAAAGAAGTGTATTCCACTGGATGTTTAGACAAAATTGGAATTTTGATAAATGGTACATTCCGCTGTTTGTACATAGTTACATTGCTTCCCTTGTTTTCTATGAGCAAGTTTGTTATCATCGTCCAAATTCCATCCAGACTGCCTCCTTAAAGACAATAACAGAAGAAATTATTTTGCCGTAAAGGATTCAATAAGCCTCGAAAATCAATGAATGGTGGAAAACCAAATTAAGAAGTGAACTAAATGAAACGTGTCATTATTGAGTAGCAGGTAGACCAGTTTCTGGCTTGTTGGCCGTCGTCAGTACCGCATAACTCAGTCGACGATAATGACCAACATGAAATGCAGAACTTATATTACTATCGAGAAGACGCGCATCGATACAATGTGAAGGCCTGAAATTGCATGATGAAGTTCGTAGCCGTGCCATAAGACAAAGTTGCGAGTGGCAGACGTAGTAAGGCAGATCTCGAAGAAGCCAAGAATGGACCAGATCAAGATCGCGAAGTGGGCAGAAGGCCAGTTAACACAAAGAAGGAGCCCACCAGGGCGACCGCTTTGGCTAAGAAATTGAACGAACCTTCAATTGTACACATTTGTCGATTGATTTTCCACTCTTTACCATTAATCTTTAGACCAGAACATCGTTAATGCGGAAATTAAGAAGATGTGAAAAAGAACGCTGTGAAAACGTTTTTGAGCCAATTTATCGACAGCCATACCTTCATCTTAGTTTCAATTTTTATCGGGAAATACCTTCCTATATTTCGTATTGTGATAGATAATGTGTGAGAGGGTTTCAAATAGTTAAACATGAGTTTATTATTATAGGCCCCTGG
This sequence comes from Aphidecta obliterata, assembly GCA_963966015.1. Classification (NCBI taxonomy): domain Eukaryota; kingdom Metazoa; phylum Arthropoda; class Insecta; order Coleoptera; family Coccinellidae; genus Aphidecta; species Aphidecta obliterata. The sequence continues at coordinate 28,290,987 of OZ014427.1, read as the reverse complement.
TGAGTATAGTTCAACGGACTGGAGAGACAAGTATTATTGATGACTTCATCGTATTTCTTCTCAATATTAGAAAAAGGAAGTAGAAATGAAGAGGCTAGGTTTATTTGGGATTTGTAGAGTGCTAGAGTACTAGAAAAGTATTTCATCAAGTTAGGGTGCCGTTTTAAGTAAGTTCAAATAAGTTAGATCGTCCAATCTTTTCTCTATTGTCAATTACCTGACCTTCTCGCGTGTTTCTTGCAAATATGATTCATTTGTGCAGTTTGTGCTGGTTTATGGAGAGATGTTTTTATTTTGATTCTTCTCAAAATTTAATGACCTTGCAAAATCAAGCCCATTAGCTGGTTGAAATTTAAAATTGAAAACAATAATACCTTTACATCCTATACAAAAATGTCCAATAAAGCTTATTATTATATTCATCTGGGCATCAAGGTAACTCGCACAAAAATCGAATAAGCGTATGTTATAGTCCTATTCGTGGAACAAGGAATCCGACAATATCTGCTTCCTACATTATAATATGTCAGATGTTCCGTATAGTTTTCTCTCACCCCACTTCAATGGAAGATTCCTGATTTTGAAGATATCTTACACTCCGTCTCAAAACATATAGCAATTATCTTTGCTCGCTTCATATCGGATTTGTTCTCGATATAATGAGCTTGAAAGATAAAAAGCTGCCAAAACTGGTTTTATTGGAAGTACGAATTTACTGAAGAATAAAAAGTCAGTTGACTTCGAATGTGTCTTGAACTTGAGTGCCCTATTAAAGATTTATGTAGAAGATCCGGGAGTGCTCTGTTGTAAATCCATAATTGGATTCTTTCGAAAATTGATTGTCTGAATTTTAATGACTTCGGTGTCAGTGAATTGTAAAATTCACCAGAATGATCAAAATCTTATATATTTTATTTCTGATTGATTTGATGATCATGGAATTGTTCATTTCTTTAAACACTTTTTTGTATTGGCATTGGTAAATTGTAGTTCTGTAAGGCAAGTTTGGTTCAATCGTCTCGTGTAGTACTCCAGTTTCTGGATTTACGTTTCGGGTTTGAATCACCCTGTGTGAATTTTTCGAAATAAGGTACTCATTTTCAACAATAATCTGAACAAGTGAACACCCATGTTTTTACATTTTTCCCCTTGTTTATATGACTGAAAATAATGTGAAAAAAAATTACAATAAAATACAAATGAAAAAAAAGCTTTGTTTTGTGATATTTTAGACGATGATAATGCAGATTAAACGCCGCATAAGATGACACTATGACCTTCTCAGCTATGCCGGTACCTCATAGAAATAATGGTCAATACAAACGCCAGTTCACAGGTGCGGAGAAGGAGAGCCGTTCTTTGGTCCTCCAATGCTGCGCCTGAGAACATAATATAATAGGTTGTAAGGTTCTTTCGGTGTGAATAGTGATAATTCATATCGAATGAATTGAAATGGAAACATTTTATTGGTGGGGTTCATGAACATTTTACTCAAGTAGTTAATTCATAATATAATTGAACAAACTTTTGAATATTTTCTGGGGGTTATTACGATAAGAAAATGTGAAACGACATACTTTCGCAAATTCGACTTCGTTTCGCAGATATGGAATTTTCAGTACTAATGACAGTTTAAGTATCAATAATATATATAATTAAAACCCTGAGAATCATTTGGGGTTCTTACTAAAGTAATTTGGCAATACAGAGAAAGCCAGACTCCCAGTCTCAACCAAACCCTGAAGATTCGAACTGATTCTTTGTATAGGAAGGAAAACCACCTTCAAAAAGCTGCAGGCGGTCACTCAATAGAAGTCTAATAACATCAATGAAAGCTTCCAGAGACGAAATTCCGGATACAAATTATCTACATAAAATGACAGCAAATTAATTATGTATTAAGAATATCAAATAAGATATAATCAAAGTCAACACGAGATGTTTATGGTATGAATACTGTATGTCTGAAGGAGATCATTCCAGTATTATGTGATCCCCTTAGTTAAATATTATTAACAAAATGTCTTGTACAAGGATATTTTCCAGAACGGCTCAAGTTGGCAAGGATTGTATCAATCTGAAGAAGAAAATCAGAGGACAAACTGGATCCTGGTAGTTACAGGCCCATAGCCCTATTGCCTGTCTTTTAGGACAACGGAAATGGTCATCAAGGATAGACTTATGAAATATGGTATGCAGGGAATAGCATGCCTACCAGAGAGTGGGGCATTTGATAGAGGTCACAAATGTGAACTTCTAACATGTGACTTGTAAAAGGCCTTTGACAGAATCGCCCACCAAATACTCCTAGAAAAAATCACCACTATGTGTGGTATAAGAGGAGTGATGCGAAGTTACCTGAGTAGCAGATACCAGATGGTTTGTGAATGGAAAAGAATATGACTGGGAGCAAACCAAAAATGGAGTCCCCAAGGCTCCGTACTGGGCCTATGCTGTTCGAATTGAACATAAACGACTTACCTCAGGCAGTTGAATCGGAAAACACAATACTCTCTGCAGATGACACGAGTTTTCTCAACACCAAGAAGAGTCACCGTGAGTTGGGAAAAAAGTTTTACTCAATCCTAGCAGAAGGAACTACCTGATTCGAGATGAACAAACTTAAAATGAATGCGAATAGAAATCATAAAATCAACTTTTGAAACCAAATCCGCTAAGGATACTTCGCATTTATAGGTATCATACTGCAACCAAACCTTACGGTTCCATCATATGGAAACATTTGCAGGAAAGCCGTCTCAGGCAGACTTCTTGGTGAGAAGAATAATGCGAACAGCTGATAAAAATTCAGCAAGAATAGCATATTTCCCTTTTTTCCATAGCAGGATCACCTATGGTCTTCTCTTTTGGGTAGGAAGCAGTGGAGCTGAAAAAATATTCATAAACAGAAATACTGTCCACGAATATTGTGTGGAGTACCTAGGAAAGACAGCTGCAGAAACCTCTTCAAAAAGGTGAGAATCCTAACTTGGGTGTGCCAGTACATCGTTGCATGTGCTGTCTTGGAGAAATACGGTAAAAGATCTCACGAGATCCCGGTAAGCAGAGGAGCGATACAATGCCGAGCATTTTGTTCGCATTGGTGGCGAACAGGGTCTTGAGGGCAGTTCCTCCTCAAGTGGGGTACATCAAAGGTTGGCATGACTACGGCGCTCGAAGCTGCCGAGCGCGTCGCCTTACAACAAGAGTTGGGTTTCAACCCTAATAGGTGTATAGCGATTTCATTAGTACCATCAGGGAGAGTACAGAAAATAAAAGTTCCCACCCAGGCACACTGTTACAACATGGCGACCGCATCCGCCAACTCGGCCCTATGGAAGAGTGGCGGTACTTGGGAGTTAATATGAGCCCTCAGGGACTGAGAAAGAGCAGCCCCACAATGGAGGTGGAACTCTTAAGAGTTTCACGAGCTCCACTTAAGCCGCAACAACCCCTTAAGATCTTGCGTTGTTTTCTGGTACCCAGATATTATCAATCGTTGGTATTGTCTGGGTGCACCATGAAGGTCCTGAAGCAGCTGGACCTTAAGATTAGAGCGGTAGTAAGGCGATGGGTGGGATTGCATAAAGATACACCGCTTGGGTATTTTCACGCCTCTGTGAAAAATGGTAGACTCGGGATTCCCGCATTCACCATCATTATACCCGGTATCACCAGGGACAGACTGACTCGCCTACAGGAATTGTCCTCGAAGGCGGTTAGATCTGTCTCGGATACAGATTGGGCCCAACATAATATCGGTTGGGCCGAGAAAGTCCTGTCCATAGGTGGTGACAAGATATACTCTGCAGAACAACGCAGACAGTACTGGGCTATGAGGTTATATAACTCTAATGATGGGTATGAGCTAAGGGGGAGTGGGAAGTCGACCGCTTCCACTCGGTGGATTGATGCTGGCAGCACGGGCATACTCGTAAGGGAATATCGCCAATATCATCACATGCATATCAACAGTCTGCCAACCCGAGTACGCGCGACGAGGGGTCGGAGAACAGCCCACACGAACATGAATTGTAGGGCTGGGTGTACTAGCACCGAGACAGCGGCACACGTAATCTAATGTTGCTTCCGCACTCATGGCGGAAGGATCAGGAGACACGATGCCGTGTGCAAGACACTCTCTGGCTTCTTCACAAATAAGGGGCTCGAGGTGCACAACGAACCGCGCCTACGAACATCAGAGGGCGTTCGTAAACCTGACCTGGTTGTCGTGAGGGAAAACGATGTGTGGGTTGTTGACTCCCAGATCGTGTCAGGCGCGCAGCCGCTTTACTTGGCCCACAGTTTGAAGGTCGGCAAATATAATATCGATCCAGTTTAGGACAAAGTCGCCAGGCTGACTTGTAGGCCGGCCTCATCTGTGGGGGTCACATCATGCACTCTCTCCTGGCGAGGTGTATGGTCTCAACATTCAGCAGATATATTGACTGACGACTTGGGAGTACCAATTGGGCTACTCAGTGGAATAACCACTAGGGTGTTGCAAGGGTCGTCCAGGAACTGGACCCGGTGAAACCAAATAACATCAAGGGTTCCCAGTCTCAGAGTCGGTGTCGAGTAGGGTGTTTGCGAGGGCAAATTACCCCGGGCAACCTGCGCCCATAAGAGATTAATTCGGTGGCAGGAAATTAAACCGTGCTCACTTCTTGTATTAGGAGTGGAAACAGAGGAGGTTTCAGTGAGTACGACTCCCGTGAATTCGGGGGGATAGTCTGCACACACCGCCAAATAGCTATGGTGAAGGTCCGTTAACAGGATGTTCTCCTCTCCAAAAAAAAAAAAAAAAAAAATATGCGAAAGGAGAAGAAAACGACCTTACTAAAAATGAAAAATTACATTCATATGGTACTAGAGGAGCTAACATGCACACAATTACCTACCATAGCTCAGGTTGAAGTGAATCAACAGGCAATACAAATTTATAATAAACTTCCACAAAGGCTCTAGGCAATGGAAAGAGAATCTATTGAAAAAAACCTAAAAGCCTTGCTAATCGAAAAAGCTCATTACAGCAAGAGAGTTCTGGGCAAACGATCTGCAATGAAGAAAATAAAGCGTCATAGTTATCTTATATCAAACTTACCTGTATTATGTTTGTATTTTGACACCATATTTTGATGGGACTTGTGATGATCTTTTGCGTGACTAGAGAATTTGAATATGAAAAAGTCTGAGATTTTTTCTGCAATAAATAATATTCGTTTTGGGGGTTTTCGGAGAAACTTGGGTGGAAGTCATATTTTTGGAGGGAATGCTTGAATGGTATCTATTATATTCTGCATATTTTTCCCATATCTTCTTGATACTATACATCTCGACCTCTCCTAATGAGAAGTTATTATTTAAATGACACCCTGCTTAGCATCGTCATTGGATGCGGAGGCCATCTAATAGTTTCGTCATCCGTTCGACCCAAGTTTCACCAGAAGCAAAAAAGTAATGAATATCAATTAATTTCTTTCAGATAATTCTCCAAATAGTGTCATAACTCTTACATGATATATAGCGGTAAGTGTTTTTTTAATGACTGAGTTTACAAAAAAAATATTGCACTAGTTAATAAAGAGTAATCTTGGTCAGTCGATTATTCATAGGAGATGATCATCATCAATTTAATTACGTTCCTTATGCAACCTTCAGCCACTTGACGATTAACAGGATAAGGAAATGCACGACTGTCTCACCATTCCGTAATCTAGGCAAATTTTATGTAGACCTATTTCCTCTTGTAGAATATCTTATCTGGAATGGTTAGAGTAATGCTTTCGAGTGAACTTACTTTGCTTAATGATACCTTGCTCTATTTTCTCTTGAGTATTTTTGGTTATCAATCAGTTCGCTCGATGTAGGTACCAACATATTTCCACGATTTCTACAAACAGCTCAATATATTTACATTATTCGAATATAAGATCATGTAAGCTTTCTTCAATCGAACGCAATATTGAAATATAAGAAGGGTTAAAGAGGCCTTCAGGATTGAAACGTTATAAAGGTAATCAAAACGGAGTAAGAAAAGAGTTATAGCAAATAAGAAATAAAATAAGAAAATTAGTATGATTTCAACCTGACAGCAACAAGCCCTAGTCGAGAATTCTGACAATAATTCATAATGAAAGATTTCTGATCACGTTGAGTATCAAAAATAGATTATTATATTTTCAAGTGACATACAGCAGGACCACGTTCAATCGACCATGGTAGAAACATGAACCGCTGAAGGCTAGATTTAGGTATAGTTTTGTGTTTAGAAGTGGTCTTAGGCCCCATAAAGAAACCACCCCTCATTGAAACTAGCAACTTTAGTGAAACACTCACAAATAACTAAAACAACAAAACTAACATACAAAACATCGAAGTCAAAATGTCAACTGGTGAAAATAATAATAGGAACAACGAAGGCCATCAACTAGATAACTCAAGTTCTCGGAAAACTCTGCGTCTCCTTCCGAAAGTTATCGTGTTCACGACCGGTCGGTTATAATTTGGCCGAAATGATAACACTGTTGTTCATAGAGAACAAGCTTGCAAAAAAATAATTTTCGAAAACTTCAGAATCCGCGAAACTTTTTGCCTAACCGTGGGGAAAATTTGTGTCTACATATGGGGTATCGATGAAATGAGTTATATAAAAAAAACTTCAACCATTCATATGTTCAACGTGAAAAGAAATTTGAGTTTTTCTGATCTGCTGTTGAGAAATTTTGTAATTCTTTATCTTGAAGTTTTTATGAAAATGACATAATTTGTCACACTGATGGCTGGGTCGGCTGGTTTGTGTGACTGTGGTTCTTCAGATAATCTTTGTCGATACTAGTAGATAGTCTCGTTTTTCCAGATTTCCAGGATTTTACGTCAAATTTTCGATCAGAATATCGTGAAATATACCGATTCAGAGGTGGAAACTGACTGAATACCAATAAAATCCGTTTTATCGATGGTTTCAAAGCATATATCTGTGTTTTCTAACATTGCGACTTACTCGTGCAATTAATTCGAACAAGCGCGCATAAACTCCTGACTACATGTCAGTGCTTTTCGAACTTTTCCTACATGACAAAAAAATCCTTGCTGAAAATAAGGTCAAACCGGGTGACACAGGTCCCTTTTCTCCAATATTTTTGTAATTCGGAACATTGGATATACTTACTGAACGGCACTTTCTGCGATGTTCGAATGGGACACCTTGTATATTAGATTTTTGAGGTCTTCATCTGAATCGAATGGTACCTAATAGTTGATATTTCCATTCGTCTGAACACCCATTTTATTTTTCGATCTGAAATTATTCCAAATATTCAAGATACTGCTACACTATCGCAATTTCGATTGAAATAGTATTGGGATTTTGTGACTCATTTTATATGCAGAATAGGTTTTCAAATCAATCAAATGTCGATTGATCTAGAATTATTGAGACAAATATCAATATGTTGAAGTTTTTCTGGAAGAAAAGTAAATCTTGAAGGATTTCACGAAGACAATGCAACTGATACAAACAAAATTCAAGTATTTCTTCGATCAGAGGTGTGTTATTGACGAACTGATTGTGGGTGTCATCATGAAAATAAATTCAACGAGATTTAATGAACAAATATTTAATGGCATTAACAATAATCGATGACATTTTATCGGTGTTTCACATAAAAGCAACCTCAATTATTAACTTTGAAATTAATTGTGGGGAAATATTGAATTACTTGTCTGCTTTTCGGTCAGTGGCAGGATTTTTTTCTTATCTTTCCTAAAATTTCATTGTGAAGGTTTTCACTCTTTTATTTTGAAATGGACATCGCTCGTTGCCAGAAATTTCCAAAGCTTTGGATTATACAGAATAGACTATACAGGGTTTTCCTTTTAACTTAGCCCATTAGAAGTATTTAGAGAACAAGTGAATATTTCGTTTTGAAATTTTAGGTGGAGCCTAAAATATTTTCAAGCCGACAGTGTTGCCACAACTATCTTAACGCATATCTACTTTCTTATTTCGAATAGAACTACCTATATTTTTATTTAGGTATCGATACAATACCAAATTCCCAGTATAACCTACTAAAAAAAATTTCTCTGCCATGCACTGTTGCCAAGTTATGCACTAATTCTTGAAATTCTTGACATATGCATTGCCAGTTTGGAAATGCAATACATATATCGATTATTTCATATGCGAACAAAACCAAACTCAGCAGTCTTATAGAAGATAATCCCAGCATTCATGTGGTACATTCGGTATTTTGAAGAATCGAAGATTTTACTCCGAAAATGTGGAACTTAAAATTAAAATATTTCGAGATTTTCAAATGGCAACCCCATATTTGTTTCAAACCATTCGATTTGAAATAAAAAATTATTGGTAGTCTTTTTTTAAACCATTCAATTATTTTGGATAGGTATCGAATGAGATGAAAATACTGAATTATTTCAGTATTTATAGTCATGATCTATGGTCCTGTTTACGATTAAATGGATCTGTGATTATGAGGTAAATTATTGAAATAGATTCTATGGTTGAGATCATAAAAAGTGTTCGATGATTATGGATGCCATAGAAAAAAATCTTAATTGTTGATCAGACCTCGATTCAGGTGGTTTAGTTTGTAGCATTTTTTGATTCATCGGTTGCAAGATTTCATTCATTTTCTAATAATATACATTATTCGACCAATTTCATTTTTATATTGAGAAAACAATTTGAAGGATTATCAGTTTAATGAAATAATGCAAAGCGATAGATCAAACTAAACCAACTGAATCGAGGTTTGATTAACAATTAACATTTTTTTCTATGACATCCATAATCATCGAACACTTTTTATGATCTCAACCATAGAATCTATTTCAATAATTCACCTCATAATCACAGATCCATTTGATCGTGAACAGGACCATAGATCATGACTATAAATACTGAAATAATTCAGTATTTTTCTTCTCTTTCGAAACCTATCCAAAATAATTGATTGGTTCAAAAAAAGGCTACCAATAGTTTTTTATTTCGAATCGAATGGTGTGAAACAAATATGGGGTTGCCATTTGAAAATCTCGAAATATTTCAATTCTAAGTTCCACATTTTCGGAGCAAAATCTTCGAAAAACTTTTCGATTCATCAAAATACCGAATGTACCACATGAATGCTGGGATTATCTACTATAAGCCTGCTGAGTTTGGTTCTGTTCGCATATAAAATAATCGAGATATTGCATTTCCAAACTGGCAATGCAGATGTCAAGAATTTTAAGAATTAGTGCATAACTTGGCAATATTGCATGGCAGCGAAATTTTTTTCAGTAGGTTATACTGGGAATTCGATATTGTATCGATACTCAAATAAAAATATATGTGGTTCCATTCGAAATAAGAAAGTAGATATGCGTTTAAGATAGATGTGGCAACACTGTCGACTTGAAAATATTTTAGGCGAAGAGTTCCCTCATCCCCATTGACCTAAAATTTCAAAACGAAATATTCACTTGTTCTCTAAATACTTTTATTAGGCCAGGTTAAAAGGAAAACCCTGTATATTTACGAGTTGTTCAGGAGTTGTTCTTAGACACTTCATCGAATAGACTCTTTTTTTTCAAAGAAAAGGGTGGAACACCATAGAAAAAGGTTAAGGGCTAATATGATAGAAGGAAAGGGAAAGAGTTCAAAAAAATGTTGTAGCAATTACCCTTTTGATTTCTTGGATTTTTCATAGTTGTGGTTAGTTTCATAGCCGAAGCATTGAGCTTTAAGTCTGGTTTCTTGCCTTGTAAAAATGTCTTTTTTTCCAAATTCGTTTAAATTTCACGCAATATGGTTTCTCTTTGCGCCATCGAATGCTTAGCTTGAACACAAGAGCGTTTTTGTGCCGAGAATGGTTTAAAATGAAGTGTTAAAATTTTAAGGGTACGTCCGAGGTCTGAATGTGCTGATTAAGTTTGGGCAAAATCCGCTGAAGGGTTTCGTATAGATAAAGCTTTCGAATTCCTCCACTCGATTATTAGAAAAATACCGATCCGATCGAATTCAAACACTGTAGTGAGTGAGTATCACGTCAGTGCTTTTCACGAATTTTTGAGCGCTCGTACAACTTACACGAGGGCTATATCATTTCGTCACGGTGTCTGTATTTTTCGAATTTTGAGCCGAAAATGGTTTCAATCGACTATGTTCGACTCACTGATGACGAATCCGTCGGAAAATTTGATTCTGTCCGTCTGTCCGTCCGGCCGTCCGTAAGCACGATAACTCTCGAACGGATTAACCTAGAGACATGAAATTTTCAGTGTAGGTTCAGATCCCAAATGCCTCGGTTGAGTTCGTGAATTGGCAGAATTCCACCAGGGGTTCCGTAAATATGGCCGTTCAAAATTTTGTTCTCCTGATTACTTTGAAACTACAAATTCGATCAAGATGAAACTTTGCACTCAAATGGAGAATGAGGTGTTCAAGCTACAAGTGAAATTTTGTCTAGATCGCATGACCAAAACCATAGAAACCATAGAAAATTGTAACTTTTGAACGGAAACGCCTACGGACTTGAAATTTTCAGGATAGGTGTGCATCTCGATTGTCGTGATTACTTTCATCTATGAGCAAAATTATACTAGGGGTTCCGTAAATATGGTCGTTTGAAATTTTGATTTCTCGATAATTTCGAAACTACGGATGAAATTTCATATTTTAATCGAGAATGGTATATTAAAGCAACATTTTGTCCAGATCGCATGACCAGAACCATAGAAACCATAGAAAATTGTAACTTTTGAACGGAAAGGCCTAGGAATTTGAAATTTTCAGGGTGGGTTTGGATCGCGAATTTCACGATCACGTTCATCAATGAGCAAAATTAGACTAGGGGTTCCGTAAATATAACCGTTCAAAATATTCTGTTCCTGATGATTTCGAAACTACCGATTTGATTGGAATGAAATTTTGCACCTAGCTGAGGAATAATGTATTCAAACTACGTGCGAAATTTTGTTCAGATCGCATTACCAAGACCATAGATACCGTAGAAAATTCTAGCGAATTATCGAAACAAAATTGATCAGCTGAAGCACTGACATGAAGTCTGGAGTTTCGCTTAAGTTTCAGAATTTCTTTGACAGCTGTCGAAAATTCCTTCAATCGATTTCTAAAACTGGAAAATGCGAATCTACCTACCATGTACGAGCGCTCAAAAGCTCCTGCCTTCACGGCAGTGCTTTTCGTAATTTTTATATTCATCAATTGCGTTTCATTCTCAATATCCGAATAAGTTAATTATTTTATGAAAGGTGATTGGCCCTTTGTTCCTTTGGTTCATTGCTGATGACGTTTGTGAAATCGTTTGTTTTCATTTCGATGTCATTAATTTTGAAATATTTTACCTAATTGTTCGAAGAGGCTTCTATTGAAAGTGAGGATGGGCTATTTACCAGTAACACCACCTGTGACGAGTGACCTGGAGGAAAATGTGGAATTGAATATATTACCGGACAAGTCAAGTTCAAAGAAAATGGAGCCTTCAACGTCATGGTCTACCTATTCAATGTTGAAAGCTACCCTATAATATCTCTCTAATCTCTATGATATCTTTTTAATCTAATAAAATTAGATTAGGAAAAATTACAAACTTTTTTGAAACGACAATCAGATAGTTTTATGCAAGAAAATCCCGAGTTTTTTAGAGTGGGAAATCCAGAAATTTTCATCATAGGCACTAGATAAACCGAATTCGAATGAGAAGGTAGAAATATATCAAAAATTATCTTCCATAGATTAAAGAACTATTTAAATATTTTAGGTTGTAGATGACATAAGCTTTTCTGAAATAAAACGGATGATATAAAGGATAGGGCGATAAATTCCTAATTATGCTGCTAAATACTCAGACCAAAAGACTAGGATCTTTTGAGTTACGGAATATTCAAACGTTCACAGAAAATATGCACCATCTACCCAGATCCTCGAATTTGAATAATCGGCGTTTCTTCTTATAAGTATGCAAATGGCGAAACGTAAAGCACATCAACAATTAATTGGAATTTATAATTTCGGTGAAAGTAATTGCCACTTTTCTGGAACTATAGTCGAAAGAGTATACTGGGCAGAACTTTGGTCACGTTCTGGTGGGGACATAACAATGTTGAAGCAACATGGGGGATGGAAGTCTACGGCAGTCGCGGAGGGCTATATCAGGGACTGGTCAATAAGTCGAACCTCAGCAATAAAATAATTTCGGGTGTTTTCTGTGTATTAAGTTGTGTGTATAATAATATTGCTAATTTCACGAAAAATAATGGAAGTGAAGAAAGTTCAATTGTAGTGGATTAATAGTTCACAATTCACTTTGGAGATTTCTTATGAGTTAGAATTTCCTGTTGTAGCCTGTCGTTGTAATGTAATAAAACCAGTTTTGTGTGATTTTTGATTTAGAACTCCATCATTCCGTCTTTATCTGATGATATTATCAATTTTAATTACGTTTGATTTGAATTATTAACTTGAACGTTGCATAGCGACGAACTTTTTCTGCCTTTTCGCTTTGAATACGTCTTTTGATCAAGACTTCGATGTTATAAAGAAAAAAATTCAAAGGCTTTTTCTTACAGGTATGTAATTGCTTCGGAATAAATATCACGTTTCTGCGTGCCTAGATCTTAAAGCAACATCTTCTTATCCAGTAATATCGAATTATTCGAGAACAGTTGGACGAGTTTACAATTTATTGAAAATATAGGTGATTTCTGCTCTATGAGAAGTTGCTAATAGGTAGAAAATTGGTACCTTCTGAATGGTGTTATCAAAACGGGATCATTTCGATTATACACATTTCTGAAGTTATCGCAACTAGCCGAAGCCATACCGTGAAACGAACGAGTTCCAATATTCCCTTTATTATGTCGGGCAGCGCGGGCACGCATAAGGTGTAAAACGTATGCGATAGGTACTCTCATAAGATTAAAAAATTACGAAAAGCACTGCCGTGAAGGCAGGAGCTTTTGAGCGCTCGTACATGCACCTTGTAGGTAGATTCGGATTCTCCAGTTTTAGAAACTAATTGGAAAGATTTTGACAGCTGTCAAAGAAAATTTCAAATCAACGCGAAAATCCAGACTTCACGTCAGTGCTTTGGTGACCTTTTTTTTTTCGATAATTCGCTAGAATTTTCTACGATATCTATGGTCTTGGTAATGCGATTTAGACAAAATTATACATTATTCCTCATATATGTGCAAAATTTCATTTCAATCCAATAAGTATTTTCGAAATTATCAGAAAAAATATAGTTTGAACGGCAATATTTACGGAACCACTAGTCTAATTTGGCTCATTGATGGAGGTTATCGCAAAATTCGCGATCCGAACCTATCATGAAAATTCCAAGTCCCTAGGCCTTTTCGTTTGAAAGTTATGATTTTCTATGGTTTCTATGGTTCTGATCATACGACCTGGAAAAAATGTAGCTCGAATATATCATTCTCAATTTAAATACAAAATTTCGTCAGGATCAAATCCATAGTTTTGAAATTATCGAGAAAACCGAATTTCAAACGGCCATATTCACGGAACCCCAACTCTAATTTTGCTCATTAATTAACGTGAGCGCAAAATTTGCGATCCGAACCTATCCTGAAAATTTCGAGTCCCTAGGCCTTTTCGTTCGAAAGTTATAATTTTCTATGATTTCTATGGTTCTGATCATGCGATCTGGAAAAAATGAAGCTCGAATATATCATTCTCGATTTAAATACAAAATTTCGTCACGATCAAATCCATAATTTCGAATTTATCAAGAAAACTGAATTTCAAACGGCCATATTTACGGAACTCCTAGTCTAATTTTGCTCATTGATACACTTGAACGCTACATTCACGATCCACACCTATCCTGAAAAATTTCAAGTCCCTAGGCCTTTCCATTACAAAGTTATAATTGTCTATGGTTTCTATGGTTCTGTTCATGCGAGCTGGACAAAATTCTGCATGTAGCTTGAATACGTAATTATCCATCTGAATGCAAAATTTCACCTCGATCGAATCAGTAGTTTCGAAGTAATCAGAAAAACAAAATTTCGAGCGGCCATATTTACGAAACCCCTGGGCGAATTTTGCCCAGTAACGATCTTAACCGCGACATTTGAGATTCGAACCTACCCCGAAAATTTCAAGTTTCTAGGACATTCCGTTCGAGAGTTATCGTGTATACGGCGGGACGGACGGACAGACTCGAATTTTTCGACGGATTCGTCATCAGTGGGTCGAACTTAGTCGTTTGAGACCATTTTCAGCTCAAAACTCGAAAAATACAGACATCGTGACGAAATGATATAGCCCTCGTGTAAGTAGTATGAGCGCTCAAAAAAAATATTCAGTTGATGCCCTCACATGTGATACAGGAACAATGGAATGAATACTTTATTAACATCAGAAATATTCTATGGTTATGCCCACAGATATTCTATGTTTCAAATAAGCTTCGACATTTCGTGTAGAATGCGCCGATATTAATGTGTAATAGTATATTATTTAACGAGCGGTAATGTAGGTCATAACTCCCGCAGATGAAGTTTGAAGCACGAGCCGGAGGCGAGAGCTTTAATTCATCAAGTGAGTTATGACCTACATTACCGCAAGTTGAATACTATACTTCATCTACTCCGATTGAATAATATAGTCATTACTCAACTACTTTCGATGGAGTAATGATATATGTAAACAAACACCGTGAGTGTTCTCCCACTCACTCACTCCTATAACTCCCCTGTGTGATTGGCCGTAAGGGAACAGTCCATTATTAGTATTGAGGGGAGGTCACTTGAATACTTTTGACGTTTAATCAAATTGAGTTGATACCTAATTATTATTGTGGTTATTTCGCTGAAAAAGATTAATTCAGATAGTGAAGATGAAGTATTATGTACATCTTCAGAAATAAGACAATCAGCTAATGTTACCATACAGAATTTATTTCCCGAAAAATACCAAAACAAATATAAAGGTGTATACAACAATTTTCAAGATTGGCGTAGCAGTAAGAATATCAAGTCATTGTTTACAGAGAATGTTCTTTTGGCATATTTTAGTGAACTTGGCACTAAATATGAAGCATCGCCCCTATAGACTTTCTACTCCATGCTAAGAAGCACAATCAACATAAATAATGCATGGTTATATGTAACTATTAAGATTTTTAAATAAAGTTCTTTCTCTGTACTTGTATCTTAGTATTTATTGTTACAATCGTAGATAAACATTTTTATTTACTCCTATTGAATTAAATATTCATCATTCAACTACTTTGAGCAGTTAAAAGTATCTGTAAACAAACAACGTGAGTTTAAATAAATCACTGCTATAACTCCCTGGCATTGTGCTTCTGAACAAGCCGATTGGCCGAAAGAAACAGTCCAGTATTGGTATTGAGGGGAGTAATATCACTTGGAAACTTTCTCAAATTAAGTTGATATCTTATTATTATTGTGAATGTTTTGCTGAAACTGTTCTTCCGTCCGTCCGTATACACGATAACTCTCGAACGGAACGGCCTAAAAACTTTAAATTTTCAGGGTAGGTTGAAATCTCGAATGCCGCGGTTGAGTTTGTTATTGGGCAAAATTCGACCAGGGGTTCCGTGAATATGGCCGCTCGAAACTTTGTATTCCGGATTACCTGGAAACTGCTACTTCGATCGAAATTGAAATTTGCACTCAGATAGAGAAAGCCGTTCTCAAGCTTCATACGAATTTTGTCCAGATCGCATAACCAGAACCATAAAAACCATAGAATATTATAACTTTCGAACGGAAAGACCTAGAGACTTGAAATTTTTAGTTAAGGTGTGAATCTCGTATGTCGAGGTCACGTTCATCAATAAGCGAAATTAGACTAAGAGTTCCGTAAATATGGCCGTTCAAAATATTTTTTCCTGATAATTACGAGGATACTGATTCGATCGAAATGAAATTTCGCACATAGTTGAAGAATAATGCATTCAAACTACTTGCGGAATTTTATCCAGATCGCATCACCAAGACCATAGGAACCGTAGAAAATTTTAGCGAATCATCGAAAAAATATCCTTATATTCCTATAACTGTTGATTCGGCATAACTGACGAAGAGCTGCTGTCATTTTTTTGAAAGCAGCCAAAAATGTTTTCAATAGAAGTTGAATGAACGGGCGCTCAAAGCTCCTGACTACACGTCAGTGCTTTTTATAAATTTTTATGTATGGTCTCTCCTTTATATCTTCTACCACAGTCATAAGGTATTTCCCTTTTTTGCTTCTCGTTTTTCAGTGAGAAACGCTTTTGTGGTTTTGAACGAGTTTAATGTCGTCCTCACTACATATTTATATTCAATTCTCCACAGTTTTTCTGTAGAGGATCACCATTGCCATATACCCCTTATTTTCCTCTTTATTTGTTTTTGTATTTTAATTCTCCTTGGCCATCTTTAGGTTTTTTTCAAGATGGCTATTCAACTGCAGCCTCTAGGTTATGTTTTCTGTTTCCCCGGTCTATTAGATTATGTTAAGTCTTTCCTAACTCGATTTTTTTTAATCCCCGTTTTCAGCTGATACCGACGGTTCTATTCGTAGTTCGGATACTTTATTTGTGGGTTTCCTGTATGCTCGAAAAGGTTATCGTCAATAATAGCAAAACAACATCATGTATATTCCCTTTCTTCGTCTAGTTTCTATCATTATCGATAAGAGGTGTAGGTGGGAAGTTCATTCCAATCTGGAAAATTATGAGTGGAATAATATAGGACTTACAATATCTTTGCGTGATGCGCCGGTCCGCCAGTCGACCAGCACTAATTAACAGATATGCGCGATTAATAATCAAATAAACTGCTCCACATGAGTTAGGGATAGGTATTGACTTGAAATGCAAAAAAATATAGTCAAAATAAGATTTTTGTGATGAAAATTCATATTTATATGATTTCAAGTTGCAAATTAATTTCAGCCTGTAGGTCTGCAGCCTGTAGGTCTGCAGGCTGGTTAGGTAAAATCGAGTAAAATAACGAAATTTTATTCCCAGAGAATTTAAGCATTTTAAGACTATCGATAAAATGTATGGCCTCCACGGGCATCAATAACAGCTTGACATCTTCTTTGCATACTACACACGAGGTTGTTGAACATTTCTTGAGGAATTTGGTTCCATAAACGGGGCAGAAGCTCTCTCAGATCTTTTAAGGATTCTGGGGTGGGTTGATGATTATCTAATCTTTTTTGGAGCATATCTCATGCATGTTCTATGCCATTCAAATCTGGTGAGTGCGGAGGTATAGGTAAATGTGGAATACCAAGCTCCTCGCGCGCATTCTCAACTATGGCTGCACGGTGCGGTCTAGCGTTATTGTCTAGAAATTGAAAAGTTTCACCAATAGCAGCGTGAAAATTTGGCACAACATTGTCAATGACATGCTCCCTATAGTGTAAGGCGGTCATATTCCCAGGACAAATGTGTAGATCTGTGCGCCCGTTGAAACATATCCCGGCCCATACCATAACACTACCCCCTCGGAATGGATGGACTTCTTGGACATAGCGACGATTACGAGGTATGCGTGGGATTGTCCATACCCTTATTCTTCGAGAATCTGAAAATCGTTCATATCTGGATTCATCAGTGAAAAGGACACTACGCTATTGATCGTTCCAATTGATATGTTGCCTTGCCCATTCCAGTCTTGGACCCCATCTGCATTTTGAAGAGTATTCCGTAGCATTCTACACGAAGATGTAGGGTTTCTTCTCGCCGAAACGGTGATGAAACGATTCTGAGCAGGTGTTGTTTTTCGTCGCCCACCAAGCCTTGGTCTTTCCAACACGGAACCTGTCTCCCTGAACCTATTCCAAAGTCGAGATATCACACTTTGGCTGACTTGGAGCCTTTCCGCTACAACAACCTGAATTGGGCCACCCTGTAGCATTCCGATGGCCCTATTAGCCTCAGCGTTTGTTAATGTACGTCTTGGCATTTTCAGAAAACTCGTTTCAAATCGAAGCCGTTGATAAACTGACTTCATTTCAAAATAAGAACATTCATGAAGCATATGCAAAGAATTAAACTTCAGAAAAAAGGCGACCAGATTGACGAAATGTCTCATACTGATTTTTATTGGATCGATTCAAGTTGTTATTGAGTTTTGAATGAATTTACAGCGATTTTCTCGAAGATTACATACTTTTAAAAACGATTGAATACGATATCCTTAACTCTTGTGGAGCTGTATATTCGCCAAAACCTCCGCTGTTTGAATGTTTTTCCTCTCCTACCGTCGAAACATCGAACATGAAAGCAAGCTAGCCAATCAAATTTAGAGTGGTCTAGTTCAATACTTGATCTCGTATAATGTGTTATTTTTTACGTTGGCCAATTAGCGGACCGGCGTATTCTTAAAACCCATTGTAGAACTCATATTCCGCGAACAATTTTCCAGATCTGTATATCTTTCATTCAGCCAGTGCATGAAGAGAAGGCTAAGAGTGTGAGGTGAAGGATAATTTAAGGCGTAAATCGTCGGTAGAAACACAAGCGAAATGAATTTATCTACAGTGAGAACATCTTCATCCTTAAGAAATCGCTTCAAAGGAATCAGAAGAAATTAGTTCTACAGAAGAGTTATGGCTCACCATCCGGATTCCTAATGCATCATTTGGCATTAATTCATTCTCGTATATTCTCTATATCACATCTCATCATTCTGATATAACACAATTGATGTTTCTTCATACATAAAATAAATTCGAAATCATCCGAAAGATGCGAGATGTTTGGAAAACATATGGTAAGCGGTGAAGCCCTCCTGTGTCAATACACAACGGCAGACTGGTTAATTCAAACAGGTATTACGTCGAGTGATAAGATGAATGATGTTGGCATTCTGACCTGATGAGGAAGACACGATAATTCGCCACGAATGACGACCTGGGAAATAGAAAATGAGAGAGGTGTATGGCCCTCAAATGAAACAGTTCATTCAAAGTCGAGAAATCTGTAATGTTCTTGTCCAAAAAGAAGAGCAATATGTTGTTTTTTTCAAGTGCAAGTTATTTCAACATTGGCCACGCTTGACATCTCGATAGATATGTAATGTCAAACCTGTGCTGTAAGAACATGCCATTCTTCAAGTAGGACCTGGTGTAGGTACTTTCCAAATCAATGTGAGAACACTCTTTTGTTGCTAACCTCAATAATGAATAATCATCTCTTATGATTTTCTCGCCATCTAAAGGTTCATTGAGCTTCATCATCATCTCCACAATAATCTAAATCCATATCAGAGTCGGGCAAGTATTTTCTTATTATTGAGCGCTCGTACTACTTACACGAGGGCTATATCATTTCGTCACGATGTCTGTATTTTTTGAATTTTGAGCCGAAAATGGTCTCAATCGACTATGTTCGACTCACTGATGACGAATCCGTCGGAAAATTCGAGTCTGCCCGTCCGGCCGTCCGGCCGTCCGTCCGTCCGTAAGCACGATAACTCTCGAACGGATCAACCTAGAGACTTGAAATTTTCAGTGTAGGTTCAGATCTTAAATGCCTCGGTTAAGTTCGTTAATGGGCCAAATTCCACCAGGGGTTCCGTAAATATGGCCGTTCAAAGTTTTGTTTCCCTGATTACTTGAAAACTACAGATTCGATCGAGATGAAATTTTGCACTCAAATGGAAAATGAGGTGTTTTAGCTACATGCGAAATTTTGTCCAGATCGCATGACCAGAACCATTGAAACCATAGAAAATTGTAACTTTCGAACGGAAATGCCTAGGGACTTGAAAGTTTCGGGAAAGGTGTGGATCTCGAATGTCGTGATCACGTTTATCTATGAGCAACATTATACAAGGGGTTCCGTAAATACGGTCGTTTGAAATTTTGTTTTCTCGATAAATTCGAAACTACGGATTCGATCGAGATGAAATTTTGTATTTTTTCGAGAATGATATATTGAAGCAATATTTTGTCCAGATCGCATGACCAGAACCATAGAAACCATAGAAAATTGTAACTTTTGAACGGAAAGGCCTAGGAACTTGAAATTTTCAGGGTGGGTTTGGATCGCGAATATCGCGGTCACGTTCATCAATGAGCAAAATGAGACTAGGGTTCCGTAAATATGGCCGTTCAAAATATTTTTTTCCAGATAGTTTCGGAACTACTGATCGGATTGGAATGAAATTATGCACCTAGCTGAGGAATAATGTATTCAAACTACGTGCAAAATTTTGTCCAGACCGCATCACCAAGACCATAGATACCGTAGAAAATTCTAGCGAATTATCGAAACGAAATTGATCAGCTGAAGCACTGACATGAAGTCTGGAGTTTCGCCTAAGTTTCAGAATTTTTTTGACAGCTGTCAAAAATTCCTTCAATTGGTTTCTAAAACTGAAAAATGCGAATCTACCTACAAGGTGCATGTACGAGCGCTCAAAAGCTCCTGCCTTCACGGCAGTGCTTTTCGTAATTTTTTTCTTGGCAATTGAAGGTGAACTAATTAGAACCTGAAGATGAAATATCTGAAACTGGTTCATTCTCCTTTTTCTTTTTCGAAAACTCTCTCTTTTTGAGCGCTCGTACTACTTACCCGAGGGCTATACCATTTCGTCACGATGTCTGTATTTTTCGAATTTTTAGCCGAAAATGGTCTCAATCGACTATCTTCAACTCACTGATGACGAATCCGTCGGAAAATTCGAGTGTGTCCGAACGGAAAGTCCTAAAAACTTGAAATTTTTAGTGTTGGTTCAGTTCCCGGATGCCTCGGTTGAGTTCGTTAATGGGCAGAATTCCACCAGGGGTTCCGTAAATATGGCCGTTCAAAAATTTGTTCTCCGGATTACTCAGAAACTTCAGATTCGATCGAGATGAAATTTTGCACTCAAATGTAGAATGAGGTGTTCAAGCTGCATGTGAAATTTTGTCTAGATCGCATGACCAGAACCATAGAAACCATAGAAAATTGTAACTTTTGAACGGAAACGCCTAGGGACTTGAAATTTTCAGGATAGGTGTGGATGTCAAATGTCGTGATGACGTTTATATATGAGTAAAATTATACTAGGGGTTTCGTAAATATGGTCGTTTGAAATTTAGTTTTCTTGATAATTTCAAAACTACAGATTCGATCGTGACGAAATTTTGTATACTAATGGAGAATGATATACTCAAGCTACATTTCTCCAGATCGCATAACCAGAACCACAGAAACCATAGAAAATAATAACTTTCGAACGGAAAGGCCTAGGGACTTGAAATATTCAGGATAGGTGTGGATCTGAAATTTCGCGTTCACGTTTATCAATGAGCAGAATTATATCAAGGATTCCGTAAATACGGTCGTTCGAAATTTAGTTTTCTCGATAATTTCGAAACTACGGATTCGATCGCGACCAAATTTTGTATTTTAATGGAGAATGATATATTCAAGCTACATTTTGTTCAGATCGCATGACCAGAAACATAGAAACCATAGAAGATTATAATTTTAGAACGGAAAGGCCTAGAGACTTGAAATTTTCAGGCTAGGTTTGGATCGCAAATGTCGCGCTCACGTTCATCAATGAGCAAAATTAGACTAGGCGTTCCGTAAATATGGCCGTTCAGAATATTTTTTTCCTGATCATTTTGAAACTATTGATTGGATTCGAAAGAAATATTGCACATAGCTGAAGAATAATTTATTCAAACTACGTGCCAAATTTTGTGCAGATCGCATTACCAAGACCATAGCTACCATAGAGAATTCTAGCGAATTATCGAAAGAAAAATTGGTCAGCTAATGCACTGACGTGAAGTCTGGAGTTTCGCCTTAGTTTGAGAATTTCTTTGACAGCTGTCGAAAATTTTTTCATTTTGTTTCTGAAACTGGAAAATGCGAATCCACCTGCGATGTGGATGTACGAGCGCTCAAAAGCTTCTGACTTCACGGCAGTGCTTTTCGTAATTGTTTTTTGGACAAGCTTTTGGTGAGTGTTTCACATCTGATGATTGAATAATATATGCATATATACATATCATTAGTATGAGTGACTGCTTATGCAATTGATCCTGAATCTGACCAAATTATTACAGAATACTAACAGGTGGTCCACTCCATTTTTTCCTTCCATAAACATGAAAAATTTTGAAAGAAGAGGGCCAGAGTTTTGAATTTTTCAGAATACGTTCGAGGTCAGAATACGCTGGTCAAGTGTCTGAATGGGCCAAATCCACAGAAGAGTCATCCTGGTTATAATAGAACTTGAAACCAAGCAGCGTTGAGCGGGTTCCATGGATGGGTAATTGCTCTGGCGATTAATTGAAGCGCGGAAAAGCTCCTGACTTCACGTCATTGCTTTTCTCGAATTTTTACTCCTAAATATTCAACCAGATTAGTTGGAAAACAATTTTTTTTCGAAAACGTTTGTTCCAAATTTGGAGTATTGTAAAATATCAGTGTTGAAAGAATTCAAAAGTCTTTTTCATGATCTGTGACTCAATCCCTCATCCATAATATCATCATTAGTGATTATGGGTCGAATGCACCCATTTTGGTTCAACTCTGAAACTGCAACCGTTTTTCCCCAGCTCTCTCCTATTTATTTCAATGTGTAAAATCTAATCACTCAACATCAGTCAGTTCAATTCTTTTCATTAATTTGTTGCGTTTTCCGGTCATTTTTACCTATCATCAGTAAGTTTGGGTGATGAAAAACTGCTTATCCAATTGATCCCGAATTCGACAAAATAATTACAAAAGTTGATTCATGCTGAACTTCTGTGATCATGGATTGTGGATCGACCCAAATATACTGATTTTCCAAAAAGTTTATGATGACCAATTTTCCATAATATAAAACTATAATCAGGAATAATATACTGCTGTTCATCTGAAATTATCAAATTCAGGAATGAAATTCGAAAACTTGTACTGAATGAACTAATAGCAAGCCAACAAAACAATTCATGTATCCCAGAAACCAACAAATTTATCATTTGCACCTGTAGATCGGTTTCGATCCATATCAGATCTCGTCAGTACAGTTAGCAAAATGACAAATTCGATGGGAGAAACAGAAAACCATTGAAACATAAGGCAACGTGGATCTGAGAAAATTTCCCAATACCCGTAATTTCCAGGTGCGACTTAATGCTCGTAATTTTTATGGCGGGTCACATATGTGTCTTTGTCTTGGGGATTTGATAAGGCGATTCATGATCTACAGTTATTTGAAACAGTTGCTTTTGGAACGGACAGGTGGGGTGATTTGGGAAATTCTCTCAGATCCACGTTGCCTTATGTCTCAAAGTTTTCTTTTTCTCGCATCGAATTTGTCATTTTGCTAACTGTACTGACGAGATCTGATATGGATCAAAACCGGCCTACCGGTGCAAATGATACATTTATTGGTCTCTGGGATACATGAATTGTTTTGTTGGCTTGCTATTTGTTTATTCAGTATAATTTTTCTAATATCATTCCTGAATTTGAAAACTATAATCCCCAAGTAAGAGCAACCGACTATTTTTGGTGTGAATGTTTTTTTTTTCTGAAGGATAAACTTCAATTCAATAATCATAAAACGGTAAATTAGTACTCAATTCAATTCTTTTTTCATTACCAAAAATTTTGTACTTGAGTTCTTTGAATCATTTTTTTTCTAATAGGTTGAACACCAATTTTTCTTGGTTCAAGTAAAAATGATACTCCGAATATAATAGTTCTTTTTTGTACAAGACGATAAATTTGTACACTATCTTTGAGAGTGTCTTTCAGCTAATTACGCACGAGGAAATAATGCCATTTTATCGTAGTGTGCAATACAACATTTTTTTGAGCGCTCGTACTACTCACACGAGGGCTATATAATTTCGTCACGATGTCTGTATTTTTCGAATTTTGAGCCGAAAATGGTCTCAAACGACTATGTTCGACTCACTGATGACGAATCTGTCGAGAAATTCGAGTCTGTCCGTCCGTCTGGCCGTCCGTATACTTGATAACTCTCGAACGGAATGTCCTAGAAACTTGAAATTTTCAGGGTAGGTTCGAATCTCGAATTCCGCGGTTGACTTCATTATTGGGCAAAATTCGCCGAGGGGTTCCGTGAATATAGCCGCTCGAAATTTTGTTTTCCTGGTTACTCTGAAACTACAGATTCGATCGAGGTGAAATTTTGTACTCTAATTGAAAATGAGGTGTTCAAGCTACATGCAGAATTTTGTTCAGCTCGCATCACCAGAACCATAAAAAACATGGAAAATTGTAACTTTCGAACGGAAACGCCTAGGGACTTGAAATTTTCAGGAAAGGTGTGGATCTCGATTGTCGTGATCACTTTCATCTATGAGCAAAATAATACTAGGGGTTCCGTAAATATGGTCGTTTGAAATTTAGTTTTCTTGATAATTTCCAAACTACAGATTCGATCGTGACGAAATTTTGTATACTAATGAAGAATGATATATTCAAGCTACATTTCTCTAGATCGCATGACCAGAACCATAGAAACCATAGAAAATCATAACTTTTGAACGGAAAGGCCTAGGGACTTGAAATATTCAGGATAGGTGTTGATCTGAAATATGGCGTTCACGTTCATAAATGAGCAGAATTCTACTAGGGGTTCCGTAAATACGGTCGTTTGAAATTTGCATTTTCTCGATAATTTCGAAACTACGGATTCGATCGAGATACAATTTTTTATTTTAAACGAGAATGATATATTAAAGCAACAATTTGTCCAGATCGCATGACCAGAACCATATAAACCATAGAAAATTATAACTTGCGAAGGGAAAGTCCTTGGAACTTGAAATTTCCAGGGTGGGTTTGGATCGCGAATTTCACGGCCACGTTCATCAATGAGCAAAATTAGACTAGGGGTTCCGTAAATATGGCCGTTCAAAATATTCTGTTCCTGATAATTTCAAAACTTCCGATTTGATTGGAAGGAAATTTTGCACCTAGATGAGGAATAATGTATTCAAACTACGTGCGAAATTTTGTCCAGATCGCATCACCAAGACCATAGATACCGTAGAAAATTCTAGAGAATTATCGAAAAAAAATTGGTCAGCTGAAGCACAGACAAAGTCTGGAGTTTCCTCTAGAGAATTTTTTTGACAGCTGTCGAAAATTCCTTCAATTGATTTCTAAAACTGGAAAATGCGAATCTACCCACAAGGTGGATGTACGAGCGCTCAGAAGCTCCTGACTTCACGGCAGTGCTTTTCGTAATTTTTTTACCCTTGCTGTTGAAGTGATATTTGATCTACTCAAAAGAGTTGCTATAACAACATTTCAACATTAGCTATAAAAATAACATAAAAAATGAATCTCAATCTCAAGTAAACAATCCCAAAAAATTCAAACTAGTAGATACCTGATCTTGCTCATGATCCAATTCAATAGTTGGCTTAACATACTCGGTACCTAATACATCCCTGCATGCCTGCCCTGAAATGCAAAAATGATGAAGAAGTATACAACAAACTTCGATAATAAATGTTGTTATAATGCTCATTCTGGGTCCTAGACAAGAAACAAAATTGTTGTGAATCAAATGTGCACTTTTTAGAATAGTTTTGTCATAGCTTTGATAGTAAAATAAAAAAAATAGACAAAATTTCTTTTAATGATATTATGTTGTTAAATTCTCGTGAGTAACTAATGGATGTCAATACAAAGAGAATAAAAAAAAATTCTATTGGATCAGTAAGTAACAAAATCAACGCAAAATTGTAATTCTTCGAGAAACGATATATCAGAACTTCGAACGGGGACGCTCTTCAAGTAACGTCACTGTCCATTTGAATGTTCCTCATACAATCAACACCGGTTTAAAATGACCAAGAGCATTAGAAATATTCTCCGGCTTTGACGATGTCTCCAGTGAATGACCATAGAATGGCTACCAAGAAAAAGAAGCAGCACCATGCGGCAATCCTAGTCACCAACTTGCTTAATTATATAACGATGGAGTGGAATAGAATAACGTGTGGATTCAGTACAGTTACCTTGACTAAAGGTGGCTACACACTACAAATGTCCATATACGACCAACTCGTTCAAAAAATTCGATCGACTCACTGATGACGAATCCTCCAGAAAATTCGAGTCTGTCCGTCCAGCCGTCCGTTCGTATACACGATAATTCTCGAACGGAACGACCAAGAAACTTGAAATTTTCAGGGTAGGTTCGAATCTCGAATGCCGCGGTTGAGTTTCTTATTGGGCAAAATTCGCCTATAGGTTCCGTAAATATGGCCGCTCGAAATTTTTTTCTCCTGATTACTTCGAAACTACTATTTCGATCGAAATAAAATTTTGTCTATATCTTATGACCAGAACCATAGGAACCATAAAAAATTACGAAAAGCACTGCCGTGAAGGCAGGAGCTTTTGAGCGCTCGTACATGCACCTTGTAGGTAGATTCGCATTTTCCAGTTTCAGAAATCAATTGAAGGAATTTTCGACAGCTGTCAAAAAAATTCTGAAACTTAGGCGAAACTCCAGACTTCATGTCAGTGCTTCAGCTGATCAATTTTTTTTCGATAATTCGCTAGAATTTTATACGGTATCTATGGTCTTGGTGGTGCGATCTGGACAAAATTTTGCACGTAGTTTGAATACATTATTACTCAGCTAGGTGCAAAATTTAATCCCAATCCGCTCAGTATTTTCGGAACTATCAGTAAAAAAATATTTTGAACGGCCATATTTACGGAACCCCTGGTCTAATTTTGCTCATAGATGAACGTGATCGCGATATTTGCGATCCAAACCCACCCTGAGAATTTGAAGTTCCTAGGCCTTTCCGTTCAAAAGTTACAATTTTCTATGGTTTCTATGGTTCTGGTCATGCGATCTGGACAAAATATTGCTTCAATATATCATTGTCGATTAAAATACAAAATTTCATCTCGATCGAATCCGCAGTTTCGAAATTATCCAGAAACCAAAATTTCAAACGACCGTATTTACGGAACCCCTGGTATAATTCTGTTCATTGATAAACGTGAACGCGACATTTCAGATCCACACCTATCCTGAAAATTTCAAGTCCCTAGGCCTTTCCCTTCGAAAGTTATGATTTTCTATGGTTTCTATGATTCTGGTCATATGATCTGGAGAAATGTAGCTTGAATATATCATTCTCCATTAGTATACAAAATTTCGTCACGATCGAATCTGTAGTTTTGAGATTATCAAGAAAACTAAATTACAAACGACCATATTTACGGAACCCCTAGTATAATTTTGCTCATAGATGAACGTGATCACGACATTCGAGATCCACACCTATCCTGAAAATTTCAAGTCCCTAGGCGTTTCCTTTCAAAAGTTACAATTTTCTATGGTTTCTATGGTTCTGGTCATGCGATCTGGATAAAATTTCACATGTAGCTTGAACACCTCATTCTCCATTTGAGTGCAAAATTTCATTCCAATCAAATCTGTAGTTTTCAAGTAATCAGGGGAACAAAACTTTGAACGGCCATATTTATGGAACCCCTGGGCGAATTTGGCCCATTAACGAACTCAACCGAGGCATTTGGGATCTGAACCTACACTGAAAATTTCAAGTCTCTAGGTTGATCCGTTCGAGAGTTATCGTGCTTATGGACGGACGGCCGGACGGATGGACAGACTCGAATTTTCCGACGGATTCGTCATCAGTAAGTCAAACATAGTCGATTGAGACCATTTCCGGCTCAAAATTCGAAAAATACAGACATCGTGACGAAAAGATATAGCCCTCGTGTAAGTTATACGAGCGCTCAAAAATTATAACTTTGTAATGAAAAGACCTAGGGACTTGAAATATTCATAGGTTTTTGTATTTTGATGGAGAATGATATATTCAAGCTACATATTTTCCAGATTGCATGACCAGAACCATAGAAACCATAGAAAATTATAACTTTCGAACGGGAAGGCCTAGGGACTTGAAATTTCCAGAGTAGGTTTGGATTGTGAACTTCGCGGTCACGTTTATCAATGATCAAAATTAAACCAGGGGTTCCGTAAATATGGCCGTTCAAAATTTTTTTTTCTGATAATTTCGAAATTACTTATTGGGTTGGAATGAAATTCTGCACATAGATGAAGAATAATGTATTTCAACTACGTGGAAAATTTTGACCATATCGCATCACCAAGACCATAGATACCGTAAAAAATTCTAGCAAATTATCGAAAAAAATCAGCTAAAGCACTGAGGTGAAGTCTGGAGTTTCGTCTTAGTCTGAGAATTTTTTTGACAGCTGTCAAAAATTTGTGAATTCGTTTCTAAAACTGGAAAATGCGAATCTACCTACAGATGGATGAACGAGCGCTCAAAAGCTCCTGACTTCACTTTTCATCATTTTTGAAATTAACATACTTATCTCTTTGCTAAGGCTAGTCCATATATTATCGAGTCAACTGGTTCAATGAGATTTTCTAAATAATCAAACCGCCTTTCAATACTGTTGGAAGTGGTTCTGAATTCCATTGAAAACTACATTTACAAAAATTATAAAAAGCACTGCCGTGAAGTCAGGAGCTTTTGAGTGCACGTTCATCCACCTTGTAGGTAGATTCGCATTTTCCATTTCTAGAAAACCAATTGAGGAAATTTGTGACAGCTGTCGAAATATTGACAGTTGTTCTTTGTCCAATTATGCCGAATCAGTTGTTAAAAAAATATACGGATTTTGTATTCAATGATTCGTTGGAATTCAATATGGTTCTGGTTATGCGTTATGAGAAAATGTAGCTTGAATATATCATTCTCCATTTAAGTACGAAATATCGTCACGATACAATCCGTAGTTTTGCAGTTATCAAAAAAAATAAATTTCAAAGGACCATATTTACGGAAACCCTGGCCGAATTTTGCCCAATAACAAACTTAACCGCGGCATTCGAGATTCGAAGCTACCCTGAAAATTTCAAGTTTCTAGGTCGTTCCGTTCGAGAGTTATCTTGTATACGGACGGACGGACGGACAGACCATTTTCGGCTCATGATATAAAAAATACAGACATCGTGACGAAAAGCCCTCGTGTAAGTAGAACGAGCGCTCTAAAAAATCGACGTAAAAATTTGGTGCCTAAGGTGAACATGAACAGGTGGTGAAACAGGGATTTATTTCCTGCTAAAGAACTCTTGAACTCATGCTATCACCACTTCACCGCCAAAAAGCTTCCATTTCGTTCCATCACAACACAAGAAAAATCAAATAGCGATCTCCTAGCACTGTTACCTGTACATTCAAATCGTCGCACAAATCGACGAGTTTATGATCGCCTTTTCAAGTACGTGTACCCTTCTCGGCGATTGGCTCACCTCTCTCAGGTAGAACCAGTCTACGCGGTCCCTTGCACAGGAAAACAGCCTACAGAGATACCTGTAGACAACTAAATTCCACACAAACATACGCGTTTCGAAAAACCGAAGAGAAGGCTGTGAGATATCGTCATTACGTTTACTTCAAGAATATAGACGGCTATTGCATATATGGAAACGAAGTTTCGCGAACTGTGGTTTTCAATTAATACGCTGCTACCTGTTGAACAATTCAGTTCAAGTGGATGATACATTGGGAAAACCTAGACTATGTGAATGTGAATCTGTGTTGTGTTTGTGTTCAAAACTATTCGTGGTGTCCAGTCTCGAAAGAATATCCTGGCAGGCAATAAACAATAACATATAAACAAACGGAATTGAACTAACGAAAAACGAATAACTTCAATTAGACTGAAAACTTTCGAGGGACTCGACAAATACTCCGCAACAACTGACATAGAATCTTCGTGATTTGAACTTCCAATTGTGATATAAAGATTTTTTTCAAAGCAACAATATTCAAGAAAAGTATAGGTTAAGTAAACACTAAAAATAAAATCTGTGATTATTATATATCTTCCATTAGAAGATAAGATTACTCAATTATTTAAGCCGAGACGATAACAAGAAATCTAAATAACCGAAATTATTGTTAAATCTGCGATTTTTACCTGGTCACAACAGGTGGATCACGTGGCAACGTTGTTACAACGGTTCCGGAACTCGAAGATGACATTTTGAGGTGTATTTTGTGGATAAATGAGTATTGAATCATCAAATATGATTGGTCCACATCATGTCTGTGTTCTTTATGCGGCTACCGCTGGTCTTCAGGGACCTCTTATGGGATCAGACGAACAGGAAATTGTTTTGCTGATATATGTCATCATCGACCATGTACAGAATAAGGTGAGTACGAAGAGTCTTCTTCTTGTTTTGTATGTAGATCGAACTAAGAATCGTTTGAGCTGGAGCAAGGCTCGAAATTAATATTTCCAAATTCAATAAACCTGTTGTATAAGAACTAAGTATTCGCGAATTGCCAACTCTAACTGGTGGATATTATTTTCAAAAATACATTTTTATTTGAAGTTCTAAACCAAATTCTACACTTGAAAGAATCGAAAAGGGAAGAAAGTTTCTGATTTCATATTTTTTCAACACTTACATAGTGCAAATTCATGATTTATGACCAATAAAACATTCCCATAATATTATATTTATGTCTTTCGCGCACGTTAGGTCTTGTAGCTAGGATATATAAAAACATTAGTGAAAATTATTCAGGGATTCGAACAGGGCGATTTATTATTCAAGTGTCCATCAAGAATTTCAATTAACACATTATCATTTAATCTTTTTTATGCGAAATCAATCTTTATACAATATCAAATGGGGTAATCGTTTTAAAGCCGTAGTGTAAAATATTTCAAAACTAAAATAGGTACTTATTTGAGAAACAAGTGTGTTAAGTTATTGGAATGATATTGAAGAAGATATGAATTATATGAAACACATACTCTAGATACCTATTGAATTTTTTGTCTATGCGGCTAAATATATTTCTATCGAGAAAGTGACCCAAGAAATACCCATTTTATGCAAAATATACCATCAAATGTCTTAGAAACGTATATGTTCACGTTATGTGTTGATTATGACTTTTGACCATGACTTCCGACATACCATATGTTTGTTAGAATTTGATGGTGAAAAAGAAGATCTGTAGTTATTTTTTCCATTGTCACAGAAAATACAAAACTTCAATGTAATATTATAGAAAGTTTACACAATTCATTGAAAATTTGTACTTCGCCAGTCTGTTTCATACGATTACTGTGAAAATTATTTCTTCGAAATAAAATATTTCCCTCAAAATCAATGATGTATTCCAGCCTTTTTCTGCAGATCCACATACTGTGTTCGATACTATAATTTATCTATTCGGTTGATAACTACCCACATTTATTTTGTTGGTATGTTTTGATCCATACATACAAACATGTCATGGTATATAGACTTTCATGTTTATCTGTTTTAAAATACCCCGAATGTTTTTATCGAAGCAATTATAATTAGAGAATACATACAAATTGATACTTATTGTATCACCGATGCCTTTCTCTTTTACTCTTTATAACAGTTAAACGCAGGGAAGTATGTGTCATTCCTGTGGGTACGATTGACAAATTATTTGTTGCAAGTACTTGAATTACAGTTTACCTATTCCAAGAACTAAACTCGGTTTTTTTTCGCGTAGTAATAATTTGGAATAGTGAAGCATCAGATTTCTGAATAGGTTCTTATATTCAATTGCTATAATTGTCTTTCTTGAACTAAATTCAGACATACTGTATAAAATTGAAACAAACTAAATTAATCGAATACGAATAAATCTAACACACTGTATCTTAGAGTTTTATTATCCAGCTAGAAATTACCGATACACTTTTTACAATACCTACTCTAATTTTAATGAGAGTTACATGTAAATAAATAAATAAGAATAGATATTTTCGGAGTTGCAGGGCTTTTTCCAAATTGAAGAAATCTCTCATGATTAACTAGCCCATTGCTTTGTCCCAACAAAAATTGATGTAATTATTCGTAATCCTGTGAAAAATTAATGTAATATGTATATCAAAAGATAGGCCATAATATTTTATCTGGAAATTGGAAGCTTCTGGAAGGATGGATAGAGCCATTGACTATTTAACTATTAGGGCTACTTAGTCAATGGTACTAGACCCTCATTATTCGGTTGAATAATTTCTGAGTGAAAATTCTCAGAAGAACGACAATAGTTGTATTCAGAAGGAGGAGAATTCTAGGCGTTCAACTAATCCAAAAATGTTTCACGCAGACCTTTTCAATTCAACCAACAGAGGAACCAAGAAAATTTGAATGAAATACTTTTGACTCTATAATGTAAACACATTAAAATTTCATCAAATATATATATACTCAGGGTGATTCTTCGATTTGTACATATTTTATGGGGTCTTAATTCGATTTTGGCATTCTTCGGAATTCTCTGCTATGTATAAACAGTTCGGCGTAATAAATATTAACATCCTTCATTCTGTGTTTTCTTAATAGTGGATAGAGTTCGAACCTGTTGTTTTTCGGTCATATACAAGTTACTTTTCCAAACATAATCGATTGAATACAAGGATCGTACATAAACGTTTCCTGAATAAAATTATATTCTGTAAACATTTTTACACAATTCTTTATTTTATTGAAAATGTTCGAAAAATTACAAAAATAATAGCAAACCGTTCTTTCCGACCTTTGGTATAAATGGAATGTGGCCTATCCAGAGACCTGAAGATTTATTTCATCAAAGACCCCCCCCTAATTCTCAGAGAATTGGAATTAAGAGTACTATCAAAACTGGCAGACGATGAATTTTTCAATAACATTTTTCAATAAGATGGTGCTAGATCACACGCAACTGTGCAAATACTCTAGGGATATTTTTCAAGATAATGGGCAAGAATTTTCGTCAAGGTCTCGTGATCACACATATTTCAGTTTCATTTGGTTGTCCTATTGGAAAAGTGGTATTTTTCGAAAAATTATTATTGGAATTTTTGCATAATGAACAAAGAAAAAATTAAATAATGAAGAATAGAGAATTTCGATACTTTTACTCAATCACTTATTCGCTCAACTTTTGAATATAAAATTTCGTTTTTAATCTACAGCAGAATTTTACAATCCAACAACCGAGTTCTTCCACTGACTGCCTTCACATCATATTTTTTTTGCACATAAAACAATCCATCTTCATTTATATTTACCAGAAATTTCCTTGAGAAATTTAAATGTCTCAGAGTTTGATGCCATTGGCATTTGTTGGTGTATTGAATGAGAAAACATTCGAGGCACGTTGTCAAATATCTAAATAACTGATTTATGGGAAAAATCCATGTGGTAATATTCAAAACTCGTTCCCCTCATTCAGTTCATTATTAACATGATAAACACTTCGACTCGTTCGAGGGGAATAATTTCCAAATTAAATTTAATCAAGATAATCGTTGGTAGATAGGTATGATAAAATTATGATTTTAATTGATATTTTGGTTGAAAATATTAGCAGTTCATTTGAATACTTCATTTTTCCCAGTTTTTACTCCATATTGAATATTGCTCAATATACGAGTTCAACAATGATTGTCACAGTGTGATCTTATTTCAAAGTCGCCATTGCTGGTCTATTCTTGGAAGAATCGCCCTAATATGTTTTGATACCAAGTTTGCAATCTTGAGGTCTCCCTGCATTCAGAATGGAACCCCACATCCTATAAACTTACACAATAAATTGACACACCTGCCTTGACGACAGAAACCGTAAAACGTCATGATAATAAGCAAAGACATACGTGTAGTTCTCTCTATTTTGACTACCATTTTCACTTGGATACAAACGAAGACAGAAGAGGAGGACAGGGATAGGATTCTCGGTACACCTGGAACGAACCATACAGGTTTTTTAGTTTCATAATCTCGAGATTCAGATAGAGAATTATTATTCACTTTGAAGAAACTAGATTTTGATAGAATAACATTAATTTTTCTTCGAAGTTTATGTGGTCTGATGTCAGTTTCGTTAAGGTACTTGATCAGTACATTTTTGGGCTTAGAGTGTATTAAAAGCGAAGACTGTTTAAATATATGTGGTTATTTATGCAAAAAGTTCAAAGAGAAAATGTTTTTTTGAACCAATGTCATCTAACCACTAGTTCAATCAATCTTAGGTAGGGTAAACACTACAGTTATTGACACCTTAAGCCAACTGTCCCAATAGAATATGAATAATTTGTTATTTGGGTATGAAATGAAAATATTTCTTTTTCGAGGTTATGTGTTGGTTTATACTCGATTCAAATTAACAACCGAAAGTGGAAAAACCTTTTCAGAAGAAGCTTTAAAACACATCGTTAACATCATGTGTCAATTTTCAGTGATTGACACTGTAAAATCTATTGTTGACACCACCTGATACAGTTATTGACATACTGTTGTCTCTCATATTTTCAATCAGCTGAACAAGGATGTGGATAGGTATAATATATAGTAATGGATTGTTCATCATAAGATTTATTTATAAGTTTTGCATTGAAAAATATTCGAAATGGAAACCTTCTCTATGAAGACATATTTCAATAAACATTAAACATGGAATTTTCATGCACAGGAAATGCATTTAATTATTTAATACCATTTAAATCCAAATTCTTTCTGCAAATAGGACACAAGCCCTGGCAGTTGGTACTCCAGTAGCCGTTTATAGCAACTTGGTTTTCATTGTTATCCCAGATTGTGTCTTCAGATGTACAATCCATGTCCATATTGGACTGTTTCATGACTGTATAAAGGATTCTTCATGAATTTCATCATCAAGCTTTATGTTTGAAATAGTTTTTTTTTATTTTTTTTGGCACACCCGTCTATTCTATCACATAATTTGAGATCTTCTCCATAGGTTAATACAGGGCAAGGTCCGTGATTTGTTGAGCGCTCGTTGGACTTACACCAGGGCTACATCATTTCGTCAAGATGTCTGTATTTTTCGAATCTTGCCGTAAGCACGATAACTTTCGAACGAAACGACCTAGAGACTTTAAATTTTCAGTGTGGGTTCAGTTTCCGACTGCCGTGGTTGAGTTGGTTAATGAGCAGAAATGCATCAGGGAATTTTGATCTCCTGATTACTTCTGAACTACTGATTCGATCGAGATGAAATTTCGCACCCAGATGGTGCGAATGACGTGTTCAAGTTACATGCAAAATTTGTCCAAATCGCATGACCAGAAGAAAATAATAACTTTCGAACGGAGGGGCCTAGGGACTAGACATTTTCAGGATAGGTGTGGATCTCGAATATCGCGGTCACGTTTATCAATGAACAAAATTATCAATGACCAAAAGTGGTTGTTTAAAGAAATTTTTTTTAGGAAGATTCTACCTACTAGGTTGATGAACGAGCGCTCAAAAGCTCCTGACTACACGTCAGTGCTTTTCATTTTTTCAACAAGTTTTCCACTCAACCAAAAAATTATTGTAGAACGAGCAACGCCATAGGTTTGGGAGGCAAGTTTTCTTGACATTCCTTCTGATTTTACTGCTGATAAGGCAGAAATAATAGCATCCTCCGTGTAATTTTTCTTATAATTGCTTCCCTCTTTTGTTTTTGCCATGTTGTTGAGAATGAAGCGTGGAAAATCGATTCAGGGGGTAGGGACAAGAAGTAGGAACTAGTTGAACTTGCAATATAGTTATTGACACGTGGAAATTCACAGAGATTGACACTGGTGTCAACAACTATCTAGAACAAAATTAGATAAAGTTCAATCATTTTTCAGTATTCATTGAGAAATTGAGGCCTGAATAGTAGGCAATACGGACTAATTTTGCAAAATTTGAATACGACAGTTATTGACATAGTATGTCAATCACTATTCATCCACATATTTTCAAAGGCAATTATTGACACCCACAAAAAAACGCGAAACCTTCAACCAAATAGATTTTAAGTTATGAAAAAGTATTTATTGAAGAGTTTCAATAATTCAAACAAAAATTATGCTTCAGACAAAAATTAGAACAATTAAAAAAATGTTATGAACTTGAGTTAAGTACCTTGAGAAAATGGCAGTATTTTTCTAATTGCAATGATCGTCAGCACGCTGCACATTGATAAATATATGGTGAATTAGGAATGCAAACCTAACCCGAATTAATACTAACAGTCCAAACTTGAAAAATTGAAATTTTTTTTTCAAAGCTCCATGTTTTTAAGGCCTCCATCCAATTCTTATAATTCAAATATGAAAATGAGGGTGTCAATCACTGATAGGGTGTCAACAACTGTACCTTTTACCCTATATTGTAGTGAATATAACGTGACTAATCCTATGAAATATCTCTAACAAAACGATCTATAAGTATATCTGTTATGTATTGTCAAAGATAACATAATCCTGGTGGCGAAAATCCTTCAGAAATATGTAATAATATATAGTTCAACTACACATATAGCTTCTGAGTGCGAATGATGTCATACAAAGTTTTGTCCGAAGATCCTTTGTACGCGATAAGAAAGCTTTTTTCTACCGCATGCGTAAAGTTGTCATTTTACTCACTTTTCAACGTATGTTGAGTGTTGAGTTCACCTTTTATTTAGCAGTGAAGAGAAATAATAAAACAAATTTGGCATTAGAGTTTATTTGCATTGTTTTTACTTCCTACTACACCTCGTGGATCAATGACTTTGACAGCGTTTAATCTTGTTTATTTTTATATTGTCATCACTTGTCTTCGATGAACTGATTCCACTTGCGAATCTCGTGGCGTTTCTGATTGAGGTTTCGAAATTCCATAATCTAAAACTAATAATAAATGGGTATCTAATTCTTCGTTGATGAAAAACGGTGTTTATATAACATAATGTTTCAACAACTCTACCAGAAATGTTTTTCATCTATCAGGTGCACTAGTTTTCATTGAAACCTATTATGATTCATCTATAATATTTTTCATGCTTATCTTTATGCAAATTGTGAATTCTTGGATACATCAGGAGGTCCTGTTTATGTTTGTATTTCTTCGTCTGAATAAAATTTATATTCTCGATATTGCTCAATATGCTCCTTCAGGTGGTTATAACAGGAAGAATTACTATCTTGAATGTAGAAAACCCTGGGAGAATCACTTGAATATGAGGCAAATACAGGAGAGTAAGAACACTTTTTACAAACTGGCGAATTTTCGTCTCTTAACATAATCAATTAATTCTCCAATAAGCCTGGATTGTGAATTGATATTTAATTAATTTATTAGCCGGACTTTCTCCAGGTTAGACCGACCAGGAATATTAGGTGAGATCCACCTAATGACCTGGGATATTGTTATCAAACGAAAGAAATTGTGAAAGCAATATTCCAAAATTACCTTTTTTTTTATTTCCCACAAAATTCACTCAATATGTCATATTTGGTGCAACCAATGTGAAACCATCGACCACATCCTATTCACTGTACCATTTTTGAGCGCTCGTTCTACTTACACGAGGACTATATCATTTCGTCACGAAGTCTATATTTTTCGAATTTTGTCCAATCGACAAGGTTCGACCTTTCCGTCCTTATACGGAATAACTCTCGAACGGAACAACCTAGTAACTTGAAATTTTCAGGGTAGGCTCGAATCTCGAATGCCGCGGTTAGGTTCGTTATTAGGCAAAATTCGTCCAGGGGTTTCGTAAATATGGCCGTTCGAAATTTTGTTCTCCTGATAACTTCGAAACTACTTATTCGATCGAGATGAAATCTCAGATGGAGTATGACGTTTTCAAGCTACTTGCGAAATTTTGTTCAGATCATATGACCAGAACCATAGGAACCATAGAAAATTATAACTTTCGAACGGAAATTTTCAGGATAGGTGTGGATCTCGAATGTCTCGAAACTACTGATTCGATAGTGATGAAATTTTGTACAAGCGGAATTTTGTCCAGATCGCTTGACCAGAATCAGAATCATAGAAACCAAAGGAAATTATAACTTTCGAACGGAAAGACTTAGAGACTTGAAATTTTCAGTGTAGGTTCAGATCCCGAATGCCTCGGTTAAGTTCGTTAATGGGCCAAATTCCACCAGGGGTTCCGTAAATATGGCCGTTCAAAGTTTTGTTTCCCTGATTACTTGAAAACTACAGATTCGATCGAGATGAAATTTTGCACTCAGATGGAAAATGAGGTGATTTAGCTACATGCGAAATTTTGTCCACATCGCATGACCAGAACCATAGAAACCATAGAAAATTGTAACTTTTGAACGGAAATGCCTAGGGACTTGAAATTTTCAGGATAGGTGTGGATCTCGAATGTCGTGATCACGTTCATCTATGAGCAACATTATACAAGGGGTTCCGTAAATACGGTCGTTTGAAATTTTGTTTTCTCGATAAATTCGAAACTTCGGATTCGATCGAGATGAAATTTTGTATTTTAATCGAGAATGATATATTGAAGCAATATTTTGTCCAGATCGCATGACCAGAACCATAGAAACCATAGAAAATTGTAACTTTTGAACGGAAAGGCCTAGGAACTTGAAATTTTCAGGGTGGGTTTGGATCGCGAATATCGCGGTCACGTTCATCAATAAGCAAAATGAGACTAGGGGTTCCGTAAATATGGACGGTCAAAATATTTTTGGCCTGATAATTTCGAAACTACTGATTGGGTTGAAGTGATGCATTCAAACTATGGCGAAATTTTGTCCAGATTGCATTACCATTACCCGAATCTACCTACAAGGTGAATGAACGAGCGCTTAAAAGCTTCTGACTTTTATTATTATAATATTCCCAGAAATATGATGAGAAAATTTTCGTTTGATATAAAGGCCTAAAAGCTAGTTTCTAATCGTCCTCCTACCTGTGTCACAACATCGCCTTCTGCTGAAAATTTTCAAAACAATATAAAATTCATCTCTTTGTTGTGGAATAATTATAACGCCCCTCCGGAAAGATATATTTTCTATGAATTTCTAAAATTGTATGAATCATATGAAAAATACTTCATCTGCTACATATCTCATATTTATGTACTTATATTTTGAAGGCACTGGTTTTATTTTATCGAAATTCCCTTCAGTTTCATTAACTCTCGAAGAAAGAATAATTATCTTCTTCTATTTTCCTTTCAAGTCTAATTTTCGTCCTTTCAATCCATGAATTTTATTTAATTTTCATTTTCATTCTTTGTTGTTTCAGTTCTGAAATATATGTATTCATTTGTTTTGAATGATTTTTCTGTCTTTTATTCGTCTTAAGGTTCGACTCACTGATGACGGATCCCTCGGAAAATTCAAGTCTGTCCGTCCGGCCGGCCGTATACATGATAACTCTCAAGCGGAACGACCTAGAAACTTGAAACTTTCAGGGTAGGTTTGACTCTATAATGCCGAGGTTGAGTTCGTCATTGGGCGAAATTTGACAAGGGGTTCCGTGAATATGGCCGTTCGAAATTTTGTTCTCCCGATTTCTTCGAAACTACAAATTCGATCGAGGTGAAATTTTGCACTCAAATGGATAATGACGTGTTGAAGCTACGTGCAGAATGTCTATATCGCATGACCGGAAGCATAAAAACCATAGAAAATTATAAGTTTCGAACGGAAAAGCCTAGGGACTTGAAATTTTCAGAGTAGGTTTAGATCTTGAATGTCGCGTTCACGTTCATCAATCAGCAAATTTAGACCAGGAGTTCCATAAATATCGCCGTTCAAAATATTTTTTTCCTGATAATTTAGAAACTACTCATTGGATTGGAATGAAAAGTTTCACAATAATGTATTCAAACTACCTGCGAAATTTGGTTCAGATCGCATCACCAAGACCATAAATATGGTAGAAAATTCTAGCGAATCATCGAAAAAAAATTGGTCACTAAGCACTGACGTGAAGTCTGGAGTTTCGCCTTAGTTTGAAATTTTTTTCGACAGCTGTCAAAAATTTCTTCAATTGGTTTCTCGAATTGGAAAACGCGAATCTACCTACAAGGTGCATGTACGAGCGCTCAAAAGCTCCTGACTTCACGGCAGTGCTTTTTATATTTTTTTTTGTTTGGTTCCTTTCAATTCTCTCAACGAGATAACTACCTATTCATATTGATGTTATTCTTCGAATAATTATTTTCCTAGATACTTTCATAATATGTAATACAGATTAGTATCAAACCATAATACCATGCACCAAGATTCTTACCTATGTTTTTGGGGTGTCACTTTGGGATTGTTTATGTTGACACCCTGTTTTATCAATAAATAAATCAATGAATGAATGAATACAAAATGTTTGAACTCTTCGAACCATATTATGGGCGCCAATTATTATGTGAGTTTAAATAATATTCAAATTGATTTTCGGCGATAATAACAATAAGTTTTATATACAACCATTATACATAAAACTTGATAATTTTTCGAAATAAGTCATATTATTTCAATACTTCTCAACTTTCTATAATTTCATTAATTTTTGGCTAATGCAATCATTATTTAAAATGATATTGAAGTCGAATTGTGACACTTCTTCAAAACCCCCTTCAATTCTTAGACCATCGTAATGATAAAATGTAGAATAACATTCACTACCGTAATGGAAGTACCGATTACTGATATTTGTCATAAAATAAATTTTGTGTCGTCTTATTGAACTTTGATATAAATATCTTACCTATCGGAAAACTAGCTGTACTTTTGAGATACAGGATATCAGATAAACACCTGTGTAGGGAATGGGACATTGAGGTATACCAGTGAAGTGTTTGCCAATAGTGAAAGGAGATTCTGAAATATTTTAACATACCTGTCAAGTTTTGGAAACCAAACCTGTATTATAAGGTTGAACGGAATATTACAAATCTTTCTTTGGAGAATTTGAACTTTGTCTAATTAATTATGCTTCGCTTGGGCTAACATAATTAAGTAGGTACATCATATCGGTATATATTTACCGGGTGTTCAAAACTGACGGAAAACGCTATCCTCCGTTATGTTATCTACAAAGAATGGAAATTGTTCAAATCATGGATGTTAAAACAATACCTATAATTCTTTGAAATCTCGTTAATTTTGGAAAAAATCATAGCAGACTTTGGTATAAGTGCAACAATGGTCTTCCTTGTTTTCGTTCATGTATCTTCAACTCTGAAGATGATAGGAAATCATTCACGATTATTATCATGAAACCTCTGGATAACTAGGTCAGTAGTAAGTCGTGAGATAGCATCTTTTTGTCTGCACTATCTCTAGATTTGCTTGTTCGAAGATTGTAAGTACCTATCTATTTTTGATACATATAAATATGGAGTGTATAAAATATACCGCAAATAATAGCAATAAATGAACGCATTTTAGAAATTTTAAACGAAAGTTTATATAATCCTTATCCTATCCATAACGGTTAGATGTAATTGTGAATATAAAGTTGAAATTGTACCACCGAATATCATAAAATAAGAATAACCCAGCATAAGAGTAACAAGACTTGGCATGAAGTTGTAGGCACTTTTACGATTTATACAGGGTGTTTTTCGAGGTTAGGTTTTTTTTCGACAGGAGCTAGAACTCATCAAAAGAAATCGAGTT
Organism: Aphidecta obliterata; assembly: GCA_963966015.1. NCBI lineage: Eukaryota > Metazoa > Arthropoda > Insecta > Coleoptera > Coccinellidae > Aphidecta > Aphidecta obliterata. Next base: position 28,249,489 of record OZ014427.1, on the reverse strand, counting down.
GATTATATAAAATATTCAATTTGAAAGGAAATGCGAAAAATCTTGGGCTTCAATATCTCAATAAGACTCTCAATCGTGTTATCTCTCTCTGCCATATGCATTCCCTCATAATGTATACAGGGTCTTTCACGAGGAACCTCACCCATATTTATACGGGAAACTACTGAACGTATTTTCATGAAATTCAGCACTTATAAGTATTTCACGATGCTGATGAAATCTAAATATTTTCAAAGCATGAGCACCTCCGGTTTTTCCGGAAATGACGTCAACTTCCGTTTTTCGAATTAGAACACCATTTTTTTATTGCAGAAATAGATTCCTTAGAAAATTTCAAGTTATTTTGATGTAACATTTTTCAGTTTTGGTTGGAAAATTCTCTCTGAGCGGGAAAATTCGAAAAAAAAATCGAAAATAGAGCTCCGCTGAAACAAGAATAACTTCGAGGTTTTTGGATGGAAAATTTTCATTTTTGGGATTTTTCAAGATGTAAGATTGATGTATCCACTTTAAAAATCGAAATCGCGATTCATGATACAGGGGGTGAAAAAATCGCTTTCAAAGTTAGGGATGACAAAATCGTGAAAAATCAATTTTTTCAAATTATAACCCCATTTTTTTATGGCAGATATTGAATCTACGTTAAAAAATAATGTGAGTGTATGCATCACACCCTTGCCCTAAAATGGATATTTTCTGAGTTATTCACAAAAAACTGTTTTTCGTCTTGAATTTTCAGCTATTTCTTTTCCCTTCACGCCAAAAAGATGAAATTTTCAGGAACTGTTACTTAAACCATGTTTTAGATTTTACTACCCTAATATGCGAGAGAAAAAAGTTACAGGTTGTTCCTAAATAGATGGCGAATTTGGATTCGAAGTTTCCCGTATAAATATGGGTGAGGTTCCTCGTGAAAGACCCTGTATAAAGTGCTCGACTTACTTTGCGATCTCTTTTCGGATTAGAATTAATCGCAAATTTGTATATTCTCTTCCAATTTTTATTAGATTTTTCCTGAACGGTATAATTCTTAAAGTTCAAATTAAGGAGAGGAAAAATAACCTGATTGAAAAGATCCTATGAAAATAATTAGGAAGTTCACAAACTCACCGATACAATGGATCCAAATTGTTAACAGAAATTGTTCGAAATGGTCACCATTCCTTTGATGTGCACAAAGTCTTTTGATGACTTCTGTTGCCTGTCAAAAAAAAAAGCCTCGCCTCCGAAATTTTGTGATGGTCACATTACTAGACGAGTTTATAAAACATTGTTTCTTAACACTTAGGTATCTCAGAAACTATTCGCCTTATCAAGCTCAAATTTTGTTTAAGGCATTAAAAATAAGTAATGTAGAAATTCAACATTTCCAAGTTTGAATAAAATGAAGTGATATATCAATTAAAATTTCTTGATTTCATCTTTTGAAGGTTATAAAAATAAAATGGCCATATTTGTCATACTGACAATAAACACCGAAGGATGGTTTGGTACACAGAATGTAACGAATTTTATTTAGATGGATGTACCATTTTACAGCTTTTCAAAAATCTAGGATTTTTCCAATTTTGATAGTGACTGAGAAAATTGGTATACCCTGTCCGTAGATTCTATAAGAATTATTCAATTGGATACGAAATATTCAGAACGGGCTTCCACGAATCGCAACTCCTAAATCCCTTCACCAGAGATCCGAGAATCGGCAATATCAGATGCAGAAACTAGACCAACAGTAAACAACCTAGCAAGGTCGTATTCGGAGCACATTATGCAAATGGCGAGAAAGTTGCAACGACTGCTTCAATCGATCAATTAGATCGTGCAAAACCAGGGACCAACAAGAGAGCTGTGATTCGGCTCGTGATTCCCTCCCAGAACAACAGCATCAGTTTCATCGATCTTACAAGAAATGCGATTTCCATGCATGCTGATGAATTTTTAATACTTAGCGGAAAATGTTGATGAACGGGATATTGTATAGGATGTAACGGTATGACCCTTTCGTGAACAATTGTTTTACGGTTGCGTTAGATGCAACCAGGTGATTTTGAGCGGTATGGTAACAATGCGATGGAGTAAGGAAGAACCGATAAGATGGCATCCTGGAGAGAATGCGACGGACTGATTTACCGTTCTATTGAACAGTCGTAAATGTGTATGACTTTACTTCAGTGCTTTTGATGACCAATTTTTTTTTTGATAATTCGCTAGAATTCTACGGTATCTATGCCGTTATGCGATCTGGACAAAATTTCGCACGTAGTTCAAATACATCTTTCTTCATCTATGAGCAAATTTTTCATTCCAATCCAATCAGTAGTTTCGAAATTATCAGGAAAAAAAATAATTCCTAATTCCATAATGAAGAGACACTCACGCCAGAGTAACGTTCGCAAATTTACTTTGAGGATAATGGTTAAGTTGGTGAAAGTTATCGCGCTCCACGTCTAGTTTACAACGCGCGAAAGGCGTAAATATGGGGGTGGGACTGGGGGTGATTACCCCCCCCCCCCTCTAAGACTTCAACAATACTAAGTTTCCGAATTATCGTCAAGACTTGATGTGTACCTGACGAAATTTTTTTATCGATTACCCCCGAAAATAAAATAGATCTACGCCCTTGTACGGCGCTCACTGAGCAAGACGGTGGTAGATGTAGAGCTTTTGAAGAGAATCCAAGAGACCAATCCGCCATCTGAACCACAATTGATCTGACCTTCCCATTGAGGATACTGCCTGAGGATCTTGGTTTACATGTTACAAGATTCAAATTGTCCACAAAGACACCAAAGGACTATTGTTTGCGTCGCCAATTGGGTGAATGGGCCGAAGCCAATTTTTCATACATCATTTGTTTAACGATGAAGCTCATTTTTGGTTAAATGGCTATGTAAACTAGCACAATTGTTTTATTTGGATAATACTAGAGCAATTGTTCAAAATCCAGTAGGTACATAATTGAAAAGATACCCTTTGGTGTGCTTCTTTGGTCTTAGGAATCATCGGCCCTATGCGTTGAAGAATGATGCTGGAAAAACGTTACTGTTAACAGAAACCGGTATAGATATATTATAATTAATTTGTGTGCTTCGGTCAATTAGATGGTATAGAATCAAAGACATGAGTTTCCATCAAGATGAGGCAGCACGAGATTCAACACATTTACTGTAAGAAAAATTCGATGAACGATCAATATTCAATAATGGATTTGTCAACTGGACACCGCGTTTGCGTGATTTAACATCGCTGGATTTTTTTTTGGCAATGAAAGTCACTTGCCTACACTTACAAACCAGAGACTATCGAAAACTTAGGTGCCGAAAATTGAAGCGTTTTCGTCGAAATACGACTGGAAATTCTGGGAAGAGTGATCGATAATTTGAACTCCAGGTTACCATTACGCAATCAACCGCTGCGGTCACATGTCCAAAAAGATATTCAATCATAAATTGCATAAAGTCATCTCCCAAATATAGTCCTCAAATTTTCGTTCTGTGTTCTAATTTAAGCCCAAAATTCTAAATCTGGAAATATAACATCCTTGTTATAGAATGAATGATGAGTTTGTTTCAAAAGATTGGTGGCTCCTGATGCCTTCATTTGACCTTCAACAGTAAAAGTTGTAATGAAAAAAGTGCATTCCGCATAATTTATCTCTTGATCTTATGTACAAGAAACTACTGATGCTGAATCACCAAATTCCTTCTATCCATCTTCTTCGATAAACAGAGTGTTAAAGGGTTTTTTTACACCTTATAGAACTCATCAAATAAGTTAATATATTTCAAGATCAAAGTTACCCGCGAATCTGAGAAATTCTCAGCCCGGATCTGACTTAGGTTTGTATCAAGATCTAAATCTATGATGCGTATGACTTTTGTGAGTTTACCGATTTCAACCCCTTTCATTTCTTCCTTTGGGGTCCTTTGAAAACATTAGTTTGGTGAAGTGAATAGTGCGTAAGAACTAAGACAACGAATTTAAAATTCTTGTGACAAACTGATGTGATAGTTGCTGGATGTAACCATTCGTTATTACGCCGGGCAATACTTTGTGCACATCAAACGAATAGTGACCGTTTCGAACAATTTCTGTAAACGATTTGGATTAATTTTCTCGGTGAGTTTGTGAACATCCGAATTTTCTTTCACGAGACCTTTTCAATCAGTAATTTTTCCTCTCCTTAGTTTGAACGTTAGGATTTATACCGTTCTGAAAGAATTTCCTAATAAAATTCGAATGAGATTAACACCCCGTATATGAGAATATGACAATCCAATTTTTGACTTCCTCAGAAGAACTTCTTGTCTGTGACGTCTCCTGAATTTGGCTGTATTTTGTGTGTGCATTCGAACATCCCCGGGGCCGGTCTACACTTTTTCGATTACCCCTCTCAACAGGATAAAAGAAGTCGGGTATCACTCCAAAATTTTGCAACTTTCCTTTTTCATTCTAACAACGCCTACTGTCAAGACTCCCCCGTATAACCTCGAAGAAATCAAATTCGATAAATGTATTCATCCCAATTGACTTTTACAACCTTGTTAATCACTCTTTTTTGAACGCTCGTACTACTTACACGAGGGCTATATCATTTCGTCACGATGTCTGTATTTTTCGAATTTTGAGCCGAAAATGGTCTCAATCGACCATGTTCGACTCACTGATGACGAATCCGTCGGGAAATTCGAGTCTGTCCGTCTGTCCGTCCGGCCGTCCATCCGTAAGCACGATAACTCTCGAACGGAACAACCTAGAGACTTGAAATTTTCAGAATCGGTTCAGTTCCCGAATGCCTCGGTTGAGTTCGTTAATGGGCCAAACTCCACCAGGGATTCCGTAAATATGGCCGTTCAAAGTTTTGTTCCCCTGATTACTTGAAAACTACAGATTTGATTGAGATGAAATTTTGCACTCAAATGGAGAATGGGGTGTTCAAGCTACATGTGAAATGTTGTCCAGATCGCATGACCAGAACCATAGGAACCATAGAAAATTGTAACTTTTGAACGGAAACGCCTAGGGACTTGAAATTTTCAGGATAGGTGTGGATCTCGAATGTCGCGTTCACTTTCATCAATGAGCAGAATTATACTAGGGGTTCCGTGAATACGGTCGTTTGAAATTTTGGTTTCTCGATAATTTCGAAACTACGGATTCGATCGAGATGAAATTTTGTATTTTAATCGAGAATGATATATTAAAACAATATTTTGTCCAGATCGCATGACCAGAACCATAGAAACCATAGAAAATTGTAACTTTTGAACGGGAAGGCCTAGGAACTTGAAATTTTCAGCGTGGGTTTGGATCGCGAATATCGCGGTCACGTTCATCAATGAGCAAAATTATACTAGGAGTTCCGTAAATATGTCTGTTCAAAATATTTTTTTGCTGATAGTTCCGAAAATACTGAGCGGATTGGGATGAAATTTTGCACCTAGCTGAGTAATAATGTATTCAAACTACGTGCGAAATTTTGTCCAGATCGCACCACCAAGACCATAGATACCGTAGAAAATTCTAGCGAATTATCGAAAAAAAAATGATCAGCTGAAGCACCGACATGAAGTTTGGAGTTTCGCCTAAGTTTCAGAATTTTTTTGAGAGCTTTCGAAAATTCCTTCAATTGATTTCTGAAACTGGAAAATGCGAATCTACCTACAAGGTGCATGTACGAGAGCTCAAAAGCTCCTGCCTTCACGGCAGTGCTTTTCGTAATTTTTTCTGGAATATCTCGTAGAATAATTCATTATTCATATATGATAATGGTATATCATGATATCATTGTCTGTGGGGTTGTTAGTCCATGGGACTTCCGGACTACACGTATCCTGTTGAATCGAAATTTAAAAACATTATTCTACGCCGATGTAAAGTTCATGCCACCTCGGTTCCACCTTGCCCGAAAGGTTGTCGGGTGCACCGAACAATTCTTAATTCAGTCCGGTTCCTTCGGTTCACATTAATTAAGGCTATCTGGCGGTCGCTTCGTCTATGCCCATCCGAAATATTTTCAGATATTTCGTTAATTATGGTTGGGTTAAGAACTTGGGGTGTTGTAACCGGTGTAGACTCCGATTTTATCAACTGGTGGCAGGTTTTGTAACTGTTGTCAACTGATTTTAATATTTCATATGAAGTTTTTATGATTCGTGATGCGAGAAAGAAGGGAATGGCGGTGATCACGAGGGCGGCGCGAAACTTCTGAAGGCAATAAATTATTAATTTCCGTGCTGGGCAGTCTCGGCAATATACATATACTTTGGATGACGGGGTCGTGGGTTCGAATTCCACCTGGGGCATGTTTGCTTGCTGCCTTTTTAGGATTACCTAGTTATTATTCTCATAAGACGGCACTTTTTGACGTATGTGGATAAAAAAAAACCCCTGGTTTTTTTCAGACATGACATAAAATTCCGTTTTCCAAATGGTACAGCCTGTATATTATTTCATTTTCAAAATATTCGTGAATATCTCTATGGTTTTTGAATATGTAATTGATATTTCTGGTTGAAACACCCATTTCATTTTATGATCTTGAGAGCCATGAACTCCCTAAAATTATTCTGAATAATCAAAATAATGTTACACTATCGCAATCTCGATTGAAAAAGTTGTGGTTCGAAATACTTGCAAAAAAACTACAATTTTTCACATGTACCTACTTAATTGTACTCTGACGTCATTCATATTTCATATTTTTCGACCAGAATTTTCTCAGATTATTTTTTTGCCATATTTTCTCAACCAAAACTCATTTCCTCTCAATTCAAAAATATTGCTTGGACTCGTTTTAGCGACATAATAAGATTTGAAGAGAAGTAATTTATTGCTCATGGTTGACAATAGACCGGGTATTGTATTGGGTAATAAATATTCTGTGCATCGACTGTTATCATATAACCTATAGATATGGAAATTTGTTTTATATTAGGGATTTTTTGTCCGAAGAATAATTGTGGGTGACGGTGGGGGCGGTTAAACCTGGAACTCACAGTATATACAGGATGATTCACAAGGACTGTTGGTTAGAACTTCAAAGAAAGACGAGATAAACACTTGAAACTTTATAGACAAGCTTTGTTGGGAGAGATGAATGCTTGGAAAAAATTTCAGATTCGTTTGACTTCGGGTTTCACCGGAAATGATAACAACTTTCGTTTTTTGAATGTAACACGCAGTTTTTTCATTCATAATCAGATAACTCTTTGAATTCTATATTGTTTTAATTTATCTTTTGCATATTTTTCTCAGGAAATTTGACTGAAATCTGAATATGAAATAAAGGAGGGCTTCATTCCAATGTTAATAACTTTATATTTGCATGAGAATTTCTTATTTTCTAGCTTCTTTCAGAACCATGCAAATGCTTCACTTCTGATAATTAAAAATTCAAATGAACATACAGGGTGTTTCGATTCCAATGTCAAAGTCAGCCATGACAAAAACATAAAACTCATTTTTTTCAAATAAAAACCCATTATTTTTATTGGTCAAAAAACAGTGTATCACGTCTTTTGAAATGCCTCGAAGAAAACGGTGAACATCTCAAACATTTGTAATTAAAAACTTATCATTGTTGAATTGGTTTTTTTTCACCCTTACTGTTGAAGAAAATAAATCGGAGAATTCCTGAAAAGAAAATTAGACACTACGGAAATCTCGGGAAATAAAGCTGTAGGTAGGATGTGTTACAACTATACACTTTTTTTTTCACGTAGATTTCACCTGACCAATTAGAAAAAGGGTTCTCATTTGAAAAGAATTAGTTTTAAGGTTTTTGTCATGGCTGACTTCGACATTGAAATCGAAAAACCCTGTATGTTTGATTGAATTTTTAGTTAACGAAGGAGAGGCATTGGTATTTCTTGTGATAGAAGCTAGAAAATTGGAAATTTTCGTGCAAAAATCTCAAAGTTATTAACATTGGGATGAAGCTCCATTTGAGAAAATTTGGCAAATTTTTTCAGATTTCAAACAAGTTTTCTAGGAAAATTTGCAAATGATGAATTAAAGCAATGTAGAATTCAATGATTAATCTGATTATGGAAAAAAAAACTGGGTGTTGCATTTAAAACACGAAAGTTGGTGTCATTTCCGGTAAAACCGGGAGTCAAACAAACCTGAATTTTTTTTCAAGAATTCATCTCTCCCAACAAAGCTTAACTATAAAATTGTAGTATTTCTTGCGTCTTTATTTAAACTATTCTAACCAACGGGCTTCATAAATCACCCTGTATATTCTTGAGATCAAAGCGCAAACTTATTTTCCATTCGCGCCAGTTTTCAGAATTTGGTTCGGTAAAAGCGACAAGGCTATTTTTAGATGAATAGTCGAATAAGAACAACCCTAATACCGAGCGCGGTTATATTATGGAAGAACATCAAAACTTTTCTTTGTTAAAATGAGTAAATATTTCACTAACCTAATTTACTTAAATGAGACTTAAAAAATACAGATATTTCATTGGAAAAGCAATAGGTTCAGTGCCATCTTTCGAAATGGAAACGATTACATTATTACTCGTATTATAAAATTCAGCTGAACACCTAAAAAGCTGAAATAGTACATAACTCATTTTATCCATGCCTTATATGCACACCAAAATTTCGACATTTGAGTGTTCACCGTGTCGAGAATAGGGCCCCAGCTTTCTTGAAATTCCCCGATTTTCCAGTCTTGTTTGAGTCGAGAGATTTTTTTATCGAATGAAGAAGGAGATAATAATTGAACACCATCTAGAACATAACGATACCCGGAGCGTTTCCATTTCTCAAAATTCTCCAAATTTAATGCATTCAACATTTTATGTTATGTATAATATATGATGAGTGAATAGACCGACCGCTTCATGTTATTTCCAATCGAATGAATCGAAAATACCAAAACTATTCTAGACGAGTATGAATCTCGAAACCGGTTATCTAATGACTACTGAATAATACATTTAATATCAATTTGGTTAAGTGAATGGTTTTTCTCGAATAAATTCCGTTAAATGGTCGGATATATTGTGCTCATCCATATTGACAAGAATCTTTTTAAAATAATTTAAATAATTTTTCTTTCGTTTCCGCTCTTCTGATGCATTCTTGGATGTTTGGCCGCCTATTTCAAACTCCTTACATAAATTAGTATTCACTAATTTACTTGACTACGATTTTCACGTGTTTCGCCATAACCATGGCTTCTTCGGGACAACCTACCTAAAAGAGCAATGGTTGGGCATGGCGAAACACGTGCCGTGGTTTAGGGAAAATTTATGTAGTGACATATTCTAATGAATTAGTGAATAGTAAGTGAATTATGGATTTTTCATCTAGTATCGGCCGGTATATATCTTACTAAAATCTTATTTATATGGGTGCTGGTTTACGCTATTGGATAATTGAATGGAAAGGAGTGAAATTAACACATTTCTCATTATTTATTGGATTCTCTGAACTTCGGTAGTGATATATCTTATTTATATTATTTTCCATGGAGAAAAATGAATTTCCTTAAGTGAAAATTCGTCATTTTAATAAAAACCCTGAATAAACCTGTCTAGCTCATTCTATTCGCGTCAACAGGAATTCAAAACACAATGGACACTTGAATCTGAATAGCTTTGAAGAGACTTTTAGTTGTCGTTATGACCATGTATTACACTCTTTTGAGTATCAGAATGTCCGTGCATGCGATTAGACAAAATAACTGTAATTTTCCTCAGGGCTTTTTTCTTGTTCCGAGGCGAATTGCGTCATAAATTTCGTTAATTCATCATCATTAGGATAGACGAAAATGAGCAGGAACTCTTGAAGATTTCATGCGACCTAAATCTCCTGGCGGATTTCCTTATTACTCTTGAAACTAAAGTATTGGGCACAAAAAACGATAATTGGTTGAAATGGACGATGATGAAAATCCATCGGGAATAAATAAAGGTCTTGAGTCTATTTTGTTGTACGATAGATATTATTTGAGTGTACTAATGTTTTGGTTTCAGCTTGAGCTTAATCAGTGGTTCTAAATTTTTTCGTATTTTCTTTTCTTATTTTCTATGAAGTATCCCATTCTTTCCATACATTAGGATCACAAAGTGTTGATTGATGATTTCTCGACGAAATTCATTCGATTAATTCATAAATTCGCGTATTTCAAACAAACGACGATTTCTTGGCTTGTTTATTGATCTTCTAGAATGCTGTTGTTTCTAGCTCAAAGCAAAATTATAATTCGTTCTTCTTCAAAGCCCAAAAACGAGTTTTTTCTTGTATGCATTTGAAGAGTAGTTTAGAAGTATTGAGGCCTGTCGGGTTAGCCCTAAAGCCCACAGAGCCCTTCAAATTTATATAATTTGCATCAGATTGAGTAAACTTGGACACGAGAGTAATGTTTTTAAGACTCTGCCTTGACGTATCTTTCTTCTATTTGGTTTGTTTGACTTCTTCTGCTATATGCTGATGGTGCTGGGCCATAGGATGAAATTGACGAGCGTTGTTCCTCCAGTTCGTTGGCCTCCTCATTTACCTGATGCTCTCTGATTCCTAGGACCCATGCTTAGGCCACTTCGATGGACTTTTTTAAATACTTCATCTCAGGCCCACACAGGTTTCTGGGAATCTCCCGAAATCCTCTTCCTTTCATCGACTTCATACATTACTTGGTACGGTAACATACAACTCTAGGGTACCGTTTTGAGAGGGTTTTCTGAAGATTTGTTCTAGCGAGGAACGCTTGAATTTTTTTTTATCGCTATACCCTGGTATCGATTATTGCCCTCATCTAGCTGTGTATGTGGTTTTTACAAGTTCCATATGTTTTCTTACTTCCAGTTAATGCCCTACAAGACCACCGGCCTCGTGGTATTGCTAATTCCTTTTCATTTTAACCGCCTAGATAAGACATTTTCAGCAAGCATCCGAACTGTGGATTTAAGGGTTCAGAGATGGGCTGCTTGAATACAGTGATTTCATATAACTCTGAACTTCTCTGTATTCCTATCCCAGTATACCTACCTTTTTCGCATATAAAACCGTATTCGTACCCGATTAGGCCTTTTTGCCTGAACTTCGAGCCGGCCCTGACCGTGACACGTAATAACAAAACTACTAGTTTTCCTCTACAAATTCAAGTCGAGCTGAATAAAAGACTACTCAACAATGAAATCGATAGAAAAAAGCACTAAATAAACTCGAATTGATTTCAATTTGCGTTTTCCATGATGGTCATTTTTTTGAGGATCCTTTGGAAATATTGTGGGAAAGAATAACCGCGAAATTCTCTTCGACAAATAATCTCGTCTACTACGATGTCCGACTGACCACACCGTGCTCGACGTCGTCCATTTATATCTGTTGAATTTCAATTCAATTGCGTCATCATCGGGCCGCGAATTCACGCAGGAATGAATTTACGAGGTTTTTGACTCCGGTTTTTCGATCACCTGTATAAACAACAAATAAATATCTTGCGATCATTGGTCAATCGCGAGAGAAAGATGGGAACGTGGTTCGCCAAAAAAGGATGGCACGCCTATGGATTCTTGTTCAGGACACCCGGTGTCTTTAAACTCTTCGGACTGCTATGACCTGTAGAAGAATGTGCTGCGGATATTCGGGTGGATTAGTTTCGTCTATTACGAAAGTGATTCAGGAAATATTGACTCCATATTGTTACATCACTGAATACGAAAGTATCGTTACCTATCCAAAAATGATGCAAATTTAATTCTAGTGTTTATTGTTTTCACTCATTTTGTACCGAATAACATAATATCTATTCGACGAATATTTGGAGAAGATATATCAATTTAGTGTCTTGAGAAGATGTACAAGAATATTTTTGCAACAATTTTCTGAAAAATTGCTTCTGGTGCAAAAAGTTACCGATTCGGTTCAAGGTTATAAGAAATTTCTAATCTCATGAAATGTTGGATGGATTCTCCTAAGTTAATTTTCTTTGATTTTTTGCCTCAAAACACATGGATTCTCAACTAATAAATGCTGTATTCGGCAACTGGTAAGGTTAGGAATCTCATGAAACTCACTATGTAATAAAAATAGAACTTTATTGAACTTAACTTCATATTCATAACAAAAACAATATAGAAACAAAAATAAAATACTATGTATGTAATATGTTGTTTGTAGTTTAGTATCCATATATTATCAGAGGACAGCTCTGGGCCACGGATGGCGGAAATTACTAGAGCGGGTTCGGAGCCCACGTGCATTGGACATAAATATTTCCCTGGAGAATAACAACCAAATTTTGTTTTTATGTTTTGAGATATTTTGCACAATTCTTTGATCAATATAGGTGATATGGAAAGTAAACGTTTGTGAAATTTTCAGCTCGAACAAGTGTCCATCGTCGAAAATATCAAGAGAACAGTACCAAATAGTATTTCTTTCTCCACTGAGTCAATCAAGCTTGTCCAATCTAATAAGTATACTCCGATTAAGTATTATTGACATCACGGTTGGCTATGAAAAATCGAATTTAAGTTGGTAATAGACTATTCAGTAATATTTTGGGTTGCTCAATTCAGGTTGGTATAGGAATAACACTAACATTACCCATAGAAATCTGGCTTTGATGATTTTATCGAAGATATTGGTGAATATGTAATTTTAAAAATTTGCACTGAATTTGAGTATTTTTTGTCTTATGCTATTAAAATGGCTGGAATTGACCAGGATACATCGCGCCTAACAAGAGAACGCCAGGCAGTTTGTCGGTGTTACTTCGAGTTTTTCAAAGATTTGGCATATATTTCCGCTAGTGTTTCAGGTAAACTGTTATTCACCAATCAAAGTTTATTCTGATTGATCAATGTCTCTTAAATTTTCAGATTTCACCAAGCCCTGTCCGTAGAATATTAGCATGTTATTATAGCCTGGAATTAGCAGTGGAAGAAAACCTGTGCGATACGATTATTCCTTCAAAGAGACATTGAATGACTTTGTTCTTGCTAGAATTATAAACAATGAATATATCAGCTTAGATATCCTTTTCGAACTGGCCGAAGAGCACCTAGATTTCAATTGATAGAAGTCAACATCATATTATATCATAAAAAAAATTGGATACAAATACAAAAAAGTTGATCGAAGAAAAATTCTTACTGATAAACAAAAAAATATAATAAAAATAGTACGATATTGTGATAAATACCGAGAATACATGGAACAAAACGAAAAATTCATTTATCTAGATGAAATTTGGATATTCAAAAACGGTATTCATATTTGTCAGTGGACACTAGAAAATAATCCAAAAGGTATGCCGAGTATATTCAAGGGTAAAGGCAGAAGGTGCATTATTTTGAATGCTGGAACAATTGATGGATATTTACCTGGATTTGATCCGATTCTTGACAGTGGTATTAATGATGAGGATTACTATGAATGGTGAATTATTTCATAAATGGGTTATTGAAATATTGAAACCTTCCCTGCAAAAGGATGCCCATCAATAGTATTATGTCAGCTTATTCAATAAACACATCCAAATCACTACACTACGTGGAAACAAAGTTTTCAATATTTTTATCTTTGCTCTTGTATCATTCATAGATATTTCAAGTTTATTTATTAAACTTATACTGTATAGTACCCTGTTCACATTCCCTCTGCTAATACACATGCTATATTGTTCCCAATTCAAAAGTATACTGAATAATTGTAAAATTGCTCATCAATTATAATATTTTCAATAATTCATGGACAGTTTTAATGAATGAAAATAAAAATTGTCTCTCTTGAAGTATTCAACACCGAGCAATAAATAATTCACAAATTGGTTCATATATTGATAGTTCGGTACAAATTTCATGTCAAAATTCTTCATGTACTACATAGATGCTTAATTTTTGTTTCTCTCTTATTTCTTAATACGTTATAACGTTTTTTCCAATTCATTATTTTGGCCCTTGCGAAGTATCCGAAAATTTTTTTCTGTTGCACCACTAGCTACCTGCTAGAATTCCATTAATTATCCTTCTTGAATCCTGACATAAAATGGTACTCTTATAGTTATATGATTAGAATTTTGCAAGATTTCCAATACCAATAAATATTGCATGGTCCTTAGTGATAAATATTTATTTGAATGATCTTCAATTTTCCATGGTTGACTTTAATATGAGACAATTTCATATGAAAGCATTCCACGATATTTTTGCGCTTTCAAACCTGAACTCCCATCTAGAAACTGCAATCGGTATATTCCGGCTTAATTATTCGATAATTCGTATACTCAACACTTTTCTAGCTTATATTTATGTTTTATTTCTATGATGAAAACAGTAACTTTTTTGTAACTAGAAATAAAGCCTCGACTGGACGTTCATGGCCTGCTTCGATGTCAATAATTCTTAAATGGACTATAGGTTTGAAATTCTGAAGAAATCGCCTCAACTTTTTAAAGTAAATGATTTATTCAGGAATATACGAGCGTCACTGAATGACGACATTCTCAGTCATCTTCAGTATTTTCAGTCCTAGTGTCCGTTTCACGTGTATACTAAACAGAGCGGACTTCGGAACATTGAAAAATCGCCTGATAATTTTCCTAGAATCATTTGCGTATCTATACACACAAGTAATGAATTTTCTGTGTTCAACTGTTTACGTCAGCATATAACGTTGAATTAGTATTTTTATCTACCTTCGACAAATATAATTGACAGTCAATCATATTGGAAACAGGTCCGCGCGCTAACAGGTTCTTTTTTTTTGGTCAAGGTTCATGGTTGACAAAGTCCGTCTGTGGCTTCACTATGATTTTTTGCTTGATTGCAAAATTAATTACGACTTAAACCTTTCAGAATAATTGCAAGAAAGCGTTTACGGGGTGTGATCAAGTTTTTATTGAGGATGTGGCAACAAACTAACTTCGTGTGCTGGAAATGTATCTAGAAGGATGTTTGTTTCTTCTATCAATTCGAATGGTAATTTGCAAAAAGTAAATAACGTAGCAAATTTCACAGAAACGTTCAAAATTTTTCACTGACTTAATCGTTATTTCCTTCATTTCAGTCCAATTTCAAGTCTGCCAGTTGTTACCACATTTCCACCAATAATGAAATTAAATTGCGATAAATATATTTCAAGATTTTGATAAGATGATGTTTGTGATGGAAGGATGGGGAGGAAAGATAATCCTTACTAATTTGCCAACGTTTCGATAATTTAATTTTTGATCTTCTTCAGGGCTACAATGCAAAGGACTGAAATAAGGCAGTTCATGATACTAGCTTTATGATACCAAATCGAATCAAATCCCCATAAATCACCCAATTCATGTAAAAACTAGCAGACCCGACCATGCGTTGCTGTGGCTAAGGTATACGTTGGATTATTATTATTATAAACCCTAACCTTAACCTAACCGTTACCCTTATCCTTA
Source organism: Aphidecta obliterata (assembly GCA_963966015.1). Lineage (NCBI taxonomy): Eukaryota > Metazoa > Arthropoda > Insecta > Coleoptera > Coccinellidae > Aphidecta > Aphidecta obliterata. The sequence continues at coordinate 28,234,089 of OZ014427.1, read as the reverse complement.
CCCTTGTTTATGAGTCTCAAAAGAATTTTCTTATTCGTAGGTATATGTTATGAGCAATGTGTGAGATGTTCGATATAAAAAAAAACCTTAAATGTTGGATTGAAACCTCGTCCCTCAATTATGTTTGAACTAAATGATGACATTTGGAATACACTATTGTAATGCTGAAAATCTCCAAAACTAGTGTGGAATGTACGAATATACATTAAATAAACGTATTTGCTCGACTTTCGCCTAATTTTTTGAGGACAAAAGATCCATGTGCTCGTGGTTCCCGGAAGGCCAACCCTGCCATAACGACCCCAGTTCATTCAATTTTTTTTATTTAGTCTGGGGGAATCCTCATGGACGAACTATCTCTGATAGAAAGAACCGTGTGAGAATTCGTGTGAAGCAGGACCTGCCCGAACTAAACCTAACCTGCTGTTTCAGATTCCGGGCATCTATTGTCTATCAACCTTTTGACTCTTTTTGTTTGTATCTCTTCCACGCGATCTTTGTCGTGGGATTATTTTGTTCATAGGAGAGTGTCTTCTTCTTGATGTTCGAAATTGAGTTCCATCAGTTTCTGTTTCTACGTAGTTGATATCTGGGTCTTTCATAAATGGTGGGTATCCTAATCACATCTTCTACAGGGTTTAAGTGAACTAGTCTTTTTAACTCATCGTTTGGATGTCGACTTGCTTTCTCAAATATATTCTAGGCCTTCTTTTTTCAGGAAATCTGTGACAATTTCCCATCGTAAGTCTCTGACCATTCGTCTAAATCTTTTAGTGCTTCTTGCAATCTTCTATATACCTATGACGTCTGGTCGTCGATGTCTGACGACTATTCCTGTGTCGTCTGCACAAAGAGCTAGCAGATTTCTTGAGTTTTTAGGAATATCGTAGATATAGATGTTGTAGAGTAGAGGTCCTAGTACCGAACCTTGCGGTACTCCTGCTTTCACATGTCTGGTGTAAGATAATGTGTCATCGATTTGACATAAAAATTCCTGTTCCTCAGAAAGTTTCTTATTATACTGCAGGTTTTGGTAGTATAGCCATCATCATCTTGTAGGCCAGTCATTCGTGCCAACTTCGTGTCGACATCTAATAGCACTAATCCTTTAGCTTGTTTATTCCGAAATCCTTCAATGACATATTCAGTGATCCTTGACAGTTGAAGTTCTGAGGAATGATTTCTTCTGAATCCAAATTGTTCCGATGGTATTAGATTCAACACTTCTGTTTCTTAATTGAGTTTTTTGGAATGACCTCCTCAACTTTTTTTCCAATTGCTGACAGTAGACTTATCGGCCAGGAGTTTCCTGTTTTTCAATTTCTTGATGATTTCCTTCTCGTTGGTGTTGTTGGGTTTGGGATGGTATGGCCCTCCGGAGGCTACAACATCAATTCTTCATTTGCTTTCACTTCTTTTTTCAAGTCTTCATTGTCATCGTCTTCTGGCTTCTTTTTCTATGACATAATAATAATAATACACCTTATTGTGCCTTACATTAAAGAAATCTTTTCCGAGATACTTGAGGACCTCGGAAGATTACATTATCGAATTTCCGGAGAGAAACGTCGATAATAACATCTATGATTTCTCGGACTGTTTATGATTTCCAGAAATTTGACCAAGATAGCCGGTCTTTTTCTTTTCAGATTATCTATCTTGCAGTGAAACGATTCTGAAATTGTGAACATTATTTTAATCGATATGAACTTCTGCATCTATCGAACTTTAAACAATGCCAAAAACTGAAGCTATTTTAGTTCATTAAACAACGATAAGAGGTGGTTTTTTTTCGTCCATTGTAGTTCAAATACTTCAAACGCATGCATGGCGATTGCTTTCCTAATTTTTTTCAAGTAATTTTTCTCAACCATTCAATGGCGGTTTATGGTTCATAGAAGATATCTGCTCTGAAAATATCATCTATATCGCCAATAACACTGTAAAACGGCTGTAAAATAGGACAGATGACATGCGAACATTGATGAAATTGTAAAAGTTCCGTTTTTGACATTTTGCCTTGAAATGTCAATATTTCTTTAGAATCCCCCAGTGATTGCTGCTCTGCTGAACATATTTTTCAAACCAAACAAAAAAACGAAAATGTCCTGTACATGTACAAAACTTCACGGCACTTGGTACGGATATCAGTTCCATAGACATTCGTACCTTAATACAGTCATCATTCATGCATATGCCCTGATGATATAAAAAAGGTTTCCTCGGCGTTCACGATCTATGCGCACATAAATTACCGCAGTTTGTGTACAAAACATTATTCATGAGACCAACGGACACGTAAAAGAAGATACATGACCACAGATGACGTCGAATCCGCGGAGACAAAAAACACATCTCTATGCGAGCGGTAATTTCTCGAAACTTCCTGGTTAGACTGGTATCAGGGAATCCAATTCTTTGATTGTCGTTCTTCTGCGGAGCAAAAACGCCAAATGAATGGACCATTCGATATATCTCGGACGGCGGTCTGCGTTTCTCAGATCTCTTGATAGCGTAACAGTCCCATCGAAATGGGATCAGCCATATTGAAACAAAGGAACGAGAATGAGAGAACGGTACATCGGGAGCATGGTTGGCAGGTTCTTATGACTGTTGGGCAACGTAGCTGTTCACCTGATGCTGGTACGTCGATCCTGCTTCCAGCGCCGTAGGAAGGATATTTTTGCATTATATTCAACGAAGGATGATCCAGTACGGGTTTCCTATGATTTGTGAATTGCCCAGCTGTCAATAATGAACACCCTTGACTTAATCGCAAGCTGATTTATGCTAAACTGAAAGCTAAATTTTCTAATCGCGCACTTTATTCAGCAATCGAAATCAGAAGAATATAATAAAATTCAGTTACAAGTTAATATCCACTGATATTTCCCGGGGGTTAACTCGAAAAATGTATCTTGATGTTTGATGGCCGCGATCCTAATTGTCCGTTGAACTTTCTGTATATAGTATAGTGTTAATCTGTGAGCAGTTTATGATTTGTTGCATACCACTGGGATAACTTAACAAAGAATTTTTGATTGGCGTCCTTGAATAATTGCAATGTTAGACTTTGGGGTAGAACTACAAAATTTCATTTCGTCTGAATAAATAGGTTTTATTACTGCTTTGTAGATCAGTGTTTGGTTTTCGTATGATTTTTGCCAATGTATTCCTGTAAGATGCCCCTTGAATTCTCCCTTATCTTTATTTCCACTTTTTTTAGATGATAGGTCTGTTGTTTACCCGTGAGTTTGTTAATCCTAGAGTTTGTGGAATTTTAAAAATACGACACATCTAGTGATCGAGTGGTATGCAACTGACAAGTTAGTTAGTATTGAATATGCCTAAGACTAGCCAGGAAAATATTACCCTTCGTATATCTACTTGAGGACATTGATGGATATCTATGTATGTTCCTCTTGTTCAACACTTTCTTTATATTTGGTACGCCAATATCTATCAGCATTGCCTTCTTGGCCTTTGTGACGTAAACCACCATGTCCGGCATGTTATTCGTCGCCATCCTGTAAGTGATAATGAGCCCTTCGTAGATCCTATATATGGATACATCTGATATCTACAGGTGTTTCCAAATTCGACTCGAACCTTGGACGACGCGTTAGTATGACTCATTTGCTGTAATTTGAGCCATATTTTTTGATATCCAAAAATCAACAGTTTACGAGTTATTTGAGTTTTTGTGTTTTTTGAAAAATTACTCACCTAACTTCATTTTTCGTCAATTATTTCTACGTTAAGCCAGTTTAATTGGATTATTTTTATCAGAGAAGGATATGATATGTATAAAAAAAGCAAAAATATGTTGTAATAGATAGAAAAAGAATTCGTATAATTTGAAAGTTGGTATATGAAGAAAAGAATTGTTAATTTCTAATATCAATTCGCCTGCAACTTTCGAACTCCACAATTTATGTATGACAAAATTATTTCAAAAACTTGCCAAATTCCTTCTTTATTTCCTAAAAAAGTTTTCGTTAAAATGCAGGCACTAGTTTCGTCATAGAAGATTTTGATTTGAGAGGGAATATAAGCGGAGGAAGAAAAGTAACGAAATAAATATTTTTCTATTGCAATTTAACTCAGAATTTCATTAAGAAATTTATTCATAAATTAAGTTCGAAATGTCCTCCACCATTCTTTTTACAAGCACGTGCCCTCTTTCTAATTTCTTCAGTTCTGAAATTTACTCTCAATCTTTACACTGCTCCGTCTATTCTTTCCACAAGTTGTGCTCGTGCATGTGTTTACCTTTAATATACTTTTACTTTTGAACTGCCCCAAACATGAAAATCTAACGGTGTTAGATACAGATTTCTCGCTGGCCACGAAATAAGTCCTTCCCTACCTATCCACCGATCAGGAAACAATTCGTTAAAGAAGATACAAACGTTGAGCCTATAGTGTGCGGAACACCTATCCTGTAGGAAAACAATTTCATGCCAGTCCAAAAAACTGTCCATATTTGTTCACAAAAATTCTTCATAATTTTCTCCATTTGTTGTCAGGTAGATAGTAAGGACCTATCAAAAGATTAGCTATTGCTCCCATCCAAACATTAACGCCAAATCACTATTTTTTATGCCGGACATTCAAAAGGTTGTTTAAAAAAAATTCTGCTGAAACGAAACTAGTTCCGAAAACGAACACTCTTAGGAGATAAAAATGAATTTGGCAAGTTTTTGAAATAATTTTGTAATACATGAATTGTGGAATTCGAAAGTTGCAGGCGAATTGATATTAGAAATTGACTATTCTTTCCTTCATATACCAACTTTTGATTCATACGAATTTTTTTTCAACATCTATTGCAGCAAATTTTCATTTTTTTTATACATACATATTATATGCTTCTCTGATAAAAATAATCCGAAATTATAATCAAACTTGGTCAACGTAGAAAAAATCGACGAAAAATGAAGTAAGGTCAGTAATTTTTTGAAAAACGCAAGAACTCAAATAACTCGTAAATTGTTGATTTTTGGATACCAATAAATATGGCTCAAACGACAGCAAATGAGTCATACTAACACGTCCTTCAAGGTTCACGTCTAGTTATATAATATATGCAATGATTCAATGATGTTCAATCTAGAAAAGTCATTTTCCAATACTGGCAGCGGTTTTTCGGTACCTACTGATAGCATGGTTTGACGTTTTCAGAATTTCCATTCTTTATGCAAGCTTCTGATTGATGTTAAAAACCATTACATTGCTATGTATCATTTCGTAACTGCATTCAACATAGACCTTTATGCCTTTATGAATGATATCAAAAAGTTCATCGCGTACCCACTGTTCCTATTTCCCAACTACTAACAATAGTTGCGTTCCTTGAATTGTATGTCAAATGATAATTTTCTTACGTTTGCATGACAAAAATATCCTGGGAATAGCTCACAATAGCAGAGCAAATAAAATTGAGCTTTTCGATAAATAAACACCGTAGGAAACCTTGACTCCAGTAATAGTCGTTCATTTCTGTTTTTGTTAATGGTAGACATTATGATTCTCCCGCTAAGAAAAGATTCAGATCGTTTTTATTGAGAATCACATACTCAGAGCTAATCCGGTTATTAAAAAGATATCCTGAGGATTAAGAGAATCACCTGCAGGTTGAAGCATTGCAAGATGATATTAAGAGGAAATTTCCCTAAAGTTATACCTACCTATAATAAGTGAAAAGAAACGTATGATAAAGAAACGCAGCAAATTCAACACAAAGATTTATCATTTTCAAAACACCTCGATTAGTTTCTATGTTTCACGGAATATCTCAACTGATCGCAATGAAATCGAGAAAAAAATTCATATACAGGGTTTTTTCAAAGGTGAGGCTTTTGTTTGACAGGTGCTAGAACTCATCAAAAAAAATCGAAATTCCAAAAATCCTTCATGTAAAATATTCACCAGGTCCGAGTACATATTTCGAAATCAAAGTTACCCGCGAATCTGAGAAATTCTCAGTCAGGATCTGACGGTACGTACTGAGATCTAAATGTGTTCATTAAATGCTTTCAATTCACGGAAAATCGTCTGACAGAGCGTATGATTTCGTGACTTTTCCGAATTTCGTAATGTTTCCAAATAGGTGGATAGGAAGTGGTGGGTCGATTTCTTGGCCTGTACGCTCCCCGGATTTCAACCCTGTGATTTCTTCATTTGGGGTCATTTGAGAAGATTTGTGTACAGTAACGATGAGGTGAATAGTGTTGAAGAACTGAAACAACTCATTGAAAATGCTCGTGATATTATTCGTGAGCAAAACAATGTGATAGTTGTTGCATGTAATAATTCGTTATTATGTCGGGCAAGACTTTGTGCACATCTAACGAATGGTGACCAATTTCTGTGAACAATTTGGATAAATTTTATCGATGCGTTTGTGAACTTCCTAATTTTTTTTATAGGATCTTTTCAACTTCAAGAATTATACCGTTCAGGAAAAATATCCTAATGAAAGTTGAAGGAGAATTTACAAATTGGCGATAAAATCCAGCACTTCATTTACTTACTTGCTGGAATGCATATGTCACCGACCACCGTGATTCATGGCAGATCTCTTAACAAAAAGATAACACGATCCAGAGTAGTTTTAAGATCTTATTGTCCAAGATTTTCTGCATTTTTTTCAAATTGGATATTTTATAAGATCAACTTCCGGCGAAATGATCTATTTTAATGAGTTTTAGCACCTGTAGAAAAAAAGACTCAGCTTAAAACACACCCTGTATACTTAGAATTCTGCGATTCAATTTGAACGATTTCCAATGAATGTTCTCTGGATTTCTGGGTTGGTTATGAATAAAATTCATCAATTCATGAATTAATACAGAATACTTTGTAACTTTATGAAAGCTGGTCAAACAAAGGTAACCTTTGGTTCAATGAAGTCAATTTTGTACTCATAATTTCAATTATTGTTCTGGAACAAACTACAAGAATAAATTTACATATATCAAAAAAAACGAGACGAGGCTGGTGTGGAACTCGAATAACACAAATGACACATTTTGAAGGATTTCTTATTCCATACATTTTTCACAAAATATCAACGAAATCTGAAATACAAAAATTCAATCGAATGAAGTAAGAATGCCACTTGACTGAAGAAAGTTTATCGACTCGGCTCTGACTATAATTTATTGATGATGTAGGTATGAAGTTTGGCTGAATATTGCGCGGGCCATCTGTTGGATCAGTTTCGGAAACATATACATAGTTGATTTCATGAAGAGGTGAAATTGTTTTTTTGTTTACAAGAATACTGGAACCACTGATTCCATTCCAGCCGTCCGCTTGTAACCGCGATAATTCTCCAAAGAAAAGGCATACATTTTTCAGGCTACGTTTGAGGTTTGAATGCGCCGGACATTATTTGTCACACTGCCATCTGGTTTGTTCCACAATTGTCTCCGAATTGGGCATATCGAATTTCAGATGGAATATCGTGGAATATACTGATTTATAGTGGATACTGGGTAAAAACGATCGAATGCGTCTAGTTTCGAAGCATTTTCCTGTATTTTCGATAGTTTGGAAGTTCCTGCATGCGTGACCGCTCTGGCGATGGATATAATTGAGAAATATTTATAACTGAGACATTCCGTGAAATCAAGAAAAGAATCAGGTTGATTTCGGGAAAATAAACCTTCGAGTGAAATTTGCAGATTTCTTCATAACAAAATCGGAGATTCGTTCTTCAAAATTATTTAGTTCTCTGATTTTTGTGTTTATTGCCAAAGTTAAAATATACGCGATATATTTCATGAGTACTCATCTAACATCTAGCTACTTATTGGCAATCCTGAGTTATTTCTTCTGTTATTTCATTGTGTTCATTATTGAGAGATTAGTTTAGACTTTGTTGAGAAAACGTAAGATATTTATTTCGAAGACTTAGTTAATAGAAGAATTAACGGATTATTCAGTATTATACCCTTGATATAGCGGATGAAATTCCGTTAATATTCGAGAAAATTATGGGATTACATGGTATAGTTGCAGATATTCGAAAGAGATAAAGGGAAGTAAATAAGATATATTTCATATTTTTCGTAATGATTCTAAGAGATTCGATTTCAAGTGAACGGCATTTCGAGACAACAATTATTCTACTTAATTGAAAATTGAATTGGTTGTCAGAGAAAGTTTCGACATTGTTGGAATGCAAATGAATTGGTAATATGGTATGCATTACTGCATTTCCAACAATAGCAACAAAACCTGGAAAAAACACAAAAATTTTATCGAATGAAGTAAGAATGCCACTCAACTGAAAAGTTTATTGACATGGCACTGACTACTATTTATGATATTATGATTTAGTTATTAAGGTGGTTATGAAACGCATATTTTTGGACAGGTGAAATTTGTTTGTTGGTTTGTTTTTTCGCAAGGTATAATATTTTTAACTACTGAACCAATTCTCAAAATTCTTTCAGTTAAAGTAATATTCAATAACCCTCAAAAACCATATTTTATTTCGATAATAGTAAGTTTACAATGTGAAATCCGAATATTGTGAATAAACTTATAATATGCTGGATTCATAATGTTCGACAGAAGAATAATTTTAACTGGATATTCCTATCGAAATTTTTGTATCTGGTTATGTCATTGCAAGCTTTTTTTCTGTAAGTAAACAAGAGCATTATCATTTTGCCCAAATTAACGATTAGATGAAGAATTCAAGGTCAAATTCAATTCTGTCCGTCCGTGCGTCCCACCTTGAACACGATAACATTCACCAGAAAAGGCCTAGCGTTGCTATGTTCATAGCGTCAGAAGAACTAAGTCATCATCCAAATAAATTTCAAACTTTTTTTGAAGGTCTTGGATACTATGTTCTCAATTTTGAATATGCACCAATGGCATGTGATGTTGACAAAGTAGAAAATATTGAGAAAGATGCACGTGTTCTCCTCAATTTTTCGAATAAAATAAGTAATATGAGGAAGGTATAGTTTCTGACTTTTGGGGGATTTTCTTTTTCACTAGCCTTCAATAATTTAATATTTCCTCAATTTATTTTCCTTACGAGATATGATTCAAGAAAGCTGTGAATTAAATAATTATGAAAATTTTCCTTTAATCGGATCCTATGAGAAGCCATAAATTAGGAGGGCAACATTATTACCTTTCAATATTTTCATTATTATTCTGATAGAAATAGCTCGATCGTGCCAACTCATTACACATTATGGAGTTGGTTCAAAACCATAAACATTTCGTTTATTATTATTGCGCATAGCTCTTAATGTTATTTTCATTTTCATTCATGAAATAACGGATGTACCAGAGTTCTAGTCCATTGAATTTCACGGTCATGGTTCAGTCAGGTGGATAGCCAACATCCAGATGATTTCGGTCGTGTTGCAATACCTGGGATGTTATTTTTTTTAATAATAAGATTCTATGAGAACATTACGTAGCTACTGACTCGAAACTTCCCAGCTTGTTTCTTTTGTTTGGAAATTTCTCATAGCTCCCTGAACCTTCGGAATGCCTGAAGAAACTTCATAACAATTCAACTAAGTACCATTTATGATTTCGTTCTTCATCAACATATGGTCGTATCGACCCAAGACAATGTATTAGTTCGATCAATTGTTGAAGAATATTTGATGTCTGATGAATACAAAAAAAAATTGATTTCTACAATGTGATTCTTAACTGCGAGATGTGGACAGATTCCTCTAGCTTTGTTCAGAGAAACTTGAGAAAGTCAAATACAGAGTATCTCAAGTATTACTGTTATTCCAAAATAAACATAATTTATTGAAAGGAAAATTTCACATTCTGTAAGCCGAATCGACGAGGATATTGAAGCAGTGCAATTACAGCGTTTTTATTTTCATTCTGTAGATACCTACTCATTAGAACTATTTCATAGATACTGAACATTCATGGAAAGGTAACCTTGGAGTTATCCACCCTCTCACAATCATCTCCAATCGAATTTTTTCAACGTTCATTCATCATTGTTTATTTTGCTCTTCCCACAACTTATCGTCACGTGACCGGTTCCCCGATTCCACCCACATCCGTCATCATCTCGGCGTAATGGCAACCTTCTGCACCTAATTCTGGTCTTCTATTTTCAGATCGTGGGCGTGCAGCAGTACCCAATCAGGCCGCAAACGGCGGACTTGAACGAGAACGTCCTCTCCGAGCAGCTGGCCAACGAGTCGGTGCTGACCGATGAGCTGATCAAGCAGGCAGGAAGGAGACTGGAGGACGCCCTCGGGGAGTTCGAGGCCTACTGCTCCAGCCTGCACATCGACCCCCACAATTCAGGATTCAGGTGAGGAGTTGGGCCGATGACGAATTTTATTCGGTCATCGGTTACTCAAGTAGTTTCAGTGAGATCACTGAGATCATTTATTTCGTTCAGCCAGATGATGGAGAGTTTTTTAATGTGGCGTATCAAAGAGATCGCGATAGCTCTTATGTGGTAGAACAAAAATTTTTTAACTATAGGATTAGATTTCATATCAAAATGAAATTTGCGTATTAATTCAAAGCAGCCACAAGAAGAGGTTCAATGTATTTGCAATACCGACTTCAGCTTTAGCTTGTCCTTTGTTGCTTCTTGGAGCTATGCTCCGAAATCTAATGAAATACGTATTATTACGATGGAATAACGTTTTAATTACTTACATACCTTGATTTCTCTCTTTAAAGCTGCTATATCCATCATTTTCGAGCATCTTCAATTCCGTTCCATTCCGATGTATACAATAACCGAATTTCCCCGCCAACATTCATTTCTCCTCGTATTTATTCAAATTCATCTCGAAATCATCGAGTTTTGATCAATTTCGACGATGTGTCAATAGACGAATTATTTAATTCCGGGAGAAACTTCACGAATTATCTATGATCGACGTAATTTATTTCAGACTTTCTTGAGGTGTCAATATCGGACTTTTCCACGTTTTGCGTAAATCGTCCGTTGTATTGGGACCAATTTATATTCATCGAGACCTTGCGTCCTTTGGGATGAAAATTCGACCGCCCTCGAGCCCCGAGACGTTTTTTCGACCTTTTCCGAACGTTATTTTCGTACGTTCGGAATGAAAGTAATCTAGGATTGTTCGCTTGATCGAAGGAAAAAGGAAAATTTTTCTTTTCCGTAACAGTTTTTCGAAAAAATTTTGTTGTATAAATCTTGTCGTGATGATAATAAACACACATAAAAAAGAATTATCGATTTTGGTGCAGTCATTTGAACGTGATGCTCGCACATAGGTAAACCATAGATCCTCTTTCATTAATATAGATCCCTCTCGGAATAACAGTCGGCTTTGGATTGTTGTTTGCCACTCCTCACTCAATGTAAATAAACAATGAAGTGAGGTTATGTGTGTCATGTGCTGATTATAAATTCTGTGATTGAAATTGCAAGTGTGAAAGGTATGCCCATGAAGCGGCAAAAAAGGAATATTCTCAAGCCCCATGCGATGTTACAATACTTTATAAAGATCCTGTAGCATGGGTTATGAGCATTCGAGGGTCTCACAGAATATATAATAGAAAAAATTGCGAAAAAATTAAGGGGGTGATTCATCCTCAGAAAATAGGGTGGGCCTTCCATATAAACTTTCATTTTGAGCCCCTCCTGCTTATTTACAGCCCTTTAAAGCTGGCGTCCGAAAAGTAGTTTTCAATTTTTTTCTTAAAAACCAAAAAACTGACAACAATAAAATTAGGTAAGCAGACATTTTATGCGAGCAAAAATGCACTCAAAACAATTTAGTGATGTTTCTTTATGATTGCACAGGGGAAAAAGGCCACCTGCACCTACACATTGTTTCGCAAGAAACGTTTTCCATATTCATATTTTACAATGAAAAAATTTATTTTGGATAGCTTGACTCGTTCTTTTCTCCTCGTATTTATACAAATTCATCTCGAAATCATCGAGTTGCGATAAATTTCGACGATGTGTCAATAGACGAATTATTTAATTCCGGGAGAAACTTCACGAATTATCTATGATCGACGTAATTTATTTCAGACTTTCTTGAGGTGTCAATATCGGACTTTTCCACGTTTTGCGTAAATCTTCCGTTGTATTGGGACCAATTTATATTCATGGAGACCTTGCGTCCTTTGGGATGAAAATTCGACCGCCCTCGAGCCCCGAGACGTTTTTTCGACCTTTTCCGAACTTTATTTTCGTACGTTTGGAATAAAAGTAATCTAGGATTGTTCGCTTGGTCTGAAAAAGGAAAATTTTTCTTTTTCGTAACAGTTCTTCGGAAAAATTTTGTTGTATAAACCTTGTCGTGATAATAATGAACACATATAAAGAAGAATTATCGATTTTGGTGCAGTCGTTTGAACGTGATGATCGCACATAGGTAAACACCACTAAACACTAAACTTTTTCCATATTCATATTTTACAATGAAAAAATTTATTTCGGATAGCTTGATTCATTCTTGACCAATAAGAGTTCTTGTTATGCCTTGATGGAGTTCTCGGTTTTTGTAACCAACAAATTTTTTTATTACTATCGATAAATATTCTCTCTCTTGCTATTTGTTATCGCTACACAAGAGCCTAGACGTCGTCGTATAGATTAGGTTACCCGGTCAAAAAATCCGGGAGTATTTTGAATAATCCTGCATGAAAGAAAAATGTGGTTTCTTGAGTCTTCCATCTTGTAAAGAAATTTGGGGAATGGCTTCAAAAGTAAAATCCAGAGGATTTGGATCTGGTGATCGGGCAGGCCTGAACTGTGGTCCACCTGGCGATTTCATTCATCGATTTGGATATGTATGATTTAAATGCTGACGTGCTCCAATACTGATACGCAAAGTAAGAAGTACAGTAAGTTCTTCATCTAGAAATTGAACATACGTATTTCCATCCGATCATTCCCAACATCCAATGGAGGATTGAAGACGGTTCGGAAAATCGCGTGGTATGTTATATGAATACAAAAGTTGTTTAAGATCGCAAACATCGTCATATTGTCGGCCTAATTTGTCAACCTGCTAAGTCCATTTTTTATCAATTTCACTTTTTGAGCTGGTCATGAAGTTTAGACGATTACCTACCTTATGACATAAGAAATAGGGTCGATATCAATAAAACTAGAATTATTATATGAACCAAAGGGATTTTCAGAACCTTTATATGTAAAATAGAATAGATATCTTTCAGTTTTTTCTCTCTCCTGTACACTATGCAGAAATGGACTTAGCAGGTGAATTTGTACTAAGCAATTTTCTTAGTACTAATGTCGGGTTGCTCGTCGACAAGATTTAGCACTGCTTCTTCTATTGCTGAAATTCTAATCTCGCGCTGGCGACACCAATCATTTTCATCAAACTTACAATAGAATAACTAGTAAGTATGATTTCCACTACATTGGGTTAAATTCCACGACACGTGTTTCGATGCGAAGCATGCATCATATTATTATTCAGGTTGTTAAGGTTCAACTGTATTTAGTTACTATTTACTAACTACTACTTACTAGTTATTCTATTGTAAGTTTGATTATGGATTTCCATCAAGTATCGGCTAATTCTATCAGAATAATTTTTATTTATTTTAAATGTACCACTTTCTTGTAGTAGTTGGTGAATTCGTGTGAATAGAGTGTGATGTGGAGCCACACGGAACATTTCTGCATATCTTCTGGATGCTTTAAGAGAATTACCACCAGAAAGACCGTAAAAAAAGTGCATGTCGGTAATTTCTGCATTCGTGTACACTGTCATCTTTAGTGTATGTGACAAAAACCTCAAAATGATAAGCCAGATCGAAAAATAATTGTAACTGAATAAAAAAAATTATAAAAATCACTGCCGTGAAGTCAGGAGCTTTTGAGCGCTCATTAATCCACCTTGTAGGTAGATTCACATTTTCCAATTTCAGAGACCTATTGAAGAAATTTTTGAAAGCTGTCAAAAAAAATTTTGAACTAAGGCGAAACTCCAGAACAATTTTGTTTCCGATAATTCGCTAGAATTTTCTACTGTATCTATGATTTCGTGATGGGATCTGGACAAAATCTCGCACGTAGTTTGAATAAATTATTTTTCATCTATGTATGTACAAAATTTCATTTCAATTCAATCAGTAGTTTCGAAATTATCAGGAAAAAAATATTCTGAACGGACACATTTACGGAACCCCTTTTCTTATTTTACTCATTGATATACGTGACTACGAAATTCGAGATCCACACCTATCCTGAAAATTTCAAGTCCCTGAGCCTTTCCGTTCGAAATTTATAATTTTCAGTGGTTTCTATGGTTCTGGTCATGCAATCTCGACAAAATTTTGCATGTACCTGGAGCACGTCATTCTCTGTGCCAAATTTCATTTGGATTAATAAAATTTTTTTTGAATGCCTTCCCTGCATGAATTATCTGATTTCATTTTTGTTAGTTTTTTGGTTTTTGAGAGAAAAATTGATAACTGCCCTTCGGGCGCTTTCTTTATGGGGCTGTTACTAAGCAGGGGGGCCTCAAAAAAGAAAAGTTCATATGAAAGACCCACACTTTTTTTGACAATTTCAAATTTTCTTGCAACTATTCATATACAGGGTGTCCCAGAATTAATGGATGATCCTGTAACACTGTATAGAAGAGTAATTGGAATCTCTGACAAAAATACAAAAAAAATCTATCCCCACCAGAAATGATTTTTTTTTTAAATAATGAATTCTTGCACGTTGCGTTTCTGTGTATCACGCTCACAAGTGGATCAAATCCATCACTTTCTTCATGGTGAAATATTCTTCATTGTATTACCAATAGATATGCTGAAAACCGTATAAATATCTGTTGTAACTTTTTTGGAAAAAAATATCCAACTTCAAATTTCATCATAAAATGTGATGAATATTTTATAATGTAAAAGTTTAATCGTTCATGGTGTAATTAAAATTTGCGAAAGCCTGTGTGGCTAACTCAAAAAAAAATGCGCCTTTCATGTGAATTTCGAAATGGAACATTACATCTTCATAACTTATTGCACCATTGAGAAACTGATTGATTTGATTAATTTGTGAGCGTGTTACACAGAAATGCAACGTGATGTGCAAGAAATCATTATTTTGAAAAAAAAAAAATTTCTATTTGGGGATAGATTTTTTTTTGTATTTTTTCAGAAAGTCCAATATCTCTTCTATACAGAGTTACAGGATTATTCATTCCTTCTGGGACACCCTGTATAATCATACATACATATATTTTCTTCCGAGTAAGCGCAATACAAATTTTCAAAACCAATAATAATATAGCATATAACAAACTCAGTTTCAGCAGAGGAATGTAAACGGGGCCACCTTTCATTTCTTTGCATGATAAAAGCACATATAGAAACCACAGAAAAAACTCGATCTCTCCTTATAAATGGCGGGATTGGTTTTGGATTTGTTCATAGAAAAAGCTGACATATTCATATATTCTTCTTTTTCATCAAGAAAGAAATTTCTTCTTTCACTTCAAATTCATCAATGAGATGATACCCAAAACTCAAATCTAAGAGAGAAAAAGGCGGGAGCAGAAAAAGAAATTGGTTACAATATTTTAAAACGATTCAAAATTCACCACTCATTCTAAAAATTGATCAGAAATAGAACATAATCTTTTAAAACACCTCTCTCGCGAAAATTCTCTTCTGTTGCCGAATAAGTGTCTAGAAGGAGGAGCACCTCTACTCCTCTACACCATCCTGATTAGGTAATCTTGGAACATAATGTCTTAAGTTCTTCGATACTCCTTCAATGCTTAAATTTAAAATATAAAACTTGTTGTTCCTCGAATGGGAAAGTTCTCAAACCAGGTTCAGCCTTCCAAGCGATGATTTTTGAAACTTGAGATGTTCGAAGACCACTACCTCAGTGAAGGCAATCATCAATCAATCTGAGAGCTTCAGTAATGAATAAATCAAAAAATTCTTCTTAATAAATTTTCGTGATTCTAAAATTGTCAATTTTTTTTTGCAGACTAGTCACAGATGGGCAACTTCCCCTTAGACAATGCCTACACCCAGAAGCGTGTCGCAAAGAAATAGAGCTACCTTCGTACTACACAATGTTTCACGACCTGAGGAAAGAAGTATGCAGGTTTCTTGGAAAAACGGACGAAACGCCGCAAAGCGTGGCTGACATGTTAGATCGTATCCTTTTTATTCTGTGAAACCCAAAAACCTGCATCGGTACCTGCAAATATGTATTATTTTATACTTGAATGGAATTTTCGTATGTGATATACATCAGACAGCGTTAACATCAGTCGTGAATCAAGACCGTGAGGTCTTTCTTTTTTTAACCACGTCAACTTTTTGGCGCACTTGTTTCTATTAACAACAGCGTTATCAATTTTCACTAGTGTCTGCTTTTAAAAATTTAAGAATGAAAACCTATAAGGAGATGTAGCCTTCTCTGGATGAAATCAAGATTAGTTTTCGATCTAAAGTTTCTGGTGGACATCTTGGAATGCTCCAAATGTCCGCTCTCAGCCTCCACTTCCCTTCCAAACTCTTCTTCATAGGCGTTTCCCTAAGCCACACGAAGGTATTGATCTAACAGAGGAAGAAGGCAGTTTTTGTAGTCAATACATTGAATTCCTCGTTTAGACATGATCTATGTTTTTTTTTCGTTATACCAAACCATTTTTGAAAAGATAACTTTGGATCTCAGCGCTTTCGACATTGCTTTGGCTGTCTTCTCATTCGTTTCTAGATTGAATTGTACACAACTTCTGATCGCATGAATTTCCGCCTGAAATATGCTTGGAAATGGGTACATACATTTCCGAGTATTTCGCTCCAGTTCCTATTTATTAGATGGTTTTCGAGTACCCTGTGTAACATTTTATGGTTATTTTCAGAAACATAAGGGTGGTGGAATCTCTTTCCAGTCTTTCTGCTAAGCTAAGTGGTGAAGCAGTTTTCCAAACTACATTTCATTTCTTTGTATTTTCATCAATTGGAAGGGTCGTAGATGAAATGTTTTTTGGCAATATATGTCCAGGCTCTCTGATGTTTGATTATATCAGAATCACCATGACGAGTTGACATGCTTCTGTCAACAAACACTGAAACACTGCAAGTCCACACGCATTCAAAGAGAGTCGAGAACTTCATGACGAATAATTTCGTAATTAATGAGTCTGTTGCGAAATGTGTTTCACTCTAAATGCGTAGAACACCGAACACGGTGATATTAATTCGTGTCATAATATCACGACATAAATTTTTGCAGAAAAAAGAATAGAGCTGAAAGGCCAGTATATTCCAAATAGTTGCATTTCGGAAAAAGTTCGATACCACTCTAAAAAAAAACAAATTTGGATAATGAGGGGTTTAGTAGCAATAAGTAGGCACTTAGTTTACAACTTATCATTTTGATCTTTGCCAAACTTGCAAGGAAAAAAGTTATTATCATGCACAAGATTCCACTCAGCAACAGATTTCCATCTATGTATCTCGGAAAGTGATTCTCACTTCACACGTGACTGTTCACTTGTTTCATGAGCGAATTACCATCGTCGAAAACTTGAAAACTCATCCACAATTACCTTCAGATAGAACTCAAAACAGGGAAATCCCCAATAACTAGTGACATCTATATTAATGGTCTACTATCTAAAAATGCAGTTATAGGAAAAAAAATAGTCCAGTGTCACTTATTGGCAATATTTCTAACAAAAAGATGATATTGCGACTTCGTCCACATTCATGAATTGTTTTCATTCCATGATTATGAGAAAATCAGTTTTTTGCTCAATTGAGGTTGGATATTACAGGATTCCTCATTTGTGGTTCCAATTTCTTCCCGTTTCCTCTGCTACGAAGCGCTACAGATAGATGTCGCGACAATATGGAATTCAAAGTTAGCTTTCCGCGAGTGGCTTTTCAATTTGTCTTGTGTTTTTGTGTGAAAACCTGGAATTTTGAGGTAGATCCGGAGATTCGAGTGCGTAATCCTCTTCAAAAACTTTCTATTATCATCTGGTAGTGTTTTGAGTAATGATTACATCCCGGCTGAATGATATTCGTCAAATTGTTTATTCAGCAGAACTAATTCAAAACAAATTCAGTATCATCACGAATACAGTACCTACTTTTGTACTTTTGATTTTTTTTCAATTTTGTTGGTTGATTTTCCGTTGGAATCTATAGAAGATACTGAAGATAGGTCGTACCTTATGAATATTTAGGTTATGTTTTTTGTATCACATTACAAAGGCATGAAAGAGTGATTCAACAGGTAGGCTTTGTGGAACGCTTTATTTGCATGTTCCTAGTATTGGACGTGTTCATTATACATATAAGTTCTTGTCAAGAAAGCTGTGATATGAATTTCCTAAACTCTCGACTAGATTTACAAATAAAACCAGAGGCTGAGAATGAGTTCTACAAGAAAGAAGCTAAAGACATGGTGAACATTGTACAAAGATTACTTTTAGATGGTAAGTACCCCATTGGCATTCACGCGTCCAACGTTTTGGTTTATGTAATTTTAGATTTTTATCCACGTTATTGATTTTTAAATTAATGTTCTTGAGTCTTAATGACATTTTCGAGAATCTTCCTTCAATATTCGGAAAGTCAAAATCTTTCGTTTCGTCTGGACCCATTTCGATTCCATTCTCCACTGTTCATAGTTTAATAATAAATGTTACATTTGAGCAAAGGAAATGACTCCGTTTATAAGGCGGTATTTCAAAATAATGTTCTGAAACCATTTATAGAATGATTTTTCATGCATTGAAGAATTTGAGATATGGTACCTATATTCTACTGGTTTGAGTATCTAGAAGTTATTCAAAAATGTTCCACCAAAATGTCAAAAATAAATAGAAAGATACTCAGTGACAGGAAAATCGAATAACAAGAAAGAAGTAGGAGTTTTTTTGTCCAAATTGGCTGAAACCTTCAACAACTAAAAAGTAGCAGTTTTATCTAATAATTTCATCAGTTCTTAGATACATGTCTTGCGAAATTTTGTTTTGAGAGTGTGATCATGCCAGGGGTGTGCCAATTTGAAAATTTCTACTACCAAAAATGGAACAGGAGGCAGAGAGCCGCATATGAGGTGCAGGAATAAGACTCAAGAAACTTGAAATGAGCAACTTTCTGAATCCTCCGCAGACGATGCAAGTTCTACAGCATGAATCACATGTTGCTCAGGTACCTCAAAGAAAATCTTCAAATATACCATATAGAATCGATGCCACGAAGAGTAAAAAGGAAACATAAGAGGGGTCAATCATTATGGATAAAAATCAAGTTCCTGTTCTGTTTTTTTTCAATTTCAATAAATTGTTACCCTCCTCTAGTTTTTGCGTTTTTGGTCAGAAAATTCCAGCCCGTTTTCTTGGTGTTGGGATTTTCATGTCGCTCAGTGAAGGTCTCACAAGATGTTTTCAAATGTGCCTATGACTATTGTGACCATATTCACTTGGACGAGTGTCAAAATATCGTTCTAATTTCAATGATTCATTCGTTATTGAATACGCCAGCCTCTCCTGCTTTCTCTTCATTTGCACCTGGAAAGCAAGAAGAAACGTTTCCAGGATCGATTTATTTATTCGATGTGTAATATATTTTTTCCGGTGTTGAAAACACAACACCTCAGCAGGTTTAATGAACCTGAAGGAACTGCATGAACGACTGCGATTTTGTCTAACTGCATTTTGTGTTCGAGCAGTATGTACTGTAGTTTACCTGCCGATAAGTGAACTTTCTTCGAGAAATGTTCGTTTCAAGAAGTTTTTCGTGATTATACTATGGATTATTTTTGTTTCAGGACATAGATTTGATGTACCGGAAGCAATTAATTTGATTCTAGAACCGGGTATCTGGTAAGTTGAATTCCTTGAATTTATTTATAATTTTTTGTTCCAAACATAGCTTCTTTGGCGCTTGTTTCTATGAACAAGCGTTGTCATATTGCCCTTACGTTGGTTTTTTTTTAATTTTGAGCCGAGAATGATCTCAGACGACGTCCGTCCGTAAACACCAACTTCCGAAAGAAAAAGCTTGAGCTTTGAAATCGTCAGAGTTCGTGCGAGCTCTGCATGCACTGGCTAGGTTCGATGGGCCAAATTCGCTGAACGGTTCCGTAGATCCATCTCAGTTTTTCTCAATAATTCGAAAAATACCGATTCGATCGAATAGAAACATCAAAGTTAGTTGTGAAATAACGACGCAAAGGTAATGTGAAATTTCGCGAGGGTCGTTTATCGTGAAAAGAAAATTGAGTGTCTTGGGAAATTCTATATTCCATAATAATTGTGTGATCTCTCGAATTTTCGATTATATAAAATGACATAATTTGTCATATTGACAGCCGGTCTTTGATTGGATAGCTACAATTCAAAATGATGAGAATTTTCCAATAACAATTGGCCGCATCATAGAAACCCAAATTGCTTTGATTTGATACTGTAAGTTGAATGTTGTGTCATTTGAACTACCGTTTTATCAGTCTTTCAGAAAGGGGTTGAGTTTGATGAAGCCAAGTAGCGTTGTGAGGGTTATGTACTCAGATGGGTGGCCGCTCTGGCGATCAATTTAAACAAGCGCACAAAAGCTCCTGACTTCATATAGCCTATTTTGATCATTTTCGAGAAGGTGCAAGTTTTATAATGGTCAATTTCTTCATAAATATTTAATTGTTATCGGGTCAACTGAAAAAATAGCCTGCATCCTTCATATTTCACCACATCGAAATAATTTGAAATGTATTCGAGCTGTTTTCTCATTGGAAGTGAAAGGTTCTCGGAATTTCAAAAAAAAAAGTTTTCAATGTAATGTTATGACATCCACAAAAGCAAAAATATGGTTTGGATGGTGTGATTTTTTTATTCACATACATTTCAGGAAATTATGGGAAACTGTGAACCATATAATGTTGAATTAATTCTTTTTTTTCGTTCTTGTTGAGCGCTCATACTACTTACACGAGGGCTATATCATTTCGTCACGATGTCTGTATTTTTCGAATCTTTAGTCGAAAATGGTCTCAAACGACTATGTTCGACTCACGGATTACGAATCCGTCGGAAAATTCGAGTCTGTCTGTCCGTGCGGCCGTCCGTCCGTATACACGATAACTCTCGAACGGAATGTCCTAGAGATTTGAAATTTTCAGGGTAGGTTCGAATCTCGAATGCCGCGCTTGAGTTCGTTATTGGGCAAAATTCCCCCAGGGGTTCCGTGAATATGGCCGCTCGAAATTTTGTTTTTCTGATTACTTCGAAACTACAGATTCGATCGAAGTGAAATTTCGCACTCAAATGGAGAATTACGTGTTCAGCTCGCATGACCAGAACCATAGAAACCATAGAAAATTATAACTTTGTGATGCCTAGAGACTTGAAATTTTCAGGATAGTTGAGGATCTCGAATGTAGCGGTCACGTTTATCAATCAGCAAAATTAGACTTGGGGTTCCGTAAATATCGCCCTTTGAAATTCAGTTTTCTGGATAATTTCAAAACTATGGATTTGATCTTGACGAAATTTTGTTTTTGAATTGAGAGTGATATATTCGACCTACATTTTTTCCAGATCGCATGATCAGAACCATAGAAACCATAGAAAATCATAACTTTCGAACGGAATGGCCTAGGGACTTGAAATTTTCAGGATAGGTTCGGATCGCGAATTTCGCGATCACTCTCATGATTGAACAGAATTAGACTAGGGGTTCCGTAAATATAGCCGTTCAAACTATATTTTTCCTGATTATTTCGAAAATACTTATTGGATTGAAACGAAATTTTGCACATAGATGAAGAATAATGTATTCAAACTACGTGAGAATTTTGTCCAGATCGCATTACCAAGACCATAGATACCGTAGAAAATTCTAGCGAATTATCGAGAAAAAAATGGTCATCAAAGCACTGACGTGAAGTCTGGATTTTCGCGTTAGTTTGAAATTTTCTTTGACAGCTGTCAAAATCTTTCCAACTGGTTTCTAAAACTGGAGAATGCGAATCTACCTACAATGTGCATGTACGAGCGCTCAAAAGCTCCTGCCTTCACGGCAGTGCTTTTCGTAATTTTTTTTGATAGAATGATTATGTCCGATTTGATTTTTGCATTTGTATCACTGCATAGTAATTATGAATGATAATTCTGCAGGCCCCCGTAATACACTGTATTTCCCAGACGACACGAAAGTATGAATCCAATATGAACAGTTAAATCAAATCTAAATAAAACAAGTCACGTAGAGGAAGATTCTTATTATATTATATTAATATTCATATTTAAAGTATTTGTGAAATTTATGACATTTAGAACTCGTGCATTGGAAATATTTTCTGTAGAATTTTTGAGCGCTCTTACTACTTACACGAGGGCTATATCATTTCGTCACGATGTCTGTATTTTTCGAATTTTGAGCCGAAAATGGTCTCAATCGACTATGTTCGACTCACTGATGACGAATCCGTCGGAAAATTCGAGTCTGTCCGTCCGTCTGTCCGTCCGTCCGTCCGTCAGCACGATAACTCTCGAACGGATCAACCTAGAGACTTGAAATTTTCAGTGTGGGTTCAGATCCCGAATGCCTCGGTTAAGTTCGTTAATGGGCCTACTTCCACCAGGGGTTCCGTAAATATGGCCGTTCAAAGTTTTGTTTCCCTGATTACTTGAAAACTACAGATTCGATTGAGATGAAATTTTGCACTCAGATGGAAAATGAGGTGTTTCAGCTACATGCGAAATTTTGTCCAGATCGCATGACCAGAACCATAGAAAGCATAGAAAATTGTAACTTTTGAACGGAAATGCCTAGGGACTTGAAATTTTCAGGATATGTGTGGATCTCGAATGTCGTGATCACGTTCATCTATGAGCAACATTATACAAGGGGTTCTGTAAATACGGTCGTTTGAAATTTTGTTTTCTCGATAAATTCGAAACTTCGGATTCGATCGAGATGAAATTTTGTATTTTAATCGAGAATGATATATTGAAGCAATATTTTATGCGATGTCCAGATCGCATGACCAGAACCATAGAAACCATAGAAAATTGTAACTTTTGAACGGAAAGGCCTAGGAACTTGAAATTTTCAGGGTGGGTTTGGATCGCGAATATCGCGGTCCCGTTCATCAATGAGCAAAATGAGACTAGGGGTTCCGTAAATATGGCCGTTCAAAATATTTTTTTCCAGATAGTTTCGGAACTACTGATCGGATTGGAATGAAATTATGCATCTAGCTGAGGAATAATGTATTCAAAGTACGTGCAAAATGTTGTCCAGATCGCATCACTAAGACCATAGATACCGTGGAAAATTCTAGCGAATTATCGGAAAAAAATTGATCAGCTGAAGCACCGACATGAAGTCTGGAGTTTTGCCTAAGTTTCAGGATTTTTTTGACAGCAGTCAAACATTCCTTCAATTGATTTCTAAAACTGGAAAATGCGAATCTACCTACAAGGTGCATGTACGAGCGCTCAAAAGCTCCTGCCTTCACGGCAGTGCTTTTCGTAATTTTTTCGAAACATATTGATTTCTAGAAGTAGTTGAGTTGCAGTTAGAATTGGATGTTGAGAAAAAGGTTATTGACGAACTTGATGATTTGAGATAACTAATTTAATTGCTACATTTACACAATTTTGGAAGGAATTTTGTATGAAAAGATTTACATCCTATTCAATATTTTCACCTACATTCAACGACGTTTTCGCTGGATTACAACGGCAAGTAATTTCTGAAGTCGGAAGAATAACTTGGTCTCAAAGCTCACTATTTTTGTACAACATTATAAAAATTTTCCGTGATTGTTAATTATTGTGGTATAACTGAAAAAACTTATAACAATTTCTTTTGAGCGCTCATTGATCCACCTTGTAGGTAGATTCGCATTTTCCAGTTTTAGAAACATATTGAAGAAATTTTCGACAGCTGTCAAAAAAAAATTCAAACTCCAGACTTCACGTCATTGCTTACAGTGATAAATTTTTTTTTCGATAATTCGCTAGAATTTTTCAAGGTATCTATGGTCTTAGTAATGCGATCCATACACGTAGTTTGAATACAATATTCTTCATCTATGTGGAAAATTCCATTCTAATCCAATCAGTGGGTAGTTAAAAATATTTTGAACGGCCCAATTCATGGAACCCCTAGTCTAATTTTGGTCATTGATGAACGTGACCGCGACATTCAAGATCCACACCTATCCTGACAATTTCAGGTCCCTAGCCCTAGGCCTCTCCGTTCGAAAGTTATAATTTTCTATGGTTTCTATGGTTCTGGTCATGTGATCTGAACAAAATTTTGCATGTAGCTGGAACACTTCATTTCCATTTTCAAGTGTTCAATTTCATCTCGATCGAATCAGTAGTTTCGAAGTATTCAGGAGAACAATATTTCGCCATATTTACGGAACCCCGGTTCCAATTTTGCCCAATAGCAAACTCAACCGTGGCTTTCGAGATTCGAACCTACCCTGAAAATTTCAACTCTGTAGGTCGTCCCATTCGAAAGTTATCGTGCTTACGGCCGGCCCGACAGCCTTGAATTTTTCGACGGATTCGTCATCAGTGAGGCGAACCTTGTCAATTGAGACCATTTGGGCTCGAAATTCGAAAAATACAAACATCGTTACGAAATTATATGGCCCTCGTGTAAGTAGAACGGGCGCTAAAAAATGCAAA
Source organism: Aphidecta obliterata (assembly GCA_963966015.1). Lineage (NCBI taxonomy): Eukaryota > Metazoa > Arthropoda > Insecta > Coleoptera > Coccinellidae > Aphidecta > Aphidecta obliterata. The sequence continues at coordinate 28,209,406 of OZ014427.1, read as the reverse complement.
ATTGAGTATTATATTCTAAATCAGTTCGAAGACAAGAGTTAACAGAATTTCGTCTTAAAGATAGGGATGCGTTGAATGTTTCGATTTTATTAATTTTACTGTGGCTTTATTTGAGATAACTTGTGGGAAGAATTTGTTTGCCATCGTTGTTTTTAATGGAACGACGTTCTTCAACTTTAAAAGAGATAGAAGTGGCATGAGGAGAATCGATGCAGCTGACTAAATTGGGGTCTCACAAAGTTCGACTTGTCAGTTATGAAGGCATTTCTGGGAATGTAGCAGTTTTGTTTGTGATTTTTTCCACAAGATTTTTTTAAAGCTCAGCAATATCGGGGTCATATTCATCAACCCTTCGAGCGTACCATTGCTGGAGCTGTTGGCGTAAACTTCCATTTGATGCATGACAATAATGCTCGTCCACATGTCGCCCACATTGTGATAGATTGGTTGAATAACTACGAAATTCAGACATTTCGTAATAGTTGTGGAGAAAATGTTTTTTTTTTCTATCGAATTCTTAAGTCGATTCTTTCCATCGAAACGATCGATATATCGGAATCGATGTGTTCAAAATCGTGTGAAATTACGAATGAGAACGGTACACGACACCGATACCGCATCATTTATGAATATGATATTAAACCGATTAATGCTCTAGTTCTAATCGATTTGGTCCGCCCACAGCAGCAAATTTATTTCGGATATTCACTAGTTCGTTGTATTTAACTACTTTGCGCGGGGTTGGAACAATGCACGGGACAATATCTCGTTATTTTACGAGATTGAAGCCCACGGTCCTATTATGATTTTCATGGCGTTTGAACAATAACGAAAATCATTTGCAGTTTGGAGATATGATTTCGGTGTAAAAGACGAAAAGCGAATGGCGGCAAATTGTATACTGTGTTCGATGAAAATAATGGGCGATCCAAAATTTACCATCACCCTCAAAATCCCTCTTATTTATTGAGAAAATTTTCGTATTGGGTCTGTGATCTACACTTTACTGGATGGTCATACAAATTTTGAACTCTCATTTTGTATGACCATCCTGTGAGGTGTACACTAGAGACTGAATACGAAAATTTCCGTAAAGACCTCTGAACACTAAAGATATGCAACAAATGTTTCGACATTCATCTTATTTGATACAACTTGTCTCGATCGACCGTCATGGTTATATTTTAAGGTGATCAATTGTTCATAGTCCTGTAGTTGAGAATTTCTTCCGTTCATTCTCAATGCGCAAAACTTTTTCTCAAGAATACCTATAGCATATTGGATGAGAAGTATTAAAACTACTCGAAAACTAAAAATCAGAAAAATAACTTTTTTTTCAATTTAAATTCTTGGCAGATTTCCTGGTTTTCCACGGGACAACAGACAAACATTTTGTGGTATGCTAAGGGGTATCAAAAAAATAATAAATTTGGTTCAAGTGTATTCGATGAAACTTGAAATTGCGGAAAATTAAAGTTACATTTTTGAATAATAGTTGGATGAATGAAGCAAACAAAGATATCCGAAAAATGGTGACTGTTGAACTTGCGGCAGCCAGTACAATATGAAGAATTTCGAAAAGCACTGCCGTGAAGGCAGGAACTTTTGAGCGCTCGTACATGCACCTTGTAGGTAGATTCCCATTTTTCATTTTTAGAAATCAATTGAAGGAATTTTCGACAGCTGTCAAAAAAATTCCGGAACTTAGGCGAAACTCCAGACTTCATGTCAGTGCTTCAGATGATCAATTTTTTTTCGATGATTCGCTAGAATTTTCTACGGTATCTATGGTCTTGGTGATGCGATCTGGACAAAATTTTGCACGTAGTTTGAATACATTATTCCTCAGCTAGGTGCATAATTTCATTTCAATTCGATCAGTATTTTCGAAACTATCAGTAAAAAAATATTTTGAAGGGCCATATTTACGGAACCCCTAGTCTAATTTTGCTCATTGATGAACGTGACCGCGATATTCGCGATCCAAACCCACCCTGAAAATTTCAAGTTCCTAGGCCTTCCCGTTCAAAAGTTACAATTTTCTATGGTTTATATGGTTCTGGTCATGCGATCTGGACATAATATTGCTTTAATATATCATTCTCGATTAAAATGCAAAATTTCATCTCGATCGAATCCGTAGTTTCGAAATTATCGAGAAAACAAAATTTCGAACGACCGTATTCACGGAACCGCTAGTACAGTTCTGCTCATTGATAAACGTGAACACGACATTTCAGATCCAAACCTATCCTGTAAATTTCAAGTCCCTATGCCTTTCCGTTCGAAAGTTATGATTTTCTATGTTTTCTATGGTTCTGGTCATATGATCTGGGGAAATGTAGCTTGAATATATCTTTCTCCATTAGTATAAAAAATTTCGCCACGATCGAATCTGTAGTTTTGGAATTATCAAGAAAACTAAATTTCAAACGACCATATTTACGGAACCCCTGAAATTATGTTGCTCATAGATGAACGTGATCACGACAATCGAGATCCACACCTATCCTAAAAATTTCAAGTCCCTAGGCGTTTCCGTTCAAAAGTTACAATTTTATATGGTTTCTATGGTTCTGGTTATGCGATCTGGACAAAATTTCACATGTAACTTGAGCCCCTCATTCTCCATTTGTGTGCAAAATTTCATCTCGATCAAATCTGTAGTTTTCAAGTTATCAGGGGAACAAAACTTTGAACGGCCATATTCACGGAACCCCTGGTGGAATTTGGCCGATTAACGAACTTAACCGAGGCATTCGGGAACTGAACCCACACTGAAAATTTCAAGTCTCTAGGTTGTTCTGTTCGAGAGTTATCGTGCTTACGGCACATTTTCAGCTCAAAATTCGATAAATACAGACATCGTGACGAAATGATATAGCCCTCGTGTAAGTAGTACGAGCTCTCAAATATTCGTGAATCATAATGAAATGGTTCTAATCCAAAAATGATTCCTTTAATTGTGAACCTTCGCAAGATAAAGTTAATATTTTGGTCTTATAAAGGTACTTAGTTCAACTCAACGTTTCACTTCAAGAATAACACGAAGTTTTCGATTAGAAAATTTTTCTATATCTACTTGTACATGCTTTATCGTTGACCCTTATGTGTTGTTTCTATCTTATTCAGTGTTAGATAAGAAATCATAAATTATTTATCACACCAATATTTAGTATCATTCATGTTTCGTTTATTTCTCTAACTGGAATTATTCCAATTGCGTGTTTCAGGCAAGGCGTAATTTTTCATCTCGTTAATATGAAAATGATCGTATATCGTATACAGTTTTCCGGAGCAATGACGGTAGGGAAGAAAAATTATCCATAATTTCGATGCAATTGTGCAATTACTTTATTACCTATAATAGTCCAGAAGAAAAAAATGCTTCGGGAATCTATAAAATAATTAGTTGGTAAACATACTAGAATCCTGAGGCCTAGACCTGGTTCTTAAGAAAGCGGGGGACAAAGGACAAAATACTTTGCATAATGAGGAAAAACTAGCGGTTTTTCAGACGTACTTTCCAAGATTATGGACGACAGCGGGTCGTCAAGTGATCATTTCAGAAATAAAAAAATTTCGAGAGTTCAAAGAAATCTATTGACTAGAGACAATAAGCAGTATACTACGAAATGTTCTTAACACCTCATTTTTGAGCTTTCATTTACTAAACTACTAGAAGACTCGGCCATGCGTTGCTGCGGCTAAGATATACGTCTAATTTTATTTTCGTAAAGTATTCAAACCAGTGGAATTATCCTTATTATCAACCCTAACCTAACCTAACCCCAACCCTATTGATTTTTCAAAAGTTATAACCCAGTTCTCGAACAGTTCCAAATTTCTTCAGTTTTGGGAAAGACCCAGAAACTTGGCATTACTCCTCGCACGTTATCGCTGTTGTAGAATGATGGGTGTAGTAGGGACGCGATGACCTGCTGCCGATTTAAGCCCTGCATTGCCGCGTAGATAATTATCATTCTTCTTAATATATTCAATTCATGAGGATTGAATTATTCGTTCTAATGGCTTCCCACAAGGTTATCTAATTGACATTGGGACAAATCATTGTACGTCACTGTTTTTCCGTATGCTGATCCTCTTTTCGGATTCGGCTATTGAAATCACAAATTTTTGTTTTTTTTTCAATTTTTGTTGTTCTTGATGAGAAACAAATAAAAAAGTGTTTCCCTGAATCCCAAACAGGAAAAAACGATGTAATTGATATTCTATTGAAAAACATATAACTCTTAGAAATTCAGAAGAACTGCTCAAAAAGGCCACTATTCTTTTCAATGCAAAGTTGGCACCTCCAAAAATTAACCAAAAGCTTTTTGAGGGATCAATAAAAAATTGATTTTGTCTGAAAACTTTGAAACACGGTATCTCGAAAACGAAGCCGGTTAGGGCACATGGTTATGAAAATAAAAAATCTTATTGAGCGCTCGTACACGAGGGCTATATCATTTCGTCACGATGTCTGTATTTTTCGAATTTTGAGCCGAAAATGGTCTCGAACGATAGAGTTCGACTCACTGATGACAATTCCGTCGGAAAATTTGAGTCTGTCCGTCCGGCCGTCCGTCCGTAAGCACGATAACTCTCGAACGGAACAACCTAGAAATTTTCAGTGTATGTTCAGATCCCAAATGCCTCGGTTAAGTTCGTTCATGGGCAGAATTCCACGAGGGGTTCCGTAAATATGGCTGTTCAAAGTTTTGTTCTCCTGATTACTTGAAAACTACAGATTTGATCGAGATGAAATTTGGCACTCGAATGGAGAATGAGGTGTTCAAGCTACATGTGGAATTTTGTCCAGATCACATGACCAGAACCATAGAAACCATAAAAAATTGTAACTTTTGAACGGAAACGCCTAGGGACTTGAAATTTTCAGGATAGGTGTGGATATCGAATGTCGTGATCACGTTCATCTATGAGCAAAATTATACTAGGGGTTCCGTAAATATGGTCATTTGAAATTTTGTTTTCTCGATAATTTCGAAACTACGGATTCGATCGAGATGAAATTCTGTATTTTAATCGAGAATGATATATTAAAGCAAAATGTCCAGATCAATATGGCCGTTCAAAATATTTTTTTCCTGATAGTTTCGAAACTACCGATTGGATTGAAATGAAATTTCGCACCCAGCTGAGGAATAATGTATTCGAACTACTTGCGAAATTTTGTCCAGATCGCATCACCAAGACCATAGATACCGTAGAAAATTCTAGCGAATTTTCGAAAAAAAAAATTGGTCAGCTGAAGCACTGACATGAAGTCTGGAGTTTCGCCTAAGTTTCCGAATTTTTTTGACAGCTGTCGAAAATTCCTTCAATTGATTTCTAAAACTGGAAAATGCGAATCTACCTACAAGGTGTATGTACGAGCGCTCAAAAGCTCCTGACTTCACGGCAGTGCTTTTCGTAATTTTTTTTCCTGAAATAACGATCCTGAACTTTTGACGGTTCAACCCTGGTTCACCCTGTAGTGGACATAGACAATTTTGGATAATTGGGGGTTAAATATGAAAAGAAAGATGGTAATACTAAGGGGCTTTGTAGGGAGCGCTAGATTGTTTGAAAAAGCAGTAATTCTCAGGAACTGCTTGACATTCACTAAAACATTATAACGAGGAAAATGTCCACTTCTTAATTGCTCATGGGTAGTTAAAATTTTGTTGTTGTCCTAGTGATTGGCTTGAACACATGGTACACAATAAGCAAGGAGAAAACCATGAATCAACCTTTACCGAATAACAGTGACCAAATAGATTTGTGAAAAACTCTGACCGGACTAAGACATTTCATTCATATTTTATTCGACGTGGCATTGAAATCCTTGCTACAGAGCTCTAGCAGTGTTGATTTTTTCCATGCACATTGGCTTTTTTCAGATAATAAACCCAAAAAATTAAGATCTATCCGCATCGACCTGAGTACAGATAGGCTTGATCTCAAGTAACCTTCTAAATCGAGTTATCTGTTCCGATTGTAAGACGAGTGTTTTGAACCAAAATCATCGTCTCTTATCAACAGTCAATAAAGACCATACCACAAATGTCGAATCGAATGAAACCCCACTTTTAAAAATCGTCTTATCGTTAGACACACGTTACTATCGCTCTCTTTCTCCATCCCAAGGTTTTATTCCGATCAGAAAAAGAAGGGCTTCTTTTGATTTTCTCCGTTTCCAACAACGATTCCGAAAATTTTCAAACTCCTTAGTTTGACGAAGATTGCTGCAGGCTGTCGGTTATCCCGGAAATTCAGAAATCCTTCACGACTGTTTTCGCGATATTATGCGGAATTGATATACCGAGTGATTGAATTTTCGAGTAATAAGGCTTTGACTGATCCTCTGACTTTTTTTGGTGAGTAGAATTTGGAGGTTGCGTGCAATGTTATGTAATTTTAGACATCTGGTACTTCAAAACTTGAATGATATCTATCCTTGAGTCTTTGAACGGAATTGAAAAAAAATTTATATTCTTGGTTCACGATGAATCGAGTTAATCAAAGGTAAACATTCAATATTTCAATTTGCTCTACATTTCTTTCCGATGAAATAGTTTTATTTCAATCTATTCGAGAATTTCATTAATTCATTATTTTTGAATTATGCACATCTCAAAAATGAAGTCTATGAATCAGTGTGTTCGCCTTATAGGAATAAAAATGAGACTGTATCTTAGGCGATTCTAACTCAAAAAGTAGATGAGTATTTTTATTATGTTGAAACCCGACTATGAGATATATCGCGATTTAAATCCTATAGTCTGTACGACATTAGGTGGCAAAAAGATGAAGCGATGCAGTTTTTACACGGGCGACTTCAACTTTTTACAGTATATTTTTTACACATGTAGGCAGTATTCCAAAGAGGGGAACGTTGGATATGATATGATGATCTGATTTTAGTTTTTTATCATAAGGAGATTCTGTACAGTGGTTAGAAACAAAAAAGAAAAGTACCGTCTCGAATTTAGATTTGTTGGAAACTGTTTGTCTTGAAATGATATTTTGAATAATTTTCCTCTAAATTCTTGAAACTGCTACTACGCATACTACGCAAGCTCCACATGAGAAGTCCTCCGAAAAGGCATCTCCTTCAAACGCTTTAGATGGGCCCTGAATTGATATTCCACGAAAAATCGGTAAGAATGATTCCATGAGTCCATTAGGTACGTTTTTCGATTCAGTATGTCGACGAGTAGATTCATTATTCCTATTGGAATGTCTTTCGACCGCTTATATATGATAGGTAGACTAGAAATTGCAATTCATAAACTGAAAAAAAAAATGGAGCTGTTGAAATTTCATGAAACATTTTCAAAACTCATAAAAGAATATTCAATTCTGGGAAAAATGTACCTATTTACCCCAATATCGGCTTTATAGGCTTGGAGTAAGATAAGGTATCAGATACTTATTTGCTGACTCAAAACATCTCTCAGAAGAATATCGGTTGAAGGGCAGAATAGGCCTTGTTGTATAATAGAAACAATCATCACATGTTAAGAGTCGTTAGATTCAGTCCAAGTTGAAACCTAAATTGCCTAAACGTGATTGGGTTGCTCCCCTCTTTCGACCAATATTATTTGAAAAGTAAGGCCAGAAATTTCTGTATTCATTTCAGTCTCATTTCTTCTCGAAACCATTGCACATTATCGAAATTGATTGACGAACCTTATTGCCAATGCATTACTGAAATCTCAATCGGCAGTTGTCCAACACAGGGCGATCAGTCGTTGTTGAATCTATTTTTTGTTCAAATCAGCTCAATGTTGAACTGAGTTTTTGCGGGCTGGTTTCTATAAACAAGAGCGTTATCTGAAGTTTGATTTATTCGGCCGATACTTGATGAAATTACAAATCAACTCAGTATTCACTCATTAACTCAGTCTACGATTTTCACTAATTGAGATTTTAACAAAACCACTACAAGTGTTTCGCCATTCCATGGCTTCATTTGGTGTCGAGTTAAACTGAGCTCATTGTTCAGAATAGATACCTATTTCCTGGAGGGAAGGAGGACTTGCTTCCTAAAGGGTAAGGGGAATAGATAAGGGTTGTTATCTACATACCTGAACTCTGTATCATTAGGTTCTCGTTAAACGGTCAACAAATTCAACAAAGGAGAATTATTCAACTCTACTGGTTCGTTGAGCAAATTAGTTGACCATTTTTGTTTGTTGAATTCCATACTTTCTAACGAATTAAGTTTTGAGCCTTTACTTTCAATATGCAGGTTTTCGTAGATAGTATAAAGCAATGCTTTTTCAACAATAAATCTTCTGCGAAATCTGAATTTGTTCACGATATAACTGAAAATAGCTAAGGTAAATTCATCAAAAATAATAAAAATAAAACGGATCAATCAGATAAATCAGGAGTATATAAATTAACTTGCAGAGATTGTGCAAGTTTCGATATCGACCAAACTGGTAGAACCTTCGATTATAGAATTAAGGAACATAGAAGTTCTTTCGTTAACGAAACAACAAATTCAAATTTCGAAGAACATTTATTGACGAAAAATTCTGCATATTGAAAGTAAAGGCTTAAAACTTACTTTGTTAGGAAGCATGGAAATCAACAAACAAAAATTACGAAAAGCACTGCCGTGAAGGCAGGAGCTTTTGAGCGCTCGTACATGCACCTTGTAGGTAGATTCGCATTTTCCAGTTTTGGAAACCAATTGAGGAAATTTTTGACAGCTGTCAAACAAATTTTCAAACTAAGACGATAATCCAAACTTCAAGTCAGTGCTTTAGGTGACCAATTTTTTTTTCGATAATTCGCTGAAATTTTCTACGGTATCTATGGTTTTGGTGATGCGATCTGGACATCGCACGTAGTTTGAATACATTATTCCTCAGCTAGGTGCAAAATTTCATTCCAATCAAATCGGTAGTTTCGAAATTATCAGGAACAGAATATTTTGAACGGCCATATTTACGGAACCCCTCATTTTGCTCATTGATGAACGTGACCGTTAAATTCGCGATCCAAACCCACCCTGAAAATTTCAAGTTCCTAGGCGTTTTCCTTCGGAAGTTATAATTTTCTATGGTTTCTATGGTTCTGGTTATGCGACCTGGACAAAATGTTGCTTCAATATGTCATTCTCGTTTAAAATACAAAATTTTATCTCGATCGAATCCGTAGTTTCGAAATTATCGAGAAAACAAAATTTCAAACGACCGTATTTACGGAACCCCTAGTATAATTCTGCTCATTGATAAACGTGAACGCCACATTTCAGATCTACATCTATCCTGAAAATTTCAAGTCCCTAGGCCTTTCCGTTCGAAAGTTATGATTTTCTATGGTTCTGGTCATGCGATCCAGAGAAATGTAGCTTGAATATATTATTCTCCATAAGTATACAAAATTTCGTCACGATCGAATCTGTAGTTTGGAAATTATCAAGAAAACTAAATTTCAAACGACCATATTTACGGAACCCCTAGTATAATTTTGCTCATAGATAAAAGTGATCACGATAATCGAGATCTACACCTATCCTGAAAATTCCCTAGGCGTTTCCGTTCAAAAGTTGCAATTTTCTATGGTTTCTATGGTTCTGGATGATGCGAGCTGAACAAAATTTGCATGTAGCTTGAACACCTCATTTTCCATTAGAGTGCAAAATTTCATCTCGATCGAATCTGTAATCAGGAAAAAGTAATCAGGAAAACAAAATTTCGAGCGGTCATATTTACGGAACCCTTTGGCGGATTTTGCCCAATAACGAACTTAACCTCGGCCTTCGAGATTCGAACCTACCCTGAAAATTTCAGGTTTCTAGGACATTCCGTTCGAGAGTTATCGTGTATACGGACGGCCGGACGGACGGACAGACTCGAATTTTCCAACGGATTCGTCATCAGTGAGTCAAACCTTGTCGATCGAGACCATTTTCGGCTCAAAATTCGAAAAATACAGACATCGTGACGAAATGATATAGCTCTCGTGTAAATAGTACGAGCGCTCAAAAATGGTCAATTTATTTGCTTAACGACCAGGTAGAGTTAAATCTAATATAATATAATAATAATTCTCCTTTGTTGAATTTGTTGAGTAATTCTCCTTAGTTGAATTTGTTGAGTAATTCTCCTTTGTTGAATATGTACAACCGTAACCGTAACGAACGTTTAACGATTAGTGAAAATCGTAGACTAAGTTAATTAGTGAATACTAAGTTGATAGCGTTATCATTTTGCCCAAAAGTTTATAATTTTGAGCCGAAAATAACGATCAGGTTCTTCTTGCAGATAGAAAATTTGTGGCCAAATTCCATAATGTCCTTCCGTCCAACCGGCCGTTCACGATAAATTTGAAACTCGAGAAATCCGCCGAAGGGTTCCGCAGATATAGCCATCTGAATTTTTTTCTGAATAAGCCGAAAAATATCGATCCGATCGAATTGAAAGTTTGTTGTGAAATCAGGGCAAATGGGTACTTGTGAATTTTCGCGAGGATCCTAACACCAGAAATTAAATTTTTTTCTGCAAAAATGACATTTCTGTTGAGAAATTTCATCCACTCCATATAATTTTGTGATTCCATTTCTTGAAGTGTCGATGAAATTATTTGTCACTCTGAGAAACTTCTGTAATTCTGATTGATACGAAAATGGTCTCAAATGATTATGTTGGACTTTGTGCTCACACAGGTAACTGAGTTTGGGAAGACTTAAAGCGGAGCAGCGTTTTGCGGATTCAGTACCTGAATGGGTGACCACTCTGGCGATGAATTTGAATAAGTACGCATAGGCTCCTGACTTCACCTCAGTGATTTTCGAATTTGCGAAAATGCTGAGAATATCATGATATTGTGTGAATTGGGAATGAACCTTTCCTCCTCGTTCCTCACCGAACTTATCCTTTACCAAAACCACATTACTCTCTTATCGTAGCATTCATTAATTCACCAATTAGGCCTCCCACGTTACCAATCCTTTCCATCATCTTGTCAAAATTTCAATAACCCTCCTCGTTTTCGAATAACAAGTTGAACACCGCAGCACATATTATCGGCTCACTCCACAGACGAATACGAAATATGTTAATTCTTCTGTTTAACGGTATCCTCACCATGTAATAACTGTAAGACAGCTTCACCCAGTTGGATTAAAAAAATTGGAGGCCTTGGGCGGACGTTACGTCTGGAAATGGCATTGCGTTGACGAAAAGATGTATTCTGCGAGAGCGACTTCTTCATTTTTTTTGGCGCTCTTCTCCATCAACATAGCGTTATCGTTTTGTGCAAATGTCTGTAATTTTTGAAAATTGATCCGAGGATAGTCGATTAGATTGGACTCGGAAATAAATAATTCGTGGTCAAATTCAGTTCCGGCCGGCCGTAAACACCATAACTTTAGAAATGAGAGGCCTATAGTTTTGAAATTTTCAGGGTGCGTTCGAGGTCTAACTGTGTCGGTCATGTTTGTAAATGGGCAAAATCCGCCGAAGGGTTCCGTAGAAACATAACGATTCGGTCGAATTGAAACCCTGTAGTTTTCTGTGAAATAATGACAAGAAGGATATCAATAAAATAATTGAAAAAATTGATCATTTATTGACCAATTTGGTACCATATTATTCTGTGATTAAATCTTTTGAAGGTTCGATTTCATGAAATGATTATTATACGATGATTTGTCCGACTTGAACCCAAGCAGCGTTTTGCGGGTTCGGTACCTGGATGAGTGACCGCTCTGGTGATAAATTTAAACTAGTGCGCCAAGTTCCTCACTCGACGTCAATCCTTTTCTCGAATCTTTTTCATATTATTTTGATTGAAAGTTTTGAAGCTTTCGTTGAAAACTCCGGGCATTTTGCCCTACACTGAAAATGTAAATATATATTCGATTCGTTGTTTTATTCATTATTTTTATGCTATATTATACAGGGTGCTTCAATTTGTGGCCTTTTATCAATTCATTTTGGGAGGAGCGGAAAGATTATAACTTTTGCAGCAAAGTGTTATTCACACATATAATGTATTTCTGTTGGCCTCAGTGAGAGAAATACTCAACGTGATATTCCGAAAGTTCTTATCATTGCGGTGGTAGTTCCTTATAGTGATCGCTGGGTAAAAGCTATGTTTGGAATAAGAGGAGTTGGGAAAATCGTGATTAACTGCCAACAGAAACCTATTTCGCAAATAAGGTTCATTAAGTAATCGATTCAATTTCTACGTGGAATTACGTCCACATTTATTGCTAATTTGTTAGTATCGAGATCGCAATTAGACAATCTGTCACCAAATTATCGAAATAACCATCCAATTATGCAAATTCGTTTCAAATGATAAGTCTATGTAGCATAATATTCGTTCTATCGTGAAATTCTCTCAAAACTCGTGGCAATGACCACGGTCGTAATAATTATTACGAAGTGCAATATTGAGAGAGCATAGAAAGTTAGATTAACTGACTTGGCCGTATACATGTTACTGTAGAATAACGAAAGCTTAGAATAACCATAAGAATTGAGTTAATCAAAATCAACTTTCATGCTTGTCCAATGTCAAAATCAGAATGCGCATGGTATATTATTAATCATGAAAATATTCTGGATTCTATTAACTTGATTTATAATTTCAACGATAACCGGATATCTTCTTCATCATGTGCAACAGAACTGAAATTTCAACGGTTGTTCCCTTATTCATTATCTCACCTTATTTTAACAGCTCATGAATAAGTGAATCAATCAATTCATCTAGACTCACTTTCTGAAAATCACTTGTTCTTTATTACCAACTTTTTTTTTGAATTTCTTTATGTATCTGTGAAACGGATATGAAAAATATTGATAGACGTTACACGAACGTCTATCAATATTTTTTATCGTTACACCACCAAGAATATATGGTGAAATACTTATGCTTTGTTTTCTCATGTACGTCAATGGGTTTTTTTCTCGGGTTTTGTTAAATAGTTCGTAATACATACTCGTTCCAATATTCTTCTTTTTCAAGTTGACAGTTCAAGTCTCTCATTTATTTCCAACCAGACAACAGATTGGGACAAATATAAATTATGGCTTTGATTTGAGTCAGGGACCATTTCTATGCCAACAACCTGATCGTTCGTGAAAAAACCTTCATTTCCGCCAAAGAGGAAAATTTTCCTTAACCGCCATATTTGCCATATTTTATACTTTTAATTCTAATAAAATATTATATCCCTCATATCCGATCTGTTATAGCTATAGCGGTGAATTGAAGCTAGTTCCTAGTTGTGTTGCTTACTCACGCCAAAGAGCAGGAGGAAAAAAATAAACACACCTTGTATAATTAACCTTTACGATCTCGGAGGCGCTATCTCCAAGTACCTGTTCATTGAAATGTTCAATAGTTATGATTTCCCGTTCTTGAATAAATATTGATTAGATGCAACTCTTATCTGATTATACCGTAAATACACTGAACATTCAAGAATGAATGAGAAAAGTGAATAACTTTTTGATTACGAAGATTCATTATTTTTAGCCAAATAATTTCATTGGATATTGTGGCATGGTAATTTTTGGTTTACTATATCCAGAAAAATCTTTGATTATTAATGAATTATTTCAGGGAAAGAAGTTTCACATATTACAGATTAGATTATGTACAGGCTGAGCCACCATATTCGGCCGCTTTTCAACATATATTCCAGCGGTCAGAAGAATAACAAAGATTAATGAGTGATAATGTAATTCCTTTTCGCCTCTTAGATATCGAAGAAAAGAAAATATAATGAAAAAAATAAACACCCAGTATCTTACAAACATGCAGCAACCCTTTTGTGTCAGTCTTTTTGCGCGTTCGTTTCTATACGAAAAAGAGCGTTAACATTCTGCCCAAATGTTTCAGAATTTTTCAGAAATTTTATAGAATTTTGAGCCGAGAATTTTCTTAAGCGATTGGGTTAGAACAACAAATGCGATATTCAAGGTCAATTTCAATTCTGTCCTAGCCATCCGCAAACAAGATAACTCTCACATGTGAGAAGACTTTTTCTGATATATGCATTAATAATTCGGCGATTCAATCTTTTGAAGTTTGATACGAAGAAATAAGCACATCAGTGCTCTTCTCGAATTTTTCCTCTTTAATTTCGTTCGTTTATTCAGGGCAGTGATGAGTTTCAAAAAATCTTCAGCACATACATTTCCCATTTTCCCTATCATAAAACAAATTGTGGATAGTGAATTGAAACTCTATAGACTTGTTGTTGCTTCTACCCTCAAAAAATCTTTGCCTTCCAAAATTGAAAGTTTGATTTGAAGAGCAAACAGTGGCGCGTCATTATTTTCGGGCTTGAATCATAAATAGCGGAAATCATGAATTCTCGACCATCAGAAGTTTATTCCGAACTAGTGTGTTTTATATAGATCTTAACGTCTGGAGGGTAACACTCAGCCCGAAGAAGGTCCTCTCGTCCTCCGAGGGATGAATGTTGCCCGATAAGCATTATGATCAAGTATGATATAGAGTATAGAGTATAGACGATTTTGAGGCTACAGTTTCGTTTTTTGAGCGCTCGTACCTACTACTTACACGAGGGCTATATCATTTCGTCACGATGTCTGTATTTTTCGAATTTTGAGCCGAAAATGGTCTCAAACGACTAAGTTCGACTCACTGACGACGAATCCGTCGAAAAATTCGAGTCTGTCCGTCCGTCCGTCCGTATACACGATAACTCTCGAACAGAATGTCCTAGAAACTTGAAATTTTTAGGGCAGGTTCGAATCTCAAATGCCGCGGTTGAGTTCGTTATTGGGCAAAATTCGCCCAGGGGTTCCGTAAATATGGCCGCTCGAAATTTTGTTTTTCTGATTACTTCGAAACTACTGATTCGATCGAAGTGAAATTTTGCACTCAAGCTACATGCCAAATTTTGTCCAGCTCGCATCACCAGAACCATAGAAACCATAGAAAATTATAACTTTGTAATGGAAAGGCCTAGGGACTTGAAATTTTCAGGATAGGTGTGGATCGTAAATGTAGCGTTCACGTGTATCAATGAGCAGAATTAGACTAGGGGTTCCGTAAATATGGCCGTTTGAAATTCAGTTTTCCTGATAATTTCAAAATTATGGATTTGATCATGACGAAATTTTGTATTTAAATTGAGAATGATATATTCGAGCTACATTTTTTCCAGATATGATCAGAACCATAGAAACCATAGAAAATCATAACTAGGCCTAGGGACTGGAAATTTTCAGGATAGGTTCGGATCGCGAATTTCGCGATCACTTTCATCAATGAGCCAAATTAGACTATGGGTTCCGTAAATATTGCCGTTCAAACTATGTTTTTTCTGATAATTTCGAAAATACTTATTGGATTGAAATGAAATTTCGCACATATATGAAGAATAATGTATAATTTTGTCCAGATCGCATTACCAAGACCATAGATACCGTAGAAAATTCTAGCGAATTATCGTAAAAGGAAGAAAATGGACCAAAGCACTGACGTGAAGTCTGGATTTTCGCGTTGGTTTGAAATTATCTTTGACAGCTGTCAAAATCTTTCCAATTGGTTTCTAAAACTGGAGAATGCGAATCTACCTACAAGTTGCATGTACGAGCGCTCAAAAGCTCCTGCCTTCACGGCAGTGCTTTTCGTAATTTTTTTATATTTTGGGTGCAAATTATTCAGTTCGGTAATAGGAATTCTTGATGTTATCGTTTTTTTCATTTATTCTTCGAGCCATATGAATTTTTTCACGTGAAAACCCTCGTACTAGGCTTATGAGCAACGTCACAACTCACAACTTCACCTAGACTTTAATCTCGCCAAATAACGAATAGGCTCTTTATCAGTCAATCTGCGGAATCCCGCTCAACAGTTGTTATTCATAAATGGCAAATGGCGTATGTAAAGCGGTCGTCCCTTTTTAATACGATTCTGTCGAGAATCGGCTGATATACATTGTTTTATCGCCACCGTTCGCCAGCTCACTGTTGCGATAAGAACGGAGAGACATTAAACCCGCAACCGGGAGATTTGTGGAGGTAATAAAATACCTGTTGCATATTTACGTAGTTCCCAATTTTTTTCTGTGTAGAGAATGCGAAATTCAAGGTCGACGTTCCTATTGACGGATACTCCGAATTCTCTTCGTAGTTTTCGGAATTTCGATGGAGTTTACGGAGGTAACTTGACTTGTTGCAACTCTACGAGTCGCAAGCCGACACCTTCACTTTTGGTAACAAGCGCGAAAGCGATATTTGCTTTGAGCAGAAATATGAGATATTGGCACTTCTTCAGTGGTTTCAGGATGGCTTTACTCATTTATTCACAAGATCTAGGAATTTAATATTCCAAGAGTGAAGCCTCAATACACAATGAATAAAAAAATAAAGCTAGTTTTCCAAGTGAATCCAAAGAGAGACGAATACAATACATTTGAAATCACACAATAAATACGTACTTGATCTTATTGAATTACTTGTTAGTATCTCGAAAGATTTTTTGCAAAGTTCTTGAGCTTATCACCTCTTTATGTCAAAATTGTAAGTGATGTCTCGCGATATATATGAAATCCTCGCGAACAGGGCCACGCGTTGCTGTGGCTAAGGTATACGTCTACCTAATTATACATATTGTAGTAAACTATTCAAACCATTGGAATTATTATTATTATTATTATTAACCCTCACCTAACCCTAACCTTGATTTTCAAAAAGTTCTCAAACCCGAATTTCTTCAGATTTGGGAAAGACCCAGAAACTTGGCATCACTCCCCGCACGTTATCGCTCTTGTCGAGTGATTGAGTGTAGTGGGGCCGCGTTTGCCGTTGATTTGAGACCTGCGAGGCCGCGTAGATAATTATCACTCTTTGTCTGTCATGAATAAACAAATATGTAATTTGCAATAAAAACATATTGCAACTATAAATGAGATATGAACTGTCCTATCTTTCAAGTTGGATCAAACTGCACACAGTACGCAAATGAATTATATTGGAATCGGCTCAGTATTTGTTGTATTTGCTCGTTCTAATTTAAAGGGGTATATTATTTCGTCACAACGTCTGCATTTTTCGAATTTTGAGCCGAAAATGGTCTCAATCAATAAGGTTCGATTCACTGATGACGAATCCGTCAAAAAATTCGAGTCTGTCCGTCCGTCCAGCCGGCCGTAAACACGATAACTCTCGAAAGAAACAATTTTTAGGGTAGGTTCGAATCTCAAATGCCGCGCTTATGTTCGTTATTGGGCAAAATTCGACCAGGGGTTCCGTTAATATGGCCGTTCGAAATTTTGTTCTCCTGATTACTCTGAAACTACTGATTCCATCGAGGTGAAATTTAGCACTCATATGGAGAATGAAGTGTTCAAGCTACATTTTTTCCAGATCGCATGACCAGAACCATAGAAACCATAGAACATTATATCTTTCGAACGGAAAGGCCTAGGGACTTGAAATTTTCAGGATCGGTGTGGATCTGAAATGTCGCGTTCACGTTTATCAATGAACAGAATTATATCAGGGGTTCCGTAAATACGGTCGTTGAAAATTTAGTTTTCTCGATAATTTCGAAACTACGGATTCGATCGAGACAAAATTTTGTATTTTAATGGAAAATGATATATTCAAGCTACATTTTGTTCAGATCGCATAATCAGAACCATAAAAACCATAGAAAATTATAACTTTCGAACGGAAAGGCATAGGGACTTGAAATTTCCAGGATAGGTGTGGATATCGAATGTCACGGTCACTTATATCAATGAGCAAAACTAGACATGGGGTTCCGTAAATATGGCCGTTCAAAATATTCTTTTCCTGATAATTCCGAAACTACTGAAAACTAAAATTGAAAATGCGAATCTACCTACAAGGTGCATGAACGAGCGCTCAAAAGCCCTTCACGGAAGTGCTTTTTAATAAATATTTTTTCGGTATTCTGAAAAATACATGAAATAATAGCATACCTAGTGTCTCTTCAACTTAAATTAAGTCATACAATTTCTCATCTCGAATACTCTAATGGCCGAATTAAAAATAATATATATATATATTAGCTGTTCATCTGAAGATTCAAAACACTCCTAGTGAAACAAAGAAAAATGGTCCTAGATAAACTAATAAGCAAGCCAACAAATCAATCCATGTTACCTCAGAGAACACCAAATCCATCATTCGTAGCTATAGACCGGTCGGGAAGCGACAAAATGAAAAAATGAGCGTTCACAATAAAACAAGTTTGCGGAAAAGCTTCACAACATAGGATCACGAAATTGGAAATATGCTTGGTACCCAACTCGATGTTTTTCACATAAACTACTGATGGTGTATTAACATTATTTCGATACAAATCTCGTTAATTTATCTTCAATCAACGTCAATGGTTTGTTTTGTTTCTGCAGCATCGTCGCATGATCATAGCAGTTATTCCGACCAAAAACATAAGTCCAAGGAAATAATAGTGAAATACGTCATCGATGAGAAAGCCTTCTCTCGATATCTTTCACGCAGACCCCATTCTAACTTATCTACCACAGACCTATTGTGTCAATTCTAAACGCGCGATAAGGTAATAGTTTTTCATCGCAACACCTGTATTTTTACCGTGTTATAAAGAATTCATTTCGACGATAAGTAGTATGATTATGAAATCATTTGTTGCTGTACTGCACACAGGTGTTTGGCGTTGAATGCAAGTTATATTGTGGTTTTTTGCAGTTCGAAAGACGATGAGATTGACAGCAACTGTGTGGTGAGGGCTAGAGGACTTCCTTGGCAGAGCAGCGATCAGGATATTGCCAAGTTTTTCAGAGGACTTAATGTGGCCAAGTGAGTAAATTTTTTTTCTTATCTAACGACTGATAGCTGGAGAGTTATTATTGAAGCTATTCTTTGCAAGGTGTCCTGGGGAATGCGAAAAACGGAAACCGTAAACTGAGGTTATCTAGATTCTAGGTGGACCCAGAGATTCCAATCGCCTGAAGGCCTTGGTTGGTGAAATTTTAAAGCTCGACAAATCATAAATCAATCAATAGACAGATTTCAAAGTTTGTAGTTATATTGTCATCTTTTACCGCTTTTTTTATTATTATTATTATTATTATACAAATGAGAGCCTGTACATGAATGCTCAGAATTTTCCCCACCTTTATAAGCGTAGAGAAGTGATTCACCAAAAAAATAGAAACAAAATCACTTAGTAATATCACACAAGGTGTTGATAAATTTTATTTTGGAATACTTTTTTTTCAACTAGCTAGACTAATATTTTACCCTGTATGGTGATGCCTGCTTATTCTTATATCCCATTGATATTCAGTTAACGGATTAAACCAAAAAAAAATCACATTACTGGCCTTGAAAATTGCAAATTTCATTTCAATGATATATTATTATTAATAATTGATATGAGCAGAGGAAAAAGTCCTATCATACACAAAATACAGAATAAAACAAGAGGAAAATTCCAAAATCCATCTAGTCTATCCAGTCTTAACCGCTGGTCTGGATTCAGCTGATGTTGGTATGACTTTTTTATTGAGAATGTAGAATAACATGACCGAATTTGTTTTGAAAATATTAAAATGTCAAAAAAATTCCATACGCTTATGAAAATGATTAATACAGCGAAGGCTCATTAAACAATTAGAGAAACCACAATGCATCCTTATCATCTTCAAAAACTTGTAACATTTCATTTATGTAGAATTATTGTTGTATAATTCTTTGTCTCAATAGTCAAAGGGTATTAGAATCGGTATATAATTGCCATACTGGGCGAAATATCAATATTGCCAGTTGAAAAAATGAATGGAAATATTTTTTGAGCGCTCGTTCCATCGGGTGTTATTTTTTAGAGTGATAGAACTTTCGATAGGGATAACCAGGGCCGGATTAGACTCATTTCCTACCTTAGGCCAATAAAAATTTGCCGCCCCTCTGAGTTGAGGAAATTGAAAAGAAACACATACCGATTTTTTCAATCAAGTGATTTTTGCAGGAGGAGATTCAGATTACTTACTATCGTAGAAACGAAACAATCTTATTGTGTCAGAGTGTTTTTTCAATATTATTCTACATAACTTTCAAAAACACTGTGAAAGTATTTCAACCATTTCCACAAACAAAAACTTGTACGGTTGTGTTCAGAATTCAGTATAGATTATTGATTCCAAAAATCGATTTATTTTTTATTTTCGGACTAATGAAGATAGGAAATGTCCAAAATTATCTTACTCCGGTCCTGGGTTTTTTAATTTCTGGAATGACGAACGGAAGCAGTTCAAAAGGGTGATTCTATAAACTATAAAACTCAAAATGTGTCAATTGATTGTTTCAAGATTAAATTTTGAACTTCGAAATTTTCTTTTTACCTTTCAAACATCCAAAACCAAGGCACTAGTGCGATTAAATCTCTAGATATGAGTCAACCTTCATAATCTGATGCATAAGTTCATCATAAAATATCACTTGTGAACTTATTATTATTATACTATTTCTTTAACTTAGTATTCACTACTTAAGAGTTTTCTTAAACACTTAAGTAGTGTAAATCGTAGACTAAGTTTATTAGTGAATACTAAGTTAATGTGGATTTTCATCAAGTATCGGCCGAATGAATCAAATTTTATACTATTTCTATTTTATTAGCCCCTCCAATAGTTGGTAAGGTAACAAAGGGTAGGAATAGTTTTACTAAAATCTTTTGTTTGGTTCTTGAATGTTCGTCTATTCGATTCTTTGCAAACGATATGCCGTCTTGTCGGTCGGTCTAATTGGTATTTTCATTATCCTCCTCATCTCTTTCGTGTTCTTTGAATGTTTCTCTATCATTTTTGGGTCTATTATTTCTTCGATAGTCTCTATTTTCAATTCTTCATCGATGAGTTTATTGCTGACGTACTATTGGGCATATGTAGCTGTACTAATTGTTCTGTTCATTTTACGTGAATCATTCTTTCTGTTACTTCCAATAATGTACCATGTGACACCTGTATACGTTGTGCTTGATATTATGAATGCCTTGATTACCTTTATCTTTATCTTGTTTTCAAGTTAGAGGTTTGGATTTAGGAGCGGGTAAAAATGTAGTTCTTCCTTCTGATTTCCTCCATTTGTTTGTTGAATTTCAGTATTATGTCTGGAGTTAAACCCAGTTAAATTAACTGCATCTCTCCATTCTATGTTTTGGTTTTCTATTTACTTTTTCTTTCTTCATTTTTTTGTCGCCGCAGTGAACGGCAACTGTTTTCTTCATGTTTATATTGAGCTTTAATTTCTTCAAATAGCCCATTATTCTGTTAGTCGCCTATGAAATTCCCGACGTGAATATGTTGAACAACAATGGTCAGACCGATCCATGCGATTCGCCGGCTTCAACTTTTCTGGTTGTTGACCTCATACCATCTTTTTCGGTTTTAATTTTCTACTATTCCTATAGTATCTATCCCATTTTGGCTGAAATTTCTGCGTCTTCATCTTCTATATAAGACATCTTATGAAATGCTTTTTCCATATCCAGAAAAACGGCCCCGGTATTTATATATAAGTTCATTTTTTGAGCGCTCGTATTACTTACACGAGGGCTATATCATTTCGTCACGATGTCTGTATTTTTAGAATTTTGAGCCTAAAATGATCTCAATCGATAGAGTTCGACTCACTGATGACGAATCCGTCGGAAAATTCGAGTCTGTCCGTCCGTCCGGCCGTAAGCACGATAACTCTCGGACAGAACGACCTAGAATCTCAAAATTTTCAGGGTAGGTTCGAATCTAAAATGCCGCGGTTGCGTTCGTTATTGGGCATAATTCGACCAGGGGTTCCGTAAATATGGCCGTTCGAAATTTTGTTCTCCTGATTACTTCGAAACTACAGATTCGATCGAGATGAAATTTTGCACTCGAACGAAGAATGAGGTGTTCAAGCTATATGCAGAATTTTGTCCAGATCGCATAACCAGAACCATAGAAACCATAGAAAATTATAAATTTCGAACGGAAAGGCCCAGGGACTTGAAATTTTTAGGATAGGTGTGGATTTCGAATGTCGTGATCACGTTTATTTATGAGCAAAATTAGACTAGGTGCTCCGTAATTATGGTCGTTTGAAATTTATTTTTCTCGATAATTTCGAAACTACGGATTCAATGGTGACAAAATTTTGTATTTCGAAAATGATATCTTAAAGTTACATTTTGTCCAGATCGCATCACCAGAACCATAGAAACCATAGGAAATTTTAACTTTCGAAGGGAAATGCTTAAGGACTTGAAATTTTCAGGATAGGTGTGGATCGCGAATGTCGCCGTCATGTTCATCAATGAGCAAAATGAGACTAGGCGTTCCGTAAATATGGCCGTTCAAAATATTTTCGAAACTCCTGATTGGATTGGAATGAAATTTCGGACATAGATGAAGAATAATGTATCCAAACTACGTGCGAAATTTTGCCCAGATCGCATCACCAAGACCAAAGATACCGTGGAGAATTCTAGAGAATTATCAAAGAAAAAAGTGCTCACTTGACGCACTGATGTGAAGCCTGGAGTTTCGCCATTTTTTTGTCAGTTGTCAAAAATTATTTCAATTGGTTTCTAAAACTGGAAGATGCGAATCTACCTACAAGGTGGATGAACGAGCGCTCAAAAGCTCCTGACTTGACGGCTTTTTAAATTTTTTTTGTTATCTCCTGTTACTCTGATCCGTTGGCGTACCATTGAGTGTTTTTTGTGGAAATTGAACTAGTGGAAACGAATTATCTTCTCATTACATGACCACTTCTATCGAGTTCACTGGATTGTTCAGTGTTTCTCATCGAGCCTGAAATGATGAGTTGACAAGCAAGTTCTCGAATTCAGCTTTTTTTGGTATTTTCTGAGTAATTTCGCAACAACCGTTTAAATAGGACTGAAAGACGAAATATTCTAAATTTCGCTTGTGTTGCCTACCCCAGCCTCATTTCATTAACTGCATTTCAGCATTTATTGTCTTTCAGATTATTTCTGAACGTTTTGTTGTCTAATATTTGCATCTCTTTCATATCAAAAACAGGAATCTTATCAAATCCAAGATGATTCAAACAGAACTATCACAATTTATAAGAACCTTTCTTCAATTCACTGATAAGGCCCAAGGTACGGTATAACCCGAGTCATTATTCCACGAAACATGGAACCGTAGTCGGTGGAGGAATGATAAGATGTGAGACTTTGTACATAATGTTGTCTGGGTTATGATATACCACGTGAATTGTGTTGCGGTCAGTAGCTATGAGACGTGGTCAACAGTGTGTTAATTATGTGATATCGGTTCGTTTTTTTGGATGTGCATATTATTCTTCGGTGAGTTCATATGATAACGAATTTGATGTCCTCAGGTCGGCAAACGAATTATAACTTACTTCTCCATTCGAATATTGAGACGAGAAAAAAGTACGACGAAGAGCAACCATATGTTCTTTTATCTACCCCATACCTCATGAGAAAACTTACTCTTTAAGATCAGTCATTGATGATAAACGATGTTTGTGAATTCTTTTTCATTCAGCAGATATCGAAAGAAATAAAAATATTATTAGGAATACTGGGTGTTAGTATGAACCAAAATTGCATTATTTTTTCGAGCCGAGAATCGTATAAAGCGATTAGGTTGGACTCACAGATGAAGAATTTGTGGTCGAATTCAATTATGTCCAGCCCGCCGTAAACACGATAACTTTCGGAAGAAAAGGCCCAGAGTTCTGAAATGTTTGGGTTACGTTTGAATTGCGCCGGTTGAGTTCGTTCATCTGCCGCTGGGTTCCGTAGATATAGCCATCCGACATTTTTCCTCATTTATTCGCATAATATCAACTCGATCGAATTAAAACTTTGCACTTAGTTGTGGGATAACGACACGAAATCCATGAGGAATGTTAAAACATTAAAGAAGATTTAAAAAATCTTCGAGACTTCGCTATTTGAGAAACATTTCGCCATCTCTTTCTGAAATTTAGGGTATAAATAATATGAATTATGTAGAAATTCAGCTTTTTTGCTGTTCCCCCTAAAAAAAAAATTTGAGTCTTTTCGATTTGGTGTTGAGAATATTTGATACTCGATGGCTCCATCTATCGAAGTTTATGAAAATGGAATGAAATTATTTGTCACATCGACTATTGTCGGTCGTTTCATGATTTTTGAGCGCTCGTACTACTTACACGAGGGCTATATCATTTCGTCACGATGTCTGTATTTTTCGAATTTTGAGCCGAAAATGTTTTCAAACGACTATGTTCGACTCACTGATGACGAATCCGTCAAAAAATTCGAGTCTGTCCGTCCGTCCGGCCGTATACACGATAACTCTCGAACGGAATGTTCTAGAAACTTGAAATTTTCAGGGTAGGTTCGAATCTCGAATGCTGCGGTTGAGTTCGTTATTGGGAAAAATTCGCCAAGGGGTTCCGTAAATATGGCCGCTTGTTTTCCTGATTACTTCGAAACTACAGATTCGATCGAGGTGAAATTTTGCACTCAGATGGAGAATTACGTGTTCAAGCTACATGCAAAATTGCGTCCAGCTCGCATGACCAGAACCATAGAAACCATAGAATATTATAACTTTGTAATGGAAAGGCCTAGGAATTTGAAATTTTCAGGATAAGTGTGGATCTCGAATGTTGCGGTCCGTTAATCAATGAGCAAAATTTGACTATGGGTTCCGTAAATATGGTCGTTTGAAATTCAGTTTTCTTGAAAAACTCAAAACTATGAATTTGATCGTGACGAAATTTTGTATTTAAATTGAGAATGATATATTCGGGCTTTATTTTTGCAGATCGCATGATCAGAACCATAGAAACCATCATAACTTTCGAACGGAAAGGCCTAGGGACTTGAAATTTTCAGGATAGATTCGGATCACGAATTTCGCGGTCACGTTCATCATTGAGCAAAATTAGACCAGGGGTTCCGTAAATATAGCCGTTCAAACTTTTTTTTTTCTGATAATTTCGAAACTACCTATTGGGTTGGAATGAAATTTCTCACATAGATGAAGAATATATGGAAGATAATTTTCAGAGCCCTTGATTATATACTTAATGTTTATTGTTTGTCAAACCCAATGTGTAACGTTGTATATATATTATTTTTTTTTAGATTTTTATGTCATGCCTATATCTGTATTTTGTTTGTGAAATCGAATGTAGAGTTTTTTTACAGTTTCTACTTATCTATTCAGAGTTTTATGTTAATTTTATAGTAAATATTTTGCACTACTTGACTCCCCATGTAAAATTTTGATGGGATATAAAAAATTTGTTCATTCTTGCTTTTGTTAAGTTATCAAATGTTGATGTTGAAAAAAAAAAGAATAATGTATTCAAACTACGTGGGAAATTTCGTCCAGATCATATTACCAAGACCATAGATATCGAAAAAAAATTGGTGACCTAAAGCACTGACGTGAAGTCTGGATTTTCGCTGTAGTTTGAAATTTTCTTCGACAGCTGTCAAAATCTTTCCAATTGGGTTCTGAAACTGGAGAATGCGAATCTACCTACAAGGTGCATGTACGAGCCCTCAGAAGCTCCTGCCTTCACGGCAGTGCTTTACTCAATTTTTGGTTCTATATTCATGACAAATGATCATAGATTACTTATGGATGACCGCCGTGGCGATGAATTGGAACAAGCGCGCAAAATCTCCCGAGTCCCGACTTCACATCATTGCTTTTCTAATTATCTGAAATATCTATTTGCAATTATGCATTATTTACAAACGAAAAAAAATACTGGCAATAAACGCAGACAAAGGTGCTCTCCCTCAATTCACAAACGGGCACAATATGCTAGTTTGCGAGATACATATTTACACACTTCCAAAACCCCTCTTACTGGAGTTGTTGACATTTTATTCCAAACGTAGCATCAGCTCCTCGAGGCTATTTACAGGAATATCATAAACTGATATTTTTCAATTATCAAAAAAAAAGAGAAATCTAGTGGGTTTTAATCAAGAAATCTTGCAGCTCATAATGCAATTCCGCCCATTCGTATCTTTCCAAGTCGCGTCGGTGTAAATATTACCGAAAGCCAAACAAAAACGGGGCTGAAGCACTGTCATGTTGGAACCACATTCGTGGTTTGTTGGAATGCCGTCCAATTGATCGTACCTACAGTTTGTACTGCAGAAATTATGGGTAGGCAGCGCCTGTTAAACGGTTTGGAAAATATCAGGACTTCAATTTCCGTCCAAATGTATCCGAAAATGTCCATTAGAACATCAGGATTTTCGTATTGTGAATATTAGTTCATATTTCATATGAACTCGACCTCATTAGTCAAAATAATATTGGCAGCTGCTCTTGGAAAGACGAGCACTAATTCCTTGATTATCCTCAATACAAGTGAGAATTTCTTCTTCTTCTCTAGGAGTAGATACAGACTTTGGTCTTCTGGATGAATAACATTGTTTTCTCAACGAACTGGCATCTTGCCATCTTTGGTGATGTCTTCCAAACCTACGATACAAAGGAAGCTGGCGATTCTGAAGCTCGGTAGCAAACCCGTCATTAGCACGACCAACATGAAATGCAAGTTGGTTTTTTTCTGCGTAAGAGTGAATAATCATAGCAAACAAAGACTTGTGCACTGTCATTTCATGTAAACATCAGCCAACCATGAAGAAAAATGTTATATGATGGATATGTAGACACAAAAATTCAGTAGGATATGCCGAATAGGTTCTGAGAAACCAAAGATTTAAAAAGTTTTTTTTTTTAAATACTTCTAGTGATACGATCCTGCCGAATTTCACATGAACCTTTTTGTCGTTATTTTACAACTACATACTTACGAAGTTTCAGTTCCATCGAATAGGTACTTAAAAATTATTGTAATTATTGTAAAAAATAACAGACGGTTATATCTACGAAACCCTGAAAATGTCGAAACCTTAGGCTGTTTATTTCGAGAAATATCATGTTTACGATCGGGCGGACGGATGGACAGAATTGAATTTGACTACCAATTCTTCATCTGTGAGTTCAACCTAATCGTTGAAGACCTCTCTCGGCTCAAAATTGAAAAAATTACAGAATTTGCGGAAACATGTGTTTATTAAGACTTTCTTGTTCGATTTGGTCCAAACTATAGCTTTCTTGAATATTTCACACTGTTTGCTTATCACCATGAATGATGAATTGGCGACAAAATTTGAGCAACTGGTCAAAATGGAAAAACGATCTTATACCAAACATTCAGCTATCTTTCGAATGTTGTTGGTGAATTTCTGATAATAGATTTTTACAGTTTTCTCTACAATTATTTTGTTAGATAATTATTGGTGTTTATCTGGTTTTCCAGTACCACAATAGGTACGCGATAGATTTGGGGCAATTATTCAGGCAAGTTCCCGCAAATCTACCGTAGAAGTTCCTTGGTCATCGAGATATCACCAGCGTGCATATAATCTGCATGAATAATTATTTTTATCTGCTCCTATCAATACATATTTTTCCTTTGTTTCAACCAATACTTCCTTTCACTGGTTTGGTAACGTTTTAACTCACGCACTGTTCGATAGTTTCCATGTTGATTCACACATTGATTTGACCATTTCAGAGGTGGTGTAGCACTTTGCCTGTCACCACAAGGAAGACGTAACGGAGAAGCATTGGTTCGATTCATTAATCAGGAACACCGAGACATGGCTCTGAAAAGGCACAAGCACCACATAGGCTCGAGGTACATCGAGGTGTATAGAGCCTCTGGAGATGACTTCCTCTCTGTTGCAGGCGGCTCTAACTGCGAAGCGCAGGCGTTTCTATCTCGTGGAGCCGCTGTAATCGTGAGAATGAGAGGTTTGCCCTATGACTGTACTGCTAAGCAAGTGGTGAGTATATAAAGGGGTGCTTTAATTATTTCGTGGTATATAATTTTGAGTTGGCAACATTTCAGTCATCAGGCACTACTATGGGACGGTTTCACAATGCCTGGTTATTCTTCAGGTAACTTGACCAAACACTATTCGGGTTAAAGTTTCGGTTAGGAAGAAGATTAACGGTACATAAGCCATTGGTTAGTGCCAAACCAGCAATTGTGGAACACTTTCCTATGGTTAAAGTCTTAACTTCAGGTTAAGTATTGGTAACCAGACATTGTGAAACCGGCCTATGTCGATATTCTTCCATTAGAGCTATCAATTCGATACTATGGATTCCTTCAGCCCCACGTTTCCCCCAAAAATGATTCCATTCAAGACGTTTAATTATATCACAACAATATTACCGTGATTTAATTGAATTCAAAGTTCTATATCTCGAAATGAAATACCCTTAATTTGAAAAGTAAATTCTTGAGGACGTTACAGTTCCTTTGTTTCAATGTGCACTTTTCCAGAATGAACTAAGGTTCTCTTCGATGACTAATACATTTCTTCGCGAAAACATTCGAAGATTAGTTAAAATAACATTTTTTATATTCACAGTTGGAATTCTTCTCATCAGGTGAGAACTCTTGTACCGTACTGGACGGTAACGACGGGGTTCTTTTTGTGAAAAAGTCTGACGGTCGGGCGACAGGTGACGCTTTCGTTCTCTTCGCCAGTGAGTCTGACGCTCCAAAAGCTCTCTCCAAACACAGGGAATGCATAGGCTCGCGTTATATCGAACTGTTCAGGTCAACAACCGCTGAAGTTCAACAGGTGAGTTGTTTGATCCTTTGGTTCTACTCAGGGAATCAGATAGTTCGCATTGAAACTCACATTTTTCCTCTCTCTAGGTTTTGAATAGAACGTTAGACCCAAAAGTTTATGAAACACCCGCCCCAATTCTACCTCCAATCCACCCTGTGCCTTTATTGCCACAACACATTATCACTTCGGGGACAAGAAAAGACTGCATTAGATTAAGAGGTTTGCCTTACGAAGCCCAGGTCGAACATATTCTGGATTTCCTGGGCGACTATGCCAAAAATATCGTCTTCCAAGGTGTACATATGGTCTACAATGCTCAGGTATGTTCGATTTGCTCATTATCTAATACAGAATAGTTCAATGTCGAAATGTATCAACGAGTGAAACAATTAAATTTAATTTGCGCTTTGTATACCACCGCGTATTATGACGTTCTGTACAATGATGGTCTAGGGGAAGAGTCTTCTATGTCGAAGAGGTCTAGTAGTAAGTACGGTATGAGGAAGACAACTGTCCAAGATCTCTTAGTGACCATAGGAAGTTCGGGAAAACTGATGTGGCAGGACATTGAGCACTATAGGCCTTGCAGAGCAAGCCAGAAGAGGAAACCCATCTCCATGTTCATGCATAATATTGACGCAAGTGACATTCTTTAGAGCGATCCAGAAGTGTCCGAAGCTGATGAAAGTCATTTAATTCTCAATAGACTTGTGAGAGGCGTTGTGGTCTCGAAGGCTTCATAACCAACCCCTAGTATATCTTGGGATGAGCTCATTTACGAATATAAACAGGGTGTCCTAGATGTTTCTACTAGACGTTTCTTGAAAACTGGCCTTATTTGAAATCTGAAAATTGGGATTATGATATTGTTCGACTTTATCTACTGGGCTAAAATATTCTTGAAGCCTGAACATTTTCAGTTATACAGGGAGTGAAAATAAATTTCTCGAAAAATTTTTTTGCATTTTTTCGTCTCTTATATAATGATTATTCAATTGTAAATATATTTCTGTTCAAAATATTGAGAAAAAAAAATTAAAAAAAGGGAGATATGCATAGTAAGTATGTATTATGTTCGTTATTCGTATTCTCAATATTTCAAGCATAAACTGTTTTTACATTTTCGAAGTAGAAGAATGGCTGAATATTGTGCATCTTCTAAATTTGGAAAAGTCGTCACAGAATGTTTCAAATATTTCGTCAGAAATTCTAATCAGAATTTTCCCATAACTTTTGTTTTTTGAAAAAGAACCCTATTTTTGAGCGCTCGTACTACTTACACGAGGGCTATATCATTTCGTCACGATGTCTGTATTTTTCGAATTTTGAGCCGAAAATGGTCTCAATCGACTATGTTCGACTCACTGATGACGAATCCGTCGGAAAATTCGAGTCTGTCCATCCGGCCGTCCGGCCGTCCGTCCGGCCGTCCGTAAGCACGATAACTCTCGAACGGATCAACCTAGAGACTTGAAATTTTCAGTGTGGCTTCAGTTCCCAAATGCCTCGGTTAAGTTCGTTAATGGGCCAAATTTCACTAGGGGTTCCGTAAATATGGTCGTTCAAAGTTTTGTTCCCCCGATAACTTGAAAACTACAGATTTGATTGAGATGAAATTTTGCACTCAAATGGAGAATGAGGTGTTCAAGGTACATGTGAAATTTTGTCCAGATCGCATGACCAGAACCATCGAAACCATAGAAAAACATAACTTTCGAACGGAAAGGCCTAGGGACTTGAAATTTTCAGGATAGGTGTGGATCTGAAATGTCGCGTTCACGTTTATCAATAAGCAGAATTATACTAGGGGTTCCGTAAATACGGTCGTTTGAAATTTTGGTTTCTCGATAATTTCGAAACTACGGATTCGATCGATATGAAATTTTGTATTTTAATCGAGAATGATATATTGAAACAATATTTTGTCCAGATCGCATGACCAGAAACATAGAAACCATAGAAAATTGTAACTTCTGAACGGAAAGGCCTAGGAACTTGAAATTTTCAGGGTGGGTTCGGATCGCGAATATCGCGGCCACGTTCATCAATGAGCAAAATTAGACTAGGGGTTCCGTAAATATGGCCGTTCAAAATATTTTTTGCCTGATAATTTCGAAACTACTGATTGGATTGGGATGAAATTTTGCACCTAACTTAGGAATAATGTATTCAAACTAAGTGCCAAATTTTGTCCAGATCGCACCACCAAGACCATAGATACCGTAGAAAATTCTAGCGAATTATCGAAAAAAAATTGGTCACCTAAAGCACTGACATGAAGTCTGGAGTTTCGCCTAAGTTTCGAAAATTCCTTCAATTGATTTCTAAAACTGGAAAATGCAAATCTACCTACAAGGTGCATGTACGAGCGCTCAAAAGCTCCTGCCTTCACGGCAGTGCTTTTCGTAATTTTTTTATGTTTGCGTTGGATTCTGCGAAGAAAAATAATGATAGTGTCCAGAGTTGTTTATGATCCTAAATTAAATAATTTCTGATTTATCAAGGATTTTCTGAATTTATGTCGTCCGAAGAGATAAATTTATAAAATCTGTTTTATAAAAATAATCTGTTTTCCTAGAAGATAAATTATCCCAATAATTTCCTATGAACACAGATTATTTTTATACACACAGATTTTATGAATTTGTCTCTACGTTCCATAAATTCAAGAAAACCTTATTAACTCAGGAATACAATTAGGAGAATAAACTTCTTTGAACACTATCATTATTTTTCTTCGAAGAATCGAACGCAATCAAAAAAAAAATTACGAAAAGCACTGCCGTGAAGTCAGGATCTTTTAAGCGCTCGTACAAGCACCTTGTAGGTAGATTCGCATTTTCTAGTTTTAGAAACCAATTGGAAAGATTTTGAGAGCTGTCAAAAACAATTTCAAACTTCGCCGAAAATCCAGACTTCACGTCAGTGCTTTAGGTGACCAATTGTTTTTTCGATAATTCCCTAGAATTTTCTACGGTTTCTATGGTCTTGGTAATGCGATCTGGACAACATTTTCCACGTAGTTTGAATATATCATTCTATATCTATGTGCGAAATTTCAATCCAATCCAATGGGTAGTATCAGGAAAAAAATGTTTTGAACGGCCATATTTACGGAACCCCTGGTCTAATTGCTCATTGATGAACGTAACCACGAAATTCGCGATCCGAACCTACCCTAAAAATTTCAAGTCCCATTTTGAGTCTCGAAAAATACAGACATCGTGACGAAATAATATAGCCCTCGTGTAAGTAGTAGGTACGAGCGCTCAAAAACAGGGTTCTAATTCAAAAAACAAATTCTGATCACAATTTTTTAAAACATATTTGAAACAGCCTGTGACGATTTTTCCAAAATGTAGGAGACGCACAATTTTCTACCATTCTTCTACTTCGAAAATCTAAAAACAGTTTATGCTTGTAATATTAAGAATAGGAATAACGAACATAATACTAACTACGCATATCCCCCTTAATTTTCAGTGTTTCTTCAATATTTTGAAAACTGTTCCGACGAATGCAACGATTCAAATAGAAATTTATTCAGAATTGAATGATCGATCATATAAGAAAGAAAAATTTCGAGAAATTCCTATATAACTGAAAGTGTTCAGGCTTCAAGAATATTTTGGGTCACTAGATAAAGTCGTACAATATCATAATCCAAATTTTCATATTTTAAATAGGACCGGTTCTCAAGAAACGTCTAGTAGGCATTCGTACTGGGGACACCCCATAGAGAATAATCATTATTGAAATTAACATGCAGTTCAATTAGCTCTTGTTATCATTATAATATCCGTTTGAATGTATGTAAGAAGATGTTCCTAATGAAATAAAATATTCGTAATTGATCACTTTGTGTTACATTTTTTTTGGGTCCAGTTGTTATCTATTGATAATATTTTCCAGGGGCAGCCAAGTGGCGAAGCTTTTATTCAGATGAATTCAGAGCAATCGGCGTTCCTAACTGCCCAACAGAAACACCATCGCAACATGGTGTTCGGAAAGAAACAACGCTACATCGAGGTCTTCCAGTGCTCAGGCGAAGACATGAATCTCGTACTTACGGGAGGAATTCCAGCTCCAGTGTCACCAGCAAAGGCGGCTCCTGCTCTACTCAGTCCCGGTATGTTGCCTTCAATTGCTCCATTACCTCCAACTAATATACCTCCTCCACCACCACCCAGCACTTCTGTGGTTAGTAGTCAGGTTCATCAGAGTTTAGTCACGACGACCCCGAGCTCTCAGAATTTAGGTTGGGACAATCAGAATTTCCTCGCCCAAGAGCAGGCGCATCAAGCTCAGATGATCGCGCATCAGAATTTGATCGCGAGGCAAAACCAAGCGGCACAAATGCAGAACCAAATGCTAATCATGAATCAGATTGCTCAACATAACTTGGCTGTTCTGAACCAGCAAAACCAGATGGGTACGGTTTCTCCCGCTAGTTCAACTCTACCGTCTTCCATGATGAAACCTCAAATGTCTTTCATGCCCCATCTGCTTCCGCAAGCACACCATCCCTTAGTATTCCTGCCTCCCAGGTTTGGAATGTCTTCATTGCCTATTCCTAGAGCCCAAATGTCATACCCGCATCAATTCATGCATGGTGCATCTCCTGCAATGTATCCACTCGTTCCCCAGGCACCCGTCGCGGTAAAAAGATCTTATTCGGATGCTTTCGCCGAACAAAACACGGCAGCGAAAAGAGCTTACATTCAACCCGGTAGTGGTACAATTTATCAACAGTTTTATCCTAATATGTGAAGAAAGCTGCCTTTCATTGAAATGCTCAAATTAGGATAGTATACGGAGTGTCCCATTGAAGATTTATATGGAGGCTTTAGGTGAAATTATTGTAGATGTTCTGACGGATCGAGTTAAGAGGTCATCAACATTTATATCCACATTTCAATATGGAATCAGGGTCGAGTTGCAAATCATCTTAACTCGCCGGGAGTATTTTTAATTTCGATCTTTGATTTTTAAAAAGAACAAATTGTCGTACATCCTTAGACAACCCTTATGGTATGCAAAGAGTGTTCAAGCATTTGTCAGAGACGAATATCATCAATAAAAAAAGTCTAGCTTCAAATGATGTGCAACTTGAGACTCAGTCCCCATATGGATTATAAAACTCTAATCCCATGCTTTAGTAGCAATGATACTATGAACGATCTAGTATTTTCATATATCACACTTTATAATCACCTAAAACCTTCATGTTAAGTTTTCGTTGAACCACCCGGAATTTTCACGAAGTCCGATTGCAAGTAGATGCGAATAAATGGATCGATTAATCTTCCCCTTGTTAATTTTTTTCATAACTTTCGTCTTATGACCAAGTACTAAACATTGATTTCATTTGTTTATTGATCGTTATGGTTGAAACTGCAATTGTACATACAAAAAAACGTGAAGAAATGTCTCGACAATGCCCTATATATTTTTACATAGTTATAATGTATTCAATTAATTAAAAAGTTCAAATCGTGAATTCAATTCCGTTTGTGGATTTTATTCGTTCACGATTTATCTACATTCCTTCGATTGATATAAAGTTAATATTTCTTGTTATCGTTGTAATATATATTAGTCTATTGATTAGTTATTGATAGTTACTTAATTTGAATTGAAATGAATTGTTAGAATGAACAAATTTTTTTTCGATGAAACTCATTTATATGAGGTTGTGATTCATTGTGATCCATTCTGGATACGGTATGGACGATCTCAAGAATTCAAGAATATTTCCACAATATTCTGAATAGAAAGCCCCTCCTTATACTTGACGTTATTCTCAATAATTTGCCTTAAGTAATACAATACGCCTAGCAAATGTGCCTTAAAGAAGCGAATAATTTCTCTACGAATGTCTTATGAGATTACTGATGATGCTCAACAGTGATGCGTTCTGACTAAAAATTGAATGGGTCCAGTTCGGTATTCAATTACTCAACGAATAGTGGTCAAAATTCTGATGAACCTGACTCTATTGCTCATATCCGGTGTCGGAACAATAATTGTGCCTTTTTATTATTGGGACGAAAAATATGTGATTATATAGACATTCCAAGAACTAGTTTGTTAGTATTTACACATATCATTATTCTGATATTCTCTTTATAGATGTGCATCTATTTTTCCACTTTTGTTTACCTCGTTCGAATTTATGAATGTTCAGGCAGCTTTTGTTATAACATACATTATTGTTGCAACTAATTAGTCTTGGATTTGGGTGTTATTATTATCTTTTTCTGGTAAGGAGACTAAAATTCGACTGAATATAAACCGGAACTGAAAATTGAAAATTAACACTGGATGTATTGTTCAACCGGATTTACACAAAACAAATTATTTAAAGTAAGTTTCCAATTATGTCCAGTCGCTATTTTACCCACCAAATGGGTAGTACTGAAATGACAAAACACTGAGTTGATCTGGAAAATTCAAACAATGTACAAAATAGAATACCCACATATTGAGATATATTTCATTTATTATATAATGGGTCTTAGATTTGTTTTTAGTCTATAGATTATTCCAACGGATCGAGAAAAGTGATTGGAACTTGAGCTATGTTTTATTTGTAGGACTTTAGAATAAGCCTCCTTGTATTTTCCTTAGCTTACGCTAGATTCAATGTGTTTTGGTGTGTTCCCGCCTGTCATATTATAACTTGGTGTTGGTTGGAGTTTTGTAGCTTGGGTTCTGGTTTTTAGAATTAGTATATATTCCTGTGTTTCACAAAGAGCAAGATCTGAATATATACTTTTTCTTGGTTGGTATTGTTTTGGCATATTTTTCTGTTTGCTACCGCGATGAATCTTATATGACGGAAAAAATATGCTTCGCTACAAAACTTCAACGTGCACACGAGTTGAAATATGTGGTCTCACTATAAAAAGCAACCTAAGCAGAATGTTGGGTTTATTGGTGTTCATTGGTATTACAACTAACAGCTCAAATTCTTTAACTTTGCTGCCCATTTCTCCAGCATTGTATTTCCGATTTACTAACTTGTTTTCAAGGAGACTCGAGTTCCTCTGAAATATCTATCATCCACGTTTTCTGATTCGTCGTATTGAACATACTTGTATATCGTGGTGTTGGTTATTATCCGATGAATCGTCGTTGACGTTCCCACTTGGAAATTTTTCTCGCCGAGTACATCATTTAATCGGTCCTTCATATTCCAGTCTTCAATTCATTTGGTCATTCGGATTTCCAATCACAAAGTGACTAAACTAAAAAACTGAGATATCTCATCCTAAAAGAACAACAGATCATGAAATCAACTGCCTGCGAGTCGCATAAGACGGTTCCAAACGATATACAATGAAACCACGCCTGTGGAACCCAATCTCATATGCTTCGTTTTCACAGCGTTCAGAACAAGTTTAGTTCCGAACCAGTTCGGAATCGTGTGCGACCGTCTCATGTGACTGTCGCGCGATCGATTTTGTATTTTGTGGTTAGTTTTAGGTAAGTTTTGAAGGAATACAGCTCAAGATTTTTACTTCTGTTCATATTTAGGAAGATAAGCATGTTTGGATGTTACTAATTTTGAATAAGTTAGGGAGGTATCATGTTGTGAATGTGTAGGTATGGTAATATTATAGATGAAAAACTTTGGTATAGAACTCCTGCAAATTTCGACAGACAAAAATTTCATTTTCCAATTTCGTTGAAGATTTCAAACGTGAAATCAATTAAAATTCAATGAATAATTTATGAATTATAACAATCGGTAATTTTACCAAAGTAGCAAGCAAAACTCATATAAGTTGTTCCGCCTTTTCTACAGCTGCATCATAAAGTACTTTTCGTTAGATTTTTAGTGTTGAGCTGATTCGAATCGAATCTACTGGATGCGATGTCCAATATAAGGTAGGACTGCATTTTTGCAATTGTGAATTAAGATACTTTTCTTGAGTATGGCCACTAAGAAAAATCTCAAGCTTTATTGATTTATTTCGATTGAGTAAAACACAATTCTCGAAGGAAACATAGTATCTTAGGTCAATTTGCGAACGATACGCATCTTATAACAGGATCCAAGATTTTCTATTGATTATGATCCTCTGAAATATATTTTGATTTTTCCAATCCAGATTTTTCGCGTAATTCTCATTTGAGTCCGCGAAATGCTATTCAGAAAATTGTGGACTGATCAATATTTCCGAAAAAAGATCAGGGCATGCTTGTCGAAAAGTATCATCAAAGCTACATTGACTAGCGGAAGTATCCAAGGAAGTTAATATTTTTTAACTCTTTGAAACACATTATTTCCTGTACTGTATGCAGCAGCTCTGTTTCATTTTATAATTATGTCCTTATTATTTACACAATTAATAAATGTTTGTCACATTAATGCTTGGGTTTGTTGTTAGTTCTCCTCTTGCTATAAATATGGTGCTCATTTCTTGATCAATTCTCTTCGTTACCGTCCTTACAATAAAAAAATTAAACAGTTGAAAATATAAGCTGTTGAAGTTCCATTTCCAAAAAATGTATAAATTTTTTTATGTTGGTTGTGAAAATAAATTTCATTTTATAAGAGCGGATAATTCAACGTTTCTGTGCATGATCTCTTTGAAACTTGTCATACGTGAATTCCACATTTCAGAATCAAAGTTCAAGACAGATGAAATACAAGAAAATCATAATCCTGGAGTGAAAACTCGGACCTAAACAGCAGCAGTATATTCATTAATTAAGCCGACCTTAGATTTATTTTTGAAACAGCATTGGACTGACGGCAGATGCCCCAAATTTAAAAGTGCGTGAGCCTACTTGGATGGTAATTTCAGACATGTTTCTCAAGAAAAACGCGAATTAGCCAACGAAAAGATTCAGTAGGCCCAAACGTTATTATTTGCCAGTTTACATGATAAACAACTATTAAATCGAGATATGAACGAGCGAAGCTATTATCATTTTGCCATAAAACAATGTGATTTTATAAGCAATAATATACGAACAATAAATCTCCATTAATTGCTCAGAGAAAAGTTAGATGTCAAATTTGTTCATGTTCGTTTTGATATTACAACCGAGAATGAAGAACTTCAGAAGCGAAGTGTTATCTACTTTAGTATTTCGGATTTT
Organism: Aphidecta obliterata; assembly: GCA_963966015.1. Taxonomy (NCBI): domain Eukaryota; kingdom Metazoa; phylum Arthropoda; class Insecta; order Coleoptera; family Coccinellidae; genus Aphidecta; species Aphidecta obliterata. Next base: position 28,171,618 of record OZ014427.1, on the reverse strand, counting down.
AAAATCCATAAATTTCAATGTGGGGTCTGGAGCGTCTTCCAAAGTTTTGCACAATGGGGTAGCAGTAACAAGTTTCAAAGAAGTCGTACTGAAATGGAAAATAATTCTATGTTATGCATCCAATACAGAATTTAACGTTTTAAAGGAATGTTGGAATTATTGCAAGAGATCGTTGGATTCTGATTTGATTCTTTACTTGATAGGAATCTTCTTTACACTATTTAACTGATACACAATATCTCTTATTAATATGTTGCAATTTCGTCAAGATGGATATCTGCTGATTATATTCAAAAATTGAATAAACCATACATTTCACACAACTTCGGAATTAAAGAGGTGCCCGTTAGTCATTGATCAAACGGGGATAGGTAGATAGAGATTGCTCCACTTCGTTCCGGTTTTAGACTTCAAAGAATATTTGGGATGGATATAAAAATTGCAACTCTGGAATGAAATAATGTAGCTTATTGAGATGAAATTTTTGCATGTTGGAATGCTACAGCGGTATTTTTTCTTCTGCTTTCCTATAAAAAAAACTATTGACAGAAATAGTTTAAAAGAACACCATCCAGAAAATATGCCCATTTCACCGAACTCTTCTCCACTATCATCGCATTTATTTGACATCTTATATTTTCTATCTATGATGCTTCTTTGTCGCGGTTCTCTCCATTCTATGTAACATTTCTTCGAGGAAAAGAAGTCACTTTTTCAAAATGAAAAAATGTCTTTCCCAAGAAGCTACGCTTGAAAAAGGATATTTTCTGACAATTTACTCTTCAGTAACACTTTCTGTTTTGCTGATATTTGTTTCATACCGCAGTAATTATTTTTAACAACCGTCATAAAAATTCGTTCAACTGTATAGGATTTTTTCGGTTCCAAATGACCTTCTATCTATCTTTTACCTATAACCAATTTGATCTATGACTTATGGGTCCTCTGTATACATAATTTCCAGACAAAAATTTTTGTCAATTTTATTCCTGCCGTTGATTTGATAAACTCGAGAAAGTTGAAGGTCCATCTGTTGTCAACTTTTTATGGATTCCCAAATTGCCTCGAAGAAGCCATCGGTGTTGCTTTTTCTCCATCGTTCTTCTTGGTCTTAGAAGTAATTTTTCATTAAATTCAATGAATTAACTGACAAATCGAAAGCTGGCCTCACTTGAATTTGACATGGCGGTTTTAGGTGATAAAACCGTAAAAATAAAAAAAAGGTCAATGTTAGTTGGCCAGTGAATGCTTTAAGGTCCTATTTGCATCATCACTTTCACTCTTCAGCAAGAAATTACCAACCTCTTTTATTTGAATAAGGAATCTCGGTCGAGTCGCACAACATTGGAAAAAGTCCTTCAAATACTCTGAGCAGTGGTATACAGTCATTATGAACTGTACTTAAAAAAAAAATTTTCATTTCGGAACTGAAACGAAAATTGTATTCCACTGTTGAGAAAATTCGAAGGGCTCTTCAGTGAAGTGCGCCTAGACCCTTATTCCCTGATCAAATCATTAATGTTGATCATCGACAGTGGATGTGGCAATGGTGCTAATAAGAAGAAAATATATTGCCCTGCAAACCAGCTAGAGCATTTTTTAAATCACCCAAACCCTGTATGAACTACCATTTGAAACGATCATGGTATGTACGCCGATCTTAGAAATATTACGGTATGACATCGTAGACGACCAAAATCAAGAGCATCAGACGATTTCCAACATTCATTTTCACGGGTTCATATCCGCGACAATTTTTTCAAAATTGCCTCATAAATTATGTCTTCAAGAAATGAGCATCATAAAAATGTGGGCTAGTTAAGGGTAGCTCCGGGATGGAAGTCATACGTGGTGTCTGCTGCCGACATGGTAGAACGGTTAAAATTCTGCTACATTGTGGTGAGTCTCTTTTACTTATTTATCCTTTAGTTCATTTCCTTCATTACACGTAGTCATTCGGGAAAGCTTCCTTTACGGAAGCGTCTCGACATTTCAACAAGTGTTAGGTATTTACTTGGTGCGAGGAAAGAAATTACTTCATCCAGCATGTAATAATCATCAATTCATGTGTTAGAATAGTGTCACTAAAAATGTATAGATTTTATGTTCCTTCTGGGTTTGGTAGCCCCGGTAAAGGCTTGGTCGGTCTTAGAAATATTGATTATTTTATTCTTTCGGAACAATGGCCTACCCATTGAGTCGGAATTGATGAGAAGAGGGAATGTAACAACCAATGGTATAGAGCGCAGAAGATGGAATATTTTGCAAATAAGCCCCCAAATTTTTTTTATCGTGAAGAATATTTTCTATTTCGAGGTGAAATTTTCTTCATCAATTATATGTTCCTATCGAACTTTACGAAAAAGTGGACCCCCTGTAGCTTCATGTTGCGTCGAAATAAAGTATTTAATAACTGCAAAGATTACAATTGAAAGCTAATCAGTATATAAAGGGCATTTCGATGGTTTATAATTTCAAGATGAGATTTCTTTGACTGAAATACGAAAAGAGGTAAACATTTTTCATTGATTTCCATATAATACTTCAACAACATTGAATAGAATTCAAATGGTTCAATGTTGGGTAACTTAATGAGATGAACATGAAAAATTGTCTACTTAAGATACCGTTCGTAGAATTGAATGGTTTTTTTTCAAACGTACAAAAAGAACGTCATATTTCGACTGACAGGATCATCGAAAAGGTCTACTTTCCCTCCGCCGTAGGGAAATGTGTCGCTATGTCAACGATGAATTACATTTCCGTACGCCGTAGGGAAAAATGTAATTAACTATCAAAATCAATTTTGCGAGACAACCGTAACTAGGCAAACTTTCTATTGATCACTCAATTATAACGATCGTAAATATAAATTCAATCTCTAGATTTTAATGAATTTCCAAGCGTAAAAAAAAAAAAAATATTTTTTTTGGAGGAGAATTGACTTTTCACTCCGTTCGGCGGGTAATTGAAAGGGAGTGACACTTTTCCTTCTTAAGAAGTAATATACTTTATTGAACAGGTTCGGACAGATAGATGATGATATTTGGTTTTCTATAATTCTTCTATGATGAATACAGAATGTATGCGAAAGAGGCCAATAAGTTTTATTTTCAGTGGCACTTATTGAAAATTGAGAAAGTTCTGGCTGCTCTTTAGCTCTCAAACAAAATTGAATTATTTTAACGGTGATTCATCAAAATGACTCGAAATATCATCATTCCGTGATAATAGAATGAAAATTTAAGTTTCGTCTGTAGATGTTGAATTTTAACCTTGTATTATTTAAGTGTCAAACTACCTTCGAAAGGAAAACTCAGCAATTACATTGCAATTAGTTCAACTCTCCTGCTTACCTGTTAAGGCTAAAGCGATTCAATCCTTTCCAGATATCACTCTGAAACTGTTCATCTTCTCAAACTACCCCATTGGTTGTTGCAATTTTGGTTTCATAAGATACAGCAGTTATGGTCCTAGCTAATATGCTTTCTTTATTTCGAAAAGAAGAGTTGCATTGACCAGAATCTTATAAAATGTTTGAAACAAAATTTAAAAGGTGTTGGATCACTTGTTGAATTGCTTTCATGAACAGAATATATACACTGAGTTTTTGATAAACTGACATGTAAAAAAAAACGAAAAAAAAAATTGGACCCCATTTGTAGTTTGTCTCTCATTTGAACCGCTAATCAAATTCTGATATTTTTTTTATTGATTTTTTCAAAATATCTAGGTGGAAACATGATACCTACAGCCTTTCATCCAGGACCTAACTTCCCTGGATATGCTCCTGTTCAGATCGCTGCCACCCCACTGGGTCCAAGACAGTTCGTTCCTCATCAGATCATTTATTGGCCTTATCCCAGTCCACCGGTATCGCCAACTAATTATTATCCAACTATGCCGCCTCCTGGTGCTCTGCAACAGCAGCAGCAACAGCAACAAATGGTAAGTGCCTAGACAAAGTTATGTGTCCTCATTAAATAAAACGAACATATTACGCACTAGCTATCTGAGAGGCGTCCGTAACGTGCTTAATGGACATCAGTCATGAATTACAAATGACTGATGGAATCCAAATGACAAATGAATGAATTTGGTAAAACTCATCCCAACACATTACGCGACTTCAGTAAGTTTGAATTGTTGAATGATGAAAATAGGAAAATACCACCACAAATTGAGTACAAAATACCTACAATTCCCACAATTACCACTTTGCCACAGTCTGATGATGATCTGATCTCAAGTTTTGAATATCGAATGTAATTCACTTACCTACCTTCGCCTCTGCTCCCATTTTTCCATTTTTTCTGTTATAGACTTACGGAGGTCCTCCTTGTTTTTATACAACCACAATATTATTGAACAAAACAATTGCGGCAAATAACAGTTATGCAGCAACACGGATAGATAACATTCTTCCGAAAAATGTATATGAACAATTCGTGGAAAGCTCTGACGTTAACTCAGGAGCTTTCTCGCGCTTGTCCCATCTATGAATAGAAATCTTCATTTTTAATTAACGTTTAACAAAAATCCGTCTTATTCTAACACCCTCTAAACAACAAAAAAGTTTTACATATAAAGCACTAGCAGACCCGGCCACGCCTTGCTGTGGCTAAAGTATACGTTACCTAAATTGAATTCTAGTGAAATATTCAATAAAGTGGAATTATTATTATTATAAACCCTAACCTACCCCTAACTTAAACCTAACCTCACCCCTTCCTAACCCTTTTTTTCGGCTTGAGAAAAGATTCGTTGCCAGATTCGACCCCGACCCGTGTCGTGGGATTTGTCGGTTTGGCTTAATGTTGTTGCCGACCTACTAAAAAAAACACAACTTGGGGATATGCGAGGACCACCGGAAAAGACATCCCGGTCCGTAATTCGATGATACCCGATGAATAGCGGTCCTGTCTCTTTTCTCCTCATGTCTCCTGTCACAAAGCCGTAAACGCCTTCCAGTATCCTCCATGCTGTATCATTTTCCCTATAATATACTCAACTGGTGGTAAGCGGCCTATCTTTCCCACCAGTGCGTTCCTTTCCTCCGTCCATCTGATCTGAGGCTGTGCTTCGGGTCGTCCACAACGTGGCATGCATGACAGATCATCCCGGCCTATCCTCTTAGTAAAGGTACCATGAGATCCATGCCCTGTCAAAAATTGAGTTAAATAGTACCCGGTCGTTTTTTGCTCAGATTGGATCCATTGCTCCAAATTCCTGATCAGACTGCGCGTCTGCGGCATTTCGCCCTCCACCATCCACTCTTTCCTGCAATTTACTCAGTGTCTTCCTTCCTGCAATACGTCGATTGCCCGGTAGTGCTCCTCCTATTGTTTAAAATAAAGGAAGTATCTTTGCACCATCATTGGATATATTGGTGGGAAGCCAGCAATCACTTGGACAGCCTCCGCCGACACAGTTCTGTATGCCGAACCTACCCTTATCTCTCAAGTTGGATTTAACTGACACACAGTTCGTAAAATAAAATCATTCGCATAAATATTTGACAACCAATATATATGTCAATCATTTTTCATGAATGACATTATTCTACATTCTTGACAATTACGAATTCTATGAACATTCTGTATTATTCTCCAGTTCTGAAACAGTTCCAAATTTCTTCAGTTTGAGGAAAGACCCAGAAACTTGGCATCACTCCTCGCAGGATATCGCTAGGATCGACAGATCGGTGTAGTGGAGACGCGCTCTCCTGTCGTCGATTTGAGCCCCATGTTGCCGCGTGGATAATTATCAGTCTCTGTCATAATAAACAAATAATTTGCAATAAGGATATATTGCAACTATAAATCGAAATATAAACTATCCTATCTTGTAAGTTGGATCAAATTGCACACAGTGTGCAAAAACTTGATTGAAATCGGTTCAGTATTTTAGAAGACAATTCCGGACAAATAACGTGACACTTAATTTTCGACTTACACGAGGGCTATATCATTTCGTCGCGATGTCTGTATTTTTCGAATATTGAGCCGAACATGGACTCATTCGACTAGGTTCGACTCACTGATGACGAATCCGTCGGAAAATTTGAGTCTGTCCGTCCGTCCGTATACACGATAACGATCGAACGGAACGACTTAGAAACTTGAAATTTTCAGGGTAGGTTCGAATCTCAAATGCCGCAGATAAGTTCGTTATTGGGCAAAATTCGACTAGTTGTTCCGTAAATATGGCCGTTCGAAGTTTTGATCTCCAGTATACTTCGAAACGATCGAGGTGAAATTTTGCACTCAGATGGAAAATTACGTTCAAGCTACATGCAAAATTTTGTCCAGATCGCATGACCAGAACCATAGAAACAATAGAAAATTATAACTTTGTAATGGAGGGGCCTAGGGACTTGAAATTTTCATCAATGAGCAAAATTAGACTAGGGGTTCCGTAAATATGGTCGTTTGAAATTTAGTTTTCTTGATCATTTCAAAACTACGGATTTGATCGTGACGAAATTTTGTATGTTAATGGAAAATGATTTATTCTAGCTACATTTTTTTCAGATCGCATAACCGGAACCATAGAAACCATAGAAAATTATAACTTTCAAAAAGAAAGGCCTAGGGACTTAATATTTTCAGGGTAGGTTTGGATCGCGAATTTCACGGTCACGTTCATCAATGATCAAAATTAGACTAGGGGTTCCGTAAATATGGCCGATGAAAATATTTTTTTCCTGATAATTTCGAAATAACTCATTGGATTGAAATGAAATTCTGCACATAGATGATGAATAATTTATTCAAACTACGTGGAAAATTTTGTCCAGATCGCATTACCAAGAAGAATTATCGAAAAAAAAATCACCTAAAGCACTGACGCCAAGTCTGGAGTTTCGCCTTAGTTTGAAAATTTTTTTGAAAGCTGTCAAAAATTTGTTGAATTTGTTTCTAAAACTGGAAAATGCGAATCTACCCACAAGGTGGATGAACGAGCGCTCAAAAGCTCCTGACTTCACGGCAGTGCTTTTCAATTTTTTATATCACGATAACAAAATTCCATTTTCAAGTTGAGAGGGATATTTCGAATGTATTACGAGTAAATTATTATTATGGAGGTGTCGAAATTATTCTCTCAAACAATTTTTCCTTTTTATTCTAATTTCATTTTTTATTTCAGATTCCTCCTGAGTGCGTTTCACTACCTCCAATGGCAACTATTCCTACTATAGACGCTAGGCTGATGTCCGATGGAATTCAGAGATCGGAGCACGAAAAAACCAGGCAAAATTTCCCCCAGAACCAATACGTTGAACTGATTATTTAATTGACATATCATGAATTTTCTATTCGATTATTCAAAGAGTGGAAAGCGACTCTTTATAAAGGCCACTTTTGATCATTTGCCGAAGATTTATTTTAGGAGTTATTAGTTCCTCAAACTAGATCCAGGAATCGTTTTGTGGATGGCTCAATCATATATTTTGTTATTCATCTTTTTTATTTAATCACCGTTTTTCATCTTCATTCTTTATTTTTGAAGTTTTTCAAAATTTTTATCATATTTTATTATTTGTTTTCAAATAAATTCTCTATTTTTGTTGATATAATGTACCTGGCACAATAATGTTTCAGTTCCTCACCAATCCTTCGATATTCCGAGTTCTTCCTCGTTTCCTCTAAGAGAAGGAAAAAAAACTCGAACATTTCCTGATAAATTTATTTCTGCAGCCATCGCACAAAATTATGAATCGATTTACAGTTACTATAGGTATATTTTCTAAGATGATTTAATATATTGCAAATTACGAAAAATATATTTCGTGTTGACTACACTGCAGAGAGTAACAAGATTATTTTGAACGCGTAGTATAGAAAAATTTTGCCCCTGTAGATTTTTCTTCGTGAGAAGACTCACAAAAAAAATCTAGAGGTATAATGTACATATTTACGGAACAACAAAATTTACAATGTCTTCCACACACTATTTGGTTGGCACATTTATATAATAGGTATATATTTGAATTGAATTTATCGATGAATTTCTTATTCACGATAATAGTTGAATTTATTTTTGGTGCTTCATCCATCACATGGAGCATTATTTTTTATGAACAATTTTATGGTACCCATATATACCAAGTTTCGTTGAATTCGTTCATTTATTATATAATGGCTAAGTTTGCACTCCGTTATTGTGATTTGAAAATAGAGAAGTAGTAACTGAATCTTACACAACGAATGAATACAAAACTCGAACTCAGCATTCATAAGTATGAAAATAGTTGTTGAAGTGCAATAATTGTAAAAGTTGTGTAATATATTAGTGATAAAAAGTAGTCAGATTGGCTAATTTTCTTGAATTATATTGTTATCTATAGATATATTATATATATTATTTAAAGAGTGTTTAATTCGATATTAATAACTATGTTGTTTATTTTTAAATGAGCAGCCAAGCAATTTAGTCGACTATAGTGTACCTTCTGCCGTCAAGGTCGTTTTAGAAAAGATTACTATTAAATGACAATATTTTTAAGTATTCAATGTAAGATTTATGTAATTGTTTTCCGATTCTCTTCATTTGAAGACGCACAGTTGAATATTTTTTTGTTTTTAAAAATTTCCAGAATAATAAAGCTATCTGTTACAAACCTTTTTCTATCGATTTTAAGCATTCCTTGTTTGTCATCTTCCCATATTAATTATTGTTCCTAATAAGGTTATCTGCTAGTGTCACATTGTTTTAAAATCAATAATAATTTTGGATAATACTCGGCGTGAATTTCATCATAATATGTCATTATACCTCTACATAAGGAGCTTTTGCGCGCTTGCTTGGTCAAATTCATCGCCAGAGCGGTCACCTATTCAGGTACTGAACCCACACATCGCGGCATCGGCGCATTCGTACCTGGAACGAGCACCTCCTTTAAACTGCAGTTCCTTCGTCTGAAAAATTTAGCATTTTACGGATGGCCGGCTTGACGAAATTTATCAAGTTGGAATCGTTTTAGACCATTCCTGACTCAAAATTCGAGTATAACAGTTATGTGGGCCAACCAATAACGCTCATGTTTAGAGAAGCAAGCTAGCGAAAAAGAATAATAAACTCAAAAACGCATTGTAGCAGAACTGCTGCATTTTTTATTATATAGTGCAAAGGTCGGCAAAAATGAGGGGCGCAAAATTGAGGGTGGTTGCCTTTCAGTTTTTCCACTAGGACATGCTAATTCCTGAATTCTTGCTGGTCGCCTCTTATTTTTACTTGGAATATGACACAAGCTAAAGAATAAATAAAGAAAATAAAACATTATACGTAAATGAGATATGAGATTGGCTTGGAGGTAATTTGATCTCAAATTTTCGAAACAAAGATATTCAAAGTATGGCATTGAAATGCGCAATAAGATCAGAAATAAGAGAAATAAGGTCCATATGATCAATAATATGACAGTCGACAATGTTGACATGCGATTCCTTGCAAGGCTCTTTCTGGAGTTTTTACACTACTTGCATCAAGCTTGCTTTGAAGGTAGGCTTTTTTGATGATAATTCAATGCCGTTTTTTTCAGATTTTTATGCGGCATCTGTGATATTCCGAAAATTATTTTCTATCTTCAATTCACCAATAAGAATTTTGAGCGCCGAACAAAGGTGGAAAAATTTAGAATTCTGATTCTTTTCTACATAAATATTTCCATATTCCTTTCCTCAATTGTTATGAGATTGGAAGTGTTGTAAGTTTTTTTCATATTCTGAATTTTTTGTGCCATTGTGCCTTTGGATTCAAGCATCAAAAATTACGTTATTGAAGGTAAGATTATGAGTATTTTTGAGCGCTCGTTATATTGATACGAGGGCTAAATCATTTCGTCCTAATGTTTGTATTTTTCGAATTCTGAGCCAAAAATGGTGTCAATCGACAAGGTTCGACCCACTGATGACGAATCTGTCGAAAAATTTAGAAAAGCACTGCCGTGAAGGCAGGAGCTTTTGAGCGCTCGTACATGCACCTTGTAGGTAGATTCGCATTTTCCAGTTTTAGAAACCAATTGAAGGAATTTTTGACAGCTGCCAAAAAAATTCTAAAACTCGAAACTCCAGACTTCATGTCAGTGCTACAGCTGATCAATTTTGTTTCGATAATTCGCTAGAATTTTCTACGGTATATATGGTCTTGGTGATGCGGCCTGGACAAAATTTTGCACGTAGTTTGAATACATTATTCCTCAGCTAGGTGCATAATTTCATTCCAATCCGATCAGTAGTTCCGAAACTATCTGGAAAAAAAATATTTTGAACGGCCATATTTACGGAACCCCTAGTCTAATTTTGCTCATTGATGAACGTGACCGCGATATTCGCGATCCAAACCCACCCTGAAAATTTCAAGTTCCTAGGCCTTTCCGTTCAAAAGTTACAATTTTCTATGGTTTCTATGGTTCTGGTCATGCGATCTGGACAAAATATTGCTTCAATATATCATTCTCGATTAAAATACAAAATTTCATCTCGATCGAATCCGTAGTTTCGAATTTATCGAGAAAACAAAATTTCAAACGACCGTATTTACGGAACCCCTTGTATAATGTTGCTCATAGATGAACGTGATCACGACATTCGAGATCCACACCTATCCTGAAAATTTCAAGTCCCTAGGCATTTCCGTTCAAAAGTTACAATTTTCTATGGTTTCTATGGTTCTGGTCATGCGATCTGGGCGAAATTTCGCATGTAGCTGAAACACCTCATTTTCCATTTGAGTGCAAAATTTCATCTCGATCGAATCCGTAGTTTTGAAGTAAACGGGGAAACAAAACTTTGAACGGCCATATTTAAGGAACCCCTGATGGAATTTGGCCCATTAACGAACTTAACCGAGGCATTTGGGATCTGAACCTACACTGAAAATTTCAAGTCTCTAGGTTGATCCGTTCGAGAGTTATCGTGCTTACGGCCGGACGGACGGCCGGACGGACGGACGGCCGGACGGACGGACAGACTCGAATTTTCCGACGGATTCGTCATCAGTGAGTCGAACATAGTCGATTGAGACCATTTTCGGCTCAAAATTCGAAAAATACAGACATCGTGACGAAATGATATAGCCCTCGTGTAAGTAGTACGAGCGCTCAAAAATTCTAGTATGTCCGTCTGGCCGTCCGTATACACGATAACTCCTGAACGGAACAACCTAGAAACTTGAAATTTTCACGGTATGTTCGAATCTCAAATTCCTCGATCTTGACGAGAGTCAAGTAAAAAAGTTTTTTATTGAAGAATACTATATTCAATCTACATTTTGTCCAGATCACATGACTAGAACAATGGAAACTATAAAAAAATTATAACTTTCGAACGGAAAGGTCTTGAAATTTTCTGGATATCTGTGGATCTCGAATGTCGCGGTCACGTATATCAATGAGCAGAATTAGACTGCGTTGATATGGCCGTTCAAAACATTCTTTACCTAATAATTTCGAAATTACTGATTGGATTGGAATGAAATATCGCACATAGATGAAGAATAATTAAACTACGTGTGAAATCACCAAGACCATAGATACCGTAGAAAATTCCACCGAATCATCGAAAACAAAATCGGTCACTCAGCACTAACGTGAAGTGTGAAGAATCGCCTCAGTTTGAAATTTTTTTTGACAGCTGTGAAAAATTTCTTCAATTGGTTTCTAAAACTGGGAAATGCGAATCTTTTTACAAGGTGCATGAACGAGAGCTCAAATAATGCTGACTTCACGCCAGTGATTTTTATAATTCTTCAAGACATTATTTCGGCACCGGATTTAATCACTTATTCGATGTTATAATATTGTTCCTTTCAATTCGAGAAGGAATGTAGGTAAACTTACAATAGAATAACTAATATGATTTGAACTACATTGGGTTGAATTCCACGACACGTGTTACGATGGCACAGCATCATCTTCAGGTGGTTAATATTTATTATAACTAAATTGATTCTCTAAACTCTAAAGCTACCAACTTAAACAAGCAAAACACATCAACAATACATAAATTTTCTTTTCTCTGCAACATTAAGATGTTAAATTCTTCAGAAAAATGTAAAAGGTACCTATTACTCCAAAACAACTCAGGGACTCAGGGTGGGTAAATCGAATCGAGGCAACAGGACCACTAAGACCAACGAAAACATGTTTCTTATAAATCAAAAGAAACTTCTGGAGTTAGAACATTGTATTCAGGATAAGTTTATCGACAAAAATCAACCTGTTATGGAAAACAAAACAGTTGGAACAATCCAACAACATTACAACGAAGTAGGAGCAGCAAGATACATATATATTATGAAAGAGCTAACATTATCAGCTCAAACGAAGAAGACTGGAGAAAGGAAATGGAATACATGCATAATTCACTGCATTATCCCTCAAGATAGCCAAAAGTGAGGTGAATACAACTAAAAAAAGCAAAAAGAACCAGAGAGAGGAGACCACAGTAATCTCTATCATGGGAGGCTTTCAAATAATCCAAAACTACAAGAAGGTTGAACTGAAATTAAAGAATCAGGGTGGTCAGAGTAGAAAAACAAATGAATTGACACGACTCCGAAAAAAAAAATCAAAGATTTCAAAGCACAGCTGGTAAGAAGACTACGCAAACAATGAAAAAGAGCCCTTATAATACCAAAAAAAACACTGGACAAAGTAAAGCTGGAGGAAGCATACTTACCTCGCTGTCAACTTCAATCCTTTAGTTTTCCCAACCTGTAAATAAGGGACCTTGGGATGCAGGTCATCAGAAAACCACGGGATATAAATCGAACCTAACCGCAAAAAACCACCAAAAATTGCAATCAATTTCACATAAGTAATATGTCATTCTGGTTTACGGTAAAATGAACCTGCCCTCTTCAGGGAACGTTGGGGAGTAGAAATTGCATAGACGATAGGAATAACCCATTAACTTCCTATTAATGGGAATAATAAAAAACCATTGACATCACCTCTTCGGACTCAGGTGTCTTCCCACACGATTGTTAGAAAAAGGATTTCCTATATTTACGTTGGAATTCAACCATGATAAATTTATCATAGTTATCTTAACTTTGCATAACAGATTATCAACTGAAGAGCCATAAGTAATTATCAAATCACATTAACATTATAATAACAAATATCCGTAAAGAATTCGTCCGATCCGTGTAATCTACCAATTATTATCAGATAGGTCAGGAACTCGATTATTTCGCAATACTACGAAGTTATTGAATAGTTCTGATCCTTCGGTGAAATTATACTCTGAACGAATCCCAGAAAAAGAAAAAATCCTGCTTTCGCAGCGTAAGCCGTGGGTTCGAAGAATTCAAATGTGAAACCAGAATTTCGTATGAACCGGTTCGAGTGGAATATCCAATGGTAATGGAGATGAATAGAAAATTACACTCTGGAGACATGGACGGCGTATCGATTCGGTTGAGAGGCCGGCGGTCTTGATAAATGAAGAGGATATATGTTTGAAGAGTGGACCTAGACTCCTAGGCCAATGTTTTAAGGCACCCGGACTTCAGTCTCAACACCAACCGACTCAAGACTTATCTGATCTTGCCATACACAAAGTACACAGACTGTTCATTGAAATATAGTTGAAGTTCAGCTTAAGGCCTTCGATAATTTCGGAAAGTGCAGAAGTTGCAATTGTAGTGAGGTCAATTTTTTTTGAGACACTGTGAATATTTAGTTCTGGTGTGAAAAATACCCCAATTAAAAACAAAATTTTTTCGAAGAATGTGAACTCAATATGGACCTCATGAAGTAAAAATTCGCTGATTCATTTATTTATTTATTTTTGTTTATATCCCGACTCTCCTAGGTCTCGGTGAGACCCCTCAGAAGCTCAGAGCAAAATTACCAAAATATGGTATCAACCGACAAATGCGATGAATGAGTTATTTTGATATAAATAAATCATTTTGACACGTTTCATAATAGTAAGTAAGTGGATAGAAAGGCCTTCAAAACACGCGCGATTTTTCGAGCACGACGGTGAAGGTGGAGTGCTCGAAATAGAGCAAGTGTTTCAAAGACCAGTTATCGACGAATACTTTACGCTTTTTTTTATTGGAGCGCTTTGAAATCATGAATACTGGTATTATTACTACATAAAATGGAAATAAGAATGTAAAATGGTAGAATTCTGGATCAGCAGTATACCTTTCGTTGTCATGGTAATGAGAAAAACAGAACCTAATTTGCGATTTGTCATCAAAAATGAATTGTTGTTACCGCAGTGTTTGAAAATGAATTCTAATATAGATTTTTTGAAAAGTAAAGCAGAATTGCGGTTTATACCGCATTTGCATTTGCATTTAGTAATATTTAATTTGTCGTAACCAGGTACTCCTGTCAGATCTATAATTGAAAAATTGCCATTTAGACTTCACGTTTCTCGAGTCGTTGCTGTTGCCATAGTGACGCGCTTGTTTGAAAGTTCGATTTAAACACACTGAGGCGTTCTTGAAATAGGTAAAATGGGGCATAAATAAGAAATTTTCACTGAATTATCTTTGTTGATTCACTACTGACAATATTTATTTTCTGCAGTATAGGTACTTATATTTCCTTATTCCTGACAATATATACATCCTGAACAGTTTATATGGGGCCTAATTCCTTCATACATACTAATTTAAATCGTCGGTGAAGGCGTTCTCATCAGAAGAATCTGTCGTTTTAAGTTTTAGGCCCAAAACCAATGATGGGGATGAACAGAACAAATTGAAATGGACACAATTGGAGGGAGCTAGGCACACCAAGCTAATACTGAAAAATCCCTCATCAAATCGCTCGAAAAATTAAGGAATTCTTCAAAATTCATTTATAATTCGAAATAATTCAAATCAATTCGTGACATTTTCGATACTCTTGGATTGGACCCATCTTCAACAATGAAAACCGCCGATTTGACGATGCTACGTTGCATAATTCGATGTTTGCTGTAAAGTTTCCGGTTTTAACCAATGATTTTTTCTTATTTCGACAGTTCAAAATTGCAATTTTTTCCCCCTATCGGATGTTATGACTTTCCCTCTCGCTTCGACAAAGAGATTCATGGCCGATTTCAATCAATTAAAGATATCATCAATTGAAGAAATGGTGGAATCACTAAGAAAACTCAGAAATAGTGTTCAAATGTAGGTTTTTGTTCATAATAAACCAACTCACAATTCTGATTACAAACTATTCCGGGCAGTTTTCCACTTCATGAATTTCATCATGAAATTCATCTACCCAACGTTTCAGTAAATTAAGATAGATTAGAATTATAACTTTCGAACGGAAAGTCCTAGGGACTTGAAATTTCCAGGGTAGGTTTGGATCGGGAATGCCGCGGTCACGTTCATCAATGAGCAGAATTAGACTAGGGGTTCCGTAAATATGGCCGTTCAAAATATTTTTTCTGATACTGATTGGAATGGAATGAAATTCCGTACATAGATGAAAAATAATGTTCTTAAACTACGTGCGATATTTTGTCCAGATCGCATCACCAAAACCGTAAAAAATTCTAGCGAATAATCGAAAAAAATTACGAAAAGCACTGCCGTGAAGGCAGGAGCTTTTGAGCGCTCGTACATGCACCTTGTAGGTAGATTCGCATTTTCCAGTTTGGGAAACCAATTGAGGAAATTTTTGACAGCTGTCAAACAAATTTTCAAACTCAGGCGATAATTCAGACTTCAAGTCAGTGCTTTAGGTGACCAATTTTTTTTTCGATATGTCGCTAAAATTTTCTACGGTATCTATGGCCTTGGTGATGCGATCTGGACAAAATTTCGCACGTAGTTTGAATACATTATTCCTCAGCTATGTGCAAAATTTCATTCCAATCGAATCAGTTGTTTCGAAATTATCAGGAACAGAATATTTTGAACGGCCATATTTACGGAACCTCTAGTCTAATTTTGCTCATTGATGAACATGACCGTGAAATTCGCGATCCAAACCCACCCTGAAAATTTCAAGATCTTAGGCCTTTTCCTTCGGAAGTTATAATTTTCTATGGTTTCTATGGTTCTGGTCATGCGATCTGGACAAAATGTTGCTTTAATATGTCATTCTCGTTCAAAATACAGAATTTTATCTCGATCGAATCCGTAGTTTCGAAATTATCGAGAAAACAAAATTTCAAACGACCGTATTTACGAAACCCCTAGTATAATTCTGCTCATTGATAAACGTGAACGCCACATTTCAGATCTACACCTATCCTGAAAATTTCAAGTCCCTAGGCCTTTCCGTTCGAAAGTTATGATTTTCTATGGTTTCTATGGTTCTGGTCATGTGGTCTAGAGAAATGTAGCTTGAGTATATCATTCTCCATAAGTATACAAAATTTCGTCACGATCGAATCTGTAGTTTGGAAATTATCAAGAAAACTGAATTTCAAACGACCATATTTACGGAACCCCTAGTATAATTTTGCTCATAGAAAAAAGTGATCACGACAATCGAGATCCACACCTATCCTGAAAATTTCCCTAGGCGTTTCCGTTCAAAAGTTACAATTTTCTATGGTTTCTATGGTTCTGGTGATGCGAGCTGAACAAAATTTTGCATTTAGCTTGAACACCTCATTTTCCATCAAAGTGCAAAATTTCATCTCGATCGAATCTGTAGTTTCAAAGTAATCAGGAAAACAAAATTTCGAGTGGCCATATTTACGGAACCCTTAGGCGGATTTTGCCCAATAACGAACTTAACCTCGGCATTCGAGATTCGAACCTACCCTGAAAATTTCAAGTTCCTAGGACATTCCGTTCGAGAGTTATCGTGTATACGGACGGCCGGACGGACGGACAGACTCGAATTTTCCGACGGATTCGTCATCAGTGAGTCGAACATAGTCGTTTGAGACCATTTTCGGCTCAAAATTCGAAAAATACAGACATCGTGACGAAATGATATAGCCCTCGTGTAAGTAGTACGAGCGCTCAAAAATTGTTCACCTAATACACTGACGTGAAGTCCGAAGTTTCTTGACAGCTGTCAAAGTTTTTTTCAATTTAATTCAATTCAATTGAAAATGCGAATATACCTAAAAGGTGGATGAACGAGCGCTCAAAAGCTCCTGACTTCAAGGCAGTGCTTTTCATCAATTTTTGTTTGTTCATCCTTCACATGAGGGCTTTTATAGGTTTCTAGGTTTTCGAAAGCACTCTCCAAATCTTCAGAGGTATTGATCAATGTAATTTTCACTTACTTAATTTGAAGTTGTTCATAAATATTCCTCACAATCTGCTTAATCCTTCGTTTAAATCTGTTCTTGTTTTGATCCATGCCCCAATATAAATGCTGTTTGGTTGTGAGTTGATGTTGCATCTATTTTTGCGTTCAGTGCAAAAGTCTCAGGCAGAGCTGTGCCGAGCACTGAAATTTCAAACTAGGGCGAAAATCCAGACCAATTTCTTTTTCGATAATTTTCTACGGTATCTATGTTCTTGGTAATGCGATCTGGACAATATTTCCCACGTTTGAATTTATTATTCTTCATCTATGTGCAAAATTTCATTCCAATCCAATAAGTAGTTTCGAAATTATCAGGAAAAAAATAGTTTGAACGGCTATATTTACGGAACCCCTAGTCTAATTTCGCTCATTGATGGAAGTGACCGCACAATTCGCGATCCGAACCTATCCTGAAAATTTCAAGTCCCTAGGCCTTTCCGCTCGGAAGTTACGATTTTCTATGGTTTCTATGGTTCTGGACATGTGATCTGAAAAAATTTAGCTCGAATATATCATTCTAAATTCAAATACAAAATTTTGTCTCGATCGAATCCGTAGTTCCGAAATTATCGAGAAAACTAGATTTCAAACGACCATATTTACGGAACCCCTTGTATAATTTTGCTCATTGATGAACGTGACCGCAACATTCGAGATCCACACTTATCCTGAAAATTTCAAGTCCCTAGGCCTCTTCATTACAAAGTTATAATTTTCTTTGGTTTCTATGGTTCTGGTCATGCGAGCTGGATAAAATGTAGCTTGAATATATCATTCTCCATTAAAATACAAAATTTCGTCACGATCAAATCCGTCGTTCTGAAATCATCAAGAAATCAAAGATTCAAACGACTATATTTATGGAACCCCTGGTCTAACTCTCTTGCATGTAGCTTGAACACGTAATTCTCCATCTGAGTGCAGAATTTCACCTCGATCGAATCTGTAGTTTCGAAGTAATCAGGAAAACAAAATTTCGAGCGGCCATATTTACGGAATCCCTAGGCGAATTTTGCCCAGTAACAAACTTAACCGCGGCATTCAAGATTCGAACCTACCCTGAAAATTTCAAGTTTATAGGACATTCCGTTCGAGAGTTATCGTGTATACGGACGGACGGACAGACTCGAATTTTTCGACGGATTCGTCATCAGTGAGTCGAACCTAGTCGATTGAGACCATTTTCGGCTCAAAATTCGAAAAATACAGACATCGTGACGAAATGATATAGCTCTCGTGTAAGTAGTACGTGCGCTCGAAAAGAGCTCCCGAGTCGCACTAAGCCCCATTTTCCACAAAAGGCTCGCGATTGCCTCAAGCCCAAGCACTTCTTTAAGAACTGTTGAAAGTGAGGATATTTTAATCGGAAAAAAAATAGTACCAATTTAGTAAAGCTGTTATATGATAATATGTGAGGTTATTGACAGCTCAGAAAAGATGTATAGGTGTCCCGAATACGACGCTCACTTCGACTATGTTGAGAACCATGTGTGTTGGAACATTTTTTCAAGAACTGCGGATCTCTTTGGTTGAAAAAATATTATGTATTCATAAATATATCGATTCGTTTTCACTGGACTGAATATCAATACTAGATATTGAGGTACTAAGGCGTCAGCTTCGGTCGCATATATTGTTACGACAAGATTGGAAAAGGGCTTAGTGCTCAGTAATTCGCAGAAGTGCTCGGGAGCACTTCGGGGATTACTAAGCACTAAGCCTTTTCCTGATGTGCTTCAATTACTGAGCACTAAGCACTGCTTTTAAAAAGTGCTCGGCACAGTGCTTGGGAGCACAAGAGGGCTTCAAGTGCTTCCACAAGAACCAAGCACAATGCTTTGGCCCTGCTCTGGTATCAGGATATATTCTTTAATATTACTGATGTATTCAAAACATCGAATACTCTGTTTCCATTCGCCAGATATTAAGTCGGAACATCTGAACCTAGTCCGATTACATAGCATTTTTTTGCGCTCGTACTACTTACACGAGAGCTATATCATTTCGTCACGATGTCTGTATTTTTCGAATTTGGGCCGAAAATGGTCTCAATCGACTATGTTCGACTCACTGATTTGGAAGTTTAAGTATAGTGCTACAAAACTTTAATCTTGATTTTTCGTTAAAATGTTGCGAAATGGGTGAAAAATACGTGGAAACATGACCAAAACCGGCTCAGTGCTTCATCTGGGACGGATAGTGGGGGTAGCCGGCCGACGCGCTGAGGCCGGCCTTGAATATTTACATTTATACCCCCACTACTTGACTGCAATCGAGCGTTCGGCTGGTTTTGGTCATGTTTGCCATTTTTTTCACCTATTTTGCAACGTTTAAACGTAAATAAAGATTTGTAGTACTATACTTTTACCTTCGAAATCCGTTTTGTAAATTAAAATCGGGTAACTTCCGACGCATCCAGTCCTTCCGGAAAATAGTGCCTAAAATATTTCGAATCACAGTTTCGCGAAAACTATTTATCCGACAATGTCCTGGTTGTGCACGTTTTAATTATTTATCAACCACTACTTTCACCCGAAAAACCAGCGCTACAACTTCTGAAATGGCCGAGTTACGAATTTTTAGAAAAACGCTGATTTTCAGGGTTTTTCCGACTTTTCTACGGTAATCATGACCCGATTAAGTCGAACTAGCAATCATTCTCGTCGCCTTCTCATTCTCACAATTCTGTTTTATAAAGTGACAGCATGGTTCAGATTTTACAAGCAAAAAACTGAAAAAACACCGTTTTTGTGGTGTTTCTTCGAAATTACAAGAAAAGTAATTATATTTGTCAGTCGAAAACATATCACGAAACATCCAATGACCACCCCACGTACCCTCACATTCACGGTTTTCTTCTACGATTTTTGTCGCTAAAAAATCTCTATTGCCTGGTCTAAGAAGTAATGGTTCGCGATTCGCCCAACAACGAAAGCGACGCCCCTCCGGTTCTATTTGGTTTGTCATATTGATGAATCTCAAAGTTATTGAAAGGAGATTCGACTGTTCGCATCTACTTTCGTTTCTTGCAAGGCTATAATATCAGGTTTCATTTTTGCTAGTATTAAATCTTTATTTCAGATCTTCGTGACCGCAGTACGTTCATATTCCATCGAATGATTTCAATGGTGTTTTGCTGTAAGTTTGTATTACACATTCATTTAGATATCGTATGAGATTTTGAAGTTTCATTTTATATCATTCTTTCGAATTTTTTTCCAGGGAACCTGCCAAGGTCATCTATTACTTCGGTATGTTTCATGTTGGCTTCTCACTCATTTTTGAGCGCTCGTACTACTTACACGAGGGCTATATCATTTCGTCACGATGTCTGTATTTTTCGAATTTTGAGCCGAAAATGGTCTCAATCGACTATGTTCGACTCACTGATGACGAATCCGTCGGAAAATTCGAGTCTGTCCGTCCGTCCGGCCGTCCGTCCCTCCGGCCGGCCGTAAGCATGATAACTCTCGAACGGATCAACCTAGAGACTTGAAATTTTCAGTGTGAGTTCAGATCCCAAATGCCTCGGTTAAGTTTGTTATTGGGCAAAATCCGTCTGAGGGTTCCGTGAATATGGCCGCTCGAAATTTTGTTTTCCTGATTACTTTGAAACTACAAATTCGATCGAGATGAAATTTTGCATTCTACTGGAAAATGAGGTGTTCAAGCTACTTGCGAGATTTTGTTCAGCTCACATGACCAGAACCATAGAAACCATAGAAAATTGTAACTTTTGAACGGAAAGGCCTAGGGACTTGAAATTTTCAGGATAGGTGTAGATCTCAAATGTGACGTTCACGTTTATCAATGAGCAGAATTATACTAGGGGTTCCGTGAATTTGGTTGTTTGAAATTTAGTTTTCTTGATAATTTCCAAACTACAGATTCGATCGTGACGAAATTTTGTATACTTATGGAGAATGATATATTCAAGCTACATTTCTCTAGATGCATGACCAGAACCATAGAGACCATAGAAAATCATAACTTTCGAACGGAAAGGCCTAGGGACTTGAAATTTTCATGATAGGTGTAGATCTGAAATGTGGCGTTCACGTTTATCAATGAGCAGAATTATACTAGGGGTTCCGTAAATACGGTCTCGGTTTTGTTTTCTCGATAATTTCGAAACTACGGATTCGATCGAGATAAAATTTTGTATTTCAAACGAGAATGACATATTAAAGCAATATTTTGTCCAGATCGCATAACCAGAACCATCGAAACCATAGAAAATTATAACTTCCGAAGGAGAAGGCCTAGGAACTTGAAATTTTCAGGGTGGGTTTGAATCGCGAATTTCACGGTCACCTTCATCAATGAGCAAACTTAGACTAGGGGTTCCGTAAATATGGCCGTCCAAAATATTCTGTTCCTGATAATTTCGAAACTACCGATTTGATTGAAATGAAATTTTGCACCTAGCTTAGGAATAATGTATTCAAACTACGTGCGAAATTTTGTCCAGATCGCATCACCAAGACCATAGATACCGTAGAAAATTTTAGCGAATTATCGAAAAAAAAATTGGTCACCTTGAAGTCTGGATTATTGCCCCAGTTTAAAAATTGTTTGACAGCTGTCAAAAATTTCCTCAATTGGTTTCCAAAACTGGACAATGCGAATCTACCTACAAGGTGCATGTACGAGCGCTCAAAAGCTCCTGCCTTCACGGCAGTGCTTTTCGTAATTTTTTGTTCAATTTTCGTCATTTTCACTTCTTTGATTTTCAGCAGTTCGTTGGGTTTCAATTCTGTTTTTTCTGAACAGATATATTACACGAGTTTTCAGTGGGTTCTGGTTCTGAGTGTGTAAACCCCCTATGTATTGAAAATCGTAGTCTAGTCGATTAGTGAGTAGTAAGTCTGTTATAGGTGTTAGCGCCGAGTCCACAAGAACGTGTAAAAAATTTCGCCGTAGCTTGCCCTACATCAATATATTCAAAAGAGAAATTTCTGTAAGTATATTAAAATAAATATTATCTTGCAATTTTGTAGGAACGTTCTAGTGGAAATTTGACAAACGTTAACAGATTACAGTCGTCGTCTGACGTTTCCACGAGAAATTTATTGAAATTTTGACGGGATCCTAATTTTTGTCGGAACTCGAAGGGATTTTGCAAAAAATAGACTGATTCGAGAGAAGCAACAACAATGACCGAATCCAGAAACGTTGCGATCAATTCGACCCATATGTGCAGCAAAAATATTATGCGTACGAAATTAATGATGAAAATTTGAAGAGCGCTGATGTGAAGTCGAGAGCTTTTGCGCGCCTGTTTATGTGTACCATCAGCACAGCTTCAGGTATTCATCGTCAGTAGTATACCAATAATTTAATGGTATTCCGAAATGTTTATGTTTGTATAATAATTTGTTACTATCCAATTCTGATCTTAATATATGAATTCCATTTAAAAATAGGAGAATCTCAGTTTATGTAACAAGGATATCGGTAATCTTATTTTTTAATAAATGAATTATTATTTCCGCCTCGAGAATTAACAATTTCAGTTAAACATTTTTCCAAATAGACTCAATTAATTGATTCAAATGAGATTCAATGAAATTTTTTGAAAAATCTATATATTTTCAAACGTATCATTTTTAACTATTACCCTATTGATCGAATGAATTTTTCATCTGTTGATATACAGACAGAACTTCAAACACACAATTTTGAATGGATGAAATTATTTGCCGAGTGAAAGCAACCATTTATGGACCCTTGACATTCTGAATCGGCAATCATTCTAATTTTTCCATTCAATTTCCGAAAGCCGACCAGATCATATAGGAAAGTACTATTTTCACCAAATCATGGAATGAATTGAGTTGAATATTTTTCGAACCACATATAATCAAGACGAGAATTTTTATAAATTCCTTCAACCAATAGAAGTACAATTCGCTACAAAGAGGGTAAATTACGGGATATATTCGAGCTCAGCTAAGGGTCAAATAATCATTCTCATACCTAACGAGAAAGTTTCTTAACAACTTCAAAGCCTATCTATATATGGATAATTGAAGAATGGTAATTCAAAACAAAATACACCATTCACAATACTGAAAAGCATTACGAAGCCCCTTAAAATACACACCATTCACGTCTCCAACGTTAACTCATTATAGGTTAATATGGAGACTGACAGATTACAGGACCTTCGAGCGACGTTGCATATTAGTCTTGTTTCTGGTTTTTATTAAAGAGGTTAGTGGTTTAATATGCTCTCTGCGAGGTTGTTTCTATGAGCAAGATATATAGATAATGATAATAATAATAATAAAGGACTTTTATTGAATAATGAGTTTATTTGGTGAATGAACAATTTACATCATAATGCCTATAAGGTACTGTAGCGTCTATATGAGAACTTTAGGCCGAAATGTCTGTAATTTTCTAATTAGGCGATGAATTTGAACAAGCGCGCGAAAGCTTCTGACTTCACGCCAGTGCTTTTCAAATTTTTAAGGACCGGGAAAATAATGTTCACAACTCATGTAGAAAGTAACTTTTCCGCTCTTGAATGCTTTCTCGAACTCCGATCCGCATTGTTTGGGTCAACGTTAGTCCGTGCGGGATACACTTTCCGCACTATTCATCTTGTTTTTCTAATAGAACTTTATAATTGAATCATAACAATTCCTTATGTCTGAATTTGAACTCCGTTTTTTCGAGTTTTGGTATATTGAACAATCCCCTCCCCTCTTCATGGTGGTATCAGAATGAACGCGCCGCCGATTCAAGTAAAAATCCACAGCAATTTAAAATTCGGGTTGCAATAAAACAGAAACAATTTTTTTGGTTTTCAAGTATTCCACCGGACGCCTCTGAATCTCTTTTCTTGAATCTGTTCGAACCCCACCTTAACCAATTCATATTCTTGTTGTATAAATAAAGTAATGAATCCGGAACATTTTCATTGTTCGAAATTCACTACGACCGAATTTATCTTTAGTCGCTGGCGATTAGGCTTAACGACTATGGAGAACTATTCGATCATTCTCCTCCTCATATCATGTTTATTTTATCAAGTATCTTCAACAAGACAATCAAAAGTACTTATTGTTGGAGCTGGGGCATCAGGAATTGCAGCCGCTACGAGACTCATAGAAAAAAACATTACGGATTTCATTATTCTTGAAGCTGAATCGAGACTTGGTGGTCGTATTCATAGTGTGTTCATGTTGGATGGTGAAGAAGGGGGAAATGTTGATTTGGGCGGTGAATACGTTGGTGGAGAAGAGGGCAATGTGGTTTACGAATTTGCAAAGGATCATCTGAAGCATTTTGACAAAAACAAGAAATCCAAGAGTTATTATTCCGATGGGACCCTTGTGGATGCGAAGCTGACTGCTGATATTTCTTCATTCAAAGACAATTTGTGGAAGGAATATGAAGATAAGGAGCCTATTTCTGTCGCCGATGCCTTCAAAGAAAGGTAAGTTGAACTATCCTCGTTCATTTTAGCTCCCTGGGCAGAAATTGAATTCAATAATGAAATAACGAGAGTTAACGAAATTAAGGTCCATCCATGAAAACCTAGCGTATGCTGACAGGCCAATTCAGTTAAACCTGGAAATTCACTTCAGCCGAACAATTTTTTTATAATTCGTTGTTTTCATTCATGAAATCGTTATTATCTTGTTAATTTTTTTACTTTTCATCTATAAAATCTTAATTGTATTGATTCATTTTTCTGGATTCAAACAGTAATTGATTTTGTAATGAGAAGTATCACGAAAATAAATAATTTTTGCGATTTCAGAAGCATAGGGGATGAAATGTTGCATGACAATCTTCTTTAACGCGACCATGGCAACTGAAAATGTGTTTTTCTACAATAGACAACTTATTGAACGAATAAATCCTTTCAAATTAAATTGAAACAATTTTTTAGAGTGTGAAAATTATTAAGGAAAAACTTCATTACTAGAGCCCCCCATTTATTCGAGAAAACATCCCCGATTTTCACCTCTGCTTGTATTGAACTGAATTCATATGGTAAATTTTTCTTATTGAAATTCATTGAGATCGACCAATAAATATAAATAAATAATATGAAATATCCAATTTTCCATGTAATTTTTTATATCACCAGATTGAGGACAATTCGTTTCTATATAATAACTGTTTGAAAAAATAAGATTAGGTGATCAAATTATATTCAAGTGTTCATGGATATCCCAGTGGCCTCAAAAAGGATCCGAAGTAACCCAATAGAACATTTCATCTATTGTTGACCATCAAATCTCAGTCTGTTAATCGAAACAAGTTGATTCCAAATAATAGAATAAAAATCTACTGTTCTGTAGTTAAAAAGTTAAAAATTACAGTGACGAAGTAATATCAAAATTTAGCAGAACAATATACAATGATGAAAGGAGAAAAGATGAATATATATTATGAAGAAACATATCTGAAAAAATGAATGTGATGATTGGCTCATCTTGACTTTTATCGTTGTATTTTCGAATCTTCGAGATTTTATTATCTTCATCATACTCACCTTATTGGTTTTCATTAATATAATTTCACCAACACCCGGCAAATTGTGATGGTTTCGGAAACAAAATTATTATCCGATGAAGGCTCCTGAATTCTAGAAGTTTTTTTTCCGGATTGAAATAAATATAATATAAACATTGTTGACTGAGAATTGGGAAGAAGATAAGATTATGTAGATCTACTAAGGCACTATGGTTGGACAATGAATATGATTACCGTTAAAAGTATATATATTAATTTGAAATTTCTGCCTAGGTATTTCGAATCGAATAAACAAACTTATCCGTTCTTGGAATAACAATGATTTTCTCCAACAGAAGATAATTAATGAGTCATAACCTTTATTATTGAAGGATTACCAAGAAAAAAAAACTTTTTTCATTTCCAATGCAAACTAGCGTCATTTGATCCTGTATCTCGAGGTTATCATAAATGTTATGTTGAACAAGAAATCATGTTCATTCTGCTCGAAGGACCCGAAATAACTTTTTTATCAATAGCGGTAGTTTTTTTTTCTAATCATATCACTTGATGTTTTGAAACATATTTATAATTGAAGTCCTAGGAATTAAGAAAACAAAAAATGATGAAAAGCACCGCCGTGAAGTCATGAGCGCTCGTTCATCCAACTTGTGGGTAGATTCAAATTTTGCAGTTTATAAACCAATTGAAAAAATTTTCAAACCAAGGCGAAACTTTACGTCAGTGGTTTAGGTGACCAATTTTTTTTTCGATATGACGCTAGAATTATCAACGGTTTCTATGGCCTTGTTAATGCGATCTGGACAAAATTTCGCACGTAGTTTAAATACATTATTCTTCAGCTATGTACGCAATTTGATTCTAATAAAATCAATTTAAGTAAGATTATCAGGAAAAAAATTTGTAGAACAGCCATGTTTACGGAACCCCTATTCTAATTCTGCTTTTTGATAAACTTGACATTCGAGATCCACACATATCTTGAAAATTTCAAGTCCCTAGGCCTTTATGTTCGAAAGTTATGATTTTCTATGGTCTCTATGGTTTTGGTCATGCGATCTGGACAAAAATCTGCATGTAGCATGAGCACGTCATTCTCCATTTGAGTGCAAAATGTCCTCTCGGTCGAATCTATAGTTTCGAAGTAATCAGGACAACAAAATTTCGAACGGCCATATTTATTGAACCCCTGGTGGAATGCTGCCGATTAACTATCCTAACCGCGGCATTTGGGAACTGAACCCACACGGAAAATCTCAAGTCTCTAGGTTGTTTCTTTCGAGAATAATCGTGCTTACGGCCGGACGGACGGACAGACTTGAATTTTCTGACGGATTTGTCATCAGTGAGTCGAACCTGGTCGATTGAGATCATTTTCGGCTCAAAATTGGAAAAGTACAGACATCGTGACGAAATAATATAGCCCTCGTGTAGGTAGAACGAGCGCTCGAAAAGACTAGGTGACTGCAACCCTGAAAAATATGTGATTAGGATATCCAGCTATCACGAAAGACTAACTAGAAACATCAGGTTGGGTTTGGTGAGCGGGTCGTGTTGTTCAAACCTGGAGTCTCACATTGTCCGACCTGTACAAAGTAGTTCGTTCATGAGGATTCCCCCTGCGGAAAAAAATGACAACTTCCCAGGAAACGGAGCTATCACGTTTCGTGAGTTCCAACGTAAATGGCGCCAATATGATGTTCCTATCAAAAACTGTTGAGTTTAATTCATTTCGAAATTATTCTGCTCAAAAATTCATTTTTCTGCATAGTAAACGTAAAATTGATACAATACGCATTTGAAATCTCTAATATATAAAATTCTCGTGTCCACAGTGTTCGTTGCCATACTCCTCCGAAACGGCTTAACCGATTTTGATGAAATTTTTTGTGCTTATCCGGTATCTATCAGAATCGGCCAACATCTATTTTTCATCCCCCTAAATGTTAGGGGTAGTCCACCCCTAAATTTTTTGTTTTTATTTTTTAGACAAAATTTCTAATTTCTATTTTTTTATGATACAACATACAAAAATACATACAATCCCCAATTTTCACCCTTCTACGATCAACCCTTATTTTTTAATAGCCAGAACAACGAGAGGCCGAAGGCCTCGAGCAATTTTGAAATTGCGAAAAAAGGGAGAGATATGGCAAAACAACGTTTGCCGGGTCATCTTGTAGTGTTATATATTTTATTTGATGGCATGTCATAATGACAACGTTATATCATTCAATTTTGATGACAGAAAGAAGCTCATTATGGTACTAAGTCCCATAATGAATTCATTATGGTACCATAAGGAAATTATATATTAAAAACATTCGATGGTGTGATCAAAAAAGTTTATTCGAAATACATAACATGTACAAAACTATTTATTATAAATGGTAGAAGAGCAATTGAGAAAAGTGGAAGACGCCATATAGTTATCTGAGACCTTACGTCCTTTGAGCTGGAAATTCGACCCTTGGCTGAGCCCGATATGTTGCATTTCTTCCTCTCCAAAAACAAGAAAAGTTGCCGCCGATCTTTTCATAAGGATATTAAACCGCAACATCTCGGGCTCCGCCAAGGGTCGAATTTCCAGCTCAAAGGACGTTAGGTCTCAGATAACTATATGGCGCCTTCCACTTTTCTTCAGTTGAATTGAATTGAAAATGCACAATTTTCTTTAAAGCCTGGCATAAATTACGTTGACCATAGATATTACGTGACGTTTCTCGCGGATGTAAATAAATCGTATTTTGACACGACGTCAAAATTTCTAGAAACTCGGTCGTTTCGAGATGAATTTGAATTAAAGCAACGAGACAAGGGGACGTTGCAAGATTAATTTCAATGGATTCTAGAGTTTTAACATTGTAGTTGATGCTTTTTGGTAAACTTGATATTCTGTTTGGTTGTTGGCACCAAAAATTGCTTCTGATATTTTTTTCTTTTGTTCTTTTGAATTTTTTATGTAACCTTCAGCAACAGTATTGCTTTTCCATCCGCCATGGCGTTTCACGGTACACAGATCAGCTCCAGAATCGGACAAAAATGATCGCCGGTATATTCTTCAGGGCGAGGTAAATTCAAATCAAATCCAAAGTGGCAATAACTTTTGGCATTTTACCAAAGGTGTGAATTCCGACGGGTTGTTTCGTGTATTTCTCATTTTTATAAGTGACAAAAAAACGTCGATGGTTTGTGTTGCAAGGTCGTATTTTCACATATTGTCTGACTAGCTCTACCATATTCAATCCTGGGATATTCCCCGATGTTACAAAAAATTATGGCATTACCTTTGTTTTTGTATTCGGTAAAATTAATATAAAAACGGACCCTTCATTCATCATATTTTCAACAAGCATATTTGTTAGTTCCTCTCTTCTGCATGCTCCACTTACGACTTGTACCATCATGATCGTCTTTATGATCCTTATGACATAAATAACTATTGAATGATGTCTTTGAAAATTTTATCACAATCTGTGTTGTGGCCATATGCTACACCCTTACGTTGGCTAAAGAACACATCCCTATGAATAATCACAAAATTGGTTCAATATGGTCATAAGTTCATTCATTCATTTTGGCCGGTGTAATAATGAGTTATTACACGTGGCAACAATATAACTTTGTTCTCGAACAACGTCACAATCACTTCCACTTCGGTGTTTCCATTCTCCCATACTATTCACGTATACTTCACGATGTACCAATTTTTCAGATGATGCGAAAAAAAGCAATCGCAGGAATTTCCCAACGGATATATTTCCACGTTCAATCGGTTGTCGGCTCAGATGAGAGAATTACGTGTTAAGTTTATACTTTGTTAAATTGCACCCCATCCTCGATTATTATATAAGTGACAACGACAACCTTCTTTCAAGTTTCAAGGCCGTGTCCGCGGCCGCACTGGTAGGAGTAGTAAGTAGTAAGGCGATTGCGATGCGACGACATGTGTTAGCATTTTACTGCGGCCACCAAGTATAAAAATTTACCTATACCAGTTTGATCTTATGGAATCGCTTTCGCGTCTGTTTCGCCTGGCCAGTGCTGCCTCGGCCTTCCAGCACAGCAAGCTGTTGATGTTCATGCTCTTCACATAATCTATAGCGGATTGAAAAATATTTCTCAATTCGCTATATCACAATCTAATTCGTTTCAGATACAGCAAAACTATCCTGAAAAAATATGCAAATGATCCAGCAAAATCTAAGCTGGCCGTAGATTTTATTGGCACCTGCGAAAATGCATTTCTCCGTCGTCAAGGAGCTTATGATTGGGCCAAACTACTTCTGAACGATCACTCTAAAATCTGCAAAGGTGACCAAGAAATGAATTGGAACGGTAAAGGCTACAAACATTTTCTAGACTTGCTCATGAGGAAGTTCGGCGATGAACATAGACTTAGATTATTCCCTATATATTATGATAGCACTGTTGAAAATATTGATTGGAATAGCAATGAAAAAGTGAAATTAGTAACCAAAGACGGTCAGAAATACGAAACAGATCATGTTATTTTCACGCCATCCGTTGGCGTTCTGAAGGAAAGCCATGAAAAGATGTTCGATCCCAAGTTACCAGCCGAAAAAATCGATGCAATTGAAAACACTGGCTTCGATGCTGGTATGAAAGTTGTGCTCCAATATCCCCAGAAATGGTGGAGTGACGATATTTACGAATTTGCCTTCGTTTTCAATAAAGAAGCAGAGAAGAAACTCAACGAAGAATACAAAGAGGGACCTCGAAAGGTTAGTTGATATTTTTGTTCATATTATTTGAAATAGGTAAAAATTGGTTCAGCTTCAGTTCAGTGGTATGACAATAATCTCGATGCGGCTCTTATTAGAAAAAAGTTGCGCATATTGGTGCAGGGTGCAGCACTACACACTAGCTTTTTCCAACAGATATCTTCTTCTACAGTACATCGCAATAATAAACGTTACAAATAGGCTGGGATTTTTGTTCGAGTGAACCGATGACGCTAGTGGGGAGTGTTACAACTGATTCGAAAACTATTCGACTATAATCCAACGACACAGCTCCATCTTGAGTCGAAAGTATTCAAGAAAATTGTCCGTCAGCTAATGTTACTCCAAAAAATATTGTATTAATCAAGGTCTCTTAACCCTTTGAAGTCAGGTGGTCCCGTTAGAGTACCACAAATCTAAGAATGTTTCCTGCCTGCCTAGTATGCGCTGGTTGGAACCACATATGTTTATACGTTATTAGAAACCAATGTGATCGCTAATATAATTTTAGTTTGTTCGAGGCGCCGTAAGTGTGACATAGTTTTGAATAGGTAGCAAGGTCAAGCGTTACCTGTGTAAACCAACCCTTTGACAACATTATTTTGCCCGCTTGTGATCTTTGCAAATTATTTTGAGGCGAGTTTTATGCATGTTTAATATCATAAATTATAATGTAAGGTCCCATTTGGATGAAAAATTTAGGGGGTGTATGATACAGCTAAGGAAACTATGTGGTTCCAAATGGAACCACTAGGCATTAGAACGTTATTTATATATCCTATTGATTTTTTTCAGTTTCACTTATGACCCTGAATAAAGTACCTCCAGAAAAGATCTATGATTTTTTTGTACGAAATTCCTTCAGATATCCATCCGTGAATGATCTGGAGGAATTCGATATTGATGATCTGGAGGAACAAGGCAATAATGATTTTATGGAAAATATTGACCCCTTAGAGAAACTTGTTGAGAATAAACCTACAAGCAATAGTATAAATTATGAATTTGATTGCGAAGATAAACTTCCTCTAACTACAAGAGATAGGTTCTACCTGGTACAAAATATGAGAAATGTGCACATATGCCCATTCATGGTACAAAAGTCAGATGCGCACATTGTAATTCACGTTCGGTGCCCCAACGAAAAAGGTGGCACTACTCCATTTCTAATGTCGGGCTTTGTTCAACCAAAAAGTCTAACTTTTTCCTTAAATTTCACCGAAAATATCAATTTTTTTTCAATTGGATTTTTTCAAGTTTTATGCCCAATTGCCTTGTGGTCCTTATATGGAACCACATTTTTTCGTTGAATTTTGCGAAAACAAAGGAATCAAAATTTTTTTGTACAGTTTTTGTGTGGTTTTCATACCATAAGCAACAATTAAATTGAAACAATAAAGTGTATTTGAAGAAAAAAATAATGTCGGCTTCAAAGGGTTAAGGAATCAGCTCTGGGTCCAGGACTTTTCTTGTTATTCATTAATAATTTTCCGGAAAACCTGATGGCATGAATTCTAACTCAGTTCACGGATGATATATCTTCAGCGGCCAGAGCGAAGAATATCGAAGACGGAAAGCCAATTTGTGGGGAGCTCATTCAACCATTAGAGGCCTGGTGCCGTAAAAATTCAGTTATAATTAGAGAGTTATTGGAACTTTTCAATACTGCCGGGCTGTAATGAAGGACTACCCATTTCGATAATTCGCTAGAAGTTTTTACGGTATCTATGGTCTCGGTGATGCGATCTGGAAAAAATTTCCCACGTAGTTTGAATACATTATTCTTCATCTATGTGCGAAATTTCATTCCAATCCAATAAGTAGTCTCGAAATTATCAGTGAAAAAATAGTTTGAACATCTATATTTATGGAAACCCTGGTCTAATTTTGCTCATTGATGAAAGTGACCGCGAAATTCGCGATCCGAACCTATCCTGAAGATTTCAAGTCCCTAGGCCTTTCCGTTCAAAAGTTATGATTTTCTATGGTTTCTATGGTTCTGATCATGCGATCTGGAAAAAATGTAGCCCGAATATATCAATCTCAATTCAAATACAAGATTTCGCCACGATCAAATCCTCAGTTTTGAAATTATCAAGAAAACTGAATTTCAAACGGTCATATTTACGGAACCCCTAGTCTAATTTTGCTCATTGATGAACGTGACCGCAACATTTGAGATCCACACCTTTCCTGAAAATTTCAAGTCCCTAAGCCTTTCCATTATGAAGTTATAATTTTCTATGGTTTCTATGATTCTGATTATGCGAGCTGAACAAAATTTCGCATGTAGCTTGAACACGTAATTCTCCATCTGAGTGCATAACCTAACTTCGATCGGATCAGTAGTTTCGAAGTTATCAGAAAAACAAAATTTCGAGCGGCCATATTTACGGAACCCCTGGGCGAATTTTGCCCATTAACGAACTCAACTGCGGCATTCAAGATTTGAACCTACTGTGAAAATTTCAAGTTCCCAGGACATTCCGTTCGAGAGTTATCGTGTATACGGACGGCCGGACGGGCAGACTCGAATTTTTCGACGGATTCGTCTATGAGTCGAACATCGTTCGAGACCATTTTCGGCTCAAAATTCGAAAAATACAGACATCGTGATTAAATGATATAGCCCGCGTGTAGTACGAGCACTCAAAAAAATCAGAACTTCTTTTATTGGACTTCAAAATTGTCATTCATCAATTCAAGGTGATATTGAAACAGTACCTACAGTTAACAACCGTCTCGTGGTCATTTGAATTAAGGAGTCAAGATTTGGAGAAATGAACTCCTCTTTGTCAATGAATTATATTTGTCTATATCAAAAAAGGATTTAAAACACGCAAAACAGCATAAACCAACCAACTATTTCGTTGTTTTCAACCAGGTTGTATGCTTTGATGTATTTTTCTTGTTCGATCGAGCCACATAACCATTCACATTTGTTATACCAATCAACAATATCAACATTTAGAAACGTCTATTTTGACGATTTTCGGTTGACTTCAAATAAATCGAATTGAGCCGAGCTCGCTTTAGTTTTGAACACGTACAACTTATTCCCTATATTATTTTCATTTGAATCACTGAAATAATTGTTCGAAACCTAATCAATGATATTATCACCTCTATGCCCTACCACCAACATGATAAAAACACTCCTAAACAAGAAAAGCCGTTAAATTGAAATAAAAACAATAAACGAATTTCACGATTAGTTCATCTAATTCCTACCGAAGAATACACCAATTTAGTCGAATTTATACAACCCAAACAAATACGAGTATGTAGTTGCGTTACCTTCTCTCTGAGATAGTCTGCATGGATAATTCTATTGATACTATTTTCTCTTTTCTGCGTACCTACTCAGTTCGGCGTATATTCAAATATTGAGCGCGGGTAGCGAACTTATTCGGAGATTTGAGTTCTGTCTTATATCTCTCGTATGATGGTAGGCGTAGGGCGTAGATAACTCTTCACTGAAAGAATTCATTGAAACGCGTTGATGTACGAACGGTCGGAGCATTTATTTTACTTACGTATTCGAAGAATACGGGGGCAGTAGTCAGGTTTGCTGAGGCAGGGCAGACAAGCACGAGGAAAATACCCGACAAATACCCGGCTTGCTTGTGTTTGCATCACTGAATCTTCGAGAACATGTCCGATAAGAGCACTTGGGGTCATCTTAGATCTCACTCCCCTAAATCTAGTCATCAATAGGGTAGCCCATGAGGCTATCTAGAATATCTATGGAAGGTACAGGGAATGAAAGAGAGGCTGTTCCTCTCTGAACAAGTACATCTCATCAGTGAATCTGCCAAGTGATGTTATGATCAAAAAAAGTATGCATTGAGAAGAAATTCAACACGATGCTATGTAGAGAGGATGAATGAGAAAAGGAATACACTACCCAAAATTTTGAAGTTGATACCGTTAAATGGTATACAGATGGTTCTAGAACCACGATAGGGGCCGGCTCTGGAGTATACGGGGCAAGAACCACACTATCGTTAGGCTCCTACTGGAGTGTTTTTCAAGCAGAAAAACTTGCGTAGATACAAACCTGGAAAGAAACTATCAACGGTGAGACATTGTGATCCATTCTGAAAGTCAAGCTGCTATCAAAGCACTGAACTCCTGTGTCATCGACTCAAAGTTGATATGGCAGTGCCGAAGGAAACTTGATGAAGTAGGCAAGAACAACAAGGTCTCTTTAGTCTGGGTTCCTGGTCACTCAAGAATCGGATGAAACGGAGAGGCTAGTCAGAAAGAGAACACAAACGCCACCTACTGGCCCAGAACCTTTCTGTGGCATAGGCAAATCCACCTATGAGAAAGAGTTTTTGGAAAAGGAAGAGACTGAAAGAGAAACACTCTGGAGGAATCTTCCAGGAATGGATCACTCCAAGAAGTTCCGGTACTTTAAAACTGCAAGATCCAAAGAGTATTTGGATCTCAGTAAGAATAAATTACGCCTTCTCACTGGCTTCCTCAGAGGACATCGTCTCCTTAGGGAGCATATAATGAAAATGGGATTATCAGAAACTGACGAGTGTAGATTCTGTGGGGAAGAGAAGGAAACTCTTGTTCACCTGGTTACCAAATGCCTCGCCATTGTGAGCCAGCGCAAATAATGTCTTGGACAAGAGAATTTTGGAAGATTTAACCTCCTTGAAGCCCTATCAAACACTGGAGTTCATTAGAGCTGGAGGGCGAGCTGTAGGTAGCGCATTTGCGAAAACAGCTCTGATGGAGGGCACAATAGACCTTGTCGCAGAGGAAGGTGACCATTTGAATTCGTTGGTTTCTTCAGCTAAGAGGGGCAACGCCAGATAGTAATTCATTTTTGTACTCAGTTAAACATATTTTTATAGTTCTCGTGGGAAGCAATGAAAAGGAGATGGACAAATTCTTTCATTTCGATTTTTGGTTACATGTTTTCTGGAAATGTTGACATAATTATAGAAACTTCATCAAAAAATTCGCATTATTCGAAATCACGATTTCAAAAAGATAAGACAGTCTATATTTCAAAGCTGTATTTCGAGGAAATGTAATAAATAAAAAACTATCACTACATGTTCCTACCTCCCATCATGAATGATTCTTATCGTGTGAATTCTTTTATTTATAGGATGGAAAATCGTGGTTGAACTCGTTTTACAGACTCTTCACAGCACCAGGTTTGCCAAACACTCTTATTGGTTGGTTCACTGGTCCCTTAGTCCCAGAAATTGAAAAGTTGGATGTTCAAGTCATCAAAGAAGGAATGAACAAAGTGATTAGGACATTCTTGGGAAAAGAATTCAATGTTACCGACCCTCTGATAGTTATGCCGTAAGTATTGAAAGAATTTCTTATGAACTAGAAACATTTTTATCATAGACACTCTAGAGAGTCTAGACTCTAGAGCATTGATTCCCAATCTAGGGATATAATCAATCAATGA
Organism: Aphidecta obliterata; assembly: GCA_963966015.1. Lineage (NCBI taxonomy): Eukaryota > Metazoa > Arthropoda > Insecta > Coleoptera > Coccinellidae > Aphidecta > Aphidecta obliterata. The sequence goes on along the minus strand of OZ014427.1, from coordinate 28,135,692 downwards.
GGTCGCCGGCTTCACTTCATGTGGTCACCCTAGCCCAGTGGCACTAGCTTTTCCGAATAGACTGGGAACCCAGTCTTCATTATTTTTCTGGGAGGCTAGTGCCCAACTTTTACATGATTCGATTTGTGAAGGACTGAAGACGTTAAAATAAAAACTAACCACGAAAAACAATTTACATTTGAGCTCCTTTTACATTCAACATCTTTCCAAACTATTGTAACACCTTTATTTATTTTTCCTTATTTTCAAACAAATATTGAATACATATCACGTGAAAAATCTATTTTTTTTCTTTCGCAATTGGTTCTCGAATCCTGATAGACAAACTTTGCCTTTTTTATTCGTGCAGAAAACTTCGATATTTTATTAATGCTCCTTAATTTATTTAAAGGGAATTTCAAATATTACTGAATGATTTTTTCTTTTTCAAATTTCATAGCATTGTCTATGTAATATTACATCGTTCAAACTTCTGCCGTAGTTTTGGTTGGTGGCACTTATTCAGAAGGTCCAATTTTACATGACCTAGTCACATGAATCTCCTGTATCGATAGATTTCGCTTCGACAACTTGGCCGCTATAACTTAAAAAAGTTCGACTGTTCCTTCTGGAAGACCCTTTCGTGAACTCTGTGTTGAATTTTTTCGGATTGTTAATTTTTTTTCCAGATCGAACTGGCACTCCAATCCAAATTTCCGGGGAGTGTACTCCTACGAAACCCTAGCATCAGGAAACAGAAAGACACAAGTGCAAAAAGACCTGGCTGAACCATTGTTCAACAAGGACAACATGCCGACTGTATTATTTGCAGGAGAGCACACTCATGAGACTCATTTTGGAACTGTCCACGGTGCCGTGGAATCGGGTTATAGAACCGCAGATTATTTAGTTGAGCATCTCAACAAGATGTAATGAACTATTTTTCACGACTTTCACCTGTAGAATGATTAACTTGATGAGGTTCTTTTAGGTTTTTCTAAACTGTGCTGAATAATCGATTGCATTAATTGTTTCGTCGCAACAAAAAAAAAGCGCCAATTTCACATAGTTGTATCTTTTATATCCATTTCAACCAATAATTCTCAAAATGTTATCCTATGTTCTATTTATTATTGTTGTAGGTTCAGCAGACAGCTCGCTAGCGATAAAGACCTAGAAATGTATAAAACAACCAAATTGTTTCATTATATTCATTTGAACAAATTATGGATACAAGTTCAATAAATTTACTATATTCAATCTAACTGGCTGAATTTGTTCTTTTCACTTCAACATTTTCACCAGCCTGTCACCTTCTCGGAACCCAGATCCTATTGCACCGTCTACTGTTGAAAATCTCTTGGGATTTGTGGCTTCTCCAGCAAAAAGAATCCTTGGTGTACCATCTGGTCCTTTCACTGGTTCCAGAAGTATTTCATGGGCGGACGTAATATTGCTTTTCCTCAATTGGACAGATTCATAACTATACGTTCCTCGGAAATTAGGATTCGTACACCATTTGGAACTGAAGTAAATTGGAAAAATCAACAAAATTCGCACAAACAATGATTGAATCAGATGAAGTGTTCACCAGAGAAAATTGCAAGGTGTACAAAAAAGGATGTGAAAGTAGGTTTTTAGAGAAGCAGTAAAAAAAATTGATCTGAGACCTGAAATTGCATTTCTGCGAAAATTCTGTTCTTCGGTTTGACTTGAATGTTCCAAATAAGACTATACTACTACTCTTTTGGTCCAGTTCCATATTCCGCTCATTCCTCACGAAATATGGGATTTTTAAGGTTCGAATCAACGATGAAGCATACTTACTGAATAACTGTTTTGGGTTTGGTGACATTGTAATCCCTACCAAGATGTTTTTTGATTGTATAGAAAACGGCATCCTCCATTTCCTCCTTGGTAAGTGTTTCGACTTCTTTAACGAAAGGACCACTGTACCAACCAATCATGATAGAAGGATTTTTGGGGGCTATACCCATATAACTGAACCAACTCAACCAATGATCTTCGACCTGGAAGTAAATCAAATTTCGAATTTCTTTTGTTAACTAAAAACGCCACTGATTTAGTTAGATTAATTTTTCGGAGGTTTTTTAATGTTTATATCCCGACTCTCCTAGGTCTCTCTGAGACCAATCATGAGCTCAGAGTTAGAAGGTTTTGGTACTGTATCCTTAATCAACTTGAGGCACAGCACTAGTTGTTGATTGTTTACCCAACAGTGAATGGTGGATCCTTGACCAAAGTCAATATTCGTGTACGCGGAAAATGCTGAATGTATGAAACAGTTTCCTTTGTGCTTTCGGTGGTCGCAGCGGTAATTTAAACCTACGACATTTTCGAAAGTTCATTTTTCGAAGTCCGGAGATGAAAGAAGAAGGCTGTGGTGGGTCTAGAACAGTAAGGGTGAGGGAGTGGTGAAAGCCCAACGTTTTTTCGTAGCAGGCTCTCAGCACAACCCTTGGCCTGTCTCGATATAACCCTTTCCTCATCTATGAACCAATTCATTGTTGGGTGGGTAATTTCAATGAAACTGGATCTACTTGAGACAAAAAGGAGACAGACCTTGTAGAGCCACGACACCTATGTTGAAACCTATGGGGAACTGAGAGAGATGCAGTGTATTTTTTTTTCAGCAGGGGCACTTGAAAGCAGAGGTTTACAAACAGCGCCCTACAGACTTGAAATAACGCGAAACCCTAATAGTTGAAAAAGTCGCAGCACTTTCAATGGGCACGTTCGTTATGCCTCGTCCGCTGAGCTAAGCGGGAAAAAGCTGACACTCTGACGGCACTTCGAACTCAGTGAAAACTAACTTCATAATATAGCTTGTCAATTGAAGATGGCGTTTATTATTCAAAAATTACATAGCCTTCTTATTGATCACCAACGCGACGCCAAGAAGTCTCAATCCCGAAGGTATCATATTTGCATTTTTTCGATCATTTCCCTGCCAAAAATACCACATGAAATCTCATAAAACAATATAGATAATTTATGGAAATTTATAAGGATCTATGAGGAAAGTCTGTAATCTATGCGGATGTTATCCGTGACACATACACTTTTCATAAGGTTTTATGAGAATTCCTGAGTAGATGTTATTTATAAGCATATACATGGTATATACAGGTTTTGTATCAGGCAGTGGTGCTTAAAGGAGTCTATAAGATTCGATGAGGTATTCCACTAATACAACGATATTATATGCTTATCAGAAATGTGTGGGAATTCACAACTAATTACCCTCAGTACCCCCCCTGTATCTACGCCCTTGAGTGGTGTTTCGAAGATACTTTGAGACTCGATCAAGGGCGGATCCAATGGGAGAGGGGGCACGTGCCCCCCCAGACGGTATTTTTTTGTACTGTGGAGATTCCATCACAGTTCATACTTAGATGATTTTTTTGCCTTCCGCATCTTGTGCTGCCCCCAGAAAAAATTCTGTGCCACCCAGACAAATTCTTGAACCGCCCTTGGATACGATTGGGGAAAATGTTTGGGTCGAGGAATAACTTCCCAAGGGCATAGATATAGAAGGTACTGGGGCCACTGGGGGGTAATTACTAAAGTTTATTGATTTCAGGTGAACAAATTGGTTTTTGAGCGCTCGTACTACTTACACGAGGGCTATATCATTTCGTCAGGATGTCTGTATTTTTCGAAATTTGAGACGAAAATGGTCTCAATCGACTATGTTCGACTCACTGATGACGAATCCGTCGGAAAATTCGAATCGGTCCGTCCGTCTGTCCGGCCGTAAGCACGATTACTCTCGAACGGAACAACCTAGAGACTTGAAATTCTCAGTGTGGGTTCAGTTCCCGAATGCCTCGGTTGAGTTCGTTAATGGGCTAAATTCCACCAGGGGTTCCGTAAATTTGGCCGTTCGAAATTTTGTTCTCCTGATTACTTGGAAACTGCAGATTTGATCGAGATGAAATTTTGCACTCAAATGGACAATGAGGTGTTCAAGCTACATGTAAAATTTTGTCCAGATCGCATGACCAGAACCATAGAAACCATAGAAAATTGTAACTTTTGAACGGAAAGGCATAGAGACTTGAAATTTTCAGGGTAGGTTCGGACCGCGAATTTCGCGGACACGTTCATCAATGAGCAAAATTAGACAAGGGGTTCCGTGAATACGGTCGTTTGAAATCTTGTTTTCTCGATAATTTCGAAACAACGGATTAGATCGAGATAAAATTCTGTATTTTAATCGGGAATGATATATTAAAGCAACATTTTCTCCAGATCGCATGACCAGAACTATAGAAACTATAGAAAATTATATCTTCCGAAAGGAAAGGCCTAGGAACTCGAAATTTTCAGGGTAGGTTTGTATCTCGAATGTCGCGGTCACGTTTATCAATGAGCAAAATTAGACTAGGGGTTCCGTAAAAATGACCGTTCAAAATATTTTGTTCCTGATAATTTCGAGACTACTGATTGGATTGGAATGAAATTTTACACTTAGCCGAAGAACAATGTATTCAAACTACGTGTAAAATTTTGTCTAGATCGCATCACCAAGACCATAGATACCGTAGAAAATTCTAGCGAATTATCGAAAAAAAATTGGTCAGCTGAAGCACTGACATGAACTCAGGAGTTTCGCCTAGGTTTGAGAATTTTTTTGACAGCTGTCGAAAATTCCTTCGATTGATTTCTGAAACTGGAGAATGCGAATCTACCTACAAGGTGGATGTACGAGCGCTCAAAAGCTCCTGACTTCACGGCAGTGCTTTTGTCTCTAGGTTGATCCGTTCGAGAGTTATCGTGCTTACGGCCGGACGGCCGGACGGACGGACAGACTCGAATTTTCCGACGGATTCGTCATCAGTGAGTCGAACATAGTCGATTGAGACCATTTTCGGCTCAAAATTCGAAAAATACAGACATCGTGACGAAATGATACAGCCCTCGTGTAACTTGTACGAGCGCTCAAAAATGGAGCACTATTTGGGTGTGATGATAGCGATTATTTGCAAGCTAAACCTTATATTCGATCATTTTTTGAGGGAGAACAAGTGCTGAATGCTGATAGTGCATTTAGTAAACACAACTTATTTGAGAGTCTGACATTTAATAGGAAATTTTATTTTTGAATATATTTTTCCATTCAGTTCCTCCCACAAAAATTGCAATAAGTATTCGATCTGACATTATAATATTTTTTTTTAGGTACAAAGTCAAGTAGTGTGAAGCCGTCGGAAAACTAAATATCAGAGGAAGAAAGCAGCAATCCAGAAGAGAAGGAAGTAGCTGAAGTATTATTATATTATTGGATGAATCAAATAGCAGCAATAAATAGACACTGTAGGGATTTTGAGCGCTCGTACTACTTACACGAGGGCTAAATCATTTCGTCACGATGTCTGTATTTATCGAATTTTGAGCTGGAAATATGCCGTATACACGATAACTCTCGAACGGAACGTCCTAGAGACTTGAAATTTTCAGTGCGGGATCAGTTCCCAAATTCCGAGGTTAAGTTCGTTGATGGGCAGAATTCCACCAGGGGTTCCGCAAATATGGCCGTTCGAAGTTTTGTTTTTTTTTGATTACTCCAAAACTATACATTCGACCAAGATGAAATTTTGCACTCAAATGGAAAATGTCGTGTTCAAGATACTCACAAAATTTTGTGACCAGAACCATAGAAACCATAGAAAATTATAACTTTGTAATGGAAAGGCCTACAGACTTGAAATTTTCAGGATTGGTGTGGATCTCGAATGTCGCGGTCACTTTCATCAATGAGCAAAATTAGACTAGGGGTTCCGTGAATATGGTCGTTTGAAATTTAGTTTTCTTTATAATTTCAAAACTACGGATTCGATCTTGACGAAATTTTTTATTTGATGGAAAATGATATATTCAAGCGGCATTTTCTTCAGATCGCATGACCAGATCCATAGAATCAATAAAAAATTATAACTTTCGTATGGAAAGGCCAAGGGTCTTGAAATTTTCAGGGAAGGTTCGTATCGCGAATGTCGCGTTCACGTTCATCAATGAGCAAAATTAGCTCCTGATCATTTCGAAACTACTCATTGGATTGCAATGAAATTTTGCACAAAGATGAAGAATAATGTATTCAAACTACGTGGGAAGTTTTTCTATATCGCAAGACCATAGATACCGTAGAAAATTCTAGCGAATTATCGAAAAAAAAATTGTTCACCTAAAGCACTGACGTGAAGTCTGGATTTTTGCCTAAGTTTGAAATTTTTTCAATTGGTTTCTGAACTGGAGAATGCGAATCTACCTACAAGGTGAATGAACGAGCGCTCAAAAGCACCTGACTTCACGGCAGTGCTTTTCATAATTTTTCAGTTTATACTTTTCAAGATCATTTTGTTTCTGAATAATAGATATATCAAACTCCTAAGACTGTTTCATTTTGATAAAAATAACCGATTAGTTTTGGTGAATTTTTATGTAGAATGTATGTACTTATTTTTTATATTCTTCACATTTTCATTTGTTTGTGTTCAAACACATACAAACCATATAGCAATCATTCTGGGGATTTCCATCAGGAACAGATAGGTGTTGTATGTGAGGACCAAAATTGAAAACCATAGACCCCTATAAGTAACTGCTATGGAATCTCATGAAATCTCATTTATTTTCAAACTGGATGTCCTCATAGAAACATGAAGCATTCATCCCAGGAATCGCTGATAGAAACGGATAAGAATCACGTTAGGGAATGCCATTAGAAACTGAAGCAATACGTATCTGTAATCTCCATTAAATACTTATGAATATCGTATACGGTTCTATACGGATTTGCGATTTCACTATCCAATTTGAATCTCATAAGTTCTCTTAAATAATTTTTTTATCAGTTTCTATGGGGCATTTTTGGCAGGATTCCTCTTGTTTGGTCAGATTATTATTCTCAAATATTTAATTCATTTTATTTCATAAACCGTTATCTATGGTATCGGTTTGATTGCAGACGCCGGTATGGAACCTCCGGCCCAGAGGTTCGTTGGTTTCAAAATGGCGAACTATTAATTCCGGTGGTTTTGAATTATGACCAACGATATGGAAAAGTGGAAATACGGATTTCCGAAATGAAGTTAGAATGCGCATGGTCCGTTTATTTTGCTCTGAACAGAGAATGGCGACGGTCACCTTTTCGTCGACAGGTAATTCAATTCATATTCTGTCCGTTATAGCCTGGGTCATAAGTCAGTTGCTGTAATTTTTGCTAAGGCAGAAGAGCCCTATATTAATGTATTGTGTTATGTTCTTTATTGTGATCTGAACTTATTTTTTCTCTTGGATCCATACCAGAAGTTTTCCGATCTCAACCCCTGTGATATCCTCCTTTGGGGTCATTTGAAAACATACGTGTATAATGGACGGTGAGGTGAATAGTGCGGAAGAACTGAGATAACGCATTGAAAATGCTTATGACATTATTCCGTGAGCCAACGGATGTGATAGTTGCTGCATGTAATCATGTTATTACGCTAGGCAAGATTTTGTGCAAATCAAACGAATGGTGATCATTTCGAACTATTTATGTGAACAATTTGGATCAATTGTATCGGTGAGTTTGTGAATTCCCCAATTTTTTCATAGAACCTTTTCAATCAGTTATTTTTCCTCTCGTCAATTTTAACTTTAAGAATTATACCGTTTAGGAGAAGTCCCCTAATAAAAGTTGAAAGATACATATGGCATAGAGTGATTCATCGCAGATCATCACAGAGAAATGCGCTAGAGCTTTCGGTGAGTGAGCGAGTCAGTAACATAATCCAAGTATTTCAGGTATTCATGCAAGCTGAAATGTGAAAGCCACACAATTCAAACTGAGTATTTCTTGAGTCTTCTAGTTACATCTCAGCCTGATAATTTGGGCGGTGTAATAAGAGTTTGAAAATACGACGAAACGATTCGACAAAAGGTGGCGCCTTGATTTTTTGGCTAAACCTTGGCAGGGTCACTACCGTGCCCCAAATTCATCTTCGTGTAAAATTTGAAGCGCAATTAGACCGCTAACTATTCTGACCGAAGATTTTCCTGGTGGTTATATGTTATATGATTATAAATGATCGGCTTAATGCAAAGTTATTTGGGTTAATTCAATCGTTTATGCAATTTAGAAAGAAAATAGAATCGAGACACAAAGATCGATGTAGGCTCAATACCTTGTGATTGTGGTAAAAAATATATTGGAGAGACCAAGCGTCCCTTGAAAGTCACATAGTCAACGAATACCAAAAATTGACAGGACAATGGTAAAGGGACATTCAATAATGTCTCAGCAATCCCAAATTATGTGATTTGAGTTCACCAGGTAGACTAACGGTTAATTTACTTAGAGTTGGTTAAAAATATCAAGTTACAGTAACAACGGCTCAAGTATAATGGAAAGCGATACTTAGAACATGGTTCTTCTGCGCGTTAAGCTTAGTCAGCCTCAACAAAGTTATGGATGGAAAATTCAAGGAGCACTGACGTGATCACAGGAGCTTTTGCTCGCTTGTTCCAATTTCACCATTAATGCGGTCACCTATTCAGGTACTTCACTCGCATAATGCTGCTTGGCTTCAAGTCTTATCAAACTAACTCCCGTATAACTTTCTATTATTCCATCCATACCAGAATTTCACTCGATAATTTCACAACGTAAATTTGAAAAATTCAATGAGAATTCTTACTTACTGTCTTCGGCCCAAAACGAATATCCTTCTGTAAATCTTCAATGTCCTTCTCACTCCATACAAATAAGAAATTTTCTCCTTCATGCCACCAAGCTCGAGGAAACTCGATTATTATCTTCATGATTCCATCAAATCCCAAATTTTCGATAGCTCTCATTTTTTCATCGCTCAATTTGGGCTCGAAGATACTCCTACTATCGTGTTTGAGAACCCCAAGGGATGGCGTGAAAACGACGTGGTCGCTAGAGTATTCCGAGCCATCTTTACATTTGACCTGAACGGATTTTTCTTTCAATGTTAATTTTGAGACACTCTTCCCGAGAAAGATTTTATCATCTATGTTGTAACCTGTTTTAGTTGGAAAATTTTTCAGAAGTATATCCAAGATGGTCTTATATCCCAAACCGTTCCAAGAAAGAGCCTGGTCACCCTCAGCATCGTGAAAACTCGGTGCAGCGGTCACTGTGAACCAGCTAAAAGCTCCTTCCAGGCTCAGTATCGCCCCTTCTATGTTTCTCAGTAAACATTTTGCATAATGCGTCATTTCAGGATCGTCTTTGTATTTGGCAAATACTGTGGTATTATAGCTGAAAATACAAAAGATGAATCCAGTAAATTAGGTTACTCATTTTGTGGGTGTTTTCATAAAATGGATAAAATAAATTGGTACCAAAGGTAGGTATACCTCTCACAAATTTCACCTAACAGTAAAATAGACCGCGGTTTTTTGCACGTTTGTTTCTATGAAAGCAATTTCCTAATATTCTGATTCTGAGCCGATAATGATTTCAAACGATTTGGTTGGACTCACAGATGAAGAATTCGAGGTCATATTCAATCTGACGTCAGTGCTTTTCTTGTCACGTTTTGTGGAAAATGGAATCGATTGTGATTAGATGCAACCAACATTACCTTGATAAATACACATCTCCTAAAGAAGAATATGGATCATGAACATCTCCATTCATTTCGTCCAACAATTGTTTACCCTTTTTTTGTAAATTTTCCCCAGTTTTTCTTCTACCATTAAAGTATACAACAACATTGTCTCTTCCTTCAATATGTACTACATAGTCTTTCGCTAAGGTATAGGCAATATTTCCCTTCTCGCCATGTATATATTGGGCACCTAGATCGATAATAGCATTTCCCAAATGAAAACTGTCAATCCTTCCTCCAATGCGATTTTCCGCTTCTAGTATAATGAAGTCTGTGATGTTGTGTTCAAGAAGTCTCGATGCTGTGGCGATACCTGAAATATTCGATTTGAATTCTGATTAACATGGAAGAACTATTCGAAAATATCAAGCGACGTGTTTGTGCAAAAACTGAAAAACACAATTGAATTTGTTTTTAAGAATCGAATGACGAGGAAAGTTATTCTCTACTGAAAAAAATCGGATTTCTGAACGTTCGTAGGGAAAATCCTGAATATTTCAGTTTTGGTTCATACAAAGTTAGAAATAGGATTACAGATTATTTCACTTTAATTCCACTCTAGCATCAATTTTTATTACAATTTAACGTCACTGGGCTGTCAATAAAATTTCATAGGACTGTTCGACCTACAAATCACAATCATAAAAACTATACGAATCTACATATCTATCAGATTTTATTTCACACGACCATTCGGAAAACAAAAGCAACAATTCCGTTTTTATCTGGGAATTGGGAAAATTCAAATAACCTCTTTTCAGGAAACAGTATAAACATACCTGAAGCACCTGCACCAATAATGATGACCTTTTCGGCGAAAGCATAACCGAACAAGCAAATAAAAAGGCAACACAACGTATTCATTATTACTGAATCGGGCAGATGAGTTATTTGGAAATATTGATTTCATTGGCATGTGCGTTAGAGAATTGACCTCTGATAATTTGGGAGATTACAGATGGAGCTTTATCATATGGGATGATGAACTCCATATAGGTGATTTCATATTTGTTGTTTTAAAATATTCTATCGAATATAAATATTAAAAATCGGTATAATTCACTATATTTTAATCCGAAATTCGAATGTCAGGTTTTGAGTGTTATCATCACTATCGCACTAGCCGACTCGCTCGATCCTAAATTCGCCCACTAGCAGCTTGTAAACACGCTCAATGTAATCGATCGTTTAGCAATACGAGGACTACTTGCCGGTTCCAGCGATGATATTGGGTTGCCTGAGAGTGAGGTCCCGGGATGTTTGGTACTAGTATTTGCGAGTACCAAAAACAATAACGCCCCCGGGTGGGCTCGAACCACCAACCTTTCGGTTAACAGCCGAACGCGCTAGCCAATTGCGCCACGGAGGCAATATAGCTCAATTTTATTGATCGATCTTGAATTTTTCTACAATAATCTTCGATAAAAATTAGTCCAAAAAAATTATAAAAAGCTCTGCCGTGAAGTCAGGAGCTTTTGAGCGCTCGTTCATACACCTTGTAGGTAGATTCGCATTTTCCAGATTCAGAAACCAATTGAAGAGATTTTGGACAGCTGTCGAGATAAATTTCAAACTGAGGCGACACTCCAAACTTCACATCAGTGCTAAGTGACCAATTTTTTACAGTATCTATGGTATTGGTGATGCGCTAGAAAGAATTTCTCATGTAGTTTGAATACCTTATTCTTCAAATTTTTACAAAATTTCATTCCAATCCAATCAGTAGTTTCGGAATTATCAGGAAAGAATTACGAAAAGCACTGCCGTGAAGTCAGGAGCTTTTGAGCGCTCATACATCCACCTTGTACGTAGCTTCGCATTTTCCAGTTTTAGAAATCAATTGAAGGAATTTTCGACAGCTGTCAAAAAATTGTCAGTGCTTCAGCTGACCAATTTTTTTCGAAAATTCGCTAGAATTTTTTTTTCGCACGTAGTTTGAATACATTATTCCTCAGCTAGTTGCAAAATTTCTTTCCTATCTGATCAGTAGTTTCAAAACTATCAGGAAAAAAATATTCTGAACGGCCATATTTACGGAACCCCTAGTCTAATTTTGCTCATTGATGAACGTGACCGCGACATTTGCGATCCAAATCTACACTGAAAATTTCAAGTGCCTAGGCCTTTCTGTTCAAAAGTTATAATTTTCTATGGTTTCTATGGTTCTGGTCATGCGATCTGGACAAAATATTGCTTTAATATATCATTCTCGATTAAAATACAGAATTTCATCTCGATCGAATCCGTAGCTTAGAAACTATCGAGAAAAAAAAATTTCAAACGACCATATTTACGGAACCCCTAGTAAAGTTTTGCTCATAGATGAACGTGATCACGACATTCGATATCCACACCTATCCTGAAAATTTCAAGTCCCTAGGCGTTTCCGTTCAAAAGTTACAATTTTCTATGGTTTAGATGGTTCTGGTCATGCGATCTGGACAAAATTCCACATGTAGCTTGAACACCTCATTTTCCATTTGAGTGCAAAATTTCATCTCGATCAATTCTGAAGTTTTCAAGAAATCAGGGGAACAAAACTTTGAACGGCCATATTTACGGAACCCCTCGTGGAATTCTGCCTATTAACGAACTTAACCGAGGCATTTGGGATTTGAACCTACACTGAAAATTTCAAGTCTCTAGGTTGTTCCGTTAGAGAGTTATCGTGCTTACGGCCGGACGGACAGACTCGAATTTTTCGACGGATTCGTCATCAGTGAGTCGAACATAGTCGATTGAGACCATTTTCGTCTCAAAATTCGTAAAATACAGACATCGTGACGAAATGATATACAATAGTCCATTTAAGAATTATTGACATCGAAGCAGGCCATGAACGTCCAGTCGAGGCTTTATTTCTGGTTAAAAAAAGTAACTAAATTTCATCATAGAAATAAAACATAAATATAACCTAGAAAAGTGTTGAGTATACGAATTATCGAATAATTAAGCCGGAATATTTCGATTGCAGTTTCTACATGGGAGTTCAGGTTTGAGAGCGCAAAAATATCGTGGAATGCTTTCATATGAAATTATCTCATATAAAAGTCAACCATGGAAAATTGAAGATCATTCAAATAAATATTTATTTTCACTCAGGACCATGCAATATTTATTGGTATTGGAAATCTTGCAAAATTCTAACCATATAACTATAAAAGTACCATTTTATGTCAGGATTCAAGAAGGATAATTAATGGAATTCTAGCAGTTAGCTAGTGGTGCAACAGAAAAAAAATTTTGGATACTTCGCAAGCACAGGGCCAAAAGAATGGATTGAAAAAAACGTTATAATGTATTATGAAATAAGAGATAAACAAAAATTAAGAATCTATGTAGTACATGAAGAATTTTGACATGAAATTTGTACCGAACTATCAATATATGAACCAATTTGTGAATTATTTATTGCTCGGTGTTGAAAACTTCAAGAAAGTCAATTTTTATTTTCGTTCATTAAAACTGTCCATGAATTATTGAAAATATTAGGGTACTATACAGTATAAGTATAATAAAAAAACTTAAAATATCTATGAATGATACAAGAGCAAAGATTAAAATATTGAAAACTTTGTTTCCACGTAGTGTAGTGATTTGGATGTGTTTATTGAATAAGCTGACATAATCCTATTGATGGGCATCCTTTTGCAGGGAAGGTTTCAATATTTCCATAACCCATTTATGAAATAATTCCCCATTCATAGTAATCCTTATCATTAATTCCACTGTCAAGAATCGGATCACATCCAGGTAAAAATCCATCAATTGTTCCAGCATTCAAAATAGTGCACCTTCTGCCTTTACCCTTGAATATACTCGGCATACCTTTTGGATTATTTTCTAGTGTCCACTGACAAATTTGAATACCGTTTTTGAATATCCAAATTTCATCTAGATAAATGAATTTTACGTTTTGTTCCATGTATTCTCGGTATTTATCATAATATCGTACTATTTTTATTATATTTTTCTGTTCATCAGTAAGAATTTTCCTTCGATCAACTTTTTTGTATTTGTATCCAATTTTTTTTATGATATAATATAATGTTGACTTCGATCAATTGAAATCTTTGGCCAGTTCGAAAAGGATATCTAAACTGATATATTCATTGTTTTTAATTCTTGCAAAAACAAAGTCATTCAATGTTTCTTTGAAGGAATAATCATATCGCACAGGTTTTCTTCCACTGCTAATTCCAGGCTATAATAACATGCTAATATTCTACGGACAGGGCTTGGTGAAATCTGAAAATTTAAGAGACATTGATCAATCAGAATACACTTCGAGTCGGTGAATAACAGTTTACCTGAAACACTAGCGGAAATATATGCCAAACCTTTGAAAAACTCGAAGTAACACCGACAAACTGCCTGGCGTTCTCTTGTTAGGCGGGATGTACCCTGGTCAATTCCAGCCATTTTAATAGCATAAGACAAAAAATACTCAAATTCAGAGCAAATTTTTATAATTACATATTCACCAATATCTTCGATAAAAACATGAAAGCAAGAATTCTATGGGTAGTATGGCATCTAGCTTGAACACGTCTTTCTCTGAGTACCAAATTTCACCTCGATCGAATCATCAGTTTCGAAGTAATCAGGAGAACAAAATTTCGAACGGAACCCCTGGTCGAATTTTGCCCAATAACAAACTCAACCGCGGCATTCGAGATTCGAACATACCCTGAAAATTTCAAGTTTCTAGGTCATTCCGTTCGATAGTTATCGCTCGCCGGATTCGTCATCAGTGAGTCGAACCTTTTCGATTGAGACCATTTTCGGCACAAAATTCGAAAAATACAGACATCGTGAAGAAATGATATAGCCCTCGTGTAAGTAGAACAAGCGCTCAAAAATACGTCGTCCTCGGGTGGGTTCGAAGGACCAACCTTTCGGTTAACAGCCGAATGCCATTTTTTTGCGCGCTTGTTCCTATGAACTAGCGTTATTATTTCGCCCTGATGTCTAAATCTTTTCGAATTTTGAGCCGAGTCTGGTCTGTAATGATAAGATTGTATTCACAGATGAAGAATTCGTCAAATTCACTTATGTCCGCAAAAATGATCTCGATTGAATCAACTTTTTCAAAAATGTACAATAGAAATGTTTCGACCAGACTTCCTCAGCAGTCTTCAGAAATTGCAGGGAACATGGAAAATTTCCAGATTCGAAACCCCGTCCAGAAGCTATGAATTGAATAATAACGATAATATTGTTAAAATGTTTGAAAACGATCCGAGCATCCGTGCCGCAAGGTGGCACAAAGAAAAATTTGAACAATTTTGAAGACAGAAAACTTACATCCATACCAATTTAGCAAAGTTCAGCATTTGAAACCTAGTGGTTTGAGACCGTCCGGTCGGATGTATACACGATAACTCTCCAACGGAACGACGTGTTCAAGCTACATGCATAATTTTGTCCAGATTGCATGACCAGAACCGTAGAAACCATAGAAAATAATTACTTTCGACCGGAAAGGCCTAGGGACTTCAGGGTGGGTTTGGATCTCGAATGTCGCGGGTTCGTTGGCCAATGAGCCAAATTAGACTAGGGGTTCCGTAAAAATGACTGTTCAAAATATTTTTTCCTGGTAATTTCGGAACTGCCGATTGGATTGGAATGAAATTTGCACATAGATGAAGATTATCAAACTGATTCAAGTCTGTCCGTCCGGCCGTCTGTCCGTAAACACGATAACTCTCTAACGGAATGATCTAGAAACTTGAAATTTTCAGGATAGATTCGAATTTTGAATGCCGCCGTTAAGTCAAGTATTGGGCAAAATTCGATAAGGGTTCCGTCAATATGGTCGTTTGAAATTTAGCTTTCTGATAATTTCAAAACTACGGATTCGATTGTGACGAAATTCTGTATTTTAATGGAGATTGATTTATTCAAGCTACATTTTTTACCAGATTTTTTTTAAATTCCAACGAATTATTGAATACAAAATTCCTTATATTTCTGTAAAAGCTGATTCGGCATGATTGAAAAAGAGCTGCTGTAATTTTTTCGACAATTCAATTGATTCCTAGAACTGGAAAATGCGAATCTACCTACAAGGTGGATAAACGAGCGCTCAAAATCTCCTGACTTCACGGCATTGCTTTTTATAATTTTTTTTATTTTTCGAATTGCCCGTGAACTCTACTTCGAATCCAAAGCATATCGATTCCATTGATTTCGTGATAATGAAAGCAACAAATGAATTACTCCACGAAATTGAAACTTCCAGTTCCAGTTAACAATATTATTATTTTGATAAAAATGAAAGCGCAATTTCTATATTAGAATCCGAAACGAAAGATTCACTAGAGAAAGAAGGTGAATGGAATCTGATACTCAGTTCAGAATGATACGAATTCCCTTCAATTTTTTTTATCTTTATAATGTTTCACGAAAAGTCCATTTTTTGGTCAATTTTACTTTTAGAGCTGATCATAAAGTTTATACGATTACCTACCCTATGGCATAAGAAATAAGGTCGATATCAATATTCAATGTGGTAGAAAAGCCGTGCACGAAAAACTGCTTTGTACCCAATAGCAAATCTACACATAGAAAACCTGCTAAATCCCATTGGGGCCTCAGTTTTGTACTGACGCTCGAAGTTAGACAATGTTTTGAGCGAGTTTTCAATTGCATAGTGTTAGTGAAGGCCAAAATTATAAACAAGTTAGGTCTCTTTTGTTCTATATTTAAGATATCCACTCCCGTTCAAGAAAAAAAACAACGAGTTAATATTTTTTGGTGAAATTTGAGGTCCCGTAGTTTCTTTATTTTTAACACAATTTTCAAATTTTTTCAGCAAACTGTAGATAAATTTATTAATTTTATCTTGGTCATTCATTCTACTGTTAAAAGCTGCCTTATAAGTCATTATACAGTGTTGATTAGAAGTTTCTTGTGCAACCCTAATTTTGAAACATCGTGGTCAAATTCTTTCAAAATACCAATTTTTGTTGAGAACTATTCCTTTCCAACAGTTTTTTTTTTATTCATGCCTTTGAGTGCTTTAGTTCATTTTCAAGAACGAAATGAACTTGTCATAAACGGTTTACTTCAAGAGTTGTGATTTTTGAAGAGGTGAATTGGGGGAAGAAAATTGCACAAAGGCTGTTGCTCTTGTTGAAGAGCTCTCTACTCAAAAAAGTAGTCGAAGCTTGCAGACCAGTAACTGGACCCAAATAACTTCAGCGTCATCGAGTAGCTTGACTGCTGAACATTTATATTTGACTTAGGGCAATGTTCTTTTCAATGACGAATCCAGATTCACCTTCTCCAGATAGATGGAGAGGAAATGGAGAAAGATTTTTTTTTTCTTAAAATTAGGTAAACTGTTGTTCGGAGTTCATTTCCCTCTTGAAAATCAAATTGGTGCACCTGAAGACATGAACCAAAAAACAAAATGTTGAAAATGAATGGTTCTTAACCTAAATTGGTATTTTGAAAGAATTTGACCAAGAAATTATTCCACAGGATGTTTTGAAATTCTCCACATTCTCCCGTTTTAGAAACCAATTGGAAAGATTTCGACAGCTGTCAAAGAAAATTTCAAACTTACGCGAAAATTCAGACTTCACGTCAGTGCTTTGGTGACCATGTTTTTTTCGATAATTCGCTAGACTTTTCTGCGGTATATATGGTCTTGGTAATGCGATCTGGACAACATTTCTCACGTAGTTTGAATACATTATTCTTCATATATCTGCGAAATTTCATTTCAATCCAATAGGTATTTTCGAAATTATCAGGAAAAATATAGTTTGAACGGCTATATTTACGCAATCCCTAGTCTAATGTTGCTCATTGATGAAAAAGATCGGCGAAATTCGCGATCCGAATCTATCCTGAAAATTTCAAGTTCCTAGGCCATTCCGTTCGAAAGTTATGATTTTCTATGGTTCTGATCATGCGATCTGGAAAAAATGCAGCTCGAATATATCATTCCCAAATTGAATACGAAATTTCGTCACGATCAAATCTATAGTTTCGAAATTATCGAGAAAACCGAATTTCAAACGTCCATATTTACGGAACCCCTTGTCTAATTTTGCTAATTGGTGAACGTAACCGCGAAATTCGCGATCTGAACCTATCCTGATAATTTCAAGTCCCTAGGCCTTTCCGTTCGAAAGTTATTATTTTCTATGGTTTCTATCGTCCCGACCATGTGATCTGGAATAAATGTAGCTCGAATATATCATTCTCAATTTAAATGCAACATTTCGTCACGATCAAATCCATAGTTTTAAAATTATCAAGAAAACTGAATTTCAAACTGCAATATTTACGGAACCCCTAGTATAATTTTGCCCATTGATGAACGCGACCGAGACATTCGAGATCCACAACTATCCTGAAAATTTCAAGTTCCTAGGTCTTTTCCATTTGACAAACTTATGATCCTTTGAAAAGATGCTATTGAAATTCCTGGTTGCATTAACCCCATCTAACCTTACCATGAAAATAATATCCAGTCATTTTCACGAGAAACAACACAAAAAATTAATTACACCATCGACCCGAGATTTAAACCTAAATCTCACGAAAACCTCGCAATTTTCGTTAAAACTACGAAATGAGGCATACCTATATGATAAGCCCTTTCACAGCCAATTTCCCCGAACAGGTTTTTTCCACTTCATTTTCCTCAGACTTTATCTGACTATATTGAAACGAACCTTTCTATGTATACAACCCCACCTCTCACAGAGAATTTTCTGAAATTTTTGTAACCATAATTATAGTTTGAGCATTTTAATGCAGGATCTGTGCAAAACGTATGATACGTGTACTTGTGGTTGTGTGAATATTTTTTTTATTCACTTTTTTTCCACATAAAAATGTTTGAACTCTGATGGTCGTCTTGTTTCCGAAAGGTCTCAGGATCGAATGCTCCGTTCGTATTACTATGAATTCCATTTGAAGAGTTTTTTCACATCGTGAAATATTTCGAAGGGGCGATGAGCTTCCATAAATGCCGAAAATGAAGTGAAAAGGACTAGGTTTGGGAATAAAATTATGAATCGTCCAACGTTTCCACGGAGAGTAATTAGTTTTCAGCCAGCGCTTGCTTCATGATATTTATATTGTTCCCCACGGAATTTTCACGAACATCATCCTCACAACAGTCGCTTCAGAGGACGTAAAACTTCAATTAAGGTTGAGATTAAGGGCATGGTTAATAAAAAGGACGAAAATGCAAATTATATAAGATGGTGAAAAAAATATTACATACGTTTTGATGATTTGTGAATAATAGTTGGCGTTTGGATCCTAATATAGACTATTGTGAATTTTATTTATACTTGAAGATTGTTGTCCCGGCCAGTCTTGAATTGCCGTGTATTCTGAATTTGTTTGTTCGAATCCCTTCTGCGGAGACTGTATGGCCCAAGAATTCCACTTCTGGAAAAGGGAACAATTTTTGAGATATCGGCTTGAGTTTGACCCAACTTAAACGCCCAAAAACTCTACTGAGATTGGCCAGATGTTCTTCGAAATTTCTTTCCACAACCGTGACATAATTTGGATATACCAGGCAAGTTTTTCAAGTGAGTCAGCCCCAAGCCCCAACAATCTTCAAGTCGCCAGGGCATTACAGATCCCGGGAGACATAACAAAATCTGCTACCAATGATAAACCAAAGTCTTTTGCTTGTCGTCTTCATGTACCTACGCCCACTTGCCAATATCCAGTATTCGAGTCCAGCCACCTGCCACCGTGGTTATTGTAAGGTAGGCGATCCAATTATTGCCATGTTCCTAATATTGCCATATCGCATAAATACGTTAATTCGCCCTTTACATCACTGATAGCGTAATCATATCAAGTTCGTATCAAGACGAACCCTCTAAACACATTTGACGTCACTAATGGCGTTTATTTAGAAGCAGTAGGTACATATATATGTTATGCATTTTTTCTGTAAACCTTTTGAAAACTGTTCTACTTGTTACAAGCTTCTTGAAAGAGATTATTGTAAAGTGATATAAGCCGAGCAGGAATACGATATGAAATTCCTAGAACGACTGTTGGTCTACATTTTCGAAAACAAAATTCTATCAAACGTAATTTAAGTTTAAGTTAAATTTAAGCTTGGTTATTACTCATTTATTTGTTTTTCAATACATGTTCCTTTTATTGCCAGTACTGTGGCAATATTTGGATCATGAGTTCCAAATATTGTCAGTTTGCAACTTCCAAATAAAACAAGAACACCATTTTTTCCAATTGCCTTATTGCGATTTTTGTATATGTTTTGGAATGTGGATATATTCATTACTTCTTCAATCAAATTACAGACCAATATGACCCAATTTGATTTTTATAAAAAATAATTTCTCTCAGCATGGCAATATTTGGCTCAATTACCTTATATGGTATTCTGGATAATGAGTAGCTGTTTTCTTCGTGACATCATTCAGTTTTCTCTAATGTAGACAAAATCTTGTAGTACCATCTTTCTGGGCTTTGGCACTCGAAAATTCCTGGATAACTCCATCTCGGCAATCTTCTGGATAAGCTTCTCCACTTCTTGATGTTGGTCAAATGGCAATTTTCTTCGTGGTTGTCGAATGAGATGGGTTTGACCTGTATCAATCTTGTGATAGACCGAGTTATTCATTCCTTTCTCTCTATGACATTCACGCATTCGATGACAGTTGTATGCTTCTATGACTTGGGGGTGACGGAAGAAGATGGCACAACCTGTACATCAACCCCAAATATCCCGATTGCTTTCCATCAAACGTTGATCCACATTATATAGGAGTAAACCAGTACCTACGAAATAAATCATCCCTTCGAACTTGGGATACGAATTCAAGTTCGAATCAAATTAAATCAATCCATCTCTGTCTCAAACTCGAGCACATTCAACAAGTCCCGAGCCGAGCATTAGGATCGAATGGGGTAGCACTGTAGGACCATCTGGACGCCGTTTCAATTGCTTTAGAACATCACAAAAGAACCCTCTGTCTGAAATTCAATAGTTTTTCAATATAACAACATTGCAGATGTTTCAGTCGGAGGAAAACCCGCTGCCAGCTCGAGTGCAAAGTTGTAATTTTGTTGGGCTGCATTTGGAATCGGAAAATCTCTCTGAAATTCGAATCTAGAGAGGGCGGTTGTCGAAGGGGATGCAAAACAGAAAGATACGTTTTTACTGATGAATTACAGGAATCGTTTTCGAGTTTTTCAGTTGTTTCCCAAAGTTAAGAGGGATATGTATAAATACTGTGGTGTTGGCACTGAGTATTTTGGGTTTTGCCTTTTTCCGTAGACCGAATAATAAATATATCTTGTCGTATTTACGCATGCCACTCACGTATTCAAATCTAACACGAGTCACGCGATTCACGCTTCAAGCGCGAAGACTTTGATCTATAAATTGGTCGAGCGTGTAGGTGTAGTTATCGGAGAATTGAAAATTTTGGATTTTTTGATTTTTTTTATACGAGTCGGCGGTACATAAGTGGCAGTGGGATCAAGCTCACATACGGCGTAATAATAGGAATAGTAAGTGAATTGACGTAATTGTATTGGGTTAGAAAAGAGCCGCTTTCGAACCTGATTTCAAAATTCCAACGATTCAACAGTTGGTCCGTTTTACTATATTTTGGTCCTGAAGTGCCTGATGTGTTGAAAAAAGAACCCAAGAATACGCACTGAACACAATAGAGGAAGGAACATTATATCACAAGCCAATATAATTAATTTTGGGCCTGGATGAAAACAATAATAGATCGAAACGAAAAAACAAACTGATTGGGAGAAATATAATGAAATACTTCAACTTTAGATCGTGGAAATTGCATTGATCAATACCATCGATGATTTGGACAATGCTGTCGAAAAACTCGAAAATAAAAGAAGCTTTTGAAGATGCTACGATATAATCGAATAAACCTGTACCGAAACTCCAAGGAATATAAAAGATTTGACTGAGACAAATCGAATATTGAGAAAAATGTATAGCACAAAAAATTTGAAAAGCACTGCGTGGAGTCAGGAGCTTTTGAGCGCTCGTTCATCCACCTTGAAGTTAGATTCGCATTCTCCAGTTTTAGAATTAAATTCAAAAATTTTTGACAGCTTTAAAAAAAATTTTCAAACTAAGGCGAAACTCCAAACTCCACGTCAGGCTTTAGGTGATTTTTTTTTCGATAATTCGCTAGAATTTTTTACGGTATCTACGGTCTTGGTAATGCGTAGCGTAGTTTGAATACATTTTTCTTCATCTATGCGCAGAATTTCATTTCAATCCAATGAGTAATTTCGAAATAATCAGGAAAAAAATAATTCAAACGGCCATATTTACGGAACCCCTGGTCTAATTTTGATCATTGATGAACGTGACTGCGAAATTCGCGATCCAAACCCACCCTGAAAATTTCAAGTCCCTAGGCCTTTCCGTTCGAAAGTTTTAATTTTGTATGGTTTCTATGGTTCTGGTAATGCGATCTGGAGAAAATGAAGCTTGAATATATCGTTGTCCATTAAAATACAGAATTTCGTCACGATTAAATCCGTAGTTTTAAAATGATCAAGAAAACAAAATTTCAAACGACCATATTTACTACCTGAACTTAACTTACCATATTCACCTAGTCTAATTTTGCTCATTGAAAAACATGACAAGGCATTTGAGATCCACCACCCCTATTCTGAACATTTCAAGTCCCTAGGCCTTACAATGTTATAATTTTCTATGGTTTTTATGGTTCTGGCATTGCGATCTGGACGAAATTTCGCATGTAACTTGAACACGTCATTTTCCATTTTCTGAGTGCGAAATTTCACCTCGATCGAATGAGCAGTTTCGAAGTAATCAGGAGAACAAAATTTTGAACGGCCATATTTACGGAGCCCCTGGTCTAATCTTGCTCATTGATGTACGTAAACGCGAAACTTGCGATCCGAACCTAGTCAGAAAATTTCAAGACCCTAAGCCTTTCCGTTCGAAAGTTATAATTTTCTATGGTTTCTATAGTTCTAGTCATGCGATCTGGACAAAATGTAGCCTGAATATATCATTCTCCATCAAAATAAGAAATTTCGTCAAGATCGAATCCGCAGTTTTGAAATTATCAAGAAAACTAAATTTCAAACGACCATATTTACGGAACCCCCAGACTGATTTTGCTCATTGATGAACGTGACTGCGGCATTCGAGATCCACACCTATCCTTAAAATTTCAAGTCCCTAGGCCTTTCCATTACAAAGTTATAATATTCTATGGTTTCTATGGTTCTGGTCATGCGATCTAGACAAAATTTTGTGAGTATCTCGAACACTACATTTTCCATCTGAGCGCAAAATTTCATCTCGGTCGAATGTGTAGTTTCGGAGAAATCAGAAAAACAAAACTTCGAACGGCCATATTTACGGAACCCCTGGTGGAATTATGCCCATTAACGAACTCAACCTCGGCATTTGGAAACTGAACCCGCACTGAAAATTTCAAGTCTCTAGGACGTTCCGTTCGAGAGTTATCGTGTATACGGCACATTTTCAGTTCAAAATTCGATAAATAGAGACATCGTGACGAAATGATATAGCCCTCGTGTAAGTAGTACGAGCGCTCAAAAAAAAAGTGAAAAGGTACAGCAAAATTCTCAAATATTTCCAAAAATGCCTTCGACGGAAAAAGACTTAACTACCTCCACTGCACGGAGCAAATGGAATGGCATACTCAAAATATGATGCGACAGAAGCACTTGTTGATACTATAGAAAGAGAAGCCATGTTCAATTACAGAGAATATCATTATAATGAAGAACTCTACTCACTACAACTCACGAATATAGCAAATGGCGTAATGCGAACCAAGCACTGCCCGAAAAGATGGAAAACATCAGAAGTAATCACTATCAATAAACCAGGAAAAGACAGAAATTTCCCACAGAACAATATACCAACATGTCCACTGTCGGCCCTACAGAAAGTAATGAAAAAAGTTATTGCAAAAAGATTGGAAGAAGAAACCGAATACCTGAATTTTATACCGGTCGAACAATTCGCATTCAGAAGAGAACATTCGATGGAACTACAATTAGCGATTATATAACAGAATGTTCTCAATAAACAGCCACAGGGCAAGCACATTCGACAGAGTATGGTACAGCCAATAAAATGATTGAAGCAGGAAACTCTCGCAAAAATAATAATAAATTATCTGAGATATAGAAACTATTACGTCAGAATGAATAATTTGAAGCGGAGGTGCCCCAGTTATCAGTTCTGGGTCCTCTACACTAGAACATATATATTTATGAAATATCTAAAGATCCAATAAATGGTTGTTGTCAAACATCGAGCGTTACTATTGGAAAACCCTTTATTAATAATTGGGATGACAATTTTTAGTCCCGTTATTCGAAAATTCCATTTCAAGTAATCCTCCACTTGCACACGGAAGAAAACCGATGTTTTAACCTGTAGCGGTTTGCTGACATCAACAAGCCAGGGTTCAAGCTACTGCATGTTGAACAGAAGTAACCCTTCAGGGTTGAGTTTAATTACGTTTTTGACTTCAACCTATTATGAAATTAAATTACAGTGTGATAGAGTTTCCTCTGGAAGTCTTGTTGGGATTTATTTTCATCATAAGGAGCAGGAGTAGAGTTGAGTTGTGTATGAGGTTTGAACAATAATAATTATGTTCGGTCTTTCGTTTGGATGTAATTCGAGAATCTCAAGTCGCCTTGGTTCATTTGTGGCTTTTCACTAGATCGTTTCATACCTATAACGTTTCAACTTGGAAAGTGTAAGTCGAATATTGAATAGATATGACAGAAGATGGAAATCTATAATAGGTTGTTCCTGAATTGAAGGTACAAACAAAAGGGGTAATTATTCAATTATTTGGATAATATGAAGGAAAAAACTTGTATGAAATTGGTTCTGCGAACGTTTCATTATCGAAGGTATTAATGTTTTACTTTTGTTCTCATAAGTCCTGGTTTTCTCAAATCGCTTAGAATTGGCAATGATAATACACCCTAAGATTTACATCATATGACATGTCCAGGATGGTATTTCTGGAGCAATGTTTCCTTTTCCCTTTCATTTGTGGTGCGCCACAAAAAATGAAAAAGTATTTTTTCATTAATTTGGAAACATTTTGATTTTTTGTAATTTTTTTTCTAATCTGCTACCATTTTTGAGAATATTAATGATTGAACTGTTAGAGAAACAGGCCTCAAATCGTATCACCGTTCAATCATTCTACAATTGCTCCTACAGGGTGTTTTATGAGTGGTTGGCCATAGCCTAGTGGTGAATGCAGGTCATCCAGGTCTTTTATAAAAGTGGCTCGTTTTGTATCCTGAGGCTATTAGTTTAGGAGATACAGGGTGATTCATGGATTTCAGCCTGAGTTTACGATAACCATAACTCTGGAATCCGAGGTCCTATTTTGATCAAATTTTATGGGTTTGTTCATTTCAGAAAGTCCTTTCGAGTGGATAACGAAATATCAATATTTTCAGGGCAGTACTCAAAATATCGTGATTTATCTTTCAAGCCTCAAAATCTATTTTTTTTTTCATTACTTTTGTTATTGCCGTGAAAAAATACATAATTCAATTCAAGGAAGTAGTATGCATAATCAAGCTTTGAATTTTTTCTAAACTAAATATTGAATTTAGGGACAAATGGCGTAAACCCACTTGAAACATGTAATCAATGAGTGCATTTGCTTTAAAACAATATAGAATAAAGGATATTGACTTGTATTCCTCAGGAAATTCGCTAGATATCACCTTGTTTACACATTCTCCGAACATAGCTGCCCAATTCAAAGGTAAGTACTCCAATTTCAATTCAAAATTCGAACTTTGTACACCAATTGTGAGTATTTCGATATAATATTTGTTAATGACTTTTGCAATGTGAATTCAAAAGCAGCAGTGTGAGAATATCATCACAGATTTCCAAACAGGAGAACACTCTTTAGCGTGGCAGACAGAGGATAGAAGAAGCTTCCACATATTTAAAACGAAATCCCGATATGATAAGAAGGGCAATAACTAATCTGAATTTTAGAGCTGAGAAATGTGTCGAGATGGAAGGACTCCATTTCGAACATCTCGTATGATACTTCCCCTTTCAATTTCGTATTGTGAAATCAAATAAAAAGGTTTGAAGTTTTTCGAAAAAAATTGAAAATATTAATATTTAGTTGTTTGTTTTGTGGAGCGAATACACTCACGGATTAATTTTTCAAAATGATTCACTTCATAAGTTATAAAGCTCTCAAGCTTTGAGGTTTAAAATCCCAGCAAAAGACGAGAAAAATTATCACGAAAGGACTAAAATCAGGACCGCATTTCAAAAAAATTACATGAAATATGAATTCGTTCGATCTTCGATCGCTACTTGCTTATAACGAGTGTCGAAGTAAAAATAGAATTGAATTATGTATTTTTTCATGGCAATAATGAAATTTTTTTAAGTGATGTGAAAAATATAGATTTTGAGGCTTCAAAGATTAATCAGTATTCTCAGTATTGCCCTGAAAATATTGATATCTCGTGAGCCCTTCGAAGGGACTTTCTGAAATGAACAAACCCATGAAATTTGATCAGAATCAGACCTCGGATTCAAGATTTCTGGCTATCGTAAATCTAGGCCGAAATCCATGAATCACCCTTTATCTCCCAAACTAAGAGCCTTAGGATACAGAACAAGCAACTTTTCTGGAAGGTCTGGATGACCTGCATTCACCACTACGCTATGGCCAACTACCCATGAAACACCCTGTATATCGACTTTTTCAAAATTTGACGACTCGGACAAACGGAACAGTTGTGAAGCTTGTAAAACAAAACATTCAAGTTTTACCATACTCCATATCGGCCCATATCGTGCCATATCGTATACGGCTCATGCCATATTTCGATGTTATATAGAAAAAACTTTTTTTCAAACTTTCGAACAACGTCATATTTTGACTGACAGGATCATCGAAAAGTTCTGGTTCCCCTCCGCCGGGGTTTAAAGTGTTGCTATGTCAATGATGAATTACATTTTCGTCCGTAGGAAAAGTGTAAATAAGTGTGAGAATTAATTGACAATGACAACCGTAACTAGGCAAATTTTCCATTGATCACTCAATTATATAGATCGTAAATATAAATCTAATCTAATGGTGGATCTCCAGATTTTTATGAATTTCAAAACGATTGAAAAAAAATAACATATTTCATTCGGAGGAGAAGCGACTTTTCATGGCTCGCCTTCAATTACAAAACACAAGCTCGCCATGAAAAGTGACACTTCGCCTTCTTATGAAATAATAATTTAACCTTATGTTAAGTTTTGTTTTTTTTCGTTCTTAAAGTGTATACTGCCTAGAATTTGCAAAATAATTTGAATATTGGCTACTGTAATTATATGATGTTCGATAGTAGATCACGTACAGGCTCACGCCTCTGTGGTAATTTTTTATACCAGCTTCACGGGATATATCATATTATTATTATTATTTATTCATAAAAAGTTCTGAACAAAATACGTTCTTCTTTCCACCCATACAATCTGAAAAATTGAAATCGGGAATCTGTCATGTTTGATGTTTATATGTTTATATCCCGACTCTCGCTATGAGACCCCTCATACGCTCAGAGCTTGTCATCTTCGGGGATTTAGTCATAACCTGTTCGGTTTTTCTCAAAGTCTTCGTCGGGAACCTTCAATGATATATAAAATATCTAGTTGATATACATGTTTCGGATTTTATTCCATTCTCAAATCTAAAAAAAAACACATGATACACAAATCTCTGAAACTTTGAATATTTCAGAAAAATGTGTGTTCATAATTAACCTGAGAAAATGTTAATCGAAATTAGAATCTACCTAAAAGGTGGATGAACGAGCGCTCAAAAGCTCCTGACTTCACGGCAGTGCTTTTTATAATTTTCTGTTATTATCACTGGCTTACGCTGCTACCATCAAAAAAATAATGTATACAGTGAAAAATCGTCGAATTCGAAGGAAATCGCTGGAAGGGTGGTTCTTCAAACGTGAACAAGTTACTGATATAAATCTACTAGCAGAATTATGTTTACAGCCTGAGGATTGGAGAAACTATAATTTAAGAATGGATGAAACAAATTACATCACTATCCTTAAATTGGTAACACCTCTAATTGAAAAAGAGAATAC
The DNA here is from genome assembly GCA_963966015.1 of Aphidecta obliterata. Taxonomy (NCBI): domain Eukaryota; kingdom Metazoa; phylum Arthropoda; class Insecta; order Coleoptera; family Coccinellidae; genus Aphidecta; species Aphidecta obliterata. Next base: position 28,107,880 of record OZ014427.1, on the reverse strand, counting down.
GATTCGAAGAACTGCCATATCACCACACGATTAACGGCCACTCTTTGCTATTTAGGTACAGAAAGAAATTATGAAGATTCACATACAATTTGCCGAAACACCTAATACATCAACATTCAACCTTGTTGCTTTTTTTTTGTTTAGTCAGGGGGAATCCTCAAGGACGACCTATCTCCGATATATAGAACAGTGTGACTTCGTGGGAAGAACTACCTGCTCGAACTCAACCTAACCTGCTATTTTAGATTTCGGCCATTTTTTTCTTATTAACCTTTTGACTCTTCTTGTACGTCTCTTTCTCTTTCACGATCTTTGTCATGTGATTATTATCTATGACTTTCATAGGAGTGTCTCTTCTTCTTGATATTTGAAATTAAGTTTACTCAACTTCTGTTTCTACGTAGTTGATCTGTGGGTCTTTTGTGATAGGTCAGTATCCTAATCACATCTTTTGCAGGGGTGTAGTCAACTAGTTTTAGCTCATCATTTTTATGTTGACTTGCTTTCTCAAATATCTTCTCGGCCTTCTTTTTTGGGGAATCTGTGACAGTTTCCCATTCTAAATTTCTGCGGATCTGTTGGTTTCTTACGAACCACGGCATATTCATTGCTGCTCTTAGTTAATTTACTGTTGCTTGAACCTTCTTTGTATGGCTATTGGCAGCATGGCTTCATGTCGCCGAACCATATGTAAGTTGGGGTCTTGCAATTGACTTGATCATTCGTAGTTTCGTGCTTTGGTTCATTTGGCTCTTTCTTCCTAGCAGTGGGTAAAGTCTACTCATTACTGAGTTTGTTTCATTCACTGCATATTTTATTTGGTTTTTTCATGTGAGACGTTCATCTAGTTTGAATCCTAGATATTTGACCTTTTTCCATTTTATCTTTCTCCATCTATCCTTAGATTGGAATTCATATCAAGTCTTCGCTTCTGTAGTAGAATAGCTTGGCTCTTTTTGATATTTATTTGAATTTTTCAAAATCTTCTAGTGCTTCTTGCAGTCTTCTATATATGAAGTCTGGTCGTCGGTGTCTGACAGCTATTCCCCTGTCGTCTGCATATAGGGCTAGCAGAGCCCTATGCTTGTTGCTGCACGTTTTGTTGTTGAAGAATTCGGGCCAGTCCGAAATTCTTGAGCGTCATGCATGTATTTAGGCCAGTTTATGGCTGCCTTAATACAAACATTTTTCCGGAAAGATACAATTGAAGTAGACTTTTGCATTATATTCATTGATATACGTGTTTGACCACCTATAGTGAGGGTTCCGAGATTTGCAATCAGGTGAACGTCATCGGGTGCATTAAATGAGAAATCCCAACGTTGTTGGTTTATTTTGAAGAGCCAGTTCGAAAAAATATGCCAGAAGAAGTGAAACTCCTGGATGAAACAGTTGCTTCATTCACTGACGCACCAAAAAATAACTAATATAGAAATATAGGCCCTCTACCCCTTTCTGAAGAAAAAACAAGTTTTATGCTCTATTGCATTCTTGAATGATTTCTTTTGATCGGTATTACATGCTGAAAAATATCATTATTAAGTGCAGAAATAACAAAACCCTATATCAAATATAGGTACCTATATTGAAATAGCTTTTTCTTTTTATTATGTTGAAAACTTTACTTTTGGTTCTATTGTTCATTGAGCACCCCTGAACTGAAAGAACTTTAATAATGTTTCGAACGAGACGTTATCCACCTGCGCTGTATGATTCAACAAAGAACCCTATACCTCTAGCAAAGAAGGAAAGTCAGAATTTTCGGCTTCATCCTCTTTTTCAGCCTCCGAAACTTCGGTTCCTACTAGCATAAAACATAATTCCTGGGATTGACAAATACCGCCAATCTCCACCCTACGATTCTCGCTCTATCTCGCTCCACGGCTAAGAAATGGAAAAGCGGAAAATGTGAGCGCAGCCCCGCTTTCCACGGCGGAAAGTCGGCTATTGTGAGGACGCAGACAGCATTCGGCGTTTAGTATTTTCACGACCGTTGCCGGGTGAACTGCTGGAACACGTTTGGGTGATAGAAATTCATGAAAATTCTGTGGCATGACTAAAACCTCACTTGTTTTGGGGTTAATTTAGAAGTCAGGTAAGTGTTTTCTCTTTCGAGCTAGTAGAAGTTGAGAAATAGCGATGCGCGGTAAAATGAGGCATATTTCCATGGTCTCATTCGAACGGTGTACATAATGTCTTGTGCTGGAGAACTAATGATATTATTGTATTTTTCCGTGTTTCGTGAAATTATGGCTGCAGAAGGGTTTCTCCGCAGCGTGCATCGCCAACTAATACCATTAGGAATGACACAGTGCTACCTGTGTAGACTATACTTCAGGACAAACCTCAGATTTTGAAGATTTTCTTTCAAGCATACTTACTCGCAATATTAAAAATTATAAAAAGCACTGACTAGCAATCAGGAGATTTTAAGCGCTCGTTCATCCACCTTCGATTGGGAATTTTTTTGACAGCTGTCAAAAAATGTCAATTATGCCTAATCAGGATTTTTTTTTCGATAATTTGCTAGAATCTTCTATGGTCTCGGTTATGCGATATCTGGACAAAATTTCGCACGTAGTTCAAATACATAATTGTCCATCTATGCGCAAAATTCCATTCCGATTAAATCAGCAGTTTCAAAATTATCAGGAAAAAAATATTTTGAAAGGCCATATTTACGAAACCCCCAGTCTATTTTTGCTCATTGATAAACATTACCTCGAAATTCGGGATCCAAAGCTGCCCTGACAATTTCAAGTCACTAGGTCTTTTCGCTCGAAAGTTTTAATTTCTAAAGAATCTATGGTGCTGGTCATGCGATCTTAATAAATTTGCATGTAGCTTGAACACGTCATTCTTCAACTGAGTGCAAAATTTCATCTCGATCGAATCATTAGTTTTGAAGTAATCAGGAAAACAAAATTCCGCCCATTTAATTAATTTGATTAACGAACTCAACTGCGGCATTCAGGAACTGAACCGACACTGAAAATTTCCAGTCCCTAGGTGGTTCGATCAAAAGTTATCGTCCTCGAGGCCGGCCGGATGGACGAAACAACAGACAAACTCGAATTTTTTGACGGATTCGTCATCAGTTAGTCAAACCTTATCGATTGAAATCATTTTCGGCTCAAAATTCGAAAAATACAGACATTGTAACGAAATGATATAGTCCTCGTGTAAGTACAACGTCCGCTCAGAAAAATATGGAACCCGTATTTCAACATTTGACAATTATATTGCGACGTTAGCATATGCTTGGGGTGGTTGGGGGGTCAAATAATCTTTCCATGTACCTGCAGAGAAGTGAGAACGGTTGATGTTGAAGCGGACAGGTGACATGCATTGAATTAGATAATCAGCCAAATATTAATCAGTCACCTATGAGTTATGACTATTATATAATTCTTTCCAATATCTGAAGTCCGAGAAAATTTTCGAAATAAGAACCAGGCAAGTCCAGAAATTTGGAATACTCCTTTTCTTTTTATACATGGTGAGTCGGGAGGAGGTGTGTATTATACACGTGAAAATAATTTTAAAAAACCCATATGTTCCCATAAGATTCTCATTTGTTCTCAAATTACAAACAAATAAAATTTCCTACATTAACATGGTTACAATTATAGCGCTGTTTCAACAGATTAATGTTCAAAAATACCGCCATTAACCTCTTAACATATTCTACTTCGTCTGCGAAGGGCTCTTGTTGCTTTTTTGATTGATTCATGCTTTCTTTGAACAACACTGCCGCATTTCTAATGCGTCGAATTAGGGCCTCCAGAATGTTGACTCTCACTTTGTACACCCCATTTTTAAACCAGCCCCACAAACATTAATCCAGTGGTTTGAGGTCTGGAAATCTTGGAGGCCAACTAATTAGACCACCGCGACCAATCCATAGTCCTGGAAACTCTTCGTCCAAATATTGTTTGTCCTGACGAGCGAAAGGTGCGGGAGCTACATTGTGCTGATAAGGGAATCCAATCCCGCAAATGCTGGATCCCGCAAATGCGGGATCCCTCGTGAATTCTGCGGGATCAAAATTGCGGGATTTTCTTTGCGGGATCTGCGGGATTCAATATTGAAATTCCGTATTCGAATAAAAGCACAAACGTCTTTAAAACGCCCCAGAAAGCAATAAACCACTCATAAATTACGGACTTCTATCAGGCCCGACTGACATCTGTTATATTATTACTGATGGGTCCAAATCCGAGGGAAATCCCAGAGTGATTATTCTCACAGATGGGCTATTGAAAATAGTTAAAGCTTCAAGAGAGAGAGAGAGAGAGGTTTATTGGTGATTTGCAAACATATTACAATTGCTTTCACAGGTCACATGAAAAGAAACAAGAACGTATGCATTAAACATTACACTCAAGAAATATGCAAAAATTGTATAAATGTATAAGGGACAAAGATGTATAAGGAACACAATAAAAAATATATAAGTGAAACATTGAAAAATATATAAAAGACATATCAAAAAATATATAAGTGACTCTTCAAAAATGTATAAAAGACAACAAAATGTAATAACAAAGCATCAATAATGCCAAAAACTATCTACAAAAAATCCCTGTCATCTAGAGTTTTGTCATAAAACTCATTTATCGAGTAAAAAACTCTATTTGTCAACATATTAACCATTTTGGTCCTAAAACGTCTTGCTGACATACTCTTCACCCCACCAGGAAGTTTGTTATATAAATTGACAGCACAGAACTCCGGGCCGTGCTGCGATCTTCTCAATCTGAGGAAATTCTTTCTTATGAGTGTCTTATTTCGCGTGTTATGCTCATGAATGTCAGATTGCTGTATAAAATTGTTTTTATTTTTAAAGTAAACAACTAACAGGTTAGTTTTTTTTTTTCGATTTATGTGCGTTCGGAAGTGCAAAGCTTTCAACTAGTGCCTGAAAACAATTTCGTTAAATAGATTTCGTATTACGTCGAATATACTCCAATAATCATTAAAAATAGTGTCAGTGTAGGGAATAAAGGCTCAAGTTCAGTTTGGAATCATTTCTTAAAATCCGAAGATCGTTTTCCAGCTAAATGTGAGTTATGCCCTAGCATTATTAAAATCTGTGCTAGTTCTACCACACCATCTTACAAACGAAGCTTAAATTGAATTTGAAAACTGTTTTCAGCCGCAGGATATATTTGCAATAAGCTTAGATCGAATTTAAAAGATGGTACCTTAGATATGCCATCTTTTCTCCGAAAATATTCCCAAAATCAATGTGACCTGACCTGACCTGTATATGAAATAAATTTTTATTCTACTACTATAGTATGTTTTTAATTGCATAAGACCTTTTTATTAGCATGTTTGATAGGTTGAGTATACAGGGTGTCCGGGAAAATGTGGGAAATCTCTCGGATTCAGATAAAATATGAAAGAATAAGATGACAAGTTACCATAATTTTCTTTCCTAGCGGCCCTCCCTACGGAGATACGGCTTCCTAAATGACGCCACTGGAAATTCATTTTACTGGAATAAATTTCAAACAACTTGATATAATTTGATGAAAATTTGATATAATAAACGATAGTAAGGACCTCTTAAAATACTGCCCTTAAATTTGAATTATCTTGTTTAGTTTACAAGGGGCGGACTAGGTTGTTTTAATGCTTACATTTTTAACACCCTGTATCATAAGGAGTTGAAAAAAGAAATTTTTATACCTTGAACATTAAGCTAAAGAAAAGGTATTCTTGTTCATTCTCGATAAAATGAACCGTTTTCGAAAAACAAAATTATAGAGGAAGTAACTTTTTCATTTCTGTTCAAAAGAATCATGAATTCTATTTTTTGAGCGCTCGTACAACTTACACGAGGGCTTTATCATTTCGTCACGATGTCTGTATTTTTCTAATTTTGAGCCGAAAATGGTCTCAATCAAAAATAGAATTCATGGTTCTTTTTAATAGAAATCAAAAAGTTACTTCTTTTATATTTTGTTTTTGCGAAAACGGTTCATTTTATCGACAATGAACAAGAGTACCTTTTCTTTAGCTTAATGTTTAAGGTATCAAAATTTGTTTTTTTTTACTCCTTATAATACAGGGTGTTAAAATTGTCAGCATTAAAACGTACAATTTAGTCCGCTCCTGGTAAACTAAACGAGCTAATTTAAATATAAGGGCAGTATTTTAAGAGGTCCTCACTACTGTATATCATATCAAATTTTCATTAAATTATATCAAGTAGTTAAAAATATATTTCAGTAAAATAACTTTAGAGTGGCGTCATTAAGGAGGCCGTATCTCCGTAGAGATGGCCGCCAAGAAAAAAAATTATGGAAACTTGTCATCTTATTTTTTTATGTTTTATTTAAATCCGAGAAATTTCCCACATTTTCCTGGACACCCTGTATATTGTCAACAATCTCGCATTCTTGCGGATCCGCGGGATTGATTATTTAAATCCAGCGTTCTTGCGGGATTGAGGTTTTGGTGCGGGATTGGATTCCCTATTGCTGATAATACATTAGCATTCTGATGTTTAGAGGAACTTCCTCTAATAATGCTTTCAACTCATTCCGCTAAAAAAAGTGATATTAAATTATAAAAATACTAGAATGAAATTTAGAAAATATGTATATGAATATATCAGGGGACATGTATATATGTATATCAAATATGTATATCAATGAAACCTTACGCACTATTGATATCAACACCGAGCAGCAATTAATCAGATCATTTCAATCTTTATATGTAAAAATTTTGTGTCAAGTTGTTTGTCCGGGAAGAACTCCAAAAATACTGAACCGATTTCAATCAAATTCTGCACACTGTGTGCAGTTTCATCCAACCAAAAGATAGGATAGTTTTTATCTCAATTTCTAGTTGCGATATTTCCTTCTTGCGACTTATTTTTTTATTATATCTGACAAAGAGTGATAATTATCTACGCGACAACGTGGGTCTCAAATCTACCGCAGGACATCGCGTCCCCATTACATCCGATCACTGGACAAGAGCGATGGCGTGTGAGAAGTGATGCCAAGTTGCTGGCTCTTTCCCAAAACTGAAGAAATTTGGAACTGTTCGAGAACTGGGTTATTACTCAAAAAAATCAAGGATAGGGTTAAGGTTAAGTTCGGCTTAGGGTACGGTTGGGTTAGGTAAGAGTTTATAATAATAATTCCACTGGTTTGAATAGTTTACAACAATATAATTAGACGTATACCGTAGCCACAGCAACGCGTGGCCGAGTCTGCTAGTCTAATATAGTTTTTTATCCCATTTGACGCAGAATTCAATGCTCTGCATCTCTTACTGAATTCACTCTTTCACATTTCTGGGGAGTTAAAGGCGATAACGTGAACAAACTGCGAATACAACGAAGATTTTGCTATGACGTCCAAAATTGGTTCGATTTGTGCTCTAGCTCGGTAATTGGGCGTCTTAAAAACTGTGAATGCTCGAAGCAGAATGTAACGCTCTACAACTTTTATTTCCAACATTTTCATGGAAAGTTCGTAGGCTTGGGAGATATACAAAAAACCGCAAAAACATTCCTTTCGACTCACATCCCCCCTTACCCGAGTCCTACGCCGAACTCGATGGATTTGGGAAACTTGAGGGGTTCATGGTAGGCCCAAACTGGGGACATTTCAAACATTAAATTATTTTTATGATTTATTTCCAGTTCCAATGCTAATTTTCTTGGCCTACATTCTGTATTCCGATATAGTTCATTCTGAACCGGATGCATGTAACAAAATTCCTATTTATTCGAATTCTTTCATTTGGGTTATTAAGAAACAATCAAATTCACTAATAATTCATAACTGATTATGAGGTACTTGAACTTAAGCTTAAGTCTGCCATCAAGCAATCTACATAAATTGAGATCAAGATTAGCAATTCCAAGAATCATCCACCGAGCAATTTAGTCGACGGCAAGTATATTTTCTGAATCATTATAATACGTCGGGAATAACCGCGAACCACCTTAAATTTCCAGCTCTGAAAACTCCGGAGGAAGTCCACATCTAATTTTATTATTTTGCAATTTCTCCGAGACCCAAATTCAAGTGCAAGTTAATTGGCATAAGATTGAAATCATCCAGACTGGCAAATCAGATCGTGAAAATATTTTCGAGATTAGAAATAGTATATTGGACAACGATCATAAAATTACACTCATTCTCACCAGTATGATAATAGAGGAGATCACACATTTACGGAAAATGACCGTAACGTCCAGATCGGTTAGAAAAATGGTTGCGTTTTTCTTTCGAAGAATACTTTCAAAGAAGTGATTCTGTTTTTTGTTTAACACTGCGGAAATCACGCCTGGATGTGACGTTACGAGTATTGACCAAAAGCCGCCTACTCAACTAATTACTTGACAGAGCGTTGTTCGCGGTTGATTAACCGCGGTCCTACATAGACACCGGAAGAGTAAGTCATACCAGTGTGATGCTCCGTAATCGAAGACTAATCCCCTGTTAATGTCGCCCCGTAGTGGAAGTTGATCGTATGTTAATGACTTTTATAGCCTCATCACAAAAAAATATCTTGTAGCAAATCTGATGCCGTTTGCAGATATGTGATCAAATTTGATGAGGCTCCAAGGATTACTGAAGTATGATTGATTTTTATGGAAAAACTTGAAATATTTCGTGAATCAAGAAATGTTGAATTGAAGAATAACCGTCAACATTTCGACCATGTGTTATATGACATTTTTTGTTGCAAATCACATGTATGATATTTCCTTGAAGTTTGGCCCTATTAAAAGTAGACACTCTGTATAATGCTCTGAAAATTGAAGTCAGAACGACCCAGAGAGGCCATCTCTACTGCGCTGTGCGCAAGCCCAAAACGTTTTCGGTCAAGGCAGCCGCTTTGCTTGGCTTTCCGAACACGGCATTCGGAAAGATTCGTTTGTACATGCGCAGTTGGGACTATCCCTCCGAGTCTAATCGTGTGAAAACCTACTATGTTGGCTTCAAAATTTTTCATCACATTGACAGTATTGTTCTTATAATTATATAATTTTATCAGGTATGACGTAATGGCTGAGCGATTAACTGGGGAAATTACGTCGGTTTTGCAGTCTTGCTCGGAACGCTGGCCTGTGCAAAAGTTCCTACTTTACGAGAAATATTTTTCTCTGTTTGGGAGATACAGAGGATCTAGGTTTTTTTTAAGAGGTCGGAAAAAGTAAGAGAAATCATAGACTTTGGCTGACATTTTTATAGGGAAATTATTTCTAGATTGTCCTTGCGTCCAAAGGTGGTTCGAAAATTTGGTCGATTTTTGCAGAATTAACTTTTTCAAGCAGTTAGTGGAGTGAATTTAGGTATCGTCAGCGGAGTAACTACACAGGTGCAAACCGGTGCAGTGCACCGGGGCCCTCGAGCTTAGGGGGCCCCTAAGCGATGATCAGCAAACCCCGTTTGAACTAGCTGAACGATTTTCCATTAGAATATTACTCCCGTCACATTGAATTATTCAAAATTACATGAATTTTTATACGCTTCCGTACTGTGTCATCAATTATTTTGTCCCTTATATCATCATAATGAACAAGTAGGTACTTTTTCGCCGCTCGTAGCACTTGGTATCATAAACAATTACGAAAAGCACTGCCGTGAAGTCAGGAGCTTTTGAGCGCTCGTACATCCACCTTGTAGGTAGATTCGCATTTTCCAGTTTCAGAAATCAATTGAAGCAATTTTCGACAGCTGTCAAAAAAATTCTGAAACTTAGGCGAAATTCCAGACTTCATGTCAGTTCTTCAGCTGATCAATTTTTTTTCGATAATTCGTTAGAATTTTCTACGGTATCTATGGTCTTGGTGCTGCGATCTGGACGAAATTTCGCACGTAGTTTGAATATATCATTACTCAGCTAGGTGCAAAATTTCATTCCAATCAAATTGTTTGATGATGATTGACTTTGAACGGCCATATTTACGGAACCCCTAGTTTAATTCTGCTCATTGTTGAACGTGGCCGCGATATTCGCGATGCGAACCCACCCTGAAAATTTCAAGTTCCTAGGCCTCTCCGTTCGAAAGTTACAATTTTTTATGGTTTCTATGGTTCTGGTCATGCGATCTAGACAAAATATTGCTTTAATATATAAACTCTCGATTAAAATACAAAATTTCATCTCGATCGAATCTGTAGTTTTGAAATTATCGAGAAAACTAAATTTCAAACGACCATATTTACGGAACCCCTAGTATAATTTTGCTCATAGATGAACGTGATCACGACATTCGAGATCCACACCTATCCTGAAAATTTCAAATCCCTAGGCGTTTCCGTTCAAAAGTTTTTCTATGGTTTCTATGGTTCCGGCCATGCGATCTGGACAAAATTTTCACATGCTTGAACACCCCATTTTCCATTTGAGTGCAAAATTTCATCTCGATCAAATTTGTAGTTTTCAAGTAATCAGGGAAACAAAACTTTGAACGGCCATATTTACGGAACCCCTGGTGGAATTTTTCTCCTTAACGAACTCAACTAAGGCATTCAGGAGCTGAATCCACACTGAAAATTTCAAGTGTCTAGGTTGTTCCGTTCGAGAGTTATCGTGCTTACGGTCGACCGGACGGACAGACTCGAATTTTCCGACGGATTCGTCATCAGTGAGTCGAACATAGTCGATTGGGACCATTTTCGGCTCAAAATTCGAAAAATGAAGACATCGTGACGAAATGATATAGCCCTCGTGTAAGTAGTACCTACGAGCGCTCAAAAACATCTGTGACCGCTCGCTCTTCTTGCCGCCCAAATTGGGATGCACAGAGGCACTTCTATTTTCTATTTATCTCTTTCATCTGCGAGTACGAAATTCTCGAAATTTTGTTTTTTGTGAATCAAAAAATAAGGTTCGAAAACGGAGCAAAAATATTATGCCGCTCGTGCAATAGGTAATAAGTACTTCCCCTGCCCACATGCCTCTTTTCACCTCCGCTCTCGCGTTGTTAACAGTTCCAAAATTTATGAAACTTTTTCTGCTTGAGGCTGGGTTTTATCTCGAAAAGGTATGTTTTATTTTGTTCTTTATTCTTAATTGCTAAAAACGCTTCGAAAAAACTGTAGTTGTGGTATAGATGCCCATTTCGTTGAAAAAAAGCGAAAAACAATTGAAAAACACTTCGATGAATTAACTTCTGATCGCAGATTTCGAAGCAGGGAAGAGATATTTAGAATAAATATTGTTACAGAGTATTAGATACAAAAATGTCACAATTAAATGCACGTTTCAATGGTATGATTGCAGTCAATAAGTTTTTCAATTTTCTATCACCTTCATTTTTACTTGATATAGATGAAAAAACTATAATTAAAAGAGGTGGGATCAATTTCAAAGTGAATATTTTGATATAATAGGCTCCAACTTTTCCCTTCTATTCCTCAATATTTACCACCGTTTTCGACCTGAACTAAATAAGGCATGGATAATTTCCGAATTTTGCATGAAAATAATGACGAAATACGGAATGCTGGATTGCGACCTAAGAGAAGTATTTAACAGCAGTATTACTGTTCCATGCAATTGCTGTCACCTCTTCAGAAGCTGAAAAACCATTCAGTAAACTGAAAATACGACTGCGACATTTATCGCTAATATCAATCGAGAACAAAGCTGCATCAAATCTAGATTTGACTCTAGTCATTGATTCTTTCGCGGAAAATAAGGCTAGAAATGTATAATTGTAGATAAGTTCTAAATGTTTTATTTTTATCCACAATTGAATATTTCATATCAATACATAAATCCACCTTTTGATTCATTACCTATTAATAACATTATTTATTCAAGTATATTCCTGAACTCCTCAACTGTAGAACTATGCTCAGGTAAGACACTCGTGCACATACTCGTACTTACAATAAGTATAGAGAGATAAAAACTGAACAATTCACTTGGGGGCCCCACCTATATTTTTGCACCAGGGCGTTTCGTTTCACAGTAATTCTGAACAAAATTATGTTGGCAATTGTCATTTTATTTCTATTCTCTCTATCGTAATAAATTGTGTCCGGAAAATCATCGAAATCAAATAATTGAAGATAGATGTCGAGTAATAATATTCAATTTTTCAATCCTTCGACTTCTTACATTTTTAGTGAGTTCACGATATATGTCCAAAACTGATAGTTTCCCTGCACCCCGGAACTTGGCTGAAGGAAATGAAATGAGTTGAAAAGTTACTATTATATAAGCTTTCAACAATTTAAAATCGTTTTTCGGTACTCAATGATAGTTTCAAAAGAATGAATTCCTTCACTGTGCTGGATTGAAAATAGTCAGAAAGGAGGAATTAGATATAGATATCAAAGCCCGAATCTTTTTTCAGCCTCAAAGTAAATTCTTCAGTTTTTTAAGCCTCTAACGTAATATTCCCACATTAACTCAAGTTAATCTCACTCAAAAATGAACCAGAAAGAAAATGGATGAATAAGGTATCATTGGATGTTCTTTCAACCAATTTCAATATTGAGAGTTCTGAAAGGAGTTGGACAGTCTATTTGGTCTATCAGTCCGGTTTTATTTTTCGATGAAATGGCATTGAGATTTGACCTCTGAATGAGGTGAAAACTAAAGACTTTCAGTCAAGGACGGCGTTTTCCTTAGGTTCGATGAAAATATTTGTTTCATCACATTTTATGAGAAAAACATGATGAGTTTTATACTTTCATCCTATACAGGATCATTTTTGACAGAATTTTCAGGGAATAAAATAGAGCAAATAATTTTTATCAGCAGTCAAAACGAATGGCTAGCCATTTGTAGGTCCAAATTCCAAACCGTATGGCACATTTTTTCATCGCGGGACGCCCTGAAATCTCAATTTTACGGCATGAAAATCCTAAACGATGAAAGGTCGTATTACGATGTAATGCGCCTTAAAAAACGAGGACAAAGCAAAACTTGTGATTTCGCATGAGAATCAAAAGAATACGTTTCAGATAAGTGAACATAGAATTCAATATAATATAAAGCGAGCACCTTGTTGTTCGAAACAGAAAGGGTTGAAGACGATCAACACGCTGAACAGACCTTTTTAGTATCTACCACCATCTCACTTTTCTGTTCGGTAATGATTGTTTTGTCGCGAAATTGAAACAAATAAAATCATCACACACTTGTGTGTCGAATCACATCCGCAACCATTATATATCAGCGGATAAAAGCATCCATATGCAGATTCCATATAGAAATGTCAAACAGAGCTTGTCACCTAAGGCGTTTCTCTTGAGTGGTTTAACATGTCATCACAAATCGACGCCATACGAAGTGCTCTCAGAATCTCCTTTTTTTTTCTGTTGGAAATTGTATACTAACTTCGCGTATGTATCGGCCGATAAAAGGCGCCATTATTGAGATGGAACGAAAATATTCGGAAATAATGGGGATGTGGAATGGAATGTATTTTTCCTTTTGTTGGAATGAGAAACTCTGTCGAGCAGATGATACCTGTTTTTCGCATCACGGAAGAAGATAATCTTCTATCCGTGTAGATGGTGGAGATTGTATTGTAGTTCATTTAATTTCGAAGAAATATGAGTTTTTGAAGCATCGGTACTAGATTTCATCAGATGCTTCCAGGCGGTCATGAATTTCATTTCATTTCTGTTTTCGATTATTCTGTTTCCAATGCACATCTTCTATTCACCTAGTTCATGGCACCCGACAAAACAAGAACACCCAGTGCCGTAGACAGCGCAGCACCAAGAAAGGGTAGGAATTTTATAAACGCAACCGAAAAATCAACACTGCGACTGTCGCCCCAAAACATTATCAGGATGGATCACTGAACACCATCCTATGTTTCACTGCTGTCGAATCTCACACCACTCCAATCTATGCTTCCAATGTTGAGCTGTTAAGGTAGCATTTGTATCTCCGCAGTCGCGACCCTGCAGCGATGACTCTGGAAGCGGAGTACCGCTACTAGGGATTTTAGTGCAACTCTTACGGCCACAAGCGACTGTGAAGCGCTGCAAGGGGGCACCAGCGGAAGTAGTATGGTTGCGCTGCTGGAGAATTGTACACTTTCTATTGTATTTTATTTATATGTTATTTTTGGTTTGAAGAAAATTGCTTTATTTTATGATTGAATGTTCCTTTGTTTATGTTTCAATCTAAAAATTGAAATTCTTGGAAAAATCTTCCTTCTACCTTTTTCTTACCCAAATCTACCGATTTTGCGCAGTCATTTTTCCTGATATTGTCGCTGCCCGGTCGTTGCTATCCGTAAGCTCGTAGCAGCGCCGCACGGCAGTGCAATGTCAGAGAAATTGATAGGGGAGTACCGCAGGCATTCTGAAATAAAGATAAAGAATATTTGAAAGGCATTGACGTGAAGTCAGAAGCATTCGCGAGATTGTTGTTTGCCAGAGCAGCCACCCATCCATGTACTTCGAAGTTATTGAAAATACAGGCTTTGAAATTATAGAAAGTAGACGTATTCGATCGTATTCACCTAGCTTTCAACACTAAATCGGTATATTTCACGATATTTTCAATTATTGCGAAAAGAAATCCTGGTGTATTTATCTACGAAACCCTTCGGCAGATTTAGCCTATTTACGAAGTTGAACGGTAAATTCAGACCAGGAATGTACCCTCAGAATTTCGAAACTCTACACTTGGGAGCAATGAAATCGGCCCACCTCAAATTTGACTCAATTTCAAACATGGATATCGCGCGAGCCGCTTATCGGATATTGATGCTCTTTTTCTCAAATTTTAGGTTAAACCTTCGATAATAATGTTATTCTAAAATATTTTTGTCTACATTTTAATTTCAGTATATACGAGGTGCAAGATTGATAAGAAGATTTTTCTTTCAACTTTGACACACCCTGTGGATGCAAGGAGCCGTGGCAACGAATGGCAAAACGAGTCAAACTGAAGTCCCATATTTTTTGGTTATTTGGTTTCTTTTATCGTGTGTTTATCTCTATTATTTCTGCCTGGGGGAAACTTTCGAACAAACTTACAAAAAGTACACATGCTTCGAGAATTGTCAGAGGCTACATTGCAACAGTCGATTTTCGAGTTATGTCCTGACCTAAACCCCATTGAGAATTTGTGAAATGAACTAAAACGAAAATTACTACGAGCCTTTTCCAGCGTCGATCCCGGAGCTTTGTGTTGCAGTAGAGAAAGGGTGGCGAAACATCCCACAAGAAACAATAGTGAATTTAATTAGAAGTATGCCTAATCGTATGCGGGATGTTATTAGGGCGAGGGAAGATCATACCCGCTAATAGAATAATTTAGTTTTAGGAAAAACCTGTTGTTTTCAATGTTTTTTCACTGGGCTCCGAAGGTATCAGCTCAGTTTCGAAACACTGTAATTTCCGTAATGATAGAGATAAATACATGATTGAAAGAACAAAACGACCAGAAGAGATGGTACTTCAGTCCGATTCCATTTGGCATTCGTTGTTGCTGTTCCTTTTATCCACAGGGTGTGTCAAAGTTGAGGAATAAATCTTTTTTTCAATCTTGCACCCCGTATATGCTGAAATTCAATTGCAAACCAAAGTATCTCAACACAGAATTATGACCCAATGTTGACCTACAGTTGAAAAAAAAATTATCAAAATTCGACTAGCGGATACCGAGAAATACTTACCTATTTGAAATTGTGTCGAATTTTAGGTGGGCCGATTTCATTGCACCCAAGTGTAGGTCTCTTCTTCGGAAAGTAATCGTAATTACGTAGGCACGGGCGGGGGAACAGAATTTGACCACGAATTCTTCATCTGCGAAAGTGCATTCGTAACCAATTCGCTGGCCGAGTGGCACTTCGACACGCAAGCTAAGCAGATGGCGTTCTCTGTAATCATTCGTGATAAAATTTCAGTGGAGCACGGAATTCAAAGTCGGCGAAATTTTTTGCAATCTGCAAGCTTTCACTTCAGCACAAACTTTTATGATGGCTATGGATCATTCGTGTTGCTTTCGTTTAGGGCAATTGTTATTTCCGTACTTTACAGCCAATTCAAACTGCTCGGAAGATAAACGTTACCACGACATCCAACATTTCAAGTTTCTAGGTCTTTCCGTTCGAAAGTTATAATTTTCTATGGTTTCTATGGTTTTGGTCATGCGATCTGGAAAAAATTTAGCTTGAATATATCATTCTCCATTAATATACAAAATTCTGTCACGGTCGAATCCGTAGTTTCGAAATTAAAAGAGGAAACTAAATTTCAAACGACCATATTTACGGAACCCCTAGTCTGATATTGGTCATAGATAAACGTGACCACGACATTCGAGATCCACACGTATCCTGGAAATTTCGATTTTCTGGTCATGAGATCTGGACAAAATTCTGCATGTACCTTGAACACATTATTAATTAATTAATCTGTTGTTTCGAAGTAATCCGAAAAACAAAATTACGAACGGCCATATTTACGGAACCCCTGGTGGAATTCTGCCCATTAACGAACTTAACCGCGGCATTTGGGAACTGAACCCACACTGAAAATTTCAAGTCTTTAGGTTGATCCGTTCGAGAGTTATCGTGCTGACGGCCGGCCGGCCGTCAGCACGATATTGTTTCTAAACAATAAAAAAAAATGTTCCTCTACATAATTATTTTCGTCTTATTACTCATTAGAACAACGAAGAATGCTGCACAGATAATAACTTTCTAATGACTCAGATACTCATTATCCTACTAGAATCCGGAATCTGAACAGACTTCAACCTTATTTCAGTCCTCATCAAGGATGAAAGCAACAAATTCAAACATTTTTTATGTATTTTCCTGGTGTGTCTTCTAGAGTACGAACTTCGATATAAGAAATCTGTTGGAACGTTGGCGAAATTTGACTAAACTGAAAACAAATAGTAGCCTCATAAGAACGAATAAAGAAAGGGAATAGGGATAATGTTCACCAAGTACTATTCGTCTACTGATATGGAACGCTCACATAAAATAATTTTCTCTGATTTTTTTATCATTTTCAAATCACCTCATTCGATTGACCATATTGAAGGGCTTTTCCTTCATCAGAAACGAAATTTCTTCTTTCTCTACTATTTCATCCACAAGAGACTACTGAGGTACCAAAATTAAATCTGAAAAAGAAAAAAACGGCAGCAGACAAAAATGAGCGATAATAGTATTTTGTATAATAAGTGGGAGAAGCATAATATTTCCAAACGACTGTGATAATTACCAGACGATCGTTGATTTACATTTAAAAAATTAATTAGAAAATATTTCATCCAAGATGTCATCAAGTAAGTTCAAATAGGTTCCTCTATGTTCATATTGAAATATAGAAGTGGTAATCATGGAAATTACTTTGTTATGACAAAAGTAAAATAATTTTCAAGCTGGTTTTGTTTGATTCGTTGTATTTTATAAGAAATTAAAAAAGAATTAGTAAACATGAACACTGATAGTGATTATTTGTTACCTTGCACGCCTTCTGAACTAGTAGAAGCCGCGAACTCGGCTTCACCTAATTTACTTCCGGCGAAATCCAGAGAGAAGTTTGAACTTGCGTACCAACGCTTCATGGATTTTCGCAGAAAAAACAACAGTGTATCCTTTTCTGAGAATAAACTTTGTTTCATTTTATTGTAATAATCCATTTGTAACATTACCGCACGCTACAGCAGTGCGGTAAAAATATTACCGCACTGATATTTTCTAATTGCTTAGCAACTGCCCAGTGCCCACCATTCTGGAATGTTGAGCTTTGCGCATAGAAAACAGGTAAAAATGCATGATTTCTTGTATCAATGCATGATTATCATGGCAACCGAACATAAAATATTCAGTAGGAGCATATATGCATCTATGTCGGAGCACGATCGAACTGTCAAATTTATTTATTCGCTTTCGATCAGAATCTGATTTTATCCGTGACGCTACTACATAATGAATAATGAAGAAAATATCCCTTTGACACCGCCAGATGTGACAAAAACTGCTGAAGCAGAAACTTTGAGTCTGCTTCCTGAAAAGAACCGCCATTTATATGAGAAAACCTATGCTGAATTCAGATCTTGGTGCAAGGACAAGAAGGTTCGGAACTTTACGGAAACGGTTTTGTTGGCATCCTTTACGGGTATTGCAGAAAAGAGGCATCTTGCAAGTTTATGGCCAAAATATTCGATGCTGAAATCAACACTAAATGTGAAAGATACTGATATAAGCAGATACCACAAACTGGTGATGTTTATTAAACGGAAAAGAGAGGGATATATCCCAAAAAAATCAGAAGTTCTCGAAAAAGAACATGTGAGAGAGTTCATAGCGAATGCTCCTGATAGTGTTTTCTTGATGTCGAAGGTAAAAATAAAACTCAATTGAATCGTTATTCCAACTCATTCTCATTATCTCATTATAGTGAAATAACTATCATTGTTTGATTTGTAGGTCGCTTTGATATTCGGAGTAGCGGGTGCATTGAGAAAAGATGAATTGTTAAGGTTGCAGAGAAGGGATGTACAAGATATGGGATCGAAATTTTTGGTGACAGTGAATTCATCGAAAACACATTCGTACAGGATATTCACTGTGGTGGATAATGATGAGCATACACTTTTAAACATAAAAAAGAGATATATATCCTTGAGGCCAGCTCACACTCCACACGAAAGATTTTTCGTTTTTTATAAGAACTATAAATGCTCAACACAACTAGTTGGAATTAATACATTTTCTAAATTACCGTCAATGATTGCGAACTTTCTTAAATTAGACCAACCACATTTGTATACAGGTCACTGTTTTCGGCGTTCTTCTGCGTCTATTCTTTCTGACAGTGGTGCAGATTTTTCAGCCATCAAAAGACTTGGTGGTTGGAAATCAACTTCTGTTGCAGAAGGGTATATTGAAAACTCCATTCAGAATAAAATAGAAACTGCAGAAAAAATTGTATGTCATAATAGTTCCAAAGTAAATAATGCTTCAACCTCCACTTCTTCCACACGTTCCTTATCGGACATTATAGGAAATGAAATAAATGTAAACTATTCAGAATGTCACAACATGTCCAATATTCCTTCTATGAATTTTTTGAATTGTTTTATAGGAAGCATAAATATTAATATATCGAAATAAACATAGAAATTTGTATTACGTCAAATTTATGTATCATGCAAAATGAAAATTGGTTTCGATCCAGAATTTATATTCAATTCCTGATGACGGAAAAATCTTGTAATCAACTCGTTTATTAATTCAGCGGTCTCAAACATTAACGCGCTCGCTCCGCTCACGCGTTAAAATATTTCAACCATTAATCGCTGTCATTGATAAACTAGTTGATTAAATAACTATTATGACATCTTATTAAATCGATTCAAAATTCACCACCCATCCCAAAAATGAATGGATTCCAGATATGGAACATAATCTTACAAAACAATTTATACCTGAAGATTTTATTATGTTGCCGAATGGTTTCTAGAAGAAGAATAACCTGTACAACATTTGACCAAGAAGGTTTTTCAACCAGGTTTGGCCATTCAAGCGATGATTTATGGAATTTTAGTTGTTCGAAGACCACTACAGGACCTTAGTGAAAGGCAATAATCTCCCATAGATCAACCAGAAAGTCTTAAATCAATTCAAAATGGATAATTTCGACTGATCAGTAATTCTTCGAATGAAAGCGAACAACTGTTCTAATATAGGCAAATATGAATTTCGACACGAATTCATCGTGTCGGAGTTAACAATCCCCACCAAACGTGGTTTGAAGGCTTCTGCCGGAACCTTTCAATCTCCAGGGGGTTGGGGGGTTTATTCAGTAGAAATCTTAACACTTCCCGGCATCACTGGGTGTCTCTTGGATATTTTCATCATCGGAACACAATAAAAGGGACGAGCATTAATATTTACAGGCGGATTCATCTCAATTGAATGCAAGCTGTTGAAAATAGAGAGCTCTAGAAGGAAGGTATATTTCCAGCAGAATAATCTGAATAATGGGTGATGATGATTATTATTTATAGTAAACGTGGTGCGATAGCAATTCATTGTGAATCGAATTATTCGCTCTAGTGGGCTCTTCGGTCGACCATAAATTGGGAATAGCGCACTGTGTTCTACGACCTGAAACATTATTTTAAAAATGAATTTCAACAATTTGCAAAAGTAACATTGTCTCAAAATTAATTTGTTATGAAATGGCCAACTAAACAAACCATAAATAAACTGCCCGAGGTCAAATCGATTGTCCCTGAAACAAGTATTGCTAAAAAATTCTATAGGGTTTATGACATAAAGAGCATAATAACATAATAACAATAAAATTGTTTCATTTGTAGTGCATATCTGTATAACAGAAGGCAATTAATCACTTAGCTGGATCGATGATGAATATTGATATCTTCAACCAATGAATTCATCCCGATAACCGTTCATTATCCCCAATTCCTGCTGTATCGCGAAGGTCTCAATTGAATCGGATACATTTGCATAAAATGAAATATCTATGACGAATAATTGACTTTATGGAGGTACAGGTTCGAATTGTGGAAAGTTCTCGATTCCAGTAAAGCACGGTCATGTGAAAAACTAATGTTTCATTGGAATATTCTCCATAATGTTGCCCGAAAGATTACGTGGTTTCGAGAAAAGCGGAAAATTCGATATTCGCGAATGAATCAATTTTAAACGTAGGTGTATCATTTGCCACGTGCAATTTTGTTCAGCCCTCCGTCATAATTTTTCAAATATTTGTATTCATTCGGCATCATTTTGAAGGAGTATCTCATATCACAAGGAAGTAATGGGGCAAATAAGGGAGATTATATTCATAAGGGATTTTCCAACGTGGGTTTCAATTTTGATATGTCCCGTTTCATTGAAATACGCAGGGAACTTCAGGGAAGGATTCATAATTTTCACGTAACCTCTTCGTCAAATCTTCATTTTCAAATCAAAAATTACAATTATAGTCGGAACTACAAAGATCACAATCAACAAATAAACACTTTCAGTTTGATATCCAGCAATATTATAACCAGAGAAAACTGATGTTACTGTTATTAACTTTTCTGAGTATTTGCTTGATGTGAATTTGTGGTTTTGTGGATAAATAAATATTAGTATTATTATTTAGTTGGCTCTTCTATACAATCCTGATGGTTGATTTGATTTGTTTGTAACGGTCTCTTGAACAGTTTGGAAGGCTAATACTGTCTGTAATATATGATAGGTAAATTTTGTTGATAATTGATTTATATGACAATATTTTGGTTATGAAAGACAGTATAGTAATTTACGTAACAAGTTCGGAAAATACTGTTTTTTTGGACGAGTACACAAAATTCTAGGACGAGTGTTAGCGAGTCCTGGTAGTCTGCGAATCCAAAAAAACTGTTTTTGGACGTGTTGCGTACATTATTTTTTCGACAACCGTGTAGAATAACAAATCAATGAGACACATTTCTTTATTGCGATAAATGCGACCAAAAACACTCCAAACTTTCGAAAATCAAAATGGCAACTAATTTCATGTTGGTATTTCGTTGCTATAGTAATGATCAATTGTATTTATCAAAACCATACCTACCAATGATAACAACGTAATAGCGTGTCAGTCGTAATTTCGTTGCTGCGGAAAACGTATTTTCCGGCCTAGTCCGGAAAGTACGTAGGTCCTTTCCGGAGTAAACCGGGAAATGTTACTTTCTCGAAGAAAAAGCGTCTGGGAAGTGAGTACTTCCCGGACGGTTGCCGAAAAAATGTCTTCCTAATAACCTCTGTATTTTTCTCATCTTTTAACACCAGCGCATTTTTGAGCGCTCATTCTACTTACACGTGGGCTATATCATTCCGTCACGATGGTCTCAATCGACAAGGTTCGACTCATTCAAATTCAAGTCTGTCCGTCCGGCCGCAAGCACGATAACTCTCGAATGGAACAATCTAGAGACTTGAAATTTTCAGTGTGGGTTAAAATGCCGCGGTTAGGTTTGTTAATGGGCAGAATCCCACAAGGGGTTCAGTAAATACGGCCGTTCAAAATTTTGTTTTCCCGATTACTTCGAAACTACAAATTCGATAGAGTTGAAATTCCGTATTCAAATGGAGAATGGCGTGTTCAAGCACCATGCAAGATTTTTTCCAGATCGCATGACCAGAACAGTAGAAACGATAGAAAATCATAACTTTTGGATGGAAAGGCATAGGGACTTACAATTTTTGGGATAGGTGTGGATCTCGAATATCGCGGTAACGTTCATCAATGAACAAAATTAGACTAGGTTTTCCGTAAATATGGTCGTTTAAAATTTGGTTTTCTCGATACTTTCGAATCTGCGGATTCGATAGTGACGAAATTTTGTATTTTAATGGAGAACGATATATTCAAGCTACAAGAACCGCATGACCAGAACCACAGAAACTATAGAAAATCTTAACTTGTAAACTGAAAGGCCTAAGGACTTGAAATTTTCAGGATAGGTGTGGATCTCGAATGTCGTGGTCACGTTTTTAAACGAGCCGAATTGGACTAGGGGTTCCGTAAATATGGTCGTTTGAAGTTTGGTTTTCCTGATAATTCCAAATTAATTGATTGGATTGGAATGGAATTCTGCACATAGATGAAAAATAATATATTCAAATTACGTGCGTGTCCAGATCGCATCACCAAGACTATAGATACCGTAGAAAATTCTAGCGAATTATCGAAAAGAAAATTGGTCACCTTAAGCACTGAGGGAAAGTCTGGAGTTTCGCGAATTTGAAATTTTTTCCAAAGCGGTCAAAAATTCTTTTAATCTGTTTCTAAAACTGAAAATGGCGAATATATCTACAAGCTGGACGAACGAGCGCTCGAAAGCTCATGGCATCATTTTTTCTATTCTGACCCCTCTGAGACACCAGCTTGCTCTCGACATACCGGACCTACCTAAGAGCCTGATAGAGTGTGAAAATCTCCTAGATCAAAAAATGGTATGAAGGTTGAAGATTTGCATCAACTGCAAATTTGACAAAAAACGTACCGTTCAAATAGCCCCAGTGTTGGACCTCGTTTATTTTGATGAATGATAATGTGCCTCCTTCACGCACAGTCGATTAGCTTTTTCCTGGTTCAGATGAGGTATGGGAGTGGTCAATGTCCAGTTTAAAAATGTTATTGTTGTTTTCTTGATTTCTTGTTTTCTTGATCATTTCAAAACTTCGGATTCGATCGTGACGAAATTTTGTACTTCAATGGGGAATGATATATCTGAGATACATTTTGTCCAATTCGCATGACTAGAATCAAGAAAACCATAAAAAACTATAACTTTCGAACGGAAAGGCCTAGGGACTTGAAATTTCCAGGGTGGGTTCGGATCGCGAATGTCGCGGTCACGTTCATCAATGAAGAAAATGAGATTAGGGGTTCCGTAAATATGGCCGTTCAAAATATTTTTTTCTTGATGATTTCGAAACTAATGATTGGATTGGAATGAGAGAATGAGATAGATGAAAAATAATGTACTCAAACTACGTGCAAAATTTTGTCCAGATCGCATTACTAAAACCATAGATGCCGTAGAAAATTCTAGCGAAAAATCGAAAAAAAATTGGACACCTCAACACAGACGTGAAGTCTGGAGTTAAGCCTCAGTTTGAAAATTATTTTGACAGCTGTCAAAAAATTCTTCAATTGGTTTCTAAAACTTTGAAATGCGAATCTACCTAAGAGGTGGATGAACGAGCGCTCAAAAGTTCTTGCCCTCACGGCAGTGCTTCTTATAATTTTGTTCGTCAAAATTTCTGTTTTCACGAATCTACTGGCTTTATTGATATATGTATGTACCGGCCTACTAATTAAACAATTCAATACACTGCTATATGAAGGCGTCAATTTACTACCATGGCTATCAAGGTATCCTGATCTTCAAGCCATTGAGCACATGAGAGACATAATTGATTAACGTATTTTGAAATAAACCCCAGCCCCCACAGGCTCGACCCATCATCAATTTTTGTCGGTTTCTTTTGAAATCTGAATTCTTCACCTCAAACAAACAAAAATTATTCAAATAAAGTGATTATTACTAGGTGTCCCCCTCTAAATGTTTCAATATAATCTGTTATGGTTCGTTCCAGATATATTAATTAATATTAAATTTTGAAATTTACGAAAAACCACTAACAATATCCAAAGAATTGTTGTTCCAATTTTAATTTTTCCCGTGACTCTTTTTCAAGGAGTGTTCTAAAGGTGAAAAAACAAACAACAACAACATATAATCAGCAATCTTATTCTAAAAAACCAAACCCAACTATCAAAAGAACCTATAACCAATATTTCTGAACTCTATAATAATGTTCGATTGGCGAGTGCACTCACTATATGGAATTTTCAATTTGTCTTCTTCCAAGCAGCACGCCGTTTCCAATTTCTCCTTCTCTCCTTTACTTGCCAACTTAACTCCAACAACTCCATCTACGAAAATCCACTCTTGACCAACTTCCAATTACCATTCATTATATCTTTCTTCTTACAAAATCAATCTTTCTGCCAATTTTTTGAAAATTCTCGATCTTTCTACTTTGACGTTTCTCCTCAATTGTTCATTCGCCTGCTTTTTTTTTTCATTCATTATTCAAAGTCTCGTTTCCTAGGTAACATTCTTGATACATTCTTTCTATAATCTGAACATAACTAACTAAACTAAACTATTTACAATGAATCATTTGAACGAATTCACATTTTTCTTATTTTTGAATAATCTGAACCCTCTTTGAAAATATCATATTACAATAATTTATAGATTCATCGAATTTTCTGAATTGACTAAATATGTTTGAAGGTTCTTGACTATTCGGTGATATTATTCGAATTTATTTTTCATTCTAATTTCTTGAAACGTATAGAAATATGACCATTTTTGATTTCCATAACAAATCAATACAGCTAGCGAAAGAGATTTTGGACGGCGGAGGATTATTTCCATTTGAAAATCGATTTTTCTAAAAGGAGGCGTGCATTTTATTATATGCACGAAAAAAGAAGAATACCTAAACTGGACGACGACCAGATTGCATAAATCAACAGATATCAGATATGCTATCTTTCACTCGAGCAATCTATTCTTCCACAAACAGTGCACGAGTCAGATGAAAAATGAGGGATGGAGATAAACATCAACGACTGGATGTCATTGACCGCTAGAGAGAAGGGACTATTGATCGTTATATATCACAACAAAGTAACTCGAGATCGGTAGAAAACGGAGACTAGAACTTTCTGTTCCATATCCTGGAATATTAGTCCAGGATCCATGGTACATTTTTGCACTTGATTACTATCAAGCTGAATTTCCGTGAGTAGCTTTATTTTTATGAGACGCCCAACAATTGCATGCACGAAACTCTCGATTGTGGTAGCTGACAGAGGTAGCAAGGATAAAATATGTCGATTTGATGATTGTCAAATATTTATTACTAACTGAATTTTTTTTTGTTGAATCTCAAGATAATTATCTAAATTATTCGATAAGCACTGCCGTGAAGTCAGGAGCTTTTGAGCTCTCGTTCATCCACCTTGAAGGTAGATTCGCATTTTCCAGTTTTAGAAATCAATTGACGGAATTTTCGACACCTGTCAAAAAAATTCAGAAACTCCCTTCATGTTAGTGCTTCCAATTTTTTTTCGATAATTCACTAGAATTTTCTACGGTATTTATGGTCTTGTCGATCTGGACAAAATGCACGTAGTTTGAATACATTATTCCTCAGCTAGGTGCAAAATTTCATTCCAATCCAATCAATAGTTTCGAAACTATCAGAAAAAAAATATTTTGAAGAGCCCTAGTCTAATTATGCTTATTGATGAACGTGACCGCGATATTGGTGATCCAAACCCACCCTGAAAATTTCAAGTTCCTAGGCCTCTCCGTTCAAAAGTTACAATTTTAAATGGTTTCTAGTGTTCTGGTCATGCGATCTGGACGAAGTATTGCTTTAATATATTTCTCCATTGAAATACAGAATTTCATCTCGATCGAATACGTTTTGTTTCGAAATTATCGAGAAATCAAAATTTCGAACGACCGTATTTACGGAACCCCTAGTATAATTCTGCTCATTGATAAACGTGAACATTTTAGACATTTCAGATCCACACCTATCCTGAAAATTTCAAGTCCCTAGGCCTTTCCGTTCGAAAGTTATGATTTTCTATGGTTCTGGTCATGTGATCTGGAGAAATTTAGCTTGAATATATCTTTCTCCATAAGTATACAGAATTTCGTCACGATCGAATCTGTAGTTTTGAAATTATGAAGAAAACTAAATTTCAAACGACCATATTTACTGAATCCCTAGTATGTTTTTGCTCATAGATGAACGTGATCACGACATTCGAGATCCACACATATCCTGAAAATTTCAAGTCCCTAGGCGTTTCCGTTCAAAAGTTACAAATTTCTATGGTTTCTATGGTTCTGATCATGCGATCTGGACAAAATATAGCTCGAATACATCATTCTCATCTTAAATACAAATTTTCGTCACGATAAAATACATAGTTTTATAATTATCAAGAAAACTGAATTTCAAACGACCATATTTACGGAACCCATCATCTAATTTTGCTCATTGATGAACGTGACCGCAACATTCGAGATCTACACCTATCCTGAAAATTTCAAGTCTCTAGGCCTTTCCGTTCGAAAGTTATAATTTTCTATGGTTTCTATGGTTTTGGTCATGCGATCTGGACAAAATTCCACATGTAGCTTGAACACCTCATTCTCCATTCGAGTGCGAAATTTCATCTCGATCAAATTTGTAGTTTTCAAGTAATCAGGGGAACAAAACTTTGAACGGCCATATTTACGGAACCCCTGGAGGAATTTGGCCCATTAACGAACTTAACCGAGGCATTCGGGATATGAACACACGCTGAAAATTTCAAGTCTTTAGGTTGTCCCGTTCGAGAGTTATCGTGCTTACGGACGGACGGCCAGACGGACAGACTCGAATTTTCCGACGGATTCGTCATCAGTGTGTCGAACATAGTCGATTGAGACCATTTTCGGCTCAAAATTCGAAAAATACAGACATCATGACGAAATGATATAGCCCTCGTGTAAGTAGTACGAGCGCTCAAAAAATAAATCAGTTAGTAATAAATATTTGAGAGTCATCAAATCGACATATTTTATCCTTGCTACAACAATCGAAAGTTTTGTACAGGAAATGGTTGGGCGTCTCATCAAAATGAAGCTACTCACGGAAAATTAGCTTGATAGTAATCAAGTGCAAAAATGTACCATGGATCCTGGACTATAACTTCAATCTATCTCGGAAGTCTAATGCAAATTTTGGGTATATTATTCCTGATTATGAACCTCTGAAATCGTTCGACAAAAATATTTGTAGTCCCTGAAATTTTCAGTTTACAATAACAGTCATAAAACTTCAGAAAGACAACCACCAATATATATTATTTTCAGTTTATATTTTGGTTGAATCAGATGGCTTTATAAGGTTAACTCTTACGGGATTAATGTAGTTCCTTTCATTTATTGAATGCCATGCGACTTTGCGTCTGCTTCATTCTTTATATTACCTTCAGTAGTCCTGAATGTCTCCCTCACATAGATTTTTGCGTCTGATTATTCTTGTTCCTGCAGTGAAAAATCCCACTCTCGTCAATGCTATGCAGAGGCGTATAATATGGATAGAGGTTACTTTTTCGTCCTGGAAAAATCTACATAAAGCTTGCTCTACCAGGTCTTACTTAGCAGCTGAGCAGTAATCTTGTACAGTGATTCTTCTCGGAATCCTTTTTTGAGCGCTCGTACAACTTACACGAGGGCTATATCATTTCGTCACGATGTCTGTATTTTTCGAATTTTGAGCCGAAAATGGTTTCAATCGATTATGTTCGACTCACTGATGACGAATCCGTCGGAAAATTCGAGTCTGTCCGGCCGTCCGTCCGTAAGCACGATAACTCTCGAACGGAATGTCCTAGAAACTTGAAATTTTCAGGGTAGTTTCGAATCTCGAATGCCGCGGTTAAGTTCGTTATTGGGCAAAATTCGCCGAGGGGTTCCGTAAATATGGCCGCTCGAAATTTTGTTTTCCTGATTACTTTGAAACTACAGATTCGATCGAGATGAAATTTTGCACTATAATGGAAAATGAGGTGTTCAAGCTACATGTGGAATTTTGTCCAGATCGCATGACCAGAACTATAGAAACCATAGAAAATTGTAACTTTTGAACGGAAACGCCTAGGGACTTGAAATTTTCAGGATAGGTGTGGATCTCGAATGTCGTGATCACGTTTATCTATGAGAAAAATTATACTAGGGGTTCCGTAAATATGGTCGTTTGAAATTTAGTTTTCTTGATAATTTCAAAACTACAGATTCGATCGTGACAAATACTAATGGAGAATGATTTATTCAAGCTATATTTCTCCAGATCACATGACCAGAACCATAGAAACCATAGAAAATCATAACTTTCGAACGGAAAGGCCTAGGGACTTGAAATTTTTAGGATAGGTGTGGATCTGAAATGTCGCGTTCACGTTTATCAATGAACAGAATTATACCAGGGGTTCCGTAAATACGGTCTTTTGAAATTTTGGTTTCTGGATAATTTCGAAACTGCGGATTCGATCGAGATGAAATTTTGTATTTTAATCGAGAATGATATATTAAAACAATATTTTGTCCAGATCGCATGACCAGAACCATAGAAACCATAGAAAATTGTAACTTTTGAACGGAAAGGCCTAGGAATTTTCAGGGTGGGTTTGGATCGCAAATATTGCGATCACGTTCATCTATGTGCAAAATTAGACCAGGGGTTCCGTAAATATGGCCGTTCAAAATATTTTTTTGCTGTTAGTTCCGAAAATACTGAGCGGATTGGGATGAAATTTTGCACCTAGCTGAGTAATAATGTATTCAAAATACGTGCAAAATTTTGTCCAGATCGCACCACCAAGACCATAGATACCGTAGAAAATTCTAGCGAATTATCGAAAAAAAATGATCAGCTGAAGCACTGACATGAAGTCTGGAGTTTCGCCTAAGTTCCACAATTTTTTCGACAGTTGTCGAAAATTCCTTCAATTGATTTCTGAAACTGGAAAATGCGAATCTACCTACAAGGTGCATGTACGAGCGCTCAAAAGCTCCTGCCTTCACGGCAGTGCTTTTCGTTTTTTTTTTTACTCTGCCTTGAAATCTTTTTTCCACCGTTCGTCCTGTGTTCTATACTTATAAGAACAATACTGTGAATGTGCTAAAAAGGTTGAAGCCAACATAGTAGGCTTTGGCACTAATAGACCCGGAGGGATATATAGGATTATAGCTAATATTTCCGGGTTTATTTGACGGGTGCTTTTGCTATGACACGTGAGCGTGGTTGACCATAAAAAGCCTTATTTGGCCAGTTTGTTTCCCTACCCCAAATTCCCGATGGCCTTTATGTCTTAGAACCCATGCCAAAGTCCTTTCCCGTTCGTTCAATGTTGGAGCTATCTGTGAGACATTACGTATGTACTCTAATTGCCACACGAATATCCGATGAGATGACAATAAACCTTATTTCTCACTTTTATTCATCATCGTGTAAAAGTGTATTTCTGCTACTTCAGGTTGGAAAACTATGATATGATTCGTTATTTTGATTAGTGTGGAATCGATGAAAAATCTGTACCTTTTGTCTAGAGTTCTTACCGGAAACTTTATATCTGGCATTAATCCTTTCAGCTTGAGAATCGCATTTATGTATTTGGAAAGCAAATAGTTAATCGTCGATTGGACGATGCACAAGAAAATGAGTAGATAATAGATATACATAATTAATCGGACTGTGAACCTGGAAAACCTTTCTTCCGTATCGAATAGGCATCGATTGTGGAAAATTGAGTAATCTCCGGAAAATTCCGGGTATTTATTGATTTCTCCGTGGATTACGCTTCGACACAGAGGAGTTTTCGACATTCGAGTGGATTCCTCATGGCCCGTGGAACAACCGGATGATTTCGGGCGATTCTCGATTTTCCCGCCCTAATTGGTTCATTTATTCGTAAGAGGACCCTAAACAGCCAATTTAAAAAAGGGAAATCCAGTGCTCTCCTTGATTTTTGTTCGTTACATCACTGAACAATTTTCTGATTGATCTGTTGATTCAGATTTTGAGTGAAGATATTGCTACCGTCGTTAACAATTTCCAATAATAAATTTTTGGAATTATCCGAAAAAACCAATTCTAAACTAACCTAAATTTTGTGTTGCTCAAATTACGGAAATTTTTTTCAAATAACTTCAAACATTTCTTCAATTAGGAAGACTACATGGCAAAGCTCTAGTCTCAATAGTTACAAAATTTTGAATATCGAGTTAAACTTACCGGTCGCATAAATCGTCAGTTTTGGATCGTGAAACCGTGAAATATAATTTTTGCCAGAAGTTGAGTACAGATATTTCTTGATATGAAGAAGCAGGAAGCACATGCTATAATTAAACTTGTAAAATTTTCCGACGGGATTTAACTATAGTTAAATTACAAATAAAAAATTAGGAGTATATATGTAGTCATTCTGAACTGATAACCATACAGAAATACAATAACAACACCAAGCAAGAAAGCGACAAAAGAATATACCACTACCTATGGAATTTACCTTTGGGGTACCTACGTCAGCCAATGTGCAATGCGAGTATCTAGGAAAATGGGATACTGGGGATGTGACACCTAAGTTCACAACAACAGATACAAAATATTGTATCAACGAAGCAAAGTTTAAGAAGTTTTTGCTACTGAAAATTATAAATATTTATATTCATCAGATGAAAAACAACTTTTCGATAATTTAATATTGACTATTGACTGAGCATTGTGGATGCTTCAAATATATTATTATTTTAATTAATAATTTGCTTCACACATAAATTATACATATTTTTGGCTTTCATTTTATCAGAATTGAGTCATGACTGAAAAAGTTATCAGAAGCTGTACTAGCTTGCTCAACTAAAAAAAGGAGTGAAAAAATCGCAAGGTTTCCAGATGATTACGGATATGGTTTTGATCGATTGTGACGAAATGTTTGTGCTGACTTAATGTGGACAAATTCAATTACAATCGAACGCTTTTAACCCCTAGACAAAAATAGTATATTATTTCATAAGGAGGAAAAGTGTCACTTTTCATGGCGAGCCTGGGTTTACCCGCCGAACGAAGTGAGTCGGGTAATTGAAGGCGAGTATTAAGATTCGTCAGTGGACACTAGAAAGTAATCCAGAAGGTATGCCGAGTATATTCAAGGGTGAAGGCACAAGGTACACTATTTTGAATGCTGGAACAATTGATGGATTCTTACCTGGATGATTCTGATCTGATTCTTGACAGAGTATTAATGATGAGGATTACCATAAAACTATGAATGGTGAATTATTTCATAAATGGTTTATTGAAAAATTGAAACCTTCCCTTCAAAATGATGCCAATCAAAAGTATTATGTCAGCTTATTCAATAAACACATCCAAATCACTACACTTATACGTGGAAACAAAGTTTTCAATGAGATTTTTTTCTTTGCTCTTGTTTCATTCGTAGGTATTTTGAGTTTATTTATTATACTTATACTGTATGAACACATGCTTTATTGTTCTAAATTCAAAAGTATACTGAATAATTGTAAAATTGCTCTTCAATTATAATATTTTCAATAATTCATGGAGAGTTTTAATGAATGAAAATAAAAATTGACTTCCTCTAAGCATTCAACACTGAGCACTAAATAATTCACAAATTGGTTGATATATTGATAGTTAAGGTACAAATCTCATGTCAAATTCTTCATGTACTACATAGATTCTCAATTTTTGTTTCTCTCTTATTTCTTAATATATACAACTTTTTGAGCGCTCGTACTACTTACACGAGGGCTATATCATTTCGTCACGATGTCTGTATTTTTCGAATTTTGAGCCGAAAATGGTCTCAAACGACTATGTTCGACTCACTGATGACGAATCCGTCGAAAAATTCGAGTCTGTCCGTCCGGCCGTCCGTATACACGATAACTCTCGAACGGAATGTCCTAGAAACTTGAAGTTTTCAGGGTAGGTTTGAATCTCGAATGCCGCGGTTGAGTGCGTTATTGGGCAAAATTCGCCGAGGGGTTCCGTAAATATGGCCGCTCGAAATTTTGTTTTTCTGACTACTTTGAAACTACTAATTCGATCGAGGTGAAATTTTGCACTCAGATGGAAAATAACGTATTCAAGCTACATGCAAAATTTTGTCCAGCTTCATGACCAGAACCATAGAAACCATAGAAAATTTTAACTTTGTAATGGAAAGGCCTGGCTACTTGAAATTTTCAGGATAGGTGTGGACCTCGAATTTCGTGATCACGTTCATCAATGAGCAAAATTATACAAGGGGTTCCGTAAATATGGTCGTTTGAAATTTAGTTTGCTCGATAATTTCGGAACTACGGATTCGATCGAGACAAAATTTTGTATTTGAATTGAAAATGATATATTCGAGCTAAATTTTTTCAGATCCCATGTTCAGAACCATAGAAACCATAGAAAATCATAACTTCCGAACGGAAAGGCCTAGGGACTCGAATTTTTCAGGATAGGTTCGGATCGCGAATTGTGCGGTCACTTTCATCAATGAGCGAAATTAGACTAGGAGTTCCGTAAATATAGCCGTTCGAACTATTTTTTTCCTGATAATTTCGAAACTACTTATTGGATTGGAATGAAATTTCGCACATAGATGAAGAATAATGTATTCAAACGTGGGAAATATTGTCCAGATCGCATTACCAAGAACATAGATGCCGTAAAAAATTCTAGCGAATGACCGAAAAAAAATTGGTCACCTAAAGCACTGACGTGAAGTTTTGATTTTCGCCTTTGTTTGAAATTTGTTCAATTGGTTTCTAAAACTGGAGAATGCGAAACTACCTACAAGGTGGATGAACGAGCGCTCAAAAGCTCCTGACTTCACGGTACTTTTTTTCTAATCCATACACTTGGCTTTTTTAGTTTGTTGCACCACTTCAGCTACTTGCTAGAATTCCATTAATTATCCTTCTTGAATCCTGACATAAAATGGTACTCTTATAGTTATATGGTTAGAATTTTGTAAGATTTCCAATACCAATAAAGATTACATGGTCTTGAGTGAAAATAAATATTTAATATAATGATCTTCAATTTTCCATGGTTGACTTTTATATGAACGATATCTCAACTCAACGACTTGCTTGGGGGTTCAGATAATTTCGTAAGAAAGCATTCCACGATATTTTTGCGCTTTCAAACCTGAATTCCCATGTTTAAACTGCAATCGGAATATTCCGGCTTAATTATTCGGTAATTGACGATAATTCGTATACTGAACACTTTTCTAGGTTATATTTATGTTTGATGTTTCATTTCTATGATGAATTTGAACAGTTACTTTTTGTAACCAGAAATAAAGCCTCGACTGGACGTTCAAGGCCCGCTTCGATGTCAATAATTCTTAAATGAAATATATAATGATGGTTCGTAGTAACGAATTCATAGTTTACATAGGAACACGTTTTCTTACGGTGGTGGAGAATTAGAACTTTTCGATGATCCTGTTTGAAAAAAAAAAATATTTGTATTGCTTACGGTCACCCAGATTCCCTCGGATAATCCTGCAACATAAAACCTACGAAACTTATACTATCGCAATTTTTCTTCATCAAGAAATAATTAAGAAAGGAGAACTAACGAAATAGTCGAGTTTCATTTGAGATACCACTCAGGGTGAAACCGGCTATAAATACACTTTATAAGCAAGCAGGTAGTCTCAGGTGCTTCTTCGGGAAGTGCTCAGGCTTCACTTGAATTTCCCGGAAACTTTATTGCTAAATTATGGGAACTAGAGTTGGAACAGCACCGTATTCCTTCAGTCATTGCGATCTTTATAAAAAAACCGTATATTCATTTCCTAGAGAATGAATTTCATTCCAAGAAAAATTCGAATGAGATTCCAAGCAAATGGTATCAAGAAGTTTTTACGAGGAGTACCTACTCAAAGGGCTATTGAAAAGAAAATGGCACTACAAACTATTTACACCCTGAGAACTGTTCTGAAACCTTTAAATTGACAGAAATAATCTTGAAATTATTTCGTGGGATAACTGATTTCAGTTACTTGATTCTTGCGATGGAGCCATCGGCATATAGAGATAAGCTCAAATTTCAAAAAGGCTCACGCAGGATGACCTCCCAGAGCATATTTCGGAATTGGGGTATTCTGGTAGGTTGAAATGTTTTGAGAAGCTGAAAAGAGTAGAGCAATCTTGTAAAGTATTCTCATTTATCATTTGTGTGCAAGATCAGTTTCAGGAACAAAATTTAGCATTCGAAAAGGATCTCTGGGACATCTTGCTGAATTTAATCATCGTTGGACCTTTTCTGAACGAAAAAACGTTGTCGCACAAGTTTCCAGAATGCACGGCGCTCATTTGCCTCGTGTCTATGGAAATCGATGAGTGCTACAAATCCCTTTTTATCGGAAGGTAAATCATACTCGCATTAGCCCCGGCCTGCAGCCGAACAAGATTTTCGTTTTCTCTGCTATAGAAAAACATGCCCCCTGTGGATTGACATTCAAAGGTTAGATTAGGGATACCGAAAATGATGGAAACTCGGAAATGCTGTATAGCCAACTTAGAAATGAGCTTAACCTAGAAGGATTTCTTTGTGAGCCTTCACTATCATTAGATTCAAAGTATATCGTTATTCAAACCAAGGTAAAACTTATTTTTCTTGCACTCCATTTACTAGGAGTATCATTTTCATCAACTGAAGTGTCACTTCTTTACTCTGAGGAATGAACAAACCAGTCGTTGCCACTTTTATCTTCAAACACTGACAATTGATGATATTGATTGATTCATAGTAATTGATTCATTTATTGATTACACATTATAACATTCATGTTCATAACCATGCAATTTACGGATTGATTCGTTATCAAGAAAGAGCTGCGAAGGAAATGATCAGCAATAACCTAATTAATAGTGTAAAAATGTTCTACTCCTATTGAATTATTTAACTACTTTCGGGCAATTAATAGTATCTGTGAACAAACAACTTGAGTTATAAAAACTCCCTACTATAACTCCCTGGCTCTGTGCTTCTGAAAGGGAAGAGTCCATTATTGGTATTGAGAGGAGTAATGTCACTTGAATAATTTCGACGTTTTCTGAGATTTATTTGATATCTGATTATTATTGTGAATGTTTTGCTGAAAAAACAGAATTCAGATAGTGAACATGAATTATTATGTACACCTTCAGAAATGAGACAGTCAGCCAATGTAACCATACAGAATTTTTTGCTCGAAAAATCCCAAAACAAATATAAAGGTGTATACAATAATTTTCAAGATTGGTGTAGCAGTACGAATATTAAGTCATCGTTTACAGAGAATGTTCTTTTGGCATATTTTAGTGAACTTAGTACTAAATATAAAGCATGCCCCTATGGACTTTCTATTCCATGCTAAGAAGCACAATCAGCATAAATAATGCATTGTTATAGGTAACTATTGAGATTTGTAAATAAAGTTCTTTCTCTGTATTTGTATCTTAGTATGTATTGTTATAGTCGTGTGTAATACGCAGACGCGATATCTGAATACTTCTAAACAAAAACAAAAATAATCTTCCATAAACTTTTTGTGGGATACTAACCCCGATCCAATCGAGCGGTTAATTGGATAGGGCCTTGGATTCGAGCCTTGAGCAAAGTAAGGACTTCGAGTTTACTGCATTTTCCCTGAGAATCCCAACTGGTGAATATAAATGAAACAGTGATGTGTTTCCATTAAATATATATTAAAAAAAGTAAATTATTCTTTACAAAGTATATATATATATACACCAATGCATCAACACACGCATTCAATCTTCACCAGAATGAATAAATCTCGACAAATTTATCACAAAAGTGTCAAATCAAGGTTTGATTAATGATCTCAGAATAACAATTATCTAAAAGAAACTGAATTTCAAGAGTACCTAATTCAATCTTGTGTGGGAGATTTCAAGACTCGGGAATAGTGAGAACTGAAATAAAACCATGCGTAATTTTAGAATTACCTTTTCTCATGCTCCGCCACTGGAGGGTTTAATCCTGTCACTGTATTGTTCGCACCTAATAAAGCCGAGAGTTCACTGCGCTACAAAACACACCCGTATTTTATTTCGGCTTTTCGATATGATTTTAACCACTTCTTAACTGCCGATAAATGAATACTCAAGTCGAACAAGTTCCCGAATTACGAATTCTTTTCCGTTGAAACAACCTTTTTCGTCCGATTCTCCCGAATCCACTCCTGATAGAGTGTCCCAAAAACCTTTTTCTACCAAGTCCCGGAAAGAAAAACTATCGCTTCGACTGAGTTCCCTGAACTCTCTACTTCTTTTACCGGGTTCCCCGAACCAACTCGCGAACAACCGACCCTCGATCGACAACAACTTCTTTTACCGGGTTCCCCGAACCAACTTCTTCTACCGAGTCCCCTGGACCACTTTTTCTACCGGGTTCCCCGAACCAACTGACTTACTCCGATCTTTTTTCGTCTCAAGAAAATTTTCAACCCTACCATTCTAGGTGGTTCCAAATGATTTTTTCGTTTTCGTTGAACCAATCACCCCCTTCAATTATCTTTTTTAAGGCGGTTCGTAAACCAACCATCGGCAATTATTGGTCTGAAAATTCTGAACCAATCACCTATCGCATGGTATGGTGTGAAATTTTTCCATCTAAACCCTAATCAAGTGTTTCGTGGAATCGATGAGGGAGAATTATAAATCTCCCAACGCTTCATTTTTTTTGGTCAATATATGCGCGATAAGGCATTTATATTTATGGGTCTCTAAAACATTTGAGTTTGCTTATCGACATTTTAACACTGTCGAATAAACTAAACAGATGGAATAAGATATGCGCGATAAGGCATTTATATTTATGGGTCCCTAAAACATTTGAGTTTGCTTATCGACATTTTAACACTGTCGAATAAACTAAACAGATGGAAAAAGATATGCGCGATAAGGCATTTATATTTATGGGTCCCTAAAACATATGAGTTTGCTTATCGACATTTCAACGAATAAAACTAAACAGATGGCTTGCTAGGCGCTCTCACGATATCGATTTTTTCTTGTATCGACTAGGCCAAAAGAAATAATTCTCTATTCCCGTCTATTTAAATTAATTCTGCATTTACCGAAATGTTATCAAGTCTTTCAATTCATTACACGTGGACAAAGTATAGTATTCAACTTGCGGTAAAGGTTATAACTCACTTGATGAATCAAGGCACTCGCCTTCGGCTCGCGCATCAAACTTCATCTGCGTGAGTTATGGGCTACATTACCGCTCGTTATAATATACGATTATTTTTTGATTGAAGCTACAGAAATAAATGATAATTCATATAAGGTTTGAAGCGCTACATTTCAGAACCAAAATAAAGATTGCAATTCTCAAAACTCACAATGAAGCGATTGCAACCAGATACAAACGATAAAGAATCTCGATCGTAATAATAATATGTCGATGAGATTCTGTTTCTTTAAGAGCATTCCGTTCAGTTGTTGTGTTGAATGATTCTTCAAAAATCGTCAACAAAGATTGTGATGACTGTGCTACACCATGTAGCCATCATCCTACCTAATTTTTCTGCAACATACTGTCAACCAGATAGCCTTCCGCAACCGACGAACTCTTCCAACCTCCTTGTCTCTTAAGTACAGTCATTTGAAAATTACATGGAAATTACAATAAAATTTTTACCTTCACACCAAAAAAATGTCATCAGGAGCTTCTCGCAAGAATTTCTTGAGCTGTTCTTGGGACAACACCTCTGATTTGTCAGGAACGTATCCTTTATTTTTATTCCTCACAAATGCTTCCACTCCATCGAACATTTCAACATCAGATTTCTTCTTTGGATGTACACTACTTTCATTGCAATAATTGTTTCAAAGATTTCTCATATACGGAATGTTGAATTCTTTCGATTTTTTGAATGTTCATTCAGGCGTGTATGCACAAGACTTTCCCCGAACGTTTTCGAATGAAAATTCAATATTTTTCCGTGTAATCCAATTCATCCCAGGCGGATAATTCAAACATACTTCAACAATCACTGGCGATGAAACAAAAAAAATGAAATTTCTTTCAATATCAAAAAGTTGTTCTCATTAGCCATCGATTTGTTAATTTTGATCCATAACCTTTCGGATATTTATACATGAACATATGTCCGATTTGAAATGTGGTGGATTAAAATCAAAAGAAAGCGATGAGAACAACTAACTCTCTGATATTGAAAGAAATATCAATTTTCAATTTTCTTCTCTTTTATCGCCAGTAATTGTTGAAGTGAGTTTCATCCGCCTTGGATGAATTGGATTACACGCAAAAATATTGAATTTTTTATCGAAAACTTTCGAGGAAAGTCATTTGCCTACACGCCTGAATGTACAATCAAAAAATGAAAAGAGTGCAACATGCCGTTTATGAAAAATCGTTGAAACAATTATTATTGTGATGCATAGCGCAAATGAAAGTATAGTACAACCTTAAATTAAACATTGGCCACACTCTCAATTAGTGCAAATCGCA
Organism: Aphidecta obliterata; assembly: GCA_963966015.1. Classification (NCBI taxonomy): domain Eukaryota; kingdom Metazoa; phylum Arthropoda; class Insecta; order Coleoptera; family Coccinellidae; genus Aphidecta; species Aphidecta obliterata. The sequence continues at coordinate 28,069,215 of OZ014427.1, read as the reverse complement.
GACTAAGTTAATTAGTGAATACTAAGTTCACAATTCAAAATATTTTTCCATTATCAGAACAATATTGTATCACACAGAAAAATACTATGGATTAAAACACGGGAAATGGATAAACTGATCTTTAAAAGAAATATTCGGCAGGTTGAGGCTTAACTTGTCGGGTCAATCTCGAAGGGACTGCTTCAGGAGGGACGACTGCTGATAATTGAGAAGAGCATCCAACATCAAAGTATCTATGAAATAGAAGCAGACCGCTAACTCTTTCAAGGTGTTCCAGAGGGATATACTTTTCTTTCATATTCCCCTAGTTGTAATAATAGTTATACTAGAATATCGCTAGAAAGAAATCATAGGACCACCAAGGAAGGTTCCGTAAATAATTTCGAAATAAAATGAATCTTCCAATAAAATGAATCTTGCAAAAGTAAGGGCTGTGTTGATGTCGATCAGATTGATCAGACCGGAACTTTGGAACGAAGAACTTCCATAGTAGATGAATATAGCTCAGTGTAGAATAAAATCGTTGAATATTATCGTTCGAACGGTGGAACGCCCTGTACATACACATTTTCTCTTGCAATATCGGACTTACTTTGTTAATCTCCCTGCTCTAGTCTTTTTCTGTGCACCATCCCGTAAATACATCGTGCAAACACATTTATACGCCAAATTATCTTAATTGAATCAAGCTGTTACACTCCATTTCCGATTCCAAACATTTCCGAAGCGACTTAATTGACATCGCTACGGAGATCCCAGCCTCCACTCGACGCCACTCTACCTTCGACTTGGAGTGAAATTGTAGATCACGTGTCGGAACTTACCTCAACAACGAACATCGTTACCGCACCTCGCAAAGGCTCAATGATTTGTGGCGGTTCTCTGAAAAGTAGACTTGGGGTAAATAGCGCAGTCACAAGTTGATTTAGTTTAAATTCAATCTTGAAGTATTTGAGTATTCACCGGTATAAGTCACTGAGTTTCGAGATTTTATGTATTTGTTTTACTTTTATCAGTTGATCCGATCAATTTCCATATCTCTCAATTTCCTTTGAAGCCTTATTGATGTCTCAATGAATCGCAAAATAACTGGTCTTAAAAATATCAAACCCTATTATAACACATAAATAAAGCTTGTCACTCACTTTCCCGTCACAGTACTGGACAGCTCACCACGTAGCCGTCACAAGATAGTTACTGGTATTTCGTTTGAAATTCTTCTGTTATCGGGCCGTGCCTCGGTCTGAGTTTTATTGAGTTGTGATCTGATGTGTCATCTTCCATAGCATCAAGTGTGATCTCTTGGGCAATGTCTTTCATTCGGCAAAACCCCAGCTGTAGGATGGTGTTCGTAAAATTATAGCTTATCTATCTATATTCCGAGAATTTCATGTTTTTTCATAGCATTTTCGCCCCATAGCGTTCTAATTCCGAACCTCAAAAAAATTTCAGATTCAGCCGTTCCGTCACCTCATCCCACCTGTTATATACGGCCGTAGCTTGGTGGTATAAGCGCTCGGCTGCCGGGTTCGAATCCTCCGGTTAGGAAAAAATTTTCTAACATGGAGTACGGTTCCACCATTAACTATTGGGCAGCCAATAAACAGTGATGTGCCTCAGGAGGCGTAAGGACACAGAAACAAATCCACCACAGAATTTACACTCGTCGTCAAGCCCATTCTCATCATTGCTTCCTAAGGCGACAATGTCCTGTGAGGAAGACAGTGAGAAGGCGTAACATATTCTGACTGAGATCCAAATACTTTTTGGATCTTTATCTTTCGAAGTTCCGAATGAACATTTTAGAGTGATCCATTCCTGGAAGATACCTCCAGAGTGCTTTCCTTTCAGTCTCTTCCTTCTCCAGAAGTTCTTTCTTATAGGTGCATTTACCTATGCCGCAGAAAGGTTCTAGGCCAGTAAGTGGCGTTTGTGATCCCTTTCTGGCAAGTGTATTGGCCTCTTCGTTTCTATTGATTCCTGAGTGACCAGGAACCCAGACTAAAGAGACCCTCTCATTGTTCTTGCCTACTTCATTAAGTTTTCTCCGGCACTCCCATATATGCTTTGAGTCAATGATAAAGGATTTCAGTACTCTGATAGCAGCTTGACTATCAGAATGGATCACAATATCACACCCTTGATAGTTTCTTTCCAGGTTTATATCTATGCATCTTTCGATTGCAAGTATTTCTGCCTGAAAAACACTCGAGTAGAAGGCTCCCTGACTTTTAATTCTTCAATTCTCTGTACCTTCCCTAGATATTCTAAGGATAGCCTCATGGGCTACCCTATTGATCACTAAATGTAGAGGAGATCTGTGATGACCTCAAGTGCTCTTGTCGGGCACTCCAGTGATGCAAACACAGGCAAGTTTTTGTACCTTGTTGAGTATTTTCCTCGTGCTTGTCTGCCTTTTCTTAGCAGATCAGACTACTGCCCCATAAGTTATTATTGGTCTCACAATTATGACGTACATCCATCGCAGTATTTTAGGGTTACAGCCCCAAGTTTTACCGGATAGGTTTCTGCACGCAATTGAAGCCCTTGTCCCTTCACTAGCAGTGTTTATAACTTTGCAAACCATTACGGTACATTCCAAATTGCTCTAAACCCTAGTCATCGGAGTTGTTCACTGAATGTTGAGTTTCCCATTGATTTACACAGTAACTGCTGAATCCTTACCGAAAGCAATCGATCATCGTCATTTCATGGAACATTCGAAGAATCAAAACTGAACTCTTTCTCGAAACCGAAATACAATTAAACGATATTCGAAAAATGCATCTGAAAAATATTCTCTGTTACAGAAAACTGAGCACCAAGAAGTGAGATTATAACATATCATGAAGATTCGCATCTATCTACCAGAAGAACCAAGACAATGTCCACCATGAAGGTAAACAGCTCCAATGACCCCTTCTCGAGAAGCAACTCCACACGTTCCCGAAAATCAAATGTGATCCTACAGAAATCTTCCTACTCTTCCCCAGCCCCAAGCTCAGCACCAAGAAGTCCGTCCCTGAACTATCAATGCCTTGTCGAACCCTCCCCGCCCGCGCAATCGTACCCCTCAGCAATCGTGCCAAAATCGCCAGGTCTATCGGAGCAGAAATCGCCCACATATCCCAGATCTCCAAACGACAGGGTCTCCAACAAATCGCCGAAAGTGCAACTGAGCAGCCCGTCCAGGGCAGACGTGCGTAACGAAAGAGTTTTCGATTTCCCCAGCTCGGCTTGTGGAACGCCAAAGTCCCCCAGGTCACCCAGATCATTCAAATACGACGAGGAGATCATTCGCGCCGACTCCTCTTCCAATGATTCCTTCAATTTCGATCTCCAAAGCCCTCCGAAGCAGAGGACGAGTAAGATTTATTCGAGAAAACAGTACCAGTCGTCCAAGAGCGACTCGGGTAACTCCAAGTCAAGCTTAGAGTATCACTCCACTAAGAAACATCCCACTGGAGCCTACGAAGATATTGAATATAAGGTTTGCCACTCTCTGGATTCAGATTCTCAGAGCGATTTTCAGGCTTCTTCTGGATATAGATATTCGTTGACCAGTTCGATACATTCGTCGCTGAAAGAGAAGAAGAGTAGTAAGCCGAGGTGCAATATAAGGACGAATCCAGTTTATGACGAGAGGTGAGTAGGTATTGATAAACTCGACCGTTCGGAAAAAACGAGGTTAAGTTGGTTGTGCACTTTTTGCACGCTCTCTAAGAAGAAGAGCGTTATCATTCAGATGGCTATATCTACGAAACACTTAGGCGGATTTCACCTTACGAACTTGACGCATGCAGACGTCGAACGGTCCCCGAAAATTTTCATACTCTATGCCTATTCTTTCGAAAGTTCTTGTGCTTACGGAAGGACAGCCGGAAGTGATTTGAACAAAATGATAATGTGCTCATAGAAAACAAGCGAATAAAAAAACAAGTTTTATATCCGGCAGTAATTTTTCCAGTAAAAATTAGAGTAAGTCAGGTTCAATCGTTAATGTCTGTGATAGTTTTTGTTCAATCGGGAAAGATAGAGTAATCTATTTGAACGATAAAAGTTTCTTGTATTTTTCTTAACGCTCTTTATTTCTACGGCATGCATTTAGTATTTTAGTCGAACGTTTTCCAGCGCTTGTTGTGTGCCAGCCTAAAAGTATACTCACCAACAAAAAAAATTTATTTTATGCTTAGAGTTTAAAATATAACATCCAGGTACGGCTCCAGCAAGTCCATAAACGAATGCAACCAACCGTCAGCGTCAGAGCGACCCATACAAAGATGCCGGAAATCCACTTCGGACCTGACCGATTTAACGGACGACGCTGTCAACACCACGACTACAAGTCTCAGCAGGCCTAGTTCGCCACGTAGGAAAGGGTCGGTCAAGGGTGGCTTAGCATATCTGGCCTCGAGGCGAGGATCGAGGGATTCTTTGGCTTCGAACATGTCCAATGTGTCGAACGAAGACATAGGTCCGCTCAATTTCCAGAATACGGCCAGGGGTAGACAGAGGAGGACGTCAAATTTTTTGGAGTTGCCAGGTGAGTGGGTTTTATGTTATTCATCCATTGAGACTCCTGGAATTGATAAATCGATGGGTAGGTATAATAATAGGTATGCAACATAACGTTTCTATTCAGGTTGAAGCGTTCTTCCTAAAAATAAATGAAAAAGAAAAATCATGGAAATAAAGGCCAACACTAGGCAGCAACAGATATCGCAAAAAATATTTCATCGCATTCTACTCTCCAAAAAAAAATTTTAATTTTTTGAACTATAGCAAACCACTAAATCAATTTTTATTCAAATGTTGGTAATGTGCTTCAACAGGTCTATTTCATTCTTGCGTGAAACATATTTTGAAATGAAAACTATCATTATACAGTTTGACTGCTCCCAACAACTATCCCCTAGCTACAAATCTCAAAAGGCATTGAATTAGTTCTGATGATGCAAGATCGTCATAAAAATAATTTGATTTGATAAAAAAAAAACTAGACTTAAAACACAAATTCGAATCCTCTTATGTTGGTGTGTCCCCGTTTGGTCTAACGTTTGGTTCAACATCATTGGAAGCTAAGTTATTGTCATTAGTGTTATAGTTATTTTTCTCTTGTTGAGAATGAACTGTTCACCTTGATATTGTTTGATAGACAATTTCCGAAGCTTCGGGTTCCTTGTCTAAATTATACCATGCTGATATCAGAGATGATTAGAAAAGTTGCTTCTGGTAATCCTGTTCACTGTAATTGAACGCTCGGGATTGAAGTCAACTGATTCAAGTTTCTCTTGACTTTGAAGACGTTTGAATTCCTCCACAAATCTTTGATCAGCTGTGAATTAGGGGTTGAATTTTGTATTCTTTTTGCTGCTGGAGTTGTTCTTGCTGACTTACTGAGTCAATCCCGAAATCAAAAAATGTTGATGTTGATTTATTCTCAACTTTTCACAGACCGGCGTCTTAGAACTCCCGTAGATGTCAATAACAAATTTTTCTATCACTTAATTATATTGGATATATTAAGAAAACTATTTTTCTTCATTCGTGCCCAAATTCACATCAACATCAACAACTCTAGGAACGTGAATTCTTTGATAGTTTTTGGGCGCTCGTTCTACTCACACGAGGGCTATATCATTTCGTCACAATGTCTGTATTTTTCGGATTTTGAGCCGAAAATGGTCTAAATCGACAAAGTTCGACAAACTGATGACGAATCCGTCGAAAAATTCGAGTCTGTCCGTCTGTATTATGTATCAGTATGAACACTCTGTATATTAACGATCTTGAGATGCAATATCTGTTACCTTGTTTTTTCGCCAAAGCGTGCCGCAAAGGTAAACTGATGTGTTTACTACGATGTTTAATGTTATCGATCATGTTATCAATTCTCGAGTTTATTATGATACAGTCGATTAAACATGTAAATATCTTATGCATATATAAACACTAACATTTTGCTATAGAGATCAGAGTCTCTAGATGTTACGAATAAACCTTTGACGAGTTATTAGTGTATCATTCACCATCCCTCGACTGCATAACGATTGAGCGAACCTACCCTAGCTGGGTACGTTACATGGCGATCCTGCCATGCCTGCCGCGTGACTGGAGCGTAAGTGTAAAGGTCCCTATTGTCAGCAAATCTCTGAACGAATTACTCAAGTTAGAATATTAATTCAACACATTGAATAAAATTGTCAAGTCAGAACCAAATTCGTGTAAGGCGTCACAAGCATGTCTATAACCTGTCGAGCGTTTTGGTATGAAATACAAAATCAGCTCAAAAAAGGGCCGATATTTTTTTTCATATAAAAAAATTACGAAAAGCACTACCGTGAAGGCAGGAGCTTTTGAGCGCTCGTACATGCACCTTGTAGGTAGATTCGCATTTTCCAGTTTTGGCAATCGATTGAGGAAATTTTTGACAGCTGTCAAACAAATTTTCAAACTAAGGCGATAATCCAGGCTTCAAGTCAGTGCTTTCGGTGACCAATTTTTTTTCGATAATTCGCTAAAATTTTCTACGGTATCTATGGTCTTGGTGATGCGATCTGGACAAAATTTCGCACGTAGTTCGAATACATTATTCCCCAGCTAGGTGCAAAATTTCATTCCAATCAAATCAGTAGTTTCGAAATTATCAGGAACAGAATATTTTGAACGGCCATATCTACGGAACCCCTAGTCTAATTTTGCTTATTGATGAACGTGACCGTGGAATTCGCGATCCAAACCCACCCTGAAAATATCAAGTTCCTAGGACTTTCCCTTCAGAAGTTATAATTTTCTATGGTTTCTATGGTTCTGGTCATGTGATCTGGACAAAATGTTGCTTTGATATATCACTCTCGTTTAAAATACAAAATTTTATCTCGATCTAATCCGTAGTTTCGAGATTATCGAGAAAACAAAATTTCAAACGACCGTATTCACGGAACCCCTAGCATAATTCTGCTCATTGATAAACGTGAACACGACATTTCAGATCCACACCTATCCTGGAAATTTCAAGTCCCTATGCCTTTCCGTTCGAAAGTTATGATTTTCTATGGTTTCTATGGTTCTGGTCATATGATCTGGAGAAATGTAGCTTGAATGTATCATTCTCCATTAGTATACAAAGTTTCGTCACGATCGAATCTGTAGTTTTGAAATTATCAAGAACACTTAATTTCAAACGACCATATTCACGGAACTCCTAGTATAATTTTGCTCACAGATGAACATGATCACGACATTCGAGATCCACACCTATCCTGAAAATTTCAAGTCCCTAGACGTTTCCGTTCAAAAGTTACAATTTTCTATGGTTTCTATGGTTCTGGTCATGCGATCCGGACAAAATTTCACATGTAGCTTGAACACCTCATTCTCCATTTGAGTGCAAAATTTCATCTCGATCAAATTTGTAGTTTTCAAGTTATCCGGGGAACAAAACTTTGAACGGCCAAAGTTACGGAACCCCTGGTGGAATTTGGCCCATTAACGAACTCAACCGAGGCATTCGGGAACTGAACCCACACTGGAAATTTCAAGTCTCTAGGTTGTTCCGTTCGAGAGTTATCGTGCTTACGGCACATTTTCAGCTCAAAATTCGATAAATACAGACATCGTGACGAAATGATATAGCCCTCGTGTAAGTAGTACGAGCGCTCAAAAACATTCACATCGAGGTCGTGACCGCAGTAATTAGAACTTCAATTCAGCAAAAAAGAATTACGAGCAAGGTCGGGGTCGCCAGTTCATTCGGAAAACAATAACTAATGTTTATATAGACGGAAAATTGAAATCGTAGTCAATCATCGACCACTGAATCAGCTGACTAATCCTTCTAGTGGATTAACCAAATTCCGTTTCATTTTAGAAGAATATGACTTCACGGTTCATTATGTGAAAGGTTCAGAAAATGTTACAGCAGATGCCTTATCGCGAATACCTCTGATGGCAAAAGGATTGATCACCTGTTGTTATCGAAGTGTTAAAACGTCCAGCAGAAAGTTTTGAGTTAAGACCGCTTTCAGAAAAAGAATTTCTCAATTTGAAAAAGCAACATTCAGAGGATTACGATGAGAATTTAATATAGTATAATGTAAATTCACAAATGATTTTCATTAACCAGGACATCCGATCAACGTACGACTTAGGTACATCGTTGAGGAATATATTAGAATTGTTCCTCATAAAGCTAGCTTGCAATATAAAATTTTTGAATATGTTGACGAATTGTAAAAATGAAATTCTAGGAACATCCTTAAAGATTAATATAATGAGATATGTAACGCGAATCGAAGACAGAGAACTAAGGCAAATTATTCTGAACGATTTTCATATGCTTCCAACCGGTGGACACGCAGGTATCGAACGCATGTTCAACAATATCAAAAAAAAAGTATTTCTGGAATGGTTTAAGATCTGACGTTGAAAAATTTGTAAGGAAGTGTGACGATTGTCAACGTCATAAACATTTCTTACCTAGGAGGGAACCTTTGGCAATCACCACCACAGCTTCATCTGCTTTTCAGAAAGTTTTTTAGATCTAGTAGGTCCATTACGGATATCGGAAATAATAAGTATATTCTCACTATTCAATGCGACTTGACCAAATTCGTAGAGTGTTACCCACTACCAAACAAAAAGGCAGAAACAGTTTCGAAATCTTTTATTCAAAACTTTGTTCTAAGGTATGGCATACCTTCTGAAGTTGTTACACACCAAGGCACATAATTCTCATCAAGAATATTTAGTGAATCGTGCGAATTGCTCAAAATAAAGCAATTCAATTCAACAGCTTATCACCACGAAACACTAGGGCCGCAAAGGTAAACTGATGTGTTTACTACGATGTTTAATGTTATCGATCATGTTATCAATTCTCGAGTTTATTATGATACAATCGATTAACCATGTAAATATCTTTAAATATATAAATACTTACATTTTGCTAGAGAAATCAGAGTCTCTAGATGTTACGAATAAACCTTTGACGAGTTATTAGTGTATCATTCACCATCCCTCGACTGCATAACGATTGAGCGAACCTACCCTAACTGGGTACGTTACACGTCTGGCCGTCTGTTTTTCTTTCCGTCCATCCGTATGCACGATAACTCTCGGAACGGAACGACCTAGAAACTTGAAACTTCTAGGGTAGGTTCGAATCTCGAATGTCGCAGTTAAGTTTATCATTGAGCAAAATTTGAGGGGTTCCGTGAACATGGCCGTTCAAAATTTTGTTCTCCTGATTACTTCGGAACTACTGATTCGATCAAGATGAAATTTTGCCCTCAGATGGAGAATAACGTGTTCAAGCTATATGCAAAATCTGTGTCCAGATCACATGACCTACCTACAAGGTGTATGAACGAGCTCTTCAAAGCTCCTGACTTCACGACGGTGTTTTTTCAAATTTTTTCGATATTGATCTGTCAAGAGCAGCTTGTTATGAGACAGAAAAAAATGAGAAATTTCTGAAAATTTGGAAAAACGTATCATGGGGCTTGGAAAATCACTTTCTTCCATTTTGTGTATGAATATCCCTTATTCTGATAGAATTAGCCGACACTTCCATCCATAACCAAACATAGAATAGAATAACTAATATGATACTAATTGGTTAAATTCCACGATACGTGTTTCGCTGTCACTCTATGGCATTGAAGTAAAAATTTCGGTTCCGAAAATCTGAAAATAAAAACATAATATATTATAAGGGTTGAAAATCGTTAGAAAACATCACCTTTATTTATTTCTTAATTCAATTCACTTATTTGCATTGCGATATCATCAATTTCGACTGAATTCTAGACGAAATGAGGAAAATGAATGCACTGTCATAAGAGTATAATGTTCACTTACCAACTCTCCAAATTTGATCGTAAATTCCTGAAAACTGCAAGTGGGTGTTGAAGAAAGGTATGAGGATTCGATTTTTATTCGTTTCAGACTTCGGATCGGTCTATTTCTTCAAACATACGCTCAAGTTTCGAGAGGAATCATGAATCCGTCAAATTTTGAAATAATTTTCGACAGAAATGTCGAAAGATAACTGTGATCTTCGGACTTATTCACGTTTGTCAAAAAATGGTAAATATTTTACTCGAGCTCTTTCTTCTCACATGGAACAGCTAGAGAGCTGAATTTTCACATAACTCATTCAATCGATTCCTTAAATGATGTGTATACAAAATTTCAAGAGGACATGGCAAATCGTTTCTGAGATAGCAAAGTTTTCGAAGAGAACTCAAAACTTTTTTTTGGTGATACGAACCCCATGAAATCATACATAAACCTTCGGTCTTCATCTCACACCTAACTACGAAGTTTCAATTCGATCGGTATTTCTCAAATTATTGGGAAGAAAAGAGTCAGAGGGCTATATCTAAGGATCCCCATGACGGATTTCGACCATTAACGAATACATACTACCGTTTTGACCTCGAACGTACCCCGAACATTCCAGAACTCTGAGCCCCATATTTCTAGAGTATTTACAGCCGGCCGAACAGAATTGAATTCGACCCCGAATACTTCATGTGTAAGTCCTATCTAATCGTTTAAGGCCATTATCAGCTCAAAATTCGAGAATGACTGACATTTGGGAGAATGATAACAAACATGTTCATAGAAACAAGCCCGCAAAAATCATTTATGTATACCTATTCTGCAAAAAATCGCTGGCTGTGACCGATAGACCTCAATCCTTCCATAAGTTCATTCATTCTTGTAGTGAAAAAATCATAAATATAATATAGTTTCTGAGAATTTCAAAAATACTCAGATACAAACAAACCCACAAAAAAAACTACATACACAAAGGACATTTGAAACTTACTTATTATTCAATTCAACTAGGCCATCTCATTCAAACCACCTGTACATTTCCAGGTTCTTACGAGTAAATGTTTTCACTGAATATTCTCAGATATAAATTCCATTGCTCCTGGAAATAAATAGATTTCCTTATTATTTCGCCATTTGATAAATCGAGAAATAAGTCTCAAAGCAAGCTTATACCTCGTAATGCCTATCTCCATCCAATACCATGACATTCAATTAGTGAAAAGTTCCAAATGCGGGGCATAATGATAACCAGCACAATTTTTCCTTTAATAAAGTAGGATTAAACGGGCACGGTTTTCCGAAAATAACTCCTGTAAATCACAGGCAGCGCTTGCAGTTTGCGAATTAGGGAAATTTGTGTGCAAATGAGTAAGAAGAAAAATGATGCTACATCCAGGACACGGGATTTGCAATATTGTGTAACCCTGTTTCCTGACACGACTTGTTTTTCATTTATCTAATTTTGAGCTTAAGCCTACCGAAAATATCTCTTGGAAATTATTTGAAATTTCAAATACTTCTGTGGACCATGAGCCGAGTTCTGTATTATTAGAATCTACCCGACTGCATTCCTTCACTTGAAACCTATTGAATGTTTTTGAGCGCCTGTTTTTCGAATTTTGAACTGATAATGGTTCACGAATTAATTGAAATGAAATGAAAAATTTGAGTTCAGATTCAATTAGATCCGGCCGCTCGTAATATCACTTTCGAAAGGAAACTTCTAGAGTTTCGAAATTTCCAGGTCACGTTCATGGTTTCAATGCGCTGGTTTAGTTCGATAATGGACGAAATCCTTTGAAGGGATTAGTAGATATAGGCATCTAATTTTTTTTTCTCAATAATTCAAAAAAGACTGATCCGATCGAATTGAAACTTCGTAGTCACTTGTGAGATGACGTCACGAAAATGTATGTGAAATCTGAAAGGACATCATAACGTGAATTTATTTTCATTCTTGCACTGTTCTTCTGGACAGTCAGGCTCTCTTTCTTATGCATTGAATATCCTATACGTCCGATTTAATTTTCCAGACCGGTATAATAAATGAATGTACCGACAACTAATAACGAAAAGAATAGGGATAGATGTAACAAACCGTTTATTAATTCCTAATTTGCTTGGAATTTCTGAGAACGAACGATATCATTGGTTTCAAGCGATACCAACTTCATTTTCCGACTCAATTATAGCCCACACAGACCAAGCGAATGGTCATTTTGCTGAGCGAGGTGCTCCTTTTTCCTTGTCTTCTTCGCAGAACACATTTTGATTTTCGTCTAGGTCGAATGAGGCAGTGTGTGCAATTTTTACTGTTGGAATAGCGGAGTATACAGAAGAATAATCGCAAAAGTTCATGAAAGAAACTTTCAAGATCAAACGTATCCATGTTGTGAACTTCTTCCAAGGATATTCGTTAGGAAATTTATTTCAAACCGGTTGAGTGGGTATAAGCTCCGAACATTCACAAGAGTTTGTTGTGGAACACTACCTACACTACAAAAGAAAATTAATTGGAAATGATTCCTGATACACCTTTTCACATTAATTGCTCAAGGAATGAATGCTTTGATATTCACATCCAGTGCAGTATAAGCATGCATTAATTTCGGAATTTCAGACCCAATTCAATGATTTATAGCCAGGTTCTGCGATGAAATTTCTCTCAATTTGTTAATGCTTCAAAGGAAAGCTAGAACACCAACACGAAAGAAAATAAACCTCTATAAGGCCCGATCAACATGTCAAGAGTAGTGGGTACGTTTTTCTTTATAATTCAAAATATAAGGCTTTGCAAAGAAGAATTTCCACCAATACTTTTTCTTTTTTAGTCAGGGGGAATCCTCAAGAACAAACTTTCTCCGATTGATAGAACAGTGTGAGACTTCGGGTGAAGCACGACCTGCTTCAACTAAACCTAACCTGTTGTTTTAGATTCCGGGCATTCATTGCCTATCAAACTTTTTATTTTTTTTGTACGTATCTCTTTCACGATCTTTGTCGTGTGATTTTTGTGATACCTATGACTTTCATAGAGAGTCTCTTCTTCTTGATATTTGAAACTGAGATAACTCAATTTTTGTTTCTACGAAGTTTATCTTTGGGTCTTTTGTGGGTATTCTAAGCACATATTTTGCAGGGTTGTAGTCAACTAGTATTTTTAGCTCATTATTTGGATGTTGACTCCCTTTCTCAAATATCTTCTCGGCCTTCTTCTGTAGGAAATCTGTGACAGTTTCCCATTCTTACGAGTTTCTTACGAACCACGGCATATTCATTGCTGCTCTTTGCTGCGGTTTTTTTTTTACTCAGGGGGAATCCTCATTGACGAACTATCATCGATAGATAGAACACTGTGAGACTTCGTGCGAAGCTCGACGTACCTTAACTAAACCTAACCTGCTATTTTAGATTCCGGCCATTTATTACCTATTAACCTTCTGACCCTTCTTGTTTGTATCTCTTTCACGATCTTTGTCGTATGATAATTGTGTTACCTGTGAATTTGAATTTCATCGGAGTCTCTTCTTCTTGATATCTGAAATTGCGTTCATTCAATTTCTGTTTCTTCGTAGTTGATCAGGGTTGTAGTCAACTAGTCTTCTTAGCTCATCATTTGGGTGTTGACTGGCTTTTTCAAATATCTTCTCGGCCTTCTTTTTTAAGAAATCTGTGACAGTTTCCCATTTTAAGTCCCCAATGTGGATTTGTTGGTTTCTAACGAACCACGGCATATTCATTGCTTCTCTAAGCATTTTGTTTTTTGTTGCTTGAATCTTTTTTATATGGCTATTGGCTGCATGGCCCCAGTACGCCGGGCGATATGTTATTTGGGGTCTTGCAATTGGCTTGATCATTCGTAGCTTCGTGCTTTAGTTCATTTGTCCACTTATTCCTAGCAGTGGATAAAGTCTACTCATTGCGGAGTTTGCTTTATTCACTGCATATTTGATATGGTTTTTCTATGTAAGCCCTTTGTCTAATTTTACTCCTAGATATTTGACTTCATTTTCTCATTTCATCTCTTCTCCATCTATCCTTAGGTTGAAATTAATTTTAAGTCTCTGCTTCTGTAGTAGAATAGCTTGGCTCTTTTTGCTATTCATTTGAATTTTCCATTTAATGGACCATTATTCTAAATCTTCTAGTACTTCTTGCAGTCTTCTGTGTATGACATCTGGTCTTCGATGTCTGAAGGCTATTCGTGTGTCATCTGCATAAAGGGCTAGCAGATTTCTTAGGTTTTCAGGAATATCGTAGATACATATGTTGTAGAGTAGAGGTCCTAGGACTGGTCCTTGGGGCACTCCTGCTTCCACTTGTCTGGTGGAAGATAATGTATCGTATATTTTGACATAAAAATTCCTGTTCCTTGGGTAGTTTCTTATTATCTTGCAGGTTTTGGTAGTGTAGCCTGTCATCATCATCTTGAAGGCAAGTCCTCCGTGCCAAACTCGGTTGAAGGCTCTCTCGACATCTAATAGCATTAATTCTGTGACTTGTTTATTCTGAAATCCTTCAGTGACATATTCAGTGATCCTTAGCAGTTGAAGTTCTGTGGAATGATTTCTTCTGAATCAAAATTGTTCCGGTGGTATCAGATTTAGCGCTTCTGTTTCTTCATTGTATCTATTTGCAATGACTTTCTCAACAATTTTTCCAAGTGCTGACAGTAGACTTATCGGCCTGTAGTTTTGTGAGAATTTTCTATATTTTCCTGGCTTTTGGAACACAATTACTTCTGCTGTTTTCCATCTTTTCGGATAGTTTTCTGTTCTCATCACTGCGTTTGCTATATTGGTTAGCGCTGCTATTCCTTTTCTGGGGTATTTCCGTAACATAAAGTTACTTTGTCTTTCCCTGGAGCTATCCTGTTTTTCAATTTCTTGATGATTTCTTTAATCTCCGTTGGTGTTGTTGGATTTGTTATAGTATCGCCCTCTGGAGGTTCACACATCAATTCTTCATTTCCCCCGACTTCTTCTTCTTAGTCTAGGGCTAGAGATTTCTTGGGTTTTTCAGCTATACTTTTTTTTTCAGTCAGGGCATATTCTCAAGGACGAACTATCTTCTTTTTAATATGGAACACTGTGAGACTTCGTGTGAAGTACCTACGACCTGCTCGAACTGCTGTTTTAGATTCCGGGCATTCATTTCCTATTAACCTTTCTACTCTTTTTGTACGCATCTCTTTCAGGATGTTTGTCGTTAGATTATTATGTTACCTATGACTATTATAGGAGAGTCTCTTCTTCTTGATATTTGGAATTGTGTTCACAAATTTACCCTCATCACTGTAACCGCAGATCTTATTGTAATCCTAACCTTGTTTTAATGAATAGCGTCTTTAGTTTCTGAAGTTGTGCTACATGTGGTTGATTGTAATTTTCGCTTCCACTATTCCAACTTTAAAAATATTCGCAATATATTCAGTGTTTTTCAGGATGTCCCGTGTAATTGATTGACAAACCTGATTGGAAGTGTGATCATCATCAATTTGAGAAGACGCAAATACGTAGTGAATAAGATTAATTTTATATTATTCAGGATCCATGTTCACCGTGAGCTATGGAAGAGGTGGGTAACAGAGGGTATTGATTCCAAAAAACACATCCGGGTTTGGAGACTTGATTGAAGTGCAGTTGTTTTTAGTGCATTCGACTATTCCAAATCCATGTCCTATTTTGAGCATTGATTCAAATAACAGGTTTCAGATTTATCCCACTAGGCAAATAGGACGAAAAACACTGATCAAAGTTGACGGTTACCTGTACAAAACAAGAATTTACCGGGCGTTGCATTGTATTTCACAATCAGTAACCCAGACAAGGACGAATTATTCAGATTACAAGCTACGTACGATGTTTCTAACCCTCATGTATCAAATTCCTGTTTAATCTTGTTTTGCCATTGATTAATTACCTTGGAATATTTAAGCACTAAATAGTCACGATTCAATTATTCGGTATGTGGATAACGTGGCATTTCTCAAGAGTAAATGACCGCACTATTGTTATAGAAATCGAATAATGAAGCTTTATTCATAAAAATAGACTAGTCTCGCTAGGGTATAAATTTTATTCCGGCTTGGAATGTGCAGCTTTTATTGCAGAATATAGCTTTGTATAATAACTATAATATGATACTTCACACCTATATGAAATTTTCATCATGAATATTTCCATGTCCAAATTCTGTATAAGTGATTACTAATTCCATGCTTCTTGAAAGTCAAATTATTTCATGCCTTGAATGAAGAAACCTGAGCGCTGTAAAATAAACTCGTACAATATATTATTTTACCTTGAACCTCCGAATAACCAGCGCAGACAAGATTAAACAATTCATCACGGATTAGAATTAATTCATCCCGCTTTAATGAAAGTCTTCACCAGATTTGTTTTTCCTTATCTTTCGTTCTGAGCCTTACGCGATTACCAAGATAATTCCGGGTATTGTCCTATTTATCGTCCCAGAGAGTTGAGGAAAAAAAAAACTGAAAACATTGAATAATTTGTTTCCGTCGTTACTTCCGGCAACGCTGGGTTTCATCACATTACTTCGAGATTGAAGCTCATATTTATTCACATACAATACTTCAGCTAGTAAGGGAGCAACGCTATCCTATTTGGTGCACATCTCATATTATTCGTTGTGATCAGTCTCTTCATGCACAAATGAAACTCATGTTTTGTGTGTCCGAATACGGACACCTTTGATTTGTTAATCAGGGTTGCTTACCAGATATTGCTAACGAATGACAGGTAGACGACACGTCATAGAAAAAAACCACGTCATAGGAAAAAATGACGAAAACATCACGTTCACAGCCGTGAAGTCAGAAGCTTTTGAGCGCTTGTTCATCCACCTTGTAGGTAGATTCGCATTCTTCAGTCTTGAAAACCAATTGGAAAGATTTTGACAGCTGTCAAAGAAAATTTCAAACTAAGGCGAAAATCCAGACTTCACGTCAGTGCTTTAGGTGACCAATTTTTTTTTCGATAATTTGCTAGAATGTTCTACTGTATCTATGGTCTTGGTAATGCGATCTGGACAAAATTGCTCACGTAGTTAGAATACATCATTTTCCATCTATGTGCGCAATTTCATTCCAATCCAATAAGTAGTTTCGAAATTATCAGGAAAAGAATAGTTTGAACGGCTATATTTACAGAGCCCCTAGTCTAATTTTGCTCATTGATGAACGTAATCACGAAATTCGCGATCCGAACCTATTCTGAAAATTTCAAGTCCCTAGGCCTTTTCGTTCGAAAGTTATAATTTTTTATTATTTCTATGGTTCTGATCATGCGATCTGGACAAAATGTAGCTCGAATATATCATTCTCAGTTCAAATACAAAATTTCGTCATGATCAAATCCATAGTTTTGAAATTATCAAAAAAACTGAATTTCAAACGGCCATATACAAGGAACCCCTTGTATAATTTTGCTCATTGATGAACGTGACAGCAACATTCGAGGTCCACACCTGTCCTGAAAATTTCAAGTCCCTAGCCCTTTCCATTACAAAGTTATAATTCTCTATGGTTTCTATGGTTCTGGTCATGCGAGCTGGACAAAAATTTCGCATGTGGATTGAACAAGTAATTCTCCATCTGTGTGCAAAATTTCACTTCGATCGAATCATTAGTTTCGAAGTAATCAGGAAATCAAAATTTCGAGCGGCCATATTTACGGAACCCCTTGGCGAATTTCGCCCAATAACGAACCTAACCGCGGCATTCGAGATTCGAACCTACACTGAAAATTTCAAGTTTGTACCTACCCAGAAACAAATTCACCCCACACCGATAGTGACTTTTTTTTTCGCACTCCCGTAACGCAATTCGATTTTAAACTCTACTCAAAATGAAACTTCTTCTACACTTATTTCCACGATCTAACACAATTATTACCTTAATTCGAACTCTAATAGAATCCTGGACCTATAAATACTAAACTGTTTTCTTACACCGGTCTCTAACCGAAAATGTACCCCGTACGATTTACTCCTCCTGAGTAATCTTCCCGCGAGCAACTCCTTCTGAATCGTAAAGTGAACCTAAAATGCTATACCTATCGTGGCATTTTTCCTGACTTACAACTACCCCGGCCTCTAACCGGAAAATCGACCTCGTTCCACTAACTTCGAGTTCCCAACTTGCGGGCGAGCAACCTACTTTTTTTTAAATCGAGAAGTCAACCTTAAATTCTTTACCTATCGTGGCACCTTTCCCGTCTCTCAATTACTGCCCTAAAGCGAGTCCCCAACTCAAAACAATTAACTCTCCCGAGTTCCCTTTTACTTCCGAAAAACTACCTCTCCCAATTTCTCTACTTCCGCATCACTTACTCCCGGTCCCGGACCGGGTTCTTCCCGTGTTTTTCCTCTTCCGAACAACGGACTTAACCCAAGTCTCCGAATGAGTCCCGCGTTCATGACCTGACGTTCCACGGCCCTTGGTCCCCGACCTCCTCTCCGTTCCCGACAGGTGCCCTCACATTTTCAGAGTCCCTCAAAGGTGAACTTTATCTCACTCCCAAAAACACAAGTCCTGAGTTGACACTTTTTCGCAGTGCCTCTCACGCTTTCAAATTCTTTCTCCGAAATGTTCTCATGGGAAACCTACGTTGCGTCTTCTCATCTTATCGAGGACTCCTTCAATCGCCCATACAAAGATTATATGTCGTCTACCACCGTTCGTCAAAACAAAGCCTTGTTTGAAACTGAAGCTTTCCTTATATATGGCTTACGTATCACATCTCAGTCACACAGGTCCAAAATTAACGAGGTAGGAAACCGAATTTGAAATTAAATATTCATATTCCCAAATATTACAATATTTCACACTTTTTCCATATAAACACACACACGTTGGTTTGTTGTTAACCTCTCGGGTATTTCAAACGATTAAAAGTATAATATATCGCCCACTCCGTGATTCTTTCCTATACGTTATTCGATAGAGCCTATAAAATAACAAAATGAATACAGATATAATAAGTAAATATGATGGTAAATAATAAAACACTATATATTCCCTATCACCTAAGAGGGTTCCTTTCAAAGGACTCATAGTGCTGTCGATCTTTCAAGTATTTCTTATTAATTAAAATTGCTGACCCATTGAATTGGGTGCATGCCTATTGTGAGTTGTCCTGGTGTCATTTGCGAATACAGGGGTCGATGCATATACCTACAAATACCAAATGAATTTTTCACCATTATGTAGGTGGAAAAAGCAATCCAACACCATATGAAGGAGCGAAAAGAGTTAAATATCTATACCTTCCAGACTGTTTTAAGAGGCGGTAGCAGCTCGGTTCGTCAAAACACAATTGGACAATTTTCTTGAAAACCCAATGATCGAAACGGAATAATCCCACATTAGCTGTGCAGGCTCATACATGCCCTCAGTCTTCCCTGGAGCAAAATTCTTTAAATTGGATAGAACGCTCCTCGCTTGATTTCAGCCAGATAACCTAGCTTTCTTGTCATCAACTGAAAAAAATAAGGAGAGTGTGGCCTAAACACAATGTGCAGGAAAACTAACAAACTTTTTCTCATCCACGAAAAGTTTCACCCAAACTCGCCGATCAATGCATTTAATGCTGGAGATAATATACACCATTTTCGATAATAATGGCTATTGGCCAACATTTCCATAATCCAATTCAAGGAACAGTTAAGTCCTTCGTTGTTATGATGCCTGCAGTTTATCCCCTTTTGCCAGGTTTAACTGGGCAGAAGAGGAAAACTTCCTCTATATTATATGTCACTCCAATGGCGCATCGTAAAGGCATTGCAAATCCTCCCGAGAATGATTCTTCAATTCTGCATCAGTGCGTACCATTGAAGATTAATACACCTCTCGCTATTTCAAGAGGTCGATGTTCAAAATTTTTTACAGTCATGCTGAGAGCTCAACTTTTCACGTAATCTAACTCAAAAATGATTTTCAAACCGCGCTTACTACGTCTTCGCAAAAATGGCACTAGTTGATCTGAATTGTATTAGAATTGAGCAGGTTATGCGTTACACACTGTTCTATCTATCGGAGAAAGTTCGTTCATGAGGATTCCCCCTACTATAAAAAAAAATAAAATGCTGAGCAGGCTCATCTCTATTTCGCTAAAACCAAATAGCGGTTCTGGAAATAACATGATTTTTACGATCGGTCGTTTTGTTTTTTGAGATAATATATGAAATTAATTTTGCAGCACAATGTTGCACAATTTTTCATTCCATTTTTTTTTCAAAATGGTAATTGTATAACACTTTTTCATTTCTAAATCGAGATCTGAACCATAAAAATCATTACAGTGCAGGCAGTGATACATCAGTCCGGTGAGGTTTCGCACAGGATAATTTTTGAAAATATATTCACCACTTATATCTCAATCAAATATATTTATTATATTATTATATTATAATGAAAATTCCACACATGTGATTTTTAACCAATCAGAACAAAATATTCATGAGCTCGAAAAAATTTCCGGCAATAATTTGACCACTAGTGGTATTACTAGTGAAAATTCCACAGATGTGATTTTTAACCAATCAGAACGTGTATTTCTGACAGATCACCATCGCAACGGATGAATTTTAGTGGAAATTTTTTCACGGTACCCAACAGCGAATTATACTGGAAATTTTTTTGACGTTTATAATGACAGAATATTATACTTGATGAAGACGAACATTGATGTTGTTGGAAATAAACGCATTTGGTGTGGAATTTTCTTACCGAATACCACACGAGGTCAAATTAAATCCGGAAATTTTTTCTCACTCATGAATATTTTTAGAAAATTATCCCTCGTCTTCGACTCGGGATAATTTTCAAAATATTCATGAGCTCGAAAAAATTTCCGGCAATAATTTGACCTCTAGTGGTATTACTAGTGAAAATTTAGTATATGAAACAAGGATATAAATTTGGATAATGTTGAATAGTTACCCATGATTTGAATTATACCACAACTCTGCAAATATCGCACAGGATTGTGGATATTTTAATTCTAGTTCTAATTGAGCGCTTGTACTACTTACACGAGGGCTATATCATTTCGTCACGATGTCTGTATTTTTCGAATTCTGAGCCGAAAATGGTCTCAAACGACTATGTTCGACTCACTGATGAGGAATCCGTCGGAAAATTCGAGTCTGTCCGTCCGGCTGTCCGTATACACGATAACTCTCGAACGGAATGTCCTAGAAGCTTGAAATTTTCAGGGTAGGTTCGAATCTCGAATGCCGCGGTTAAGTTCGTTATTGGGCAAAATTCGCCGAGGGGTTCCGTAACAACAAGTTTTGTAATGGTTAACCACGAGTCAGATACGGCGCGACAAGAAGTTCGTACAAATAAAAACTGCAGATATCAAATCCGTCCGAAATAATAATACACATTATCAAGGGTATCATCACAATAATCCATCTTGAAGTGGAAGGAGATATTGTAGAGTCTCTTATAAAATTTGGGTACAAATTATTGTACCTACCTAGAAATCGGCGCTCACTGAAAATGTCCATACTGTAATCGATAACAAAACAGAGCCAACTTATTCAGCGCAACCGAAAACGAGGTAAGAGATGATACAAAACTGAATTCGCTCGATGCAAATGACAGATTCAGAACCAAGGCAATCTTATTAATAATGGGTATAATACGTCTTTAGACATCCTTTGTTGTTCGAAGTGCTTTTCAATTATGAATAACCTCATTATGGGGAGAAATGGCTCAGCTGTTGAGTATTGCCGCGATAAATTCGTTACAATAGAATATACTCCCAGTTTTCTTGAAAGGTGAACTGTTCTTTTGGTGGATTTTGAGGAGGGGCATGAAGGAAATGGATTATGGTTCCTTATAGAAAAGCGTATTTCGATATACAATTTCCAAACGTGCGTTAACACACAGAAGTTGATATTCTTCCATAATATGTACCGACATAATTTTCTACAACTACGTACGTGTAGGTAGATAGAGTTAATATTATTATATTACTATTTATTATTCTCACTTCAGGCTCTCCACGATATATGACAACGTTCTCGTCTCCGCTGATAATGAACAGTTTTTTTGAGCGCTCGTACTACTTACACGAGGGCTATATCATTTCGTCACGATGTCTGTATTTTTCGAATTTTGAGCCGAAAATGGTCTCAAATGACTATGTTCGACTCACTGATGACGAATCCGTCGGAAAATTCCAGTCTGTCCGTCCGGCCGGCCGTATACACGATAACTCTTGAACGGAATGTCCTAGAAACTTGAAATTTTAGGGTAGGTTCGAATCTCGAATGCCGCGGTCAAGTTCGTTATTGGGCAAAATTCGCCGAGGGGTTCCGTAAATATGTTTAAAGTGTTCAAGCTACATGCAGAATTTTGTCCAGCTCGCATTACCAGAACCATAGAAAATTGTAACTTTTGAACGGAAACGCCTGGGGACTTGAAATTTCCAGGGTAGGTTCGGATCGCGAATTCCGCGGGCACGTTCATCAAAATTAGACAAGAGGTTCCGTAGAAACGGTCGTTTGAAATTTTACTTTCTCGATAATTTCGAAACTATGGATTCGATCGAGAAAATATTTTGTATTTTAATCGAGAATGATATATTGAAGCAACATTTTTTCCAGATCACATGACCAGAACCATAGAAACTATAGAAAATTGTAACTTTCGAACGGAAAGGCCTAGGGACTTGAAATTTTCAGGATAGGTGTGGATCTCGAATCTCGGGATCACGTTTATCTATAAGCTACTAATGGAGAATGATTCATTCAAGCTACATTTCTCTAGATCGCATGGCCAGAACCATAGAAACCATAGAAAATCATAACTTTCGAACGGAAAGGCCTAGGGACTTGAAAGATAGAAAACAGCAGAAGTCATTGTGTTCAATAAGCCAGGAAAAGAGAAATTTCCACAAAACTACAGGCCGATAAGTCTACTGTCAGAACTTGGAAAAAGTTGAGAGTGTCATCGCAAAAAGACTCAATTAAGAAACAGAAACGCTGAATCTTATACCACCGGAATGATTTGGATTCAGAAGAAATCATTCCACAGAACAGGATCACTGAATATGTCACTGAGGGATTTCATAATAAACAAGCCACAGAATTAGTCCTATTAGATGTCGAGAGAGCATTCGACTGAGTTTGGGACGAAAAACTTACCTTCAAGATGATGATGGCAGGCTATATTACCAAAACATTCAAGATAATAAGAAACTACCTGAGGAACAGGAATTCTCATGTCAAAATAGATGACACATTATCTTCAACCAGACAAGTATAAGCAGGATTGTCCCAAGGTTCAGTTCTGGAACCTCTTCTCTACAGCATCTATATCTACGATATTCCCAAAAACCCAAGAAATCTAATAGCCCTTTATGCAGACGACACGGGCATAGCCTTCAGACATCGTCCACCAGACCTCATATAGAGAAGATTGCGAAAAGCATAAGAAGATTCAGAAGAATGATTCATTGGAAGGAAAATTCAAATAAATAGCAAAAAGAGCCAAGCTATTCTACTACAGAAGGGGAGCCATGAAATAAATTCCAACCTAAGGATACATGGAGAAGAGGAAACAGGACATTGAAGTCAAATTCCTAGGAGTAACACTAGGTAAAGGGCTTACATAGAAAAACCATATAAAATATGCAGTGAATAAAACTCAGCAATGAGTAGACTTTACCCACTGCTAGGAAGAAAGTGGCAAATAAACCAAAGCACGAAATTACGAAAGATCTAGTAAATTTCAAGACCTCAACTCACATATTGTTCGGCGGCATGGGGCCATGCAGCCAATAGCCTTAAAAAGAAGATTCAAGCAACAGAAAATTAACTGCTAAGAGCAGCAATGAATATGCCGTGGTTCGTAGGAAACCAACAAATCCACAGAGATTCAGAACAGGAAACTGTCGCCGATTTCCTAAAAAGAAGGCCGACACGATATTTGAGAAAGCAAGTCATCATCCAAATGACGAGCTAAAAAGACTGGTTGACTAAAACCCTGCAGCAGATGAGATTAGGGCAACATACACGGGCGCATTATCTGTCATATTTATCTGATATGTGGCGAGCCAAATTCGTACATATGCAGGGTTTTACTTTTAACTTGGCCTATTAGAAGTATTTAGAGAACAAGTGAATATTTCGTCTTGGAATTTCAAATGGAATTACCTATATTTTTATTGAGGTACCGATACAATATCAAATTCCCAGTATAACCTACTAAAAAAAAATTTCTCTGCAATGCACGGTTGCCAAGTTATACACTAATTCTTGAAATTCTTGACATCTGTATTGCCAGTTGGAAATGCAATATCTCGATTATTTTATATGCGAACGGACCCAAACTAAGCAGTCTTATAGTAGATAATCCCAGCATGTATGTGGTACATTCGGTATTTTGATGAATCGAAAAGTTTTTCGAAGATTTTGCTCCGAAAATGTGGAACTTAAAATTGAAATATTTCGAGATTTTCAAATGGCAACCCCATATTCGTTTCACACTATTCGATTCCAAATTAAAAATTTATTGGTAGTCTTTTTTTAAACCTATTAATTATTTTGGATAGTTTTCGAATGAGATGAAAAATACTGAATTATTTCAGTATTTATAGTCATGATCTATGGTCCCGTTTACGATTAAATGGATCTGTGATTATTTGGTAAATTATTGAAACAAATTCTATGGTTGAGATCATAAAAAGTGTTCGATGGTTATGGATGCCATAGAAAAATGTTAAATGTTGATCAAACCTCGATTCAGGTGGTTTAGTTTGTAGCATTTTTTGATTCATCGGTTGCAAGATTTAATTCATTTTCTGATAATATACATTATCCGATCAATTTCATTTTTATATTGAGAAAACAATTCGAAGGATTATCAGTTTAATGAAATAATGTAAAGCGATAGATCAAACCAAACCACCTGAATCGAGGTTTGATTAACAATTAACATTTTTTTCTATGACATCCATAATCATCGAACACTTTTTATGATTTCAACCATAGAATCTATTTCAATAATTCACCTCATAATCACACATCCATTTAATCGTAAACAGGACCATAGATCATGACCATAAATACTGAAATAATTCAGCATTTTTCATCTCATTCGAAATCTATCCAAAATAATTAATTGGTTTGAAAAAAGACTACCAGTAATTTTTTATTTCGAATCGAATAGTGTGAAACAAATATGGGGTTGCCATTTGAAAATCTCGAAATATTTTAATTTTAAGTTCAACATTTTCGGCGCAAAATCTTCGAAGAACTTTTCGATTCATCAGAATACCGAATGTACCACATGAATGCTGGGATTATCTACTATGAGACTGCTGAGTTTGGTTTTGTTCGCATATAAAATAATCGCGATATTGCATTTCCAAACTGGCAATGCAGATGTCAAGAATTTCAAGAATTAGTGCATAACTTGGCAACAGTGCATGGCATAGAAATTTTTTTTTGTAGGTTATACTGGGAATTTGATATTGTATCGATACCCTAATAAAAATATAGGTAGTTCCATTTGAAATAAGAAAGTATATATGCTCTTAAGATAGATGTGGCAACACTGTCGACTTGAAAATATTTTAGGCGAAGAGTTTCCTCATCCCCAAGGCTCCACCTGAAATTCCAAGACGAAATATTCACTTGTTCTCTAAATACTTCTAATAGGCCAAGTTAAAAGGAAAACCCTGTATATCAGTGCGTGTATGGTATCAAATCCATCCGTTATTGGTGTAATAATAATAGAAACAGATATTTGGAATTGAGTTTACTCAATTTCAAATATCAAAAAGGAAGAGACTCTCCTATGAAAGTCATAGGTAACACAATAATGACACGACAAAGAAAGAGATCAAAACAAAAAGAGTCGAAAGGTTAGTAGGCAATAAATGCCAGGAAACTGAAACAACAGGTTAGGTTTAGTTCGAGCAGTTTTAGTCTCACACTGTTCTATATATCGGAGATTGTTCGTCCATAAGGATTCCCCCTGACTGAACGAAAAAAATTAAGGATACAACCTGCCTACATAAAGTGGAGAGTGTGTCATATATAAATGTTACTTCTGCGTAGTTTTCGAAGAACATACTCTAACAAAACAGATGAACATTAAAATAATTCTATGGACCCCATAATAGCTGGACTATATTGAATCGCTTTTGTGGACTTCTGTTCGGGAAATGTCATTTCATCACGGTACATTGTTGTCAATGTTATATGCGTACGTGCATTTTCAGGTATTAGACGTATGAAACTCAATAACACTCCAATTAGTGAGATGGGCTCGATGCACATCGAATCTAGCCGTTCGTGATTATGATTGTTATGCTAAAGCAAGATCCATGCATGGAATATGAGTTTGCGTTCCACATCAATATGCGAGGGTGAAGATAGTACAAGCATGGGGATAAACTCAAGTTCATTTACTGTAGTAAATGATGTAGCTTGAAATTTTCAGTGGCCTGACAATGGACCAGTACGGCAGAATAAAATCAGATCGATTTATCAACGAATATAACTCAATTCATAGGGTACTCGAAACATCAATATTTTTCAGATTCGAATACTGATCATTAATTCTCTCTTTAGAACTTACCTTTTTTTTATACCTCATTTAAATGATATAATTCCAGAAGAACCTATTCCTAATTTGGACCCGCTCAGTATAAGAATGAAGGTACGAAAAATATAATGAGATTGATAGCAATCTAAATACCTGTGTTTTTTTTTGTTCTGTCATAAAGAGATGAGAGAAGTGTTTGAAGCAAAGTGATGGGCGTTTTTGGTTTGATTGCTATTGATATTTCTGCATTGTTAACCATGAGAGCACCTATAACCTATAACACTTTGATTCATTCAGATTTTCCTCAAATCTTTGACTTATTGAGCGCTCGTACTGATTACACGAGGGCTATATCATATCGTCACGATGTCTGTATTTTTCGAATTTTGAGCCGAAAATGGTCTCAAACGACTATGTTCGACTCACTGATGACGAATCCGT
Organism: Aphidecta obliterata; assembly: GCA_963966015.1. Classification (NCBI taxonomy): domain Eukaryota; kingdom Metazoa; phylum Arthropoda; class Insecta; order Coleoptera; family Coccinellidae; genus Aphidecta; species Aphidecta obliterata. Next base: position 28,042,337 of record OZ014427.1, on the reverse strand, counting down.
CGGAAAATTCGAGTCTGTCCGTTCGGCTGTATGTAAGCACGATAACTCTCGAACGGAACAACCTAGAGACTTGAAATTTTCAGTGTGGGTTCAGATCCCAAATGCCTCGTTCGTTAATGGGCCAAATTCCACTAGGGGTTCCGTAAATATGGCCGTTCAAAGTTTTGTTCTCCTGATTACTTGGAAACTACAGATTTTATCGAGATGAAATTTTGCACTCAAAGGGAGAATGAGGTGTTCAAGCTACATGCGAAATTTTGTCCAGATCGCATGACCAAAACCATAGAAACCATAGAAAATTGTAACTTTTGAACGGAAACGCCTAGGGACTTGAAATTTTCAGGATAGGTGTGGATCTCGAATGTCGTGATCACGTTTATCTATGAGCAAAATCATACTAAGGGTTCCGTGAATATGGTCGTTCGAAATTTAGTTTTCTTGATAATTTCAAAACTACAGATTCGATCGTGACGAAATTTTGTATACTAATGGAGAATGATATATTCAAGCTACATTTCTCTAGATCGCATAACCAGAACCATAGAAACCATAGAAAATCATAACTTTCGAACGGAAACGCATAGGGACTTGAAATTTCTAGGGTAGGTTCGGATCGCGAATTTCGCGGGCATGTTCATCAATGAGCAAAATTAGACTAGGGGTTCCGTGAATACGGTCGTTTGAAATTCTGTTTTCTCGATAATTTCGAAACTACGGATTCGATCGAGATAATATTCTGTATTTTTATCGAGAATGATATATTAAAGCAACATTTTGTCCAGATCCAAATTTAGACTAGGGGTTCCGTAAATATGGCCGTTCAAAAAAATTTCACACCTAGCTGAAGAATAATGTATTCAAACTACGTGCAAAATTGTGTCCAAATCGCATCACCAAGACCATAGATACCGTAGAAAATTCTAGCGAATTATCGAAAAAAAATTGATCAGCTGAAGCACTGACATGAAGTCTGGAGTTTCGCCTAAGTTTGAGAATTTTTTTGATAGCTGTCGAAAATCCCTTCAATTGATTCATAAAAGTGGAAAATGCGAATCTACAAGGTGGATGTACGAGCGCTCAAAAGCTCCTGACTTTACGGCAGTGCTTTTCGTATTTTTTTTTTTCATGAATAATAATAGTTTTTTTACGAGAGCATTAAATTTATAATCTCATATTTGAGGAGTCATAATGTAATCGAACAAAAATATCAAAAAGTTTTTATTCCTTAATTTACCATTATTCTCTTGGAAAATTCAAATATATAATGGAATTTCATGCTAATTTATGTTTTGGCGGATAAAACCCTTCTTTCAAAAGCTGACAGATTTACCATTTGATCTCGTACATTATTTCTGGAAATATTCATGGCATGGTGAAAACGGAGTGCAATGTAAATAAAAAAAATTGGTAAATTCTGCAGCCTTTTAAAATTTGTATGCATCTCATGATATAATCTGTCATTTTGGTTAGCCATCCAGCTCGATGCGTGCAATCGGTGATGAAATCATGAAACCAGTCTGGAAATGGTTTTTCAACTTGTAGTATAGTAATTTACGTAACAAGTCCGGAAAATACTGTTTTTTTGGACGAGTAGACCAAATTCTAGGACGAGTCCTGGAAGTCTGCGAGTCCAAAAAAACTGTTTTTGGACGTGTTGCGTACACTATTTTTTTTCGGCAACCGTGAAGAATAACAAATCAATGGGACACATTCCTTTATTGCGATAAATGTGACAAAAAACACACCAAACTTTCAAAAATCAAAATGACAACTAATTTCATGTTGGTATTTCGTTGCTATGGTAATGATCAATTGTATTTATCGAAATCGGCCCACCAACATTTTTATATAGCCAATGATAACAACGTAATAGGTGGCAGTCTTAATTTCGTTGCTACGGGAGACGTACTTTCCGGACTAGGCCGGAAAGTACGTTTCTCGTTAATTTTCTTCGTTAATTTTGACAGACAATACTCGATTGAGCTATCAAAGTTCTACGTGAACATTGAAATTCTTCATCAACGAATTTACTTTGCCAAAATTATTAGAAAGAATTTGAAGAAATGTTTCCTCCCGGAGAACGGTTCCAAAATTCACTGTTGGGTGAACAATCACCACTGTTTTGCCCCAGGAGGCGTAAGGGCACAGTGAAAAAGACTACACAAAAAACAACTGGATCTCTTAACCTCTTATAAGACGCCTCACAGAGAATCAGCATAAAAACATCAAAAATTAGTTCTAGTCCTTTCTTTTCTATTTTCTTCGATCTTCGATATAACGATAACTGGATATTCTGTTCTTCACGTCCATGAATGTCATTCATTATTCTGTAATTCCGTATTCTACGTTATTCCTTTATATAAAACGTCAAATTGAACGTTTCTCTTAGGCCATGTTATTATTATGTTATTCTGATATTCCGCTGTAGAAATTCACGACAAGGCACGTGCTCTGAAAGCTCAAGAAATCATTATAGGTTGGATGTTCAATATTGGTTCTGACAGACCCCTCAGAGAAATCTATTCTGTAACGAAATCCGTGATCTGCCTGTTACATCAATCCCCATACTTGATTACCTACCTAGAATATGATGTTGGTTCTTGACAAACAACCCCACTAATAATTTCAGCACACACCTATCAGACCATATTCAATTTCAACGTGTTTAAGCAGAATAAAGGTGTCCGTGCAAACTTAATCCTTGTTCATTATTTTCTAATCCAACCCCCGCAATGTTTCTGTATCACATACAAGGAATGTTATTCACATGTTCATAATGAAGATGGACGATACTGCAATATGATTAGTCCTGAATCAAAGGGGTCATTTTTTATTGAAACGATATACATATCCGTCGTTTTCTACTTCAAATCCAAAAAAGTCAAACTATCAATAAATTTTTTTTAATTACACAAATAAACAAAACTAAGCCAGTTTCAACAATAAACCCCTTCAATCTAAATCTGAATCCTTATCCGCTCATAGTCTCTTGTGGACGATGGTCGATTTCTGGGAAACTTATTTGCCCCATTTCCATCGGGATTATGGAAATTCTACGTTTCAACATTTCGGTCTGATTTCTTTTACCGTTTCCAGAGTTGCCCTGAAGGAGCTTATATTCACCAGATTTCGCTTCAATTTGATTGACATACGATATCCACGTAATTTCATATGGTTTGAGCTCTTCAGATTTTTAGTTCTATTCTTGTCGAGTTTTTCTCCTTGGATATATACCTACCATTGCCTTATTCCCATGGATCTCCTTCTTGTTTGTAGTTGTACCTTTCTGTTTATTAGCCATCATGTGGGTCCGTTCAGGATAATCATTTTACCATAGCGTTTTAGTTGATTTCTATTTCCGGCAACCTGTCTTCCTCGTTCGAGCAAATTTGGTTAACTGTGATGTTGATGGTTCGATGCAATTTTAAAAGGGCCACACACGCTGAAACATGCTGCGATACCTACCTTGTATCGACTCCAGGATTCATGAAACTTGTATCAGTTGCAAAGCGCTCACTCACACCGAAACCTGTTGCGATGCCTGAATCAACTCGATACAAATCACAACAATAATAAAAATTGAGAAAAGCACTGCCGTGAAGGCAGGAGCTTTTGAGCGCTCGTACATGCACCTTGTAGGTAGATTCACATTCTCCAGTTTTAGAAACCAATTGGAAAGGTTCTGACAGCTGTCAAAGAAAATTTTAAACTAAGGCGAAAATCCAGACTTCACGTCAGTGCTTTAGGTGACCAATTTTTTTTCGATATCTATGGTCTTGGTAATGCGATCTTGACAAAATTTCCCACGTAGTTTGTATACGTTATTCTTCATCTATGTGCGAAATTTCATTCCAATCCAATAGGTAGTTTCGAAATTATCAGGAAAAAAAAAGTTTGAACGGCTATATTTACGGAACCCCTAGTATAATTTCGCTCAATGATGAACGTGACCGCGAAATTCGCGATCCGAACCTATCCTGAAAATTTCAAGTCCCTAGGCATTACCGTTCGAAAGTTATGATTTTCCATGGTTTCTATGGTTCTGATCATGCGATCTGGAGAAAATGTAGCTCGAATATATCATTCTCAATTCGAATACAAAATTTCGTCACGATCAAATTCATAGTTTGGAATTTGTCAAGAAAACTGAATTTCAAACGACCATATCTACGGAACCCATGGTCAAATTTTGCTCATTGATTGACGTGACCGCAACATTTGAGATCCACACCTATCCTGAAAATTTCAAATCCCTAGGCCTTTCCATTACAAAGTTATAATTTTCTTTGGTTTCTATGGTTCTGGTCATACGAGCTGGACACAATTTTGCATGTAGCTTGAATACGTAATTCTCCATCTGAGTGCAAAATTTCACCTCGATCGAATCTGTAGTTTCGAAGTAATCAGGAAAACAAAATTTCGAGCGGCTATATTTACGGAACCCCTCGGCGAATTTTGCCCAATAACGAACTTAACCGCGGCATTCGAGATTCAAACCTACCCTGAATATTTTCAAGTTTCTAGAACATTCCGTTCGAAAGTTATCGTGTATGCGGCCAGACGGCAGACTCGAATTTTTTGACGGATTCGTCATCAGTGAGTCGAACATAGTCGTTTGAGACCATTTTCGGCTCAAAATTCGAAAAATACAGACATCGTGACGAAATGATATAGCCCTCGTGTAAGTAGTACGAGCGCTCAAAAATATGTATGTATTTGTTGACATCATCCAAATCCATAGTAACCACAACAAATAGCAATAGTTGGCATAATAATCATAATAAACTTAACAATATCGTCCCTCGTCTTCGCATCGATACACACTGAAACTTATGAGATGATAGTTATCCCAGCAATATCCAACGTTGCCACATTTATGACAGACGTTTTGGAGCAGAGAATTTGTAATCACAAAAAAAATTATTATTGATTAACTCTCACTCATTAATTATTAGGTTAGGTTAGGTTAGGTTAGGTTAGGTTAGGTTAGGTTAAGTTAAGTTAAAATAATTGTTTCCCTACATCACAGAACGTCATATGTCAGTTATATGACTTAACGTACATTAGGCAACATTGGATTTTGCTGGGATATCTATCATCTCGTCTGAAACTTGCATGAGTATCACCGATTCTGCCTCGTCGCTCGCCGACCCGAATGGGATTCCAGACTCTGCATCGCTTGGAGCCGCCAATGATACCAGATACGTGATTGTGGGTTTCCTAGTATACTTTCGAATCAGCTCTTCAATTGTTTTTTGCCAGTACAAAAAAAGAAGCTGATCACACAGTCCTATTATTACAACTGGCTTAGAAATAAGGGATCTATCGGTAATACTAAGATCAGATCACTAAGAAGGAATCATCGAACCCAGTCGGTAGCTAAGACTATAAATTACGAGGGTACCGTACATCAGACATTATTATTGACGTTAGTAATTGGTCATATTTATTTTGCGATGAAATAATTCTGGCGAAAACAAGATCTCAGAGATACCCACAAGAGAATCTAATCAAAGCGAAACTTTGGAACGCAGAAATTTCATAGACGATGGAAATAGCTCAAAACATTTTCCTTCGAATTTAATGCTTGAGCATTTTGGTTTCAATAAGTCGTGAAAATTTAAGAATTAGAAAGTATATTGACAAACGAAACAAAGTAGTAGGGGAATAAAACACACCATTTTGGAATTTGAATTGTTTTGGTTCATTATTTCTAACAGAAAACTCGAAGAAGCGTTGAAAAAAAATTCTAGTTTTCAACTTGGGTTTTGTTGCGTTTTTCCTTCGTTAATTGTAGAAATGGGGTTCCTTCTAGGCGAACAATCACCATTCAAATGTATTTCGAAGAATTTCATATAAACAGGGTGTTTTCAAAGGTGAGGCCTTTTTTTCGACAGGTGCTAGAACTCATCAAAATAAGTCGAAATTTCAAGAATCCTTTATACTAAATATTCACCAGGGCCGGGTATATCGCAATCGCAGTAACATGCGAATCTGAGAAATTCAAAGCAAGGAGCAAAAGTTCATCTCTCATGACTCCAAAAGCCGGAATTTGCGGGACTTAATGAATGAATATTTAGGGGTGCAATGGATTGGGAGGTACGACCCGGTAAGATGGCCACCAAACAGCCTCGACCTTACGACTTTGGATTGTTATGCCTGGAACACCTCGAAAGAAAAAGTATGTATATCAAACTCGCGTTCAGACTCGAGAGGATCTGATCGAAAGAATAAATTTGTGTTGTGCAAAAATGCGTCAGAAACGTTGTGAACTTCTAAAGTTTGTAGATTCAGTGCGAAAACGATGTGTAAAAGGTATTGAACAAGGAGGTGGACAATGAGAACAACTGTTATAAGTAGTAGTAGTCGTCTTTCTTCAGATGTTTCCATAAAATTTGTGTTATTGAAATTTAGTTTATTGCTTCAAATTATTCTTATTCAACAGATAACTTCACGATTTCCATGAAAATTACTATAATATTCAATCATAAAGAGCTTCAAAATAGAGTAAATTTAGGTGTGGAATATTTCGACTTATTCGTTGTTATCTTGTTAGCCATGATATCAGGGCAGAAGACAAACAGCAAGCACAAAAGTTGATATGTCATTCGAAAGCCCACTAAATGAGGTAGTTTTCGCTGAAGAGAAAACATGTCCATAATTAATGATTTTTCTTCGATAAAACCATTGGAAAAATATGACTGGTTTTGTTCACTTCAGAATCGTGACATTCATCTCCTTATCACGCCCGCAATAAGAATTTTTGTGACAAACAAAAATTCTTATCTTGTAGAAAATTTAATGCTGTTTCCAAATATGTGGTCAAATCTGATGAGGCTCTGAGGATAAGTATAGTTGATTTTATAGAAAAATTTGAAATATTTTGTGAAATCGAGAAATGTTGAATTGAAGAAAAACCATCATCATTTCGACGATGTGTTTTATGACATTTTTTGTTGCAAATCTTATGTATGATCTTTCCTTGAAGTTTGGCCCTTTAAAAAGTAGACACCCTGTATAAATGAAAATTATCCTAAAAATTCTAGTGAAAACATGAATTCAGAATGCATTTTCCCCATTCTATCTACATCAACATTGATTCCATACCATAAGTCAAACTTTTCGTGATATAAAACTTCAAAGGAAATTCTGGTTGTATAAAAACTGAAATATTCCGCAACTTAGCCTCAATTCTTCCCTAATCCTGTTTCGGCGTGAACTTCAAAGCGAAGCATTATCCTGTATAAGCTTCCATGCAGCTATCAGATTCAATTTAAACGAACTTTTTTTTTCTCAGATTCGCAAACGGATATCTAGGACGGTACTTTTTACTAATAACTTTAGCATACAAAATATGCTGCTTTATCTCTGACAAATTCAACATTTCAACCAGAAGTTTTATCTTTTGGGCAAAACGAACGGTGCTGTGCGATCGAGCTCGAATGATGACTTTCTCCAAAGGAAGCAAGTTAATTTTTTTCAGTACTAGACGCATTCTCGAAATAATTATTGGAAAACCAGAAAAATATTTGCTCATATTTCTAAAAGCATCAACAAATCTGGTTTGTTTCGTTCGTTTTTTTATCCCTTCTCTGCTCAGGTTCTCTGTGACAATCCTCAGAAGATGGGTGATTCATTCAGATTCAGCACCCCAAGAACATTGGAAACGATGATAACACCGACAAATAGATGTTCTGCAACGTAAAACTAGCACTCTTCTTCATTATCTAGGAATGATTTCAATCTTTATGTCCTCAAATTACTTGAAACTTCAAAAATGTATGATTCTACCCTACCTGAGTGTCGTTCTATCCTGAACGATATGTTCTTGAAGACTAGGAAAACCATTCTTGAAACTCATTTGGTCGAGATTTCCAAAAATTGTTATTTTCACTAGTAATACCACTAGAGGTCAAATTAATTCCGTATTTAATTTGACCTCGTGTGGTATTCGGTAAGAAAATTCCACCCATGTGAACAAAAAAAAATTTGATTGTCAAGAAGAATATTCTGTCATTTAAACGCCAAAAAAATTTCCAGTATAATTCGCTGTTGGGTACCCACGAGAATAAAATTTCCACTAGAATTCATCCGTTGCGATGGTGATCTGTCAGAAATACACGCTCTGATTGGTTAAAAATCACATGTGTGGAATTTTCACTAGTTATACAACTAGAGGTCAAAAAATTTCCGGATTTAATTTGACCTCGTGTGGTATTCGGTAAGAAAATTCCACACCAAATGCGTTTATTACCAATAACATAGATTTTTGTCTTCATCAAGTATAATATTCTGTCATTTTAAACGTCAAAAAAATTTCCAGTATAATTCGCTGTTGGGTACCGTGAAAACATTTCCACTAAAATTAATCCGTTGCGAGCGTGATCTGTCAGAATTACACGTTCTGATTGGTTAAAAATCACATGTGTGTGTTTTCCTAGAAATTGTTTTCACCGATGATAATATCAATTATTTTTCCCGGTTCTGTATTAAATTTTCCAAGAATAAAGTTATCATCGAATCGTAAAATAGACAAGCCCCAGGGCGTTCTAGCATCTCTAAAACATCGGAGACAGGCAACTATTAATAGATGTTCTGTCTGAATGGAAGGATCGCGTTCGTTAGGGTATGCCTTGAAGATATACAGGGATGCATGTTGGGTCGTTTAAGAATTCACCGACTCGTAAATAGATGGTATGTACAAAGCAAAGTCACCAGTTCTGAATAGAAACAAAACGGCCAAAATGGATTGGGGAGTACTGAGGAGCTGTCGATTGAGGCAACGTTTTGAATACAATTTCTGTGTGTATTTTCGCAGTAAACTCAATGAGTTAAGGTTCAATAGAGTTCTCAGAATAGTTAATTATATCTCACAGACCTCAAAGCATGCCTTGCAGAATCCCCTATTGCTTGGAAGTTGGGTTCATATTACAAAAATTGGAAAGATTTTGCTCGGTGTGCTGGGTAAATTCCGTTTCGTTTCACATATATGGAAGGAAACGAAGAAATAATGAAAGAAAAATACTTTCATCACAAAAAAGATTGAAATAAATATATCAACTGTTCAACGGTTAACGAACAATCTTCAGAAAAATATTCTACGATGTTCTGAAGTATCTACCATTATCAGGATCAAAGTTATTGAGCGCTCGTACTACTTACACGAGGGCTATATCATTTCGTCACGATGTCTGTATTTTTCGAATTTTGAGCCGAAAATGGTCTCGAACGACTATGTTCGACTCACTGATGACGAATCCGTCGGAAAATTCGAGTCTGTCCGTCCGTCCGTCCGTATACACGATAACTCTCGAACAGAATGTCCTAGAAACTTGAAATTTTCAGGGTAGATTCGAATCTCGAATGCCTAGGTTAATCTCGATTGTCGGGATCACTTTCATCTATGAGCAAAATCAAACCAGGGGTCCCTCAAATATGGTCGTTTGAAATTTAGTTTTCCTGATAATTTCAAAACTACAGATTCGATCGTGAAGAAATTTTGTATACTAATGGAGAATGATATATTCGAACTATATTTCCCTAGATCGCATGACCAGAACCATAGAAACCATAGAAAATCATAACTTTCGAACGGAAAGGCCTAGGGACTTGAAATTTTCAGGATAGGTGTAGATCTAAAATGTGGCGTTCATGTTCATCAATGAGCAGATTTATACTAGGGGTTTCGTAAATACGGTCGTTTGAAATTTTATTTTCTCGATAATTTCGAAACTACGGATTCGATCGAGATAAAATTTTGTATTTTAAACGAGAATGACATATTAAAGCAACCTTTCGTCCAGATCGCATGACCAGAACCATAGAAACCATAGAAAATTATAACTTCCGAAGGAAAAGGCCTAGGAACTTGAAATTTTCAGGGTGGGTTTAGATCGCGAATTCCACGGTCACGTTCATCAATAAGCAAATTTAGACTAGGGGTTCCGTAAATATGGCCGTTCAAAATATTCTGTTCCTGATAATTTCGAAACTACTGATTTGATTGGAATGAAATTTTGCACCTAGCTGAGGAATAATGTATTCGAACTACGTGCGAAATTTTGTCCAGATCGCATCACCAAGACCATAGATACCGTAGAAAATTTTAGCGAATTATCGAAAAAAAAATTGGTCACCTAAAGCACTGACTTGAAGTCTGGATTATCGCCTTAGTTTGAAAATTTGTTTGACAGCTGTCAAAAATTTCCTCAATTGATTGCCAAAACTGGAAAATGCGAATCTACCTACAAGGTGCATGTACGAGCGCTCAAAAGCTCCTGCCTTCACGGCTGTGCTTTTCGTAATTTTTTTTATATGAAAAAAAATATCGGCCCTTTTTTGAGCTGATTTTGTATTTCACACCAAAACGCTCGACAGGTTATAGACATGCTTGTGACGCCTCACACGAATTGTCAACATTAAATGTTTGAAGGTCATTTGGACCGATATATAATTATTTGGTTGGTGAAAAATTCATTCTGAAAGTAATGCTAAGTGTCAAGTGGTCTTCCAGTGTTAAAACACATCAATTAAAGGTCCTATCAAGTTCCACATTAGAAATCAATGCGGAAAAATGGACAAAAATGGGTGGGTCCCAAAAATACTGTTGTATTCATTCAAACACAACTCTGACGTTATTCATAGTTGCATTCATAGTTCATTTTATCGAAAAATTGAGCCACTGTATATTGAAAAATTTTTTCTCAGTAAATATTAGCTCTTGTTCAAAAAACTCATCAGTTCAAAGACCTTGCATTAAAGTCTAAATTTTTTGCATATAGCTTTATTACCAGAGTTTCTTTCTGTTTCTTAGGATTTTTGAATAAATTGCATTCAGATAGGGTCTTTTTCCTTCCACTTTTACGAAACCATCTTTATTTAAATATGAAGAGCGGTGTATTGAAGTCGAAATCGTGTTGAAAATATTAAATTGTCTTATTTATAGGAAGAAATCTATGGAAATAAAAAAAAATTTGAAAAAATAAATCACCTTGATTTAAAAAAAAATCGTGAATTCTTTTGTTTTTCGACAAATCATTATTTTTCTCAACCCTGCACATAGGTAGTGAAATATTCCATCCCTAATATTTGTAAGTTGTAAGCAAACAAATTGCTGCGGCCGTGATAACTACGAAATCCATCATGTACGCTCAGCCAAACTCAAATGAACTGTGCGTGAACACGATTTCGCTGACAGGCAATGTTGACCCATCATGGCGAATGGCCGAGGTTGTACAATAGCCATTAGAATAAGATCCATTATGGAAGAAAAAACAAGTTCTTCGAAATACGACCCGCACTTTTCAATCTTCTGTTCAACCCCCACCTCCATTTTATGAAAAGGGTGAAAATTGAATTCGAATATCAATATTTTTTTTTAGTCAGGGGGAATCCTCAAGGACGAACTATCTCCGATAGATAGAACAGTGACGACCAGCTCGAACTAAACCTTACCTGCTGTTTTAGATTCCGGGCAACTATTGCCGATTAACCTTTTGACACTTTTTGAGCGCTCGTACTACTTACACGAGGGCTATATCATTTCGTCACGATGTCTGTATTTTTCGAATTTTGAGCCGAAAATGGTCTCGACTCACTGATGACGAATCCATCGAAAAATTCGAGTCTGTCCGGCTGTCCGTATACACGATAACTCTCGAACGGAACGTCCTAGAGACTTGACCAGAACCAAAAAAACCATATAAAATTATAAATTTGTAATGGAAAGGCCGAGGGACTTGAAATTTTCAGGATAGATGTGGATCTCGAATGTCGCGGTCACATTTATCAATGAGCAAAGTTAGACTTAGGGGTCGTTTAAAATTTGGTTTTCTTGATGATTTCAAAACTACGGATTTGTTCGTGACGAGATTTTGTATTCGAATGAAGAATGATATATTCAAGCTACATTTTTTCCAGATCGCATGACCAGAACCATAGAAAATCATAAATTTCGAATGGAAAGGCCTAGGGACTTGAAATTTTCAGAATAGGTTCGGATCGCGAATTTTGCGGGCAATTAGCGAAATTAGACTAGGGGGCGTTCAAATATTTTTATCCTGATAATTTCGAAACTACTCATTGGATTGGATGTGGAAAATTTCACACATAGATGAAGAATGATGTATTCAAACTACTTGGGAAATTTTGTCCAGATCGCATCACCAAGACCATAGATATCGTAAAAAATTCTAGAGAATTATCGAGAAAAAAATTGGTCACCTAAAACACTGACGTGAATTCTGGATTTTCGCCATAGTTCAAAATTTTTGGCAGCTGTAAAAATTTTTAAATTGGTTTTTAAAACTAGAGAATGCGAATCTACCTACAAGGTGGGTGAACGAGCGCTTAAAAGCTCCTGACTTCACGGCAGTGCCTTTCATCATTTTTTGTTTGTATCTCTTTCACGATCTTTGTCGTGTGATTATTGACTATTGATTATTGACTTTCATATAGGAGAGTCTCTTCTTCTTGATATTCAAAATCGAGTTTACTCACTTTCTGCTTCTACGTAGCTGATATGTGGGTCTTTTGTTATAGGTGGGTATCCTAAGCACATCTTCTGCGGGGATGTAGTCAACTAGTCTTTTTAGCTCATCATTTGGGTGTTGAATTGTATTTTAAAATATCTTCTCGGCCTTATTTTTCAAGAAATTGGTGACAGTCTCACAGGTCTCTGTGGATTTGTGGTTTCTCACGAACCATGGCATATTCATTGCGGCCCTTAGCAATTAATTTTCTGTTGCTTGAATCTTCTTTATATTTCAATAATAATAATAATAATAAATTAGTTTGTTTCTCGAAAGATAAACATAATACATCATCACGGAGGTGAGCTACATTACAACCTGTATGTGACTTTGAAGTAAAAAAAAATTCTTGATAATGTTCCATGAGGATGGACGTTGAAGGAAAACAAAACATAATATGTATTCTTATTCTCCGCAAAGAAAAAAAATCCATGATATCCAAGGAAGGGAAAAATGTTCGGGTAATGTTTCTGTCATCATCGGGTATAGTTTTTTGTCGCATTCGAGTAAAAACTTCTTGTCATCATTAGGTATTATTCTATTATAGTCGGGCATTTCTTTTCTCTAATGGGCAAGCACATTTTTTTTTTAATATTTTATGGCAATCGGAATAAGGTTTTTTATAGTTGAATCATCATATATTTATCTATTGGCTGCATGGCCCCATGCCGCCGAACCATATGTTAGTTGAGGTCTTGCAATTGACTTGATCATTTGTAGTTTTATGCTTTGGTTCATTTGCCTCTTTCTTCCTAGCTCTGGGTTTGTTTTATTCTGAGCATATTTTAAATTATGGTTTTTCCATATTAACCCTTCATCTGTTTCTACTCCTAGATATTGGACTTCATTTTCCCATTTCATTTATTCTCCATCTATCCTTCAGTTGGAATTCATTTTGAGCTTCTGTAGTAGTATAGCTTGGCTCTTTTTGCTAGTTAGAATTTTCCATTCAAAGAAACATTCCTCTAAATCTTCTCGTGCTTCTTGCAATCCTCTGTTTATAACGTCTGGTCGTCGATTTCTGAAGACAATTCCCGGGTCGTCTGCATAAAAGGCTGGCAGATTTCTTGGGTGTTGAGGAATATCGTAGATATAGATGTTTTAGAGGAGAGGTCCAAGAACTGCACCTTGTGGCACTTCTGCTTCTACTTGTCTGGCGGAAGATGATGTGTCATCTATTCTGAAAAGGGTTTTGTAGTCGCTATGTTGAATATTGGTATCCACGAAGTCGTTGTCAATCAGAGCCCAGAAACTCCAGATACTCATAACGTCACAAGAAACCACCTAAACTCCGTTGTTTGAATGTCTGACTGAATTGAAGGGATTCAATTTTTCCATCATACATAATTTTTTTCTACTATATTTTAACTACATAGAAATGTGGAACGAATTCACGCGATTGTGATCTCGCCTATTATTGGATTCTAAATGGTTTTTTTCTTGTGGAATTTAGTACATGAAAATTCAACCATGCAATGAAACACAATCTTTTTGAGCGCTCGTACTACTTACACGAGGGCTATATCATTTCGTCACGATGTCTGTATTTTTCGAATTTTGAGCCGAAAATGGTCTCAATCGACTATGTTCGACTCACTGATGACGAATCCGTCGGAAAATTCGAGTCTGTCCGTCCGGCCGTCCGTTCGGCCGTCCGTCCGGCCGTCCGTCAGCACGATAACTCTCGAACGGATCAACCTAGAGACTTGAAATTTTCAGTGTAGGTTCAGATCCCAAATGCCTCGGTTGAGTTCGTTAATGGGCCAAATTCCACCAGGGGTTCCGTAAATATGGCCGTTCAAAGTTTTGTTTCCCTGATTACTTGAAAACTACAGATTTGATCGAGATGAAATTTTGCACTCGAATAGAAAATGAGGTGTTCAAGCTACATGTGGATTTTTGTCCAGATCGCATGACCAGAACCATAGAAACCATAGAAAATTGTAACTTGTGAACGGAAACGCCTAGGGACTTGAAATTTTCAGGATAGGTGTGGATCTTGAATGTCGTGATCACGTTCATCTATGAGCAACATTATACAAGGGGTTCCGTAAATACGGATTCGATCGAGATGAAATTTTGTATTTTAATCGAGAATGATATATTGAAGCAATATTTTGTCCAGATCGCATGACCAGAACCATAGAAACCATAGAAAATTCTAACTTTTGAACGGAAAGGCCTAGGAACTTGAAATTTTCAGGGTGGGTTTGGATCGCAAATTTCACGGTCACGTTCATCAATGAGCAAAATTAGACTAGGGGTTCCGTAAATATGGCCGTTCAAAATATTTTTTTCCTGATAGTTTCGAAACTACTGATCGGATTGGAATGAAATTATGCACCTAGCTCAGGAATAATGTATTCAAACTACGTGCAAAATTTTGTCCATATCGCATCACCAAGACCATAGATACCGTGGAAAATTCTAGCGAATTATCGGAAAAAAATTGATCAGCTGAAGCACCGACATGAAGTCTGGAGTTTTGCCTAAGTTTCAGAATTTTTTTGACAGCAGTCAAAAATTCCTTCAATTGATTTCTGAAACTGGAAAATGCAAATCTACCTACAAGGTGCATGTACGAGCGCTCAAAAGCTCCTGCCTTCACGGCAGTGCTTTTCGTAATTTTGATTTCTCTTTTGAATATGTAATAATTGATTCACATAAGGATCCATTCTCATCGATCATATTATGAATAATTTTCGGGAAAGCTCTACCAGATATAACCCTGGAATCAATGTCCCCTGAAAAGGTATATTGAAGCGTTAGACTATACCTTATTCATTATTCCTCATGAAATTGGGAGTAAAGAGCATTAAGAATTCTGCCAATACAATAAATATATTATTCTGATTCCATCGATTCTATTCCCAACCTCCCTTAACGAATATTGGTGAAAAGGGAGTTAATGGTATTAAAATTACCCCTATCATTCTTGGAGGTAGATTCACCGCCGCTAGAACTTCGTTAACGGTTTTCCATTAAAAATTCACCACATTATCGAAAATTCACCTCAGATAATGTGCCGTTTGTGAATTATTGAAAAAGGTACCCTCACTGCCTGCCTCCACGGTGCATGCAACAAGTTGTCCATTAACCGTTCACTTCAGCGAAAATTCCAGGTGAGCTGAAAATTGGGGCCATTCATCTTTTGTGGAGTAATTATCGTTTTCAGGCGGTTTATACCTACCAGGGGAATACCCGTTCGGCCCATGCATCTTGAACTGATACTGGCAGTAAATGTACAGTTTAGTAAATTAACTCGGACGGAATTGTACAATGAAAAAGAGGAGTTTAACAAGAGCGACATTTCAGCTCATGCAATATTACCTATTCGCATTTCACGATAACTGAAACTTGAACTTTTTTATCCTTGATAAAATTGCTATGGACAAATACATTGTTGAGTGAATACATTTAATTCATTTTTATCTTCTACCAAACCTTGTTATAGACGATCAGCAATACTCGGTTTATACATTATTTTTCATGAACATTCTGAAATGCATAGTTAAGATCACTACTTAACATCTGATGGTTAGTATCCTATTATCATGGTGAGCGTCCACATACCCGACTCGCCATTTCCCGCCTTGGTCGGCTTCCCCCTCTACTCGACGGCCTAAAATAATCCAAATCAGCAGCGATCGTAACTACCAGCGCATGATCACAAGACGATAATCGAATACAAATGCAGTAGATGGGCATAGATAAAGGAAGATATATTTATTTATCTATGTAGATGGGAAGCAAGCACTTCCACTGTATGACGTCAGCAGCACGCAACGCAAAAGTTGCTCCTCGAAGCAACTGCACCGGCATTGCTGGTGACTCATAGAAACATGTGAAAATTTTATGATTGTCGCTACTGTTCAATATTTGCGTGCAGAAAAATCCCTTGCTATTCCTTTTCTGCACGCATATGCGTGAAGGGGTTTTTTCCGCACCCATTTGGAAAATTGCTACTTTCCAAACGTCAATGCGTGTGGAAAGAAATACTTTCGAAACGCTTGCAGGAAAAATTCGAGAAAAGCACTGACGTGAAGTCAGGAGCTTTTGAGCGCTCGTTTATCTACCTTGTAGGTAGATTCGCTTATTCCAGTTCTAGAAACCAATTGAAGACATTTTTGACGGCTGTCAAAAAAATTCAAACTAAGACGAAACTTCAGATTTCACGTCAGTGATTTAGGTAACCAATTTGTTTTTCATTATTCGCTAGAATTTTCTACTTTATCTATGGTCTTGGTAATGCGATCTTGACAAAATTTTGCACGTAGTTTGAAAACATTATTCTCCTACCATGTCCAAGATTTTATTCCAATCCAATCAGGAAAACCTTTTGAACACCCATATTAACGGAACCCCTGATCTAATTTGATGAATGAATGATGAACGTGACCGCGACATTCGAGATCCAAACCTACCCTGAAATTTTCAAGTCCCTAGGCCTTTCCGTTCCAAAGTTATAATTTTCCATGGTTTCTATGGTTCTGATCATGCGATCTTGACAAAATTTTGCATGTGGCTTGAAAACGTCATTCTCCGTCTGAGTGAAGATCTCGATCGAATCAGTAGTTTCGAAGTAATCAAAAGAACAAAATTTCGAACGGCCATATTAACGGAAACCCTGGTGGAATTCTGCCCATTTCGGTTTTTCGGAACTTAACCCACACTGAAAATTTCAAGTTTCTAGGTCGTTCCGTTCGGAAGAAATCGTGCTTACGGTCGGACTTCAATTTTTCGACGGATTCGTCATCAGTGAGTCGAACCTTGTCGATTTAGACCATTTTCGGCTCATAGTTCGAAAAATACGGACATCGTGACGAAATGATATACAGGGTGTTTCATTGGTAAATGTACATACGTTAACCTGAGGTAGAGCTACCCTGGACGAGTCCAAAAAACATATATTTGATAGGTCTAATTAACTTCATAGCCGAGATACAGGATGATTTATGTATTCATCAATATTTTCAATTGCTTATAACTTTTGAACTATCCAGTATAATCGATTGATATTCGGAACGTAAAACACACTTCCATGGGTAAATCGATTCATCTTTGAGTTGATCAGAAAATCCAGGTCGGTATCAGAAAAATATGACCCTTTTCGCAAGCTGAGATTCAACACCCTGTATGAAGGAATATTGGAATTTTATCAAAATATTCGGAAAGAGTAGAAAATTTTCGATAGGCATCACTAGATTTCAGTGTCCCGCACGTCGTTTGACCCATCAAAATTTTTGTCTAAAGATTTAATTCGATAGTAAAATTCCACTGTCTTCACAATAATGTCGTACATTGAGATTGAATTCGAAAAACTGTGTGTTGGGCTGATGGAATAATTGTATTTTCTTCATATTCTAATGAATAATTTCAAGAATTATGCAGAGAAATATTGATTTTGAATAATTTATTGTGAATGATCAATGGTGAAAAAATAACTAAACAAATGAGTAAACAAGACTACATGTGGATTTTTTTTAGCCCATCGATGCAAATTCCTCAAATTGAAGATTCCATCCCTCTGAAATATGGCTCTTCATGGGCGGAATAAAATCCACACACAGTCAGCTACATGAAATCTCAGTACAAATTTTCAATTAATGTATTGTGTGGAATTTATAATGATCGATTGATTTGGCCTCACATTCTGCCAAGACGTGATATTATATACTGGTGATATTTATTTGGATTTCCTTCGAAATCATCTGCCTGTACTACTCGACGGTACGAACATTGCAAGAATGTATTTCCATGAAGGGGCTCCCTCCATTTTAGAGCTTTTGTTAGGAACTTTCTGGATCAGTACTTTCCAATTATGTGGATAGGCAGAGGTGGACCGCATGCATGGCCCCGTAGATCAACAGATTTCAATCCTATCGATTATTTCGTTCAGGGTTATTTGAAATCTTCAGTATGTTCGTTTGAGATTGAAAGTGAGGATATTCTCCTACAACGAATCGAAGTTGCCTGCAATAAGATCTGTACTGTTCCATAAATGATCAAAAAGGCTATAAGACGTAATTTGAGAAGAGCAAGAATGTACATGGAGCCAAATAGTGGCACTTTTGAGCAACTTTTATGATTTCTTTCAAATTTTTTACTTGTTTACTCATTTGTTTATTTATTAACTGACTGTTGATCATTTTGCATGACTGAATCAAAATCCATATTTTGCTGAAAAATTCTTGGAATTATTCATTAGAATATGAAAAAAAATACAAATATTTCATCAGTCCAACCCAAAATTTTTCGAATTCAATCTCAATGTACGACATTATTCTGGAGTAAGTGAAATTTCACTATCGAATTAAATCTTTAGACAAAATTTTTGATGGGTCAAACGACGTGCGGGACACTGAAATCTACTGATCCCCATCGAAAATTTTCTGCTCTTTCCGAATATTTTAATAAAATTCTAATATTCCTTCATACAAGGTATTGAATCTCAGCTTGCGAAAAGGGCCATATTTTTCCGATACGGACCTGGATTTTCTGATCAACTCAGAGATGAATCGATTCACCCACGGAAGTGTGTTTTACGTTTCAAATATCAATCGATTATACTGGATAGTTCAAAAGTTATAAGCAATTGACAATATTGATGAATACATAAAAAACCCTGTATCTCGGCTATGAAGTTGATTAGACCTATCACATATAGGTTTTTTGGGCTCGTCTGGGGTAGCTCAACCTCAGGTTAACGTATGTACAGTTACCAATGAAACACCCTGTAGAACGAGCGCTCGAAAATAGTTTTTGCGTAGTTGCGATTTGAATTATTTTGGGCACCACTTTGCTAAAGGGCTGCTAGATGCGTAGAAAGTTGTTCGATTTTAATTGACATGACCAAAACCCGCCCAGTGCTCCAACGGCGTCGAGAAGAGAGGGAAGCCGACCGAAGCGGGGAAGTGGCGATTCGGGCATGTGGACGCTTACCTTTATAGTGCAATTTTGTTTATTGTGATGAAAACATTGATAGGAGTATTGTTGGATAATGAATTAATTCTCAATCTCTGGCGGGAGATGTGAAACATTGCCTTAGGCTTCCAGTGGTTATCATTGTGAAATTGCGAAAAACAATAAATAACTCTCGCCTAGTCTACCGTGAATATTTCTCCAGAGAATTCCTCCAGTATATTTTGACAGGTATCTTCTGTGTTAGACGAGTAATTCCCAAATATTGGGTCGCGACCAGCTCGTGAGTGGTAAAGAATGAAGAATAAACACATTTGTCAGAATTGATAGTTATGGGCAAGCAGGACAAGTCATTTAATACTGATGTATCATATTATATTGTTGCATTTTATTGATACTACGGACAACTCAATTAAATATTCAGATGGAATTTATTGCGGACACAGCTGTATGACAAAAAGTTGGAGAGTGGGAAACACTTGATCAGTTGTTTGAATATTTTTCTGATTTTCACATCATCTTATTTTGTTTTCGTAACCTGCAGAAAATAATAATTGGGGACTCATATAATCTGCGCCATCTTCTGACCGATGAAGATTTCCCATCAAATATGTGTGTATTTCGTGAAGCTGCGCATACATTTAATATACAGTGTACTGCCCTAATAAGGATAAGGGTCGTAAGTGCAATTTGCCGTGTTTAGAGAAAAACGTGTAAAACTTTTCAGGACTATGCCATCCTCATAACTCATGAACGGAAAGGCCTAGGGACTTGAAATTTTCAGGATTGGTGTGGATCTCGAATATCGCGGTCACTTTCATCAATGAGCAAAATTGGACAAGGGGTTGCGTGAATATGTTCGTTTGAAATTTAGTTTTCTTGATGATTTCAAAACTGCGGATTCGATCGTGACGAAATTTTGTATTTTAATTGAAAATGATATATTTAAGCTTCATTTTGTCCAGATCGCATGACCAGAATCATAGAAAATCATAATGTTCGAACGGAAAGGCCTAGGGACTTCCTGATACTGATTGGATTGGAATTTAATGTTGCACAGAGTTGAAGAATAATGTAGTTAAACTACGTGCGAAATTTTGTCCGGATCGCATCACCAAAACCATAGAAAATTCTAGCGAATAATCGAAAAAATAATTGGTCGCCTAAAGCGCTGACGTGAAGTCTGGAATTTAGGCGAAACTCCAGACTTCATGTCAGTGCTTCAGCTGATCAATTTTTTTTCGATAATTCGCTAGAATTTTCTCTATGGTCTTGGTGATGCGATCTGGACAAAATTTTGCAAGTAGTTTGAATACATTATTCCCCAGCTAGGTGCAAATTTTCATTCCAATCCGATCAGTAGTTTCGAAATTTCAGGGAAAAAATATTTATTCAAAAACTTTCTTTCTTTCTGAAACTTGAAAATGCGAATCTACCTAAAAGGTGGATGACCATATTTACGGCCATATTTACGGAACCCCTGGTCTAATTCTGCTCTTTGATGAACGTGACCGCGATATTCGCGATCCAAACCCACCCTGAAAATTTCAAGTTCCTAGGCCTTTCCGTTCAAAAGTTACAATTTTCTATGGTTTCTATGGTTCTGGTCTGCGATCTGGACAAAATATTGCTTTAATATATCATTCTCGATTGAAATACAAAATTTCATCTCGATCGAATCCGTAGTTTCGAAATTATCGAGAAAACAGAATTTCAAACGACCGTATTTACGGAACCCCTAGTATTATTCTTCTCATTGATAAACGTGAAAGCGACATTTCAGATCCACAACTATCCTGAAAATTTCAAGTCCCTAGGCCTTTCCGTTCGAAAGTTTTGATTTTCTATGGTTTCTATGGTTCTGGTCATGTGATCTGGAGAAATATAGCATGAATCATTCTCCATAAGTATACAAAATTTCGTCACGATCGAATCTGTAGTTTTGAAATTATCAAGAAAACTAAATATAAAACGACCATTTTTACGGAACCCCTAGTATAATTTCGCTCATAGGTGAACGTGATCACGACATTCGAGATCCACACCTATCCTGAAAATTTCAAGTCCCTAGGCGTTTCCGTTCAAAAGTTACAATTTTCTATGGTTTCAATGGTTCTGTTCATGAGATGTGTACAAAATTTCACATGTACCTTGAACACCTCATTCTCCATTTGAGTGCCAAGTTTCATCTCGATAAAATCTGCAGTTTTCGAGTAATCAGGGGAACAAAACTTTGAACGGCCATATTTACGGAACCCCCTCGTGGAATTCTGCCCATTAACGAATTTAGCCAAGGCATTTTGGATCTGAACCTACACTGAAAATTTCAAGTCTCTAGGTTGTTCCGTTCGAGAGTTATCGTGCTTACGGCCGGCCGGACGGACGGACAGACTCGAATTTTTCGACGGATTCGTCATCAGTGAGTCGAACATAATCGATTGAGACCATTTTCGGCACAAAATTCGAAAAATACAGACATCGTGACGAAATGATATAGCCCTCGTGTAAGTAGTACGAGCGCTCAAAAAATAAAATCAAGTGATTAGCGAAATTTGGTACAATATCAAAAGTTGAAATGTAATACAAAATGTAGCTGAAGAATTATGAATGTTAATGACGTAGATGTTCAGAGTTTTTAGCGGTAACGCCTTGGAAACATCCTATCCTAAAATAAAAATTTCTTTGAACATTATTCAACATCTCATAAGTCGTGGACCTAATCGCAAGCGTTATTCGATCATTTAGATGATTCAGATCAATAGGTCTAGTTTTGTACACAATAACTCCACATGTCACCATAAAAAGAAATCTTATGGGTTAAGATCAGGGGATCGCGCTGGCCATTCGATCGTTCCTGGCCTTCCTATTCACCGATTTGGAAATATTGCGTCGAGGTACTACCGGACATTGCGTTGGTAAAGTGGCGGTGCTACATACTGTCGTATTCCGTGGAACTTGAGGATTTCCTTCATCGGGATATGAACTCGCCAAAGTTGGTACGACATCATTTTGAAGTACCTAGAGCTTAATGATTATCACCATTCAAATTTCCCTCCATGAAAAAGGGGACTATGATATGGTTTCGAATTTATAACAAAGAAAGTAGTTTTCTTTCAAGTGCGAAATTTTGCAAAACAAATTTGTTTGCACTGCGCGACAAAAGTCTTACTGTTTAGAACATAACGCTAAACTCTGCTGCCACTGAAACAACAGGAACTTAATAACCTGGCTATTTTTGTTTTTGTTTTTTCAGGATGAATCCTCATGGACGAACTATCTCCGATAGATAGAACAGTGTCAGACTTCGTGTGACGCACGACCTGCCCGAACTAAACCTTACCTGCTGTTTCAGATTCCGGGCATTCATTGCCTACTAACCTTTTGACTCTTTTTGTCTGTATCTCTTTCACGATCTTTGTCGTGTGATTAATCTGTTACCTATGACCTAAAGGAAAGTCTCTTCTTGATATCTGAAATTGAGTTTATTCAATTTCTGTTTCTACGTAGTTTATCTCTGGTTTCTTTGTGATAGGTGGGTTTCCTTATCACATCTTCTGCAGGGGTGTGGTCAACTAGTTTTTTCAACTCATCATTTGGATGTTGACATACTTCCTCAAATATATTAATTGCTGCTCTTAGCAGTTTATTTTCTGTTGCTTGAATCTTCTTTATATGGATATTGGCTGCATGGCCCCATGCAGTCGAACCATATGTTAGTTGAAGTAGTTTATTCTTTCCAGAGTTACGGCGGCCATGTGAGCCTGCGAAAGACTCTTTTGAAAGACTTGGGAGATGAAACCGAAAATGGTACTTGGTTATACAAAGCTGTAGTACGCTCCATTGTCAACTATACGTCTCTAGCTTGATGGACAAAAACCGAAGAGGTCATCATACGAAGCTGGCTGCAGAAATTGCAACGGCTGGCCTGTATTGGTGTCACGGGTGCTATGCAAACAACTCCTACAGCAGCGCTTGAGGTCATACCTGATCTGCCTCCCTGACATCTACATGTGAGGAAATGTAGCCTGCTGGAAGCAATAAGGGTATTCTACCTGGTGACTGGGTTGGACATATGAGGATACTTAATCAATTAGACTCAAAGCTCTTTGCAAAACCATCAGATTCAATGCCAAATATTTTCGATTTCGAAACACCCTCTGAAACGGTCAATTGTGACCATCCGTGGGCAATACCTACATTTCGTAAATCATTTGGACAAAAACTCATCCACATGGTTCACTGATGGATCAAAATCAGAGAGGCTCAGGCATTATGGTATACGGACTTGAAATGGGGATTTTTGAAACCCTGGGACCCTGAGCTCTCAATTCCTCAGACCGAAATAATAGCTCCACATCTGCGCTCAAGAGTGTCTCAGAATCAACCTCAAAGGGACGCATATCTACTCAACCACAGACAGCTAGGCCATGCTAAGGCTCCTGGAATCACACAACCAAGGATCTCTGCTGACATGGGAATGCCCTAATATCATAAAGCAACTGGCCAAAGGCAATAAAGTGCCTCTATTATAGAAACCGACGCATTGTGGTATTGAAGGAAATTAAAGAGTCGATGAACTTGCGAAGAGAGCATCACGGTTAACACCTTCTGGACCTGAGAATTTCTATGGGGTTGGAAAGGACCAATGTAGCACAGCGGTTCAACAATGGGAGTTGGCTAACAGAATAACCCGAATAACCCTCTAGAGGAACACTCCCTGATTTGCGCAGGCAAGGAATTTTGTGGTGCCTTCACCGACCTATACCAGAAAGCTCCTGAAGCTGCCACGAGCTGAGCTTCGGATAATGGTGGGACTGCTGAAGAGTCACTGTCGATACAAATGACTTTTGTACCTCATGGTAAAGTCGGTAGTTGAGATTTACAAGCTATGTGGGTCAGAAGCAGAAACTGCTGAACACATGGTATGCAAATTTTCAGTGTTGGCTGGCCTAAGAACCATTGGGAAGCCAGTTCTGGATACTCGCGAGGTAACATCCAAGGCTACTAAGAACGTCGTCGGTTTTATCAACCCGACGGCCATTGAACCATTGACGGCTTCCTTTCGTTTTTATGAATGAGGATGGGAGAGAACAACCCCAGTTCAAATAATAATAATAATAGTTGAGGTTTTTCAACTGACTTGATCATTCGTGGTTTCGTGCTGATTCATCAGGCTCTTTCTCTCTAGCAGTGAGTGAAGTCTACTCATTGTTGAGTTTGTTTTATTCACTGCATTTTTTTATGGTTTTTCCATGCAAGCCCTTCATCTGGTTTTGCACCTAGATATTTGACTTCATTTTCCCAGTATATCTCTTCTCCATCTATCCTTACGTTGGAATTCATCTCAAGTCTCTGCTTCTGTAGTAGAATAGCATAGCTCTTTTTGCTATTCAATTGAATTTTTCATTCGATGATCCAATCATCTGAATCGTGCTTTTTGCAATCTTCTGTATATGACGTCTGATCGTCGATGTATGACGCTTATTACCGTGCGGCTGCATAAAGGGCAGATTTCTTGGGTTTTTAGGAATATCGTAGATATAAGATGTTGTATATTGGAGGTCCTAGAACGGTTCCTTGGGGCGCTCTGCTTCCATTTGTCATTATTTCGATAAAAAATTTCTGTTCCTCAGGGGTTTTATCGCGCCGTAAGCACTTTTGCATCTTCCATGCTGAGTGGTCTATGGTGTTCAGCTGCTCTATAATCCTTTGGTTCCATCTGTCTATTCTCAGTTCTCTCAGTGCATTTTTCAGAACTTGGCTGTGTTTTTTCAGCTCTTTCTTGTCTTCTTATCTACTTGAATTTCTGTACTTTTTTTTGAGTTTTCTATTTCTCTTCATGAGCTCCATTATTTATTTGTTCTCAATTTGTATTAACTATAATCGAGACGGCTTCTATTTGCCTATTATTCAGTACATCGTCAAAATAGTGCTCGATGTTCCTTTCGACTGTACAATTTCTGTAATTTCTGTATATTTCATGGTTGGGAAATGAAATTATATTATTTGTAAATAGTCTCGTCTCTTGAATGGCCATAATATCCGGTTGTTTCTCGGATATTATTCCTTCTATTTCAGATCTACGGGCTCGTAGAGCGTTGGTGTTCCATGAGACTATCTTTGTTGTTTTTATTCCTGTTAGTCACTAGCTCCATTAATTGGGTTTAGTGAGTTTACGAAACATATTGTTCGCCTCTATTCCATGAGCTATAACCTGAAGGTTATGAAATACTTATCACATTGATGTTTGTCATCATGTTTCACGACCTTTGGATCTTTAGTCTCGCTACAAGAGATGAGCAGAATCATTATTTTCGAGAACTCGAGAAGAAGCGTAATAATTCGTTTACTCTATGTGAGATGGATCAAACAGTGTACTCTCTGCTCATTTTGAATCAGTCCCTAAATCTCATTACCGTACTGACGCCAGTGACAGAACCAACGGAAATGAACTGATTACAGGAGTACTTATTGAGAGAAAAGACGAGATGAGTAGTATCTACCCATCTCCAATCAGGCGTTCTCGTGTTCGTGTCGATTCAGTGAGTAGCGAGTATATTCATGAATCCGAATCGCACGGAGGATATGACATTTGTTTTCGACTCAGTTATTCAGTTTTCGGCAACCGATTTAGGTAAAATATGACCAGTATAAATTATGGACTCAATAATGTTAGCTTTATCAAGTTTTGAAGGATACCTAGAATATTTGAATATAGGTAAATCGTTTTTATGCGCAAGGTTTTAAAATATTAAGATGAAACTTCAAGTGGGGTTGAAAAAGCCTCACACAGTTGTGAATTAATAATATCATGACTAACCGAATACTTTTGTTTACAGTGCCGGACCATATCAGGCCGAGAGTTTGTTCTCTTCCAGAAAAAGCATACAATCCTCGACTCAGCGACGATCTTTACAGGCTACGTACGTTTAGTATCACAAATAAGGGTGGTGTAGTTAATTGTGGCGACTCAATTATCAACAGGAGATCACGATCAAATACCAGTGTCAACTCAACGACCAGCAGGTAAGAGCATGAACTGATGTTGATGTTGAATATGTTCCTTCCTAGAACTAATCGAATACCGCTAGGTAGCCGTTTATTAAATGAACAGACTTTGTGTAACCATGACTAAATTCAAAAAGGAAATGAAGGCGAGCCTGTTGGAAATTGAAGAGAATAAATTGAAACTTAAAATCAAAAACAGAGAGACTATAGGTTCCGGTCCTGTGAAGTTTACCTGAAATAGACTCGCTTGTAAAAGAATTATTTATTTGAATTTATCCATAGAACAAAGTTAAATAGATGATTTCCGTCTCTTTTCTGCTAATTATTGGTAATTTTTGATTTGTATGTTGAGTGTTATAACTAGCGTCCCGAAAGATACTACTAGATGATAATGCATTATAAAATAGTCGAGCAGAATAATTCATAAAATAGAATAATGAGTGAGTGGAAATAAGATAGTGTTATCAAAAGTATTTATGTATTTGAACAATTCTCAATTTAACTCTTTGATGTTATACAGATAAAAAGGAAACTAGCGTTTTCAATTAAAATATGTGTCGCCGAATAATTCAAATATCTGTTTAATAAGACCTTCAGAAGAATTCATCTATAAAAATATTCTCTCTCTCTAAGGTAGGAATGGAAAGAATACATACATTATCGATTCTATTTTCCTGAATATTCGAGGTGTTGGATAAAGAGGATAAAAAAAAGATTAACTGCCATGGAAGCAAAGCTATAATCGGATGAGTCCATCTGAAATGGAAGAGAAATATAAAATGGATAAGCCCTCCATTCATCGAGTGGTTTAGATCAGTTGCCCGCCGTCCCATTCTGGAAATTCTGACCGGAATATCCACGATCTCCCAGTGAAATTAATCTTTATAATTTCGAGTCGGATAAGGATAGATAAGGATACCGAGAATCCATTAATATGATTGAAAGATCTCGCTTTAAGAGCCGGGTTTTTCTAGTGGATTCTAATGGTTTGTGCATTATAAGTATACTTTTTCTGTGCTTCAATTCTTGAGAATGAACTCCATGGAAATCTTCAACAAATTTGGGCTTTGAATAATTTGATTTCGAAAAATTTCCGGGCCATCCTCTTCGCTGAGAAAGTGGGAGGTATGGAGTATCTTCATTCAAAAACTTGTCTACTTTGTGCTCCTTTGAGAACAAAAATAAATCTCGGAATCATAAATGAGGAAGTATGTGATTTACTATTTGGAAAAAGCTTCTTATTGAATAATTAAAGATGGGTGGACCCACTTATGTTCATTTCGAAGAAGTATTAGGAATTTAAATAAAGCAAGCATTTTACTTCCAATAGACATTTTATATATTGCTCAAATAAACCCGTATTGAATTACTCCAGATTTAATTTTACTTTGAAATTGTTCATTGTCACTGAATGCTCCTACGGAACAAAGCCTCAACTGCCTCTTCAGTAGTATTGCGTTCAATGTTCTATGAAACATAATTATAGCTGGAGGATATTCTGTGGTTGATAATTGGTTGCGGATCTCTGAGGGTGGATTCGGGATACCGCCCAAAGTTCATCTAATTGCGTAGCCGGTTGTTTCGAAACGGTTAATTAATTCATTCGATAATGAATTGAACGGTACCTATCCTCATATCGTACGGAATGATTCTTCTTCACTGAAAAATTATATATTTTTTTTTCTCAACATGATCAACATGTCATCGAGATGAATCATCAGTGCTCATAACAGCCCCCACTGTCTTCAACTGGAGAAATTCGCAACATACATAAAGTACAGTAGAAGCTCCTTATTCGCATGTAAATTAGCATTCCATATTCGCGGTTTCAACAAATCAAGAAGTTCAATATGAACACCAATACCTAGTTCTTCGTAAATTAACGAGGTCAACTCTTTAATCGCAATTTGTGTGGATCTATTCGGGCGAAAATCATATTGATCTGGCGATATTATAATATCAAACTTTCCAAGAAACTTGTTGATAGGATTCGCTAGAAGTTTTTGAAAAATATTCGCTACATTTGATGTAATGGGCCTATAATTCACGACATCCAATTCAGATCCACTCTTATATATTGGTTCAACAGCTCCTAGTATCTTTAGCATGTCTCGAAAATCCCGGTATCAAAGTATACATTCATCGAGTAGGATTACATTTCGTTGATATTATCCCTGATCTTCTTTCAAGTTTGCGCATCGATCTCGTCAAACCAGAAGCCAGAAGCTTTTCTCGCTTTCAATTCATAGATTCTACCTTCAACGGGTCTGTTGGTACAAAAATATGGTCCTCTCAATAAAGTCATCACCGTCGTTGTAGTCTTCCGTAGATAATTTTGTCTGCATAGTTTTTTTCCAACCAAGATCCTACACTATCGATTAGTGATCTTCTCTCCTAATGATCGGCATCCATAGGTCTTTCATTTCCAGGCTGAAAAAACTGATAGGTACAGCGATCTAAGCTGCCTCTCCCAAGATTCTCTGCTTATTATGGAGGCTCTTTTCCATTATCGAATCTGTGATCTTCATTTTAGGCGCTATTCTTGTTTTCTTTCTTTTTCCCAGACTCGTCAACTTCTTTGTTCTTCGAGGCAGACTTTGAGGGACGTTTTGCCTATACCTTTTCTACCACACTCAGATGATATTGGAAATGTACAGTTCTTTGTGTTCTGATTGTAATGTATCGTCCCCTCCCCATATGGGTTAAAGATAGATACTTCTCAATTTTTTCTGGAGGGCCTTCTATTTAAAAGGTTTTCTGTATATTTTCGTATAAGGCCTTCTATTAATACATGATTTCTCTTCACCAGTACATCTAGGAAGTGTATATCTATCATATCATATCTATCAGAGCAACCCCGGAGACAGGCTGAGTAATCAGCAACAACGCAACCAAGGTGATTGGAATAGCCCAAATAATTTTCAATTCAACAGTGCTAAGGCTCAATATGTGTATGGAAAATAATTAGTCACAGTTGAGGATCACGTCTTTAATCGAATTTCATCATTGGTCAATATCCATTCGTCCACTCTGGGCAAGATTAATACAGAAAGACCCTTCCTTTGGTCCAATTTAGAATGGGAGTGACGGACAATTACAAACAACCATTACGATCACACCCAATCCCGTTCATTTTGCATTCAATCATTCGGAATCTTGCGAGTTTATTCAATTTAGAACACGAACTTCGTGAGAAAATCGTTCAACGGTTACAGTTCCATTCAACATAGACACGAAAATTAACATACCATATTTGTGGTTACTCCTATAATTATCAATTCTGTGTAAACACTCGCATTTCAGGGGAAGGACAGGTTCACGAAATGGAGCTAAATCGAAATGGATTTGATATAGAAATAAAGCTTCCTCTCTCACGCGTGGATACTACTTTCGGAGACGACATTATTCAAAACGTTTGCTTTCATTTTGGATTGACACCAACATTCCTTGGTTCATTATTTAATTGGATTCATTTTGAAAATATGAAACCATGATTTTTTGCAATACTTTCGCTTCATAATTTCATATTATCTAGCTAGGGGTTGCCGGGTTACGAGTTATGATGGACCTAATATCTCGAATTCGATGATCAACGATGATATAATACGGGTTCTCGGGTAGAGTCGCCTAGTATCTATATCGCGAACGTTTCATGATTCACGGCAGTTACCTGCGTGTAGTAAAAATTGAACTAGTTGAGATTTTACTCACATGCGTGTAGTTTCTGAATAGATTGGAAGTGCATTTGTGATCAATTCGCTGGACGAGTGATGAAATTCCAGTCTAGCACTCAAGTGGAAGTCAACAGAATTTCTTGCAAGCTCAGACTTTCAGTTGAGCACGGAATTTCGTGCTGGCTATGGAGCATGCATAATAATAATAATAATATTAATAATAATAAGTTTATTTTACGGAATGATCTACATGAATCCAATAAATAAAAAACCTAACGAGATCCACGAAAGGCAGAGCCTGTGTGTGGAGATATCTCACACTTTGCAGTATTGTAATAGAAAACAATAAAATAAGATGACAGTACATGTCGAATCACACAACAAAACAACAAAATGGCCACCTAAACAAAACAAATTATAACATGATGTCTAAGACAGCAAAATGGTCCGATCTAACCTTTGTTACTTAGTCAATTTTATCATACCTACTTGAGGCATATTGAAACAAAATTACACTAAGTGATGACATGTAGTACAAAATTGCAAAAATAAAATGGGAAAATTTCCCTGTCCAACCATTCATCAATTATCGCACTATACAATTCAGCGTAAGTAATAACCCACAATAGCTAGAGCCGCGCTTAGGTTTTTCCCCGTCAAAATGTATGTGTTACTATTTAAACTATTATATACCTACTTTCTCTGTGTAAAATCTCAAATTGAATGAATTGGGATATTAGAAGTTTGCATTTCCGAGATAGGCACTCTATGACACTAGAGTGCTAATGATCTTGAAATTGGTGCCTATTATGAATTTTTTCAGTTTCTTCTTGTACATATTGCGCGAGTTTATTTCAAAAACTTCGTTTTTAAGTTTTTCGGGTAGAAAGTTCAACGCCTTGACAGAAAGGTAAGTAAAGCTTCTCTGTCCAATTTTTTTTGTTGATAAAGGTATTTTCATGAAGTTTCCAGTCTTTTGTCTTGTACAGTATCTATGATCAACATTTTCAAGGAGAGCTTTGTGAGAATAAAAGTGGAGGATCAGATTGTAAAATAATTTTTGACGAATACTCAGGACTTCTGATTCTGCATATAAAGATTCACTACAACTAGTGGGTTCTCTACTGAACATTATTTTCATAAGGCGTTTTTGTAGATTTTCAAGTTCAGTTAAATGTACACTGGCTACTCCACCCCATGCCAAAATTCCATACTGCAATCTAGATTCAACAAGTGCCGAGTATATGATTTTCAAGTGGTAAATGTCCAATATTCTTTTGTAATATTTTAATCTGTATAAGAAGCCCCGTATAGTTTTTGTGACATTATTAATATGTATGTCCCATCTGAGATGGTTATCTATTGTTACACCCAATTATATGACTTCATTTCTAGATTCTATTGATATGTTACAGTTTTTAATGTTCAAGGGTGTGTATGGTGGCAGTAGGATGTGAAGGGGATTAAATTGGTTTTGTCTGTATTAATCGTTAGTAACTTGTGATTAAATAATGTCATAATTTGAGATAGGTCAATTTCTGCTTTTATTCTCAAATCATCCTAATTATCATTCTGATAAAATATGGCAGTGTCATCTGCATAACTAAATATATCTCCAGTGGTACTCATGGTGAGAATATGATATGATATAAATCGTAAACAGTATAGGTCCTAGCACTGTTCCTTGTGGGACACCATATTCGACTTCTTTCTCATCACTTATAGTTCTTTTTGAGCGCTCGTACTACTTACACGAGGGCTATATCATTTCGTCACGATGTCTGTGTTTTTCGAATTTTGAGCCGA
Source organism: Aphidecta obliterata (assembly GCA_963966015.1). Classification (NCBI taxonomy): domain Eukaryota; kingdom Metazoa; phylum Arthropoda; class Insecta; order Coleoptera; family Coccinellidae; genus Aphidecta; species Aphidecta obliterata. Next base: position 28,010,398 of record OZ014427.1, on the reverse strand, counting down.
AAATGGTCTCAATCGACTATGTTCGACTCACTGATGACGAATCCGTCGGAAAATTCGAGTCTGTCCGTCCGGCCGTCCGTCCGTCCGTAAGCACGATAACTCTCGAACGGTTCAGTTCCCGAATGCCTCGGTTAAGTTCGTTAATGGCCCAAATTCCACCAGGGGTTCCGTAAATATGGCCGTTCAAAGTTTTGTTCCCCTGATTACTTGAAACCTACGAATTTGATCGAGATGAAATTCTGCACTCAAATGAAGAATGAGGTGTTCAAGCCACATGTGGAATTTTTTGTCCAGATCTTATGACCAGAACCATAGAAACCATACAAAATTGTAACTTTTGAACGGAAATGCCTAGGGACTTGAAATTTTCAGGATAGGTGTAGATCTCGAATGTCGTGATCGCGTTCATCTATGAGCGAAATTATACTAGGGGTTCCGTAAATATAGTCGGTTGAAATTTAGTTTTCTTGGTAATTTCAAAACTAACGATTTGATCGTAACAAAATTTTGTATACTTATGGAGAATGATATATTCAAGCTACATTTCTCCAGATCACATGACCAGAACCATAGAAACCATAGAAAATTATAACTTTCGAACGGAAAGGCCGAGGGACTTTTCATGATAGGTGTGGATCTGAAATGTCGCGTTCACGTTTATCAATGAGCAGAATTATACAAGGGGTTCCGTAAATATGGTAATTTGAAATTTTCTCGATAATTTCGAAACTAATAATTCGATCGAGATGAAATTTTGTATTTTTATCGAGAATGATATATTAACCCTAGCAATATTTTGTCCAGATCGCATGACCAGAAACATAGAAAATTGTAAGTTTTGAACGGAAAGGCCTAGGAACTTGAAATTTTCAGGGTGGGTTTGGATCGGGAATATCGCGGTTACGTTCATCAATGAGCAAAATTAGACTAGGGGTTCTGTAAATATGGCCGTTCAAAATATTTTTTTCCTTGAAGTTCCAAAACTACTGATTGAATTGGAATGAAATTTTGCACCTAGCTGAGGAATAATGTATTCAAACTACGTGCGAAATTTTGTCCATATCACCAAGACCATAGATACCGTAGAAAATTCTAGCGAATTATCGAAAAAAAATTGATCAGCTGAAGCACTGACATGAAGTCTGGATTTTCGCCTAAGTTTCAGAATTTTTTTGACAGCTTTCGAAAATTCCTTCAATTGATTTCTAAAACTGGAAAATGCGAAGATGGATGTACGAGCGCTCAAAAGCTCCTGACTTCGCGGCAGTGCTTTTCGTAAGTAGCTCTTCATAAGTTTATGCGGGGTACCGCGAATTCCCATATTTTCGATCGCTTCAAGCAATTGTGAATGACTTACAGTATCGAAAGCTTTCGATAAGTCGAGAAACACACACAAGAACGGTTTACCTTGATCCATTGCTTCATATATTTTTGTGGTCAAATGTAGTATAGCATCTTGCGCTGATTTGCCTTTCCTAAAGCCAAATTGACGTTCGGAGAGTAGTTCGTTTCTTCCCAGAAATTTCTCCATTCGACTTTTAATTATTTTTTCAAAAACTTTATCGAACACCGATGTCAAGGAAATGGGTCTATAATTTTGCACTTCATATTTATTGCCTTTTTATATACTGGCTATCAGGTATGTTTATGGTATTTTTATTTCCTGGAATATTTTTTTCAGTGTTTCAGCTCTGATCGAGTCAATTTCTGGTGATTTGTTATTCTTTGATTGACTAACAATTCCTACAATTTCTTCTTCTGTTACTGGGTGAAAAAATATGGAGAATTGGTTTATTTTATATTTAGGTGGAGGCATAGTTGGTTTGATGATTTTCTCAGCTAATGTTTTACCCACCTTTACGTAATGTTCATTGAAAATATTAGCAATTTGTTTTTTATCAGTTACAATTTCCCCTATATCGTTACGAAATTCTTCGATATCTCTTTTCGCATTGGGTTTTTCCAGTTGTTTCAAGGTGTCCCACAGTTAATTTGAAGAATTTGAGTTTTTTTGTATGTTATCTTTATAGAAGTTTCGTTTTCTGTTTTTAATCAATGTATTTAGCTGATTGCGATAGATCCTGAACTCATTTTTGTATAATTCTTTGTTGGACCGATATTTTTTGTAGATTTCGTTTTTTTTTTGTTCATAGATTTTATTAGACCTGGTGTAGCCCATTCCTGTCGTTAGTTCTCGTTGTGTTTTTGTTTTATGATTTATGAGATTTATGAGTATGTTTGTCTATTTTTGTGATCAAGAGATCAATGAAAAAGGTTGTTGCCCTTTCTACATCTTTTATGTTATATAATTCTGACCACTCATAGGTAGATAGTTCATCCCTTAGCTTCGCGTAATTTGTATATTTTCTTGAATTTAATGGAATTTTTTTGCGTTCAATATGTATGGGTAAGCACAGTATTTGGCTGAAATGATCTCCTCTCAGATCTACTATTCAAACAAATATGATCAATACAAGATCCTGTGTCACCTTGTTCCCGGATATTTTTTGTTATCATCGGTGTGAAGTTGTATTCACTTAAGGTGTTGAGATACTCTAAAACGACATCATCTTCATCCAGATTTGTGTTAATATTTATATCACCTATTAATAGCTGATGATCTTTAACATAACTCTTTGTTTTCTAAGGTATACTCCTAAGTACTCAATGAAATTTTCTTTAGTGCTTTCCGGTGCTCGGTAAATGGCAGTTACGAGTATTTGTTCTTCTTATGTGTTATTTTTATTTCTATAGTTCTACTCTCTCGAATTCCGACTATATCATAATCATAACTGAAACCATAATTGATATAACGTATTACTCCATTGTTTTGTTATGGTAATAATGGGAGACTGTTTTTGTGTCTACTTATTGTAAATAAGAACACAGGCTTTTAACTTTTAGATAAATATATTAACTGAAATCTTATACCACATGTTACTTCTATTCGCCATTATTAACATTAGACTTATTAGACAGACATAGAGTATTCATGACATATATCACTCATTCATAGAATACATAGTATAGAGCGTATACATTCATAACATGTTTTTATTGATTCCTTCTCCACTATAAAGTAGATCATATCCTGCTATATTAAAGATGTTAGTATCATAAACTTTCCAAGTCTCAGATAGAACCATGATGTCAAATTTTTGTGAGATCTGATCAATATTTAATAAGAACTCATCCGAATTTTTTCCAATACTTCTAATATTTTGATGGATTACTTTGAGGTTGTCATGACTTTTTCTTTCATTCAATGTGTTATTCAATATTTCAAGATCATCAATTACGAGTGTGTCCACCGCCACATAATTGCAGTCTCTGATATATTGATCCATAGAGGTATATTTTTCCTGTGTAGTTGTTAATTCAAGATGAACATAAAGAGTATAAATAAATTAAGACTTACATGAATATTCTAGTGATACTATGATCGAGCAACTGATCTCAAACTCTTAATTCTGTCTTTTTATTGTGGGGGATCGAATGTCTTTGTTACTTTTTTATTAGTTTCAGGTTTCGACGGAGTATTTTTCTCTTCTTTTTCTTGAGGGGTGTCCCTCGGTGTCACATCTTGGCCAGTATTTTGTTCTGTTGGATTTTTGTCTGTTTCTGATTGGATTACAGAATGGATGTTTCGTGAAGTTGGGGTCAACGGAGCACTTTGTGGTTTCCTTCCTGTAGTGTCGGCATTCTCTTCCCGTTCAAGTTCCTCTGCGGTATAAGCTCTGTTGTTGATATACAGCCTGCTTCCTTTTATATACGAGTTATCAGAATTATGTTGTCTTGCATTATTCAGGTGGTGCCTCAGTATTCTATTCTCACAGCGTTGTTTATATGTTAGATCATTTGAGATTCCAATGTTGGTCCCTTTTAACTTTTTGCAATTTCTAATAACTTTTTTCAAATATGAGACAAACTCAACTTTGACCGGGTTTTTATTCTTATTTCTTATTCTATACAAATTATTCAAATCTGATGCCTGGATGTCAACGTCCAGTTATTTGTTAAGTTCTTTACAGACGGCTGGTGCCGATACTTCCTGAGAGTCTCCCAGCCCGAATACAATGATATTATTTTTCTTACAAGTTACTTCCAGTGCTTAGATTTCATCATGTTAAATTTTATTTTCAATTTCCACGTTGTTTACTCGATAGTTGAGTTCTTCTATCTTCATTAATAGTTTGGCTTCAGACGCCACAACGGCAGATTTGAGTTCATTTCGACTTTTTACAATTTCCTCTCTTAATATTTTCACCACTTTTTTCCATTCACTAATAATTCTTTGAAATTTTAGCTCGAAATTCTAGCGTAGTCGCCTTTATTTGGTTAATATTAAGATATTCTTATCAGACCATCCGAGATACGGAAGATTCCCAAGGTGTTATTTGTTATGATTTATATTGTCTTGTATTGTCAGAAACAGTTTATTGTTTCAATATCTCACTATTTTCTTCAATCACATGTTCTGTTGATGGTTTATATTATATTATTTACACACTTCAGAATTTTTAGGGATTTATTTCCCACATCGATATAGTAAGGATAGTCGGACTCACAGCGATACGTCTATTCGGTTGAGCACACATAAATAGTTCAATTTCATAGTGCTTTAGTTTAGTTCAATTGTTATTTGAGTATTCTGTAGCCGTGGGTTTTGTGTTGTGTGTCATATATGTTGATTCGGTTTATGTTTTGGCTTGAAATGTGAAATATATTTGTAGCATTGCTGGATCATCTATCACACTTCGTGTTGCATCCTTTTTTTAGCACAAGATAACTAATTTTCAAAAAACAAGGAACAAAAAAAAACAAAAATTCAAACATAATCGGTATGTTGTTGAGGTTCAGAGAAGATTCCTCTTCTTACGCCCTCTTAAAGTTAGGTTATTACCAAAAGATATGCTGCAAACCGAACTTCAAAGCCTATGCGTTCAGTCGAACTTGCGAAGTTTATCGCAAACGGCAAATTCAACCCAACATTCGTACCAAATTGCCACTCGGTCAGCGAATTGATAAAGAATGCATCTTTAGTGAATCTTTGAAATGCAGTGTTATACGATTTCTGAATATCCCTACTACATGATCCCCTCCAGGAGTCATACGTTTGGAGTGTTGGCATCCCTCACATAGGTGTACGGTCGAATTGGTGGAATATAATGTTTGTTGAATACGCAAAAAATATTCTTACATTTTTGATTTATCAAGGGATTCTAATATAAATTTTTTTTCATTTCGTTAGTTTTTCTTGTTGTACATAGCGTAACTCAATCAATGCTACAATTAGTAAAATTTTGCTTCATTCGAAGCAAAACGACATATACATAACCTTACGAAAACGTCTTAATGGCGGTGCTCATGCTCATAAAAGTGAGAGCATTCGTTCAGGCTTTCAGTGAATAAAAAAATACAATTTATTGCAAAATCGCTTTCAGTTGAATCAGTACGAGAAAACACTACAATTGTAAAAGGTTCAATTTCTTATGATCAAAAGCCAATCCATACTGCCATAATCTGTAGAAGGCTTTCGCCACATCCAAACGAATGAGATATGTGGAATGATTATTCCGAAATCCCACTGTCTTGAATTCGGTGAACGCCAGTGGTAGTATTTCGGTCGACTGTTTTTTTCTGAATCCAAATTGTTCGGCATTTATAAGATTCAAGATTCAATGTATTAGCCTCATCATTCACCCTCTTGGCGGACACTAGTTTAACTATTGTTCCTAAGGTCGGTGGTGAGCTAATTGGCTCGTAGTTTTGCGGAAACTTCGTTTAATGGTGAGTGCTGCTATTCCCAGAATATCTCATCGCAATGCCTATCCCTAAAAATCAGATGGTTGCGGTGCAGATGGCTCCCTCTATGCCAAATGACCACCTCTGATCTAAAAATGCCCTAAGAAGATAATCCGGCCACATTTTTTGTTTATCCAATGATATTCGTTGAAATTATCAACGAATGCACAGTCGGGCAATCGGAGTTTGAAATAAAAAGTCCAATTTGTGATAACGTACCCATCTGAGTACCATCAACAAAATTCGCGCAGTGATCTATCAAACTGCTGACGTTCCAATTACGAACTCGAAACGAATTTGCATGAAAGTTATGAGACTTCAGCGAAAAAAGACCGATACAATGTAGAACGTTGAATTTGAATCTCTTCCGCGAGTGGCAACTGAAGTAGTGTGAAGGGGATTCGCAAACATAGCCTAACGCATTCAACATCTTCGCATAAGGTGAGAGGATTTTGAAGGGTTTCGAATAAAATCTGAATTTATGATGATGTCGCGGAATACCTGGCAGCAATATTGGATTTGGTTGTGAGCAGGATTCAAAGCTAGTTGAGTATGCGGTGCAAATGAAACGAGGTGAAGGATGGGGGAGAAGTGCGTCAGCAAAGGTCAGGTTTATGTTTTCCGCGCATCGACTCATGAAATCATTGAACCCCTCGTATTTTTATGGTTTTCTGTAATCTGAACAGTATAGATAGATGAAATAGAAAAAAAAAAGTCTCGACCGATTTGGTCAGGAAAAAAAAATTACGAAAAGCACTGCCGTGAAGGCAGGAGCTTTTGAGCGCTCGTACATGCACCTTGTAGGTGGATTCGCATTTTCCAGTTTTAGAAATCAATTGAAGGAATTTTCGACAGTTGTCAAAAAAATTCTGAAACTTAGGCGAAACTCCATACTTCATGTGATCAATTTTTTTTCGATAAATCGCTATAATTTTCTACGGTATCTATGGTCCTGTTGATGCGATCTGGACATAATTATGAAGGTAGTTCGTTATTTATTTACGGAACCCCTAGTCTAATTTTGCTCATTGATGAACGTAATCGCGATATTCGCGATCCAAACCCACCCTGAAAATTTCAAAATCCTAGGCCTTTTCGTTCAAAAGTTACAATTTTCTATGGTTTCTATGGTTCTGGTCAAGCGATTTGGACGAAATATTGCTTTAACATATCATTCTCGATTAAAATACAAAATTTCATCTCGATTGAATCCGCAGTTTCGAAATTATCGAAAAAGTAAATTTCAAACGACCGTATTTACGGAACCCCTAGTTAAATTCTGCTCATTGTTAAACGTGAACGCGACATTTCAGATCCACACCTATCCTGAAAATTTCAAGTCCCTAGGCCTTTCCGTTCAAAAGTTATGATATTCTATGGTTTCTATGAATCTGGTCATGTGATCTGGAGAAATGTAGCTTGAATATATCATTCTCCATTAGTACACAAAATTTCGTCACGATCGAATCTGTAGTTTTGAAATTATCAGGAAAACTAAATTTCAAATGACCATATTTACGGAACCCCTAGTATAATTTTGCTCATAGATGAACGTGATCACGAAATTCGAGATCCACGCCTATCCTGGAAATTTCAAGTCCCTAGGCGTTTCCGTTCAAAAGTTACAATTTTCTAAGGTTTCTATGGTTCTGGTCATGGGATCTGGACAAAATTTCACATGTAGCTCGAACACCTCATTCTCCATTTGAGTGCACAATTTCATTTCGATCAAATCTGTAGTTTTCAAGTAATCAGGGGAACAAAACTTTGAACGGCCATATTTACGGAACCCCTGGTGGAATTTGGCCTATTAACGAACTTAATCGAGGCATTCGGGAACTGAACCCACACTGAAAATTTCAAGTCTCTAGGTTGTTCCGTTCGAGAGTTATCGTGCTTACGGCCGGCCGGCCGGCCGGACGAACGGACAGACTCGAATTTCCCGACGGATTCGTCATCAGTGAGTCGAACATAGTCGATTGAGACCATTTTCGGCTAAAAATTCGAAAAATACAGACATCATGACGAAATGATAGCCCTCGTGTAAGTAGTACGAGCGCTCAAAAACGGTCATAAAAATGCATTGGCACGACACTAGTCATCAAAACTTCAATCATTGATTCACACAATCGGACCAGTTGAGATGGTAGCAGATGCGTCATCGACGAAAAGTATCATTGTGCTAACTTTCCTACGTTGATGATCAGGAAGGTCATTTATGAACACTAAGTCCCAAGTACTCCTAACTGCGAAACTTCCACTTTTTTCGAGCGCTCGTTTTACTTACACGAAGGCTTTATCATTTTGTCACGATGTCTGTATTTTTCGAATTTTGAGCCGAAAATGGTCTTAATCGGACAAGGTTCGACTCACTGATGCACCAGCGGAATATATCATTGTTCGTACAAATCAAATCTGCAGGTATCAAATCCGCCCGTTAGTAAAATACTGCATTTCAGACAAATCTGATCTGGCGCGTTTTTTTTTTTAGTCAGGGGGAATCCTCATGGACAAACTATCTCCGATAGATACAACAGTGTGAGACTTCGTGTGAAGCACGACCTGCTCGAACTAAACCTAACCTGCTGTTTTAGATTCCGGGCATTTATTACCTATTAACCTTTTGACTGTTCTTGTTCGTATCTCTATCACGATCTTTGTCGTGTGATAATTGTGTTACCTATGAATTTGAATTTCATAAGAGTCACTTCTTCTGGATAATTTAAATTGAGATTACTCAATTTCTGTTCCTACGTAGTTCTCTGGGTCTTTCCGGTCTTTTGTCATAGGTGGGTATCCTAACCACATCTTCTGCGGGGTTGTAGTCAACTAGTCTTCTTAGCTCATCATTTGGGTGTTGGCTTGCTTTTTCAAATATCTTCTTTGTCTTCGTTTCAAGGAAATCTGTGACAGTTTCCCATTCTAAGTCTCTGTTGGTCTGGCGCGTGGTCTTTCAGTTCACCTTAAATACTACGCGCCAAATCAGATCTATCGGTAATGTAGGATTTTACACCACTAACCGACGGATTTGATACCTCGAATCATGCATGCAGATCTGGCACGCGTGTTGGTATGTTAATCAATGGACAAGGAAAGATTTAGTTCTTCCGATCTGGATCTGTCGAATCAAATTTCTACGTATCAGAACTGTACCTACGGATAATTCGCCCGTGTATTGAAGGATATAATTTGAAAAAGAAGAAGAATGGAGAATGATATATTCAAGCTACATGCAGAATTTCGTCCAGATCGCATGACCAGAACCAAAGAAAATTATAACTTTCGAACGGAAAGGCCTAGGGACTTTCAGGGTAGGTGTGGATCTCGAATGTCGCTGTCACGATTATCAATGAGCAAAATTATAGTAGGGGTTCCGTAAATATGGCCGTTCAAAATATTTTATTTCCTGATGTTTTCGAAACAACTGATTGGATTGGAATAAAATTTTGCACATAGATGAAGAATAATGTATTCGATTAACGTGACGAAATTTTGTATTTTAATGGAGAATGATTGATGAAAAGCTAATTTTTTTCCAGATCGCATGACCAGAACCATTTTTGATTCCAACAAATTATTGAATAAAAAATCCTTATATTTCTGTAATAGCTGATTCGGCATAATTGACGAAGAGCTGATGTCATTTTTTTGACAGCTCTCAAACATTTCTTCAATTGGTTTATTAAACTGGAAAATGCGAATCTACCTACAAGGTGGATGAACGGGCGCTCAAAAGCTCCTGACTTCTTGGCAGTGCTTTTTATATTTTTGTTTAGCAGGAGTTATCCACCTTTTATTATGGTTCGATGTGACAATACTGTAATGGGGCCCACACACACTGAAACATGTTGCTTTGCAAGTATCGACTCTAATGTTTCACGATACAAGTTTCAGTGTGTGTGGTTCTTAATCACGTATCTGGTATCAGTTGCGGTTTCAAGCGATACAGAGTCTGGAATCCCATTCGGATCGGCGAGCGATGAGGCAGAATCGGTGATACTGATGCAAGTTTCAGTGTGTATGGGGTTGCATCGATGCGAAGACGAGAGACGATATTGTTGAGGTTACTAAGATTATTATGCCTATTTGTTGTGGTTACTATGGATTTGAACGATGTCAACAAATACATATTGTTATTATTGATGTGGTTTGTATCGAGTTGGTTCAGGCATCGCAACATGTTTCGATGATAGTGGGCGCTAATGCAACTGATGCAAGTTTCATGAATCCTGGAGTCGATACCTTGTATCGCAGCATGTTTCAGCGTGTGTATGCCGTCTAAAGGATAGCATTTATCAAGCAGGAACACAATATCCTGCATAATTTTCGTCTTCTGGAATTTCGATTGGACTTTGTGCTAGGGGCATAACAATATTCAAGTGATAGGGCCCTATGCTCTCCGAAATGTGCTTCTAAAACTGTGGCTCTACAAGAATTCATGTTGGCATTTGTCAAGATGTAATCGACCTTTGAAACAGAAGTGAGTTACAATCAAACCAAAACAATATAATAAATCACAAAAAAGATTCATTAGTCTACAACTGTTCTTCAGGAAATCTACATTAAGATCACCACACAAAAATATTTCGTCAGTCAAATTTGCAGCAATATTGTGTGACATGATAGGTATTTTTTCTAGAAATATCTGGAACTCACCTGTAGACACTTGAAAAGCTTCTTTTGAAATCTATGTTATTAAGCTAAATGGCACATACTTCACACTCCATTACAGCCGAGCTTTTGGAAACACCCAGATCAAAAAGATCATATCAGAAGACCACTCCTTGAGTTCCACCATGCCTCCTCATAGAATTTTTTCTTGTAAGATTCACGAGTGGGTCGTGCAATAGTTGAGAGATTCATCGATATATAGTAATCACTGATTTTCATTACAGTGCCAATTATATGAACTAATCCGATGAGTTTACTCAACGATAAGTAGTCACTATATTACTATATTGCTCAAAATTTTGTTTTGAAAGTGTATTACATTTTTTTATCTAGTAAGTATTTTTACACGTGATCCAAATTCACAATCACAAATCTTTATGGTGTTGAGAACTTATATGGTTTATAGATTTAGTGAGCCTCACAAAATTGACTACTTTTTATAAAGAGACAAAGCGAATTTGGTAACAATATAATGGAAGCGGTAATCGGTATTTATTATAAAAGTACAAAACAAATCATATGTTATGGAAAATATTGATTTTCTTCTTTCGAGAGATATGTATTATTTTTGGTTGATTATCGAAAGAGAGGAGATTAAATCGATTCAATGATCAACTAGGAAAAGTCAAACAAATTTCAGTGAATGCCAATTCTAGAAAGGTTTTTTATACATCCCTAGGTGAACCCGTCGGCCTACTACTTTTCATCTGGTATGTGGTTACATCTGTAGGGATAAGAGAAATTTCAAAGACCTGGCAAAAGTATAATACAAATTTCGTTTATTTAAAACATAATTTTACATTTATCTAGTTTTTGAGAATAGAACAATTATGAATCTACGGAATCTTAATCTAGATAATTCTAATTATTCAGATTCATTTCGTGACTGAAGGGGTGCCTCATTGAAATGCTCGGAGGTACAGTGTGATGTTGAGCCTGTCGAAGTAAAATTGGTCTGTGACCACTGATATCGATGTTGGTTTTGGGATGGTATAGGTTGAAACCAATGACTCTGGTCAGTTGTGGTCAGATTCAGTTTGCCTTTCAGGAACTGTAGTGAATACAATTTGAAATCCATGTTATCAGCAGGTGTCAACTGTTTCAAATATGGCAACAAACTCAGCAAGAACATCCTGTCTGGATCATTTTGATCATATAGTGTTGAATTAACCTGCCTGAATTCTGTCGTATACCGAAAATCTACATCGTCTTCTCCATCAACTCCTTTCCTCTTCTTAGTGTACTCGGGCCGCTCTGGAGTTGAAGCCAATCGATCTTCAATATCGGTCACCGTTGTGGCTTCTTCGTCTTGCAAAATTTCATCGGTTTCACATTTAACATCATCGCAAAAAGAAGAAATCTGGTTCGGTGATTGTTGTTGTACATTGCCAGAAGTTTCCTTTGGTTCGGAAAATTGATCCAAGAATGACATTGAATTATAGTAGGGCCATTTTATTGTCGACACGGACCCGGGATATTTATTCTTTTCAGTCCTCTTGACGCGCATGTAGTTACAACGTAGTTGATGCCATTTCTTCTTCACTAGATCCTCTGTAGATGTTATTAGTGAAAATATTTCAGGATACAATAAGAGGGGTTATGTTAATACAAAAATATCTAGATTATTTCCATCGAGAATCGGTAGCTATTCCTGAGTGTTACCTACTTCTACCTTTATGCGAATGACGATAAACTGCGTGAGTTTTCTCTCGTCCATTATCATGGACCTACACACCGAAATTAACAATAACTTAACCATTAATTTCGAATATTGAATATTTAATCCCCCTAAAACTTCAACCTATATTGTTGTTCAACCCTACACTCACAAAACCAATTGAAATATAAGCGATTTTCGATCATTTTATGCAACCCTTTTCAACCTTACAGGCGTTCACGATGAATAATGAAACAATAAACAATTTACCTGGAATTCCGAAATCTTCTCCGATTCCTCTCCAAACACTAGCAATGAGATTTCTGTTACTGTGATCCTTGTCATTCGAATCATAAATTGCCCTGTGTTTTTTCACTTTCATGATTAAAAGTTCCACCTTATTGCTATTCGTAAGTTGATCCATAATTGACTGACGCTGAATGATTTTGACAGACCGAATCACATAGAACCTCGAACCGAGGTTGATTGAAGCGGATACGACCGGTTTGAAGGCGTAACAAAGCCAGAATGTATCTGAGTGGAGGGGCAGCAGGCTTGCTGCGTCAGATTCACCCAGACTTGGATTGATTTCGGTTGATTCAGATCCGTTTAGTCAGTTTCAGTTTCTCACACTTCGAGGTCGAATCAAGAGTTCGATTTAGTATTCAGTAAAAGTTTAGAGATGATTTACTTCGAAATTTTGTTACCGATTTCTACTACTCCGATATGCTTTAGTATGGGTTTCCAATGATAAACGAATTAGAACTAAGAAACAATGGCAACATCGCAAAAATTCGAATTGTGTCAAAACTGACCCGAGAAACGTTATAATGCGCGCACTCTGTTCGGATCGGAATCATATTGTTAGATATTACAATAACTGTTCAATTCTTTACGTCAATTATGGCGAAATTAAATTTTTGAAAAATAATTATTTTTATTTCAATTTCATGATTTATAAAAAAAATAATATATGCCGACCTTATCATTCATTCATTCTTTATATGAATGAATGAATATTAAGGTCGGCATATATTTTTTTTTTTTAATTTATTTGCATTTCATACCTATTGTGGGTACATACGCTTTCGTATTTAGGTATATTACGAACCAATTTTTTTTTTCGATAATTCTCTAAAATTTTATACAGTATCTATGATCTTGGTAATGCTATCTGGACAAAATTCCACACGTAGTTTGAATACATCATTCTTCATCTATGTACAAAATTTCATACCAATCCAATGAATAGTTTCGAAATTATCAGGAAAAAAATATTTTTAACGGCCATATTCACGGAACCCCTAGTCTGATTTTGCTCATTGATGAACGTAACTGAGAAATTCGCGATTCGAATCTACCCTAAAAATTTTAAGTCCGTAGGCCTTTCCGTTCAAAAGTTATAATTTTTTTGTGGTTTCTATAGTTCTGGTCATGCGATCTGGAAAAAATGTAGCTTGAATATATATTTCTCCATTAAAATACAAAATTTCGTCACGATCAAATCCGTAGTTTTGAAATTATCAAGAAAACTAACTTTCAAACGACCATATTTACGGAACCCAAAGTCTTATTTTGCTCATTTATAAACGTGACTGCGATATTCGAGATCCACACCTATCCTGGAAATTTCAAGTCCCTAGGCCTTTCCATTTCAAAGTTTTAATTTTCTATAGTTTCTATGGTTCTGGTCGAGTGATTTGGACAAAATTTTGCACGTATTGTAACGTACCCAGCTAGGGTAGGTTCGCTCAATCGTTATGCAGTCGAGGGATGGTGAATAATACACCAAACACTCGTCAAAGGTTTATTGGTAACATCTAGGGACTCTCATCTGAAGACTCTTCTTTAGCCAAGATGTTAATATGTTTATATATTCAGGATTGTTACATGTTTAATCAAATGTATCAAAACACCTTCGAGAATCGATAACATGATTGATAACATTACATATTATCGTAAACACATTTGTTTACGTTTTGAGCACGCTTTGCCGACAAAGCGAGGTAACAGATATTGCAACTCAAGATCGTTAATATACAGAGTGTTCGTACTGATACATACTACACCTTTCCCCTTTGAGAGAAAAAAAATTTTTCTATACAAGTATAAAAATTTTTTTTTGACTTCTCTATAGCTTATATATACGTTATACATAATTTTAATGGAACTTACATATACAAAGTTTACATACCTAATCTAAAATTTACATCAGTCTTTTAATTCTAATCACTGGTTAGTAATCGTTACTCGTTATGGAAAATACGGTTTCACTCTGTTCTTGTGAATTTCTTTGAGTTTGTTCTTGTCCGTTTTCACAATACTGTTTGGGTTTCGCACTTCCACTTTTTCGTAGGGACCGTTAAATAAGGGGTCAAGTTTATTCTCACTGTTCTTATTATTCAAGAGCACCTTATTTTCTACTTTATAGTTCATTTCATTACAATTTCTGTCGAAATTCTCTTTTCTTTTTAATTTTGTCATCACCAAGTTTTCTCTAGCATCTTTTCATGCCGTTTGTTACCTATATTTTAGTTCTAGAGGATAGTTGTCAAAATTGTAGATTGGATCTACTTGGCTTTTTAAATTTTGTGGAAATCTACTAGGTTTTCCGAAAACAAGTTCGTGAGGAGTATAGCGAGTTGAAGAGTTCACGGTATTGTTGTATGTAAAGCACCAATATGGAACCCAATTACTCCAGTTGTTACTTTCCTTAGCTGCGTACATACGAAGGAATGCGAATTTTCAAGCGCACCTAGTGTTTCGTGGTGATAAGCTGTTGAATTGAATTGCTTTATTTTGAGCAATTCGCACGATTCACTAAATATTCTTGATAAGAATTCTGTGCCTTGGTCTGTAACAACTTCAGAAGGTATACCATACCATAAAACAAAGTTTTGAACAAAAGATTTCGAAACTGTTTCTGCCTCTTTGTTTGGTAGTGGGTAACACTCTACGAATTTGGTCAAGTCGCATTGAATAGTGAGAATATACTTTTTATTTCCGATATCCGTAGGTAATGGACCTACGAGATCTAAAAAAACTTTCTGAAAAGCAGACGAAGCTGTGGTGGTGATTGCCAAAGGTTCCTTCCTAGGTAAGGAATGTTTATGACGTTGACAATCGTCACACTTCTTTACAAATTTTTCAACGTCAGATCTTAAACCTTTCCAAAAATACTCTCTTTTGATATTGTTGAACATGCGTTCGATACCTGCATGTCCACCGATTGAAAGCATATGAAAATCGTTCAGAATAATTTGCCTTAATTCTGTGTCTTCTATTCGCGTTACATCTCTTATTATGTTAATCTTCAAGGATGTTACTAGAATTTCATTTTTACAATTTGCCAACATATTCAAAAATTTTATATTGCTAGCTAGCTTTATGAAACTCAACCGTTTCTAGGACCTTGCGTTCGAGAGTTATCGTGTATACGGACAGACGGCCGGACGGACAGACAGACTCGAATTTTTCGACCAGGGGTTCCGTGAAAATGGCTGTTCGAAATTTTGTTCTCCTGATTACTTTGAAACTACAGATTCGATCGAGATGAAATTTTGCACTCGAATGGAGATTGAAGCTACATGCAAAATTTTGTCCAGATCTCATGACTAGAACCATAGAAACCATAAAAAATTATAACTTTCAAACGGAAAGGCCTAAGAACTTGAAATTTTCAGGATAGGTGTAGATCTCGAATGTCGGGGTCACGTTCATCAATGAGCAAAGTAAGACTGGGGGTTCCGTAAATATGCTCGTTCGATATTTAGTTTTTTTGATAATTCCGAAACTACGGATTCGATCGTGACAAAATTTTGTATTTCAAAGGAGAATGATACTGTCGAGCTACATTTTGTCTAGATCGCATGACCAGAACACTAGAAACCATAGAAACCTATAACTTTCGAACGGAAAGGCCTAGGGACTTGTTATTTTCAGCGTAGGTTGAGATCTTGGATGTCGCGGTCACGTCACATGAGCAAAATAAGACTACGGGTTCCGTGAATATAGCCGTCAAAAATTTTTTTTTCCTGATAATTTCGAAACTACTGATTGGATTGGAATGAAATTCAGCACATACACTTGGGTGCAATGGAATCGGCCCACCTAAAATTCTACACAATTTCAAATAAGTATTTCTCGGAATCTGCTAGTCGGATTTTGATAATTTTTTTTTTAAATTGTTAGTCAACAGTCGGTGATAATGTTGTGTTAAGATACTTTTGTTTGCAATCGAATTTCAGCATATTCGGGGTGCAAGATTGAAAAGAAGTCTTATTCCTCAACTCTGATACACCCTGTGGATAAAAGGCACCGCAGCAACGAATGCCAAATGGAACCGGACTGAATTACTATCTCTTATGGTCGTTTTGTTCTTTTAATCATGTATTTATCTCTTTTATAACGGAAATTACAGTGATTCGAAACTGTGCTGACACCGTGGAAGCCCCGTGAGAAACCATTGAAACATCAGGTTTTTCCTCAAACTAAATTATTTTAATAGCGGGTATGACGTCCTCCCGCCCCAATAATATCCCGCATACGATTAGGTATACTTCTAATTAAATTCACTATTGTTTCTTGTCAGATGTTTCGCCACTCTTCCTCTACTGCAACACAAAGCTTCGGGATTGACGCTGGAAAAGGCTCGTAGTTTATTCCACAAATTCTCAATGGAGTTCAGGTCAGGACTGCCCGGTGGCCACACCATAACTCGAAAATCGACTGTTGCAATGTAGTCTCTGACAATTCTCGAAGAATGTGTTCTTTTTGTAAGTTTGTTTGAAAGTTTTTTCCCCAGGCAGAAATAATAGAGATAAACACACGATTAAAAAAACAAAATAACCAAAAAAGATGGGACTTCAGTTTGACTCTTTTTGCCGCGTTGACCACAGGGTGTGTCAAAGTTGAAGGAAAAATCTTCTTATCAATCTTGCACCTCGTATATACTGAAATTAAAGTGTAGACATAAATATCTTAGGATAACATTATTGCGAATTATCGAAACAAAAATTAGTCGCCTAAAGCACTGACGTGAAGTCTGGAGTTTCGCCTCAGATTGATATTTTTTTCGACAGCTGTCAAAAATTTCTTCAAATGGTTTCTAAAACTGGAAAATGCGAATTTACCTACAAGGTGCATGTATGAAAGCTCAAAAGCTCCTGCCTTCACGGCAGTGCTTTTTAAAAATTTGTGTATATCGAATGGTATTACTTGACGTGAGGAGGTACATTTCTGAAATATGTCCGCTTGTGGAAACGCGTTACTTTACTTGGCATGCTTAGATTTATATGAGGTAATATTTTTCAAATAATCCTGAGCTATAAAATCGTTGAGGTTAGAAAGATATGGTACCTTTTAGCATCTTCTTGACAAATATTCCTACGGAGCTCTGAATATTCAAAGAAATCTCTTTAAATTTTGGTTGGGATATTTCTAATTTTCCACCTTCTTGACAAATCTAACATGAAAGTCCCAAATTGCTCAGAGTTTTCTTCTTGGAAGGTTCAACACAAGTCCATTCAGATCTAGTGTTGCTTGAAATATTCATTTCGGAGGAAAGGTAGCAAATAGTATCCCCTCAAATAGCAGCAAATAAGCACGACATTAGGAAATAATAAAATTATATTGCAACACACATAAATAAACATACAGGAACGTAAAGTTGATCAGACTCAAAAGAATTCTTATGAATGAATTGATCCATAAGGTCGTTTACTTTTATTCCGATAAGCGTTTATTCCGGTTTATTCATAAAGTACGGCTCCGCATCTCCGCGTTCAGTCGCGGCTAATCGGATGTAATAGCACCAATTGGAATTTGGGGAAAACCATCTAAACCTTCGGTTTCTGAGAAAGACCCTTTATATTAAGCACATTTTTGATTTTCGCCACAATTTCCGAGTAAAATGGAACGGAAAATAATGGTGAATATGACTTTTCAGGGCAAGCGATTATATCTTGAGGAAAACCATACAGGCACATTGGATCCGACTCTTTTGATAATTGAAATGAAATATTCCTGAATCGTATATTTCGAAAAATAATTGTTTCAATATTAGTCACTTGAGGTAGATGATTATAAATGAAAAAAAAAGTTTGTGAATTTTTGGAAAAATGCCCCCCATAACTACCTACACTACACACATTTTTTGACGACAAGTTGATTTCGCATTATTAGAATGTAGGTGATGATACTAAGTGGTTCATACATTTTAGCAATGAAGTATATACTCCGTTTAAGAATTATTGACATCTCGGTTGGCTGTGAAAAATCGAATTTAAGTTGGTAATAGACTATTCAGTAATATTTTGGGTTGCTGAATTCAGGTTGGTATAGGAATAGCACTAGCATTACCCATAGAAATCTTGCTCTGATGATTTTATCGAAGATATTGGTGAATATGTAATTATAAAAATTTGCTCTGAATTTGAGTATTTTTTGTCTTATGCTATTAAAATGGCTGGAATTGACCAGGATTCATCGCGCCTAACAAGAGAACGCCAGGCAGTTTGTCGGTGTTACTTCGAGTTTTTCGAAGATTTGGCATATATTTCCGCTAGTGTTTCAGGTAAACTGTTATTCACCGACTCAAAGTGTATTCTGATTGATCAATGTCTCTTAAATTTTCAGATTTCACCAAGCCCTGTCCGTAGAATATTAGCATGTTATTATAGCCTGGAATTAGCAGTGGAAGAAAACCTGTGCGATACGATTATTCCTTCAAAGCGACAGTGAATTACTTTGTTTTTGCTTGAATTAAAAACAATGAATATATCAGTTTAAATATTCTTTTCGAACTGGCCAAAGAGCACCTAGATTTCAATTGATCGAAGTCAACATTATATTATATCATAAAAAAATTGGATACAAATACAAAAAAGTTGATCGAAGGAAAATTCTTATTGATAAACAGAAAAATATAATAAAAATAGTACGATATTGTGATGAATACCGAGAATACATGGAACAAAACGTAAAATTCATTTATCTAGATGAAATTTGGATATTCGAAAACGGTATTCAAATTCGTCAGTGGACACTAGAAAAGAATCCAAAAGGTATGCTGAGTATATTCAAGGGTGAAGGCAGAAGGTGCACTATTTTGAATGCTGGAACAATTGATGGATTTTTACCTGGATGTGATCCGATTCTTGACAGTGGTATTAATGATAAGGATTACTATGAATGTTGAATTATTTCATAAATGGGTTATTGGAAAGCTTCCCTGCAACAGGATGCCCATCAATAGGATTATGTCAGCTTATTCAATAAACACATCCAAATCACTACACTACGTGGAAACAAAGTTTTCAATGATATTTTTATGTTTGCTCTTGTATCATTCATAGATATTTCAAGTTTATTTATTATACCTATACTGTATGGTACCGTGTTCACATTCCCTCTGCTAATACACATGCTATATTGTTCCCAATTCAAAAGTATACTGAATAATTGTAAAATTGCTCATCAATTATAATATTTTCAATAATTCATGGACAGTTTTAATGAATGAAAATAAAAATTGACTTTCTTAAAGTAGTAGTGTTCTTTCATACTGATTCAACTGATGGAACTTATGTGATTTAAGTGAAAGCGATTTTGCAATCAGAACACATTCATTCACTTGAAGCCCGAAAGAATACGCTCACTTCCATGACAAATTTCAAATTTTGACTTTACCAATGGGATCTAATTGAAATACGAAATTTCGCGATCAGAATAATCACTTTGGAGTTGTGGAAGGGGGAACTGATTGAAAACGAAAGAACGATCGCTTGAACTGATCTATGTGATTAAACTTACATAAATCACTTCGCTCAGTACGAAAGAACATTACTATTATTCAACACCGAGCAATAAATAATTCACAAAGTTGGTTCATATATTGATAGTTCGGAACAAAGTTCATGTCAAAATTCTTCATGTACTACATAGATTCTTAATTTTTGTTTCTCTCTTATTTCTTAATACATTATGACGTTTATTCCAATCCATTCTTTTGGCCCTGTGCTTGAGAAGTATCCAAAAATTTTTTTCTGTTGCACCACTAGCTACCTGCTAGAATTCCATTAATTATCCTTCTTAAATCCTGACATTAAATGGTCCTCTTATAGTTATATGGTTAGAATTTTGCAATTTCCAATACCAATAAATATTGCATGGTCCTGAGTGGAAATAAATATTTATTTGAATGATCTTCAATTTTCCATGGTTGACTTTTATATGAACGATAAGTTCAGATAATTTCATATGAAAGCATTCCACGATATTTTTGCGCTTTCAAACCTGAATTCCCATGTTTGAACTGCAATCGAAATATTCCGGCTTAATTATTCGATAATTCGTATACTCAACACTTTTCTAGGTTATATTTATGTTCCATTTCTATGATGAAATTTAGTTACTTTTTAGTAACTAGAAATAAAGCCTCGGCTGGACGTTCATGGCCTGCTTCGATGTCAATAATTCTTGAATGGACTATACATGAAAATCTGTGTTGGAGCTCGTTTCATGCCTTGTGAACACTACTTTATATATGGACGGGGTGAGGGAAACAGGGGCCTCTGGTATCTATAGTGGAATTGCGAGTGGAGTGGTGTATTATGTACCTGCTGACCTGAACAATTTCAACCAGGAATTCCACACCCACATAATGAATGATTCGAACAATTTTCAATTGCTTCTGTGTATCATCCAAGTGTAGGTATCTGCAGACCTGATCCAGTTCTAACGAAAAATCCCAAACACTACAAATAATGAATGATTCCTAGCAATGATTCTATAGTCTATATAAATATCAGACATAAAGGTCGTTCCCAATATGGAAGTTCGAAAGGTTGTTGAAAAATATCGAAGTTTTTTCAATTAATTCATTCCATATAAAACCCTCCATTTCTTTGAACAATTTGCATTTCAAGCACTAATTCTAATAATTTCCAATTGATTCTTTTGATGCAGTTGGGAGGTTCTGACTTCTGGTTTTTGAATTGAGATAATAGTGGGACATTGGATGTATTGAAATTATAGAGACTCGCATTCTGATAGATGTTATTGGAATAATGTTAAATTGGGTAAGGTGTGACTACACTAATGAGGATAATTAAAAAGAGCTTTCACGGCGTTCAATAACAATTGATCGTGTATGAAGGCTTCGCGTCGAGCAGACACTTGACCCGTAAACCATACAAAGACACAAACGCTGCAAATTTAACACAAAGATCAATTAATTCCCATATTATAGCTCTCTCTATTCCTTCAATCGATTTACCTAACGAAATGTTGAAATTCTTGAATGGTTTTGTTTTTTTGTTTATCTTGAAAACCATCAATCGTAAAAAAAATTATCACTAGTAATACCACTAGAGGTGAAATTATTTCCGGAAATTTTTTCGAGCTCATGAATATTTTGAAAATATCTCTTCGACTCGGGATACTTTTCTAAAAATATTCATTAATAATATTATAAGCTTTAGCTTACGTGTCAACTCTGTATAGGTACGAATTACCTGAATAAATTTGATTTGATTTCTATGGTGATTACTTTTCAGTACCTACTTTCCATTTCAAATTCCAATGATGATAAGGTATGAGTTTACGAGGGTTTGAAATTGACATTATTATTTTATATTCGAAAATGATAGGGAGTTTTATCGAGGGAACTGTTAAAAACAAACTGAAATGGAGTCTGTGGACATAACTTTCAAAGATAAGTGTTAACCGTAAACTGTTGTCGTTGTCGTGTTGTCCATTAAATTCCTTTCGGTTTTTTTTAACAGTCCACACGACGTTCCTCCCCTTTATCACTTTCGAATAATAAGGATATCTATTCAAATATTCATAACAATGAATAGATAAACAATTACGACGAAATAATAGCCGTTCAAAATAATTTTCCTCCAGTTAAAGATATGAATATACAGGGTGTCTACTTTTAAAAGGGCCAAACTTCTGGGGTAGATCATATTTGAGATTTTCAACAAAAAATGTCATCTAACACATGGTCGAAATGTTGACGGTTATTCTTCAATTTAACTTTTTTTGATTTCACGGAATATTTCAAGTTTTTCCACAAAATCAAGTATACTTCAGTTATCCTTGTAGCCTTATTAAAGTTCACTACATAATCTGGAAACAACATTAAATTTGCTACAAGATAAGAATTTCTGTGTGCCAAAAAAAATTCATATTGCAGGCGTGGTAAGGAGATGAATATCGCGATTCTTAAGTGAACAAAACCAGTCATATTTTCCAATGTTTTTATCGATGAAAAATCAACATTAATGGAAGTGTTTCCTTTCCAGCTGAAAATACCCCATTTAGTTGGCTTTCGAATGACATATCAAGTTTTGTGCTTGCTGCTTGTCTTCTTCCCTGATGTCATGGCTAACAAGATGACAACGAAAAAGTCGAAATATTCCAAACCTAAATTTGCTCTATTTTGAAGCTCTGAATATTGAAGTAATTCTCATGGAAATCAGGAATTTATCTGTCGGTTTAAAAGAATTTGAAGGAATAAACTATATTTTAATAATACAGATTTCATGAAAACATGTAAAGAAGACAGACTACTACTACTTATAACAATTGTTCGAAATATCCACTGCCTTATTCATGCATTTTACACATAGTTTTTACACTGAATCTACACCCCTTCGAAGTTCGCAGCGTTTCTGACGCATTTCTTCACAACAAAAATTTATTATTTCGATCAGATCCTCTCGAGTCTGAACGCGAATTCGATATACTTCTTCTTTCAAGGTGTTCCAGACATAAAAATCCAAAGGCGTATGGTCGGGGTTCCTTGGTGGCTATCTTACTGGACCGTACCTCCCAATGAATTGCACCCCTAAATATTCATTCATCAAGTCTCGGTAGGTGAGGCTTCTTTTCGACAAGCAATAGAACTCATCAAAATAAGTCAATATACCAAAAAATATTCACCAGGGCCGAGTATTTCGAAATCAAAGATACCCGCGAATCTGAAAAATTCCCAGCTTGGATATGACTACACTAGACTGGAATCTAAATGCGTATTAATTAATAGCATCAGCGGTCAGTATACCGGAAATCATCTAAGAGAGTGTTATTCGAATTTCGCAAAGTTGGTGAAAATGCCGCACGTTTATTCAAATATTGAATTTGTTGATGATATTAATTTATGGTGAATCCAAAGAGAATGCCAGTGCGGCTGCCGGTTGTACAGAACAAGATTTCCGTTAAGAAATCACCGAGGAAATCACCCAAATTCGCGGATGATCACAAACGTGGTGCAGAGATGTAGAGGTACTAGTTGTTTGAAAGAATCCCGAGGAGTAAATTTTAGCAGGCTGTAACATCTCAAATGAAAGAAATCGAGGATCAGATTATGGAAAAAGTTGAGGATCAACCAACAGTTAGTACGAGATCCATAGACAGAGTCGTCCAAGTGAGCCACAGTGAAGTGGCAAGAAAAATTCTACCCCTACCATTTCCAGACAGGTCAAGCACTCCAAAAAGATCATCCTCAAAGAAAAGAATTCTGCATGTGGCTTTTAAATAACCTTTTAAATAAGATACCGTAGGAAATTCTAGCGGATTATCGAAAAAAAATTGGTCACCTGAAGCGGACATGAAGTCTGGAGTTTCGCCTAAGTTTCAGAATTTTTTTGACAGCTGTCGAAAATTCCTTCAATTGATTTCTAAAACTGGAAAATGCTAATCTACCTACAAGGTAGATGTACGAGTGCTCAAAAGCTCCTGACTTCACGGCAGTGCTTTTCGTAATTTTTTCACTAAGCTTCCAAGTTATCAGCTCAGTTTCGAAACACTGTAATTTCCGTGATAATAGAGATAAATACATGATTGAAAGAACAAAACGACTAGAATAGATGGTACTTCAGTCCGATTCCATTTGGCATTCGTTGCTGCCGTTCCTTTTATCCACAGGGTGTGTCAAAGTTGAGGTAAATCATCTTTTCAATCTTGCACTCCGTATATGCTGAAATTCAATTGCAAACGAAAGTATTTTAACACAACATTATCACCGACTGTTGACCTACAATTTGAAAATTATCAAAATCCGACTAGCAGATTCCGAGAAATAATTATTTGAAATTGGGTCAAATTTCAGGTGGGCCGATTTCATTGCACCCAAGTGTATAACAAGAATATCAGTTCGAGTGATATTTCGATCAATGTTCAATGTAAATAGGCATTCTGATTGCATTTTAATGTCACTAGATGTTTTCGACATTCGCCGATTCCACCCAATACTAGAATCGAAGCTAGACGAAAGGGAGCTAACATCACTAGTGTGCCAAAATGTTGAAATTACCAACATCGCAAAATTGCATCGCAAACAATAAAAACTTATGGTACTTATTTCGATCTATTCACATTTTGAATATTTCTAATCTAACTAACTTAATTAGGAATGAAAAATCTTATGATACTTCGATTCATCGATTTATTTGGTTGAGGAAACAAACTTCTTCGATAATTCCATACCATTCTCGTTTTTTTTTAACGCGAGATGTGAAAAGAATGTTCGATACTTATCCCCCTTGCGCCACATGACTGCTTTAATGGGTAAATAATAGCGTCAAATGACATGGAAATTCTGAATCATTTCCTTTCGAAAACACTCTCCAGCCTTAATGCATTGGGGTAGGTGGTCTAACGGCCGAGTTGAGTGGAAATATTTCATTCAATATGCTGTTTTCTTTTACACCTTTTCTCTTTACGTGAGGATTGAGGGAGAATTCTCGTTCAATTTCATGAAAAAATTGGCATTTAGCCGAAATTTCGAATTAGTTGTTGAAAAAAAAAATGATGCAAAGCACTGCCGTGAAGTCAGGAACTTTTGAGCGCTCGTTTATCCACCTTGTCGGTTGATTCGCATTCTCCAGTTTTAGAAACTAATTGGAAAGATTTTGACAGCTGTCAAAGAAAATTTCAAACTAAGGCGAAAATCCAGACTTCACGTCATTGCTCTAGGTGACCAATTTTTTTTTTTGATAATTCGCTATAATTTTCTTTGGTCTTGGTAATGCGATCTGGACAAAATTTTCCACGTAGTTTGAATACATTATTCTTCATCTATGTGCGAATACCAACCCAATATACAGGGTCTTTCACGAGGAACCTCACCCATATTTATACGGGAAACTACTGAACGTATTTTCATGAAATTCAGCACTTATAAGTATTTCACGATGCTGATGAAATCTAAATATTTTCAAGGCATGAGCACCTCCGGTTTTTCCGGAAATGACGTCAACTTCCGTTTTTCAAATTAGAACACCTTTTTTTATTGCAGAAATAGATTCCTTAGAAAATTTCAAGTTATTTTAATGTAACATTTTTCAGTTTTGGTTGGAAAATTCTCTCTGAGCGGGAAAATACGAAAAAAAAATCGAAAATAGAGCTCCGCTGAAACAAGAATATCTTCGAGGTTTTTGAATGGAAAATTTTCATTTTTGGGATTTTTCAAGATGTAAGATTGATGTATCCACTTTGAAAATTGAAATCGCGATTCATGATACAGGGGGTGAAAAAATCGCTTTCAAAGTTAGGGATGACAAAATCGTGAAAAATCAATTTTTTCAAATTAGAACCCCATTTTTTTATGGCAGATATTGAATCTACGTTAAAAAATAATGTGAGTGTATGCATCACACCCTTGCCCTAAAATGGATATTTTCTGAGTTATTCACAAAAAACTGTTTTTCGTCTCGAATTTTCAGCTATTTCTTTTCCCTTCACGCCAAAAAGATGAAATTTTCAGGAACTGTTATTTGAACCATGCTGTAGATTTTTCACCCCTTCTTGAAACCGACTTCAAGTTACTATTAGGAGAACCATGGCAAACTCTCGCAGTTATAACTAGAGAAGATGCTCAAAGTTTTGACCGTTAATTTCTAGACATTTATTTATACGTCTCAGGAATGCTTCGTGCGTTGCTCTTCTTATTTCATCGGGAGGAAGAGATCTGCAAAAGTCAGGGGAGTTGAGTAGACAATATTTCTTATCCTACCCCAAACATAATAGTCTAAAGGAGTTAAATCGGGAGAACGTGGTGGCCAAAGATGTGGACCATTGTTCGCCAACCATCGATCTTCAAATAGCCTGTAGAGGATATTTGACACATTGAGTGAATTGTGTGGAGGCGCGCCATCTTGTTGATACCATAAGTCATTATGGTTCTGTACTAGCGGCTCAATTATTTGAGTCAATATGTCAGAATATCTATCTCCTAAGGGAGAACATTCTTTAAATAATGCAAACATGTGTAGTGTTCTATCTTACCAGTTAAAGTCTCATCATAAATGTGAACATCGAGAATTGCATTATTTTTGATGGCGCAAAAAACATTGAAACTCCAGGTCTCTTGAAAGTTCCATTGTCTGAAGTGGTGGTTATTCTCTTCATCCCAATAATGACTGTTATGCCTATTGAAAGAACCATTCTTTCTGAATTTAGATTCATCTGTCCAAATTATACAGTCCAAAAAGTTTTCATTCTCTTGAAATCGAATCATCATAGCTTCGCAAAACTCTGTTCTCCTGACGAAATCAGTTTCCTTCAAATGCTGTACCCTATTGAATTTATATGGGTGCATATTATGTTTTTTTAATATTCTCCAAACACTCGATTGAGATAATCCCAGATCAATCTCGGCATCTTTGAGAGAATTTTGAGGATTCACACGAAAATATGCAAGAACTGTAATTTCGTTGTTCTCATCTTCTACTACACTTTTTTCTCTGTGTATAGTTTTCTTAACGAAAGATCCGACATTTCTCAAGTTTGTCATGGTTCTGTTAATGGTATCTCTCGTTGGTCTGGGTCGGTCAGGAAACCTCTCAATGAACAGTCGAATCGTTCTATCTACAACTTTATTACATTCTCCATGAAGTAGAATGAGATTTAAATAATCTTCATTGGTAAAATTAGGCATAGTGATCGATTTTATAACTTAATACGAATTATCACCAAATTTATAGTAAACACAAAATGCTACTGAATAAAGAGGAATTTGGCAGATGTAATTAATGATATCTATCATTAAAAAAAAAGAATGTAAAACATGGTAAGTTTTTGCATATGGTTCATAAGGAATTATTTATTTATCACTGGAGAGAAAACCGATGGCCGATTAGTTGAAATAAAGAGGTTTCCGATACAAATTCGAATCCAAATTCGCCATCTATTTAGGAACAACCTGTAACTTTTTTCTCTCGCATATTAGGGTAGTAAAATCTGGAACATGGTTTAAGTAACAGTTCCTGAAAATTTCATCTTTTTGGCGTGAAGGGAAAAGAAATAGCTGAAAATTCAAGACGAAAAACAGTTTTTTGTGAATAACTCAGAAAATATCCATTTTAGGGCAAGGGTGTGATGCATACACTCACATTATTTTTTAACGTAGATTCAATATCTGCCATAAAAAAATGGCGTTCTAATTTGAAAAAATTGATTTTTCACGATTTTGTCATCCCTAACTTTGAAAGCGATTTTTTCACCCCCTGTATCATGAATCGCGATTTCGATTTTAAAAGTGGATACATCAATCTTACATCTTGAAAAATCCCAAAAATGAAAATTTTCCATCCAAAAACCTCGAAGTTATTCTTGTTTCAGCGGAGCTCTATTTTCGATTTTTTTTTCGAATTTTCCCGCTCAGGGAGAATTTTCCAACCAAAACTGAAAAATGTTACATCAAAATAACTTGAAATTTTCTAAGGAATCTATTTCTGCAATAAAAAAATGGTGTTCTAATTTGAAAAACGGAAGTTGACGTCATTTCCGGAAAAACCGGAGGTGCTCATGCCTTGAAAATATTTTAGATTTCATCAGCATCGTGAAATACTTATGAGTGCTGAATTTCATGAAAATACGTTCAGTAGTTTCCCGTATAAATATGAGTGAGGTTCCTCGTTGAAGACCCTGTATAGTTTCGAAATTAGTCTAGATTTGCTTATTGATGAACGTGACCGCGGAATACGCGATCCAAACCCATCCTGAAAATTTCCATTCCCTAGGCCTTTCCGTTCGTAAGTTAAGATTTTCTACGGTTTCTATGGTTCTGATCATGCGATCTGGAAAAAAATGTAGCTCGAATATATCATTTCCAATTTAAATACAAAATTTCGTCACGATCAAATCCATAGTTTTGGAATTATTAAGAAAACTGTATTTCAAACGACCATATTTACGGAACCCATAGTCTAATTTTGCTCATTGATGAACGTGACCGCAACATTCGAGATCCACACCTATCCTGAAAATTTCAAGTCTATAGGCATTTCAATTACAAAGTTATATTTTTCTATGGTTTCTATGGTTCTGGTCATGCGAGCTGGACAAAATTTTGCATGTAACTTGAATTCGTAATTCTCCATCTGGGTGCAAAATTTCACCTCGATCGAATGTGCAGTTTCGAAGTTATCAGGAAAACAAAATTTCAAGCGCCCATATTTACGGAACCCCTTGGCGAATTTTGCCCAATAACGAACTCAACCGCGGCATTCGAGATTCAAACCTACCCTGAAAATTTCTAGTTTCTAGGACATTCCGTTCGAGAGTTATCGTGTATACGGACGGCCGGACGGACAGACATAGTCAAACATAGTCGTTTGATACCTTTTTCGGCTCAAAATTCGAAAAATACAGAGACATCGTTACGAAATGATATAGCCCTCGTGTAAGTAGTACGAGCGCTCAAAAAGATAATGTTTTGGAATAAATAAAATGGAAATGATTGATTCAACAGACATAAGAGTCCAATAATTGATTTATCATGTCTGTTGATGCATAGTTGTTCGCCATTTTTGTCCTCAAGAAAATCGACTAAAACTGGACCGCCAGTATATCTGCAGTACCTCTAACCGTCCATCTCTCATATGTCATTAAGGCCACGTGTCCAGCCCAATTCCATTTTGGTCTGGCGATGAGAGGAATAACATCAGCAACACCTGTTCTTTGGCATTTATCCTCATTTCTGACATGATCTCTTAGCGACACTCAGAGTATTTGCCCTTATGCGCTGGGTTATTCTAAGCTTGTTGGCAGATGCCCTTGTTAAGATTAGTGTCTTGGCCCCGTAAGTCATTACCGGTAAGGCATTTTTGTCGAATACTTTCCTCTTCGGTCATACTGGCAGGGTGCTCCCAAACATCCCTCAAGTTTTTTGCTCATGCAAAGGTTATTCTCATCTTCAGATCGCTACTCTAGTTATTTCTTGAGATTCGGCTTTCATGTATGTATATTTATCCACGAGTTCTACTTCATTATCTTCCAAAACGATGTTTTTGTCGGGAGACAGATTATACATCAATATTGTTCGAGAGATGTTAATTTCCAAACCCACCGCGCTGCACACACTTTCCTTAGCTTCCCCTAGCTATCGAATGGCTTCTGCCGATCGAGAAAAGCTGAGTGCATATTACGTTTCTTCTCGTGTTACCGTTGTGCCCTAAGTGGGTTGATGATAAGTTGTTTCTTGCATCGATGTTTTTGCCTGCAGCCTTTCGGCTTCTCTGATAATATGTTGTCATCAAGATGTTGGTACATTCGATTGGATATAACAACATTAAGTGAAAATGTTGTACAGAGTTGGCAGACAAGTTATTAGTATTTATTGTGATGGATAGGTTTTAGGACTATTTAGGAGCATAGTGAAGGTATTAGGTGTTTCTCTCGGATGTTCGAGTATATGCGCGTTAACTGTTTCGCCAGGGCTTCGTGGAGACTGCAGAATTTCTCGTACCAGTAGTTTTGCATATTGTGTACACCTGTGGCTTCCTAACTAGCTATTAACCATAAGGAAGACTAATATTCATGCAATCACTGGGTTTATTATTATTTTTATCGACTTATTTACTTTATAAGCAGCGAGGTAGCTTCTGATAGACTGTGTTGCAGACTTGATTATACCGGTGGAGATGGTCCGTAGCCAGACATTTGCAACCCGTTTTCAAGTTATATGCTGTATGGTTTCCGAAAATGGGTGGCACATCCTACACATATCCGTTAACATTGTCATTATTATAATTGTACGGCCCAGGATGATGAACAGTTAAAAATTCTGCACATAAGATTTCGCGAGAACAAAGTATCGAAGTCTACCAATAAAGAACTGAAGGGAGCTTGTGAAGGAATTTATGAGGTTTTCAAAAAACATACGTAAAATTGTTCATGAGCAAAGTATCGTATTTTTTTAGTAGCCCAACAAGTTGCTATCGTAAATTTGTTATTTTATAGAAGAGTTGGCTTCAATTCTCACCGTACTAATATTCATAATTTTTCAGAGGGATGTTGATAAAAACTAGGAAACCCTTTAATAGTTATAATAATCGAACTGTAGCAGTCATTCTTGTTGAATCCATATTTCACCCTTATTTTCCTTATTCACTATTGCTATACAATAAGGGAGTGGAAAATGTGTTTCCTCATCTTCATATGAGGGTGAAATCAATACCATTTCCATTATGACTCCTGTATTATCATTGATATACAACTTCATGGAAAGTTTCGACATTTATCGTGATTGTTGATTGTTAGTGAGGAAGTTGTATTGGGTAGAGAAAAGGAAATGGCACCCAAAGGCTAGGGATAATATTCTGATGCATATATGAAGTTCGCTAGAGTCAAATTCCCAAAACTTCTACAAATCATTTCGGAGTGTTGGTGTATGATGTTCATTATTATTGAGCCGTCATCTCTAGCCCCCTTCAGGGGTCCTAAATATTCGCCAGATTTCGTGCTATTTCGGAATTAGTCTGTTGCTTGTGAAAGTTGCTTAAATATATGTTATTTTAGTCAGGCGGAAACCTCAAATATTTCCGATAGGTCGAACAGTGTGAGACTTCGTGTGAAGCACGATCTACTCAAACTAAACCTAACCTGCTATTTCAGATTCTGGGCATTTATTGCCTATAAACCTTTTGACTCTTCTTGTTTCTATCTCTGTCACGATCTTTGTCGTGTGATAATTGTGTTACCTATGAATTTCATAGGATAGTCACTTCTTATTTGAAATTGAGTTTACTCAATTTCTGTTTCTACGTAGTTGATCTCTGGGTCTGATAACGGATAGGTGAAAATCCTAAACACACCTGCTGCAGGGTTGTAGTCAACCAGTCCTTTTAGCTCATCATTTGGGTGTTGACTGGCATTTTGAGCGCTCGTACAACTTACACGAGGGCTATATCATTTCGTCACAATGTCTGTATTTTTCGAATTTTGAGCCGAAAATGGTCTCAATCGACTCACTGATGACGAATCCGTCGGAAAATTCGAGTCTGCCGTCCGTCCAGCCGTAAGCACGATAACTCTCGAACGGAACAACCTAGAGACTTGAAATTTTCAGTATGGGTTCAGTTCCCGAATGCCTCGGTTAAGTTCGTTAATGGGCCAAATTCCACCAGGGGTCCCGTAAATATGGCCGTTCAAAGTTTTGTTTCCTTGATTACTTGAAAACAACAGATTTGATTGAGATGAAATTGTGCACTCGAATGGAGAATGGAGTGTTCAAGCAAAATGCGAAATTTTGTCCAGATCGCATGACCAGAACCATAGAAACCATAGAAAATTGTAACTTTCGAACGGAAACGCCTAGGGACTTGAAATTTTCAGGATAGGTGTGGATCTCGAATTTCGTGATCACGTTCATCTATGAACAAAATTATACTAGGGGTTCCGTAAATATGGTCGTTTGAAATTTAGTTTTCTTGATAATTTCAAAACTACAGATTCGATCGTGACGAAATTTTGTATACTAATGGAGAATGATATATTCAAGCTACATTTCTCCAGATCACATGACCAGAACCATAGAAACCATAAAAAATCATAATTTTCGAACGGAAAGGCCTGGGGACTTGAAATTTTCAGGATAGGTGTAGATCTGAAATGTGGCGTTCACGTTTATCAATGAGCAGAATTATACTAGGGGTTCCGTAAATACGCTCGTTTGAAATATTGGTTTCTCGATAAATCCGAAACTACGGATTCGATCGAGATGAAATTCTGTATTTTAATCGAGAATGATATATTATAACAATATTTTGTCCAGATCGCATCACCAGAACCATAGAAAACATAGAGAATTGTAACCTTTGAACGGAAAGGCCTAGGAACTTGAAATTCTCAGGGTGGGTTTGGATCGCGGATATCGCGGTCGCGTTCATCAATGAGCAAAATTAGACTAGGGGTTCCGTAAATATGGCCGTTCAAAATATTTTTTTGCTGATAGTTCCGAAAATACTGAGCGGATTGGGATGAAATTTTGCACCTAGCTGAGTAATAATGTATTCAAACTACGAGCAAAATTTTGTCCAGATCGCACCACCAAGATCATTGATACCGTAGAAAATTCTACCGAATTATCGAAAAAAAATTGATCAGCTGAAGCACTGACATGAAGTCTGGAGTTTCGCCTAAGTTTCAGAATTTTTTTGACAGCTGTCGAAAATTCCTTCAATTGATTTCTGAAACTGGAAAATGCGAATCTACCTACAAGGTGCATGTACGAGCGCTCAAAAGCTCCTGCCTTCACGGCAGTGCTTTTCGTAATTTTTTTTCAAATATCTTTTCGGCCTTCTTTTCTAGGAAAGCTGTGACAGTTCCCCGTCTCTGCGGATTTGGTGGTTTCTCACGAACCACTGCGTATTCATTGCTGCATTCAGCAGTTCATTTCAGTAGCGATTGACCTCTCGAGTAGTGCAGACGTATTGCGAAGTGCGCATGTGTACCAAGTGAGTTGAAGCTAACGAATTTTAGTGTATTGCGTGGAGTCCAGATCAAACGATCGTTGGTTCCGCAATGGAGAAATATATTGCTCAAATGTGTTCCATGGCCCAAGAACTGTCAGACAACGATATGGATGATTTTTTCCTGGAAATATCGAAAAAACTGAAAGATGCGAGGAAAACAAGGAAAAGCAACATAAGTAAAGAAGAAGAAGAAAAATTTAATGAAGGACAACCCGCTTCGAAAAAGATAAGGAAAACTACGACGAACAAGCTTACAACTATCGAAAATGGAACCCCAATTTATAATAGATACGAACTTTTAAGCAGCGATGAGGAAAATCAAATGGACATCGAGGAAATCGTACAACAAGAGGAAGAAGAAGAAAAATCTATTCTCACTAAACCGGAAATGACTCAGAACCAACCCGATAAGAAGAAAAGAGAAGCCCCAATTCAACAACAGCCGACCCATAAAACTGAAAGGATTTCTAACTTGATTTTGAGGAATAAATCAAGGTGGAACGAAATCAATAAAATCATTAAAACAGCAAATATTGACTGCAAAAGGGTGAAACTAGTATCTCAAGGGATACAAATCGAGCCCAAAACTGAAACCGATTACCGCACTCTCTATAAGATACTTAGAGAAAAAAATGAAGAATTCCACACTTACGGACTAAAAAGTGAGAAAAAACTGAAGGTAGTACTCCGAGGAGTACTTATTGAATCCAATGAAGACGAAATAAAGGAAGATTTGACAAGGCAAGGTTACCCGGTGACTAAAGTAACCAGAATGAAAGGAAAGAAGGGATTCCCAACCCCCCTTGTACTTGTGGAGATTGATAAAGCTTATAAGGCAATCTTCACAAAATTGGAAAAATGCTGTGGAATATCAATCACAGTCGAAAGTTTGAGGATCAAAACAGGGGTAATCCAATGTTACCGCTGTCAATTGTATGGACACTCCCAGAAGTTCTGTCATGCTGCATACAAATGTATGAAGTGTGGAGAAGAACATGTTACCGCTGAATGTAAAAAACCAGTGACAACAGTACCAAAATGTGCGAATTGTGAAGGCGATCATCTGTCGACCTACATTAAATGTACTAAGAATCCGAACAACCCGGACATAAAAAGCCCAAAATATAAAGAAGCCCCGCTCCCCAAAGAGAACGTATGGCAGAAACGCACAGAAGAAAGGAGAAAGGAATTGGCCAAGAGAGAAGAGGCCAAGGTAAAAATACCTGAAAAAGTTCCTGAGAAAAAAGAAGAGAAAAAACACAAAAAACCTGATGCACCCAAGCAAAAATCAAAAGACGAAGACGAATTAGCCGTCATTCTAGGAAGAATGACTCTAACGTTATGCTCAACAAACGCGACCATGGAACAAAAGATCTCCTTCATTGAAGAGCAGGACAAATTGATAAGACTATTCAGACAGAAATGAACGATAAGCCCTTCAAAAATTTAAATATTGCGTTTTGGAACGCAAATTCGATCATTCCAAAAAGACAGGAACTAACACTCTTTTTGGAAAATAACAAAATAGATATTCTCCTTTTGGGCGAAACCCATCTGAAACCGACAATGACGATGAAAATAAGAAATTACGAGATTTATAGAAGAGACAGACTAACCGGCAGAGGAGGTGGAACAGCTGTCCTAGTGAAAAGAGGAATAAGCCATACTGAATTACCAGATGTTCAAGGAAACAACATTGAGGAAAAAGGGGTAAGTGTGCAAACACGCGAAGGCGAAATTAACATTTATTCTGTTTACAGGCCCCCACAAAGCAACCTAGAAGAGAAGGATATCACAGCCTTCTTTCAGAACAAAAGACCAACTATAGTAGCAGGAGACTTGAATGCAAAACACCCAGACTGGAACAGCAGAAGAGTAAATAGTCAAGGGAATAAACTTAAACAAATCACCGACAAACATAATTTACTAGTGGTCGGCCCAGATGACCCCACACACATCCATGTCGCAACAGGAACGACGGATGTCCTGGATATAGCAATAATGAAGAACGTAAGAAAAAATTACGAAATCGAAACCAAGATGGATCTATCATCGGATCATTGCCCTGTGATCCTGACTTTGGAAATAGAAACTGACAGATCACCTACCAATAGGAAAACAATAAACTGGAAGAAATTCAAAGAAGTCTTCAAATCCAGAAGTGTGAAGATAAACAACGAAGAAGAAATAGATAAAGCAATCGAAGATTTAGAGAGAAGAATCATCGAAGCCCAAACACAGTCAAGTAAAACTAAACAAATACCGAAGAAAAGTCCTTTACCTGTAGACGTCCAAATTTTACTGGAGGAAAAAAGGAAGGCCAAGAAACAGTATAGACGGACACTACACCCAAATGACAAAACTATACTAAATAAACTAACCAACGAGGTAAAAGCCAGAGTCCGTGAATTATTTACGGAAGAGTGGGACAAAAAGCTAGAGAATCTAGATACAGAAGATCGATCCTTATGGCAAATGGCATCAGCATTAACCGGGAAGAAAACGAAAACAAAGATTCCAAAACTGACAAAAGGAAGTCAGACAGCAATTACGAACGAAGAAAAAGCTGAAATGTTCGCCGACTCGCTAGAGCAACAATTCAAGCCGAATCCGAAGAACAACGACGACAAGTTCAACAAATCAGTAGAAGAAATTGGTAATATACCAGCCACCGACCTCTATGGAACAAAAGAAGAAATTAATGAACTAACCAGAGACGAAATAAAAGAAATTATTGGACAACTGAAAAACAGAAAGGCCCCCGGAATCGACGGAATCCAAAACCAGGCTCTCAAAAACCTACCAGATGAAGCGCAAGAAGAAATAGCAGAAATAGCCAGGGCTATGCTACGAACAGGACATTACCCTAAAAAATGGAAGACATCCGACACAATACTGATATGGAAAAAAGGGAAGAAGGACAAAAACGACCCAACCAACTATAGACCTATAAGCCTACTTTCTGCACTGAGCAAAGTGATAGAGAAGGTTATATACAGAAGAATAGCAGATTTCGTGAAAATGAAGAAAATAATTCCAGACCACCAGTTCGGTTTCCGCACGGAACATTCGACGGTACACCAACTGGTCAGATTAACAGAAGATATAAAAGAAAAGATGAACCTATCTACAGACACCGGAGCCATTTTCCTGGATATTGAAAAGGCTTTTGATAAGATGTGGCACCAAGGTCTGATATACAAGATGAAGATGTGGAAGTTTCCAGCCGAATTGACTAGATTGATACAAGCATACCTGAAGGAAAGAAAATTCAAAATCAACATAGATGGTACGAGGTCAACCACCAGGAAAATTGAAGCCGGCGTACCACAAGGATCGGTCCTAGGACCATTGCTGTTCAACATATATATGTCAGACATACCAAAAATGGGAAGATGTAAGATTGCCCAGTTCGCAGATGACACTGCTGTATACTATTCCAGCAGAATGAGGAAATCGATAACGAAGCAACTCCAGATAGACGTAGACAAACTGATGAGCTATTTCAAGAAATGGAGGTTCAAGATAAATGCGAAGAAAACAGTTGCCATATACTTCGGCGGCACAAAACTGAAGAAGGAAAAAGCAGGGAACGTCATGATAGAAAACCAGAAGATAGACTGGGAAGATGAAGCGAAATATCTGGGCGTGACCCTAGACGAAAAGCTGAAATTTAACAAACAAATGGAAGAAATCAAAAAGAAGACCAGGCAACTACATGGGTATTTATATCCGCTCCTAAATGCAAACAGCAAACTTTCGCTGGAAAACAAGATGAAGATAATCAGGACAGTGCTAATACCAAGCATAACGTACGCAGGAGTAGTTTGGTTCAATGTCGAAAGTTGCAAAAAGAAAGATCTACAAAGTACGTTGAATAAAATAATAAGGATAGCTGTAGGTGCCCCATGGTACGTCAGCAATAAACAAATAAGAGAAGAATTGAAAATACCAACAATCGAGGAAATAATTCACAAACAAACCAAGAAGACAATCGAAACGATGAAAAAACACGAAAACAAGGAAATAAGGAGGATGGTAATGATACCAGTCCGAACCACAGACAAGAGGAAATATCTCTTGCAAAGAAGCCAATGACGGATAGCCAAGAACCATGCAGAAGAGAGGAGGACCTCTCCAAGTAACCAATAGAAGGAAAAAGGAAAAATTATATTAAAGGCGAAGGGAAGTAAATTTCAGTCCTTTTCAAAAACCAGGACCTATGATGATGATGATGAGCAGTTCATTTTCTGTTGCTTGAATCTTTTTCATATGCTATTTGAAATTTTTTTGACAGCTGTCAAAATTTTCTTCAAACTTGAAAATACGAAATACGAATCTACCTAAAAGGTGGATGAACGAGCGCTAAAAAGCTCCTGACTTCACGGCAGTGCTTTTTATAATTTTTCAATTCTATGTTTAATCGAATTTTTTTATCTGCGCGCGA
Source organism: Aphidecta obliterata (assembly GCA_963966015.1). Taxonomy (NCBI): domain Eukaryota; kingdom Metazoa; phylum Arthropoda; class Insecta; order Coleoptera; family Coccinellidae; genus Aphidecta; species Aphidecta obliterata. The sequence goes on along the minus strand of OZ014427.1, from coordinate 27,973,053 downwards.
AAAAGTTCTTCCTTCTTCACTTTTTGATCTTGATTTTTTGTGACTGATTTGAAAAATCTCCATCTCCTTCAATTCCGAATATTTCCTCTATTGTTAAAGTAAAAGATTTTCGTTTCAATTATTCCTTTACTTAAATTGCGGCTATTCATTCTTCCTCTGTCGACAATTTTTATTTTGGATATAGAACAATTCCTCCTCTCTTCTTTTCTAATATACCGAATTTTTTTTTCCCAGTAGTTATACCTACAATTCAAGTTTGACATTTTAGCCAATCCTGAATATTCTCTATACAGAAATTTGGCTCGATGCCTTCTGCTGTAGGATTAGGCCTTTCTTTTAAAGTGCCTTCTTTTGATGTTTTAATTTTTGTAACTTCCCCAGGAGGCGAGTTTGTCTGAACCACAATAACTGTAAATGAGTATGCCAAGATATATTTCATTTTTATTTCAACATAATTCAGTTCATTGTTGTTGCCACCACAACAATTGGAACTCGGAATCAGGTATGAATTGGGTAATTGCAGAAAAATGATTCAATATTCAACCAAGAAATTGGAATTTTGTATTTTGATGTTCTCCAATCAGGAAAAATCCTCGTCATCAAGATCTACTTCCAAGTTTTAGTGAGTGAGTTGATAACTGAAATGAATTACAGGCAACTCATGCTACAGAGGACTCTTTTATGGTTTGCTTCATGTGAATGAAGTAATAAATTTTAGATACTCTCAAACATAAACTATAAAAATTTTGAGAACGAACGGCTCAAAGGTTTTCCATTACAATTGTCGTTTCACTAAGCCATTTCATTTAACGAGAACCGAAACAGCTCTACTTATTTAAGCATAAGTAGACGTTTTCACAGTTCCGAATGAAAATATTGATCTTTCGAAGTCGAATGAGAAATATACTGGCAAAAGCGAATTTTCGAATGCGAAACGGCTTCGTTTCGAGACTTTTCGTTAGAGCTCTGGCTGTTGGGTATATTTATTACTGCATTAAAAAACATTGGGGGGCTGTGTTCCTTCATTCCCAGCGGTCCTGAGTTATCTGCTGAATTTCATTAATTGAGCCTAAAGAAATAAACAAATAATGAACTAGTCATGTTGGTGATAAATGAGCAATGATATTTATAATTCTCAAGGAATTAATTCAAATTTATCCGTGGGAGGCTTGATGGAACTGAAATAAATTGTCGAAACACATGAAAAATACTATGATACAAATTCATTGATTTCATGTTGTATAGTTCTGCTACACTAATACAGTGTGCGGAAAAACGAATTTCATGAGATTGCTCTATAGAAACCATAGAAAATTGTAACTTTTGAACGGAAACGCCTGGGGACTTGAAATTTTCAGGATAGATGTGGATCTCGAATGTCGTAATCACGTTTATCTATGGGCAAAATTATACTAGGGGTTCCGTTAATATGGTCTTTTGAAATTCATTTTTCTCGATAATTTAAAAACTACAGATTCGATCGTGACGAAATTTTGTATACTAATGAAGAATGATATATTCAAGCTATAATTCTCCAGATCGCATGACCACAACCATTGAAACCAAAGAAAATCATAACTTTCGAACGGAAAGGCCTAAGGACTTGAAATTTTCAGGATAGGTCTGGATCTGAAATGTCTCGTTCACGTTTATCAATGAGCATAATTATACTAGGGGTTCCGTAAATACGGTCGTTCGAGATTTTGTTTTCTCGATAACTTTCGAAGGGAGAGCCCGAGGAACTTGAAATTTTCAGGGTAGGTTTGGATCGGGAATGCCGCGGTCACGTTCATCAGTGAGCAAAATTGGACTGAGGGTTCCGAAAATATGGCCGTTCGAAATATTTTTTTTCTGATGATTTCGAAACTACTGATTCGATTGGAATGAAATTTCACACCTCGCTGAAGAATAGTGTATTCAAACTACGTTTCTTCCAGATCGCTTCACCAAGACCATAGATTCTAACGAATTATCGAAAAAAAATTGGTCAGCTGAAGCACTGACGTGAAGTCTGGAGTTTCACCTTAGTTTGAGAATTTTTTTGATAGTTATCAAAAAATTTTTGCATTTTGTTTCTGAAACTGGAAAATGCGAATCTACCTACAAGGTGGATGTACAAGCGCTCGAAAGCTCCTAACTTCACGGCAGTGCTTTCCTAAATTTTTTCGATACTTCTTTCTTCTCTTGTTTGGGTGGGCGGTCTTCTTCTTTTCTTCTTTCTTCTGTTCTTGTCGGACAGTGGGGGCATCTTTTGGTTGTTTCGCATAGCGCACAGGTAGCATTTCGCTCATCGTTTTCTCTGGTTAGCGTACAATTTTTGCTATTGTGAGCTCCAGAGCATTTAACAAACCTCACTCATTCCTCAAAACGGCGTGCTGGATATAAGAAGGAGAATTGAAATTGGAGTTAGTTGAACAAGGGAAGATAAAAGTTTTAGAGGAATCAGAACAGGTGGACCAGCGATTGGATTCGAAGAAAGTGTCCTACTATACTCCGTTTAAGAAATATTGACATCTCGGTTGGCTGTGAAAAATCTAATTCAAGTTGATAATTGACTATTCAATAATATTTTGGGTTGCTGAATTCAGGTTGGTATAGAAATAAAACTTACATTACCCATAGAAATCTTGCTTTGATGATTTTATCGAAGATATTAGTGAATATGTAATTATAAAAATTTGCTCTGAATATGAGTATTTTTTGTCTTATGCTATTAAAATGGCTGGAATTGACCAGGATACATCGCGCCTAACAAGAGAACGCAGTTTGTCGGTGTTACTTCGAGTTTTTCAAAGATTTGGCATATATTTCCGCTAGTGTTTCAGGTAAACTGTTATTCACCGACTCAAAGTGTATTCTGATTGATCAATGTCTCTTGAATTTTCAGATTTCACCAAGCCCTGTCCGTAGAATATTAGCATGTTATTACAGCCTGGAATTAACAGTGGAAGAAAACCTGTGCAATACGATTATTCCTTCGAAGAGTCATTGAATGACTTTGTTTTTGATAGAATTAAAAACAATGAATACCTATATCAGTTTAGATATCCTTTTCGAACTGGCCAAAGAGCACCTAGATTTCAATTGATCAAAGTCAACATTATATTATATCATAAAAAAAATTGGATACAAATACAAAAAAGTTGATCGAAGGAAAATTCTCACTGATAAACAGAAAAATATAATAAAAATAATACGATATTGTGATAAATAACGAGAATACATGGAACAGAACGTAAAATTCATGTATCTAGATGAAATTTGCATATTCGAAAACGGTATTCAAAATCGTCAGTGGACACTAGAAAATAATCCAAAAGGTATGCCGAGTATATTCAAGTGTAAAGGCAGAAGGTGCACTATTTTGAATGCTGGAACAATTGATGGATTTTTACCTGGATGTGATCCGATTCTTGACAGTGGTATTAATGATAAGGATTACTATGAATGGTGAATTATTTCATAAATGGGTTATTGAAAAATTGAAACCTCCTTGCAGAAGGATGCCCATCAATAGGATTATGTCAGCTTATTCAATAAACACATCCAAATCACTACACTACGTGGAAACAAAGTTTTCAATGATATTTTTATCTTTGCTCTTGTATTATTCATAGATATTTTAAGTTTATTTATTATACTTATATTGTATGGTACCCTGTTCACATTCCCTCTGCTAATACACATGCTATATTGTTCCCAATTCAAAAGTATACTGAATAATTGTAAAATTGCTCATCAATTATAATATTTTCAATAATTCATGGACAGTTTTAATGAATGAAAATAAAAATTGACTTTCTTAAAGTATTCAACACCGAGCAATAAATAATTCACAAATTGGTCAATATATTGATAGTTCGGTACAAATTTCATGTCAAAATTCTTTATGTACTACATAGATTCTTAATTTTTGTTTCTCTTTCATTTCTTAATACATTATATCGTTTTTTCCAATCCATTCTTTCGGCCCTGTGCTTGCGAAGTATCCAAAAAATTTTTTCTCTTGCACCACTAGCTACCTGCTAGAATTCCATTAATTATCCTTCTTGAATCCTGACAGAATCCTTCTGCAAGATTTCCTATACCAATAAATATTGCATGGTCCTGAGTGAAAATAAATATTTATTTGAATGATCTTCAATTTTCCATGGTTGACTTTTATATGAACGATAAGTTCAGATAATTTTATATGAAAGCATTCCAAGATATTTTTGCGCTTTCAAACCTGAATTCCCATGTTTGAACTGCAATCGAAATATTCCGGCTCAATCATTTCGATAATTCCGATAATTCGTATACTCAACACTTTTCTAGGTCATATTTATGTTTTATTTCTATGATGAAATTAAGTAACTTTTTTGTAACCAGAAATAAAGCCTCGACTGGACGTTCATGGCCTGCTTCGATGTCAATAATTCTTAAATGGACTATAGTTGAAGAAGTATATTTGGACAAATTCTGTGAATGCACTAAATTGGTTCGGAACGATTTATTAATTAAGAATTTTCCATTCTGATAGGATTAGTTTGCTTGAGTTTGGTTGTTAAAAATATAAATTGTGTAAAATTTTTTCAATTGTTCACTTCAGAACCTTCTTCGAGAAAGAGTCTAGAGCAAATTAATTAGAAATTGAATGAAATTCTTTTGAAATTGTTATTTGGTTTCAATTATTTTCAAAATTTAAATAAATTTCATCAATTAAACAATTGAACCATAACAATTTATACTCAAACGTTCTAAAATTTTTTCTTTCGCCGCTTCACCATTGCTCGAAGCATTCTCTCTGTGGTGTCTCGCACTGAACTTTGATCATGAAGTTCAGAACAATTTTCCGCTATTGAAGGTTATGGATAAAAATAAAGCGCCCTCTTACGGTAGACGGGAGGCAAAACAAAATCTTATCGGTTCCAATACTAGAGTTTCTATAGATCTCTGAATAAGTTATTATAAAAGAAAAGTTCTCTCAAAAGTTGCCGTTTTGAGTGATACGGAAATTGAAAGTTTGGGAACCCCGATTAATATTCTATTACACGTTTCAGTACGGAAAAGTATGCCGCTGGGTGTATTTAATGTAATACCTCGACTGAAATCAACGGAAACCACTACATCTCAAAACTGCTTTACGTGAATGATTTATTACACTTCCAGAAAGCAGAAGTGCGGCGACCCAATCGTGATTTACATCCCAACTGTGGCGGTACACAAGGGTTCTCCAGCCACGTGAAAAACTTGCATCAGCTGGAAAACAGGAAAAATCGAAGGTAGACGGACCAGAACATTAGTGGTTGCAACTGATTGCAATGAACTCTAGAGACATCTGCAGCTTGTTCAACAACAATTGCGAGAGTTATGATGCTTTTTCTCCCCGTCGCGGTCGATTCAAAATTCGTAAATTCTAGCACATAACGACGGCGCCATCCAACAGAGCGATTGTGATCATTTCATTACTCAACAGTGGACATACATCGAATGAAACGTCTTATACTCGAGCTGATATGCAATGAAAAAAACGCAGAAAATATCACACAAAGGTTTATTTTTTCCAAATCACCTAGACTCCTCGCCGAGGTTCATCAAATATCTTAATTTGAACGGGTTTTGGACCTGGTCTGGCAAAGCCGTGATTATAAGTCAAAATGTCAGCATCAGGATTGGAGCTTTGCGATAAAAAATATTCGATGTACTCAGTGTATACCAACGTACATTTCGAATTTCATTGTTCTACGTTGGATATATTTTTTGTAGATTTTTACTTGTGAGATCCATGGATATGGGTATTGGGCTAAGAGGATCAATGCAGGATACCAACTGATTTGTGTACCAAATTTTTCCTTCGTTTGTTAGATTCAACATTCAATACTACTGAAAACGTGAACTCTGAAAATCTCAGGGGATTGAAAAATTGTTTTGCCCCCAAAGGTTTTTTGGAAGAAATAAACAAAAAGTTTCAATGAACGTGGTTCAAATATTTTCAATCTTTCTGCCTCGGTTTTATTCAGATTCGATAGTCGTTCTCCAATAATGATTTATGGTTAATTTCTTCCTCAATGGCCTCTGTCAGGGATTCTATAACTTCCTGTTCTGTGGCCCGCAAGATCGCCTGACTAAAACCCCCAGTGTTCCATGAAGATACATCAGTATATGGTACTCCTGTGAATAGCTGGCCCGGATGAGCCATGAGACCAACCTGAAAATATGACTGCGTTTAATTGAACCCTGCCGTAAAAAAAGAACACCCGCATTGAAAATATCAAAGGACGAGGATATCTTGTATATTCGTTTCATTTGCAACCGTGATCAAACTTTTTTTATTGATATTGATTTGATGTTTGTTTTGTTAATTAGTAAAATATTTTTTTTTTCGATTCATAAACATAACCAACCACATTCTTTTTAGATAATTCACTTTGAGAAAAGTTTTCCATATTGAGAGAAAACCAGAACTTAGAATCGAAAATAATCAAGAAAAGCACTGACATGGAGTTAGTAGCTTTTGCGCACTTGTCCAAGTAGCTCGAAATTATCGTAAATACAGGGAAACGCTTTGAAATAATCGAAAAGAGACATATTTGATGGAAAAACCATAGATTCTGTGAGGCAAACTGACCGTCAGTGTAACAAATTATAATCAGAGAATTACTTGGGATATAAATATAACATTTTCCAACACCTGTTCAGGAAAACTCGCAGTTCTTTTTCGCAGGACAGCCAAAAAGCTGGATTTTTGTATAACTCATTTATCCATGCCTTGTGCAGAAACAAAATTTCAGCAAGATACGGCGAATCGTTTCTGAGAAGTTTTTGAAAATATATTTTTGTTAATTATACTATTGATAAGATCCTTACAATCTTTCACATGAACCTTCGTGTCATTATCTCACAATTTATTCAAATACCTATATCCATGAAACCCTCTGGCATATTTTGCCGGGGCATTCCGACCTCGAACTTGCCTGAAAATTTCGAAACTAAGCGTTTTTTTTAGAAAGTGTTCACAGTCGTTCGGAAGGCCGGACAGACGGAGATAATTGATTTTGACCACGAATCATTCACCTGTCAGTGGAACAGAAACAATAGTTTATGCGATATGGGAAATAGGATGTTTTTTGGCGGAATCCAGGTAATGATATTCAAAATCTGCTCGTTATGAGATTCCGGAATATGATGCACGAAAACGCGAAAAAGTTGTTGAAATGTTCCAACTAATGGTCTCTCCTATTCGCAATAAAGCAAAAATTGTTCGGGTGCCCTCCAGAGTATCCCATTCAGAATGTTTTCGATGCGAGGAGCTTTGAACCCACCGGACTGGTAATATCTTACCTAATAATCCTCGCGATGTCCGAGTTTGAAAGGAATGTGTAGGTAATTTTGAATTTTCCCATGGGATAAATAAGTATATTTATTTGTCCATAGAAATATGATAATTTGAGTGAACTTTCATTTCACATCATTAACCTTATAAAGACTGAAATTTACAGTGGAACATTCACTCTGTAAGTTTAGATTAACAGAGGTGAACCAATATTTTATCAGGAACTGGAAAAAATGTATCCTTTGAATAAGGTTCATAAATGGAGGTTCATTCCATATTGGGTTATTAACATTCTCATTGTTGAGCTACTTTTTGAGGCTCTTTAGGGGTTTGAAAGGAGCCTGTGTCGACTTACTTTAAGAAAAGAATTCGAAATAAACCGGTTGATTGTTCATTCCACTCTATCCACTCGTCTTGAATGCGAAACACATTTTTAGTTTTTATGGAACTCATATCAAGAACGAAAAAAAAACGAAGATGAACAAGAATGCGGGGAAAAATAAATATTGGAATTTTTTCATGGAATTCGGTATCCAGGGACAGAACAACTTTTTCTAGTAATTTTTTCAGATATATCTAACGGGAGCGAAATATCGAGAATTTCCTTTGCGAAGATGTAGTAGGCGGGGTTCGTAGATCAAATTTCAGTTAGAGATAGCACTGAAAGTGTGGCTGATCAGTGTGTACGACTGTACGAAATTCCCAACTCCGACTCCTTCAAATTTCTAAAATAAATGGGTCTGTTCATCTTCAACTGTATATACAATTGTCCTATCGAATAGATCACTTCCTCATATTGATAATTATTTTTTATCGTACATCAATTCCTCTCCTAAAGTTAACGAAAAGTCTTAACCAATCAGTGATCACTCTTGCAGCGAATTGTTTGACAGATGTTGGCCTTAAGGTCAAAAAATCTTCCATTTTCTCCTTCAGAGTGTTTCTCTTCGATCCTGAATGAAGAATCTCTTTCAGTAAGGTATAAATATTTCACCGAATCTTTTTGGCTACTTGTTTCTATGAACATGAGCGTTATCATTTTGCTCAAATGTCTGTAATATTCGGATGCTGAACCGAGAATAGCCTTAAACCGTTACATTGTATACACAGATGAAGAATTTTGGCTCAAATTCAATTCTGTCCGGCAGTTCGTCTGGCCATGAAGACACAACTCTCGAAAAAAGAGGCCCAGAAAAATTTTCAGGGTACGTTCAAGGTCTGAATGCACCAGTTGAGTTCGTCAATGTGTAATAATTGGAGAATACTTATTCAAAATTACATGGATTATTTAAATTCAAATGCATTGCTCAAGTGGAAAATACTCCAGACTTTCGTATATGCAGGGAATCAGTCTGTAGGTATCAGAAAGGAGGTCGTTAGTTTTAATCGGCGTGATAAGTTCGAAAAAGACCACCCATGGTAACCATAATCTATGCCTAGAATTCGCAGTCGTTAAAATTGTTTATGTTTACCGTAGATTACGAACGTTCGGTCTCACGGGAAAATTTTGAAGCCAAAAAATGCTGCAGTATCAGCATATGGGCACCCACTCTGGAGTTGTGGATTCTTTTTGAAAAGGGGGGTAGAGTTTACTTTTGGAGGAGAAGGAAAAATGAGAGTCAGTTACTCGGCGAAAAGGGAGTTGCTCGGCGAAAATGGGACCCACGAAGGGTAAAATCGGACGACGGTTTCAAGGGCGGTGTAGGAAACTAGTGTTGTAATTTTCAGTTCAGGATTCTATTAGGTTTCAGATTAAGGGAGTAATTGTGTTAGATCGTGGAAATAAGTGTTTGGGGAGTTTATTCTGAGTAGAGTTAAAAGCCGTATTTTTGTTTCGAGTGCGAATAAAAATAAAGGCCAATATCGTGTGTGGGTGGTTTAGTTTCCAAATAGGTGCAAAAGAGAAATTAGGTGGTTTGCAGACCAAGGTAGGAAAATTCAGTTCAAAGCTTTAACTCCTATGAATGTGAATGGTATTATTGTAATCCCCAATATTATTGATATCTCGATCCGAAGTTGATTCGATGTACCTATGTTCGATTTCACGTACGAAATTTGAATATTAGTTGTAGTTGATTATTTGACCCCTCGTACATTTCGATTAGTATGTTGATAAGAAGTAACAGTTGAATTGTTTGATTTAATTACGATTATGAGAAATAAGGTGAACGATAGATGCTTTATTTGGATGTTCTTTTTGATGTCTGTGAAAATTTAGATTTTATGTACGCATGTTACCATCATTTTTCGTAAATATAATATGTTCTTTTAAAGTTGCGAGGTTTTCTTTCGTGAATACCTGTTCCTCAGGAAATATAAGACAAAAGACTATTTTAGTGCAGAGGGCACGAACCTAGAACTTTTCGGAAAATAGATAAGAAAATTGGTGACAGCGGAATACGATTAATAAGGGTAGAAACCCCAGGTTTAAGTTCAAATTGGTGACATCGGAATACGATTAATAAGGGTAGAACCCCCAGCTTCAGTACAAATGGTGAAATTTGTCGGAGGATTTGCATTTAATGAATTTTTTGAGCGCTCGTACTACTTACACAAGGGCTATATCATTTCGTCACTATGTCTGTATTTTCAGAATTTTGGTCTCAATCGACAAGGTTCGACTCACTGATGACGAATCCGTCGAAAAATTTGAGTCTGTCGGCGAGATCGCATGGCCAGAACCGTAGAAACCATTGAAAATTTAAACTCTCGAACGGAAAGGCCTAGGGATTTGAAATTTTCAGGGTAGGTTGGGATCTCGAATGTCGTGGTCACGTTCATCAATGAGCAAAATTAGAGTAGGAGTTCCGTGAATATGGCCGTTAAAAATATTTTTTTTTTTATAATTTCGAAACCACTGATTGTATTGGAATGAAATTTAGCGCATAAATGGAGAATAATGTATTCAAACTACTTGCGAAATTTTTTCCAGATCGCATTACCAAGATCATAGGTACCATAGAAAATTCTTGCGAATTATCGAAAAAAAAATTGGTCTCCTAAAGGCCTAGGGACTTGAAATTCTCAGTCGTTTGAAATTTAGTTTTCTTGATAATTTCCAAACAACATATTCGATCTTGACGAAATTTTGTATTTTAATGGAGAATGATATATTCAAGCTACATTTTATCCAGATCGCATGACTAGAACCAAAGAAATCATAGAAAATCATAACTTTCGAACGGAAATGCATAGGGACTTGAAAATTTTAGGGTAGGTCCAGATCACGAATTTTTTGGTCACGTTCATCTATGAGCAGAATTAGGAATTAGACTAGGGGTTCCGTAAATATGGCCGTTCAAATTATATTTTTTCTGATAATTCCGAAACTACTCATTGGATTGGAATAAAATTCTGCACATAGATGAAGAATAACTACGTGGGAAATTTTGTCCTGTCTGGAGTTTCCATCAATTTGTTTCTAACACTAGAAAATGCGAATCTACCTACAAGGTGGATGAACGAGCGCTCAAAAGCTTTTGACTTCACGGCAGTGCTTTTCGTAATTTTTCTTCTCAATATTTCGAGAAATACCCTTCTAATCGAATTAAAACTTCGTGATTGGTTGTAAGATAATCACACAAATGTTCATGCATGTACACGGGAACCGTATAACTAGAAGCTTCAAAAAAATTCTTCGATATCTCAGAAATTATTCGCCATATCCTGCTGGCATTTAATGTCTACACGGCGGATCGATTGAATGAGTAATGTAGATTTTCAGCATGTAGGTGGCAAAAATATTGAGTTTTTTTGATATGTTCAAGACTCAGATTAATAACTTTTTACTCTGAGGTTCAAGATGATTCGGTTATTCCATCTATATAATTTGATATTATTTGTGATACTGTCATAGTCGAATTTTTCCAGTTCACTTCCATATTGAAAAATCATTATATGATGTGAAGATGTTCAGGAAAAAAGATTCTATGAAGTTAACAAATACCCGTGAGGAATGAGAGTAAAGAAAAACAAAACAAGCAGATCGCTTTTACAAGATCTCTAGCTTGCAACGCCTTCAAAAAATTCGAACAGAAATAAGATTGAAATTGGGAAAAATCAACAGAACTTTCTCAGGTATAAGAAATGATTCCACTTCAAATACTACATTATTTGAACAATCTGTGAACTCCTTTTTGAATTCACTTCAATATTTTCATAAAACTTTTTACACCAACTTCATTAAAAAAATTTCGAAAAGCACTGCCGTGAAGGCAGGAGCTTTTGAGCGCTCGTACAGGCACCTTGTAGGTAGATTCGCATTCTCCAGTTTTACAAACCAATTGGAAAGATTTTGACAGCTGTCAAAGAAAATTTCAAACCAACGCGAAAATCCAGACTTCACGTCAGTGCTTTGGGTCCATTTTTTCGATAATTCGCTAGAATTTTCTACGGTATCTATGGTCTTGGTAATGCAATCTGGACAAAATTATACACTATTCTTCATATATGTGCGAAATTTCATTTCAATCCAATAAGTATTTTCGAAATTATCAGAAAAAATATAGTTTGAACGGCAATATTTCAGGAACCCCTAGTCTAATTTGGCTCATTGATAAAAAGGATCGCGAAATTCGCGATCCGAACCTATCCTGAAAATTTCGAGTCACTAGGCCTTTTTGTTCGAAAGTTATGATTTTCTATGGTTTCTATGATTCTGATCATACGATCTGGAAGAAATGTAGCTCGAATATATAATTCTCAATTTAAATTCAAAATTTCGTCGAGATCGAATCCATAATTTTGAAATGATCAAGAAAACTGAATTTCAAACGGCCATATTTACGGAACCCCTAGTTTTATTTTGCTCATTGATACACGTTAACGCTACATTAACGATCCACACCCATCCTGAAAATTTCAAGTCTCTAGGCCTTTCCATTACAAAGTTATAATTTTCTATGGTTTCTATGGTTCTGGTCATGCGAGCTGGACAAAATTCTGCATGTAGCTTGAGTACGTAATTATCCATCTGAGTGCAAAATTTCACCTCGATCGAATCAGTAGTTTCGGAGTAATCAGAAAAACAAAATTTCGAGCGGCCATATTTACGGAACCCCTTGACGAATTTTGCCCAATAACGAACTTAACCGCGGCATTCGAGATTCGAACCTACCCTGAAAATTTCAAGTTTCTAGGACATTCCGTTCGAGAGTTATCGTGTATACGGCCGGACGGCCGGACGGCCGGACGGACAGACTCGAATTTTTCGACGGATTCGTCATCAGTGAGTCGAACATAGTCGATTGAGACCATTTTCGGCTCAAAATTCGAAAAATACAGACATCGTGACGAAATGATATAGCCCTCGTGTAAGTAGTACGAGCGCTCAAAAATATCGCACCTTTCTAGGTCAAATCTTGAGACCATATTTTTCACAAGTAGCTCTATATTTTTCATCAGATCTGACTATCTGAATCCTGGGGTAATCCGAATTGGATTCGGTATTTTCTTGAAGGCCGCTTATTAAAATTCCATTATTTAGACTTTTCAAGTCAGATACTCGATATGACAAATTTTTCTTTTTTGTTTCAGTTGAGTTAATTTTATTTTCTAGTACCTTTATATCGGGAGTTATTTATTCTTGAGGGGAAATAATAACCGGACAGTATTTAGTGATTTTGCTGGAGAGTGCAGAGATAGGTCACACACTTTTATTCCAATAAATAATCATTCTCTACATATTTCGTTTCAACTGTGTTAGATTGTTCTTCAGCAATCAATCATATATTGTCAAAGGAAAAAATATCTCTCTCATCATCCACGGATCTACTTGACACCATATCTCCAAATGATCGAATTGTTTCATCTAGCAAATGCGCACCACGTCGTCAAACCTAATTGATCTGTCAAAAACGTATGGTACGAATTAGGGAGGAAATTCTCTAGGGTATACAAGTTTGATGTTTATATCTTCGCGACCCGAGAGATAAGAAACCAAATTACACCAATTAATCGTTGAGTACGTATTACCCTGTAATAAATACGTCAGCAGTCAACTGGTTTGTAATAACGTCAGAACGAGCCAAAATTACGCTTTATTGGTTGTTTAGCTAATTATTGGATGAATTAGTTGCCCTTGCAGCTCCAGCTGTTATTTCTGGTACTGAAACTCTAAAGACGCGTCTATATTGTGCAAACCCTTTCCGAGCTGGAGTTGGCAATATCTACATAGTCCTCTTGAATCTCGCTTTAATTTACTTTCGAATATTGTCTTGCTATTCAGTCGGGGTGAATATGGACGCTCTTTTCCTCTTTTGCAGTAAGAAAATCTTGCATTTTGCGGCTGTTGAATACACCCCTAAAATGAAGACTTTTCATATTCAAAGTTTTATTGTGCAGTGACTTTTCAGTAAAAAATGAAATTTGTGGTGTTCTTAAAGGAACAGTAGTAACTACATTTTATTTTATGGCAAATGTCATGAGCTAATAAATTATATTATATGGTGATTATAAAAGCGATTTTGGGGCTAACGACATATGGAATGTCGACGAATCAGGCTATTGATAGGTATATACCCAGTTAAAAAAGTATGCCATCTCAGACACATTTCCCCTGATAATAACTAACCATAAAAGCCCCCTCGTTTCAGCTCAATGAAACGGATTTGATTATACACGGTGTTTTCAAAGGTGGAGCTTTTTTTTTGAACAGCAATAGAACTCATCAAAATAAGTCAATATACCAAGAATTGTTTATATAAAAGTATTTCGAGTATTTCGAAATAAAAGCTACCCGCGAATATGAGAAATTCCCGGCCCGGCTACTAAATTTGTGGATATTACCAGCTTTCTGAATCAGTATACGGAAATCATCTATGATGCATATAATTTTTTTAATTTTTCCGATCTCAACCCCTGTGATTTTTTTCTTTGGTATCATATGGAAAGATAAGTGTCGGTGAGTTGAATAGTTTGAAAGAGCTAACACTTTTTCACTATCTTGTGCATGTAATGATTCGTTATTACGCCGGGCAAGACTTTTTGCACATCAAACGAATGGTAACCATTTCGAAAAATCTCTGTAAACAATTTGGATCAATTTTATCGGTGAGTTTGTGAACTTCCTAATTTGTTTTTATACAACCCTTTCAATCAGTTACCTAATTTTTCATCTCCTAATGAGAGTCGAATGAAAATATACAAATTTGCGATGAATTCGGGCACTTTATTTACATTATGAGGGAATGCATATGGCATAATGATTCATCACAGAATAACACGTTCCAGTGTCGTATTAAGATATTGATGCCCAGGATTTTTTGCACTTTTTTCAAATTGAATATTTTATATGATTCACTTCCAGCGAAATGATCTCTTCTGATGAGTTCTAGCACTTGTCAAAAAATCCTCACTTTTAAAAACACGCTGTATTAATGAAGATCGAAGATGGAAACCTGATAAATAAGACACTATTCGACTGTGTTTATAACTCAATGCAGGGAACCAGTGTAAACAATTAATTCAATAACATAAAACACGTCTACGATAAGAGAAACATGGAGCATGAGGCAGTAAGACACACAAATATTTCAATAATGTGCCATTTAAATTACAATTAATATGGAAGAAATGGTTGAAATTGAAATTTGTAAGGAATGGAATGTTCGAAATTACCTTTCAGAATAAATGAAATGTTTTTGAAATATAGAAAAGGGTACAAACTGGAGCACGATTGGAGTTTTAATTGAGTTACGGAATTACGAAAAAATTTTCCTCTCAATATCTTCGAAGATGCCTTGTCATTCTTAGTGGATGTTCTTGATTGTTCACGAATGGTGACTGCACAGAAGTTTGTGGTCGAATCATCAGGGAACTATTGAAGCTCTATTCTTCCTGCAGGAGAATCTCCTTCCCAAACCACAAAAGGAGGTGTCTTTCAGGTAACATTACAATCGGTTATAGGTTGTCAGCGAATTACACTATCAGTTAGTTAATATTTAGTTGAAAGAGAGGTGGATATACCGGCCCTTAGTGATATAATACCAATATGTACATCAATAAGTGCGCAAGACTCGAATTGCACGACATTTTGGAAGTGATAATGACAAAAATTCATTCTGAAATCACAATTGCGACACACGTCCAAGGCCTGGTCAGAACTGACGGTATGGCATGCATGGATAAGCCCTTCGATATAAATCTTCTTGAAAGGTACATCAATAAACAAGATAAGAACTGCAGCGCATGCAACTATTCGAAGTATCGATTGACAAAAAATTTAAAGGAAAAGCGATTAAATTAGGAACAGCTTTCTCTATCGCCACATAACTTATTCTTCAAAAGTACTGCGTAGAAAATATTCTACTCGAAGACACTGATGAATATGCGTGAATGTGTTAATGGTTCTAGATATAACTCAGCGTCAAGTTTCTGAGCTTTGAATCCATTTCCCATAGCACGTCAATTCTTCGGCATTCGTTTAGTGTTCTATTTTATTTATAAAACGGTGTCTTATTCCCCAAAGATTTGAAAATGGCATAAAGAAAACCAAGACAACATAAATATCTGTCATTATGACTTCGGTAGACACAACCAACTGAATTTTTTCAACATATACCTAGACTCTCCTATAAGACATTATTTATCTGATGGCATGTCATAATGACAACGTTATGTCACTCAATTTTGATGACATAAGGAAGCTCATTAGGGTAGTCCCATAATGAATTCATTATGGTACTAATTACCATAATGTCTTGTAATTTTGTTTAGTTGTTGGCACCAAAAATTGCTTCTGATATTTTTTTCTTTTGCTCTTTCAAATTTTCGACCTTCACCAACAGTATTGCTTTTTCATCCGCCATGGCGTTTCACAGTACACAGATCAGCTCCAGAATCGGACAAAAATGAAGCAGACGATCGCCGAAAACAATGTCCGTTATATTCTTCAGGGTGAGGAAAATTCAAAGAAGTGGCAATAACTTTTGGCATTTCACCTAAGGTGTGAATTCCAACGGGTTGTTTCGTGCATTTCTTATTTTTATAAGTGACAAAAAAACGTCGATGGTTCGTGTTGCAAGGTCGTATTTTCACATATTGTCCGACATTTTCTACCATATTCAATCCTGGGATATTCCCAGATGTTACAAAAAATTCTCGCATTACCTTTGTTTTTGTATTCGGTAAAATTATTCTAAAAACGGATCCGTCATCTATCATATTTTTAACAAGCATATTCGTCAGTTCCTCTCTTCGGAATGCTCCACTTAGTCCAATTATCAAAGCAACTTTTTGAAATAAATATGTATCATCTGATGATTCCGTTGAAAACTTTGTGACATCTTGTGTAACAAAAATTTTGGATTTTTTAGCTCTGTAACCTTCTGATTCACGTTTTAGTAATGCAACCAGCTGTAGGTACTTGCTGATATCGACGTTTTTTCTTGTTAATAGAATACTTCTTATCATCGAATAATACTACCAGAGAGAAGATGGTTTTCTTTCCTCAGATAGGCATTCAAAGTGAGCCAGCAATACTTTTTCATGTGTGATATTCTTGATTTTCTTAGTAGAAAACCATTCTTCGTACCGATTAAACGCTATTTCATATACACTCCGTGATTTTTCCGGCAGAAGGGAGTCCACGATATTTCACGTCATTTCTTCCAAATCAGAAGGCAAACTTCCAATTTCAGAATCACTCATTATTATTCAAATTATATTCAATTCTACGTGACAATTGTTTGACAGCAGATAAAACGTTGCCTGACGTTGTCAAGGAAATTGCAAAGCACAGCTCACTAACCTACTAATATTTGAAACTACATATACCTACTTACTCCTTCAAAAATAGTTGTCATTGTGACATGTCAAAAATGCAGTTTTCAATTTTTCGAAAATGTATTAATATAAATGCCATCAGATAAATTTTGTATGTAATACGAATCATAAACAATCCTTATGGCACACGTCGTGTTATCGGACTCGGCTACGCCTTGCCCGGTAACATTCACGACTTGTACCATATGATCGCCTTTATGATCCTTATGACATAAATAACTATTATAGAAACACTAATCGGGTTAACCGCTTAAAAAGTAACCTGACATTTGTCAAAAATTTTCGGTTGATGATGTGATTAACTGATTAGGTCAATTTTCAATGATCGCGTTAACCCTCCCCAAGGTCTATTGATTCAGCTGAATATTCAAAAAGTCACATTATCCAGACGTTAGGAAATGAATACGGAAAATTTATAAAAAGCACTGCCGTGAATTCAGGAGCTTTTGAGCGCTCGTTCATCCACCTTTCAGGTAGATTCGCATTTTCAAGTTTTAGAAATCAATTGAAAAAATGTTCGACTGAGGCGAACCTCCAGACTTCACGTCAGGTGACCATTTCTTTATTTGATTATTCGCTAGAATTTTCTACGTTATCTATGGTTTTGGTAATGCAATCTGGAATCAAAATATCGCACTTGATGAACATTATTCTTTATCTATGTGCAAGATTTCATTCCAATCCAATCAGTATCAGGAAAAAAATATTTTGAACGGCCATATTTACGAAACCCCTAGTCTAATTCTGGTCATTGATGAACGTGACCACGGTATTAGCGATCCAAACCTACCCTGGAAATTTCAAGTCCCTAGGCCTTTCCGTTCGAAAGTCGATAATTTTTTATGGTTTCTGGTCATGCGATCTCCATTTGGGTGCAAAATTTCATCTCGATCGAATCTATAGTTTCGGAGGACAAAATTTGGAACGGCCATATTTACGGAACCCCTGGTGGAATTCTGCCCATTAACGAATTTGACCGAGGCATTTGGTAACTGAACCCACACTGAAAATTTCAAGTCTCTAGGTTGTTCAGAGTTGAATTTTCCGACAGATTCGTCCAGTGAGTCGAACTCTGTCGATTGAGACCAGATTCGGCTCAAAATGATATTGCCCTCGTGTAAGTTGAACGAGTGCTCAAAAAATTGAGATTGGCAGCACTCTGACCCTGACGGAAACAGCTGGTGTCAGTCGAACGGGATCAGGATCAGTATTTCTGTGAATCCTACATATGAATTTGTTTGATTAAGGTCGAAGAGTTATTGAAATTTTTTGTCATCAGACTTTTCATGAGAAAAAGTCAAAGCATAGGAGAAGCATATTGAATTATTCCTTCATAGTCTAAAGAAAAATAAAGAAGCATTTGGAAGTTCTGACGCAAAATATTATAGAGAGACTGGAAGACTCGGCCACGCGCAAGGGCGGTCCTACGGGGGGGGGTAACGGGGGTAATTACCCCCCCCCAGAGCACTGGAACATTTTATTTAGGAAAAGAAGACCAACAAAAAAATAATATAATAATGCAATAAAATTGACAGAAAAATCAGTAAAATAAATGAAAAATTCTGAAGTTTAACTTTCAGTCGTACGTTTTATTTTTAAAGATCATATTGCATAAAATGTATAATTGGTGAGTCTATTGTTTGATAAGATTGATACCTAAACTGCTCATGTTGTGGCAAGGGCGTAGATTTTTTTCTTGGGGGGGTAATCGATAAGAAAATCTCGTCGGGTATACATCAAGCCTTGGCGATAATTCTGAAACTTTATATTTTGGAAGTCTTAAGGGGGTAATTAATTACCCCAGTACCCCTCCATATCTACGCCCTTATGTTGTTCAGCACGAAGAAGAGAACATTTGTTTTCCGAACGATTTTCTGATTAAGAAGGTTTTGGATTCGTAAGAACGTGGCAATTAGAATTAAAAAAGTGGTAAAAAAATGTATAAAAAGTACTGCCGTGAAGTCAGGAGCTTTTGAGCGCTCTTTCATCCACCTTTTACTCCTGTTAGGTAGAATCGCATTTTCAAGTTTTAGAAACCGATTAAAAATTTGTTTAACAGCTGTCAGAAAAATTTAAAACTGAGCAGAACTGCAGACTTGACTTTAGGTTTCCAATTTTTTTTCGATTATGCGCTAGAATTTTATACGGTATCTATGGTTTTGGCGCTTCGATCTGGACAAATTTCGCACGTAGTTTGAGTACATTATTGTCTATGTGCAAAATTTCAATCCATTCAGTATCATAAAACAAATTTTTTGAACGGCCATATTTACGGAACCCCTAGTTTAATTTTGGTCATCGATAAACATGACCCCGACATTGACGATCCAAACCTGAAAATTTCGAGTCCCTAGGCCTTTCTCTTACAAAGTTATAATTTTCTATGGTTCCGGTAATGCGATCTGGACAAAATGTAGCTCAAATATATCATTGTCCATTAAAATACAAAATTTCGTCACAATCGAATCCGTAGTTTTGAAATTATCAAGAAAACTAAATGTCAAACGAACATATTTACGGAACCCCTAGTCTAATTCAACTCAAATATGAATGATAAACGTGACCGTGAAATTCGAGATCAAAACTTATCCAGAACATTTCAAGTCCCAAGGCTTTTCCGTTCGAAAGTTATAATTTTCTATGGTTTCTATAGTTCTGCGATCTGGAAAATTGTAGCTTGAATATATCATTCTCCATTGGAATACAAAATTTCGTCACGATCGAATCAATATTTGTGAAATTATCAAGAAAACTAAATTTCAAACGACCATGACGAAATGATATAGGCCACGTATAAGTAGAACAAGCACTCAAAAAATAACAACAATAAAAAGAACAGCAAAATATTAGTATAAAGAAGTTAACACCTTCAAAATATTCCCGACGGTGGGGGGGAGGGGGGGGGGTTCACACTCTCCCGGAAAAAAATTGTTGAATTGTTCATTCAATTACCCCCCCCAGAAATTCAGCCTAGGACCGCCCCTGGCCACGCGTTGCTGTAGCTAAAATATTCAAACCAGTGGAATTATTATTATTATCAACCCTAGCCTGACCCAACCCTACCCTAACCCTTACCCTATCCTTGATTTCCTGAACGTTTCAACCCAGTTCTCAAACCGTTTCAAATTTCTTCAGACCCAGAAACATGGATCACTCCTTGTACGTTTTCGGCCTTGTCGATTGATCGGTTGTAGTGGGGACGCGATGATCTGCCGTCGATTTGAGGCCCAGGTTGCCGTGTAGATAATTATGACTCTTGGTCATATATAATAAACAAATAATTTGCAATAAAAAAATATTGCAACTATAAATTTAGATAAAAACTATCCTATCTTGTAAGTTGGATCAAACTGCACACAGTGTGCAAAATTTGATTGAAATCAGTTCAGTATTTTAGGAGTTCATCCTGGACAAACAACGTGACACGTAATTCTTATATCTAAAGATTTAGGGGTTGTCAAAAAAAATTCAGAAACCACAATTTCAATAGTTATCAGTCAAAAATGTCGAAGTATCCAATGAAAATTATCAGTTTCCTTTGTTTCGAAGGGTTGTATTCTGCTGAAATTTTTTCCTCTAATATCCCCCTCATCAATTAAGAAACCCCCTTTGAATTCTATTCGCTATAACTTCTGCTAGTACCTAGTGAAACGAGTGTACAACTCGCTCTCGAACAGCTGGAAATAGTGATTCGCTCAACATTCCAGATAATCCTCCATCCATACATTTTCCGTGATACAAAAAGAAACGACATCCCAATCTCCCACGCTCTAAACCAAAAATCCAATCGGATTTGACCTCCCGATCTAATTGCCCCAACGAAGCGTTTCGGGCAAAGTACCCTATCAACTCTTCTGACTGAAAATACTCTAAAAGGCCAGTTATAAACATTTTCAACGCGCTCCAGTCATAACCAACGTCCGGGGAGCTCTCGACCCTCATCAAACTCGGCTTTTTCCCGATTTCCACTTTTAATTCGATGGCAAAAAGCACAAAAGCAAAAACGTCACTCGCATGGGAATCTTTCGGATCTCTTTGTTGGCTGCCAACCCTTGTTCCCGCGACAATTCGGGTCGGGTTGCTCAGATGCTGATGTTTCAGAATGAATTTTGTTTTCTGGAAAATAAAGCACGTATTTGAATGGACCGGAAGGGGTGTGATTAACTCCGAGGATTCGGTTGGCACTGTTTTGATTCCTCTAGAATTGGATACGAACGTTTTCTCGTTTAATGCGCTACTGGAAATATACAGGATGCGGCTACGGGGCATTTTCTGATGTCAGATACAGAATTCTAGTGCGCCATTTTAGCGTTGTATCACCTACAAACATGCGCGCTCCCACGGGGGGGAGGTACTGGGGGTAATAACCCCCCCCCCCCCAGGACCATATTTTCAGCACTCAATACATACTTTACTTCCTTCTGAATTCCAAAATACGGGCACTACCACCCCAGGCTCAATCTCTGGTTAGAAAATACGGTCACTACCCCTCCCAGACTCAATCTCTGGGAGCGCCACTGCCTACAACCCTCCGAATTGTAATAAACCGGGGGTTTCTACCCTAATCAATCGTACTCCGCTGTCACCAATTTACTATAACCTGAGTTGTTTGGCTAGAAAATTCCTTGTACACTTATCAATAGTACAAGTTATTGAGATGGAATTTTTATTATTACTCTTAATTATCCCGCCCTCACCATATCTCAACTATTTTCCGAAAAGGTCTGGTTTCATGCTCCCTGCACGAAGAAGGAGTCTCTTGTTTCATCTTTCCTGAGGAACAGGTATTCAGGAAAGAAATCCTCGAAATTTAAAAAAAACATAGGTATCATATTTACGGAAAATGATGGCAAAATGCGTACATAAAATCGAAATTTTCACAGACGTCAAAAAGAACATCTAAATAAAACATCTATCATTCACCTAATTTCTCATAGTCGTAATTGAATCAGACAATTAAACTGTTACTAGGGCATTACAATAACCCCATTCACATTTATAGGGGTTAAAACTTTGAACTGAATTTTCCTACCTTGGTCTGCAAACCACCTAATTCCTTTTTGAACCTATTTGGAAACAAATCCACCCAAACGCGATATTGACTTTTTTTTCATCAGAAGTCCCGAAATCAAAATACGGCTTTCAACTCTACTCAAAATAAAACTTCTCAAACACTTATTTCCACGATCTAACACAATTACTTCCTTAATCCGAACTCTAATAGAATCCTCGACTGAACATCTATAAACTATTTACCTACACCGGCCTCTAACCGAAGACGTCGTTCGATTTTACCCTTAGTGAGTCCCCTTTTCGCGAGCAACTCCTTCTAAATCGAAAAACGAACCTCAATTCTGTACCTATCGTGGCACCTTTCCGACTTTCAGCTATCCCTAGTTTATAGTTTATAGTTTATAGTTAGGAAGGGGTTACGTTCCACTGCGACCTCAAGGTCTATTGTGCCCCCCATCAGAGCCGTATTCGCAAATGCGCTACCTACAGCTCGCCCTCCAGCTCCAGAGCTCCAATGAACTCCAGTATCTGAGAGGGCTTCAAGGAGGTTAGATCCTCATTCCTCCTGTAATTCTCTTGTCCAAGACATTCTTTGCGCTGGTTTGCAATGGCGAGGCATTCTGTAACCAGGTGAACAGGAGTCTCCTCCTCTTCACCACAGAATCTACACTCGTCTGTTTCTGTCAAGCTCATTCTCATCATATGCTTCCTAAGGCGACAATGTCCTGTGAGGAAGCCAGTGAGTAGACGTAACTTGTTCTTACTGAGATCCAAATACTTTTTGGATCTTGAACTTTCATAGTTCCGAATGAACCTTTTAGAGTGGTCCATTCCTGGAAGGTTCCTCCAGAGTGCTTCTCTTTCGGTCTCTTCCTTCTCCAGCTATCCCTAACGCGAGTCCCGCACTCAAAACAATTAACTCTCCCGAGTTCTCCTTTCCACACAAGTCACCCCCGGTCCCTGACCGGTAACTGACTCTTCCCGAGCCACCCCCAACCGAAACTACCCCGGACTCTAACCCGCTTTTTCCTCACTTCCGAACAACATCCCCGATTCCCGAGTTCATGACCTCGCGGCAACCACCCGTTGTCCACGACAGGTCACAACTGCCCCCGCACTCTCAGGGTCCTCAAAGGTAAACTCTTCCGTTCTTTCAAAAACATAATTCCTGAGGTGACACTTTTTCGCAGCGTCTCTCACGCTTTCAAATTCTTTTTCCGATTTTCTCATGGTCAACCTTCGTTGCGTCTTTTCATCTTATCGAGGACTCCTTCAGTTGACCATAGAAAGGTTTCTTTGTCGTCTACATACCTCCGTTCGTCAAAACAAAGCTTCGTTTGAAGCCAAAACTTTCCTTATCACAGTCACCTAGCTCCGAAATCAACGACATCCGCTGATTGAATACAATGTATGCTCGACTTCGAATATTCTCTTTTCCGTGGTAGGTAACCGAATTTGAAATTAAATGTTGCCAAATATTACAGAATATTGAAAACCAACCATAGAAATTGCACACTTTTGAATGGTTTTATCGAGTTTGAAATGTCTAGTTCGAAGCGAAATAATTTGAAAAGCATCGACGTGAATCTTGAAAAGCACTTACGTGAAGATAGGAGCTTTAGCGCGCATGTTTCGAATCATCGCCAGAAAGGTCACCCATATTATTTTTATAAACTTCAAGAGGGTCGTAAAATGAAATGTCGACGTTTTTCTTTTGGAAGTAATCGTGCTCCTCAGTCCTTCATCCTACGTAAAGAAATGGTGACACCATGACGTTTGTTGGATTGGCCATTTTCCTCAATTTTGAGCTTTGTGACAAGCCTCCGGAAGGTAAAGTCCTTTAAATGTTATGATTTGGTCAGACCATCGTTCGATAATCAGTCTCTCGATTCCTTCTCTTCTCCTGGTGATATGACCAAAGTACCTCATAATATTCCTGTTGATATTTGTAACGAACTGGGTATTAATTTCTAACGCTTGAAGCACTTTGTGTGTCGTGCTGTCCACGAATTCGTAATATCCTCCTGTCCCAGATTTGGAGGGCGTCAACCCTCTGTGCGTCCGCTTTCTTGATGATCCATGTTTCACAGGCATATGTTGCAATGAAAAAGATTGATGCCCCTGGCTGACGAAATTTTGTGTTTTTCCCATATCGATGTCTTTCCAAATTTTTACCAGTTTTACTGTTGCTTCCCTAGCCATTGTTATCCGCCCTTTCATCCTAGGTAGTTGAAATTATTGACCACCTCGTATCCCGCTATGCTTCTGACTTTCGGTTTACTGTTTTCAGATCGGTCAATAATCGTAGCTTTTGTTTTTTTTTGTATTAATTTTTAATCTGAATTGTTGACTTATGGGGTTAGATTTTTGCATTATCTGTTCAAGTTCTTCATCAGATGCAGTCAATATCAGGGTGTCATCTCCTTTTCTTAGGTTGTTCATTTTGCGTCCTCCACTCTAGTCTTCTTTAATAGTCCGCAGAATATATTCACTATAAATAATAATATATTGAATAGCGAAGTCCTGCCACCAGCTTGAACTGATTCGAGTATTATTTATTCGTACCTTGATCGTGTTGTTTCGATACAACCCTTTTTGGAGCCAGAATAATTTAATAGCCAAGTGATTTGAGTTCACCTGAGCAGCTTTCACTCTGTTATATGAGAAGTTTTGGGGAGTAATCGGAAATCGACGGCTTGGTCTCGAAGAGGAGCCTCTGGGTGTTATCGATGTTCATCATCATCCCATTTGCATCCATTGTTTTCTCATTTTTTGCTCGCAATTCCTGATCTTCCATTCCAGCATTCAAGAATAAGGTATCATCGGCAAAGATAATAGTCTGATCAGGTGTTACATTTGCTGGCAAGTCATTGTTGTAGATTACAAACAAGACGGGACCCAGTATTGACCCTTGCGGAACACCGTTATCTACTCACACCCAGGATGAAGATTTCCATCAATTTCAATAACAACCAATAACCTCTAAGAGTGACTAAATCTGGTGGTGCCCATTTGTTTTTTTTCTCTTTTTAATTATACCCCACCCTTCTTTGACTTGAGCATAGGGACTACTTAGGGACGGATATAATCATACATACCAGAGAGGGTAACCATACCTCCTGTAGGCATTTCGTTATTATTGCACTAAGAGGTATCTCTATTGAGGAAATATTTCTTTCAAGATATTGGTGGTCATCCCATGGGTGTCTTTCGAAGATTTAGATTTTAATTTCTTCATTGCTTTTCTCAATCCTGCAACTTTACATCCCTGTAGAAACATAGACTTCCCCGATTTGGTTTTGGCTTTCTGTATTGGTTTAATTTTCACATCGCTACATCCATTTGAGGTCATCGAACCAACTTCAGCAAAATATCTGTTTAGGTCATCTGGACTTATATCAATCTCACGTTGTTGCGCTTTACACTTGCTTTTATACCTTATAGTCTTCCAAATTTCGTAATTTTTTTCTGCCATTTCAATTATCTTGATATGGGATTTTTTCTTTGACTCAGTTAATTTCTGGGCGTACTTTTTTTACTGTATATATAATATGCTCTTTCACTTATTTCGTTCCCTCGTACTTATTAGGGTCTCTATTACTTCCAACTGCTTCCCCACTTCCATCAAAGCCTTTCTATTTTTGTTCTTTCCCATTTTACTTCTTTTTTTTCGAAATTGCTTTTTTAGGACAACTTCGATCAGAATGGTGGATTAGTTTCTCCCGAAATTCATCAAAATCAGTTTTGGCTGACATATGTTGGGAAAATTCCCATATCACTTCTTGTAGAGTTTTCTTTAGTTGTTTTATATTCGATCTTTTTGTGTCCCAACAAGTAATTTTTCTGATCTTTTTCGGAGCAGAGTAAGCAGTACAGATTAATATTTGACCCATATAGTCTGTAAGGTGTGGTTGAAACGTAAGTGATTCAAAATCATTCGCGTTCGAAAATATATCATTGATTGTAGATTTACTCGCCGAAGATATTCTAGATGGTTTATTATATAAACTTGGCAATAAGTTGTTTCGAAATTATCAGGAACAAAATGACACAAGCACTGCCGTGAAGTCAGGAGCTTTTGAGCGCTCGTTCATCCACCTTGTAGGTAGATTCGCATCCTTCAGTTTCAGAAAACAATTGGAAAGATTTTGACAGCTGTCAAAGAAAATTTCAAACAAAGGCGAAAATCAAGACTTCACTTCACTTCACTTTCACGTCAGTGCTTTAGAATTTTTTGAACAGCTATATTTACGGAACCTCTAGTCTAATTTCGCTCATTGATGAACGTGACCGCAAAATTCGAGATCCGAACCTATTCTGAGAATTTCGAGTGCCTTGGCCTATTCGTTCGAAAGTTATGATTTTCTATGGTTTCTATGATTCTGATCATGAAATCTGAAAAAATTTAGCTCCAATATATCATTCTCAATTCAAATACAGAATTTCGTCACGATCAAATCCATAGTTTTGAAATTATGAAGAAAACTGAATTTCAAACGGCCATATTTACGGAACCCCTAGTCTAATTCAGCCCATTGATGAAAGTGACCGCAACATTGAAGATCCAAACCTATCCTGAGAATTTCAAGTCCCTAGGCCCTTCCATCACAAAGTTATAATTTTCTATGGTTTCTATGATTCTGGTCATGCGAGCTGAACCAAATTTTGCGTGGAGCTCGAACACGTAATTCTCCATCTGAGTGTGGAATTTCACTTCGATCGAATCTGTAGTTTCAAAGTAATAAGAAAAACAAAATTTCAAGCGGCCATATTTACGGAACCCCTACGCGAATTTTGCCCAATAACGAACTCAACTGCGGCATTCGAGATTCAAACCTACTTTGAAAATTTCAAGTTTCTACGACATTCTGTTCGAGAGTTATCGTGTATACGGCCGGACGGACGGACAGACTCGAATTTTTCGACGGATTCGTCATCAGTGAGTCGAGCATAGTCGTTTGAGACCATTTTTGGCTCAAAATTCGAAAAATACAGTTATCGTGACGAAATGATATAGCCCTCGTGTAAGTAGTACTAGCGCTCAAAAACGATAGAATGTAATTCCCTCAGCTTGAACAATTGAATTGAATCGTATCTACAACGATTCTTCCGTTTTTCACGAACTTCTAAAAGGCCTTCGAGTTCGATACTCCCTGTATGGGAGTCATATTTATTCATAAGATGTTTAATGATAATTGATATTACGAAAGGAAAGGCCGAATATTTTTTTCATAATACCTCGAATATTCTCCTTTCAAAACTCTTTGGAAATCAGTTAAGAAGGTTCCTAATGAATTTACTGATTTTCTGAAGACTGTGTTTTTTTTGGTTCAGCAAAAAATACAGCAATCCTCATACATTTTTTTTTGAGTTAGTTTCATCAGATGAAATATGTAATCCATCCTATTTTTTTCTGTGATATCCAAGTATTCCGAAATACCTCCTAGCAATATTCTAATTCGAGTTTCTCGTGCAGATCAGACCCTTGCGTTTTATGGTAATTGGAGGACGTTGGAAATTGAATTTCTCGAAGACATTTAAAAGCCATTAGACGAAAACTTCCAATTTGGTCCGTGAGATCTTCGATAGAAGAATGGTATTGCTCCTTAAAATAATAGGTTCGGACATCAAGCTTCAAGGTTCTCGTTCCAGTTTCTATCAGTTAACAACAATCCTAGAAACAAAGCATTGCTTTTTGGATAGAGGAAGCTCTCTCTATTTTCATACAGTGTATCAATTTCAAAGAATGACAGTGGCATATCTCGGAAATGAGAAGAAATATCAAGAAATGCCCAAAAATCAGAATACTTTCAACCACTCTTAATTTTAGGTGAATTCTATGCCAACGATGTTTACTTTTCAGATCTGAGGACAAATTTACTTGTTTTTTCTCGAAAAAATCTCTTTTTTCTTGAGCCATGCATTTATTCATGTTTTGGGACGGATATATTGTTATGAAACATTTATATTCTTAAGTTATAATAGCTAACCCAGGGGTCGGCTAGTAATTCGAAGTAAAGTCCGGATTTTCGAGGTAATACTGTTTTGAGTTTCAGAAAAAATGAGGTTTATTATCAACTACTAGTTTCACATTTGCATTTTAACACCCAAAATAAAATATACCTAATTTATTATCTAAAAAATAGAAAAGGCTGGCATTCTTTCTTGAAAATAGATGCGGGAAATTACAATTGCGATCTTGAGACAGTTTTTGCGCGCTTATTTCTATGAGCAAGAGCTCCAAATGTCGGTAATTTTCGAGTTCTTAATTGGGCAAAATTCGCCGAAGGGTTCCATAGTCATTTTGATCAAGATGGTGTTCAGGTAGGGAAGGCACCCGTTTAGTGGGGAAGCGGTCATAACCCTCCCAAGGAGTTTCCATTTTTTTCAATGTTCGGTGAATTACTAATTAACGAAAATTAATACGTGGCCTAGTTTGAAACACTTCACATTTTTACATTCTTGGTAAGGATCAAAAATAGTGTACTCATGAAAAATTTCAACAATTGCCGGTGAAATTTTCATTTCACTGTCGACAGGGGAAAAGTAAGTTTTGTTCGATTTCTGTAAAACTTTTATCTCGGAAATTTTCGAAAGCCGAACAGATTGAATGAATTAGATCCAATTCGACAATCGAAAATAAAAATCTCAAACTTGTTTGCCGTCATTTTGAATTTTTTTTCTAGAATTCTACACCATAACATAAAAAAGAACTAGGATGTGATCAGAAACCATTATTTCATAATTCACACATATACAACCCACCGCAACCAACAAAATATTCCTAAAAAATGACGGTAAAATGGGGTACATATATATTAGGGGGGGCCATTTCATCTACATGACTATACCAGTATACTTTAGTCCAGTTTAAAGTTAAACGGTGTATATATCTGATTAATCATATCCACTTCCTTCTTGAATCTACACTAAAATTCAACAAGTAGTAAGGTATGGACAGAAAAACTTGATAACTGATAATCAAAATTCCGAAAAAGGATTTTTTTGCATGAAATTTTAACGAAGTCGAATTCTTCAATGTGTACAGCGGTGTTGGACTTACCTAGTTTATATTCAAAACACTCAACTTTTCATGATTAACGATGGTATCTAAGTAGGAAATTAGGATTCAGAGCAAATATTTGAGTTTATTATGTAGATGGACCGTTTCATCCTGATCTTCCTTCCAATTTGTATTCATCGAAGTCACAAAAGTTTTCCTTTGATGTTTATTGAATTTCCAAATCTTCATGCTAATATCATCTGATTTATCCTCAATATTATACTGAAAAATTGGGAAGCGATGATGAAAAGTTATCCTCATTATGGCCAATGATTCGAGATAGAATAAAAGCAGAAATAATTTCCCTTGTCAATATTTTTTCTTCAGGTATTATCGAACTGTAAAATGTTCAAATGATTCGTTTCAATCAAATGCATGAGTATTTGATAAATTTTTAAAATCTGACTCAACAGTTTTGATGTTTTTAGATACTTAATAAAGACTCATTATTCATGGAAATACTTTATTTATTTGAAAGTTTTGCGTTATGTACCTGAAAAATCAAATGAAAAAACTGCGTTTCAAGAAAAACAAAGACTCATCTGGGGGAATTTCTATAAAAACTACTGGTTTACGGAAATCAAAGCACAAATATGATGAAAAGCACTGAAGTGAGGAGCTTTTGAGCGCTCGTTTATCCACCTTGAAGGTAGATTCGCATTCTCCAGTTTTAGAAACCAATTGGAAAGATTCTGACAGCTGTCAAGGAAAAATTCTAACTGAGGCGAAAATCCAGACTTCACGTCAGTGCTCTAGGCGATAATTCGCTAGGATTTCCTACGGATCTTGACAAAATGTCCCACTTAGTTTGAATACATTATTCTTCATCAATGTGCAAAATTTCATTATAATCCAATAACTAGTTTCGAAATTATCAGGAAAAAAATAGTTTGAAACTCTATATTTGAAGAACCCTTAGCCTAATTTTGCTCATTGATGAACGTGACCGTGAAATTCGCGATCCGAACCTATCCTGAAAATTTCAAGTCCCTAGGCCTTTCCGTTCGAAAGTTATGATTTTCTATGGTTTCTATGGTTCTGATCATGCGATGTGGAAAAAAAGTAGCTCGAATATATCATTCCCAATTTAAATACAAAATTTCGTCACGATCAGATCCATAGTTCTGAAATTATCAATATAACTGAATTTCAAACGAACATTGTTACGGAACCCATACCCTAATTTTGCTCATTGATGAACATGACCGCAACATTCGAGATCCACACCTATCCTGAAAAGTCCCTAGGCCTTTCCATTACAAAGTTATAATTTTCTATGATTTCTATGGTTTTGGGCATGCGAGCTGGACAAAATTCTGCATGAACACGTATTTCTCCATCAGAGTGCAAAATTTCACCCGTGTAAGTAGTACGAGCGCTCAAAAAGTCAAATCTGAAAGAATGATCAACAACGAGTCAATCCAGCTCAAAATGTGCAAATTATAAATTCATAAATTCTAGGTATCATATCAGAATTTAAATTGAACATTACATTCAAAATACGAGTCGCAACATCAACATTTATGCTTTCAATTCTGAACTCACTAACTTGCAACATAAGAAATAAGAAGGTATATTCGCTTCTGCATATTTCCGCCCCTATATATTATATCCGTCCTGCTCGCGAAGACTTTTCAGCTCATTCCAAATTCAATGTTATCCCTCTCACGAATATTTCACGAGGATTCAACTGCGACATAATGATTTTTTTTTCTGAGCCGTCTTCCATATTCGATACAGTATTTTTCAGTATCTCAGGCGGCTCGATCTGCAATTTCCTTCTATTTATAGCGGAAACAATTTCGGAAAGGTTCACCAACGAATTAAATTTGTGGCACATCTTCCATTTTGCCACCCAGGGGGTCATCGCATCGGTACGAATTGGAAATTCGAGTAGAATTTGTTTTTCCACTGTGGCAAATTGTGTTTGTAAGATGAGGTAGAGGAAGTTTTATTTTCACGTTGAATTTCCTGAGAGGGTTTTTACCCAATACATGGTGCTTCAAGTAACGTTGCACCAAAGAAAACTCTATACCAATTTCTAATTTAAAACTCCGGATATCTTAATAAGTCATGAGACTTTAACTTTTTTGCCCTTTCGGTTCGACCAGACGCGATTTTCAAATGCGTCAATTTCCACTTATCTATTTTATTCTATTTTTACATAGCTGAAATAAGATACGTGTGACGTGAAGTTTTCCAGATATCCAACTTTCGCCGTCAAAATTCAGAAAAATACTGTCCCCCAAAATATTTGATAATTCATCGGAACATCGCAGAGCGATGAAAATTCAGCTGAAACATTCACGATAACCTTCGCCTACAAAATTTCACTAAATATATGAGATAATTCTACACCTAGTTCCTCTTCAAGGGAAGTAAACCCCACTTCGAAAAATCATTTTTTGTTAAGTTGGAAACCCTATATTTTTAAATCTGTTGACTTGTGCATAAGTAGGTCATAACCTCACAGACGTATCACGCTTGAAATAACCAGTACATCTCGAATTTTCATCAATTGCATTAGCTCAACGCGTTATTTTCATTTGAAGACTCTTTTTTTTTCGTTGACAAGCTCCTAAAAATATAGGTTCATCAAAAAATGTAAGCTGTATGAATCAGTGTTGAGATTATCAGGAAATTTGAAATAACATCACATACTCAAATCGATGTTATTCAGAGATATTATATTTTGCTTTCCATAACTCTTAGACCAATGCAATTGACGAATAATCGAAATTCTTTCATAAGCTAATAGGTGTTCTCCTCAGACATATGAAATGTTGTGAGAAATGCAACTTTTTCTTATGTTCAGGTCAACAATTAACAAAAAAATTACGAAAAGCACTGCCGTGAAGGCAAGAGCTTTTGAGCGCTCGTACATGCACCTTGTAGGTAGATTCGCATTTTCCAGTTTTGGAAACCAATTGAGGACATTTTTGACAGCTGTCAAACAAATTTTCAAACTAAGGCGATAATCCAGACTTCAAGTCAGTGCTTTAGGTGACCAATTTTTTTTCGATAATTCGCTAAAATTTTCTACGGTATCTATGGTCTTGGTGATGCGATCTTCGCACGTAGTTTGAATACATTATTCATGCAAAATTTCATTCCAATCAAATCGGTAGTTTCGAAATTATCAGGAACAGAATATTTTGAATGGCCATATTTACGGAACCCCTAGTCTAATTTGGCACATTGATGAACGTGACCGTGAATTCGCGATCCAAACCCACCCTGAAAATTTCAAGTTCCTAGGCCTTTTCCTTCGGAAGTTATAATTTTCTATGTTTTCTAT
Source organism: Aphidecta obliterata (assembly GCA_963966015.1). Classification (NCBI taxonomy): domain Eukaryota; kingdom Metazoa; phylum Arthropoda; class Insecta; order Coleoptera; family Coccinellidae; genus Aphidecta; species Aphidecta obliterata. The sequence continues at coordinate 27,940,581 of OZ014427.1, read as the reverse complement.
AGTTCTGGTCATGCGATCTGGACAAAATGTTGCTTCAATATGTCATTCTCGTTTAAAATACAAAATTTTATCTCGATCGAATCTATAGTTTCGAAATTATCGAGAAAACAAAATTTCAAACGACCATTTACGAAACCCCTAATATAATTCTGTTCATTGATAGACGTGAACGCCACATTTCAGATCTACACCTATCCTGAAAATTTCAAGCCCCTTGACCTTTCCGTTCGAAAGTTATGATTTTCTATGGTTTCTATGGTTCTGGTCATGCGATCTAAAGAAATGTAGCGTGAATATATCATTCTCCATAAGTATACAAAATTTCGTCACGATCGAATCTGTAGTTTGGAAATTATCAAGAAAACTAGATTTCAAACGACCATATTTACGGAACCCCTAGTATAATTTTGCTCATAGATGAACGTGATCACGACAATCGAGATCCACACCTATCCTGAAAATCAAGTCCCTAGGCGTTTCCGTTCAAAAGTTACAGTTTTCTATGGATTCTATGGTTCTGGTGATGCGAGCTGAACAAAATTTTGCATGTAGCTTGAACACCTCATTTTCCATTAGAGTGCAAAATTTCATCTCGATCGAATTTGTAGTTTCAAAGTAATCAGGAAAACAAAATTTCGAGCGGCCATATTTACGGAACCCTTAGGCGGATTTTGCCCAATAACGAACTCAACCTAGGCATTCGAGATTCGAACATACCCTGAAAATTTCAAGCTTTTAGGACATTTCGTTCGAGAGTTATCGTGTATACGGCCGGACGGACGGACAGACTTGAATTTTTCGACGGATTCGTCATCAGTGAGTCGAACATAGTCGTTTGAGACCAAAATTCGAAAAATACAGACAACGTGACGAAATGATATAGCCCTCGTGTAAGTAGTACGAGCGCTCAAAAATAGTTGCCATTTGAACAAAAATAGTTTTCGAGATTGGATATTTCATGTTTTTACTACTTTTGAAGATAGATTAGTTACATATAATATTATTCAATTTATTATTAAATCTAAAAAGAAGGTCATTGTGAGTGCTTGAGTTACATTTTCATCGCTCTCCGATGTTCTCTCCTTGAAAGATATTTCATATTTTGCGAGCCATTTTTTTTTCGAATATTGATAAAATGATGAAGAACTAATTACATCTTTTTAAAGCCCAATAGAAAAGTTTTCCGAATGAAAAGAGTTTGAAATGACTTGATTGGGAATTCACTTCGAGTCTAACCGGATGTGTCACAAACCTGAGAATAATTTCAGGAGATGGACGAAAAAATAGACAGACTAAGATTTCAATCCTGCATAAATTTCGCAATCTGGAACATTAAAAATTACCTACCCCGAACCGAACATTGGAAATTATAAATTCGGAAAAACAATAAAGCCTATCAGGTTCCACTAGCCATCGATAAACGTTAGTTATTGCATATTTAATTCATAAAATAAATGAAATCCTATCTACCCAATTGGAATGAATGTTGAATTTCCAATATAACATAATATAATTCCAAATCAATACCGCAAATATTTCACCGAGCGGAGTTCACCACGATTTCCGCTCCCAGATATTAACAAATAAATATTGAACGCCACGTAATCCTTTAGGTCGGTAGATAAGCCGCCCTTATTAAACATCAAAGCTCTATATCAGGAAAATTCGAGATATCTACCAACATCGGAAATACATACCGTGAATTTGCAACGTTGAAATTCTAAATGTTCTTCACCGTCATTATAAAGTTGGACTGAAGGGGTCGTTTAGTAGATGGGCGAACAAGATAAAACCGAAACTCCTGGAAAAGTTTTTTCTTGATGGGTTCTGAATTCACTGAGGATTGTGAGAAATGGTGAGTCGTGGGTGATTTTCTCTCGGAACTACTTCTAGTAAAATTTGTTACATACTTTTGTCTTTTCTGTGCTACTCTGGTGAAAGTTTTCTGGCGAGGTTCACTCGCAACATCGAATGAGGGAAAGGATGTTTGTTTCATTCTTGAGTTGCTGGTATGACTCAAGAGCTCTCAGGAAAATCAAAAAAAGATGAGTCCAATGTGCACCAATAAAAAAATATAGCGTTAATTATTCGTGCATAGCTGGTCTCCCAAACCTTGTTCTATTTCGAGCAATTATTTGTTGGCCATATATTTATCTTTCTTTTGTGTTGTCGCATAAAATAGATCCGTACGATAAAATGAAATTGTGGTGGGTGTTATAACATCTATTGAATTATGTAAATTTTTTTTGCAGAGCAAGCAATGTGTCAGGGGAGCGATCACCTTTCGAAGGGTCTTGCTGTGGGTCTGGCTATCATACTGTAGATTCGACGCCTTTAGGATCGCCTGAAGAAATTGAGGTACCGAAGTATAGGGTCGTTATGCTGGGTGATGCAGGGGTGGGAAAGACGGCTTTAGTTTCCCAATTCATGACTTCAGAATACATGAACACATACGATGCAAGTTTGGGTGAGTGGTTTTTCAGTTATCAACATAATAACTTGCTTTCAAATGATAACCTTATCTCAAGGGTTGTTCTATAAACAAAGTGAGCCCTTGACTCATATTCTGCTAAATTCTGATCGGTTAAAAAGATGAAGTTAATAAAAATTTGTACAAGAACATGTCTGATATTTTAACTCAAAATCTGTTTTTCTCTAGTTCGAAAATCATTAACAGAAAATTTCTATACTCCTTTCGGATGAAAACTTTCAGAAAGGTTGAAGCAGGTATATTTTTGATTTCTAGATGACGAGTTTGGAGAAAGAACTGTTTCGATTCTTTTGGACGGAGAAGAATCGGAAATGATTTTCATCGATCATCCTGCTTCCGAAATGTCAGTGAGTATTGTATATATATAGCCAAAATAAATCTCAAGGATCGACGTATAGAAATAATTGTAATTCTGAAACTTTGAGATTCCCACGTTTTAATAAATTTTTTACATAGTTAGGATCGCTCAGTTTAACATAGCCCAAATGATAGACACATCCCTCCTACTTCTGGGAACAACAAATATAGTTTTCTTTATATTTGCGAAGCCTGCAACAAAATATAACGAATGAATTGATTCATTTCAATCGGAGGCCGTGTTTAGACTGTGGCTATCTGTTTCCATGAAAATGTGAAACCAAGTTACTCTGTCTGCTATAGTGTACGGTGCTGAGTCTCAAGAAACTTTATCCAATAGGTATTAGTTTCATAATAATAATTTTCTTGGAAAAATTAACAAACATATTAGGAACTTCAATCGTTATTCAAGATACCCATCATGTCAATTGGACAGGAACATATACAAGAGGATTAAACTTCTGACCAATGTGTTTTGGGCAAACGTGCTCTGGCGCCAGGAACTCACCAGTAAAGTTTCACATCACAAGCAACCTCCGTTTCAATAATAATAGGACCACCCGGGAAGACATTTACTCATTGGAGTAGGGTTCTTTTGGGGGTTCGCGTCCTCCAACTTCTCGCTTTTGAACGGGCTCAGATCAATTTCAAAACTGTTCTAGCACTGCTGAGTGTGCACTAATTGTAGTTGACTGAACTTAAATAAATAATAGAATAAAAGCAAAACTCTACTGATTTATTTACCAATTTACCCCTTAATGAAATGTACCAAAGACAAAATAACTATAATACAGTGACTAGATAAAACACAGTGGCGACAAAAGGCTCAAGACCCTCCCCATCCGCCATATTTAGGCTAAATTTGAATGTGAATCAATAGGATGTGAATGGAAATTGTAATAAAAAGCTTATGATAATTAAAAAGAATGATTTTCTTCCTAATATTTACTGGTCAATCGTTATAAAGACGTAATAGAATATCCAGATCATAAATTTCATTACTTATAGTACTCTATTGCAGTCTTATAATGAGAAGAATCTTTAGGATTTCACTTTCATTTATTCGGGTTGAAAGGATACATATCACAATGAAGAATTTGAAAAGCACTGCCGTGAAGTCAGGAGCTTTTGAGCGCTCGTACATCCACCTTGTAAATTCGCATTTTCCAGTTTCAGAAATCAATTGAAGGAATTTGCGACAGCTGTCAAAAAAACAAATTCTCAAACTTAGGCTATCTATGGTTTTGGTGATGCGATCTGGAGAAAATTTGGCACGTAGTTTGAATACATCATTCTTCAGCTAGGTGCAAAATTTCATTCCAATCCCATCAGTAGTTTCGAAATTATCGGGAACAAAATATTTTGAACGGCCATATTTACGGAACTCCTAATCTAATTTTGCTCATTGATGAACTAGACCGCGACATTTGCGATCCAAACCTACCATGAAAATTTCAAGGTCCTAGGCCTTTCCCTTCGGAAGTTATAATTTTCTATGGTTCTGGTCATGCGATCTGGACAAAATGTAGCTTTAATATATCATTCTCGAATAAAATACAAAATTTTATCTCGATCGAATTCGTAGTTTCGCAATTATCGAGAAAACAAAATTTCAAACGACTGTATTTACGGAACCCCTAGTATAATGCTCATTGATAAATGTGAACGCGACATTTCAGATCCACATATATCCTGAAAATTTCAAGTCCCTAGGCCTTTCCGAAAGTTATGATTTTCTATGGTTCCTATGGCCCTGGTCATGTGATCTGGACAAAATTCCACATGACGCTTGAGCACCCCATTTGAGTGCAAAATTTCATCTCGATCAAATCTGTAGTTTCCAAGTAATCAGGAGAACAAAACTTTGAACGGCCATATTTAGGGAACCCCTGATGGAATTTGGCCCATTAACGAACTCAACCGAGGCATTCGGAAACTGAACCCAAACTGAAAATTCCAAGTCTCTAGGTTTATCCGTTAGAGAGTTATCGTGCTTACGGCCGGACGGACGGACAGACAGACTCGAATTTTCCGGATTCGTCATCAGTGAGTTGAACATAGTCGATTGAGACCATTTTCGGCTCAAAATTCGAAAAAGACAGACATCGTGACGAAATGATATAGCCCTCGTGTAAGTAGAACGAGCTCTCGAAAACAAATTGACTTCTAATAAAAGATGAATCAAAATATAAATTATTCACAATAAGTTGCCAGCTACTCATTTCTTTGAGGATGCTTCGAATTTTCTCGAATTAATTGTTAATCTAAAAACAATAAATCTTTTTATAATTTTGGTTTTGAGATTATGGCAATCTGGCAGATCTAAACTCTTCTTTCTTCAAAATAAAATGATTTCAGATCTATATTTTGAGATGAAATAATATCAAAATATTTTCTGAAAATCCTTTCCATGTCAGAAAAAACAAAACACTGCCTCTGACGTGAAAAATAAGGATGATTCTTTGAATCTCTTTATTAGTGTGAATTAACTTAATTTTTTGTGCAATGGCCTTTTGGAAACTGCTGAACTCACACATTCGATGGTATTAGAAGTTTTCAAAATATATCCTGATATATTATAAAGAGAATTCAAGTCGCTCCGATTCAAATTAAAAACTGGAGTTTCTATCATTTCTGGCAACATAACTCAGTCATGAAGTGGCTTCGATGTTTTCAGAGTGTCTAAAAAACCTGAAGAAACTCTGTCATCTTCCTCGTATCTGCTATTATGTGCGTTCTTTAAGTAATTTTCATTTATTTTTGTTTATTTTATTTATTTTTCTTTAAGTAAGTTTATATTATTAGATCATTGATTGCGACACAGAGATCATTTTCAGATTTTTTTTTCACTTGTACGACATTTGGCACAATTTGTTTGCTTCTAAATACACAAAATTAATTTCCCAAACAATCTTGAGAAAATAGACTTGTTGAAACAAATTGGTACCCTCTCTTTTCCAACAATTCAGCTTGGGGTTCTAGAATAGATCGTGTCGGAATGACAACACCTGTTTGGGATGGCTTCCAAATTTTCTTATAGTCTAATTCCATATTGGTGAATATTTTGATGAATTCTTCTATAAATCTTATCGTTTCATTATAGACATCAGTGTTAAATTTGCTTATTGCAGCAGTTGGATGTCTGTATGTCATCAACTAAACCATTGATCTAAAAACGAATATATTGTTACGGTTCGTTCCAAGATAATAAATATTAAATTTTGAAATTTGAAATTCCCGAAAACGACTAACAATATAAAAAAAAATTTGTTTCAATTATATATATTTTTTTTTGAGACTGTTTTTCGAGGAGGGTTCTTAAGGTGAACAAACAAAAGAAATTTTCTCACAAAATTATATAATCAGCAATCTTATAATAAAAACCAACCCCAACTATCAAAAGAAAGTCTAACTAATATGTCTAAACTCTAAAATAAAGTTCAATTGGTGAGTGAACTCACTATATGTTCTAATATCTCCTATTTTAATTTTCCTTCTTCCAATCAGCACGCCGTTTCAATATCTCCTTCTCTCCTTCACTTTCCAAATCAACTCCAACAACTCAATCTACGAATCTACTCTTGACCAAGTTCCAAATACCATTCATTAGACCTTTCTTCTTACAAAACCAACTTTTTGAAAATTATCCATCTTTCCCCTTGACGTTTCTCTCTCAACTGTTCACTGGCCTGCTTTTCCCATCCATATTATTTAATATCGCATTTCCTAGGTAACATTCTTGATACATTTCATTCTTCATTAACATAACTCAACTATTCACAATAAATTATTTGAACAAATTCATATTTTTCTTATTTTTAAATAACCTGAACTTTCTTTGAAAATATAATAATATAATAATTTATAAATTGATCGAATTTACCGAATTGACTAAAGATGTTTGAAGGTTCTTGACTTTTCGGTGATATTATTTGAATTTATTTTTCATCTTAATTTCTTGAAACGTTGAGAAATATGACCATTTTCAATTTCCATAACAATATTATACTCTTCTTATATCGAAGTTTCGGCTGCGATATCATATACAAGGTAAAGAACCGAAGATTTAAGGATATTTTGAATAACAAATGGTACAAGAAAAAGTAAGAAATACTCATATAAAAGATACCACTCACCACCTTGGCTGAATCATAACAAGAAAAGTTTGATAGTGAAGGGATACTTGGCCAAAAAGTATCAGTCACAGATAACAAGTACATTTCTAAACCATGAAATTTTCTTACTTTCTCACTAAAATGGGCCTTATATTTAGGTTGGGGAAAAAGTAATTTCGTATTTTTCGCTTTATTTCAATGCTTCATAAAAAGTGTTACCATCATCTGATTTCAGTCAAATATGCGCCGTTCTGTTCGAAAACTTGTTGCCAACATGAATTTGACTTCATAATGCCCCTCCCTTAGAAGCCCTTGTCCCTATTCGCAAAAAACTCAGACAACCAATTTTTACAGGCCCCTATTGAGGCCAAATTTTCACCTCTAATAGCATTGGCCATGGACAGGAACAGGTGGTAGACACTTGGTGCCAGGTCTGGACCATAGGGTAGATGCATAAGAAGTATCCATTCTAGCTCCCGAAGCTACTGGCGCATCATCAAAGATGTGTGCGGCCTGGCGTTGTCCTGATTGAACACGATTCTGTTCCTATCCACCAATGATGGCCGCTTCTGTTCGATCACCAGCTTCGAACAGTTGAGTTATTCACAGTAGAGGGCAGAATTGAGCGTTTGACCATAGGGGAGTAGCTCATAGTAGAGCACTCACTGCCTATCTACCAAACACCTTCCTGGCCGTCAATGATGGCTTGGTCATGGTCTGGGCCACTTCGTTGGATTTCGACCACGATCTGTGTCGCTTGACATTGTTATAAGTAACCCATTTTTCACCACCGGTCACCATCCGCTTCAGATATGGGTCGATTTTGTTGCGATTCAGCAGCGATTCGCAGGTGGAAATTCGGTCTATGATTTTTTTTGCGTCAGCTCGTGTAGCTCCCAAACATCGAGCTTTTTTTCAAGCCAGTGTTCTGCAAAACGGTTTTATGATCGATGTTCAGCTCCTTTATGATCGATGCTCAGCCCATCAGCGATGCTACGACGAGTAACATGACGGTCGATCTCGATATTTGCCATGATTTTATCTACATTTTCGACGACAGGCCTACCAGTGCGTGGTGCATCTTTCACATCCACTACACCAGCACGGAATCGCTTGAACCACTGTTTTGCTACAAGAACCGAAAAAGTATCGGCCTCGTATACATGGCAAATTTTGTTGGTCGATGTAAAATATCTTTCTTAGAAAACTTCATACTCGACACGCGATTGAACCGATCAAGTGCAAAACTGTAACAGAAGCATTTGTAGTATAAAACCACACCTTTACAACGCCGTATCGTAAGACGTGATGAGACCAATCATGAACGAGATATACTTAGTTGGGTAAAAAGGGCGCAAAATACGAAATTACTTTTTCCCCAACCTAATATTTTGAATAAAACCTGGAATTCAGGTAAACGAAGAAAGTAAACAAACGAATATAGCCTGAGTATGGCGGCTGAGCCGGCAGCCGATCAAAAATGAGACCACTATTGTAGCCACTGTGTTTATTCTAGTCACTCTACAGTATAACATTTCACAACGCCCTCTATTGAAGAAACTTCGAAAACGGCCCCCAAGATTACTCTGTTCGGTATGTTGCTGATGTGTATTTCGAAATGGCGGACAAACCCTCGTACCCAAATGGTGGGTGACACTTTGAATAAAGAACCACACGGAGCATTTGACTACTTTTCTTAGAATAAGAGCACGACGGAAACAGCACATTGGCGTAACATGGATAATGTTGAGGTTGGTTTTGGTTGTTTCCCAGTTTTCATCATATAATTATAATAAATCGTATTTTGTAAATTCTGAGCCGAGAATGGTTTCAACTGATAAAGTTGTAGCTGTTAGCTGATAAAGTATACGCGGATATTGATTAAATGTATCTGTATGGCATACCTCACAACGAGAATCAATTATATTTCAATTTGTGAGAATGCAAAAGGAGGTGAAAATATCAGAAATATGTATTCAAAATTAATTTTATTCAGAGGGCAATGAATGTATCTTCATATATTTTCTATTCTTTTATTCATCCTCCTCCTTCGTTTTTCATTTTATTTTATGTTTGAAACTGTCCACTACATCCTCGCAAATAAAAATTGAATAATTAATGCGAATTGAATAATGGTTCAATTCATCTGGATTTCTCGTGAAGTTTTATTGATTTGCGATACAGTTCAGAGCTCGAACTAAAAGCTTTAAAAAATATTTTTTGATCAATGTTTGAAAGCATTAATAACAACTAAAATGAATGGAAGTTTTCTAGTTTTTACCCTACTAAAATACTCTACAATCTTTTTCAGGCCTAATGCTCCTTCCTGTGGTTCTTTATTCAAAGGGGTGGCATCTCCGAATCCTGCGCGTAGACAGTCGACTTGCGATCGACGATATTCTCTCTATGGTGAGGTTACCTAACCTCAAGATAAAATTCTTCACTTTACAGGCGGCTATATTCATCTACTCGCTCTCTGAATCTCCTGCAGCTAAGATGATATACCTCCCAATGGTTATATACATAAAGGAAAGAAAACGCCTAGAGGTGCACGTGCGCTGGTCAATGTTCTCGAAAATATAACTATCTGAATTTTTTTATGCGGAATTTCGATCTCAGATAACTATTCGCCGTATCAGGCTAAAATTTTTTTCTATATGACATATGGGCATCGATGAAATGAGTTGTATAGATCCATGTGGTCGTAGTTCTTGGGAGGCCAACCGAGCCATAACGACCCCAGTTCAAATAATATTAATAAATAAGCCGCAGAAATAGTAATGCGGGACAGTTTACTCTGTTTTAACTTAATACTTGTATTTCAATCGTCATTTGTCATACTCCATGCATTCACTTCACTTCATGCATTCACTCGAGTACCTCTCATTCTAGCTCATTGTAAGTCCTATGTTTACAAACTTTTATTCCGATTGCGCATAATTTTTCGATTCCACCTATAATCAGAGTATGGGAGGCTTTTGAGTCATGTTTCCAGAAAAGATCAATTAAGAACTATTCTTCATACTTCAATCCTAAGAGACCAATTCTATTGAAAGTTGGTCCCTTATTGCGTGTTCTGGAGGTTCAATTCACTCACTATGGGAACGGCTCCAGATGCCAGGAAATAACTCAAAATTCCATCACGTTATCGTTCCGACGAACGCCTCCTCGGTCATCCGGGCTACGTTCCATGAATCAAAGCGATTAACAACCGCTCATTACATCTCAGAGACGATGTGAACAAAAGACGGATGGCCCTCTTGGATTTCCACAGTTTCTCCATCGTATTTCGTCCTTCCTCTACTACAAGACAAAGGGTCTTGTCGTGCAGTCATTTTTAATCTTCACACTCTTCCGGTGGCGAATCCATGTTGTGGCCGTGATTTCCCGAGAGCTCGTTTCCATAGAAGTTGAACACATGTTCGGGAGCGGTATGAAATCAGAATATTCTGAAGGGGAGTCCCCTATGGAGAAGAGGTGGAATTCATTGGCGGGACCTTATCGTTTTCCAAACTTCATATACGATCTTTCGACAATCGTCATTACGTCGTTGTTGAGATTCGGAGATCGTGAGTAAGATCGTTGTGACCTCACAATTGCTGTTTCTGAGATCTGATATACTCGCAAACGCATAGGGAAGAAACCCGATACAGAACCAGGTGAAGACAACCTTTCAGTTGGTGTGGATCAAACCCCCCTGTGGCTCTAATTTTTGCAAAAACTCGATTATGGTCAGTTATAAAAGCAATTATAGAGAAATGCCTCAGATATGACAACATGTTGGTTAGCAGAAGGCGCCCTCGTTTTGAATCCGAGTCGCAGCGAACGCGTTGAACGATCTGGTTAGAGGGTTAGACTAACAGATGCCAAATTCGAGGTGAAATTAAATTCTTTCTGTCGGTCCCTCCGGGAGCACGAGTAAAGGTAATTCAATCTTGAGTGAGAGATTTCAAGACTGGGGACTAGTAAAACTCAAGAAACGCCATGCGTATTTTTAGGATTACCTTTTCTTATGCTCCACCACTGGGGTGGGGAAATCCTGCCCTTGTCGAAATCTTGTTGTTCACTCTTAATAAAGCCGAGAGTTCATTGCCACACTGAACACACCCGTACTTCCTTTCGGCGTTTCGATACAATTTCGATACAATTCCTGATAGATTTCGTGTTATTTTTCTGAAAGAGCTATTCGTACCTACTTCTCAAGAACTACTTTCTGACTGATTGCCGAAAATTTATTATCAACTCGAACAAGTTCCCGAATTACGTGTTCTTTTTCCTCGAATGAACTTCTTCCGTCCGACTCCCGCAAAAACTACTCCTCATAGAGTCCCAAAAACCTTTCACAACTGAATCCCGAAAAACCACTCCTGATAGAGTCCCAGAAACCTTTTTCGACTGCCTCCCCCAAACCACTGCCTTTCTCCTATTCCTATTTCTATTTCGCCTCAAGAAAATTTTCAACCCTACCATTCTAGGTGGTTCCCAATGATGTTTTCGTTTTCGTTGAACCAATCACCCCCTTCAATTATCTTTTCAAGGCGGTTCGCGAATCAAACATCGGCAATTATTGGTCTGAAACCAATCACCTCTCGCATTTCCGACATTGGTGGAAGGATGTGAAATTTTCAATCTAAACAATTAAATCAATTCGTGAAATCCACGAAGGGAAATTATAATTCTCGCAACGGTCATTCAACGTTAGGCACTATATTTATGGGTCCTTCAAAACTCTAGAGTTTGGGTTATCAACATTTCAACGCCGGGCGAGTAGACCAAACAGAAACTGTAATTAATACATTAATTCTTTACTTTTCTAGGCGTTCTCACTACTTCGATTTTTTCTTGTATCGACTAGGCCAAAAGAGATAATCTCTATTCCCGTCTATTTGACGGGATCTGCATGTTCCGAAATGTTATTAAGTCTTCCAATTTATAACGAATGCGCCGGTTGAGTTCGCAGTCAGTTTTAGGATAACGACACGAAGGTTCATGTGAAATTTCGTAAGGATCACACCACTAGAAGATTTTTTTCAATTCTTTTTTGCTATTTTCTTATCTCAGAATATTCTGCAACTACCTGTAAGGGAAAGAAGAAGTTTACTTTCTGTGATTCAGTTCAAGTCTCATTCGAAAGCAACATTAATATCTAAGTCTCATTTCTTTTCCAATATTCCCCTATGCAGAATTGCAGATATAGAACGCATTTCATATCATATTCAAATAATTATTATTTACATATATAAGTAGATGTTGAAATGATGGAAGATTTCCTCTAGGGAAATTCATCCCGGAAGGAAACGAGAACGAACTATTTACGGTATTGAATTTCCCGAAAGCAGAAGCTACAGGTGTTAGAGCTGGCACAGGAGCGAATTAGAAGTACATGGTTCAACATTTGAATTATATTTTTTTTTTTAGTCAAAATTGGTGGTACCCAACTGCTAACGTCATATGCGATACTTATACATTTTAAATTAAAATTTCGAAGAACAATAGAGGAAAACAGTGCTTCAAGGGGCATTGGAACACAGTGAAAAGACCGACCAAATTAGACTATGAGCGTTTTTCAGAAAAGAATATCGTTGGAATGATAGAGACTGATAGAGACTGATAGAGATTCGAGAACTTCATCGGATGGTATTAAACCTAGTTTGACAACTATTTATTATCAGAATTCCATATAGTCATTCATAATTTTTGTTTTTCAATCAGAATTAATCGGAAATATGTTTTCTCTCCTTACATACGTCGATTTGATTCCAATTTTCGGTGCAAAAACTTTAATTCAGTCTTGTTCCTCAGCACCACTTTCATTCCAGGGGATAGAAATACTAAGTATTCCCCACAAAAATAGGGGTAAATTTAATCAGTCATGGATTTTCAGCAAACGAACATGTTTTAATCCAAGCTTGCATCATCTTCAGTGTTATGTTTTATGTACAGATTTTTTTCTCCTGATAAAATAGGAACAAATAAATATAAATAAATAAGTTGGGTTTTTTGAGAGGACTCTGTGTCTCCATATCCCTCCACTTCGAGTTTGCATATCTCCCGAATGAACATCTTTATTGGTAGAAATCAACTACGTCCCTGCATTCCTGACCCGTTTGATGTTTGTTCCAGAGTTTCGTGAGTGCTTGCTCCAGACAAAAGCTTGTGTCACTCAGTAACAGCATTCCTCCATTGTGTTGCGAATCCTTATTGATGTCGATAATTCGTATTTGTTCGACGTTCCCGTGAAGTTATTTCAGAATTATGTGTAGACGAGGCCTAATTTTAATCTAATGGAGCTTCGATGTTTGAATCCTATCGATTCGTTTTTCGTTGAAAATCCTGAGGCATCGCGTTAGGTAGATACCTGAAGCATATTAAGATTATCATGCTAAAAATATGCATTGGCGGAGATCCTGAAATGCCAAAGTTTCTAAAGAGAATGTCGCGATGACATTCTATTGAAAAAACTTTGGTTCATAATAGACAGGCTATTGATCGATAACTATGATATTATGGAGTAGGGGCTCTCCTTCTTGCTTTCCTATGTAGCCGTAGTAAAAATTTGTTTTTGGGGAAAGGGAAAACCATTGAATACTGCTCTTGTCAAGAAATCGCCATAAAAATTACAAGTCTCACGTAGGTAATTACTGCTTTACTAGAAGACTGCGACAATTATGTGAAAAATTGGTAAATTCCATTTCCACGACAAAAATAGTTTTATCAAAAATGGTTCACTAGTCAAGTACCACCGTTGTTGGATATATTATCAAGAAAGACTCTCTCATATGATAGGCTAAAAATAGCCAACAGAGGTAGCAGAAGCTTCATGGGTTTGCCAGTCTTGCCATCACGGAAGCCTTGTTCACCACAACTATTGAAACCGTCAAAATGTTATGGAAATAGTCCCACTATTTAGGTTAACACGAAAAGTTCCTACGAGGAAGGTACTGCATCAAATGAGGAAAGAGTTTCTCATGAGCCCATCATACTCCGTATAGGTTGAGTATATCTTCAAAAGATTAAGAACATCAGAAAAACATACAAAGGATAGGAACGACAAAAAAGAGATAGACTCATAAGAGAAGAGCGAAGGCTGGAATTGGGCAAATTCTAGAAATAAAAAGTGTTTTCAGGCGTCCTTCCCGGAAAATTTAGAAGCACGAATTTGCATTGCATGAGAGTTATTTCATTGGCAGACGCCGAGGACCAATTCTTCGATACATTCCCCCATATGCTTCATGGAGTCTGTTTTCAACTCGATTGCGAGAGAGTGTGACATTCACCTCGACTCATTGGCGTATATTATCAACAGGTTGAGTCTTGTTAAGTTATATTAAATTATCTTAGTATATGTGTATATGTAATATGTATATACTATTGAGCTTTATTGCTTCGCAATGTTGTTTTTTTTTATTCTCAATACACCGGAAATCCCCATTACCAGTTTGAAAGTACAAAAATTAAACACGTTAGGACTTAAATCGACAAAACCTATTTGGAATCTAATACAACCAACAAGGATAATAGAAAACGGATATCGGCCCAAAACAGACTTAACCACTCCGAACAGCAAACACAGCATAAAGATTCAAAATTTTAATTCATTACTAGCCAACACTTAAAACAACAAGATTAGAATATAAGAAAAATGAAAAATAACAATGAAAAGGTAACAATACTACGCAGACAATAATCAACAAATCCATACGTAATCAAGGAGCCAGAGATCTCTTCAACTGTGCAACATTTATATCAAATATATGACAGTTAATGCCATTCATCTATCTAATGGGTTATGAACGTTATAGGTTGTTCCATGCAAAGGGATATTAAAATTATTAGGAGTAAGTAAAGCCCGAATAGGGACACTAGAAAACTAGAACCCCACCAAGCACGTTTGGACAATCAACAAAACCATGGATGATGCAATACAAACCATCCAAAGCGTTGCGGCGATGCTCAAGAGTAGGCCAAGATAACAAGAGTTTGATGCCTGAATAATCATGATCTTCAATAAGAATGTGGGCATGATAAGCCCAATACCAAAAAAATTTATGAAGGAAGTGACATATGCCAATGGTTGGTCACCTGATGTGTAGCTTGTTCAAATTCAGCTCCTTTTACGCGTAAAACTTTTTTTCAACAACAATTTTTTTCGTTCAAGTGAAGCTTATTCCGAACACACCATGCCTGTAGACGATCCTAGTCTGCCTGCAACATTGGTCTTTCAAGTTATCAACAACTTTCTAAAATTTCAAATCATCAGCCAGCATTAAGCAGTTGAAATTTTTAAAACAGGCTGTAACGTCATCAAAATAGATGCTTAAAAATGTATGGCCACTGTGATAATGTCGGATAATCAACAAACAAACTCAAACCCTTTGAAATAGGCCAGATAAAGAACTCTTCAACCATTCATCAAACCCAGGATGAAAACTAACATACTAATATCAATTTGTCCATAAGAATCTGATGATTAACACGATCAAACGCCTTGGAGAAGAAGGTATACACAGCATCCACCTGTTTACGGTCCTCCATATAACCAACTATATCAGACTGATAACAGACCAAGTTTGTTGTTGTCGATATTCCACCACAAAAGCCATGCTGTGAATCACAGAATAGGCTATTACTCAACCAAGAGAGCTGGTTAGCCAAAAGACAATCAAAAAGTTTGGGTATCGCAGATTGAATGCAAACACTACGATAATTTTCTATGTTTTTCTCCTTGACCACTCTTGAATATAGGAACAATGTAGCTCTCTATCCAAGCAGCTGGAAACCTAGAAGCCCTCAATGATCCATTAAACAAAATAAATGAAGGCATAACAATAGTACAGACATATATTGCACCAACAGGAAATAAGGATGGTATCCCCACTACTGGCCCAGTGGTGAGCTTACCAGACAACATACCCATAGCGTCAAAAATATCAGTCATGAAAATCTCCGAAGGATGTATATTCAAACCCATGTTGTCATTCACAGGATTAGCAGGTACATGAAGTTGATTGCAACTAGAAGAGTGTGCTGGACAACCCATGAATCTAACGGTTGTCACTAATATACTCCTCAAGCCAGCCTCCACCCCAAAAATATAGTTGTTAAAACAAACATCAAGTAACCTCTTGCACTCCGCTCTAAGGTATGAAAACCTCATGTAATTAGCATCTAAATGATTTTTGATATAGAGAGAATAAACACGTTTTTCTCAAGTGTCAGTCTCTGAGATCAGAAGAAATCCATTTAGAGAAGGTTGAAGTTCTAAATTTCTTCAAAGGCATAAAGTAAGCAATACCTGTTGGTAGCTAGAAGGCTCCGACGACTTCGAGAGTATGGGTAACCTACTCCGAAGAGCCAATTTATCAAGATCGAAGAGGTTCTTGTCATCCTGGGGAATCAAAATATTCGGGAAGTTCACCTTCTTCAGCGTCTAGTTCAGATTATGTCTAGATGATCATGATAGCTATAGAAGTGTTAGGTGTTTCCTAGGCGAAAGGTTCAATCTCACCGGCGCAATGAGGTGTGACATGGTTAGGAAGTAGGTCTTCTGCTGTATTCATAAAGGAACGCTTTACTGCTGAAAAAACGTCAATAATGATCTAAAATTAGTTATTTTCTCATATATTTATACCGTATAAGTAGGAGGAGACATTTCTTGGCAACAGAATGTTCGATCGCATTCACGAATAGAATATTTATGAGATTCATTTGGTGAAGCTCGTCAGCAATTCCCGTAGTCTCCAGCAGATCTTCGAACTAGAGACCAACAACAGGTCACCAAAAAAAGGCATAAATCTCCCTATTCGTCCCATGTTACACAAACTCAATCAGGGTACATCAACATATCATCAAAATAGACTTCCAAAATGCAGTATGATCTTTCTGTGAATTGTATTATGTCATAAAAATACACTCTTTCGGCAACTGTCCGGGAAGTACTCACTTCCCAGAAGCTTTTTCTTTGAGAAAGTAGCATTTCCCGGCCTAGTGCGGGAAGTACGTACTTCCCGGACTAGGCCGGAAAGAATCACATCCTTTTTATGGAAATAACGACTGACACCTATTTGATATGAAATTACATAGTTGGCATTTGGATTTTTGAAAGTTCGAAATTTTGTTATACAAAGAAATATAATAAATAAATGTGTCTATTGATTTTGTAGAATTTGTCTACTAGTCAAAAAAAAACAGCATTTTCCGGACTTGTTGCGTAAATTACTATTTCTTCGTGTGTTGAATTATATTCCTTCAAATATTTTCATTTGATAAATCTCCCCCCTGTACAGTATTTCCACGTCTACAATAGAATGGAAGTTCGATTGTTTTTTTTCTGTTCCTTGTCGCTTCATCCTTCATATCATAAATACCCAAGAAGTAGGAGACAGAGCTCTACGAAGGGAATCGTCCATAAAACGATATATCATATTTAAGATCTCATGTTTTGACGTAAAAACTCGAATGTAATCTTAACGGACAAAAAAAGTTGATGATGTATCGGAGATCGTATTTCCGAGCTATTAGGGGCTTTATTGGAGAAGGGGACAGGTTATTGTGCATTGAAAGATACATAATAGCTCTATATAATCGCCCATAGGAACTTTTCATTTCTGGATCATGAAATAATACTCAAAGCTCCATCCTATATTTATAATTGAAGGAAAAATGTCAACAAACACCTATATAGATGTTTTATTTACTACATCAGTCTGTGTCTCATCTGAGATGTGCAATGAATGTACTCTCCTCAGTATACCGTTCGATAGAGCATCATTTGGAACGTTCATTGAAAAACGATGCGGATTTACCACGAAGGTTTATTTCCGCATCACTGTGTCCTCCCCATCGATATTTCACAAAATTAATAGCAAATTATTTATGTTCCGAATGTCATCAAACTTGTCCTTGCACATACTTTCCGAAAAAAACGGACGTCAGACGATCACATCTTTTTTTCGATATTGAACCTTCAAAATACTTAGTAGAAGAAAAATTTAAAACCACCACTATCCTGAAGTTTTCACACTGCACGTTCTATGTAGTATAGAATCCGATAGACTAATGAAAAAATTCCTGAAAAGCACTTGCGCGCTTTTTAAAATTCATCGCCACTGCTGTCACCCAACCAGGAAGTGAACCCGCACTTGGCTTCAAGTCTTATCAAACTCACCCCCGGTTTCTGAGAGACTAATTAAACCGCAGCTCAACTGGCTGAACATTCAACTCGTTAAGTGAAAAATTAACTAATCTTTCGATATGAAATATAAGTTGATACTGGAGCAACTATCGAACCAAAGATAGGCTATATCTACGAAACCCTCCGGCGGATTTAATCCATTAACGATCTTGACCAGCGCATTCAGACTTCGAACTCACCTTCAAATTTCAAAACTCTAGGCCTCTTTCGTGAGTTATTTAAGTTGTGCTTATGGCTGGACGGACCTACATAATCGAATTCGACCACGAATTCTTCATATGTGCATCCAACCTAATCGAGACAATTCTCAACTCAAAATTCGAAAATTTAAGAAAATGATAACGGTCTTGTTTGTTTTACACAAGGTTTCATGATTTCCAGATAACTTTAATTCCTCATTATAAATTTATAGTAATATACGGTGTGTAAATTTGAAAGGGTACCACCCTTAATTTCTCGGTCCCCATGCGAAATTTTATACGATTAGTTGCAATGAATTTGTATCCACCCTGTGAGCATGACCACAGCAACCCCTAAAATCTCAGAAGGGAAGGTCTTGTTTTAAGGGTAATCCGATTGCCTTTTCAAAATTGCCATACATTTGACCTTTTTTGTTGTTTTTGTTGACGAATAACATATTTTTCTTCCATAGGTGGAAAACTCATTGAGTACCTATGAACCTCATGCCTGCGTTGTAATATATTCGATAGTAGCTAGAGCGAGTTTTCAACATGCAGAGGAAACATTAAATTATCTATGGAGAGAAGGATATACTCAAGAAAAAAACGTGATAGTTGTAGGTAATAAAGCAGATTTGGCCAGATCTCGAGTTATCACAACAAACGGTAAGTGAAAATAAGTTTCAATATTTCCAATCAAAATTCGAGATATTCGGGAATATTTTCTATTTGAGATATTTGTCACTTTACATGGTTCGTCACGAGCGTGGATGTACCCATCGTGATCTGCAGTCTGTACTCGACCAAGCTTTTTCACATCGTTCCCAAGCTATAGGGCAGGGCTATGAAGTCAGATGAGCTCGTATCAAATTTGTAATTCAATTCCGCCATTAATTAACTATCGATTTTTCCAGAAGGTAAAGCGCTGGCAGTGGCGAGGGACTGCAAATTCATCGAGACTTCCAGCGGTATCCAACACAACGTTGACGAACTTCTTGTGGGCATCCTAAAGCAAATTCGTCTGAGGGAATCCAGGGAAAAGAAGAAGAAGCCTAAGAAGGAGGGTAACAAATTACACGGTTCCAAGACGAGTCTGAGCCTGAATATTGCCAGGGAAATCCTGCAGAAGATCTGTATGAACGACATCAGTAAATCTAAATCCTGTGAGAACCTACATGTGTTGTGAAAACTTGCAAATATTTTCTAAAAGGCTATTTTTGAAAGTGTAAATTGAACCTGTTGAAACTGATACATAATAAGGAAATTATTCAATATGATTTCGAGGTAAACATAAATTTCAATGTGAGCTTAATACATCTGAATGATCTTCTAAGAGGCATTTGAAGAAAATGGTTACTGAATTAATAACAAAAATATTTCAAAAATCTGAATCTTCGCTGAGTTTGGAATCGCTGGAATACAAAAAGTTCGATAACACATGTGAAATAAAAAATTTTATCAAAAAAATTTCGGACGGATATCAATATCGTCACATAAATACAGCTCCAGTCGATCATAAAAAATTACGAAAAGCACTGCCGTGAAGGCAGGAGCTTTTGAGCGCTCGTACATGCACCTTGTAGGTAGATTCACATTTTCCAGTTTTAGAAATCAATTGAAGGAATTTTTGACTGCTGTCAAAAAAATTCTGAAACTTAGGCGAAACTCCAGACTTCATGTCAGTGCTTCAGCTGATCAATTTTTTTCCGATAATTCGCTAGAATTTTCCACGGTATCTATGGTCTTGGTGATGCGATCTGGACAAAATTTTGCACGTAGTTTGAATACATTATTCCTGAGCTAGGTGCATAATTTCATTCCAATCCGATCGGTAGTTTCGAAACTATCACGAAAAAAATATTTTGAACGGCCATATTTACGGAACCCCTAGTCCAATTTTGCTCATTGATGAACATGACCGTGAAATTTGCGATCCAAACCCACCCTGAAAATTTCAAGTCCCTAGGCCTTTCCGTTCAAAAGTTACAATTTTCTATGGTTTCTATGGTTCTGGTCATGCGATCTGGACAAAATTTCACATGTAGCTTGAACACCTCATTTTCCATTTGAGTGCAAAATTTCATCTCGATCAAATCTGTAGTTTTCAAGTAATCAGGGAAACAAAACTTTGAACGGCCATATTTACGGAACCCCTGGTGGAATTTGGCCCATTAACGAACTTAACCGAGCCATTCGGGAACTGAACCTACCCTGAAAATTTCAAGTTTCTAGGACATTCCGTTCGAGAGTTATCGTGTATACGGCCGGACGGCCGGACGGCCGGACGGACGGACGGACGGACGGACAGACTCGAATTTTCCGACGGATTCGTCATCAGTGAGTCGAACATAGTCGATTGAGACCATTTTCGGCTCAAAATTCGAAAAATACAGACATCGTGACGAAATGATATAGCCCTCGTGTAAGTAGTACGAGCGCTCAAAAAGGTTCAATATTTCATCGAGAGAATCATAGATCGATGAAAATGTTACCAAAATATTTATACTATCTAGTTTTTCTAAGTGGAATGGCCATGAAATTCCTAACCTCGAAAACAATTATTCTAATCCCTAAACCTATTATTCTAATCCGTTGACTTAAGCATGAAAAAAAGTAAGATTTCATCCTACAGGTGGATGCGATAAAACTCAAAAAACGTGAAATTCTTAGTCAAATGTTTAACTGCATACTATGTGAATTATGGATTTACATCAAGTAGATATCGGCCTATCAATTCAATATTATGAACATGAACATTCAAAATTTGCTTATGATCTCAGCATTGATTCGTCTGGGACACATAAAATGAATGTTTTCCTTCTATTTTGATGCTTGAGTCAACGAGTAAATAAAAGAAGTTCATTAATCTGAAAGAAATGAGTTTTCTAACTGAGAAATTTCATGAGATCACTTCATTCGAAAATGCAATAGTTTTATACATTTATTAGTATGTATACATATCGAAAAAAAATATTGTGAATGCTTTGGTTTACATTATTATTGTTCTACGATATTCTATTGATGTGAAATTGTATTTTATGGGAGACGGTAGGTTTTATTAAGAACTTCACGTCAGATACAGAAATTCACACCTTTGTAGAGCTTAATTGGAGGGTTTTCGAATAAAAAGAATTTAGAAATCAGTGAAATAACCTATTCGAAATTCAATTCAAGTCTAACCATTAGTATCAATAATAATAATAGATTCAAAATAAAGAGCCTTATGACTTATCATCCAATGTTTCAAATTCGGAATCGGTCAGGTTTCCTTCTTATAATATGACACGTTACTTGAAGCAACCTGTATTGTTCTTGAAATCAAGAGGGGCCACTCTCATTTGTCGAATTTCTAAATTCACCAATCCTACTGGTGAATCTAATACTTTTAATTTATAGAGCAGCATATCGATATATTGCTAAAGTTTTCATACTTACGCTCTAAATTCCACATTTTGAATAAACTCCTTATATACCTGCATTAATTCCAGTTTCAACAGGTCACATTATCTTCGAGAAAATTGCCCCAGTAATTCTTAAATCCATAATTATTTGAATAGGTTTTGGCTTTCATGCGGTGTGAAAACTGTATGGATTTGAGGAAAATCGTGCGTGAAAATCATAACGTGAAATCACAATCTCCATGAGTCACAATCCAGCATAATTTCTTGAAATAGTAGAAAATTACCGACGCGAATGATAAACTAATCTGTTTTATTCTTGGTGTTCATATAACGACCGAAAAAAAAATGGAGTTGGCGGAAATGATATTGCCACACGCGAAAAATCTGAAGAATATAAATTTTGGATATATCGAAAAAAGGAATGGAATTTCCATTAGGTCACAATTTTGGTACTAAGTTATTCACCAGGAAACTTTCAAATTTGATTATAATTATAATGGCAACTTCGATTCACATTCAGATATTATTTCACTTCAATCTGTCAGACAATTGGTGGATTTCACAAAACTTTGTCTGGAGTACTTGTGAAGTTAATAATTCAATAGAGTTCATTGGTAATAATAGTTCAGTTCGATTGAAAACCAGATGTTAATTCCCTATTCAGGTGTGGGTTTTGAATATTTCATTTTTACTCTAGAGATGGAGATCGCCCTATTTGGAATCCTTCAAGAGCAAGAGTAGGTACTCATATATCATTGTACGTTCGTGATCTAAGCACCTGGGGTAATTTTCTATTGTAGAAATCTCTATTTTTCCTGTAGGTACTTGAATCGAATAAAACTTTCAGTATATACATATTATAGTCGTAAGAAAAGCATAAGTCTAAGTTGTTTAATGGATAGAGAAAGTAGTTAAGGCCTAAACATTGTAAAATATCTGGAAATAATTATCTGTATAATGAAGACTGCTTCCGAAAACTATTTATGGGAAGGAAAAAAATATGGAAGATATGCCAAAACATAATAGAACAATTTTTTTTCAATATGAAGCATGCGTATAGAATAAGGGGATAGGGAAGAGTAAACAGCGATTTCGAGAAGGTTATAAGAAAATTATAAAAAACACTGCCGTGAAGTCAGGAGCTTTTGAGAGTCGTTCATGCACTTTGTAGGCAGTTTCGCGTTTTCCAGTTTCAGAAACCAATTGAAGGAACTTTTGACAGCTGTGACTTCACGTAAGTGCTAAGTAACCAATTCTACGTTATCTATGGTTTTGGTGATGCGATCTGGACAAAATTTCGCATGTATTTTGAATACATTATTGTTCATCTATGAGCAATAATTAATTCCAATCCAATCAGTAGTTTCGAAATTATCAGGAAAAAAATATTTTAAACGGTCATATTTACAGAACCCCTAGTATAATTTTCCTTATTGATATACATGACCGAGACCTATCCTGAAACAATCAAGTCGCTGGGCCTTTCCGTTCGAAAGTTATAATTTTCTATGGTTTCTATAGTTCTGGTCATGCGACCTGGAAAAAATTCAGCATGTAGCTTTCACAAGCCAAAATTTCACCTCGATAGAATCAGTAGTTTCGAAGTAATCACGATAAAAGGGCCATATTGACAGAAGCCCTGGCCGCGCACCTAGAGATTTGAACCTACCCTGAAAATTCCAAGTTTCTAGGTCGTTCCGTTCGAGAGTTATCTTGTATGCGGCCGGCCAGAACCTTATCGATTGAGACCATTTTCGGCTCAAAATTCGAAAAATACAGACATCGCGACGAAATGATATAGCCCTCGTGTAACTAGAACGAGCTCTCAAAAAGGCATACATTTTTCGAAATTGTTTTTTCACCTGCTTATATTACATAAAAAGCTCATTCAAAATCGCTCTTTACTCCGCTTCCTCCTGTTTTTTATGCAATTGTGAAAACATTCCAAGCATTGCTGAAAAAACATTTGATCGCTGGGTCTCCCCACATTATAAAATATTGATATCGAGCGTTCAATGAAAAACAACTAGGTCAAAAGACTACGAACTTTTAAAGCCGGGCTTAGCTTGTGTCATATCAAATTTCAAATTACATGCTGAAGTCCCTCATCTGAGAAGTATTCTCGTGATATAAGCTAAGAATTAGGTACATCCAAAATCTCAAGACTTGCATTGACTTCGTCTGTTTTTAACTCATATCAGTGACCTATCCATGATTTTCGATGAATGATGTTAACGTGAAAGATGTGGTTAAAAAAAAAATTGCCAAACCATCGCTGAAATTCATTACTAATGGATAATCAGGAGATATCTTATTTCTGCATAAAAATGACTAAGTAACTTATAATAACTTTATTGAAAAAAAATCAATGGATTCACAAATCTGCATAGTTTTCAAAAATGTGATTCAAGTTTTGGAATGGGTTCCTTCAATCAATGTTCGCAGCGTGTTCTAACACTCGTATATTTTATGAGGAGAATGGAAAGATTTATTGCAAAAAAATCCAGACTCCCCGCTTGGACCGTTTATTGCATGTTTTTTTTTCTGGTTGGAAGAGTCCCTCCCTTAATTTTCAAGTTTCAAGAGATGAAGATTCGTTGTATCAATATAGGTACAGGTACTTAGTCCTGAGTTCTCTGAAATATAACTCAATGTTTTCTATATACTTCTTCCCCTAAAGAGGAAAATTATATTAAATTGAAATAAGGAAAACAAATTCCTGACCCGATTTCTCTAGTTCTCTTGTTCCAACTTTGTCTGCGGTGATATTTGATGAATAATTAGATTGGTTGAAGACTGATATGTGTGTATTAAGATGTAACAGAAACATGGCTCATGCAATAATCGATTTGTATGAGAAAAGTGGAAAAATCTAAGCTACCCTCCCTGTTTTGAATCTTATCATAAGTGATTTTCAGATCTTCTCTATTCTTAGCTAAAATTTTTAGATAGTTGCATTGTAATGGACTCCTTTCATATGAAAAATGAACAGTATTTTTATCTACATTTCTACTTTGACAATCAATTGTGTATTTCTTACATCTATTTTTAAATAGTTAGGACTTTGAATTATTTCAATGAATGTGGAAATAAAGAGCAATATAATGAAAGACTGAATTTATTTAAGGATAATAACCTGTACAAACTTCTCCAAACTTAGAAACTGATATATAATACTTATATTGATATTGCACCCGCCCTACTTTCAGTGAACGGAAATCAATATCTGGACCACATAAAATAGAGCCATTCAAGTTTTTATATTATTATTACATCCAATAATGAACCCTTGGTTAAAAAATTCTCCGATATCTTAACTGAACTCAGGAAAATATCGTCACCAGGGACGCAATAATGTAAACCTAAATTTTTATTTTGTCTAACGGATAAATACAATAATTAGAGAATTATCTTCGAAAAAAAAATTGAAAAGCACTGCCGTGAAATCAGGAGCTTTGAGCTTTTGAGCACTCGTTCATTCGCCCTGTAGGTAGATTTGCATTTTCCAGTTTTAGAAACCCATTGAAGAAAAAAGGACAGCAGTTCTTTGTCATTATGCTGAATCAGCTGTTATGAAATTATGAGAATTTTTATCCAGTAATTCGTTGGAATTTAAAATGGTTCTGGTTATTTGATCTGGATAAAAAGTAACTTGAATATTTATCATTCCACAAAATAATCAATAGAACAAAATTTCAAACGACCATATTTGCGAAACCCCTGGTCGAATTTTACCCAATGACGAACTTTAACCGCGGCATTCGAGATTCGAACCTTCCCTGGAAATTTCGAGTTTCTTGGTATTTCTGTTCGAAATTTATAATTTTCTATGGTTTTTATGGTTCTGTTCAAGCGATCTGGACAAATTTCGCATGTAGCTTGAGCACGTCATTCTTCATCTGAGTGCAAATTTTATCTCGATCAAATCAGTAGTTTCGAAGTAGTAATCAGAAGAACAAAATTTTGAACGACCATATTTATGGAACCCCTGGCCGAATTTTGCTCAATAAGGAAAAATCACGGACCGCCAGATGGCGCTGAGTATGACAAGATGTCGGACAGAATGGTGGTTAAAATTATTCTGTCTTTCATACCAAGTAAATCAAATATTTTTGATAAGATTGCGGAATTAATAATGATGCCTGTGAATGTCGAGATAACCACTTCGGACATTTTTGATTATGTGGGTGAACGTAAATGTGATAGCATCTAAATATATCACTTTCGACACATAAATGACTCAAAATCATACAAATATTCCACACTTTTCCCATATAAACACACACACGTTAGTTTGTTGTTCATCACTCGGGTAGTTCAAATGATTAAAAGTAGGTGTCGCCCACTCCGTGATTTTTCCTTATAACGAACCCGTGACATTCGAGTTCGAGTTCAAGTTTCTAGCTGGTTTCGTTCGAGTGTTATCGTGTATACGGCCAGCCGGAAGGACGGACAGACGAATTCGTCATCAGTGAGTCGAACCTTGTCGATTGAGACCATTTTCGGCGAAAAATTCGAAAAATACAGACATCGTGACGAAATGATATAGCCCTCGTGTAAGTGGAACGAGTGCTCAAAAATGATCCTGCTTTGTGTGTTTTCAAAGATCATGATGAAAAATTGACATATATTGCTTTCTCTTTCTCATCATATCTCTGGCCGGATTTTCAATAACAGCTAAGGCCGAATAATCGAATGTAAAACAAATCGGTTTACATCGTTTGTTATGCATCATGAGCATAACCCATGTCTATTTGGAAACAAATAAACAAACCCCATATTTATTTGGAATTTTGTTTTGATATGGAAACTCTAATTTTATTCATGTGATTGAGAATATGTGAAATATTTCCACTATGGACGATATAGAATGGACAATAGTTAACGAGGGCCAACTCCTTGATGCAATGTTTGGACATAAACCAGTCGGTAAATAAAATAACCTCGAATTGTTTATTGTTTACACCCTTCTCACATATTTCCAGGCGTAAACAAACATTTCCAAATGGCTTTAATATGCGAGAAGCTCGGTAATGACATAAATAAAGATGTAGATCCTGAAAAAATTTGGGAACACTTGGGAACTATGTATAATTTAGAGGCACTAGAAGAACAAGAATCCATTCCATTCCCAAATAGCATAAGAGAATTTGCTTTACCTGAAGATCAATTTGGTGTACTGATGTTGGCCAAAGGAGAATACATAGAATTTGATAACATGCCAAAATTATTTCCCTCTCCGAACTTAAAAGAGACACCTCACAGTCCTTACAGAAATAGCAACAGCAACACTAAAGAACTAAAAAGAGACACTGAGAGGACTAAATCGGTTACAAGAAATCGCAATTCAAATGGAACATATAGTAAGACTGAGGAAACACCAAAAACTTCTAAGCGACCCTTGAGGGGAAGCATGAAACTAGAAGAAGTTCACTTGAATGCAAAATCAAGTCCAATACCTTCAAGTAAACGGAGAAGACTTATTTGAAATAGAATAGAATTTCAAGACTGAGATACTGAGAAGCCTATCTAACTCACATTTTATATCGCCAAATTTTACTCAAGCTTTGTTTATCAATATCGTTTCTCAGTAATTGAGAAGCACTTTGGAGAAAAAATGATTTTCTGCCACATAATTCTCATAATTTTATTATTGATGGTCGAAATGTGCTGACTAGGACATAGTATCAAATTATTGTAATAACAGCATAGTATTACGAATTTCAGTTCTTCAAATAGGTTGAAATTTAAGTTCACACATATCGATCACATTTTCTTAGTCGATTAAATAATAGTACCTACTGCTACTTGAATTGATGCTGAATATTCTGATCAAAAATAAACATGGAGTTTTCAGTAGATAACACCATCCTTTTTTGAAAAATGCTTCTGAAAGATATTTGTTTCAGAGGCCTAATTTATTTTGGGCTATAACCTAAAACTGAAATAAGTATCAATGAAAATGAGTATTCAGTAAAACTTAATTATATAACACTTTTTCTTATGTGATACTCTACCTATATAGATTGAGCTTAGATAAACCAGAGCAATACGTTTCATAACATGAGTACCTCAAAGGTTTGAACTATTCATAGTACAGACAAATCTAATTATGAAAAAAATGAACATTTTATAGAAACAAACACTGTTATTTGATAGTCTTTTTGTGATTAATGGTATTTATTCAAATCTATGTTCAGATGTGTGGAATGACTAGTCTGATTCTCATCTAGGTGGTTGAATCTGTTGTACCAAATTGAATTCTAGTCGTAAATTCTATCCTGTTAACATAATTGAATTTAAATTATTTATGTAGCAGAAATATGATCGATAATCCAAAACATAGCAATTATATAAAGTGATTTGGACAATTAGTTGGACTTCCTAACATTCATTCATACATAGTTGAATACGAACCGAACAGAAAGTACTGAATTCCAATGTAATATTTTTATCGGAGAAAATAACACAGAATGGACAAAAAACTAAAAGCCAAAGGTCTTAACTGATTAAATGGTCTCCACCTTCAGAAACCGAATGCATAAACAAGGTTGCATTGGATAAACTAAGTAGCAGTTTTTGAAAAATGATTTTTGTTTTGTTTTTGCGATTAATCGAGAAGTTTTACTTCATATAAACATTCCAACTGTTAAAAATCTTTACCTATTTAAATTCTTGTCTAATCTGGACTTATCATATCAATATTCGAATTAGCAAGATGAGATTATACTCATATTTTGAAAGTATTCGTTATTTTACACTAATTAAGTTTCATTGATTTGAATGAATCAATTTTTGTAGAGGATATTGGAATCAAAAACTTCTTTCCATACTTTATAAGTTCAACTTGAATAATATAATTTCATAAATTATGTTTTATAACTTTATAATCCTAGGGCAATTTTGCTGAGATAAATAGAATGAGAGTTTATTTACACTTGACATTAAAAGTATTTTCGATAAAAAGGGCTTAATTTATTCATGAATTACAACTTTTGAACAATAAATATACTCGATGAAGTTACACCCAGAAGCAATGATTTCTTCAACTGGATTTTTTGGCATCACATTGACTAAATTCAAAGCATGCTAATGGTAAAAGTGTCCAACCATTGAATATTTTGAATCAAAATTATTTTGGTTGGATACACACCAATTATTTAAACAATATTATAAAAAGCGCTCGTTCATCCACCTTGCAGGTAGATTCGCATTCTCCAGTTTTAGAAACCAATTGGATATATTTTGACAGCTGTCAAAAAAAAATTCAAACCAAGGCGAAAATCCAGACTTCACGTCAGTGCTGTAGGTGATTTTTTTTCGATAACTCGCTAGAATTTTCTACGGTATCTATGGTCTTAGTGATGCAATCTGGACAAAATTTCCCACGTAGTTTGAATACATTATTCTTCATCTATGTGCAAATTTCATTCCAATCCAATGAGTAGTTTAGAAATTATCAGGAAAAAAATTATTTTAACGGTCATATTTACGGAACCCCTAGTCTAGTTTTGCACATAGATGAACGTGATGCGAACCTACCCTAGAAATTTCGAGTACCTAGGCCTTTCCGTTCGAAAGTTATAATTTTCTATGGTTCTAATCATGCGATCTGGACAAAATACAGCTTGAATATATCATTGTCCATTAAAATACAAATTTTCGTCGTGATCGAATCCGTAGTTTTGAAATGATCAAGAAAACTAAATTTCGAAGGACCATATTTACGGAACCCCTAATTTTTCCTTTTATAAACGTGACCGCGACATTAGAGATCCACATCCTAACCTGAAAATTTCAAGTCTCTAGGCCTTTCCATTACAAAGTTATAATTTTCTATTGTTCTGGTTATGTGATCTGGACAAAATTTTGCGTGTATCTTGAACAAGTCATTCTCCATCTGAGTGCGAAACTTCACCTCTATCGGATCTGTAGTTTCGAAGTAAGCAGGAGAACAAAATTTCGAACGGCCATATTTACGGAACCCCTGATCGAATTTTGCCCAATAACGAACTCAACCGCGGCATTCGAGATTCGAACCCACCCTGAAAATTTCAAGTTTCTAGGACATTCCGTTCGAGGGTTATCGTGTATACGGCCGGACGGACGGACAGACTCGAATTTTTCGACGAATTCGTCATCAGTGAGTCGAACTCGATTGGTCGATTGAGACCCTTTTCGGCTCAAAATTCGAAAAACACAGACATCGTGACGAAATAATATAGCCCTCGTGTAAGTAGTACCTACGAGCGCTCAAACAATGTCGTAAGACTCTTTCAAACTATGAATAAAACTTTCACAATGCAGGGGCTGGAGCTTAATCCGCCATGCTGCTATTTGAGGTTTAACGTCAGCGAATACAGCACTGAGTACAGACGTACAGACCCAGTAGAGCCGCCAACGATCCGCCGAAAACTAAAAAGCTATTATAGTATAGCTAAAAGACCGAACCATAGAAATGTTGCGAAGCGCTTCATTTTAATATTTGAAAGGCTTTTTGCGCGCTCGTACTACGTATACTCACGTTTATCAATGAGCAAAATTAGACTAGGGGTTCCGTAAATATGGTCGTTTGAAATTTTGTTTTCTCAAAAATTTCAAAACTATGGATTTGATATTGACAAAATTTTGTATTTTAATGGAGAATGATATATTCAAGTTACATTTTTCCCAGATCGCATGACTAGAACCATAGAAATATAATTTTCGAACGGAAAGGCCTAGGGACTTGAAATTTTCAGGTAAGGTTCGGATCGCGAATTTTGCGATCACCTGCATCAATGAGCGAAATAAGACTAGGGGTTCCGTGGATATGGCCGTTCAAAATATTTTTTCCTGGTCACCTGAAGCACTGACAAGAAGTCTGGATTTTCGCCTTAGTTTGAAATTTTTTTTGACAGCTGTCAAATTTTTTTCTATTGGTTTCTAAAACTGGAGAATGCAAATCCACCTACCAGGTGGGTGAACGAGCGCTCAAAAGCTGCTGACTTTAATTCCTGTTCGGGTACAGGATTTTATTCGCGAAATCTACTTGCTGGGTAGATCTACGCACGCCAACTAGGATCGGATTTCAGAGTGGTATTATCGCAATATTGAATGGCGCTTCCTGATGGGGGACCGTTTGTGTGTTTCGTACCTCAGTTGCTGGTAGGTGGTAGGCTCACCTTCACAAGTTGTACTTTGTGATTATTTCTGTTCTGTTCGGTGTCAAAATTGACAACCATTTCAATTACTACTTCGAAAATGACCCTATCAGAATTCTTTGGGAGCTATCTCTGACAAAATCTGAATATTATGTTGGGTTATTTCTGTCGCTTCTTGTTAATTTTATCTACTCATTTGTTGTTTCAATAACCTATTATTTTCTTCAAAAACTATTTCCACGAGTAAAATATTGAGTGAAGTCAATTTCAAAAGCATCAAGAAGAAGAGAATCCCCTATAAAAGAAATAGGTAACACAAGAATTACACAACAAAGATCGAGAGAGCAATAGATGCCCGGAATCTGAAACAGCAGGTAAGGGGTAAGGTTTAGTTCGAATAAGTAGTGCTTCCCCAGAAGGCTCACACTGTCCTATCTATCGTAGATAGATCGTCCTTGAGGATTCCCCCAGACTGAAAAAAAACCGCACAAAAAAATGACATTTGTGAAATCAAACTCCAACATTTATGAATTAACGTTGATAACAGCGACATTTGCGGAAAAGAATATTATCGAACCTTGATTCATAGTGGGCCAGGTCATGACTCATGCAAAATGTTCGATCGTAGTTGTAGGAAGAAGCACTTTCTCATTCACGGTGATCGTGGGTCGGTCCAGATATGTATATTCAAGTTGAGAGAAATTTTCAATTTATAATGAAATTAAAATTATTTCCATGACCACATTTCATGTGCGAATAATTTTTTCCGAGATAATACAATTTTACTTCTGCAGTTCGGTTTTGTCGATCTTTTTCTTCTTTTCGTTCAAGGATAATAATATTATAACTGCAATACTGGAATCGTTATTGGCAATATTATCATGTCATTTATGAACCAGAATTTTTTTTCGTAAAATCGCTCATCGGCCAGTTTGAGATTCTAGCTCTGTAGCATGTGAAGAATGTGTCGAACAATTTTTGAAAATTCCGGTTTCCTTCATTTAAAGTCTAAAACAACACTCACTTCCAAACCAAGATCCTTATAATATTTCGTATGGAAAATCTTTCATGATCCTTTGATAAGCTCCAATTAAACTATTTGGCATACCACACTGTCCACACTAATCAGTGGAAAAGGGAACTAGGTAAATATATACACTGTGGAAAACAACAATAGTTCTGTCTGAAGGATATAATTTGAAATTTTCTCACCGCTTCTCTATGAATATATTTTTTTCTCTTTGCTGATCGAGGAACATTTTTAGTAGTCCTTATGAAGGTAGAGAAAGTAAGATCATCTTTATCACAGTCTGAATCGTCATTATCACTCTTCTGATTTCAGCTAAGTCCCCTAGATTATTAGGTAGGTTGTGGATGGTCACCATCCACAACCTACCTAATAATAATCTAGGACGCATGTCCGTTTTGAATCTTCATCGGTGACTGCGGCGTTTTCAGGAGGAATTCCTATAATATTTTATTATGACGAGGCATGTAAAATCTTGATGCTGAAATAAAATGTTGACGTTTATATTTAAGAAATTTTCTGATGGAGAGTCTCAAAATAATTCTTTTATTTTCAATTTCCATCTCATGAAGCCGCGCTGGACGTTTTTTATAACTTAAAGGAGTAAACAGACATAAGAACATATTATTAAAATAACAGGGACAATACGAGATAATTCCCTCTGGGAACATACCTTATATTATTTTCAGTTCAAGGTTCATTGCCATGTCCCTCTCAGAAACTCGTCCGAATGTATGGTGATCGGATGCATGTATGACAAGTGTGTCCCGGCCTTAACGGTTCCAGAGTAAACATTCACAAAAAATGTCAACTTTTCGATAAATAAATCAATTGGTAAACCTAGTTGTATTCAATCAATATACCTAAATGAAACATGTATTTCCTATTTCAAGTTGAAAAATAACCATTCGAGCATAAAAAGTGGGAATACTAAAGGAGAAAGGGGGTATCTTTGCAAAAAACGAGAAACCATAGTAAACAGATTATTGACATTATGGATTACTAGAGATAATTAAGGTCGCATCATGTTGTATAATATTCGAGAATTGAATTTTATCACAGATTTTCCGCACACAAAATACGTTGATCGGTTCCTTTAGTTGGGGCGATTGATTTTCGAATATACTTTCAATTATCGCATTCTCGAACCAGGAACTAATTTCCTATCAAATTTCGCAATTATTTTTTGTCGTTTGGCGGGGTATTCTCGCAATGTTGTTTTCGCGCTTCCTAATAAACGGATGTGTCGTTGTGTGTTTCGTCCCAGAGTTACTGGTTGAACAAGGCTAATCCAGTTACTCATTACACCTCTAGATTGAAAGTGGTACCATCCGCACGTTATGTGCGCATTAACCCTACGTTACTCGCGCCCTCTTTTCGATCGTATTTACTTGCGTGGTCTACGAGTGTAGACCATTTTGATTTCGACATTAAAGATCACATTCATATATTTCAGAATGTATCTATGTTTAAATCTTTCATTCGACTACCTGCTTGTGATTGATGTTACATCAGTTTCGTGATAATATTAAATTTTTTTGTAAGAAAATTAACGAAACACCAATGTCTTGGATTTCAACATTTATTTGCAATAACTCTATATATTTCATATTTGTTCTGAAATAAATCAACTTAACAGAAAAGCCTATGTGTAGTGGAAAAGAACACGTTGTATATACTTGCAGAAAAATATTCACAAGAAAGAAAAACTCACAATATAGACCAAAATATGTCCGCCTACAAAAGGCTGTTTTTAGTCAATCACACATGTGACACATATTTCCTTCATGTGATTTTTACACGCTTACCTGTTGCATTTGGTGCAATATTTTCATGTAGATTCGAAAGAAATTCATTATCTCAGTTTTACATGCTTTGAGGTTCGCAGTGTATTGACATTATTCAAATAAAAGTCACCTAAACCACAAATAAGAATTTGGGTTAATTGTTCAATCAAATATTCGTGTACAGGTGTTGATGGTGGAAGATCTAGCTTTGTGGCACTTTGAAAACCAGTAGACGATCGATGTGATTTGTAAAATCGACAAACATGTGGTCATCTGTGGCAAGATATTTGTGACATACTTTCTATGGAGGAGGTCCAACCGTGAATAACACGGAACCAGATTTTTCCGCATCCTCGAAATTTATTATATTTATCATTATACAGGTTGTTTCCAAATTGGACGTGAAACTTGGAGGAGGTGTCGTTTGAGCCATATTTATTGATAACCGAAAATCAGTTTCCGAAATATTTGAGTTCTTGTGTTTTTAAAAAATTTCTCACATTACTTAATTTTTGTCAATTTTTCTACCTTGACCAAGTTTGATTATAATTTTGGATTATTTTCATTAGAAAAAGATATGATATGTATGAAAAAAGCAAAACAATGCTGTAGTAGATGTTTAAAAAGAATTACATAGTATGATTCGAAAGTTGGTATATAAGAAAAACAATAGACAATTTCGAATATCAATTTTCCTGCTACTTTGGAATTCCACAGTTTATGTATGACAAAATTATTTTAAAAACTTGCCAAATTCCTTCTTTATTTCCTGAACAAGTGTTCGTCAGAATGCAGGCACCAGTTTCGTTTCAGCAGATTCTGATTTGAAAGGGGATATAAGCAAAGAAAGAAAAGTGAAGAATTAAATATTTTTTTATTGCAATTAAACTTTCATTAGGAAATTTATTCATAAAGTATGTTTGAAATTTGAAATATCCTCCACCATTTCTTATACAAGCACGTGCCCTCTTTCTAATTTCTTCACTTGTTACTTTTCGCCTGAAATTTACTCTCAATCTTCTCGTTGCTTCGTCTATTCTCTCCAAACAGTTGTGAACGTGTATGTATTTCCCTTTCATAAACTTTTTCTTTTAGATAGCCCCAAACATGAATATCTAACGGATCTATACGGACTTTTCGCTGGCCACGAAATAGGTCCTCCCCCACCTTTCCACCGATTAGGAAACAATTCGTTCAAAAACATATGAACGTTTAGCCTATAGTGTGCGGGACACCCATCCTGTTGGAAAATGATTTCATGCCTGCCAATCAAGGGAACCACGTCCAAAAAACTGTCGTTTGACGAAAAATGAAGTAAGGTGAGAAATCTTTTGAAAATCACAAGAACTCAAATATCACGTAAACGGTTGATTTTTGGTTATCAATTAATATTGCTCAAACGACTTCAAATGAGTCATTCTAACACGTCCTTCAAGGTTCACGTCTAATTCTAAGGGGAAAACACCCTGTTTATTCCAAATATTTTGATTCACTATTGTCATGAGGCTTCAGAATAGTTAGAGGCAAAAAAAAATTCAAAGCGTTCGTTTATGGAAATATGTCTGCCAACCGCCCAGTGGTCTCTTCGAAAGCTATATAAGCTAATTCTATAAAATTTAGTACAGAAATTAGTAACTATTCGACATCGATTCTTTTGGCTCGAAAATGCAATTAATGATAAATTCGGTAATAAAATGCGAAAAATAGGTATGATTACATTATCATGTTGGTATTATGCATAGACGAATAATGATTATTATTCGTCTATGGTGGTATGTTACTCTGTTACTCTACTTTGGCACATAAGCATTGGAATAGAATCGAGAAACCAACGTAGGACACTTGGAGGCTCAAACTGGATTCAATGAGGAAAGGGTTTTTCTCAGAAGACTTGAAAACATAGACGTTACCAATCATCAACATTAAACAATTTGGTTTCGAATTAGCTTCATCCTTACATCCTACGTCCTTACAATGCTGTGTACTGGCACATAATATGGGGAGTGGTTTTCTCGTCTGCCTGGAAAAACCGACATGAAATATTACAGTGTTTACTATAAATTTGTTAGGGAAGTAAACAAAGTATTAATTGCAAAAGGCTTCAAGAATACCTTCTGATCTGGTATGCAGAAGGTCCATAAGAGAAGGAGTAATTATGAAGAGCATCTTTATGATCCTAAGAATCGTTTCACAACGGCTTTTAAAGAGTCTCTCTCAATACTATAAACTGAAATTCTTGCTGATGAAAAGAGTGCCTAGACTGCCTGTTTATCCAGACAGTATAAAGAAGCACGAATTTTCATGTCTCAAATAGCCAAGTAGTTTTGACGCCCCTAAACACCTCTACGATTGTTAGTGGAAAACCATTCGAAACTGTGGAAAACTTTCTGGCAAAAAGGTTGAGAACTTTCTTTTGTTTAGAAACCTTCTCACCAGGAGATCGAAGAAAAGAAAACATCAATGCGGATGCCCTCGCTATGGGAAGAGCTCAAACAATTTATACCTAGAATAAGGAAACATAGGAAATTACCAAGTCGAGAAAGAAGTCGATAAATAGGAGAGGGCAGTTATAATGTATTAGGACAATGAATGCAACATGAAGAGTAATGAATTGCTACAATATATTTAAAATTTCGAGCCAAAACATGAACCGTATCAACATAGGTACATGGCACAGAACACTGGAGATACTGCTGAAAAACACTAAATGGCAAGTGACCTTAACCAAAGCACTACGCATGATCCATATCCAGTACGAAATTTCGTGCAGAAATAAAAGTTTGCAGCTTTCGAAAATGTTCACTACTTCGACTTCCGTTTCGAATGATAACAGGCCGCTTTACTCTCTTGTCGAGGTGCCACTGGACCAGCAAATTGATAACGAATGCACCTTCATCTAGTTATGTATATTTAGCAGATAAAATCACCCAACAATCACTTTGCAAATGCGAATCGTCGTGACAGAAAAAACTTGCTCTTCCAGAAGGCGTTGCAGAATGCAAAAATCAGATGCAAGTTTCCTATATAGGGAAATCTGTAGTGAGAACAATCGATCACTGCTAGTCTCTAATCAGTCTAATCTGATCAAAACCACTTCATCTCGAAACTATAGAGCTATCTTCTTTTATGAGTCAGCGAGTTTTGGAAAATCAAGCGCATTTTACTGGTTGAATAAATTGTCCCTTTTCAACTACCTTGTTAGCGCAGTGGATAGGTAGCGATCCAAGTTCGATACGCCGTTATTTTTGATGTTCAATAAGAGGGTATGGAAATAATAAACCATTATGTGAAATATTCGGAAATGTTCAATAGAATCTTTGAACTTGTGAGGTTACTATAGATCTGAATGAAGTACTTTTGTAAAAGATTATTTATTTGTTTTTGTTTTATTTATTTTGTTTGATGATTAGTTATAATAATAAAATAATCAGTGCACCTACCTTCTGCAGAAGCCGTTCAGGAAGTTGAGAAATGTACCATGTTTCGTTACCTATTCAAAAATTATAAAAAGCACTGCCATGAAGTCAGGAGGTTTAAAGCGCTTGTTCATCCACCTTAGAGGTAGATTCGCATTTTCCAGTTTTAGAAACCAATTGAAGAAATTTTTGACAGCTGTCAAAAAAACATCAAACTAAGGCGAAACTCCAGACTTCACATGAGTGCTTTAGGTGACCAATTTTGTTTTCGATAATTCTCTACAATTTTCTACGGTATTCATAGTCTTGGTAATGCGATCTGGACAAAATGTCGCACGTAGTTTAAATACATTACTCTTCATATATGTGTCAATTTCTTTCTAATCCAATCAGTAGTTTAGAAATTATCAGGAAAAACATTTCGGCCATATTCACGGAACCTCCATTCAATCGAATTTTGAACGTGACCGCGATATTCGAGATCCACACCTATCCTGAAAATTTCAAGTCTCTAGCTCGTTTCGTTCGAAAGTTATAATTTTCTATGTTTTCTATGGTTCTGGTCATGCGATCTGAACAAAATTTCGCATGTAGCTTGAACACGCCATCTCCATCTGAGTGCAGTATTTCATCTCAATCGAATCAGTAGTTTCGGGAACAAAATTTCGAACGGTCATATTCACGGAACCCTTGGTCGAATTTTGCCCAACAACGAACTTAACCGCTGCATTAGAATTCGAAGTTTCTTGGTTGTTACGTTTGAGAGTTATCGTGTATACGGACGGCCGGGAGGACGGACAGACTCGAAATTTTCGACGGATTCGTCATCAGTGAGTTGAACCTTGTCGATTGAGACCATTTTCAGCCCAACATTAGAAAAATACAGACATCGTGACGAAATTATATAGCCCTCGTGTAAGTAGAACGAGCGCACAAAAAGACAAGAATAGGAAGGGATAATGTTTTTCTATCAACACAACGAGATTTGATAATGAAGAACAACTTGAATTAAGTAAATTGAAAAAAAATCAACTGCAACCTATATAATATATTGTAATAGGTTACCGTTGCTTTATGAAAATGAGAAACTAGCCGAATATCACGTACGTTATTTGCATATGCTACGTCTCAATAACAAGTTATTCTAAATTCTTGTAGAAAGCCGTCATGAAGATGAAACTCGCTCGAATCTCGACAATATTTTCACAATACCAAGAGAATGACAATATTATTCTCAACAAAGTAGAGAAGAAAACATGACATAAAACATATGAAAAAGAAGGAGAATTAATATACCCAGAGTCTTCTGAAAAAATACTATTGAGAAAAAAATATCTAAGCTCTCTGGTTTATTGTGTGTGTGAATGGTTTCCTCCTTAAATTGTAATGAAGGCAAATTTCCCGAAAGTCTGGTAGAAAATTTCGGGATCCTGTCGAATATTTACTGAAAAAAATTCCTCCCGATACATCATGGAAAACGTGAATGAAATTATTCGAGTCAATTCAGACAGGAACGTTTCCGGTCGATAGGAGATCAAACAAAAAATGCTTAATAGAAATGCACACGAAACACAACTTCATAGATTCAAATACAAGAATCCTAGTTTAAAAGGGTCTTATCTAAGGTTTTTTGTCGCTAATCAGAAGTCTGTCGAAAAACAGGCGATTTTTCGAAACTCACCAAAGGCAGAGGGCCGTACGGGGAAAAATGGAACTTTGTATATCGTGACTACTTTGGAAAAGGGACAGTTGATCGGTAACCTTGGCACGGTCGGGTTCGATAATATGAGGTAAATTTTTGAAAGGGCTGTGAAGGGAATCGGTTCTTTTCGACGGATTTTTCGGTAGTTCTTTTAGCGGTTAATTCAAAGAAACATAATATGGTTCGGGAAATTCAGTAAAGCGATTCGGGATGGTCGTGTTGTGTAGGTTTATTTTCCTCCAGATCGAACAACACTAACAGAAATAATCAGGCCGAAGAGTAATAAACGCTGATACATTTGTTAATCTGATTAAAACATCAGATTATTTTGGCATGTTTTTTGGGGGCGATATTCCGTTGTATGGAAATGTATTGTTTGTGATAAATTGGACCAGGGACCCAACTTCGATTTGACTAATGAAGTAAAAGTGTTGAGTAATTCGGATCAAGGTTATTCTTCCAGTTTCCTGATGACTAAAAACTTGAGAACATAAGAATTACCCTTCGCACGTATGCCGATTGCCGATCTCAAGTACCTACTATCCGCACAGTTGAATTGTTGTGAAAAAAAATTAGTATTTTTTTATGACCGCGTCTTGTTGTCTGAAATCAAAAAATTAGATCAACAAGGCGGGTTTATTACAATAACGTATGCACGAATAGGATATGATATTATTTGAATACGAAAATACTTTCTATCATCGTCCGGATTTCTACTTCAGACCGCCTCGACCAACACTGTAACACTGGTGATACACACCACAATTGGTCTAAAATTAGTCAATATGCTTCCAGCATATCAGCAATTGCTATTGATCCTTAAAGGGGGGATAGGCGTAATAACTGAAATCAGATCAGAAGAGAGGAAATATAATAATTAACATGTGAATTTTTTTCCCATATTTTTCGATAAACAAAACAGAATTGCTCTTTTTTTTCTCAATATATTTCAAGAATGGTAATTTTAATGCTTTCGTGTACATATTTATGTAATCTTTTCACGATCATAGCATTCCATTCAGATAATTCTTGTAGACAAATTTATTGATTTTGTCCATATCACATTCTATTGTCATTTGTCATATTACATCTATTTCTTTTGAATACGAACAATCTTCGAGGGCATCACTTCAAACTTGCCAAGGAAACATTTAAAACCTCCTGCCGGAAGAACTTTCTACCTAACAGAATTTTCGATGGTTGGAATCGTCTCCCGGGCGGGGTAGTGAATGCAACTACCATAATGATCAATGGGGAAGTGCATACGTTGATTGCAAGATATGAAATGTAATTTTTATTAATGTTCTGAGCGCATAGGTATCACCTCCACTTTTATTGCAATTTAATAATTATAATAATAATGATAGTACATACACTGGAATATTCGACGGATTTCATATAACATTCACTGAAATATTCGACCGATTTCAGCTGAAGGACTTTTATTCTTGGTTATTTATTTTTATTTCTTCGACGGATTTTGGAGATTACTACCATGTTTTTGAGAATGTACATTTCGAAGAAGGGGCCTAGAACTGAGAAGTAGTAATGGTACTTAATGAAAAAAAACTTGACACGAATTTTAAACATTTTCGCAAGGAAGTGGAACAGATAACTTTTATGACCGAAAAACTCCACACACTTGCTAATTGTTAGATTTCTACTCAAAAGTAGTGAAAGCGATGTTTCCAAACAAATTAATATGAAAGGTTTAACACCTTCAGTCCTGTGCGTTGAAAAAGAATAGTGTTGATTGTTTACAAGAAAAGAACAGTGAATATGGATTTCACGAAGAATATATTTTTTTCGAAAACCATCATTCAAAGTTGACTTTCACATGATATTCATCATTTTTAAAAATAGAAGTGGTTTTTCTACGTGAAAGTTCTACATCTAGGATGCTATCTGCCAATTAAGGAATGAATATCTTTTGATATTAAAATATGTGTGATGAATCGAAATGACATGTCGAATGAATTGATCGTGAATGTTGAACTGTTGATAACTCAAGATTCTCGAATGCAAGAATAGCATTCCTCAATCTATCATCAAAAATTACTATTTACAAAATTTTTTTTCGGAAAATCTGAAAAAGTCCGAGAATTCTAAGGACGCTCACTGTATAAAATTTCACGAAATATTCTCGTCTCGAAGTCTAGAGATATCTGAAGTCATAGACAAATTTCTTGTTAATTTGGACTGAGATCTGTGATCAGATTCTTAGTCTCACCACCTTCATTGAATCAAGTTTAAATGATAGATTGAAAACAGGAACTGCTGATCTGGCTGCAGCATATTGTAACGAACTTTTGCCGGACCTGTCGCGACTAGAGGTTTCCACGCCATTCTCGACTTACCAGAGTATTCCAGACCCTTCGAGATGCTCAAGCGGGGATATAAAGCGACGTCGGCTCGAGCAAGAGTGAATACAGAATTGGACTTGTGCGTGTAAATAAATCTAGTGTTATAAATAAATTGTGAATAAATAGTGAATTGTAAATGAATTATTCGAGAAGAACTTGTACAATATTCATAATATTGATGTCAGAAGTGTGATTTTCAAATGAATAAGTGCTCGCCTAGTGAATTGCTGGTTCGCGGAAAATAACTGATAGAACTTTCAACGTAAAAAAGGCAAAATGACCAAAAAAGTGCGTCTTGCGGAATTGAAAGTGGCGGAGTTAAAACAGCAACTGGAAGAAAGGGAACTGTAAACAACGGGTAAAAAGGTAGTTCTTCAAGAAAGACTTGCACAAAGTCTTATACAAGAAGGTGAGGACCCCGAAACATTTTCATTTGTTCCCGGAGTTGATTTAAGTTCAATAATGAATAAACTCGAAGAAAATTCAAGAACCCTGGAAGAAAATTCTAGAAATTTGGAAAAAAAGTTTCAAGAGACTACCAAATCCCTGAAAGAAGATCTGCAAGAAACTCTGGAAGAAAAGTTTCTAGAAAATTCTAGAAATCTGGAGGAGAAGCTCGAAGAAAATTCTAGAAACCTGGAATAGAAGCTCCTAAAAAGCACGGAAGGCCTAAAACAGACATAGATAAATTCGAGGAAGGAATGGACAAAATGAAGAAAACCATTAGCAAGCTAGAAAAACGAGTTTATGCTGCGCAAACCAGGGACTTGTCAATGAAAATTTAATGATGGACCTGAAGAAGGGTATGCACGATTTCAGGGTCAATTCTGGAATTAAGAAGCTTTCCCTGAAGCCGCCCCAGTTCGACGGAAAAACTCCATGGGCAAATTACCGCCGTCAATTTGAAGCTGCGGCCAAAGCAAATAAATGGAATGCAGAGGAAAGGGCTGTAGCACTGACACTGGCATTACGAGGAAAAGCAACAGATATTTTTCAGACCCTCAACGCCCAAGAACAGGAGGACTATGATCAGTCGATCAAACATCTGGAACTACGGTTTGGCTAGGCCCATTTTGAACACGTATACCACTCTCAATTGAAGAATCGTTACCAGAAGTCAGGCGAGTCATTACAAGTATTCGAAGCTGATATGGCACGCCTGTTACGTCTCGCATATCCGGCCACACCAGAGAACGTAATGGAGCGATTGGCGGTTTAAGCATTCTTGGATGGACTCCGTGACCAGGAAACCAGACTAGCATTGACACCAGCCCGACCAGCACATCTCGTAGACGCACTGACCCGCGCGTTGGAGTTCGAGGCCGCAAAGCAGTCCTGCAGAGGTCAAGGTAAAATCCGAGTGAATGAGGAAGTTTCACAGAAGCCTGCTGATCTGGAAGCTGCCATGAGGAAAGTGCAAGGAAGTGTTACCTGAGAAAATACCGATAAACTGCAGGAATTGTGGAAAAACAGAAATATTCAGAGAGACGAAGAGAAAAATTCAGAACTTGGTTTAGTCATCAGCTGGAAGAAGTGCAATCGAAGACCATTATGGCAGGAAATTGCAGGTTACTCACCAGCCGTTAAATCCTACTGGGCCCAATGGAATTCTCTCATTCTGGACAATGGGGTACTGAAGCGTGTGTTGGAGTCCGAAAATGGTGGTGAAGACCGACGCCAAATAGTGGTACCCAGGATTCGAAGACAGGAAGTGCTTCGGGAAATCCATAACGGGGTCGCCGGAGGACACCTGGGGGTGTAGAAGAACTTGCAGAAAGTGAGGCAACGGTTCTACTGGGCTAGTTGTCGAGATGATGTTCAAGAATGGTGCAGAAATTGCGCTGTATATGCTGCTAGCAATGGACCTCGAATACAAACTAAGGCCCCGATGCGTCAGTACAATTTAGTCAGCCCATTCGAGAGAATCGCTATCGACATCGCCGGCCCGTTCCCGAATCCGACCACGGAAATAAATACATCCTGGTGGCAATGGATTAATTCAGTAAATGGGCCGA
Source organism: Aphidecta obliterata (assembly GCA_963966015.1). NCBI lineage: Eukaryota > Metazoa > Arthropoda > Insecta > Coleoptera > Coccinellidae > Aphidecta > Aphidecta obliterata. The sequence goes on along the minus strand of OZ014427.1, from coordinate 27,897,391 downwards.
AGCCTAAGCCCTACCCAACCAGGAAGCTATAACCGTCGCCGACGTTTTGATGAAAGAGTGGATATGTCGACTCAGTATTTCATTGGAGCTGTACTCAGATCATGGCAGGAACTTCGAATCCAAAGTATTTGAAGAAATGTGTCAATTGCTGAACATCAATAAGACAATGACCACGTCGCTTCATCCGAAGTCCGATGGAATGGTGGAGCGGATGAACAGAACAACCAACCGCTACTTGTCCAAGGTTGTCGCTGACCATCAAAGATACTGGGACCAGTATCTTCATTTGTTCCTGATGGCCCATCGATTTGCAGTACATGAATCAATTGGCCAAACCCCTGCTATTATCGTAATGGGCCGAGAACTACGACTCCCATGTGACCTGCGGTTTGGGATACCACCGGGACAAGACACTGCCGGAGAGGAACATGTCAGCAACTTGAGACAGAGAATGGACGATATCCACGAACGAGTCCGGTGAAACATCCAGAGCGCCAGCGAAAGAATGAAGCAGACGTACGACATCAAGGCCGAGGCTGGAGGGTTTCAGGATGGTGATCTGGTTTGGTTGCACAACCCCAAACGTAGTCGTGGACTATCGCCGAAGTTGCAGAACTCTTGGGAAGGTCCGTTTAAAATCATGACAAGGATAAACGACCTTATCTACCGAATTCAGAAGCCACCTCAAGGGAAACCAAGGGTCGTCCACTTCAATCGATTGGCCTTTTACGCTGGAAATCACGACCAAGTTCGCACCCTCAAACCACCGGAGGATGAGATGACATACGAGAAGTTTATGTCCTTATTTTCAAACGGACAGAAAGTGCTACATGGTGTAACTAGAGAGGAGCCACGAGACCTTTTCAAGGTGCCTGCTAATTACGCTCTAGCACACTGCGTGGCAGAAGATCTGCGAATGTCCAGGGGCATTGCTGTTGTGTTCTCCAAGAAATTCGGTCAACTACAAACACTGTTAGAGCAGAATCCAGAAGTTGGAAGGGGGCTGCAGTTGAAAAGGGCGAAAGAGACATCTTCTAACAAGTAACTAAGAAGTATTCCCATGGTAAACTGTCTTATGAGGATGTCTGGAGGAGTCTCACCAAGCTAAGAGACAAGAATCTGGCGAATCTAGCAATTTCGAAATTGTCCTGTGGTCTCGATAGATTGGACTGGAGAATTATAAGGAGTATGTTGGAGACGATATTCAAATCCAGCGGCGTGAAAATTTTGGTTTACTGTAATCATCTTCCACGAACTTCGCGATGCAGATATGGAGAGACGTGCAGGTATCGTCACACTCCGAGGATGACATTTCGGGACGAAATGTCTTTGAGAAGGGGGCAATGTAATGAACTTATGCCGGACCTGTCGCGACTAGATGTTTCCACGCCATTCTCGACCTACCAGAGTATTCCAGACCCTTCGAAATGCTCATCAAGCGGGGATAGAAAGCGACGTCGGCCCGAGAGAGAGTAAATACAGTATTGGACTTACGCGTGTAAATAAATCGAGTGTACTACATAAATTAGTATTAGTGAATTGTAAATAAATTATTTAAGAAGAACTTGGACAATATTCATTACAATGTGATTCTGTTTGGAAAGATGGTTTGATTTTCGAACGTTTACGTAGGTATCAATTGTGGGAAAATGGTTTGTTCATTGAAAAATTACGAGAAGCACTGCCGTGAAGGCAGGAGCTTTTGAGCGCTCATACATGCACCTTGTATGTAGATTCGCATTTTCTAGTTTTGGAAACCAATTGAGGAAATTTTTGACAGCTGTCAAAAAAATTTTCAGACTAAGGCGATAATCCAGACTTCAAGTCAGTGCTTTAGGTAATTCGCTAAAATTTTCTACGGTATCTATGGTCTTGGTGATGCGATCTGGACAAAATTTCGCACGTAGTTTGAATACATTATTCCTCAGCTAAGTGCAAAATTTCATCCAATCAAATCGGTAGTTTCGAAATTACCAGGAACAGAATATTTTGAACAGCCATATTTACGGAACCCCTAATCTAATTTTGCTCATTGATGAACGTGACCGTGAAATTCGCGATCCAAACCCACCCTGAAAATTTCAAGTTTCTAGGCCTTTTCCTTCGGAAGTTATGATTTTCTATGGTTTCTATGGTTCTAGTCATGCGATCTGGACAAAATCTTGCTTCAATATGTCATTCTCGTTTAAAATACAAAATTTTATCTTGATCGAATCCGTAGTTTCGAAATTCGAGACAACAAAATTTCAAACGACCGTATTTACGGAACCCCTAGTATAATTCTGCTCATTAATAAACGTGAATGCCACATTTCAGATCTACACCTACACCTTTTTATGGTTCTGGTCATGTGATCTGGAGGAATGTAGCTTGAATATAAATTTCTCCATTAGTATACAAAATTTCGTCAAGATCGAATCTGTAGTTTGGAAATTATCAAGAAAACTAAATTTCAAACGACCATATTTACGGAACCCTTAGAATAATGTTGCTCATAGATGAACGTGATCACGACATTCGAGATCCACACCTATCCTGAAAATTTCAAGTCCCTAGGCGTTTCCGTTCAAAAGTTACAATTTTCTATGGTTTATATGGTTCTGGTCATGCGATCTGGACAAAATTTCAAATGTAGCTTGAACACCTCATTCTTCATTTGAGTGCAGAATTTCATCTCGATCAAATCTGTAGTTTTCAAGTAATCAGGGGAACAAAACTTTGAACGGCCATATTTACGGAACCCATGGTGGAATTTGGCCCATTAACGAACTTAACCGAGGCATTCGTGAACTGAACCCACACTGAAAATTTCAAGTCTCTAGGTTGATCCGTTCGAGATTTATCGTGCTTACGGTCGGCCGGACGGACAGACTCGAATTTTCCGACGGATTCGTCATCAGTGAGTCGAACTTAGTCGATTGAGACCATTTTCGGCTCAAAATTCGAAAAATACAGACATCGTGACGATATGATATAGCCCTCGTGTAAGTAGTACGAGCGCTCAAAAATATGCTTTCAGTTAAAAGGTTCCGTCTTTTTGTTGATAACAATATTATTAATTTCAAAACTTTGAATAATGTTCTTCCATGAGGAACAGTTTTAGCACCTCTTCTTTTTTTCAATTTATGATATTTCTTCTGAACCATGCCGATGATATTTCCCTCGCTTTCCGTTATTTTCATTTTCAAAGCATGAAAAGTAACTTCCTTGTAGATTCAGAAATCTCGAAAAATTAATTTTTGAATAGCGTTTGCATTTTTTATCCCGAATAAAACCGAGGTTTATTGTTTTCATCATCGGAAATATAGAAGAATGAGCGTATTTTTCGGTAAAAAAAGAAAAACCATTCGAAATTAACCTACAAGTTACAAATTAAGAAAACTTTCAATATCATAAAGGTCCGAATCCCATAAAATTTTGTGAACCGCCTTTTTGAATCGTCTCAGCTTGTTAATTGTCTTCGTAGAATTTCGGAGTTTATTGCAAAATTCGAGACATCTGTATAAAGGATCTTCTTCAGATATTGTGAGCCTATGTAGTGATCTTGTTGGATAAATATATTTTTTATTGAAATTATCGAAAATATTTTCGAAGAAGAACAATTATATTTTCTGAATGTATATGGCAATGACAGTAAAAATTTCAAAACTTTCAAAACCTCTAAATTTTTTTTTCAAAATCCGTTCCCAAATTACCCTCAAGACGCGCTTTTGACCAATGAAAGCCCTTAAATTCTGTCAATAAGCCCAAACCAACATCCGATTCGAAGTCGTGATTTCACGGCGCAAAGAAGTTATTGAGGATCAGGAGCAATTAGGTATTTCGAGATGATGTTTTTAGGCGGGTGGTTGGCAGATATTATCTTACCCACTCAATTGTTATGGATCAAATAATATGTTCCATTGAGTAAATCTTCATTTTGTGCAACACAAAACGTTAATTTTCACGTTTCACATCAATCCGTTTTGTTGTGACACTCTTTACTAGGAGTGTAAGGACGGTGCAAGTTACAAATAATATCTGAAAAATATCGAAATTGGAGGCATGAGGCAGAGACTTTGAATAAGATCATAAATTATGAATATGTATGTCTTGAATCAAAAACTACTGAATTCTGAATTTACAATCACATCTGACTCTAAATATCGGATTTTTGAAGTTTTATGCGATTTTCCAAAACTCATATCTCCTTGACTACATAAATTTCCTGAGATTAAGATCAGTATCTTTTGATTTCTTAGGAATCATTACTGTAGAGCCGTCGAATATAAATTAAATCAAAAATCTTCCAAAGCGTATTAAATCGGAATTTTTAATTTTTATTCGAGAAACCTCAATTCACCAGCAAAATCTGATCGCACACCCGTCATTTTTATGTCGATTGGTACACTAACCATCAGACGTGTTGTTCTACATTTTCTGGGTCCAAAACATGGGCATCCTCGTTAACAATACCATACGATCTCTCTTATAAAGGTTTCCAAAGAGAGCCGGCCTTCAGATACACGTTGAAGTTCAAGGTGAGAGGACAAGCGGATGCTGTGCGTGCGTCTGTCCGTTGAATTGTGTCAAGGACTGCTTTAGTTTTCTTCTCGTTGGTTTTACATGAAGTGCTTCGTATCGAAGAGCCTTTAGACAATTTTCGGCATGTATCAAAAAATTTTCACGAGTTTCCTTTTGTTGGCGTTCCTCTCTGGTGTTTTATGCCAGGTTTCAGGGGAGAATGGCAAGGTTGTGAACGATACAGTTTCCGGGAGAGCCCATGGATTTGGTGACCTCAGAGGATGCATCCAGCTGAAGAGCATGAGTTGTTTCCTGGATGTCACTGAAGACATCGTTAACAGAGAAAAACGATCTATTCTGGGTAAGTATTCTAGCAATCATTTATTTATCGGTATCATTTCCAGAATACCCAATTCGAGTGAATTCCTTGACATTGGGAAGTCATGAGTATTTGTCTTCTTCAACATAAACTATTTTCCCTGTTTTCTTACGTTTCTGAGAAGGAATCCTTTGGAATAGTGGTGGTGTCTGATTAGGCTTTGTTTTTGTTTTCCCACAGTACTTTCTGATTCTGAAATTTGACACATTTCTCACAAACTCTTTTGATCTAGAGGAAATCAATAAATAAATAAATATGTGGATATTTATCTTCCCATGATTACTCTTTCGATGCAATGAGAGATTTCCGAAGTTATTGTTGAAAATTTCCAGATACAAATACCCTTTCAACAAAATCAATTAAGATGCGAATACATCTTTGGTTATTATTCAATTTTTAGGTTTTTCACTACTCCAAAAATAAACTATGAAAATTTCAGAGGGGTTGCAGATTTTTTCCTCTTACAATTCGAAAACGGTTTTTTATTGGAACACCGAAAACAAGAATAATTTAGTGCCATTACATGCTGGGAATATTTCTTTTAATTGGCTTCCGGAATATTGGTCTGTGCATTTACCTAACCGGTCGGTATTATCCTTCTCAGTGTTAGGTCAAGGATAAAAGAACTGACTATGGAATGCATCAAAATTTCGAAATCAAAGTTATTCGAGTATAGTATAATGTCCGTGTGTCATGATATTTAAAAAAAGAAATTACACCTAATGAATTAAGTAATTCAGATTTACATTGAATTGATTACAATCCCATGTTCACATTTTTCTGTTTACGTGAGCAGTCGTCAATAAAATATACTTTGGCATCATTAGGGCTACAATTACCGATTTCTTGATTAAACATATCATAATATGGATTTCCATCTTTGTTCTGGATTTTATGATACAAACCCTTTCTTGATTTCTCATTGTGAATCAATTTTCTTTCAAAAGTCTTCTCATCATCGGTATTATCACTAGATCTATAATTAATTCGAAGAATAATTCAATCGGATATCTTTGGAATGCCTATTAATGGATATGTGTTATATTTTGAATATGTATTAGGTGAAAAATTTCGTCAAAAATTCTTCTACTTCAATTTCCTTGAACTTCTCACCTCATAACTTTCTTTCAATATTTAGTCAGGCTACTGACCCTATTCTGGCTCTGAGATAATTCTCGAGGTCGTTTCTGGTTTACATCTTACTCATATGAAATGAAATGTGGAATATCTCGATCAATTCGAATAACGAAAGAATACTTCTGTTGGAGAATCAAAAGATGATAATTTTTTTAAATGTTCATCTCCACTTTACCTGGATTCTGTCCACTGACTTCTCACTCAGTTTTGTTCTGTTACACTTGATCAACAAGATGATTCAATCTGCATAGGATCCAGTTTTGGTTTTTATTGATTCCAGGATTCTCTTCTATATTATATTGTTGATAGAAAATGTTTGTACTTCAAGCATTGTATCAGAATATTTAGTATTATGGTTTCGGCTGAACAGCCATCTTCAGTACCCTCGTCGAAAAATAGAATAATTCCAAATTTAAAAAAAGCGACATAGCATAAGCCTTCAAAACGATGACAACGAAAACATTGTTTTGTTCGGTGACAAAACCTCTCACCCTGTACACACTGAGAGTAGCGTTCAAAATACATATGTTTTGAAAATTCAAATACCTTTCTGATAGTGACACAGTCAGGGGAGGCTTTGTAGACTGTGAAAATGTCATGAAACTTCCTACCTATATTTTGTTTTGGAAAGCATAATATTTCCGCGAAAAAACTGAAAGCACTCCTCAATTTGTAGACATGTTACCGAAAACACCGAGGCGGTTCTTCAGAAATTGTGAAATGCCGATTATCTCGAAAACTGAGTTGAAATGCTGATATTTCCGAAGGTCATGGCCTAGTCAATCACTAGTTTGAATATTGTGCAGGGTTTACTGGACACCCTGTAAATATTTTGGTCTCGTCATTTCTTTTATGAAAATATACCATAGATTGTTGTTTTGTGTTACATCTTTCATTTATATTTCTCATTCTTCAATACCTATGATGATTTGTTTTCAATAATATTCTTATATTCCTGGCTTGAGTTCATTCCTCTTCTCGAATGTTTGTTTTGTTATTATTAGTTGAGAAAAATGAATTTTAGTTAAATTATCTTTGATAGGTAGACTTTTATTGAATTATTCTCTCTCTGTCTGATTTTCAGTCCAGCCCCCAACCCAAAATCCTGGCTGCGCCACTTGTATCTATTATTATGAATATTTCCCATTGGCGTCAAATCTATAAAATTTTAATGGATATCCATAAATCATGTTAAAGTATAGCCAAAGATGAAACTTCCAATAAATCATGGATCGTGTTATCTTAACAGTTGCGAATACTGTTTTCGCATTTCATTAGCTCCGATGACGTTTTCAATCGGAACCATCAACAATGGGCCATAAAGATGACTCTACCCCACAAATATTCAGTACAGAGAAACCAAATAAAAAGCGATTTCTACATTGTGAGATGCAAAACAAAAGCCAAGTCACTCCCACCGACCTGACCTCTAGTCTAATTGTCGAGGAAGGATGGATGGTCGACAATTTGACCTCTTTCACTTTCATATGAATATTAAAGGGAAAAGTAGAAGTGAGTTCTGTGGAGAAGGTGAAGATTGATGATGAACGTACAGAAATAAGGAATTTCAAAATCATTAAGTTATGAGCTATGGAAATGTGCTGGGTATTTTCAAATAGTTATTAGATTGTGGATAAAAATGGGATTGGCTAGGTATATGGTTCTAGTAACTCAACAGTAGAGTTAGCAGAATCCATGATTTCTCCCCCAGTTGAAGGGCAAAAATATTTTCAATAGGGAATTAAATTATACTATAATTCGATTTCTGATAATTTCTGCTACTATCCAGGATTTTTTTGTGGTACATTGTTGTATTTTTCTGAAATAGACTACATTACCATATATGTGATAATGGACTTCATAACATACATCCATCGCATTTGGAATAAAACCTGCTTATTCTAGAGTGGATAATACTTAGAAAATACTTGATGTTAGAGAAAATTAATTTTTCAATGATCTCAATCACAAAGTTCATTTTCGAGGAAATGAAACTTCATTCACAAGGCTTTCTCAAGACCTTTTTCGGACTAAGCGAGATCTGGATTTGGCGTTTCCACCTACATAAATATTGCCCATACTATAAATGAATGGAAACAATTATTCCGAAGAATAATTGTCCAATATGAATGTCGAAGTGAAAGAAGAAGTTACCTAAGGATCTGAGAAAGATCGCATCATAAAAGAACAGGAGAAAAAGATAAAACTGCTCACGAAGCAACTAATTGTGTTAACAGCTAACGTTAACGTTTGGCCCTCTCCTATGGGACAGAAAAGAAAGAGACTACCCCAAAATCGAAAAAGAAGCCCCAAAGATAAACCCCAAAGGCATATTATAGCTACAGAAAAGCCAACGGGAAAAGCGTGGTTGAAAAATAGAACGCAATTCCAGCAAAGATGAGTAATGTCGAAGCCCTAAAGAAAGAAAAGATTCCTTATTCATGATGGTAACTTCCAACTGAAGTTAAATTTCCAAAAAGCTTGACAAGCTTGGTATAAAATATTCTAGAGCAAAAACGTTCCGAGAGGGCATAAGAGTAAACGCTGAGAAGATTTATGTTTACAGAAAACATGTTTTCTGGAAAAATACAGAAAGGTGTTTGTCTGCGACGCAGATATAAAATGATAGAGGAAGTTAGAGAAAACACAACATGAGTGATGCTGAAATCGTTAGAACCAAAAATGTGATAACCTTATATCTGGTGAAAACCCAGAATGAAGAGATATTCAATATCAAAAAACTAAGAAGAGGTAAGGAGTGTAACCGATGTCAACGATATAGCCACGCAATGGCGTCTATCGAGGACAAACTGGTCACAAAAGAAAAAAAGGCACCGTTATATTTTATTCGAAAGAAAAAAAAACCAATAAGTCATTGCAACATACCTGATCTGAAAAAATTATAAAAAGTACTGCCGTGAAGTCGGGAGCTTTTGAGCGCTCGTTCATCCACCTTGTAGGTAGATTCGCATTTTCCAGTTTTAGAAACCAAATTGGAGAAATTTTTCACAGCTTTCAAAAAAATGACAGCACCTCTTTGTCACTTATGCCAAATCAGTTGTTACCGAAATATAAGGTTTTTTTTTTCGATAATTCGCTAGAATCTTCTACGGTTTCCATGGTCTTGGTGATGCGATGTGGACAAGACACGTACGTAGTTTGAATACATTATTCTTCATCTATGTGCGGAATTTCATTTCCATCGACTGAGTAGTTTCGAAATTATCAAGAAAGAAATATTTTGAACGGTCATATTTACGGAACCCCTAGTATAATTTTGTCCATTGATAAACGTGACCAAGATATTCGAGGTCCGAACCTTTCCTGAAAATTTCAAGTCTCTAGGTGTTTTCGTTCGAAAGTTATAATTTTATATGGTTTCTATGGTTCTGGTCGAGCGATCTGGACAAAATTTCGCATGTAGCTTTAACACGTCTCCATCTTAGTGCGAATTTCTGTTCGTGCTTACGGATGGCCGGACGGACAGGTTTGGATTTTTCGACGGATTCTTCATCAGTGAGTCGAACCTTGCTGATTAAGACCATTTTTGGCTCAAAATTCGAAAAATACAGACATCTTGCGAAATGATATGGCCCTCGTGTAAGGTGTAAGAAGAACAATCGCTCAAAACAGGATTCAAACACCAAGGAAAAAGCAAAATAACCAACGAAAGAAGCCCCCATTCAATAACTATGAGATTCATAGATACGACAGACGAAACACCAATGGCGAGGAAGTCCCTATGCTTGTTAAGCGAACGTTTAATGTTTATGTTTAATGTTAATATCCCGACTCTCCTGAATCACTAATCTCTAGATAGTGTACCACTACTTCGAAGATATGGTAAATTAGACAAACAAAGAGGATATTTCAATAATTGTCAGTACAAATCAAGGGAGATTCAAAATAACATCAGTATACCATGCACACCAAAATATTTTAGTGAAACTTTAAGGACGATGACCTAAAATTATATGATTGGAGGTTTGGAGGCAAAAATTTTAAATGGCCTGGATTTAATTTTATTGAAGAATATATCCCAAGAATTCGTACCGAACACAATAGAGAATAGAACATCAGATCACATAGAAATTCGATAGAATTCGTATGGGACATGGATCAAGACAAGATGAGATTAATATACAAATTGGGAGGAATATGATCAAATACTTCAACTTTAGATCTTGGAAACTTGCTCGAAGAAGAGAAAGAACGAAATGGAATATTCAAAATATGAAAAGACAGAAACACGAACACGAAGAACATAAGAAGACTAAATATACTGAATATATAAGACGTGAATTTAATTTCATGAACAAACCACAGAAAGAGTTCTACTAGATGTGGCCAGAGAATTCGACAGAGTCAGACATGAGGGATGAAAATAGTAGGATACTAAATCAAACTGTGCAGAAATGAAAAAAAAGTTTTGAGAGATTTCTATCTCTCCCACGTCAGAAAAGCTGACAACACTCCAACATTAGATACTTGGAAGCGGGGATGCCCCATGTATTATTCCTAGGCCTTTGTATAACATATATATTCATCCCCAAAATGCAAGAAATATGTTATCGCAGACGATACAACAATATATTTCAGGATTCCAAATGCTACCGAAGACTGCAAAAAGCAGCTGCAGTCTTCGAACTGAACGAAAATAAAAAATTAAAATAAATAGTTAAAAGAGCCAAGCCATATTCTTGCAAAAAAAACGACTAAAGATCGATGAAAAACTATCAAAAGATGATACAGAGGTAGGCCAAATATCTGGGTGTTGTACTAATAAAGGACATGGAAAAGCCATATCAAATATGCTGTTGATGAATCAAATTCCGTAATGAGCAGACTCTATCCATGTTAATATACAGAAAAATCTTTATGGATAAAAATTACGAGAAGCACTGCCGTGAAGGCAGGAGCTTTTGAGCGCTCGGACATGCACCTTGTAGGTAGATTCGCATTTTCCAGTTTCAGAAATCAATTGAAGGAATTTTCGACAGCTGTCAAAAAAATTCTGAAACTTGGGCGAAACTCCAGAATTCATGTCAGTGCTTCAGCTGATCAATTTTTTTTCGATAATTCGCTAGAATTTTCTACGGTATCTATGGTCTTTTTGGTGCGATCTGGACAAAATTTTGCACGTAGTTTGAATACATTATTACTCAGCAAGGTGCAGAATTTTATCCCAATCCGCTCAGTATTCTCGGAACTATCAGCAAAAAAATATTTTGAACGGCCATATTTACTGAACCCCTAGTCTAATTTTGCTCATTGATGAACATGACCGCGATATTTGCAATCCAAACCCACCCTGAGAATTTCAAGTTCCTAGGCCTTTCCGTTCGAAAGTTACAATTTTCTATGGTTTCTATGGTTCTGGTCATGAGATCTGGACAAAATATTGTTTTAATATATCATTCTCGATTAAGATAAAAAATTTCATCTCGATCGAATCCGTAGTTTCGAAATTATCGAGAAACCAACATTTCAAACGACCGTATTTACGGAACCCCTAGTATAATTTTGCTCATAGATGAAAGTGATCACGACAATCGAGATCCACACCTATCCTGAAAATTTCAAGTCCCTAGGCCTTTCCGTTCGAAAGTTATGATTTTCTATGGTTCGAGTCATGTGATCCGGAGAAATGTAGCTTGAATATATCATTCTCCATAAGTATACAAAATTTCGTCACGATCGAATCTGTAGTTTTGAAATTATCAAGAAAACTAAATTTCAAACTACTATATTTACGGAACACCTTGTATAATTTTGCTCATAGATGAACGTAATCACGACATTCCAGATCCACACCTATCCTGAAAATTTCAAGTTCCTAGGGGGTTCCGTTCAAAAGTTACAATTTTCTATGGTTTCTATGGTTCTGGTCATGCGATCTGGACAAAATTTCACATGTAGCTCAAACACCTCATTCTCCATTTAAGTGCAAAGTTTCATCTCGATCGAATCTGTAGTTTCGAAGTAATCAGGAGAACAAAATTTTGAACGGCCATATTTACGGAACCCCTGGTGGAATTCTGCCCATTAACGAACTTGACCGCGGCATTTGGGATCTGAACCTACACTGAAAATTTCAAGTCTCTAGGTTGATCCGTTCGAGAGTTATCGTGCTGACGGACGGCCGGACGGACAGACTCGAATTTTTTGACGGATTCGTCATCAGTGAGTCGAACATAGTCGATTGAGACCATTTTCGGCTCAAAATTCGAAAAATACAGACATCGTGACGAAATGATATAGCCCTCGTGTAAGTAGTACGAGCGCTCAAAAATACCAAGCTGACGATGATAAGACGATCGAAAGACCACAAATTACCTACGGCTCAGCTGCTTGGGGCTATGCAGCCAAAAGTACATTTGGTGAGCAATGGACGCTACCTTGTCAGAAACAGACAAATTCACAAAGACTCAAAACGGAAGCCAATAACAGCTTTCATGCGCAAAAAAGAGAAGATATTCGAAAAAGCAAGTCAGTACGCAAATGAAGAGCTCAGAAGTTGAGTGGACCACAATCCCACAGAAGATGAATAAAGGATGACAATCTATCGCAGAAGACCCAGTCACCAACTATGAAAAAGTATAACGTCAGTATAATTCAATTCAATTTTATAAACTCTTCTGAAAACTGCCTCATCTGCATCTTAATAAAATAGAAAGAATATGAAACTCTACACGCATTCATCTTTTGAGAGCTTATAATCACCATGAGATAACTGGAATTCAGGCTTTCGCCCGAATCATTTCAATATCAAGGGGATGGTTTTTAGTCAGTTGAAATCTGACTCTACCTGGCTTCACTGGTAGTCTAAGGACATTTTCCTTTCCTCCTCTTAACTCACCAAAAGAACGGGTGATGCACGGGTTTGAAAGGGGCTGAGAATCAGCTAAATTAGGGTTGCATTGGAATTACTTCCGACTATTGATCAATTGTTTAATGTAGGAGATTTCAACATCAACTATCTTAATGAAAACAAAATGGTAGTGAAACTTCTACTCATAGACTGAAGTCTCGGATAGTGTTAGGGCTTGAGTAAATAATTGAGGAACCCACTGGAACAACTTGCAACTCCCCAACCCCAACGTTCAATTATGTAGTTTTAATAACTTCCGAATTTGATTAAAATGATTCGGGGTGCTAACTGTTTCACAAGTTAGTGATAGTTTATTGCAATTGAGTTGGAGATCGCAAAACATAATATTGAGTTCAGAAAGTGATTTGCTCCTAATGCTTGAAGGAAATATTATCGAACCGGCCCATAAAATGAAAACTACATAATGTCTATGTGTCAATATCTCGTGGATTATAACATATCAGTAATAATCGCTCCACACATGTCTTCTAAACAGGCAGGTAATGAACTTTTACTATTACTATTCAAGTGTTCGATTTCCGGACTAGCTACTTGAGTCATTATCGAATGAATTATTTAAAGGTGTTTGGAGAAATCTTAACGGATTCTTCGATGATGTACGTATATTCGACCGTTCGGATGCATAACCCAAATACAAGTTGATTCGACTTGTTAATATTCGAAATATCAACATTAGCTTTTTTTGCTTTTCAATCGTATCGCTAAATTTCTTCATTATAAAATTCTGCTTCTATGTTTCTGCAATGGTTTCAGTGCATCCAACAGTTGATAAAGAAGTTTTGTCTCAAAAATAATAGACTTTTGGAATTGCCTGAGGAAAAAATTTCTTCTCGACAGTTGGTGACGAAGACTCGTATTTATTATTGAAAATAATAAACGAAAATCCAGATTTTCTCGTAAAATTTCTCAACAAAATCTTTGATATAACATTCGGAATCCATCTTTATAGTCTGTGAATATTATCCAAGCAATTCAACGCCTAAAAATTGAAGATTTGAAAATAATAATAAATCTTTATGAAGTAACCAAATAACATAGAATCATAAAATTTGAAAGGTGGGTTGATATGAGGGTATTCAATCTAATATTATTCGCCCCAAAGCTCTTACCCTGCCCCTACTGCTCTCAAAGCTCGTGAGTCATGAAATCCTGAATATCTGGTTCCAGGAAATAAATGATGTAACAATCAAGGTGATGTGGAATTAATAAACCTTTTAATTTAATTTTGCATAGTTTTCACTTGAGTCGGTGTTGGTGAGATTGCGCTTCTGAAGTGTTCAACTCTTTAACTATGCGAAGCAAATTCTGGATGAATTTGAGGTACTTCACGCAAGTGCAGAGGACAGGACAAGTGGGCTTCTCGAATGATCAATTTACTTTGTATGTTGTGTTGTTTTCGTAATATTCGATAATTTCGGTTACACGCTATTACTACGGAGCCCTTCACTTTCCCATCGAAAGATTCCAATCGACCTGACCTCTATTCTGATTATAGTGGAAAGATTGATGGTATTCCGTTTTATCTTCCAGAGAACTTAACAGAAAAAGGTTTTTCTGGGAAGGAAAAAATAACATCAATATTCGAAGCAATTTTCCCCATGCATTTCACATGAACCGTGCCAGAGAAATTCCAGAATAAATAACCATTATTCATTTAAAACTGGTACATACGACCGGACCTGTTCTTATTGGGGTTAGACAGAATTACGTGCATCTTTGGAATGCTGCGCCGGAGTAAGATCGGAAGAGAGAAGAAAGTGCAGGCCTGGTAATCCGCTTCGAAGAAGATAGGTTCGATTACCTATGTGGTAGTGGTAGTGATATAAGCTGACTGTCATGCTCTCCTCTCATTTGGTACGAAGTAATTAGATTCATTGACATTGGTTTCCATACGTTTATACCTATATGTTTAAAAGGTATTATTCAATAGTGTACTTTTCAGGGTTCCGTAGCCAAATAGTGATAACGGAATTCTTATAATTTTGTCAAGTATGTCACTCTATCCTTATGTCACAGCCATTTTAACTTGAGACTTTTGGAACTTTGTAGTTCAAATTGGAAGGGGGAACCAACATAAAATGGTTTGTGGAAATTTCAAGAAAAATTTGATTTTTTTTTAATGTTGCCCCAATTCATTAATTCAAATATTGCTATGGCAATATCAACTACTCGAGGAACGTAAAGTTTAAATGATTTTTTCTTTTATTGATCTGACAGAAGTACCCTGTTATATGGAATAAAATATTGAGAAATTCCACGAAACTTGGAAAAAATCGTATCGTGGGGCTGGTAAAACACTCAACCTCAATTTCGAATGAAAAAACCACTATTTTTCATTCAAATGCGGTCACTGTCCAAAATGAACGAAAGTATTCATTTATGACCTCTATCGTATCGGGGTGGTTATTTTGGTTCTTTGGAAATGTATCAACTTAATAAAATTGTATGAGGTATGGATTTTCGTTCGTTTCATCCCTTGAAGAGGTTTATTTTTGATTTGTTTTTTTTGACTTGTTGTTTTTTGTCCTTTTTTTCTTTCCCTCTGACAAAAATTTCGTTCTGATTATACATATAATATACATTTTGTATGAGTTTTTTCGAAATAAACATTATTACATATTATTATTATCATCAGTCTCCTTTTTCCCAAATTCGTTTCGTTTTTCAAGAGGTCGTTATGTCACAACGAACTATAAAATTTGAATTCGTTCTGATCGGTATTTTTCAGATGGCTATATCTACGGAACCTTTGAGCGGATTTCGCCTTTTCATCGAACTCAGCCGGGCATCAAGACCCCAAAGGTACCCTGAAATTTTTAAAGCTCTAGACGTCCTCTCTCACCAGTGGTCGTTTTTACGGACGGTCGGACGGATAGAATTGTATTTGACCTCGAATACTTCATCTGTCTTACCTAATCGTTTGAGACCATTCTTGGCTAACACACACATTTGGACAAAATGATAACGCTCTTGTTCATAGAACCAAGCCCGTTTTATAGTATGAGCAATCAATGGGACTTTGTCTTGATTCCAGATGTTTAGTAAGATGGAACACAACAAAATAATTTTCAACGAAAATCACTTACCCTAATAGTTCATGGCTTATGGAATTCCGAATGTATTTTCTCAGAAAATATTAGTTGAAATATTTCGAGAAATTTGGAGAGTTATCAAGTTGATGTGGAAATTATTACTTAATCCTCGCATGGAATTTGCAGCGTTTTCTAAGTTTGCTACTTTCAAATCATTCGAATGGAATTTTATAATTATAAACTATGATTATAAGTTATCATGAACAATGCAAAATCCTGATGAAAAGAGTTACCTCAACTAATTTGGGACGTCATCTCTCATCCATATAAACATTCATAATTCAATCCCAAACAGCTTGGCTATGAATAAATAATCACTCGAATAGCGGCATCTGCTATGGATATTAGCTTTCAAGAATAGTTGGCATCTCTTTTCTAAAACTCTATGATAATGCTAATAGTTACTGAAGAACTCGAGAAATGCTTTCATTGAGCAATTATGCAGATTTCAAAGACAAAAGACCTTTTTTGCGCGCTTGTTCTATGAACAATAGCGCTATCATTCTGCCCAAATATCTGCCATTTTCGAATTTTGGGCTAAGAATGTCTGTCCGCCCGTCAACTGTCAACTGCTGCTGGAGGCCATTCGAATTATGATAAGTTTTCATAACGAGTGTATTTTGATGAACAATTCCGAAGAGTTTCTCTAATCCTTGGAAAGGTTTTCAATTTTTTTGATCTCACAGGAAGTTCTGATCCTTATAAATCTGAGTTATTCACTATTCTCGTTCCTATTGGGCATATATCATGTGAACCTTTTCCTCGAATAATAAAATAGATGCCCGAAAAAATCTGATGAATCACAGAATTTTCCCACACATTTCTGAATACATAAGTCCGAATTTAAATGTTCTCAAATTTTCATCCGCTATTTTAACAGTTCTAGAACGCATACCGAATATAAAATCCAATTCCTACTGGATTATTCATATTATTTCTACGTCTATTTAGCTGTGCTATTTCTCATATCGCGTCGAAGTCACTAATAGCCAAGAGCTGTCGTTGAATACGTAATTCTCTATGCAGTTTTTCTTTGGAACCAACTCATGAGCGTGACTTTATTGTAAGGTGGAACCGAAGGAACACTGTTGGCGCGACGGTTGAATATCAATCAAACTTCCACACTGATTATAAACCCTGCTAAAACTCTGGGTACCTCCCAAATAATACAACTTGTTTTTTTTTTCTTCACCAGAAAAACCCCCAACTGTAAAAAAAATTTTTGAAAAAGTTTTGACATGAGAAGCTCTGAAGAATAACTGTCTCCGAAGATAAGCAGGTTAAACAATCATCCCGGGTTTCTCGAAGGCTGATCAACGCAAATGTTAACTAATCAGTTGTTAAATCCTGCGCAATAGACCAAAGCAATGGGCAAATAATGTTTATGACGCTTTGCGCAGGTTCAGCCAGCGAGAAACCTGGGGCCGATCCAAGTTCCCAACAAACTATCATTCGTAACTGCAGACCGGGTCGCTTAAGTCTCATCAGTGCAATATAACGATGAATAAATCTGATGTGGAAGAAGGCATGCGCTTCAGCGAACAGCTATGTAGTTTGGGGTGAAACTTTTTACCAACGCCTCAGGCACGCGAAACACTAATTCCCCACTTATCTATAGGGGATTGAAAATATTCAGAAACCCCCCAGAATTGGTTAACATGCTTATCTGCGGAGACGGTTATTCTTCAGAGTAATGCTTTTCGAACATGGTGTGTGTTTCTGGACGTATAAAGATTCATTTTTTCAACTATGGCTCAATGGTTAATTTTTTTTTCTTCGCCCTGAATTTCATTGATTTTTTTTATTTCATTTTGGTTTTTGTGGTGATTTTGTACGAATATTTATGCACAATATATATGATGTACTTTTTGAGCGCTCGTACTACTTACACGAGCGATATATCATTACATCGAGATTCCGTAAATATGGACGTTCAAAGTTTTGTTCTCCTGATTACTTGGAAACTACAGACTTGACCGAGATGAAATTTTGCACTCAAATTCAGAATGAGGTGTTCAAGCTACATGTGAAATTTTGTCCAGATCGCATGACCAGAACCATAGGAACCATAGAAAATTGTTGAACGGAAGGGGGTTCCGTAAATATTGTCGTTTGAAATTTAGTTTTTTTGATAATTTCAAAACTACAGATTCGATCGTGACAAAATTTTGTACACTAATGGAGAATGATATATTCAAGCTACATTTCTCCAGATCGCATGACCAGAACCATAGAAATCATAGAAAATCATAACTTTCGAATGGAAAGGCCTGGGGACTTGAAATTTTCATGATAGGTGTGGATTTGAAATGTCGCGTTCACGTTCATCAATGAGCAGAATTATACTAGGGGTTCCGAAAATACGGTCGTTCGAAATTTTGTTTTCTCGATAATTTCGAAACTACGGATTCGATCGAGATAAAATTTTGTATTTTAATCGTGAATGATATATTGAAGTAACATTTTTTCCAGATCGCATGATCAGAACCATAGAAACCATAAAAAAATTATAACTTCCGAAGGGAACAACCTAGGAACTTGAAATTTTCAGGGTAGGATTGGATCGCAAATGTCGCGGTCACGTTCATCAATGAGCAAAATTAAACTAGGGGTTCCGTAAATATAGCCGTTAAAAATATTTTTTTCCTGATAATTTCGAAACTACTGATTGAATTGGAATGAAATTTTACACCTAGCTAAAGAATAATGTATTCAAACTACGTGCGCAATTTTGTCCAGATCGCATCACCAAGTCCATAGATACCGTAGAAAATTCTAGCGAATTATCGAAAAAAAATTGGTCAGCTGAAGCACTGACATGAAGTCTGGAGTTTCGCCTAAGTTTGAGAATTTTTTTGACAACTGTCGAAAATTCCTTCAATTGATTTCTGAAACTGGAGATTGCGAATCTACCTACAAGGTGGATGTACGAGCGCTCAAAAGCTCCTGACTTCACGGCAGTGCTTTTTTAATTTTTTCATTAGAAATTCATAATAAATTCATGTTATCAAGTATAACAGAACTTGTTCTGTTTTCTCATAAATTTCCATTATGAGTGGTTAATTTTAGAAATCCAACAATTATGCCCAGGGAAATAGAGGAAACAAAAGCTTCCTATTCCTCGTGGTTTCAAGTTTTCTGTTGCTTAATTCATTGTTGATGATAATATTGTTATCGATGATTCCTCTGGAAGTACTTACATCCAAAACAGTGAGATTTGTTTTTATCCAGTCTTTAAAAAATTCCTATCTACACCATAAGCAAAATCAATAAGGTTTCCAAGATATTACCCTGAGGAAAGCCAATTTCGACAGGCATCGATTTTTTTGCACACTCCCCATTATTCAATCAGTAGGGTGCAAACAAACTCAAAGCTTTTCCTTTAATTTTATATTTTCCTCCTTCTCTAGATGAATCCTCTGATGCAGGTTTATTTTCTCCTAATGTTCCCTTCCCTTTCGAGACGTAGGTGTTGAAAAATTGTAGTGCGAGTTGTCTAACCTCTCAAATGTCCATGTGCAAAGCTATGCAGTAGCAATAAACTTATCAAAATGAACTGTTTCAGATGAAGCCGACAGAGCGTTGGCCCTTCGAGGTAGATCCGACGATGAGGAAGAATCAGAAACTCCAAGTCAGCTAACAGACACCATTGGTCAGCTTATGAATGAATTGACTGACATCGTGAAAGATAGCATTGTCGGCTTCTTCAGGGATGGTAAGGATGAGGATGAAGAAGATGAGAAGGAGACGACAACGGCAGTTTCAGAGAAAGACGGCTCTGAAGAGAACGACGACGAAGAGGAAGACGAGAGTGCTAGGAAAATAGGTACGATTTAAAAATATTTAAAATCTTCCTGATATCGATGTATCTCCCATGTTTATCGACAAAATTTCGGAAATGAAGAAAAAAATTAAATTAAATTCACTTACTCCTCCGTCATGTCTGATTTTAAGCAAAGAGGCGAACGCCAAAAGTGTTGTTCGAGGAATTCGTAGGATCAGAGAGTTGCTGACGAGCTCTAGGGCTGCTGTATGTTCCCACAGTTTCTCTAGGTTGGCCATTGAGTACTTCAGGAAATGAAGGATGAAGATAATTACGGAAAAAATTATGTCCTTTTGCGATGCTCAAATCATCGAACTGCTTTAATAATCTTGAATTTCCAACACCTTGTTTGTTCCAATAAATAATATAAAATTCCAGCGCCCCTATTTGAAAATCCGTTATTTGATTTTTTCTTAGAATATAATATGTTGTACTACTTTGAGACCTACATCCATAGAGTTGGGCTTGGCGCCGCATACTGATTCGCTACCAAAATCGGATGCAGTCACCTAGAAAAGAACCCACGTGCATACCTAAACAATTAAGATTCAGAATTTAACGGTTCCTGTAGAATTTAGCCGCAGATATTAATCATTTCCTCGTTCAGGAACTCACCGAAATCTGTGTCGTATTAATAATTCGAGCATTTCTCTAAAAGGATCTAATTTGAATACTAACTCTCCTGAATACATTCTTGATGTGTAGTTAAAGTATACTGATATGAGAAGATATACAAAGTGAACATCAAAGTCGAGCGCAGACGGTGTACCTGATTTGTGACAAAGGTTACAGACCAGTTGAGCTGACGACCTTGGAAGCGTGTAGCAGTAGGCGATCGGGATGAGACCCATTTCTGACCAGTTTCAAATCGGCTGAATGCAACTTATTTCCGCAGTCGCATTTGCTTTGAGGATTTTAGTATTATTCGCCAACGCAGTATGAGCTAATCAGCCTTACCGATTCATGGTAAGATTCTTTTGACATTCTGTAGAAAGCTATGAACAACAGAGACAGCTCTTTTGCAGCTACGATTAGCCTATTGTTCATTTCTCTTTTGGTGTAAGATAAAGACTCGATCTGCTAAGCACGAATAGAAATTTTTGGTTTCAACAGAATTTCAGAATCCTGAATACTATAGGCGTACCCACTATAATTTCGCCAAGAACGTACTCTGAAGACACTTTACTAATTAGTATCAGCAGAATTAAGCCATTCGCCATAATGTCCATATACCGTGTTTCCTGAAACGCTTCTTTCGGTAAGGGAGATAATATTGAGTGTCCCGTCCAGAGCTTCCTCGATATCACCTTTTTTTGCCTTGAAGTTGGTTTAAAAATGAACACCTAACCCCATCGAATCGCAAGAGGAGTTGTATTGAATGTATTTCATGAATTCTTTCAATTGATTTCAGAATCAAGGGGACACAAAAAGAAGAAGAAGATCCACAAGCTCATTGCCCTCATTAAGCTCCTCATCCTCGGGGCAGTGTTAGCAGTGAAACTCATAGTTCTCCTCAAGATATTCGCAGCTCATCTTCAGATCAAGTTCCTCCTGATCGCCTTCGCCGGCCTAGTCATCAACGCTGCGAGGTTCTACTTCGATTTGAAGAAGGGGCACAATCCTCAGAAGGTCATCTATTACGAACATGCACAACATCAACATCACTACGAAGGAGCGGAGGACGATTGGTCTAGTGGACCTTCAGAAGGTAATTATTGGGGAAGATCTTACGAAGAGGAAGATGGACACTCTGCTCACGATGTGGCTTACTCCAAGCAGAAGCCTTATGGTTCTTATAAAAAGAAGGAAGAAGATGGGTTCTCTTGGTGGGGTTGAAAATTATGGGTATGGGTTTTTATGAGTTGAGTGATTCCTCATAGTTTAGAAAAATTCTATTGGTATTGATTTTAATCAATTCAATACATTGTTCTTTAGGTTTAGGTAATTTATTCAAGATATTTATTTTGATATTAATCTCGAGATTTAAGTTTTTATTATGGATCTTTTGAGTTTGTCGACTTTAAGATGATTGGAAGTTTTTGAGCTCATTATTATGTTGTAGTTTGGATTATGAAAGAACTCATGATTTATTGAATTTACGGACTTATTACAGACAACTTGAGTTGTATACCGAGTTCGATTCCTTCAAAAATTGATGTTCGCGAAATTAAAAAACAAAAGTTGAGCATAATGATGAAACATGGATCTATAATAGCTCAGCTTATACCGAATGAAAAAATGCCTCGATTCTTCATATCTCGACTTCGTTTTATTACTGTTTTTGTTCCCTACAATTATTTATTCATTATTATTTCGATTATTTTCTGTTTCATATTAATTTTATTTCTTACACTTTATGGAATTATCTGAAGTTCTGCTCATTTCTGTTGTTATTTATGTTGTTAATTTTATTATCCTCTATGGTCGACAAACTACTAATTGTTCGTCACTCGAGTGACAATTATGTGCCAATAAAAAAAGAATGTTTTAAATATAAAGGGTTACCAATTGAATTATTGCCTGTTTGCTCATATAACCTAGATATTAAAACATAAATGAGTATCTGGGTTAGAAAATTTCCAGAGTTGTCTGAGTATGGTTTTTGATACAACATATTCGATATGAGCTATAGATAACTAATCTCTATATTGTATGATATATCACTGTACGCAATATGAAATTTTTTGTATTTACTTGTGAATTTCCATAAAAAGATGGTGCAATATTCCACACATTCAGGAAAAAGTATATAATTTGATAAATGTATAATCCGATGATTTCAAAATTCATCGATAGACAAATGCTCTTTTTGAAATGAATAAAACTCGTATTGAGTCTTTTGTGTTACTTTTTATATTCCAAAGAATGGAAAAGGCCAGTGTTTCATTCGGGTAATAATAATTTCCTGTTTGAATGATAGTCCCTACGTGAAAAGAATATTTCATAGACCTCCACCGAACATATTTCCCGAAAACCATTTCGCATACTTTGTAATATTCTTCTCATCATTATTTGTCATGTGAAGTGTGTAAATGCGAATCAACTTCGTGCAGAAATGATATTTTAATTATACTCCTAGGAATTTAAGTTTAGAGAATATTTCTCGATTCAAACTTGAGCTGAATCATGAGTGACTAGTCATAAGTGGTCGAATGTTTTGATGAACAGCTATGTGTCTTAGTTTTAATTTTGAAGAGTTTATAACGCATTCTCAAATATTCATTACCTAATATATTTTGACACATTTTTATTTATATTTCCTCTTTTAGTCTTGCAATATTTATTATTAATAGGTAACAACACAAATTGATTATGAATTGTAGTAGGTTTATTAAGAGTTTTAAAACTGTATATAATTTTCATTTCATGATAAAAATTAAAATATTGAAATTTTACTATTTAACGTTTCAATTTAATAAAATCATAAACATAAATGATATCATTTTGAAATATTTCTTTCATCTCTATAATTTTACATGGGGATTCTGAAAACTCCACGTACCACCGAATTTTAAGCGACCTAGTCTTCAAACCACTTCAAAATTGTTGAAGAAAGTATGGAATGTTCAAAACTCTGTAATGAGTCGAACTCTAAGAAGAAAATGCGTTCATATTATAACAATTAGACCTCTCATCAGCTAATAATTTTCTATCATCCAAGTAATTTTCATGTCGGCTAATTTTTATTCAGACTTCTTAATTGTTCCTCATTATCTGAGATCAATAATACGTTTCACTGTTGAACGAATATGGATCTACATAAGATTGAGTGACATCGAAGGATATATATATAGACGGGGTTATAACCCTCAACTTACCAGAAGAGACGGTTTCCTCAACTGTCTAAATTATCAGGTACTTTCTTGAAGTCGAATTGTCGAATAATCACTGATGGGATTTTCCATGCTGGAGAACCTAACGGAGATTTTATGAATTGCTTTGGTATCTGGCATTACGGAAAATTAAGTGAAGTTCATGGGTTTGCAGGAACCCCTACGTTATTCGCAACACGTTTTGGAAAATTCCAAGGTGAAATAATTCTTCCTCGATATTCATTAAATCGGTTTGGATAAGAATACCAAGTACTCAGATTGGAATGTCTAGACCTTCTGATAATACGATTAAGAACAAACCCTGTGTAAAAAGCAGAAGTTTTAATCACCAAGAGCTGATTCAGGTCGAAATAATTAATTAATTAATCTCCATAACGGCAGTGGGGTAGATGAAAAGAGGGAATTTTTTACCTGCTGATATAACAGTATATCTTTATGTAAAAAATTACGTGTCACGTTGTTTTTCCGGAATGAACTCCTTAAGTACTGAACCGATTTCAATCAATTTCAATTTTGCACACGGTGTGTAGTTTGATCCAACTTAAAAGATAGGATAGTTTATATTATCTCAATGTAGTTACAATATTTTTTTATTGCAAATTCTTATATATGACAAAGAGTGGAAATTATCTACGCGGCAACCTGGGTCTCAAATCGACGGCAGGTCATCGCGTCCCCACTACAGCCGATCGCTGGGCAAGACCGATAACGTGTGAAGAGAGATCAAGTTTCTGGGTCTTTCCCAAAACTGAAGAAATTTGGAACTGTTTGAGAACTGGGTTGAAACTTTTGAAAAATCAAAGATAGGGTTAGGGTAGGGTTAGGTTAGGTTAGGGTTGATAATAATGATAATTTCACTGGTTCGAATACTTTAACCACAGCAATGCGTGGCCGAGTCTTCTAGTTGAGTAATAAAGTTTAACTAACCCTATTGAATTGTGTATTCATAATTCAACTACTTTTGAGCAACCAATACTATCTGTTAACTAACACCGTGAGTTAAAATAACTCACTACTATAACTCCCTGATTCATGAGGATCTAACCTCCTTGAAGCCCTCTCAGATACTGGAGTTCATTGGAGCTCTGGAGCTGGAGGGCGAGCTGTAGGTAGCGCATTTGCGAATACGGCTCTGATGGGGGGCACAATAGACCTTGAGGTCGCAGTGGAACGTAACCCCTTCCTAACTATAAACTATAACTATAAACTAACTCCCTGACTCTGTGCTTCTGAACAAGCCCATTGGCCGAAAGGGAACTGTCCATTATTGGTATTTAGGGGAGGTCACATTGACGTTTTCTCAAATTAAGTTGACAACTAATTATTAATATGAATGTTTTGCTGAGAAAGATGAATTCAGATAGTGAAGATAAATTATTATGAACATCTTCAGAAATTAGAAAATCAGCCAATTTTACCATACAGAATTTATTGCCGAAAAATCCCAAAACAAATATAAAGGTGTATACAACATTTTTCAAGATCGGCGTAGCAGTAAGAATATTAGGTCATCGTTTACAGATAATCTTCTTTTGGCATATTTTAGTGAACTGAACTTAGCACTAAACATAAAGCATCGCCCCTATGAACTTTGAACTCCATGCTAAGAAGCACAATCAACATAAATAATGCATTAGGTTATAGGTAACTATTAAGATTTGTAAATAAAGTTCTTTCTCTGTACTTGTATCTTAGTATTTATTGTTACTTGCTTTCGGCTCGTGCTGCAAACTACATCTGCGTGAGTTATATATGACCTACATAACCGCTCGTTAAATAATATACTATTGTACGACGATCTTATTCAAATGCATTTGAATTAGATAACCAGCCAACATTTTTGAGCGCCCGTACCACTTACACGAGGGCTATATCATTTCGTCACGATGTCTGTATTTTTCGAATTTTGAGCCGAAAATGGTCTCAAACGACTATGCTCGACTCACTGATGACGAATCCGTCGAAAAATTCGAGTCTGTCCGTCCGTCCGGCCGTATACACGATAACTCTCGAACGGAATGTCCTAGAAACTTGAAATTTTCAGGGTAGGTTTGAATCTTGAATGCCCCGGTAGAGTTCGTTTTTGGGCAAAATTCGCCGAAGGGTTCCGTGAATATGGCCGCTCGAAATTTTGTTTTCCTGATAACTTTGAAACTACAGATTCGATCGAGGTGAAATTTTGCACTCAGATGGAGATTCACGTGTTCAAGCTACATACAAAATTTTGTCCAGCTCGCATGACCAGAACCATAGAAACCATAGAAAATTGTGACTGTGTGATGGAAAGGCCTAGGGAAATTTTCAGGATAGACGTGGATCTCGAATGTTGCGGTCACGTTCATCAATGAGCAAAATTATAAAAGGGGTTCCGTAAATATGGTCGTTTGAAATTTGTTTTCTCGATAATTTCGGAACTACGGATTCGATCGAGACAATATTTTGTATTTAAATTGAGAATGATAAAGTCGAGCTAAATTTTTTCAGATCGCATGATCAGAACCATAGAAACCATAGAAAATCATAACTTTCGAACGGAAAGGCCTAGGAACTTGAAATTTCTCAGAGTGCACCAAAGTGGAAATTACAACCAATATAGCGAATTCGCCAGGAGTCGTTTTGTTGTCATCATACCACTTTTCCATGTGATTATGGATGAATAAAAAAAATTATTTTTGTCAAAAATCTCTCATTTTTCAATAGATAATAAATCAATCTAACTGGACATCAATCGGGATATATTTTCAAGCAACCAATAATTCTCCTCAACAAGTTCAGACAAATTAAGAGAGATTAAGGTCACGTTCATCAATGAGCGAAATTAGAATAGGGGTTCCGTACATATGCTCGTTTGAAATTTAGTTTTCTTGATAATTTCAAAACTACGGATTCGATCGTGACGAAGTTTTGTATTTTAATGGAGAATGGTATACTCAAGCTACATTTTTTCCAAGATCCCATGACCAGATAGAAACCATAGAAAATCATAACTTTCGAACCGAAAGGCCTAGGATAGGTGTGGATCTCGATGTCTCGGTCACGTTTATCAATGAGCAAAATTAGACTAGGGGTTCCGTAAATATGGCCGTTCAAAATATTCTTCCCCTGATAATTTCGATGGAATGAAATTTCGCACATAGATGAAGAATAATGTATTCAAACTACGTGGAAAATTTTGTCCAGATCGCATTACCAAGACCATAGATACCGTAAAAAATTATAGCGAATTATCGAAGAAAAAATCACCTAAAGCACAGATGTGAAGTCTGGATTTTCGCCATAGTTTGAAATTTTTTTGGACAGCTGTCAAAAATTTTTGTTTCTGAAACTGGAAAATGCGAATCTACCTACAAGGTGGATGAACGAGAGCTCTAAAGCTTCTGACTTCACGGCAGTGCTTTTTAAAATTATTTCAACAGCATTTTGAAGTTGGTAGCTACTTGAATTGCGTTCTTCTTTCACTGCATTGAAAACGCTAGTTCCAAATTGCTTTGGAACTTTCTTAACTTGAACAAGTACCAACCGAACAAAAATCAGAACAACCCAAATATGTCGACGAAGCGACTTGGCCCCGAAAGTTTGGTAGGTCAGACGATATACAGCTAAAATCCCGTGGGAAATATGTGACTAGAAGCCAAAGCACGCGCGGCATCCAAAGAAACGTACGATGCATCCGAAACTGCTAAAGAGCACAGAGCTTCCGCAAGGATATAAGGACATGCCGTCTTCATTCTTTGTTTCTCTTTTATTTATTTGTCTGTTCCTCACCGAGTATATAAGACATTTGGTATTCGATACTTGTGACATAATCCGTTTAGTTTCGTCGAAGAAAGGTAGTCGTAGTAAGTTCATAGAAATATGAAGTACGTTGTGCTTTTGCCTTTTATGTTTTGTGCTGTGTACGGTGCGCCGAAGCTGAGGGTGAGTGTCCACGAAAAGATTCACGTTCAGAATCGAATAGTTTCTTCTCAAAAACCAAATCAGGGGAAATACAACTTCGCATTTATGTTTCAAATTATTATTATCAATTATGAAAATTTCTTCGACTGATATCAAAGTTCCATCTTTAGTTGTTGATTTGCTTCTGATTTCAATATTTTTTCAAAATCTGTTTCAAATGAGAGATAAGCTGTTGATTTAGTGGGTTCATCAAGATAATCTGAAAGAGAATATTTCATGATTCGGAGAAATTTTTTATGAACTGTTTTTCACTCGCAAATTTCATTCGAAGTTGCAATCGATAGATTCATCATCGTTTTATTTTTGCCTTATTCTATACAAAAATAAACCTATAGAATCGTCCGGGAAGAAAATATTCAACCTCACCCGACACAGAAATTTTTTTTAGTTTTGTTTAGTCAGGGCGAATCCCCAAGGACGAACTATCTCCGATAGATAGACAATGTGTGAGACTTCGTGTGAAGCACGACCTGCTCGAACTAGAAGAAACCTGCGGTTTTTGATTCCGGGCGTTTATTGCCTATTATTTTTTTGTACGTATCTCTTTCACGATCTTTGTCGTGGGATTATTGCGTTACCTATGACTTTCATAGGAGAGTCTTTTCTTCTTGATATTTGAAATTGAGTATTCAATTTCTGTTTCAACGTACTTGATCTCTGGGTCTTTTGTGGTAGGTGGGTGGGTATCCTAAGCACATCTTCTGCGGGGTTTCTTACGAACACAGCATATTCATTGGTGGTCTTAGCAGTCTATTTTCTGTTGCTTGAATCTTCTTTATATGGCTATTGGCTGCCTGACCCCATGCCGCTGAGCCATATGTTAGTTGAGTTCTTGCAATTGACTTTGATCATTCGTAGTTTCTTGCTTTGGTTCATTTGGCTCCTTCTTCTCAGCAGAGGGTAAAGTCTACTCATTGCTGAGTTTGTTTCATTCAGTGCATATTTTATATAGTTTTTCCATTTAAGCCCCTTATCTAGTTTTGCTCCTAGATATTTGACTTCCTTTTTCCATTTTATCTCTTCTCCACCTATCCTTAGGTTGGAATTCATTTTGAGTCTCCGCTTCTGTAGTAGTATAGCTTGGCTCTTTACGCTATTCATTTGAATGTTCCATTGACACTTTATGTTTTGGGTATTATACAGGATGTCTAATTTTAAAAGGACCAAACTTCAAGGGAAGATCATACATAAGATTTGCAACAAAAAATGTCATATAACACATGGTCGAAATGTTGACGGTTTTTCTTCAATTTAACATTTCTTGATTTCACGAAATATTTCAAGTTTTTCCATAACATTAATAATATTCAGTGATGCTTAGAGTCTCATAAGATTTGACCACATATTTGGTAACAACAATAAATTTTCTACAAAATAAGAATTTCTGTCTGCCAAAAATATTCTTATTGCGGGCGTTGTAAGGAGATGAATGTGCCACGATTCTGAAGTGAACAAAACCATTCATATTTTTCCAATGGTTTCATCGATGAAAAATCATTGGTTATGGACATGTTTTCTTTTCAGCAAAAACTACCCCATTTAGTGTGCTTTCGAATGACATATCAACTTTTGTGCTTGCTGGTTGTCTTCTGCCATAATATCATGGCTAACAAGATAACAACGAATAAATCGAAATATTCCAAACCTAAATTTGCTTTATTTTGAAGCTCTTTATGATTCAATATTGAAGTTATTTTCATGGAAATCATGAATTTATCTGTCGAATCAAAATAATTTGAAGGAATAAACTAAATTTTTATAATACAGTTTCTATGAAAATATGTAAAGAAGGAAGACTAGTACTACTTATAACAATCGTTCGAAATGTCCACTGCCTTATTCAATACATTTTACACATCGTTTTCACACTGAATCCACAAACCTGCGAAGTTCACAACGTTTCTGACGCATTTCTGCACAACACAAATTTATACTTTCGATCAGGTCCTATCGAGTCTGAACGCGAATTTGATATACTTTTTCTTTCAATCTGTTCCAGACATAAAAATCCAAAGGCCTATGGTCGGGGCATCTTTGTGGCCATCTTACCGGACCGTACCCTACAATCCATTGCACTCCAAAATATCGATTCATTACGTCCCGTACATTCCGGCTATTATGAGTTGGGTAGCCATCCATTTGAAACCAGACATTTTGTCTGTTAGCCAGGGGCATTCATCCGTTAAGCTGCTGCGGATTGATTTAATGAATTCTTCAGCGTTGAGCCGATCGGGAAGCCGGAATTTGCGAGACTAAATCAATGAATATTTCCCTAGGGGTGCAATGGATTGGAAGGTACGACCCGGTAAGATGGCCACCAAACAGCCCCCAACACACGATTTTGGATTGTTTTGCCTGGAACACCTTGAAAGAAAAAGTATATCAAATTCGCGTTCTGACTCGAGAGGATCTGATCGAAAGAATAAATATGTGTTGTGCAGAAATGAGTCAGAAACGTCGTGAACTCCGAAAGTTTGTAGATTCAGTGCGAAAACGATGTGTAAAAGGCATTGAACAAGGAGGTGGACAATTAGAACAACTGTTATGAGTAGAAGTAGTCGTCTTCACAGGTTTTCATAAAATTCGTTTTATTAAAATTTAGTTTATTCCTTCAAATTATTTCGATTCGACAGATAAATTCATGATTTCCGTGAAAATAACTACAATATTCAATCATAAAGAACTTCAAAATAGAGAAAATTTAGGTTTGGAATATTTCGACTTATTCATTGTTATCTTGTTTGCCATGATATTAGGTCAGAAGACAAGCAGTAAGCACAAAAGTTGATATGTCATTCGAAAGCACAGTAAATGGGGTAGTTTTTGCTGAAAAAAAAACATGTCCATAACTAATGATTTTTCATCGATAAAACCATTGGAAAAATATGACTGGTTTCGTTCACTTCAGAATCGTGAAATTCATCTCCTTACTAACTTGAAATATTTCGTGAAATCAAGAAATGTTAAATTTAAGAAAAACCGCCAACATTTCGAACATGTGTTATGTGACATTTTTTGTTGCGAATCTTATGAATATGAATAAACAGAGGCATCACTGAAGTAAGTAACAACTTATCATAGTTGTTACTTCAGTGATGCCTCTGTTTATTCATATTCTTAACTTTATAAACTAGATTGTATTTATTTTGTGAATAAACATTATTATTATTATTATTATATTATTATATTATGTATGATCTTCCTTTGAAGTTTTGCCCTTTTAAAAGGAGACACCTGTATAGTCCAGATAACTACGTGTAGAGCTTCCTCGGAAACCATTTCCTATTCAAGCTATAGAGGGTTGATGATGTAGATAGGACTGCAAACTTCAATCGATTGGTTTAAGCATTTCTCTTTGATTTACACTATTATCATCAAAACTATAAATGTCAAATTTTCATTTTATTATTTTGATTGATACAATAATTTTCGCCAGAAATTAGGAAAGTTTGACCAACAGCCAATTTTTCAGCTGCCTTCTAGAGAATTTTTCGAATGCGAGAAAAATCTACAAATATATCCAATGTTAATGTCGATGAATAATTTCGCCAAATTTTTTTTTTGGCAATGTGGTCTTACAATAACGAAACGATAATATTTGCAAGAAAATTTTTTTCAACAAGTAATCCGAAAAAACTATTTACTATGTACACGTTTGGGCATCGAAAAAATGAAATGATCGATATCTGCTTGTGGAACCTCGCTCCAAGCATCATGAACTTCGAGGATTAATCGAGTCAGAATCTGCGAAGGATTATGAAAAGTGGTCAGTTTCCTTCCAACATACCCCAGACATGTTCGATTGTATTCAGATCCGGTGAACCGGTAGATCACGGCGAAACATTAACGCCTGCTCCTTACAGAAAGTTCCTAATTCGACGACGTGTGGACCTCATTTACATAACGCGCAGCTTTAAAAGTAAAACAAAGAGAAGTGGTGCCATTCTGCCACCAAAAGCTCTGGATCACTTCACTTTGTCGATAGTGGACCGTTGTCAAAGCAAGCACCAATCGTGGACGGTATAGAGAAAGCTCGAATACCGTGATCAGGTGTAAAAAATGACCTCGAAGAGATAGTTGTCTGACGTGCTTATCTTGACGCTCTGTGGTACGCCCTAGTTGATCTTCTTCGTGTTCATCTTCCTTCTTCTGTCCACACGCACAGGACAAACAAACATCTGGATAGGATACAATTCTTCCCATATCAAAGTCGCCCACATAGTGAAAATTTCGACGTCTTCGAACTCGAGCCAGCTGGTCACGCCCTTGTCATATTAGTTATAAACCGCGTTCTTCCCGAAAAACGATAAAATTTGGTTTTCGGAAAAAATCAATCACAACAACGTTGACATAGTTGGTAGAGCATGCTTTAAATATATTCATTCTGTTGACAAAAAAACAAATTGAAGAAATCATCCCTTCTTGATGTAACACTAGGTTCACTCAGTATAAATTTAATCTTCTGCTGCTGCACCTTTCGATTTAGTGATACTTCTTCATTTTTTTTTATCGCTTTTATTGTAATTTACAATCTACTTTTATGAAGTATTGAGTAAATATTATGTATGTGTAGACTATGAGAAGATATTAAACATATTGATACTTCATTATATTACTTTAAAACAAGTCGTTTGGCCAGGTTCGTTGGAATCTTCGAAAGTTGAATGGATTTTCTGTCAGTTGTTCATCAATTGGTTAGCGTGCCCTTCCAGCCTCTGGTGGTATTTTCTTGAGTATTTTTCTATTTCGGTGGTGACGTATGGGATTCTTAGATCATTATGGATGGTGAGGTTGGAGACGTACCAAGGTGCATTTATAGATGAACGTAGTATTTTAGATTGTCTTTGGATAATTTGTATATTAGATGGTTTAGCGCAACCCCAAAATTGGATGCCGTATGTCTATATCGGTTTGATGATTACCTTTTATATACTTCTTCATACATATATTTTTTCATTGTAACGAAAATGTTACTGTTGTCAGCTCTGAGGAAACAAACAAAAATTCTTCATATTTACTGACGATCCTCACCCTGATCTCTTCTCATTTTCAGGTGATACCACATAATCTTCCTCCGCCACAGCTTATGTCATTGCCAAGCAACGCAACCAGCATTAGGACCGATATCACCGATAGTTTTCAATGTGATGGCAGAGACTATGGCTACTACGCTGATGTTGACAACGATTGCCAAGTCTTCCACGTATGCCTTCCTATTACGTACTCTGATGGCCATAATCAGACGTTCAGATGGAGTTTCATTTGTCCTGAGGAAACGGTTTTCAACCAGGTGAGTCTGAAAATGAGAAAAAATTTGATCTAGATGACATTTCCAAAATCAACTTGAATTACCTGATCTTAGAGCGTCTTTGGAATTTCAGTCCCTGAAGAAATTGATTTTTCACTTCGATTACTCTTGTTTTTTGAAATAATATCTCCTCGAGCTCGAGAACGGCCTCAACCCCAAATTCAACCCACTATTCGGCTATTTGCTTCAATCTACATATTATGCAACGATATTTTCAGGAAATATTCACTTGCACGAGAGCTGACGAAGCCATGGATTGTACCGATAGTCCAAGGTTCTACGATTTGAACCGCAATTTCGGAAATATTGAAGAAGAAACAGAAACGGAAAGTGCTCACATCGAAGATCATCAAGAAGTCTCAGAAGTTGAGCAAGACATCCAGGTTCCTACCAATACCAACGCTCATGTAAATATGGGCAATATCAACGCTCGCGTCATGGGCAGAAGATCTCGTAAAATTAAGTTAGAGACAAAACAATGAAGAAAACGGAACATGTTTACTGTTTTTTTTTTTTTCAAATCAGATAGATAAATGTTTTGTCTTTATCTATTTGAAACCAGTATAAGAATGGAGAAGCTATGATGTATCTCATTGTTATTCATATAAAGACTGATTAAATCAAAATATGAAGTAAAATATAATTGTATTTCTTTTTATGATAACAAGAATAGGTAGCAAGTACTACTCTAATAGTTCGGAGAAAAAAAGGAATCAACCCATTGTATCCTTAGGAATACCCAACCAAGACTGTAATAGTTTGCACGCCGCGGAAGAGCCGAACTGGTAATGAAGGTTATTAAAATTGGATTTCCGGAAGGCGTCAGATATTTTCGAATTGTTCTAGTCTAGATAATGATAATAATAGTAATAGTTTATTAGTCCTTTCAGATATCACAGAGATACATAGGATATGTCAAGGCACAATAGATATATATTATAATAATGTATTAAGTCCTCATCAAATTGTGCGAATCCGATTGCACACACAAGAAACAATTCAAAATACAAATGGAAGGGAGCGTAAGAGTTCCGAAAACTTCTCAGCAGGAATTTCTAGGTCGTTAATTGAATAACATACGTATAAGTACATATAACCCTCTTCTGCATGATGAACACTCTATCGATATCCTGTGGAGCACCCCACATAGTATAAGTGAGATGATCATAAGCCTTCGAAAGAGCTTCTATTGGAACTATTCCCTTCAAACGATGAAGGACATCATCGATGATTGAAGAATTTTAGGAAGATATCCAACTATACGAGACTAAACGAGACCAAAAATTAGGAATGGCAATTAGATGGCGCTGGGATCGAAATTGTAGTTCAAGCTGGCCACATCAAGGGGTAGTAGTACTCGTCGATTTCAGTTCAGTTGAATATATACAGATCACTATCACTGTAACTGTAGATACAGATCACTATAATTAAAAAGACCGATTTTTTATATTCAACAAGAACAGATAAAGAATTCAGCGAGGTTATACGAAGCATAATCCATGAATATAAGTCTTGCTTCGAACTATTCAAATTAGATTATGGCAAAGAGGCAAAAATAAGAGCACATGTACTTATTCATAGTTAGAAAAAAAATTTGATTGGTTCAAAACCTGCGAGAGTCATAAATCCTTCATTAAAAAAAATTAAATTCGTTAAAATTAAACTCTTCAGAATGTTGAAGTGGGAAATGGAGAACTCTAAAAGTATCGAAGACGGAAAACGATACAAACCACATCGGAAAATAAGAATATTATCATCACAATAATGGTTACGTAACTCAGAGGTCGATATTTATTCCGTCTTTTGTATACATTTTATTTGTCTTGTTATTTTTAATTATACAGGGTGTTTCATTGGTAAATGTACATACGTTAACCTGACGTAGAGCTACCCTAGACGAGTCCAAAAAACCTATGTGTTAGGTCTAATCATCTTCATAGCCGAGATAAAGGGTGATTTGTGTCTTCGTCAATATTTCCAATTGTTCATAACTTCTGAACCATCCAGTATAATCAATTGAAATTTGGAACGTAAAACAAGCTTCCATGGGTGAATCGATTCATCATTGAAATGAACAAAAAATCCAGGTCCGTATCAGAAAAATAGGAAACATGGGACTTTTCGCGAGCTGAGATTCAACACCCTGTATGACGGAATATGGGAATTTTATCCAAATATTCGGAAAAAGTGGAACATTTTCGTTGTGAATCAGTACATTTCAGAGTCCCGAACGACATTTGACCCATCCAAATTTTTTTCGAAAGATTTAATTCGATAGGCAAATTCCACTTCACAAAAATGTTGTACTTTGAGATTGAATGCGAAGAATTGGACTGATAGAAAATTTGTATTTTTTTTTATATTCTAATGAATAAATTCAAGAATGTTTCAGAAAAATTACGAAATGCACTGCCTTGAAGGCAGGAACTTTTGAGCCCTCGTACATGCACCTTGTAGGTAGATTCGCATTTTCCAGTTTTAGAAATCCATTGAAGGAATTTTCGACAACTGTCAAAAAAATTCCGAATCTTAGGCGAAACTCCAGACTTCATGTCAGTGCTCCAGCTGATCAATTTTTTTTCGAAAATTCGCTAGAATTTTCTACGGTATCTATGGTCTTGGTGATGCGATCTGGACAAAATTTTGCACGTAGTTTGAATACATTATTCCTCAGCTAAGTGCATAATTTCATCCCAATCTGATCAGTAGTTCCGAAACTATCAGAAAAATAATATTTTGAACGGCCATATTTACGGAACCCCTAGTCTAATTTTGCTCATTGTTGTACGTGACCGTGAAATTCGCGATCCAAACCCACCCTGACAATTTCAAGTTCCTAGGCCTTTTACTCCGGAAGTTATAATTTTCTATGGTTTCTATGGTTCTGGTCATGCGATCTGGACAAAATGTTGCTTTAATATATCATTCTTGATTAAAATACAAAATTTCATCGCGATCTAATCCGTAGTTTCGAAATTATCGAAAAACCAAAATTTCAAACGACCGTATTTACGGAACCCCTAGTATAATTCTGCTCATTGATAAACGTGAACGCTACATTTCAGATCCACACCTATCCTGAAAATTTCAAGTCCCTAGGCCTTTCCGTTCGAAAGTTATGATTTTCTATGGTTCTGGTCATGTGATCTGAAGGAATGTAGCTTGAATATAAATTTCTCCATTAGTATACAAAATTTCGCCACGATCCAATCTGTAGTTTTGAAATTATCAAGAAAACTAAATTTCAAACGACCATATTTACGAAATCCCTAGTCTTATTTTGCTCATAGATGAACGTGATCACGACATTGGAGATCCACACCTATCCTGAAAATTTCAAGTCCCTAGGCGTTTTCGTTCAAAAGTTACAATTTTCTATGGTTTCTATGGTTCTGGTAATGTGATCTGGACAAAATTTCACATGTAGCTTGAACACATCATTCTCCATTTGAGTGCAAAATCTCATCTCAAGCAATTCTATAGTTTTCAAGTAATCAGGGAAACAAAACTTTGAACGGCCATATTTACGGAACCCCTGGTGGAATTTGGTCCATTAACGAACTTAACTGAGGCATTCGGGAACTGAACCTACACTGAAAATTTCAAGTCTCTAGGTTGTTCCGTTCGAGAGTTATCGTGCTTACGGCCGGACGGACGGACAGACTCAAATTTTCCGACGGATTCGTCATCAGTGAGTCGAACATAGTCGATTGAGACCATTTTCGACTCAAAATTCGAAAAATACAGACATCGTGACGAAATGATATAGCCTTCGTGTAAATAGTACGAGCGCTCAAAAATCAATTTTTTCAAGTAACTTTGAAGAATTGTTCCCTCTTTGTGAAGACGTAGAACGCGAGGTTCGAAGATGTCGTAGAAGGTGTGGTTCATCAGTCTGTATGACTATTTAAAATATCTATCCAAGAATCCTTCAAACAGGGCTGAATCAAACCTAAATGCGACACAATGTATGTGTTGAGAGAAGTTGCTGTATTTGCGACAAATAAGGTGAGTTTTGGTAGGAATAGTTTTCCTCGCCTTTGGCAAACCTCAAATAAACGTTTAATGTTTTCTTCTATTGAATCAAGGGTTATTTGTGTTGCATACAAAACGAAGAGCCCATTTCATTAGAGTGATTAGAGATTTGAAGTGAGTATTTTCAAAGGTTCTGAAGAATGAATGGAATTTGAATTTGTTTTTCCTCAAGACCGCAATCCACTGCGTTATGAGCATTGAGTTCATTGAATAACAATAAATAATTCTTTTTCTCAAATTATAATAACTATCTTTTCAACATGAAAAATAACTGTAAGTATGCACAGAAAATAAATAATTTCTTAAAATTAACATTATTTGGTTTCAAGCTTCGGTTTCTTCATCTACCTCCTCTCCAGATGCTTCTGCAGCTTGCTGTTCAGGTGTCCTCAAATCAATGGCAAATTTCTTCTGTTTTATTATTTTATTGGAATCCTTCATTTTCCTAGCATAATCTTCGAAAGCAGCTGCTAGTGCATGAGTGATCTGCCTAGCCGTGTACTTATTCTCACAAACGAAACTATGGCAGATGAATGTCAATCCTGGAAAATTATTATTCAATGAATCATAAAATAATCAATTAATTCAATGAATAAAGGCAGATTAATTGAGTGAGCCATGGAAATTGGTAGAGGCACTCGAACGTGCCATACATGTCTGAGGGATGAAAAAGAAATCTAGAGTGTGAGAATTGTGAGATAGATATTGATAGATATGTTCTAGGTCTCAGAATGATTTTCATAAGAAGAGCCAATAGTGAGTTGGGTTTGCGCTTGTGAATTCTTGAAAAGTTTGTGTACTCTTTTCCTCTTACTATATTCAACAGGTGAAAAATCCTTGAATATGTTAGGTTAGTGAAACAAAAACACATTTTCATGGAAGAAATTCATAGCTCATAAAGTTTGATGCCAATCAGTTCAATCGTGAAGATCAGCTCTTTTCTGATAGTGTTGAGGAGTTCAATTGTGTGTTACAATGAAATGCCAAGTACCTATTAGAAGATCAATTCCTAGTGTCATGCTCTCAAAACTTGTAAGAACATCACAATATACAAACAAATATAATAATAAACAAACCTTCTTCCAATCGCTTATCAGTGACAATAATCATACTGAAAACCCGGGTGTATATAAGATCCTGTACTCCATAAGAAATTTCGTTCACTCCATAACACACAGGTTCAGAGTTCGTTGGTTTTTTTGATATTTCCTTGTAGGAAATACCATCTCTAGTTACTTCAATCAATACACGAGGTAGGATACTGTTTTCAGGTAAGTTCTTAGCTTTTGCGACCAGCTGGTCGACAGGTTTTCTGGTGTGTTTCATGCCCCAAAGTCCCCTGGCTGGTTCCCAACCTGAAATAACACTGGAGTTGTGATATAAGGAATATATTTCAAGATGAATTGCAATGCACTTATCAAATATTTGTAAAAAAAATTTCTGTAAAATAATGAAAGAACACAATAGTTTAACTTAATATCAAAGATATTACGATCTAGGTGATCTATGGATCGGCAGACCTAATCTGAGCATTGTGCGAATCAACAATATTTCTAGTTATTTACCTACTCGTTTTTTAACGCAAACTAACGTTACTATCATCAATGTCGAAGTATCTTGTTTGTTTTTGTTTTATGTGGTAAGGATTAAGTGTCAAGAAATATCTGATTATTCAGTTTTATAGCAACATTCTGACTTCAGTAAAAGAAGCACAGAATCGATCTCAATTGTGACCTAGGACAGTCGGAATATAAACAATAATGGCTAGTGAAAATTTGATAAAAGCAGAATTCTTTTTTCTGAACTTTAATAAAAACTGCCGAGATGATGTGAAGAGGTTCATCTGTAACAATAATTATGTTCTTGTTGGATATTTCTGGAAATAATTGAAAATATGTTTGGAAACGAAATGATGAAAAAGATATTTATTCATACAATTTTCTATTTTTACCGATAACATTCATTTTACTTCATTTGAGGTATGAAAATTAAGAAAAGCACTGCCGTGAAGGCAGGAGCTTTTGAGCGCTCGTACATGCACCTTGTAGGTAGATTCGCATTTTCCAGTTTTGGAAACCAATTGAGGAAATTTTTGACAGCTGTCAAACAAATTTTCAAACTAAGGCGATAATCCAGACTTCATGTCAATGCTTCAGCTGATCAATTTTTTTTCGATAATTCGCTGGAATTTTCTACGGTATCTATGGTCTTGATGATGCGATCTGGACAAAATTTCGCACGTAGTTTGATGAATACATTATTCCTCAGCTAGGTGCAGAATTTCATTCCAATCAAATCGGTAGTTTCGAAATTATCAGGAACAGAATATTTTGAACGACCATATTTACGGAACCCCTAGTCTAATTTTGCTCATTGATGAACGTGACCGTGAAATTCGCGATCCAAACCCACCCTGAAAATTTCAAGTTCCTAGGCCTTTTCCTTCGGAAGTTATAATTTTCTATGGTTTCTATGGTTCTGGTCACGCCATCTGGACAAAATTTTGGTTTAATATGTCATTCTCGATAAATGCAAAATTTTATCTCAATCGAATCCGTAGTTTCGAAATTATCGAGAAAACAAAATTTCAAACGAACGTATTTACGGAACCCCTAGTATAATTCTGCTCATTGATGAACGTGAACGCCACATTTCAGATCTACACCTATCCTGAAAATTTCAAGTCCCTACGCCTTTCCGTTCGAAAGTTATGATTTTCTATGGTTTCTAT
This sequence comes from Aphidecta obliterata, assembly GCA_963966015.1. NCBI lineage: Eukaryota > Metazoa > Arthropoda > Insecta > Coleoptera > Coccinellidae > Aphidecta > Aphidecta obliterata. The sequence goes on along the minus strand of OZ014427.1, from coordinate 27,857,701 downwards.
GGTTCTGATCATGCGATCTAGAGAAATGTAGCTTGAATATATCATTCTCCATAAGAATACGAAATTTCGTCACGATCGAATCTGTAGTTTGGAAATTATCAAGAAAACTAAATTTCAAACGACCACATTTACGGAACCCCTAGTATAATTTTGCTCATAGATGAAAGTGATCACGACAATAGAGATCCACACCTATCCTGAAAATTTCAAGTCCCCTTGGCCCATTAACGAACTTAACCGAGGCATTCGGGAACTGAACTCACACTGAAAATTTCAAGTCTCTAGGTTGTTCCGTTCGAGAGTTATCGTGCTTACGGACGGACGGACAGACTCGAATTTTCCGACGGATTCGTCATCAGTGAGTATTACGTGTAAGTATTACGAGCGCTCAAAAACTAGACGCAAAATTCGACTATCTCAGTGAGCGGAACCAGGGACCTTCGATTTGAGAAACATTCGATACTAAAAATATGTGTTTTCCACTGCGAATTTCTCCAAATAGCTTCTGAATGTATTCTTGCTTTATTGTTCCAAAAATAAGTTTGTTTTCAACAATGAATCTTCAAAATTCACAATTTGGGTTTCACAGCGTCCCAAAATTGGAGAGAAGCACTGACGTGGAGTCAGGAACTGTTGCACGCTTGTCTCTGAGTACCAAACCGATCTTCAGTGTTCGGTTTTAGCGTGGCAAATAATGTCATGTTATTGTCATAGACTTCAGATGATGGAATCGCCAAATTATTATGGAATTTATCAGAAAAACTTAATTTGCTTCTCACCTGGAACAGCTGAAGAGCTGATTTTTTCCATGCCTCATATGTACACATCAAATTTCAGCAGGATATGGTGAATCGTTTCTGAGATACCGAAGTTACAGAAAATACATTTTTTTTACTCTTCTAGTGATACGATCCGTTCCAAATTCCACATGAATCTTCGTGTTGTTATCTTACGAAGTTTCGATTCGATGTAATGGGTCTTTTTCAAATTATTGAGAAAAAAATTAGATCTACGGAACCTTACGGCGGATTCTGCCTATTGGCGAACTTAACTGGCGCATTCAGACCTCGAATATACCCTGAAAATTCAAGGTCTTTTCTTTCGAGAGTTATCGAATTTACGGCCGGACGAACGGACATAATTGATTTAAACCACGAATTCTTTGTATCTGTGAGTCCAATTCGGCTCAAAATTTGTAAATTACAGACATTTGGCAAATGATAACGCCCTTAATCGTTGAAACAAGCTCGCAAAAATTAACCATGAACGTGTCGGTTCAAGCACAGTGTAGGGTTCCGTGTAATAGTTTGTAACAAAAAATATCTCAGAAACTAAACAACATATCTTATCGAAACAAATTCCCCTTGAAAGTGTTTCTTGAATTCTACTTAATGTAGGAGAGGAGAGGACACAACTGTCGACTTGAAATATCATTTTGAACGTACCTCATTTAATGAAGATCTATCCAACTGTGTCCCACACATATCTTTTAAAATTTTAACTAGACCAATGTACAGGGTGTTTCATGAGTGGTTGGCCATAGCCTAGTGGTGAATGCAGGTCATCCAGGCTTTTCAGGAAAGTGGCATGTTTTGTATCCTGAGGATATAAGTTTAGGAGATACAGGGTGATTGATGGATTTCAGCCTGAATTTACGATAGCCATAACTCTGGAATCTGAGGTCCGATTTTGATCGAATTTCATGGGTTTTTTCATTTCATACATTCCTTTGGAATGGCTCACGAAATATTTTCAGGACAGAACTCAGAATATCGTGGTTCATCTTTCAAGCCTTATAATCTATAATATTTCTTTCATCACTTAGAGGAATTTCATGGCCATGAAAAAATACATTATTCAATCTAAGGAATTCGATTTTCACTTTGAATGGCACACTGGTTACAAGCGAGAAGCGATCGAACGAATTCATATTTAATGTAATTTTTATGAAATGCGGGTTTCTTGTCTTTTGCTGATATTTTGAATTTTATATACCAGGAAACCTTGAGGTGACGATTCTTGTAAGGGTAAAATTATTTTTTTTTCTGTGTAAGTTCAAATGAAAGGTCATCCAGATATTATGGCAAGATGTCAGCAAGATTTGATGTTTACACATTTCTGGTTCATAGAAAGCAATAAAATTCGGGCCATGGATAGGCATAAATTTCAAGAACCTAGAAGTCAACGCTTCTTGCGCGCTTCCATGAACAAGAGCGTTACCATTTTGATTACATGTAATGAAATATGAAACAATGTTTCCGAAGAAAAATTGTACTAGAAAATCTAATAAGCAAGCCAACAAATCAATCCATGTAACCCCAGAGAACACCAAATCCAACGCCGCCGCGTTTCGTTTTGAAGGCATTATGTTTCTCACAATGAATTCATCATCGCTGAGCTATACTGATGAGACTTGATAAGTCGGAACCGGTATATAGTCGCGAATGATGATGATTTGGTGTGGTCTTGGGTTACATGGATTGATTTGTTGGCTTGCTTATCAGATTATCTAGATCGATTTTTCTTCGGAAAAACTGTTTCATGTTTCATTACAATTAATTTGAATGATATATAGTCAATATATTATTGTTACCTTTTTGTGCAAAACTTTTCTGGCGAAATTAGCCAAAGGGATCTGTAGATATAGCTATCTGAATTTTTCTTTCAATCGTTCGATAATTACCGATCTAATCGAATTAATACTTTGCAGTTAGGTGTGAGATAACGAAATGACTGTTTCCAGGAGAGTTCGTAAGGATAATTGAAAGATTAAAAAACAATCTATCTTAAAACTCATCTCAGACATTTTTCGCCATATCCTGCAGAATATTTGTGTCTATATACCTACGTATAAGACATGGATAAAATGACTTGTGTAGAAATTCAGCATTTTAGGGTTGTTCCATGGGAAAAGAAAATTGAGTTATTTGCGCGCTCGTCCGATATTTCCAATCTAATTCGGTGATTTCATCTCCTGAAGTTTATAAAAATAAAATGACTCATTTGCTATCATTTGAGCCATATTTATTGATCTCCAAAAATCAACAGTTTACGAGTTATTTGAGTCTTTGTGTTTTTTGAAAAATTACTCACCTTACTCCATTTTTAGTCAATTTTTACTACGTTGAGCAAGTTTGATTATAATTTTGGATTATTTCCATCAGAGAAGGATATGATATGTATGAAAAACGTGGAAATATGCTGTAATAGATGTTGAAAAAGAATTCGTTTCGTATGATTTGAAAGTTGGTATATGAAGAATGAATAGTCAATTTCTGATATCGATTCGCTTGCAACTTTCGAACTCTACAATTTATGTATGACAAAGTATTTTAAGAACTTGCCGAATTAGAAAGAGGGCGAATGCTTGTATAAGGAATGGTGGAGGACATTCCGAACATAATTTATGAATAAATTTCTTAATGAAATTTTGAGTTGAATTACAATAAAAAATGACGAAAAGCACTGCCGTGAAGGCAGGAGCTTTTGAGCGCTCGTACATGCACCTGGTAGATAGATTCGCATTTTCCAGTTTTGGAAACCAATTGAGGAAAATTTTGACAGCTGTCAAACAAATTTTCAAACTGAGGCGATAATCCAGACTTCAAGTCAGTGCTTTAGGTGACCGAATTTTTTTTCGATAATTCGCTTAAATTTTCTACGGTATCTATGGTCTTGGTGATGCGATCTGGACAAAATTTCGCACGTAGTTTGAATACATTATTCCTCAGCTAGGTGCAAAATTTCTAACCAATCAAATCGGTAGTTTCGAAATTATCAGGAACAGCATATTTTGAACGGCCATATTTACGGAACCCCTAGTCTAATTTTGGTCATTGAACGTGACCGTGAAATTCGCGATCCAAACCCACCCTGAAAATTTCAAGTTCCTAGGCCTTTTCTTTCGGAAGTTATAATTTTCTATGATTTCTATGGTTCTGGTCATGCGATCTGGACAAAATGTTGCTTCAATATGTCATTCTCGTTTAAAATACAAAATTTTATCTCGATCGAATCCGTAGTTTCGAAATGATCGAATCTGTAGTTTGGAAATTCTCAAGAAAACTAAATTTCAAATGACCATATTCACGGAACTCCTAGTTTAATTTTGCTCGTAGATGAAAGTAATCACGACAATCGAGATCCACACCTATCCTGAAAATTTCAAGTCCCTAGGCGTTTCCGTTCAAAAGTTACAATTTTCTATGGTTTCTATGGTTCTGGTGAGCTTGAACACCTCATTTTACATTGAAGTGCAAAATTTTATTTCGATCGAATCTGTAGTTTCAAAGTAATCAGGAAAACAAAATTTCGAGCGGCCATATTTACGGAACCCTTAGGCGGATTCTGCCCAATAACGAACTCAACCTCGACATTCGAGATTCGGACCTTCTATGAAAATTTCAAGTTTCTAGGACATTCCGTTCGGGAGTTATCGTGTATACGGACGGCCGGACGGACGGTCAGATTCGAATTTTTCGACGGATTCGTCATCAGTGAGTCGAATATAGTCGTTTGAGACCATTTTTGGCTCAAAATTCGAAAAATACAGACATTGTGACGAAATGATATAGCCCTCGTGTGAGTAGTATGAGCGCTCAAAAATACTTTCTTTTCTTTCTTTGCTTATATCCCCTTTCAGAACAAAATCTGATGTAACGAAACTAGTGCCTGCATTCTAACGAAGGAAATAAAAAAGGAATTTGAAGAGTCTTTCAAATACTTTTGTCATTCATAAATTGTGGAGTTCGAAAGTTGCAAGCGAATTGATATTATAAATTGACTATTCTTTTCTTCATATACCAACTTTCAAATCATACGCATTCTTTTTCATAATCTATTACAGCATATTTTCGCTTTTTTCATACATATCATATCCTACTCTGATGAAAATAATTCAAAATTATAATCAAACTTGGTCAACCCCAGACAGCACCGGATATTCCTAGAATATTCCCTGAATATGCAAAAAGGGATGGGTATATTCGGAATATTCTTGGAATATACCTAGAATATCATAGAATATCTATATCCCATATAGCATATTCCAGGAATATTCTGGTACGAATATTCCAGGCATATTCCTAAAAGAATATGCTTAGAATATTCCAAAATGAATATTCAATATAGAATATTCCTAGAATATTCATAGAATATTTCGATTTGTATATTCTTTCTGGGACATCCCTGGAATATTCCGCACATAATATTCCAGGCATATTCCTAGATGAATATGCTAAGAATATTCCAATATGAATATTCAATATAAAATATTCCTAGAATATTCATAGAATATTTCGATTTGTATATTCTTTCTGGGACATCCCTGGAATATTCCGCACATAATATTCCAGGCATATTCCTAGATGAATATGCTAAGAATATTCCAAAATGAATATTCAATATAGAATATTCCTAGAATATTTCAAATTGTATATTCTTCCTGGGACATCCCTGGAATATTCCGCTCATTATATTCCTGGAATATCGTATCTGGCATATCCATGGAATTTCAATTATTTCATCATGATATATATATATACATATATATATATATATTCCTTGACAGCGCATTTTTGAAATATGATACTAGAATCTTGAGAAAAACATGGTTATTTTTTCTTCCAATATTTTTATTCAAATCGAAATAGTGATAAACCAAACATCACGGACTCAACCGCACCATGATAACCTTCAAAGAATCGCTCTTATAGAACATTTCTACCCTCACACCTAGACCTAGACCTAGATTAGCCGCATCCTTAGTGTTCCTGTCTCGCAACGTGGAATCCTGGGTTCGAATCCCAACGGAAATAAAAAAGGTTTGACGTCACTCCGCCATCTCGCCCACACGCCACCCCCCCTTAACCCCTCCACCCTTGTTGGACTTAAAAAATTTCATTGAAGATTGATAACCTTGAATGGGACTCAGAAAAATTCTGGAAAGGAACAATTTCTCCAAAATGGACCTCAGAAATTAGTAGACAATTTGGCCGAAATCACGCCAGAACTTTTGTTGCACATCTACTACTATTCGAGGTATATGATATGAATATCCTTTTAAGAATAATCCGTTTAGAATATGCCTAGAGTATTCAAGGAATATCCTAGATATTCCTAAAATATTCTATATGGAATATTCTGGGAATATTCCAAATAGAATATTCTAGGAACATTCTATGACTATTCGGAATATTCCAGGTATATGATATGAATATCCTTTTGAGAATATACCGTTTAGAATATGCCTGGAATATTCTATATGGAATATTCTGATAATATTCCATATAGCATATTCTAGGAACATTCTATGAATATTCGGAATATTCCTAGAATATCCTTTACGGAATATTCTATGAATATGCCTATGATCTACCTTACGAATATTCATAGCATATTCCAATATCCTAAAACGAATATTCATGGAATATTCTAGGAATATCCGGTGCTGTCTGGGACGTAGATGAAATCGACGAAAAATGGAGTAAGGTGAGTAATCTTTCGAAAAACACAAAAACTCATATAACTAGTAAACTGTTGATTTTTGGATATCAATAAATATGGCTCAAATGACAGCAAATGAGTCATACTAACATGTCCTTCAAGGTTCACGTCGAATTTGGAATCACCCTGTATAATTTGACACAATGATTCCAGCCAATGAATGAACGAAATATGATATCTTTCGATTCTCTACTCTTTCTCTTCGTAAATTTCAATGTCACAATTCAAATCACAGCTCTCAGGCAACCACTTGAAAACTCACCGAGGTACTTCACAACGAAACTTATCGGCAAATCATCAACAGTTACCACAGGCTCCTCCATTCTTGATTAATTCGTTCTATAATCCGCTAAATTTAAGATCTCGGTGCAACTCTATTTCAACAACACCACTCACGAAATAAAGCCGACATGACTCACATCGTTACCAAAATTCAAATGCCGATGGTCACCTGTTCAACTTCCGCTGTCAGCAAGGTTTTGCTATTAGGGACAAAGCTGCGCTGGCTGTCCCTTCACGGTTGAATATACATGACCCCCACCTGTTGTTTTATCACTTTTTTGCGTTTTTTCCATCCCGACGATTTTGTATCAGTTGATTTCGACGACGACCTGCAATTGCTCCATTGTTTGAACGAAGATTAGCCTTATCTTCTCGACGAGATGCTAGAAGTGGCTGATAGGTTTTTTTTTCGATTGTCAGGATATTATGAAAGTTGGATTATTAGAATTTCGATGCAAGGATATTTTTGAACATTGTTTTTATCGATGACGAAGTGGAAAAAGCTTATCTTCAGGAATCATTTTTCCTACTACTACAAATTCATACGAATGTCTTTTATTTTCAGGTCACATCGTATTCTCTACTCCATGTTTCCCGATAACTGTCGAAACGAACGACCTAGAAACTTGAAATTTTCCGGGTAGGGTCGAATCTCGAATGCCTCGATTAAGTTCGTTATTGGGAGAAATTCGACCAGGGGTTCCGTAAATATGGCCCTTCAAAATTTTTTTCTCCTGACTACTTCGGAACTATCGATTCGATCGGGATGGAATTTTGCACTTGATGGAGAATGACGTGTTCAAGCTACATGCATGCAAAATTTTGTCCGGATGAGATGACCAGAACCATAGAAACCATATAAAATCATAACTTTCGAACGGAAAGGCATAGGGACTTGAAATTTTCAGGACAGGTGTGGATCTTGAATGTCGCGATCGTGTCTATCAATGAGCGAAATTAAACTAGGGGTTCCGTAAATATAGTCGATTTAGTTTTTTTGGTTAGTTCAAAACTACGGATTGAATTGGAATGAAATGATGCTCATAGATGAAGAATAATGTATTTAAACTATGTTCGATTTTGTCCAGATCGCATTATCAAGACCATAGATACCGTAGAAAAGTCTAGAGAATTATCGAAAAAAAAAATTTGTTACCTGAAGCACTGACATGAAGGCAGGAGTTTCGCCTTAGTTTTCATTCGGTTTCTAAAACTGGAAAATGCAAATCTAGCTACAAGGTGGATGAACGAGCGCTCAAAAGCTCCTGACTTAACGGCAGTGCTTTCAAATTTTTTTGTCATCACTCCATTTCCATTCTCTATATTTTACTCAATACGGTGTAGTCTAAAAACATTTTTTTGAGACCTGAAAGCCCACCGGGAAATTTTTGACCATGACCGCTACGCTAGAAGGAAGTTGAATTCAGACGATTCATTCTAATTGTAATTCCGCTTGAAATTCAAATTTTCTCATCGGTTGAGTTATATATCATTACAATTATTTTAGATTTATCCCTCGAGATTCAGCTTCCAAAATTTAAGGATCGTATTGTCGAGTTTGAAGGATCTATGGCAAAAAGCAAATGAATTTAATTTTATAGCAATTTTATGAAATTAACTCTTGAACTTTTTTATAAAAGCTCTAGATGATGGAAATACGTTTTTTTTCCATTCGTTATCCTTCGAAATTCACTGGCAAAAATTTATTTCAGAAATTTTGTATATTTATATGGCAAATGGCTGGGATTATCTCGAACTTAATTTTAACTTCCTTTTCCGTTCGATGGTTGAATGTCATGATTGCAAGACCTTTTATAATCTATGGGGAAGTAGTCTATAATCTGCAGTTGTACATGAATCACTGGGGCTATGAGAGATCATCATCTACACCTTATGCAAGTTAGCAGAGCACATGAGGCTACTGTCAGAATATCTAAAAAGGAAACTTGAAACGATAGATTAAAATATTAGAGAGCCTGATCATCTCTGGTCGCCTCAACCCTACAATACAAAGTACGAACATTGTACTCGCCAAACTTGTTGAAAATCTGAAAATGGAAAACGTTTTGAAGTTGTCGTTATTGATAACAACCCTTATTCACCCTCTATAAGGCATAAAGAGGAGTGCTGGTCTGTGTCTGGAACTAAGGTATTCCCCGAAGCCCATGAAAACTGAAACTACGTACAACCTGCATACAAGGTTTAGCACATAAACTATGAAGAAATTTAAGGAATCTGTTACTTTCACCGACCAACCACCAAAAAGGATGGTGCTGTTCTTTACATAACATCTCTTGTTTTCATGAACAAGAGCGTTATCATTTTGCCCAAATGTCTGTAATGTCCATATTTTGTGCAGAGAATGGTCTTGAACGATTAGGTTAGATTCACATATTTATGAAGAATTCGTGGTCGAACTCTGTTCTTTCCGGTGGTCCGAAAACACAATAACTTTCCAAAGGAAAGCCTTAAGTTTATTTTCCGGGTACTTTTTGAGCGCTTTACTACTTACACTATATATATTCATTTATATCATTTCGTCACGATGTGTGTATTTGTCGAATTTTGAGCCGAAAATGGTCTTAATCCACAGAGTTCGACTCACTGATGACGAATCCGTCGAAAAATTTGAATGAATTTGAATAGTTCGAAGCAAGAATTATATTTATGGATCATGCTTAGTATAACCTCGCTGAATTCTTTATCTGTTCTTGTTGAATATAAAGATTCGGTTTTTTTGAGCGCTCGTACTACTTACACGAGGGCTATATCATTTCGTCACGATGTCTTTATTTTTCGAATTTGGAGCCGGTCTCAAATGGTCTCAAACGACTAAGTTCGACTCACTGATGACGAATCCGTCGAAAAATTCGAGTATGTCCGTCCGTCCGTCCGAAGCACGATAACTCTCGAACGGATCAACCTAGAAACTTGAAATTTTCAGGATAGGTTCGAATCTCGAATGTCGTGGTTAACACCGACTAGGGGTTCCGTAAATATGGTAGTTTGAAATTTATTCAATCAATTCATCATTTTTTATTTTTTCAAAACTACGGCATAACTAGAACTATTTTAAATTCCAACAAATTATCGAATAAAAAATCATTATATTTCTGTAAGAGTTGATTCGGCATAATTGACAAAGTGCTGCTGTCATTTTTTTGACAGCTGTCAGAAATTTCTTCAACTGGTTTCTAGAACTGGAAAATGCGAATCTACCTACAAGGTGGATGAACGAGTGCTCAAAAGCTCCTGACTTCACGGCAGTGTTTTTCATAATTTTTGTGTCTGAATGCGTTAATGGGCGAAATCCGCCATTCCGTTTTTAACCTGTTCCGTAATGTACGTAATGAAAGAATGTAGTTTTTCTGATCTGGTGTTGTGAATAGTTGATATTCGGTGATTTCATTATTTGTCACATTGACGTTCGTGGTTCTTTTTTTGAGCGCTCGTACTACTTACACGAGGGCTATATCATTTCGTCACGATGTCTGTATGTTTTCTCGATAATTTCGAAACTACGGATTCGATCGAGATAAAATTTTGTATTTTAAATGAGAATGATATATTAAAGCAACATTTTGTCCAGATCGCATGACCAGAACCATATAAACCATAGAAAATTATAACTTCCGAAGGGAAAGGCCTGAGAACTTGAAATTTTTACGGTGGGTTTGGATCGCGAATTTCACGGTCACGTTCATCAATGAGCAAAATTAGACTAGGGGTTCCGTAAATATGGCCGTTCAAAATATTCTGTTCCTGATAATTTCGAAACTTCCGATTTGATTGGAATGAAATTTTGCACCTAGATGAGGAATAATGTATTCAAACTACGTGCGAAATTTTGTCCAGATCGCATCACCAAACCATAGGTACCGTAGAAAATTCTAGCGAATTATCGAAAAAAAAATGGTCAGCTGAAGCACAGACAAAGTCTGGAGTTTCGTCTAAGTTTGAGAATTTTTTTCTACAGCTGTCGAAAATTCCTTCAATTGATTTCTAAAACTGGAAAATGCGAATCTACCTACAAGGTAGATGTACGGGCGCTTAAAAGCTCCTGACTTTACGGAAGGGCTTTTCGTAATTTTCATGATATGTATTCGGTTCTATAGTCTAGCTTCATTGACACCTAGTGACGAACTATCATATTTATATTAGTTATGGGTGAGCGTTTCAGTGCTGAATATAAACGTGCACGCAAAAGCTCGCGACTTCATGTCAGTGCTATTCGAATTTTCTGAAGGAGAAGGAGAACGCATCTGACAGTTCCCAACTGGAAACGTTCAACAAGCCTACAAGCAAAAGTAGATACGGATTATTTGCCTAGTATCTTCCACATAAGAAATATTTTCACTGGACAGTGATCTACTTTTTCACATACGGCTGAAAAAAAACTTTTCCTGGCCCTGGGGAAACATAACTATATGATTAATACCTCGGGGAGAAAGATAATACTGACAGGGAAGCAATAAGTTTCTTCAGAAGTTAAGCACTGTTGCATAAAGTGTGGGGATTATGTAGTAAAAGAATGCCTCTCCACTGGAAGGCAAAGCAAAGAATGGATAGGCACCGAAATCATTAATGATTGAGACATATCGTCTCAGATAATGAAAAGTCAATAGAAATGTCGGACCTGTATGGCATGGGGGTGGAATTGGGGGTAATTCCCAAAGGTTTCTTTTTGGAATAATAAACCAAAACATATCTTCATTACAGTTAATTGAAAAACATTTTATAATTGAAAATAATTTCAGATTTTGTTCTTGATGGACACCTTCCTGTGAGAGCAGAATTCAAATCAAATAAATTCGGGAACCACAGTCTCACACGCTTATCACGAATCGCATAAAAATTAGAGATACATCTTTAACACATCATGAAAATGACAACATTCGTTTCATAACTATTTTCAGTCCTCATGAATATAGTTGACGGGAACAAGTTACATTATATCCTCTCATAATCTACCGAAAGCCAACCTACAAAATTATTTAAATTTAGGTAAGCGCGTTACACTCATTGTTCAGTTAAGACGACATTGCGTACTGGTAAAAATTCCTTATGCATACCTTGTTATTTGTGTAATCCTCTACTTATGTCATCTCCTGGGAAGAATATCATAAGAAAATATTTTATAACAAAATCAGATTGCAACAACTGTAACTTCTCACATTATAAATTAAAAATGGGTGAATTTATTCAGATATGTGGCAGATATCATTCTTCTTGTTTGGCTGTGGTGCGAGCTAACGTTTGTAGATCATAAATGACAAGAATGGTTGGGATCGATTATTTCAAACAATCACTTCCTAATTTCCCAATTCTTTCTTTATTCTTTCCAGAGTATTGTTCAAATAGGTAATATCTCAGTATTCGAAGTTTCTGAGCGTGTATGTCGATAGTAATTTTAGATTCTCGAGGGTCATCCGTTTCCATCAGTTTTTAAGCAATGCTGAAATTGAAAACTGCTTCTGAAATATATTGCCAGATACCTAGTTGGGATTTTAGACTTTTCGGGTATTGAAATATTGTTTGAGGCAGCTTTGGTTTTTTATATCATCAGTAGAATAAGACCCATCATGTGTCAGGTACTGAAAGAAAATTCCTGAATATTTTGAAAGAAAAATAAATTGATGGAAAACTTATTTTTGAAACAATGATTTTGGTTTATTATTTCTAACCTTATTGTTTTGAGAAGAAAAAAGGAATGAAAAATTGCATGTAAAAATCATTTTTGAGCGCTCGAGGGTTATATCAATCTGATGCAGACAAGAGCCGATCTAGGGGAAAGCAAACCGGGCAATTGCCTGAAAATGCAATAAGGTCAGAAATAAAAGAAATATATGGTCCTATGTATTATCATGGAAAATTTTCACAGTTGCGGCACTCTGATCATAAATATTACTGGCGGCACGCGATTCCCTGCATAGCCCTCCTACGAGTTTTTACACTACATCTCTTCAAGCTTTCTTCGAAGGGCGGTGTCTTTGATGATAGTTCATAATGATCTTTTTTTTTGACATTTGTGATATTTCAAAACCGATCGATTTCTACTTCTATTTTAGATTCACCAATCAGAATTTCGAGCGCCGTGAAGTGGGAAAATAATTGGGGAATCTGATCATTCCACATAAAAATTTCCATATTCCTTCTCTTAATTGTAATGGGAAAAGCAAAAAATTAATAATATTTCAATGCTCGTTGAGTGCGTGTCCAGATTGAAAGTGTTATAAGTTTTTTTTTATATTCTAAATTATTTGGGGCATGGCGCCTCTAAATTAGAGCATTATAAATTGTGTTATTGAAGGAAGTTGTACTATTTGGTATTTTTTGAGACATTATTCCGACCCAGGAATGTCTTATTCCTTGATATAATAATATTGTTCTTCTCAACTTTCAATTCAAGAAAAAATGTATATGTGTTCCTACCTGCGGAAAACTGGATTTTCAAAATAGAGTTCTCAAAGCGTGTTTTCCAACTGAAATCAAATAAAACTCAAACCTTAATGTTACTTTTCATAGTTTTCATTAAATCTTCAGTTTAGTATGGCAGAATCATCCATTGTGCCGAAATTATTCTTCCTTGAGAAACCTTCGAGCAAATTTTTCAAATATGCCTTAACTTTAGAGAACTCCCAAAAAATGAATTGTTAGTATATTATTACCACCTCGAGAACTCATGTGATATAAAGGCAATTGAACTTTCAGAGGAGTTATCAGTTCTTTTTACGTTTTTAGATAGCAATTTGTTAACCATAGGACATTTTGAAATTTATAACTGGTTTGAGGTTTGGTCCCAATATCAGTATTATTGCGCTCCGGATTCTTTTGTCTTACGTCTTCACCAGTAACCGATGTAAGCGTTGAAAAGAGCTTTCCTAAATTAAAAATTAACGAAAATTATCTGCGATCCACCATGAAATAGAATAGATCATCCGGATTGGCTATTATTTCAATAGAGTATAAGGTTTGCCACAGTATAAATTTGTGCTCAATATGTGCGTACATATGGGTTAAATGCTAGACAGCTATGTCCTATATACATACACTCCTTGTGTATGATATATTTAAGATATTATATGCTTAATGAATATTTATCCTTACTATTATGTTTTTATTGTTTATTTGTTTCTATTGTTGAATATTCTTGAAAATGACCGATCAGTTTTGTAGCGGTATATAACTAAGTGTTTTTTATTTTCATCCAAAAAAAATATGGATTGTTTAAATGGTCATACACGATACAAGAGACAAGATTTGCCCCTGACAGAAAAATATGACACGAGGGAAGAAAGGCTTATACGAAGCAGTGAATCGAAATATTATTGGGGGTGGCGAATATTATTTTGTCCAGAGCGGCAGAATGGCTAGATCGGGACCTGCTTGCCGATGACAAAAAACTATAAAATTGTAGTTGATACAGCTCGAAAACTATGAAAACAGAAGTATTCGGACGTGGAAATAAAGTTTTATGTGTCCTTTCTGTGGCTTCGGAAAACAGACATGAAAATTCAGCAAGAGACAAAGGAATGCCAGAGAAGCACTCCAGGTTTAAGGCATTCAAAAAATGTGTTGAGAGATCAAAAACCTCACATTATCTCAATGATGACGTGCTTATCTTCTCACAGGATCAAAAAACACCTGGTGAAATGAGTTCTAGCAAAGCCAACGCAAAGGATGCCTTTTCTTGAAATCCAATACAAACAGGAGGATACGTATCCTTCTTTAGGCCATCTCTATAGGAACCTTCAGTTTCGAAGAACTCTATATTTCTTCCCTTCTTGTTTGATCGATCCTTCATCCATCCACTATTTTCAGATGAAATGCTTCAGTTATCGGGAAAAATGTCCGGAAGCCCCTCTGCTGTCGCAACGCCAATTACGAATTTAACTCTATCATAAATATCTCTTATCTCTTCACACCGTCGCTCATCTTCGAATTTGCATACTAACGCAAGGTCGGCAGACGTCAAAACAAACGCCAATTAAAACAATTGGACCAGATGTGGGTCGAAATATAGATGGGATCGAAGCCAATTAGCTGCAGTAAAACATCTTTGGTGATCCTCCGTGAGAGCAAAAGTGAAGATAGACTTAGGTATTGCCACCGAAAGTATGAGAAATACGCCAGTATCTCACACCATCGGCCAGATGCTTACCTAATCTTCTTCATCTTACTCCCACGTATATAATCCGCGGTTTTAATGATGGATGATCATTCGTTCCTCACCATTCGACAAGAGCAATACTAAGGGTGTTAGTGTCCTAAGCGAAGTGCCAAAGGGTTGCAAAATGTTTTCCATGAGAAGTGTATTCGTGGCCGTTTTCTGTGGATTTATGGTCCATCGTGTCTGCAGCGTAAGTTGGGGTTGAAAATTTGGGCATATTCGCTTTTCGATCATTTTGGTCATTCGAAGATAAATTCTTATTCGACAGTTGGTTAGATGACCTGAATTTTAATACTGCACTTGAAAAGGATTGTAGATAAAATAAAAAATTGCAAATGATAAATGAGACGAGACAAATTATACCATACCTACCTTCTGCGGGTCTCCTAACTCGCACAAGCTCTGAGCTTCTGAGGGGTCTCGCAGAGACCTAGGAGTTATAAATAAATAAATAAATAAATAAATTATTTTGGATGCTAGATTGAAAATTTCTTTTTTCTATTCGAAAATGGAAGATTTAGATTGGAAAAAAATCGACAATTCCGCAGTCGAAATATGAATTTTTTTTTTCGAAAACACAGTTCAAAATTCAGTTAAATATAACTTGGGATTCAATATCAATTCAAGGGGTATGTCATTTATAATTCATTCCACTCTTTCTTATATCAAATTTTCTTTGGCGCTTTAGTACCAATGGCAACTTTCACATCCTGGATATTAAAGATGCCATTGAAAGTGACGGTTTATTCGAAAAAACATATTTTTTTTTTGACCAATAGAAATTGAGCACATTTTTCTATTATAAATCATGGGGCAAAGTGATTCATTCATTTCATAGCTACACCCTTCTTCATTGTAATTTCAAGTTTAGGCATATTTGATCAAAACGGGAACACAACGCATGCCATAACTCATAATTTTGTCAGAGACTGTTATTGAACACAAAACTGTCGTTTTCCTATTTTCAATAATAATGATTCTAAAATCATCCGGTAACAGAGTTTTCAGGTATTGAGTCACAAATTACAGGTAAAACTGCAGCTTGATACGGTTGTGTGTGTTTTCGTTGAATATGAAGTATGCAAATAACAAGTTACTAGTCCAGATGCTCAACTCTTTCGAAACAATTTTATGACGATATTATAGGGGGAAAACTCGAGAAAATCACTGACATGACAGCCTTCAGTGTTCATTATCAGTGTAAAAAATTATAAAAGCACTTCCGTGAAGTCAGGAGCTTTTGAGCGCTCGTACATCCACCTTGTAGGTAGATTCGCAATCTCCAGTTTTAGAAATCAATTGAAGGAATTTTCGACAGCTGTCAAAAAATTCTCAAACTTAGGCGAAACTCCAGACTTCATGTCAGTGCTTCAGCTGACCAATTTTTTTTCGATAATTCGCTAGAACTTTCTACGGTATCTATGGACTTGGTGATGCAATCTGGACAAAATTTCGCACGTAGTTTGAATACATTATTCTTCAGCTAGGTGTGAAATTTCAATCTAATCCAATCAGTGCTTTCGAAATCATCTGGAAAAAAATATTTTGAACGGTCTGTTTACGGAACCCCTTGTCTAATTTTGTTCATTGATGAACGTGACCGCGACATTCGCGATTCGAACCTATCCTGAGAATTTCGAGTCCCTAGACCTTTCCGTTCGAAAGTTATAATTTTCTATGGTTTCTATGGTTCTGGTCATGCGATCTGGACAAAATGTTGCTTCAATATATAATTCTCGATTAAAATACAAAATTTTATCTCGATTGAATCCGTAGTTTCGAAATTACACAACAAAAATTCGAACGACCGTGTTTGAGGAACCCCTGGTAAAATTCTGCTCATTGATGAGCTTTTGAGCGCTCGTTCATCCACCTTGTAGGTAGATTCACATATTTTTTCGATAATTCGCTAGATTTTTCTACGGTATTTATAGTCTTGGTCATGCGATCTGGATTTCGCACGTAGTTTGAATACATTATTCTCCATCTATGTGCAAAATTTCATTCCAATCCAATCAGTAGTCGAGAAATTATCAGGAAAAAAAATTCGAACGGCCATATTCACGAAATCCCTAGTCTAATTTCGCTCATTGATAAACGTGACCGCGACATTCGAGATCTACACCTATTCTGAATATTTCAAGTCCCTTGGCCTTCCGTTCTAGAGTTTTAATTTGCTATGGTTTCTATGGTTCTGGTCATGCGATCTGGACAAAATTTGCATGTATCTTGAACACGTCATCCTCCATCTGATTGCAAATTTTCATTTCGATCGAATCAGTACCTAGTTCCGAAGGAATCAGGAGAACAAAATTTCGAACAGCCATATTTACGGAACCCCTGTAGGCATTCTGAACTCGAGTGCGGCATTAGGGAACTGAACCCACACTGAAAATTTCAAGTCTTTAAGACGGACAGATTTAATTTTACGACGGATTCATCATCAGTCAGTCGAACCTTATCGATTTAGACCATTTTCGGCTCAAAATTCTAAAAATTCAGACATCGTGACTAAATGATATAGCCCTCGTGTAAGTAGAACGAGCGTTCAAAAAAAGCGCGCAAAAACATGCAATGTCATATTTTTAATATTTTTTGAATTCGCAACACCATTGTATAGCACAAATTTGTTAGGAAAAAACGCCACAATTTGCAGTAACATGCTGAGATACGGAGTAATGTTCATAGAAAAACATTGATGCAATAATAATCAATTTCCGAGTCGCACAGGAAAAAAATGAGGATTGTCCATAATAGGAGTCAAACTGTTTTGTTTTATGATGCATAAAGAAATATATCTTCGTTTTATTCCAACATATCTTATTGGGCGCTTATGTTTCGAAGAGCAAAACCTTATTCAGGCAGTTTCTCGGTTCATTGTCTCATTGACATTGCATATTTTTTTCCTGTACACTGGTACGTTGCTAATTATCCAAGAAAGTGAGTGATCATCTGATCGAATATGTAGGTACAGCTGGGGCAACACTTCCCTCGCCTTTCCGGGAGACCATAAAATAAAAATAAAGTGAGAAATGAAATGAGGTTATTGGTGCATTCGAAGAGATTCCGAAAATTCAAAAGAGAGACCCCTTACACCAAGGCGGTATACCCTTACACAAGTCGTTGGCGAATATGGCAAGATTGCATTAAGTGGAATTCGAACTGCTTGCCCATCCACCGTATTCTCCGTATCTAGCTGCCAGCTAATAGGTACCCAGCTGTTTGCAGACCTCAAACAGATGATCCAGAGAAAGTCATTTGCGTCAAATGCAAGAGGCATTCTTCTTTTGCTTGTGGACCCTATTCTGTTGGCGATCATCATGGCAATTCGTACTTTGTCGGCAGCTGCTTCGAATATACTAACTGTTGTAGTTTTAAACCACCTTCCTAGGTTCTTCAACCAAGATCTTCTTCCTCTATCGCTTTTCCTCTATTTTTCAGCTTTCGTGATTTTATCATTGACATGCATTATCTTTCTCCGTTCGAGGACTGTTTGATTGGTGACGTGACGTAAAAATCAGCGTTAAAAATTTATAACTCGGCCATTTTCGAAGCTGTAGCGCTGGTTTTATGGACGAAAGTAGTGGTTAATAGGTGCTTTGAGTGTGCACAATCCAGACGTTGTCGGATGAAGAGTTTTTGCGTAATTGCGGTTTGAATTATTTTAGGCACTATTTTCCGGAAGTGCTGGATGCTTCGGAAGTTGTCCGATTTCAATTTACAAAACGGATTTTGAAAGCAGAAGTATAGTACTACAAAATTTTTATTTTGATTTTTCGCTAAAATGTTGCAAAATAGGTGGAAAAAAACGTGCAAACATGACCAAAACCAGCCGAACGCTCGATTGCAGTCGAATAGTGAGGGTATAAATGTGAATATTCACGCCCGGCCGCAGCGCATTTTTCGTTTCCCTGCGTCGGCCAGCTGCCCCCACTATCCGTCCCAGATGGAGCACTGGGGGCCGGTTTTGGTCATGTTCCACGTATTTTTCATCTATTTTGCAACTTTTTAACGAAAAATCAAGTTTGAAGTTTTGCAGTACTATACTTCTACTCTCAAAATCCGTTTTATGAATTGAAATCGGACAACTTTAGACGCATCCAGTCCTTCCGGAAAATAGTGCCTAAAATAATTCAAACCGCAATAACGCATAAACTATTTATCCGACAACGTCCGGATTGTGCACGCTAAGTACCTATCAACCACTACTCTCATTCATAAAACCAGCGCTACAACTTTGAAAATGGCGGAGTTATGAATTTTTGAAAAAACGCTGCTTTCTACGTTTTTTTCGACTTTTCTACACTAATAATGACCAGATTGAGTTGCACTAGGACAACAATTCTGTTGTTGATAGTGTCAGCATCGCTCTATTGGTTCAGATTTTACAAGCAAAAAACTTAAAAAACACCGTTTTTGTGGTGTTTTCTCGAAGTTACAAGAAAAGTAATGATATTTGCGAGTCGAAAACATATCACAAAACATCCACGAACCACCTCACGTACCCCCACATTCGCGGTTTTCTTCTACGACTTTTGTCACAGAATGACCCTTTATCAGCTCTATTGCCTGGTCTAATACTCTTGGTAATAACTGTTTTCGTTCGTATTGACTGTCACAGGTCAGGAAACAGGACACAATTATTCTTTCAACTTGTAGCTATACATAATATAAATGTAAATTCTCGGAAAGGTTTCGCGAAATAGAACGAAGCAGGGGGACAATTTTTGTTCAATTTGTTTGAAAGACTAAATAGCTTCGTTAAGAGACAACAACACGACATGACATTATGAAATATTGAAAATAGTGAAGCATACACTGGAAATTGCCAATAAAAAAAAGATCAAAGAGATCAAAGATCACGACTTCTTCATAATAATATAATGAAGTAACGCAACGGTGCATAATTTAAACATTCAATTTAGTTGTTATCCATTACTTCACGAAAGTCTGTATATGTAATCTTCCGTATCTACCCATCTATCGTGTACTATTTCGTGAAAATCAGGACATCTTTAATCACATCAGATCCCAGACTAACACGCAAGAAATCCACTCGAAACAAACGACGACGCTTCGCAATACCATTTATCGTATGCATCATTGAAAAATTCCGCATTTAGAGAAGAAGTCTGAGGATTTCGTAATTGGATCACTGCCAAGCAATCTTCAGCATCTATTGTTGTCTCTGCGGTCGTAATTCTTCTCTTTTGTCGATAGGCAATTCCGAAACGTTGCGCGATCAGCGGTGTGTGAATCCTGATACGAGTACCATAGACTTTTGTTAAAAAACGACTATTAATGGACACCAGAGATCGCTGATACTTCCGCTGTTCGGGTTTCCACAGTCGCGGAAAAGAGTGATTTGGCTGGGGAACAAAGAGAACTGCCGACGGAAATCTGTGGAAATAGGATTGTGAGTTTTTGGAGAATGTTGTCGCTTCGACCTCTGTTTCTATATAATCAGCCTTGCATTTAACAGTGTTAAAGGAAACTGGGAAGATTATCTCGATGAAATCTGAGTATGGGGTTGATTCATTTGAGCACGACTCAATTTGGATGAAAAGTTCCGTAAATGATTTATTGATCATTAATTCCAATCGTTGAAATAGCATAATGAGAAAAGACCTTTAGCAAAAATTTTGTTCAAGGGTCATCCATGTGTTACATCTCTTTTATTTTAGAGACCGATTACAAAGCTTTAAGGTTGGAAATAATGAACAAAAATAAAGTAAGTAAAGTACTAGGATACCATCATGTCGAATTGCATGAAAATCGATACAAAATGAGTTGCTATTCGGCATTTATCCTCCTTCCGCCTGATTCAGATTGATAGGGGGATCTGATAAAGAAATACTTACTGTCCTCTTATTTACATCCAAAATGAAATTTGTATCTTTGTTATAGGAATTTGGTTGGTTGTTATAATATGCAGTCAAAAAAGTATCGGGAATTGATCATTTTAGATCCCGCTTGAAGTCATTGTCGAAATTCTTTTTATGGTTGTCCTCTCCACCTAAGCGGAGTTTGAGCGTTTCTTGTCTTGATAAGTTATCTAAAGTTGTTGTGTTGTGCTTCATTTTGTCAGTTAATTCCAAGTGTTTTTGTCGATTTAACTAATAGATGAAAATAATGAATAAATAATCTTTCTTAAATACTGCATTCTGAATGAAATTAAAAGTACCTGAATTTGAGAATATTTTCCGAACACTATGCGACATTGGAGAGAGCAAATTCGTCGAACAAGGCCAGATTTGTGGAAATAAAACATAATTGCGAACAAATTTCTGGCCAAAAACTCAACAAATTCATGGAAAAACCATCGTATTCTTCCGATATGTCACACACACGGAGAATACTGAAGTCTATTAATGAAAATGTGTTCAAAAATGTTCTGACATTTAGATTATTCCTGGTACTTAAGTATGTAATGGTATAAATCTCTTCTCAACAGCAACTAGACGGCTACATTCCTGGTCAGGACTATCCCATTTACAGTGAGATTCCACGAGGACTTTCCTTCAGATGCGACCAGAGATTACCTGGATACTATAGTGATCCTGAAGCACAATGTCAAGTAAGTTCAATCAGAAAACACATCCAACTCATGGTATGAAAGCACTTTCACCTAGGTGATGTTATTCTAGTGAGTCAAAATCTAGATCGTCTAATATCTGAGTCATGACATTGAATTTCAATCCAGTTTGTTACTAATTTATAATATATACCTCAAAGGAATAACGTTAAGCTCATCAGGTGTACAATAATGGGGAAGAACTCATGGAGTTTTCGCATGTGAAACAACCCTCAGATTGAAGCACCGGCATTGGCTTAAAGCAGCAACTATTTCTATTTCTATAGTTCGCCATACTCAAGCTTAAAACTAACTATAGCCTATTATCCTTAGCTTAAGTGACCCACCCTTCTCGAGTTCTGTGCACAACTTTCATTCGAAAAGCGATAAATAATCTTCAGAAAATCCCACAGTTTTAACAAATATTTTCAGGAAATATCTTGTCCTTTGTCCATATATCAATATTCCCTATTTTCGACAGGTGTGGCACTGGTGCTTACCAAGCGGCCAACAGTTCAGTTTTCTGTGTCCAAATGGGACAGTATTCAACCAGATAGCTCGCGTTTGCGATTGGTGGTTCAACGTTGACTGTGCTTCCACCCCGAATTTCTATGGAATCAATGAAGATCTTTACAGGGTTCCTGTCTACAACCAGAATCAACCTCAACAATGATACTCAACTCCGAACCGAATAATTTGTAACAAAGTTTATCACTCCTCCATAATGAGATATTGAATTTTATTTTGGTTGATTTCAAAAATTTGTCATTTTCATTCATAGCTTCTGAATATTCATTTAACATCAACTATCTATCATTTGAGGAGAAAACTCTCGTGAATAAAGACTTGTCATTGATTTTTGTGTACGAGTTATATTTTTGTAAGAATGGATATATTTTTTTAATATTTGTATATACTGAATAAAGTTTAGATTGTAACTTTCTGAATAATTCATTCCCACTACACATTTCAAGTTGAAATTTCATTCAGTTGTTGGTGAATTTTTCTACAGGATGTTCAAAAGTTAAGCGTAAAATGTAATTTGTTGTGTTATCATGTATCTCAACATATCCCATCCATCCTGTTCGTGAAATCGATACAAGGACATGATGATGATGAAAGCATCAGCAACTCGTCAAAAAATTACCAAAATTGGTCAAAAAACCTAACAGTTATTCAAGATTGTATTCAGGCAAACATTTTTCTATCTGGTTAATTTTGCGGTCTAGTGTACTGTAACGTAAGTAGAATTATAATTTCATGAACATTGAGGTTGTCTGGCAAGGGGTTGCCACGTGTTTGGCAATGAATGACGTGATTTTTAATGATATTCTGAAGGTAAAATATAAATATGTCCCTCATTTATTTGCACGGATCCTAATCAAGAATCTTTTCATAAGATTAACATACTTGTCTGGCAAGGGGTTGGAACCATCAAAAATGTCAATGGCTAATGGGGAAACATCATCTAATTATTACCTAAGTATTATACAGGGTGTTCCTCAATTGGAAATACAAACGAAGAGGGGAGATTCCTTAAGTAATTTTAAGAAAAAAAGTACCATAAACATAGGATCGCAAACGTTTCCTTTTCGAGATACAGGGTGTTGAAGTTTGAATTTTTTTCAAGCTTTTTTTTCATAGTAACTACACTTCACAAGATATTCAACCCAAACAGTTCAATTTGATGTGTCAAAACTAACAATGAATTAATTCACCACACCTTACTAATTGAATTTTTATGAACATTTGGATGTTTCTGAGGATTTCGAGAGAATCGTTCAAAGTTTTTGAGCGCTCGTACTACTTACACTAGGCCTATATCATTTCGTCACGATGTCTGTATTTTTCGAATTTTGAATCGAAAATGGTTTCAAACGATAGGGTTCGACTCACTGATGACGAATCAGTCGGAAAATTTGAAGTCTGTCCGTTCGGCCGTCCGTAAGCACGATAACTCTCGAACGGAACAACCTAGAGACTTGAAATTAAGTTAAGTTCCCTAATGGGCAGAACTCCACGAGGGATTCCGTAGATATGGCTGTTCAAAGTTTTGTTCCCCTGATTACTTGAAAACTACAGATTTGATCGAAATGAAATTTTGCACTCGAATGAAGAATAAGGTGTTCAAGCTACATGTGGAATTTTGTCCAGATCGCATGACCAGAACCATGGAAACCATAGAAAATTGTAACTTTCGAACGGAAACGCCTAGGTACTTGAAATTTTCAGGATAGGTGTGGATATCGAATGTCGTGATCACGTTCATCTATGAGCAGAATTATACTAGGGGTTCCGTAAATATGGTCGTTGGAAATTTTGTTTTCTCGATAATTTCGAAACTACGTATTCGATCGAGATGAAATTCTGTATTTTAATCGAGAATGATATATTAAAGCAATATTTTGTCCAGATCGCATGACCAGAACCATAGAAACCATAGAAAATTGTAACTTTTGAACGAAAAGGCCTAGGAACTTGAAATTTTCAGGGTAGATTTGGATCACGAATGTCGCGGTCACGTTTATCAATGAGCAAAATTAGAATAGGGGTTCCGTGAATTTGGCCGTTCAAAAATTTTTTTCCTGATAGTTTCGAGACTACTGATTGGATTGGAATGAAATTTCGCACCTAGCTGAAGAATAATGTATTCTAGCGAATTATCGAAAAAAAATTGATCAGCTGAAGCACTGACATGAAGTCTGGAGTTTCAGAATTGTTTTGACAGCTGTCGAAAATTCCTTCAATTGATTTCTAAAACTGGAGAATGCTAATCTGCCTACAAGGTGCATGTACGAGCGCTCAAAAGCTCCTGCCTTCACGGCAGTGCTTTTCGTAATTTTTAGTAATATTCTGAAGATAATACCAAAAAATCACAGTTCATAATTTGACGAAAGTAGATCTTTATTTTACACACCTCTGATACCGCTCATCAGCCAAAGCCACCATAACCCAAACTTGATGATGGTCCATCGTTCATACCTGTGTTGGAAGCATGCGCTGACAAATTTTCAGCTTCAAAAAAATAACGAAGGTCTGGGGTTCACGGGGTCTAAGGGCCGGTTTCACAATGTCTGGTTATTCTTCAGGTAACTTGACCAAACACTATTCGGGTTAAAGTTTCGGTTAGGAAGAAGATTAACGGAACATTAGCCATTGGTTAGTGCCAAACCAGCAATTGTGAAACACTTTCCTATGGTTGAAGTCTTAACTTCAGGTTAAGTATTGGTAACCAGACATTGTGAAACCGGCCCTTAGACTAGTACCAACAAGATGGTGGCACAGCACAGTCAGAGGCTCAATTGATCGTCCGTATATTTTCGTAGGCATGTGATATTTTGATCCGAAAGAACTGCGGCTTGGAGCTTGTATCTATGTTCTGGAAGTTGGACATTAGGAGCAACCCTGATCCGTAATTGCGATATTACAAATTTTGGCTGATAGTACAACTCTTGTTGAGATCATAAAGTTCCATATCTGGAGATCAAGAGTACCTGGCCTGGAATTGGATGATCTACCTGTTTGTAATTGTACCTGGTGCAGCTATACTTAGTACTGCAACTATTACATCGGACAACCTTAGGTAACCTTGAAAAGACTAAACTTGTTTTATTTTTTGTCGTACTGGAGTTTTTTCAGTAATATTCCATTCTATCTTATAGTAAACTTGTTTCGAATAGATAATTGAGATATTTTGAAGTCATTCTTTTGGGCTAGCCACATTTTCATGATTTCAGTATAATTTTGGTTCTATTGGCGCCTCCACCAACTTTTAGGTTGAAATATACGGCAGCCACCATTTATCATGACATTATTTTTACTCTCTCATTGTCAAATGTAATTTTTAAGCCTCAATTGAAATTTGAACGAGTTGAACAACACCTGGGCTAGTTTCATTTCTGA
Organism: Aphidecta obliterata; assembly: GCA_963966015.1. Lineage (NCBI taxonomy): Eukaryota > Metazoa > Arthropoda > Insecta > Coleoptera > Coccinellidae > Aphidecta > Aphidecta obliterata. The sequence goes on along the minus strand of OZ014427.1, from coordinate 27,832,268 downwards.
AACGACTGTATAATCGCAGTTCATGCTGAGTTGAATCTAATTCTCTGGAACAGGATGTTGAAGGGTTTGTTACAATTACAATCTGACACTAGGACCTACTCCATGGTGTTTGGAGATATTCCAGAAATATAGTAGAGCTAACATCTTAATGTGCTTGAACCCACATTCTTGCATAGATTCTCCATAGATAAACTGGGAAATGTTCAGTGAATGATTTTGTTGAGGATCGTGATAACATGCATTTTCTTAATTTCATAATGTCACAAGACTAGACTTTTCACCACTGAAGCTGATCTTCATAAGTTTCTACCAAAATTATTTTCTGTCGTTGAGTGCAAAGCCCTGACGTCATGACACCCAAAAAGTGATGCATTTTTAAGGTTTTATTTAAAACACCTTCACAAGGAAATTAGTACTAATCGCACTTGATTATGCCTGTGGAGATAGTCCGTGTTGGCCAGACATTTGCAGCCAGAAATTTGAATATGCTATATGGTTTCCGAACGTTGATGGCACGTCCTTCACATATCCGTTTGCAATGTTCTATCTCGCATTATGAACCTACAATTATGTGGATCTTGTATAGCCATAATGAATCCTTGCGTCCTTGTCGATGTATGGCTGATACAGCTCATGGTGATGTCCTCCATGTAGTCCCTTCCTCAACCATTTTTCTAGTTTGTCAGTTACGGAGAGGAATGGTAGATCCAGCGATCATCTCTGTTGGCAAGATTTAAAGGCGTATATCTTCTGTCGACCAACGTCAGAGCCCTGTGAAGGTTGGAAGTTCGCGCCTTCTAGGAAAAGAACCTTCTGAGGTTTCTGATCTGGCGGGCATGAAGTTGACAACATCTGTCAGTCCACTCCTTCCTTCTTTCCTCGCCAAGGTCATCCTTTATCACAGATGACTCCGGGTGATGATCTCGTTGCTTTGTCAGCACAGTTCGAGCCTGTATTTGAATTTCTTCGAGATCCACTTGATTATGCCAAATGAGTAGACAAGAACCGGAATTGCATAGGTGCATTTGGTTAATTGGAAATATATGGAGTGAGAATTTTGTTCAGCGTTGGAAGACGAGTTATTGGCCCAAACTGTGGTGAATATTGGGTTCTGTCACTCTTTGGGAGCATCTACGTTAAGCCCAGAGTGAAAAAAAGAGGTGTTGCACCTGGATGTGCAGAAGTTATGATTATTGTCTACACCTGCAGCCTTCCAACTGCAACTCGACCTAACCGCTTATATTACTTCATGAGCTGTTATTTCTTCGAAGTCCATCCGTGGGATATACGTATACCTATGCCTCATCTCTGAGCCATTCAGAACCTCCATTGTGCTCGTTGTGTTGTAATAATACGATTTGGACCCCTAATAATAGTACGATTTATGATGTTGGAATATTCGTATTATTTTATATTTTGACCCGCAGTCACCATTTAACCTATTGTCCGAAAAGAATTGAGTTCGTGCTTCCTGCAAGGAAAGGGAGGTTTCTGTTTTAGCCTTTCTGAAGAACAGGTATTCAGGAAAGAAAACGCAAAAATTTGAAAGAACATATTATATTCACGAAAAATAATGGTGAAATGCGTACATAAAATCGAGCTTTTCACAAACAACCAAAAACATCAGAATGAAAACATCAACCATTCACCTAGTTTCGCATAATCATAATTAAATCAGACAATAAAACTCCTAATTTCCTGCAAACTGATCTAAGGGTACGAGGAGGTCAATTGACTCGATACAAAATAAATACAATTATTTTCACATTCCTTACATTGAAACACTCAAATTAATTTCGGGTGGAGTTATCAATGAAATTAGGGATTACAATAACACCATTTAGGTAAAGGAGTTTGAACTTTGAACTGAACTTTCCTACCTTGATCTGCAAGCCTCCTAATCCCTTGTACTACCAAATTCACTCACTCCGAAAATATTAAAGCTATTTTCCTACAACGGACTACTACCTCAATTTAGTCCCTACACCGGCCTCTAAATCGGAAAGTGAAACTAAAATTCTGTACCTAACGTGGTACCTTCCCGACTTTCAACTACGGCCCTAATGCGAGTCCCCGACTCCCTACCAACTAACTCTCCTGAGTTCTCCACTTCCACACAACGGACTTAACCCTAGTCCCCGACTGACTCTTCCTGAGTTCCCGACACCGGCCTCTAAATCGAAAAGTGAACCTTAAATTCTGTACCTAACGTGTTACCTTCCCGACTTTCAACTACGGCCCTAACCTGAGTCAACAACTGACTCTTCCCGAGTTCCCGACCTGCGAGCAACTGACTTAACTCTTCCAGAGTCCTTCAAAGGTAAACTTTTTCCCCTTCAAAAACCTAATTCCTGAGTTGACATTTTCTTTATGGCTTGGGGACACCCATGCTCTCAAACACTTTTTCCGAAATTTTCCCATGGTCAACCGACGTTGCATATTCTCCCCTTTTTGTGGCCTTATCTCGGTCTGTCTAGTCACAACATCCGTCCTATGATGAAATGAATGTCTTGCCCATACTTTATTTCTTATCTACGGTTTGAGCAGTTTGAGGTGTCAATTCAATCACCCGGTTCCAAATTAACGACATCCGTTGATTCTACAAAGTAATACAAAGTATGTCCGAATATACAGACTCTTCCCCGAGATATTATTATTATTATTATTATTATTATTATGCAATTGATAAGAGTCGAGGTATAACCTATATGACCCATAAAAAAAATACAAATTCTATATGCACATTGACCCTAACCAGAAAACACATCCAATTGAAACAAAGATATAATATACAAAAGAGGGAAAAAAAACCGCACATCGACGTACATCGACGCGAACCATCGATCAAACCCATTCTTGAAACGGTTCACATTTGTAACCGAATTTGAAATTAAATATTCATATTCCCAAATATTACAGCGTATCGGCCTTTCTTCGATAAGAATGTTTATTATTATCATTATCGTCTTATTCATTACCTCAGCTTTTGGCTGGATAGCATTCACCGTTTGCAGATTCTAGAATCAAAGGGAAAAGGCTCGATTACAAGACATTAAACATAAACTTTCTAACAATTCGACATGTATTCATAATTACAGCCATATGCATTCCTATAATTCAGCACCTCAGAACTAAGGTGTGTTAAGTCACATTTTTTCCAGACCGAAGTTATCTACACTATTGGATTTATATTATTAATTCTATCTAGTGGAAAACAGAGTTAAATCTGTTTTCCACTAGATAGAATTAATAATATAAATCCAATAGTGTAGATAACTTCGGTCTGGAAAAAATGTGACTTAACACACCTTACCTCTAAGGTGCTGATATAGGTGTTCTCATGATGTTTTAATTTCCTCAAAATATCGTGAAGGTCCTGAGTATCTTCTTCGGGTGCCACACCTCTTCGATCTCTGAAAGATATGTGTATTTGGGCTTCTTTTCTTTGTATTCATTCAGCAATACGTTGTTGTTAAGAGGTAAAGGAAGATCATTCGTGCATAAATAAGAAATATATTCTTCTTAAAGGTATGACTCCATGTCAAGGAAATATTTGAATACATTTTTTTTTTAAACTTGATTTTAATAAAGAACAGACTCTCTTGGGAATGACAGATGCTTCAAATGAATGACAAGTGACCCTTATTAACAAAATAAAGAAATTTAATATGCCACTAAAAGGTTCACCTACTGTTCTCGAAATTGATCATGATTGGAATAATGGAAAGATCGAAAGCATTTACACCGATGAGCGGACAGACTGCAACTGAAAATACCATCGCGAGCACGGTATAGGTATGGTATATGGCTGAAAGTCGAAACGAAAAGTTGTTTGCATGATATTGCATATCAATGAATCTCGACTATTCGAGATGCACCTAGTGAGAATTATGACTATTATGAGGCTGAGTGAATGTGGCACAATAAGTACCTATCAATCAACAGTTGACAAAAAATGAATGTTCAGACCAAGGATACCCTGGTTTTGCCTACTTCGTTGATTCTTATTATAAGAAAAATATTTTTTAAATACTTAGATAATAATGCTGGCTGGCATTTTGAAGTTAATTTCACTTCACGGGCTTCCTATGGTGCAAGAACGGTGTCTGTGCTTTCCAATAGAGTTTTTTGAATTTAATCTTCGCAGAAATTAATCTTCGCAGAATAATATGATCTGTTCTGAATCGTATAAGAACAGGCCACAGGCTTTGTGATAACTTGCTTCTCAGATGGAATTCAATTGATAGTTCTAGTTGTAATTTGGTGAAAAAAGGAAATAATAGGACATCTCATTAATAATTGTCCTATTTATAAATTTCAGGCTTGTTTTAAGGGCAATACACGCAGTATCTGATTTGAATCGATTCATCATATTATAAACAATTTTTATTTTTGTTAATTTTTTCTGCTCGCGTCTTTTCCATTTCAGATTTCAATTTCGGTCTCCTTGGAAGAGTCCCTTTTTTTCTTCGTTAAAATAAAGAATATCATCGAGATGTCCTTGTTTATTTATTACACTCACACTCACGGGGATGCGGGTTTTTCCCTAAGCACTTGTGTATCGTAGGATTCGTAGGCAGAATTATATGGTTCCCCGTTGCACAAACCTCAGCTTAAACTGTTTGTTTGGCTTCGTTTTGTGTTATGTATTGCTCTCAACCAAAAGAATATACATATATTTATATACTTACTACTTACTTCCATTTTGGATATATTATGTTGAATGTCCCAATTGAGTATTGCCTAAAACCAATAAAGCTATGAATGAAAAAGCGTCCACATTAATCACATTGTCCCGAGAAAGTAATCTTGCAATCAATATCTCAATTGAGAACGGCTTGTGACATACAAAACTTATTTCATAAGAGTCTTGGTACGCCAAAAGTTTTATGCAAACCAAACTGGTTGGGGAAGGTTACATAAACGCATTAAACGTTCTATGTCCTAAACCAATTAATTAATAAAGTTGTGAGCATAATACCTACTGTTCGTTTTCTTGGAGGAAAATCATGAATACTAGTTGTGAAGTACATGTATAGAAAGTGTCGTGAAGTTGCTAGAACTATTTTTAGTGAGTAGGAAGATATTAAGGTTGGCACGAAATCGTAGAGGAAAAAATTCAGTTAATAAAGCAGATATTCAACAATGAACATGATAAAGATCGATTTTTTGTTGGAAAGTTGATATGATCCATTCTGTCCGAATGTTGGCAGGAATAGACTTGATGAATCGACCGCTATGTTGCCGGTATTCTCATTCTTTTTTCCTGTGTTACCTTGCCAATGCGAATATTTCTGTCATCATTTTGCCTAAATGTCTGCAATTTTCGAATTTTCAGCCGGGAACGGTCTCAAACGTCGGACTTATGGAGAAAGAATTCGATATCAAATTCAATGTCAGGTCATCCTGCCGTATTTGAATCCAATTAATTTCGAAAGAAAAGGCATAGAGCATAGAGTTCTTAAATTCTCAGGGTTTGTTCTAGGTCTAAAGGTTCGTTGATGGCGAAATCTGCCGAAGGGTTCCGAATTTTTTTCAACATAGTGCCTGAAATACCCATCCCAATGAATTAAAACTTTGTATTCAGTTATAAGATAACGACACGAAGGCTTATGTGGAATTTCTTGAAGATCACATCAATAGAAGATTCAAAAAAAATGTTTTTCGAAACTTCGGTATCTCAGAAAATATCAGCCATCTTGTTGAAATTGTGTGTATAGGTACATACGATGCATGGATGATATGACGAGAAACGAAGGAATTCAGCTTTATTGGCAAAGGTGCAAACTTCGAATATGAGAAAAATGATTAAAAGCAATGCCGTGAAGTCAGGAGCTTTTGCGCGCTCGTTCATCCACCTTATTGGTGGATTCACATTTTCCAGTTTAAAAAACAATTGAAAAAATTTTTGACTGCTGTAAAAAAAATTTTCAAACTAAGGCCAGAATTCACGTCAGTGCTTTAGGTGACCAATTTTTTTTTCGATAATTCACTAGAATTTTTTAAGGTATCTATGGTCTTGGTAAAGCGATCTGGACAAAATTTTGCACGTAGTTTGAATACATTATTCTTCATCCATGTTCAAAATTCCGTTCCAATCGAATTAGTAGTTTCGAAATTATCAGGAAAGAAATATTTTGGACGGCCATATTCACGGAACCCCTAGTCTAATTCTGCTGATTGATAAACGTGATCGCGATATCCGAGATCCTCACCTATCCTGAAAATTTCAAGTCCCTAAGCCTTTCCGTTTGAAAGTCATAATTTTCTATGGTTCCTATGGTTCTGATCATGCGATCTCGACCAAATTTGCATGTAGCCTGAATTCGTTTTTCTCCATTCGTTGGCAAAATTTCATCTTGATCAAATGTGTAGTTTCGAAGTAATCAGGAGAACAAAATTTCGAACGGCCATATTTACGTAACCCTTGGTGGAATTCTGCCCATTATAAACTTAACCGCGGCATTTCGGGAACCCACACTGAAAATTTCAAGTCTCTAGGTTGTTCCTTTCGAGAGTTATCGTGCTTACGGATGTCTGACGGCCGGATGGACAGACTCGAATTTTTTGACGGATTCGTCATCAGTTAGTCGAACCTTTTCGATTGAAACATTGAGACAATTAATGAGAAAATGATATAGCCCTCGTGTAAGTAGAACGAGCGCTCAAAATAGACCAGCTTATTTTTATATAATAATGTGGCACCATCCTCAAATCAGATTTTCAGTAGTCCGAATTGACCGATTGTCAAAATTTTTTTCATAACTGATTCTCAGTAAACCAAAGTCTGACGAAAAACATCAATAGACGCAACACATTTAGGTACTTACATTCAATTCAAATTTGAGATTTGGACGAAACGTGAAATCGTTGCATCATCAAATCGGCGATTTTCATTGTTAGAGATAAGTCCAAGAGTATAGGAAATCGTTAGAATAAATTTGAATTATTTCGAATTATACATGAATTTTGAAGGATTTCTTACCTTTTCAAGAGATGTTACAATAAAGCCGGATTATCGTTTCCATTATGCATTCGAAGTTTGCATGTTTACGTTCAAAATATATAAAGAACCTACCCATTTCGACTCACATGATTAATTTGAATCATAAGGCGATAGATCGCTAATCGTGACACCAACCATGTCATTTTCTACTAATAGGTCTTTGTCGGTCTCTCTAGTATTTACCTTTTCTGTGAATCTATCTTTTAGGTGGATGTACTTATTATGTGTATCTACCTTTTATACTTATTATTTACTTTTCATTTATTTACAAGGGCGGTCCCACCCCCCTCAGAGCACCGGAAAATTCTATTTAGAAAAAGAAGACCAACAAGAAAATAATATGATAATGAAATAAAATTAACCGAAAAAAAAAAAATTAAATGAAAATTTCTGAAGTTTAGCTTCCAGTCGTACGTTTTATTTTTGAAGATCATATTGCATAAAATGTATAAGAGGTAAGTCTTTTCTACTCATGTTGTGGCAAAGGCCTAGATTTTTTCTTGGGGGGGGTGGGGGTGGTAATCGATAAAATATCTCGTCAGGTATACATCAAGCCTTGGCAATAATTCTGAAACTTTATATTTTGGAAGTCTTGGGGGGTAATTAACTACCCAGTACCCCTCCATATCTACGCCCTTGTGTTGTGGTATCTTTTCAGCCTGAAGAAGAGAACATTTGTTTTCCGATTAAGATGGTGTTGGATTCGTAAGAACGTGGCAATTAGAATCGCAAAGTTGGTTAAAAAATGTATAACACAACCGGGTCTCCCAACTCAACAAGTTCTGAGCTTCTGAGGGGTCTCACAGAGACCTAGGAGAGTCAGGATATAACCAAAAATAAATAAAATGAATAAAAGAATAAAATAAAAAGCACTGCCGTGAAGTCAAGAGCTTTTGAGCGCTCTTTCATCCACCTTTTAGATAGATTCGCATTTTCAAGTTTCAGAAACCGATTGAAAATTTCTTCAAACAGTGTCAAAAAAAATAAAACTGAGCAACTCCAGACTTCACGTCAGTGCTTTAGGTTTCCAATATTCTCCATTAGTTTACAAAATTTCGTCACAATCGAATCCGTAGATTTGAAATTATCAAGAAAACTAAATTTCAAACGACCATATTCAAGGAACCCCTAGTCTAATTCTGCTCATTGATGAACGTGGCCGCGGAATTCGAAATCCACACTTATCCTGAAAATTTCAAGTCCCTAGGCGTTTTCGTTCGAACGTTATAGTTTTCTATGATTTCTTTAGTTCTGATCATGAGATCTGGGAAAATTGTAGCTTGAATATATCATTCTCCATTGAAATACAAAATTTCGTCACGATCGAATCAATATTTTCGAAATTATTAAGAAAACTGAATTTCAAACGACCATGACGAAATGATATAGCCCTCGTGTAAGTAGAACGAGCGCTCAAAAAATAACAACAATAAAAATAACAGAAAAATATTAGTATAAAGTAGTTTACACGGTCAAAACATTCCCGCCGGGGGGAGGGGGGTGTGCAATCTCCCGAAAAAAAATTTTTCATACAATAACCCCCCCAGAAATTCAGCCTAGGACCGCCCCTGTTTATTTACCCAATCTCCCACTTACAATTCAACATCAACCAAATTGTTGAACAAAAGTAACAATTCAAGAAAATAATAAAATGATAAGAACAATAATCTCTTTTATGAGTTTTCCTCCCTGTAAGCTCTATTGAGAGCTTGAGTATGGAATGAGTATGATCAGGGGAGAGAAAACAACTCATGAACAACCCGTTTACCAACCTCACCTTTCAACGAACGATTGGCTTTGCCCTTCAAAGAACGTCGGCTCCGGTGCAATCTCAAGTCAGGAGGCAGCAAGTTGAAAACCTGAGGCAGCCTATACTGAAGAGAAGATCTTGATTTTTTCTTCATAATTTTCAACCCCTTAACCAATCCCTTCTCAGCCTGTCGGCTACTCTAAACAGAGCATTTGAGATCCAATCTATGTCTATTATTCGGTATAGACAAAATCAGTGCCTTCACATAGAGTTGCATAGGATCCAGCACTCCCAATTCAGCATACAGGCCCCTTGATGGATACCTTGCCGGTCTTCTGGATAGTACTTTCAAAATTCTTTTTTAAATTCCCTCGATTTTAGAATAATATTTGTTGGCTAAAAAATTTCCCATTGCATTTTGTTTTTATAAATAAATGTTTCACACAGTTTCTTAAATTTATTCTTCATGCTAGCTGTTATACACCTTGGACTGATGTATCTTAAGCTAAGATTGGACATTACTCACAGGAATTTGGATGATTCTATTGTTGTTTGCACGTTTAGAATATCTGTGATCTGCAAACTGCTGCTCTGTTCTGTGACTATTTATATAAGAGCAGACCTCCAATAAGTACAACGAACTTACATTACCAACGTCAACTGAAAACAGCAAGTCTGTGGGTTATCGCTTCATGAACATAACCTTTAGAATATATTTCTGTACTATATTCAGTTTATATAACCTGTTATGGTATAGTCCACTCCACACTTTAATCCCATATCTGATTATTGATTGCACGAAACATTTGTATACTGTTATTTAAGTTTTCTTATTCATGAACTCTTTCAGGAGGTAAAACTTATAAACATGTTTACGGATTTTTCCCGATACATAATCGATACGTGGCTGCCATCTAAGAAACTGATCCAAGGTATTAGGTGTGTGATTGTGATATCTCCCGTATGCTGTGATTCCCCATGGGAATACTGTATATATAGCTCGATCTGTCACTTTCTCTCTGGTATCCCTGGGAAAGCAAGCACCGTGTCATTAGCATATGATATGATCATGCATTCCACCAATGCCCGATATTTTTAATAAGGAATAAATGTAAGAAATGAACAATAAAGGTCTCAGCACAATACCCTGAAGAATACAACCACAATCTTCTGCCCCTCACTCCTGACATTGTTGAGCTTAAGCATCTGATATCTATGTGATAAATAACTCTCCATCAGTTTGAGAGGCTTCTCCCTTATGGCATTCCTTTTCAAATTTTGAAGAGGTTAAGCATGTGGCACAGTATCAAATGCCTTGGCTAGATCCAAGAACACAGCCAATCATTTTTTATATTAATTTAATTTATTAATATTTTCTGTTGTGAGCATTCAAAGTACCACAGCCCTGAATAAAACATAACTGATCTGGAAAGAGAATATTGTTTTTTTTTTCAATCGGTTAATCTATTTTTTATACATTTTTCAAAGATTTTTGCAAAATCACTTATGAGGCTCACCGGTCTGTAATCACCTATGGAGATTAGGGACCCAGATTCATGTATGGAAGTTATTATAGAGATCTTTAACTTTCAACGACTAACTACGTACCAGAACGTTACGAGTCCTAAGTGCACAAAGCCCACGATCAAACAATATGGCTTGGCTCTTGGCAGTTTCGCGGCAGCTGCTCAGGCTCAGACATTCACTTGGATTTATAGGCACTAGTCTTCAATGTTGCGTCATGCAATAGCTCTATCAAACCGCCAAGCCATACTTCCGACCAAGATGTAGACTTTCCCAGACATAAATAGGAGTTAAAATCCAGAATTATCCTCTCTCATTGACTACAAGTAGGATCAGTAATGATTACTGATCTAAGGCTTGGAAATATACATACACATACATTTCTTCCAATTATTGCAAACTCAGAAGGTACTGCTCTGTCGATGGTCTGTTTGATGATTGTGTCGTTAACACGACAGAGATAGGATAGTTGAGAAGGAAAACATACATAAACGGTGTATCAATAAGTGAGTAAGATTTGAATTGCGCGCCATTCGGGCCGTCATGTTAGCACACTGATTATGCCATGAAAGATCGATATGTTACATATGGGAGTTGGTAAACATGTAGTGTTAAACGAAATAACAAAAAACTATTATCAAAATGGTTGAAGTTTGATTGCCACGATTCGTAAATGAAGTGTGTCCATTTCCACCTCGTTCGTACTGTCAACTCTCCCATACTTGGGGCTCGGAAAATACACGAATGATTCTTGAGAATGGTCTCGAGGAATCATAGGGCTGTTTTTCTTCGAAGACAGCCAGGTAATGCAATTACGGTGAATGGCAAATTTTATCCTGCCATGATGAAGCATTGGAAGATATTTTTTCGACCATAAGTGGTTCTTTGAGTTGGATCCCAACGGCGAGGTGTTTCTAGGTGGTCGATAGTTCACCATTCTCCACACATTCGTCATTTTCTGCTAAACCTTTTCTCATTTGATTCTTTTTCATGTGGCAGTGGCCTGTAAGAAAGCCATAAGAAGATGTAGCATATATTCTAGCTGACATCAAGATGAGCAGAAAATACATAGAAGAACCCGTTTGGTTCTTCTATGTATTTACCTCAAAGTCAGAGTTAAAAATTTAGAAAAGCACTGCCGTGAAGTCAGGAGCTTTTGAGCGATCGTTCATCCACCTTGTAGGTAGATTCGCATTCTCCAGTTTTAGAAACAAATTGGAAAGATTTTGACAGCTGTCAAAGACAATTTCAAACTAAGGCGAAAATCAAGACTTCACGTCAGTGCTTTAGGTGACCAATTTTTTTTCAGATAATTCGCTAGAATTTCCTACGGTATCTATGGTCTTGGTAATGCGATCTGGACAAACGTAGTTGTTGTTGGAGAACGTAGTTTGAATACATTATTCTTTATCTATGTGCGAAATCCAATAAGTAGTTTCGAAATTATCAGGAAAAGAATAGTTTGAACGACTATATTTACGGAACCCCTAGTCTAATTTTGCTCATTGATGAACTTAATCTCGAAATTCGCGATCCGAACCTATCCTGGAAATTTCAAGTCCCTAGGCCTTTCCGTTCGAAAGTTATTATTTTCTATGGTTTCTATGATTCTGATCATGCGATCTGGACAAAATGTAGCTCGAATATATTATTCTCAATTCAAATACAAAATTTCGTTGTGATCTAATCCATAGTTTCGAAATTATCCTAGTCTAATTTTGCTCATTGATGAACGTGACAGCAACATTTGAGATCCACACCTATCCTGAAAATTTCAAGTCCCTAGGCCTTTCCATTACAAAGTTATAATTTTCTATGGTTTCTATGGTTCTGGTCATGCGAGCTAGACAAAATTCTGCATGTAGCTTGAACACGTAATTCTCCATCTGTGTACAAAATTTCACTTCGATCGAATCAGTTGTTTCGAAGTGATCAGAAAAACAAAATTTCGAGCGGCCATATTTACGGAACCCCTGGGCGAATTTTGCCCAATAACGAACTTAACCGCGGCATTTGAGATTCGAACCTACTCTGAAAATTTCAAGTTCCTAGGACATTCCGTTCGAGAGTTATCGTGTATACGTACGGCCGGACGGACGGACAGACTCGAATTTTTAAACGGATTCGTCATCAGTGAGTCGAACTCTGTCGTTTGAGACCATTATCGGCTCAAAATTCGAAAAATACAGACATCGTGACGAAATGATATAGCCCTCGTGTAAGTTGAACGAGCGCTCAAAAAAACCCTTAAAATTGACAAAAAAAGGGAAATGGAAAAATCATTAGCACTGGATAGAAATCATGGAACCTTACTGGTACAAAACATAAGGGTATCGTTCATCAACCAAGTTGACATAAGGTATCAGTAATTTTGATTTCGAATTAAGTGAACCAAGCGAAAACCAACCCTTCTCAGGGCAGTCCTGAAGACGTCCCGAGTAATCAGAAACGTTAGAACGAAGAATTTGAACAATGTAAATAAAATAGCATAACTGAAGTAGTATCTCTTATTTCGAAAACCACCTCGTTATCACAAGAAAATATTGCTTCATTTATCGAACTCGGAGATATACTTTACTGCTGACTCCATGGACTTCCGTTCCGTGGCATAGAGCAAATCCTATAGATCATATCTGTTCTACTCCATCATTCCTCAAACTGATTGAGAAATCCAAAACAACTTCAAATGATATACCTATCAAAAGATCCTATATCCTATTTCTCCTCCATATATAATTCCGCGTAATGAGTGTAAACAGTCATTTTAATTGCGGAAACAGTTCAGATCCAGAATCAGAGCACCATATATCCTCTACGTAGAAATCTCGTTTTTCCACGACTATTCCGTAAGCTTGGCAACTAGGAGGTACCCAATCTGCATATTCCACTAGTTTCGTCAACTTTCGCAGTCCGAGGTAGTAGGCACCCAACGAAATAGAGTACTGTGGAGAAGTGGTACCATCGCGCAGAGTTGTATCGCGTAAATAGTCGAGTTTTGAGACTCGCGCTCTGGTGAAATCCTCGAAACCGTATCAGATTTCTCCACGGGCTGCTGCATTGTTAATTTTCAATGACTTCGTCGAGAGAAAACAGCTGTATTATCGAGTGCGTGCAGAGAAACATCGAAAAACGTCCGTGGATTTTGGAGTGCCTCAAGCTGGCCAAGTACGGCATTTACGCCATTTCTCCAATCTCCATCTTCGAAGTTAAGGGTTACTTGACCAGTTTGATCCCTTTGTGAGTACCAATACTGGCTATCGCAGAGAATTTAACCTGGGTCGTTCGTATCTACCTGACTTTTTTGTGTTATACCGTGGTTTTTTTGGTACTTCTTCTTTGGTACTTGAAGTATATGAACGAGATTTGAGGCTGTGCTGTGAGAAGCTCTGGTGCTTTGTTATGTACTAAGTGTTTGCTAGATCCATAGGAGAAACTAGTGCAATAAGTTTTTGTAAGTAAAATTTTGTTGGATATTTCATTATCTAATTTCAGATGGGACTAGGGAAGTTATTACGTAGGTCCTAGTGAAGCAGGTGTTCTTTGATTTTGTAATTCGGGAAAGCGCTTATTTTATTTCTTGATTCTTGCCTTCATAATTAATTGATTGGATTCTTGAGCAAGAAGAATCAGTGCCGGATAGCTAGTATTTGATGCAATTAGCTTTGATAGCTTCCGAAAATATTAGACGGCTGAAATTTCTATATTCTACAGTAACCAGAACGTCAACTATGAAAATGTCAGTTTGGCTCAGAAACTTTTGGTTCCGCTCCTGATTCAAATGATTTACCTATTATTACTGGAAAGTCTGAACCAATATCAGCCATTGAAATAATGTTTTTCTTTCTATTGAACGATTGTGTTCAAAGAAGTTATGAGAAATAATACATCGCGAAGTCCTATTTGTCGCGGAAACAGTTTTCAACGACTTGATTCGTTCAAAAGACATCCAGAGCTGGTCAGAAAATAATTCCATTCTTTTCGGTACAGAAAAAAAATTCATTTATTAAAATATCGCATTCGAATATTTTGCGGATATTGACCCCATTGAGCCATGTTGCCAAGCGACATCTCGCTTATTTTGACATATTACCTGAATTTTTTCTCCTGATTTCCAGAGGGTGCTTCGAAATGACCTCAACCATTCAACCTGCACCGATTATCCTATAATCATTGCAAATTGCAATCGTTATCAAATTTCCTCTTTCATAAGTCAATAACTCATTATTTTATTGTTATCCAGGTCATTTTATCAATTTCAAGTAGGTACACTTGCTTCCAAAACTTTTGCGTAAACCTATACTTTTCGCCAAATTGAATCTGGCTGTAATAACCAGGCAATAGAACAGATAAAGGGTCATTCTGTGACAAGAATCGTAGAGGAAAACCGCGAGTGTGGGGATGCGTGGGGTGGTCCATGGATGTTTAGTGATATGTTTTCGACTCACAAATATGATGACTTTTTTTTTAATTTCGAAAAAAAAAATTTGTGTTTTTTAGTTTTTTGCTAGTAAAATCTGAACCAATCAAGCAATGCTGACACTTTTCGAGGACGAATTGTAGAGAATGAAAAGACGAAGAAAATGAGTGCTAATTGAACCCAATCAGGTCAGTATTACTGAAAAAAATCAGGAAAAACCGTAAAAATCAGCTTTTTTTTCAAAAATTCATAACTCCGTCATTTTCAAAGTTGTAGCACTGGCTGTCCTGATGAAAGTAGTGGTTGATATGTACTTTGAGTGTGCACCAGCCGGACGATGTCGGATGTGTAGTTTTTGCGTAATTGCGATTTGAATTATTTTAGGCACGATTTTACGGAAGGGGTGGATGCATCGGAAGTTGTCCGTTTTTTATTCAGGCAAAACCAATGTGATGTCATACCCGCTTAGGTAGTTGCACTCGTCAGCAAGTGAGTAGTAGTGCAACTCAATCAGGTCATTATTACTGTAGAAAAGCCGAAAAAACCGTAAAAAGCACCTTTCTCCAAAAATTTATAACTCGGCCATTTCCAAAGTTGTAGGGCTGGTTTTCCGGGTGAAAGTAGTGGTTGATAGGTACTTTGAGTGTGCACAACCAGGACGTTGTCGGATAAATAGTTTTTGCGTAATTCCGATTTGAAGGAAGGGCTGGATGCGTCGGAAGTTGTCCGATTTCAATTTACAAAACGGATTTTGAAAGTAGAAGTATAGTACTACAAAACTTCAATCTTGATTTTCCATTAAAATGTCGCAGAATAGGTGAAAACCTAGTGCAAACATGACCAAAACCGACCGAGCGCTCGATCGCGGCCGAGTCGTTGGGATAGCCGGCCGACTCGGGGCAGTGATTATTATAATACAAGCGCGCTTCGGCCGGGCGCAAATCTTTACTTTTATAACCTCACTACTCGACCGCGATCGAGCGCTCGGCCGATTTTGGTCATGTTTTCACGTGGTTTTCACCTATTTTGCAACATTTTAACGAAAAATCAAGACTGACGTTTTGAAGTACTATACTTCTACAACATATGTTTGATCATTCTTTTCCCTCTCATTGAAACTGGACGCAAATAAAATAATATACACGAATATCTCGTCGACAACTATCAGGAAGAAGAACGATAACCGACAGTAGTGGTAGATTAATTTCGGCCTGTTTGTTTTATATGTGTATTCCTTGCCTAGGCCTTCGATGTTACCCTTTGAATAGAGAACCACAGTAAGGAGCATAAGGCCTGAAAAAATGGTACGATACTGGTTGTTGCATATGGCCGATTCGTATTCCCGGATTGCAGTGGCGTAGAGTATTTTAGTAAGGTAAAAACTAGATAACTTCCATCCATTTTAGTTGTTAGTAATGCTTTCAAACATTGATCAAATAATATTTCTTAGAGCTTTTTGTGTTAGGTCTCAGATGAATTGAATCATTATTCAATTTGCATTAACTATTTGATTTCCATTTGCATAATGGACAGTTTCAAACATGAAATAAAATGGAAAACAAAGGAGGAGGATGCATAAAGGAATAGAAAATTTATGAAGATACATTTATTGCCCTCTGAATAAAATTAATTTTTTATACATATGTATTTCTGATATTTTTACCTCCTATTGCATCTTCACAATTAAACACATTTAATCAACAATATCCGCGTATACTTTTCAGCCAGCAGCTCCAACTTTATCAGTTGAGACCATTCTCGGCTCGGAATTTACGAAATACGATTTATTATAACTAAGTATATGATGAAAACTGAGAAATAACACAACCAATCTCAATCTCATCCATGTTACGCCCATGTGCGTTTGTTTACGATGTTGGTGGAGAAACACCACCATGGTCAATTGAACTTATATAAAGATAAAGAATGAATATAACTTATCGGAATGAATGAAACATGATTGGTTGGAATATTAAGTGGAAACGAACAATTTGGTGAGTGAGATCAAAACATAAAAATATACTGAGAAGGAGAAGAAAAATTGCACTCGGCAAGCATGAAAAAAAACGGGAAAAATAAGGATGAAATTTCATATGGAGATAAAACTTTGACAGTCTAAGAGTCTGAGAACCTAAAAAAAACCGACTTTGTAAAAGTGTTTATGGATATTCTCTCAATTTCACCAATGCTCATGGTATAAAAACACAATGCAAGCAGTTTCTTCAAGTAGGTACTTGATTTCCTATGACATTCGTGAATTTCTTGCAGATGTATCTTTTCTGCAGTCAACTGAAGGCAGAATTCTACCCCTGATCTGTAATATTTGAAATTCAGAAAATAACCGACGATGTCATTGTAATAGGAACTGAGAGAAAAAATATCATAGTGAAAGTTGCCCTTCAAAAATATCTGGGCAAACAAATGAATGAATTCACATCAGATCATCCTGGACTACGTTAAAAATAATCTTCATCTATTTTAATTATCAATTGTTATCGTGAAAAATTAATGAAGATATTTCATGCGAAAGAACTGGAAACCAGAACAACAAAAATAAGAAATGAATGAAAACAGTGAAGGTAGTAAGTGTCCAATTATAATTGGCACGATCTTCATTGTTTTTCCAAGGATAAACTGGCACGTGTAACACATACGATCGCTAATTGATGAGAATTGGTGGATTGAGTACCTATTGAAAACTTCCGAGATGCGATTTAAGAAGTCATTGTCTTGAAAAAAATGCCATCCGAATGGATGGGATGGAAGTGGAAAACTAAGATCATATCGTGACCATTGGCATCGTTAGGAGGGAATTATTACGAACATCGAGAAATGAATTGTATGGACTACATACTAGCTAAAGCCCGGCATGCGTTGCAATCCCATCTTTCACTGATGTCTTTCGTCAGTCTCGTTATGTCTCGTCCCGTCCCTGCTCTGAGATTGAACTTTTTTTCATTCGAAATGTTCAGTTTTTCGAACTATGAAATGGAAAAGTTCTTGTTTTTAGATCAAACTTGATTGAATTATCTAGTAGAACTCTCTATGCGCTACTGAGAACTCCAATCTGAACTGATCTGAGATTGTTTTTTCCTCCGAAATGTAAGGGTCGGTAGTGTAAGCTAATGAATAAAAAAAAAGTTTTGGTTACTCGATTAAACTGGACAAACTATTTCATAGAACTGGCGAGATGTTACTTAGAACTACCATCAGAACTGAAATATCTGTTACATATTTTTCAATTTAAATGATGGTTTTCGAAAGTCGAGGAGTGATTTTCTTCAATAACTTTCTTATTTCGTCGGAACTATTTTCAAAGATGATCAAGAACTCCAGAACTCTTCTATGTTTATCGAAATGTTGCGCCACTAATCTGTTAATAATTATGGAATCCACGATTTGCTGAAACTATATGCAAAAACTATTCAAAAAGTTTTCATCGTCGGCTTCACAGTTCATAGTTTTAGTATCAAGGATAGCAACTGTGTTGATGAACAGTTTTAAGTACACCGTCGAACTGGGGAACAGTAGGATTTCGGTTCCCTGCGCACAGAGCACGCAAAACACCAAACAAATTGACTAATGCATACTGATTTAGTCTCCTAGGAGCTAGGAACTTAAAATCTGAATTTTCCAAACCAATTCCACACCTATCAAGGTAGATATCTAACCAGATATGGAAGGAAGATTGCTTTTGGCAAACGCAATCCGGTTTTTTTTTTTGCTCAGGCCAAAATTGGAGTAGTGGACATTTCTTGGTAATGCGCGTTTTAAGGAACTTTACTCCTAAAATATTTGAAGTGATTCCATTCAGCGAATCAAAAAAGTTATCAAGCTTCACTTGAAACATTTGAAGGATGTATTAACAATTCTCAAGAACACCCTAATAGGGAGGGAAGGGGTTCATATATATTTTTTGCGAAATATCTCTAAGCCTCCCTCAAAAAGCTATTTATTAAAAGCATTACGATAAAACATGACATATAAGAGAATTTTTTACTTACTTCCACTCATGTATGATAGGGTGCCAACTGCAGAAGAATGTCTTAGAGTTTGAGCAGCATAACCAACTCTAATTTTCAGTGAAAACTATAAGGGTCTATGTGTTCTTTTGTCAATTTTGGTATCCTACGACAAATGACTTTGGGGCTGTCCACCTCATAAATCTATACCAAATGCTGCCACTTAGCAGTTCCTCAAAGAAACAAAACAATAAAAAATTATGAAAAACAGGGAATGCGCAGAAGCTTGTAGAAACATGAGAAAGAACATTTGTGAGTTTAAAAAGGCAGGTCTTGAAAAAAATATGAAAATTTAAATATGTAATAAATATGATTTAGGAACCTATCTTACACATTTTTTGAGCGCTCGTACTACTTACACGAGGGCTATATCATTTCGTCACGATGTCTGTATTTTTCGAATTTTGAGCCGAAAATGGTCTCAATCGACTATGTTCGACTCACTGATGACGAATCCGTCGGAAAATTCGAGTCTGTCCGTCCGTCCGTCCGGCCGTCCGTAAGCACGATAACTTTCGAACGGATCAACCTAGAGACTTGAAATTTTCAGTGTAGGTTCAGATCCCAAATGCCTCGGTTAAGTTCGTTAATGGACCAAATTCCACCAGGGGTTCCGTAAATATGGTCGTTCAAAATTTTGTTCTCCTGATTACTTCGAAACTACAAATTCGATCGAGATGAAACTCAAATGGAGAATGAGGTGTTCAAGCTACATGTGAAATTTTGTCCAGATAGCATGACCAAAACCATAGAAACCATAGAAAATTGTAACTTTTGAACGGAAACACCTAGGGACTTGAAATTTTCAGGATAGGTGAGGTTCTGGAATGTCGTGATGACGTTTTTCTATGAGCAAAATTTTTCTAGGGGTTCCGTATATGGTCGTTTGAAATTTAGTTTTCTTGATAATTTCAAAAATTCAGATTCGATCGTCACGAAATTTTGTATTTAAATGGAGAATGATATATTCAAGCTACATTTTTACAGATCACATGACCAGAACCATAGAAACCATAGAAAATTGTAACTTCTGCACGGAAAGGCCTAGGAACTTGAAATTTTCAGGGTGGGTTTGAATCGCGAATATCGCAGTCACGTTCATCAATGAGCAAAATTAGACTAGGGGTTCCGTGAATATGGCCATTCAAAATATTTTCTTCCTGATAGTTTCGAAACTACTGATCGGATTGGAATGAAATTTTGCACCTGAGGAATAATGTATTCGAACTACGTGCAAAATTTTGTCCAGATCGCATCACCAAGACCATAGATACCGTAGAAAATTCACGGGGATTAACCAAAAAAAATTGATCAGCTGAAGCACTGACATGAAGTCTGGTGTTTCGCCTTTGAGAATATTTTTGACAGCTGTCGAAAATTCCTTCAATTGATTTCCAAAACTGGAAAATGCGAATCCACCTACAAGGTGCATGTACGAGCGCTCAAAAGCTCCTGCCTTCACGGCAGTGCTTTTCGTAATTTTTTGATCATTCAATTCTGCTATGATGATGCAAGTTAGATTGTGGGCTTGAAGCATGTTACGGAAACATTGAGGAGATGTGGGAGGCCATAGATTATAGGGACTTGCCGTCTATTGATCATTATAAAAACTGTCATCTTTATTTTCTCTTAGGTTTTTTTAGCTAGCTACATTATTTTTCCGCATGTCTGATAAGTGGCCACCACTTTCAGATGACTTGTTTGTAATTTGGTTATCACTTCAAGCAGAGGTATTGAAGTAGTGTGCCACGGGTTGTAATACTTTTTGGTTGTAAGATAGATGCTTCTTGATTGACATTTCGTCAAACATTATTAGGCTTCATTGCCTTTCAACAAAGCACCTGCCAATTTTTGTATGGTCTGTAAGACCTCTTCACTTATGCCAGGCCTCAAACGAAACATACTCAGAATGGTGTTGAGAGTACTGGGGCACGGCAAATGGAACAATTTGCGTAGAAATCTATAGCCAGAGGGCAGTTCCTTGAATATTGTGAGGGCTTATAGTTTTCGTCTTAAATCCACCTTCTTTTCTTTGGTTTCTTGCTTGAAAATGTTAGCTGTGCTTTAGAAAAGGTTGCGGCTGCTGGTGTCATTTCTTCAAAAAATTTATTGATTTGAAAGCTACTTTTCAGATCATGCAGCGCAGTTTTCGTTTTTATGCAGCCTCTGAATTTCTTCAGCTTGTTTCCTCCAACCAAATATGCTATTCACGTGGAGTAAGGTGGGAAACTCTTGTAACATTAGTTCGATGTAATATAGCTTCAGGCGTCTGTCTATGTCCAACAGAAGGAGTATATTGTGATTCATATGGGTCCATAGAAGTTGGGGAAGTTCCGAGGTTCGTAGCAACAGGTGTGATAGGTGTAGAAAACTGTACATTCATACCACTGTTGAAACACAGTGGGGTATGTCATCCCCATCAGCAACTGAAGTAACTATATTTTACTATATCCTCTGGAACAGCATATGGCTCTTAATGCCGAGCAGTCTTTTTTTTTAATGCTACTAAAGCTGCCATATCATACCAGTTTTCATTAGGGTAAGCCCATACTGCCCATTTTCGGGCCCTTGAAAAGACCAATCAAAAATGGAAGTGGAAACTTTTGACATTTTGCTTTCTGGTAAAATATTTTTCAGACACTGCGTGACTTGTGTAGTTTGATGTAAATGTAATGGATTTGAAGCTAAATTAAGGAACTGTTAGTATTTTCTCCATTTAGATTTGGAAACCGATTGAATGAACGGCCGGAGTTTTTGCTACTGTCCACAGTTAGCACACTTGCGTCTAGTTTTAGCAGTGAGCAAAGTTGTATCAAATTATCAAGTTAGCTACCTGCAAGCTGCAAGGGAGATAGTGCGCTCTCGTTGTGCCCTAGGCAATTCTTAAATGATCCGTGTATTCACCTGACCAATGAATAATGCATTCAGACAATAAATTGATGAAGTCACATAACAAAAAGTGTCGCAATATTAATAACTCACCGTGTTTTACTTCGTCGTTTTGCGACCCTGAAAAAAGTTAATTCATTATTGGTATTTTGGTTCAAGAGAAACCTTATTTCAGTTACCCGAAGGTGATATCGGCGAATTCAACGAAATCGTTCATCAGAAACACTTCAAAGAATACGTTTTTTTCCATCATTTTCATTGATTGTCGGAATTCATCAATGAACGCTCGTTCTTGCGAAACCGAAATTATTTTCACGATTCAAGGCGATTTCTAATCAGTGAAAAATGTTGGTGTTTATTTCAAATACATAAATGAATATAATATCCATTTTGAATCACATGACTACATCCATGTAGACACCTCGAAAAGAAATGAAGAAATAGTCTCGAATTTCTGACATAAGAATGTCGGATTTGGAAAAAAAATGCTTTTATAAAACCTGTTTGGGGTTACACACGGAAACGGGGTGATCACTTTAATAATTTCAAGAATAAGAGTTTCATAAACATGAGACCGCAAAAGCTTCGATTTCGAGATAAAGGGTGTAAAAGTATGAAATTCAGAAATGGTATTGCACATATTATTTCTGGGGCAATTTCCCCCTTTTTCCCTCCGGACTAATGTTTATGAATACCATGTAGACTGCAGATATTACAACAAAAGTTTTTTCTGCAACAAATGTGTGAAGAGGTTTTTTACGAATGGAAGGTTTGTCTCATGAATCAAACTAAAGTTCATTATGGCCACGTCATTTCGTTTATTTTATATGAACAAACATAAGCAGTAGCCTACTCTAGTAAAGTAAGAGTAGAATTATTCAAATGAATTAAGTTTGAAAAGGTAGTTATGGTATAAACTATCCTCAGGTTCATATGTACTTTTCCTGGCAATGATATACTTTGGAACTTTTGAAATATTCCACAAACAAATCAAAACAGAGATGATCGCATCATTTCAAACTCATACTCATATTGAATATCAGCTTTGAAGTACTCCGTGATCTCAATGGTTCGGTTGATTATTTCCTGTTTCGTGAGAGGAAAAAATTAAATTTTACATTTTGCGTAGTGTAGGAGATCGAATGTGAAAAACACTCCAAAGTTCACATGAAAGTCAATTGTTTCCAAATCACCTCGATACCTCTCAATATTTGACGATGTATCACAAAACATTAAAAAAATGTGGTTGTTATTTTTGAAAAGAATATTTCTGTTCGGTTTCAATTTTTTCGACATGACATAAGTCTACAAAAAATTGAACTTATACCAACATGAAAAATATAAGATTTTGAAACCAAACTATTCAATCAATGAAAAAATCGCACTTAGCTTATGATTTCATTAGCACAAACCATAAACCACAACAGTGCGAATTGTTAGTTTATTCGCCAGTTACCTAATCTTTCGGCCATACTGAAGATCTAAAATTGTGAAGAAATCTCAAGTCGTAAATTCATGACTTCACTGCTGACCTGATTCTGGAACATCTTCAGCAGGATCTATTATCGATTTACGTAACTCGACAATGCATCTCCGTCGAAAATCTATGAACATTCAGTCTGGGTCAAAGGCGGGCCATTCCTTCGTCATTTATCTCTCCGATCGAAAGTAAAGATTCGCGAAAAGGGAAACTTGTTTTCAGTTTGCCAGCTGATCGTCCCAGATAAAAACAACAATAGAAACTTGGCGATTATTTTCGTGATTCAGAATTCTAGCGATAAACGTTTAATGAGTCGATATGTGATTGTGAAATGGCAATTCTAACTTTAGAATATTTCATTGGAATCTTGCAGATAACGATCGTTATTGGCATGGAGTAGCACGAACATATGGAATTTATCTTTCTGCTCTAGTTATGGGGAAAAGAGAATATCGAATTAGTCAAGGAGATTTCACTAATAATTAATCTAAGACACTATAAATGGGACTGAATTGAAGCGTTTAACCATCGATTAGGACTCTTCCTTCGAATCAAAATTAAATTTATTTGGACAGGTGAAAATGTCACAACAATATTGACACCAGATTAAAGGGGTAAAGAATACTAAACATCTAGGTCCAAAGGTTGTACCAGGAACAGAGCCCAAAAACAAAACAAAAATCGAACAGGGTTGTATATTTGGTGGGCGGAGCCTAATTCATGTCGACACCATGTCCAAGTGTATGTAACAATGTTGGACAACCACTCGACCAACATGTTTTAGTTCATATAACCAATATCTTCCAAATTACTCTTGACCTATCTAGGCGTAATAAGGTGGCACGCCAGTCCAAGTTCCAATAAATGTATGTTCACAGGAAATAGGTATAATATACCTATCCTGCGAATAAACATTTACAAAAACAGTATATAATACTATTTTTGACTTTGATAGTTCGAAAGTTTGGATACTATAAGTATCAAGTGTCATAGTTCAGGGGAACCACCTTATTTAACATAACCTATCTAAACTGAACGTTTATTCAACGGACTAAAAAGTATGAAATAATTCATCCTACCCCCGTACATATTTAAAACTCCAGATGAGATGTACTGAAAATTGAAGATTGTAAATTTTCAATATCTGTAAGATTCGAAACGAAATACGTGGCTGTTGCCAGTCCGAAATGAAGTTCGAGGTGTGAATACTAGAAAATATTTCATATTTGCATCAATTTCGCAGGAACGCGCGGAACCAAAAATGTTTAAATTCTTATTCACGGAAGTTTCCAAACATTTCCATTTATTATGAAAAATCATAAAGCAAAACTGCCTATGAGCAGTTCCAAGAGGAGAAATAAGCGATATATTGTACTTATCAATTTCAAGATATACTATTTTTATCACTGAAGAATTTCGAAATCTGTAACAAATCCACATAAAGAATAAAGAGTGATCAATTATTAAGAGTAGAGATAAATAATTCAGTTGCTGAAATGTAGGAATTTTTTACAGATTGCAATTCAGGCGATTATGAATTATGGATCAAAGATAAATTCATCGCTTTGCTGAACTCTAAAGAAAGAAAGGAACAGACATTCATAATTTGCATCAATAATTTGAAGAAGCATTGACGCTTTCGCGCGATTGTTTCTGTTTACTAAAACGGCCTTCAGGGTTCATTGTTAATATGATGAATACTGTCATTATATTTTTATAAACTGCAAAATATGGAATCACCGAATTATATTGAATATATCACGAAAACTCAATTTTTTTTCTGTATGCCCGGACTGGACTACCTTCAACGTTCATTGTATGACAAATAGGGAGTGTCATTCATTCTTAAACTTCGATAGAAATTCAGCTGAAAGATGAAGAAAATAAATGGTAGTACTAGGGAAAAAATTATCCCAAAAATACTTTTTTCTCCGATCGTGGGAAAAGTGACACTATTTTGACCTCTGGATTTCGCCGAAAGTCAATTAAGTGAAGCCCCGTTCGCGGCTTCTACTAGTTCAGGAGGCGTGCAAGGTAACAAATAATCACTATCATTGTTCATGTTTACTAATTCTTTTTTGATTCCTCATGAAATACAACGAATCAAACAAAACCGTCTTGAAAATTATTTTACTTTTGTCATAACAAAGTAATTTCCATGGTTACCACTTCTATATTTCAATATGAACATATAGAAACCTATTTAAACTTACTTGATTACATATTGAATGAAATATTGTTCAATAAATTTTTTAAATGTAAATCAACGATCGAAAAAAAAAAGTATGTATAATTCGTGGGAAAAGCATATTCCCAAACTCCTGTGTTACCACCAGACTCGTCGCTATGCTCCTCGTCTAGTAATTATCACAGTCGTTTGGGAATATTATGATTTTCCCAACAATTCTACAATATACTATTTCGCGGCTCGCCGCTGATACGAAAGAGTCCCCAAAACCGCTCTAATTGCCCCCGCGGGTTGTATTTTGGGGTACCTACATGTTCGTGTTCCTCGAATTCCAAGAGTAGCTTGAAAATTCTACTACAATAACAACTGTCATAAAAAACATACTGAATATTAATACGTGAGCTAACGGCCAATGACCATCAGAGGATATCTACCTTCCCCGCAAGTTCAATGGACTGAACAGGCCGTTAATTATTGGACAATAAAACCAAAAGCAATACCATCATGGAGAAAAATGACCGGTGCCTACAACTCATTTTCTCTGCTGAATTCTTTCGCAATCATTTTTTCTCTATTAAGTGGAAGATCAATTGAATAAGTAGTTTCTACAATTATCTGTTCAGAAATATCTTCTGTCATAAATAATATTAAATTACTCCTAAGGAATTTCTTATGAACAATTCCAGAGATTTCATCCTTCATCAGAAAAAGGCCAATGAGGAATTCAAATCAAAATCTATCGATCTTCTTCAAATCAATAGATAACCACAAACACAACTTCATTCTTCAAGCAGCATAATTGTAAAATCAGATGAAATTCAATGGTCGAAATGGTACTACTTACATACATAATTAATTCATATCTATTAATCAGAGTCATTTGGTTCCAAAAAAATTATAAAAGCACTGCTGTGAAGTCAGGAGCTTTTGAGCGCTCGTACATCCACCTTGTAGGTAGATTCGCAATCTCCAGTTTTAGAAATCAATCGAAGGAATTTTCGACAGCTGTCAAAAAAATTCTCAAACTTAGGCGAAACTCCAGACTTCATGTCAGTGCTTCAACTGACCAATTTTTTTTCGATAATTCGCTAGAATTTTCGACGGTATTCATAGTCTTAGTAATTCGACCCGGACAAAATTTCGCACGTAGTTTTTATACTGCTGAAGTTATTCTTCAGCTAGGTGTAAAATTTCATTCCAATCCAATCAGTAGTTTCGAAATTATTAGGAAAAAAATATTTTGAACGGCCATATTTACGGAACCTCCAGTCTAATTTTGCTCATTGATGAACGTGACCGCGACATTCGCGATCCAAACCTACCCTGAAAATTTCATGTGCCTAGGCCTTTCCCTTCGGAAGTTATAATTTTCTATGGTTCTGGTGATGCGATCTGGACAAAATGTTGCTTCAATATATCATTCTCGATTAAAATACAAAATTTTATCTCGATCGAATCTGTAGTTTCGAAATTATCGAGAAAACAAAATTTCAAATGACCGTATTTACGGAACCCCTAGTATAATTCTGCTCATTGATAAACATGGACGCGACATTTCAAATCCACACCTATCCTGAAAATTTCAAATCCCTAGGCCTTTCCTTTCGAAAGTTATAATTTTTCATGGTTTCTATGGTTCTGGTTATGCGATCTGGAGAAATGTAGCTTGAATATATCATTCTCCATTAGTATACAAAATTTCGTCACGATCGAATCTGTAGTTTTGAAATTATCAGGAAAACTAAATTTCAAACGACCATATTTACGGAACCCCTAGTATAATTTTGCTCATAGACAAACGTGATCACGACATTCGTGATCCATACCTATCCTGAAAATTTCAAGTCCCTAGGCGTTTCCGTTCAAAAGTGACAATTTTCTATGGTTTCTATGGTTCTGGTCATGCGATCTGGACAAAATTTCACATGTAGCTTGAACACCCCATTCTCCAGTTGAATGCAAAATTTCATCTTGATCAAATCTGTAGTTTCCAAGTAATCAGGAGAACAAAAATTTGAACGTCCATATTTACGGAACCCCTGGTGAAATTTGGCCCATTAACGAACTCAACCGAGGCATTCGGGAACTGAAACCACAATGAAAATTTCAAGTCTCTACGTTGTTTCGTTCGAGAGTTATCGTGCTTACGGCACATTTCCAGCTCAAAATTCGATAAATACAGACATCGTGAATGATATAGCCCTCGTCTAAGTAGTACGAGCGCTCAAAAAGGTTACCCGCAAAATTTACTGGGTATTTTTTCGCTGTGCCCTTTCCAAATAATCTGAATTTTAACTGTTCCACTACGTATTTTTTCCGCTATCGCCATATTGTAAGAATGGCTCCTTAAAGCGGTTCTTCGACAATATCCCCTTTCCGACTCATTTCCCGATAAAAATATTTATATACAAACTGAAACGAGAGAAAATTTCTTATGTTTATGTTTTATGTTTATATCCTAACTCTCCTAGGTCTCTGTGAGACCCCTCATATAAGCTCAGAGCTTGTGCGATTCAGGAGACCCGGTAGTGTTCTGTGTAGGCTTTGTTACTGTATCCTTACGTCACCTGAGGCACAGCACTGTTAATAATTATAATTGACTAGCAGACTCGGCCACGCGTTGCTTGGCTAAGGTATACGTCTAATTATATTGTAGTAAACTATCTATTCAAACCAGTGGAATTATTGTTATTATTAACCCTGACTCAACCTAACCCTAACCTTACCCTAACCCTATCCTTGATTCTTTAAAAGTTATTATCCACTTCCACAGTTCCAAATTTTTTCAGTTTTGGGAAAGACCCAGAAACTTGGCATCACCCCTTGCGGCCTATCGCTTCTGTCGAGTGATCGGATGCAGTGGGGACGCGATGTTGAATAATTCAACATCTGGCATTAATTATGACTCAGCTCTAAGCTCGTCTCCGGAACTGGAACCCGCACTGCCAGTCTGTCGCACATCTGTTAGAAACTTCTCCAGAAGTTGGCTGGACAGGAAGTTTTCCTTAGAGTGGAGCACGGGAGTTGGTCTCAGGCAGTCGGTGCTTCTCATCGAGAGGCCGTTCTCTGGACCTGAGGTCAGAAGACTCCTGGCACTAGAGAGGAGACAGCTCAGTCTGGTGACCGGCACTTTGACTGACCACCTGTTTAATAAACATTTGAAGAGAATGGGACTGACTTGTTGCTCTTTGTGGCGGTGGTGCAGGAGCACGGATGGAACTGCTGAACACATTCAGTTCAGTTGTAGGGACCTCACTAATCTGAGGACAACACACCTAGGAAACCCAACACCCACTATTCCTATGGTAAAGAGGACTCCTCCTGGTCGACTTGCGGCTTGTCTGCGGGTCAGAGGCTCTCAAGCAGTATGCGGAGGTACAATGGGCCACATGGCCTTAGTACAGCCCGAAGAGGGCGCCGCATAGAGAAGAAGAAGAAGCTCGTCCCCAAATTGCCTGATGTTTCATACATCAAAAACAGTAATCTGTAGGTCTTTCACATTCAGAGAATATTATTGCAGAGGTTCCCACAATACGGTTGCGAAATGCAGGGCAAGGGAGGCGAGGGGAAAAGGGGCTGTGAAGACATGGGTTGGGTATCTTCCCACAATACTTCAATTAACAATTAGGCCTACTTGGGTTTACACAATAAAAAATGACGAAAAGCACTGCCGTGAAGTCAGGAGCTTTTGAGCGCTCGTTCATCCACCTTGTAGGTAGATTCGCATTCTCCAGTTTTAGTAACCAATTGAAAAGATTCTGACAGCTGTCAAAAAAATTTCAAGATAAGGCGAAAATCCAGACTTCAGATGACCAATTTTTTTTCGATAATTCGCTGGAATTTTCTACGGTATCTAATCTATGGTTTTGGTAATGCGATCTGGACAAAATTTTCAGGATTTTCAGTTCACGTTTCATGTAGTGTAAAATCTTAGAATCAAATAGACTTCTTCCAGAAATTCTTCAACCGTCTTTTGCTTCCGATTTTCCGATTTGTACACATTATGAAAAGGCCAGAGAATGGTTCGGTGCGTTCAGGAAATAACATCTAAGTATAATGAAAGAAATGAGATAATTGAGTTGATGTATCGATACGCGTAATCCAATCAATAAAATTCATCTCTTCACTTTCGTTATTTGAAGTGATTAGCAATTAACAATCTCAAATTTCGGATAGCAAGAGGAGCTAGGCGTGATCTGGAGTTATTAAATGGTAGATTGATGATCTTGTTCTTCGAACACCAGATAGGACTCTTCCAATAGACTGCTGTTCGAAAGTAGACATAATCTATACGTTCGCCATCCACTTCCTAGTCCATTATCAATTCATCGAGTCTAGCTGGTGGACTGTTGACGTATGAAGTAGAATGTTGGGACCGCGGTTATTAAAAAGTCGATCACCTTCACTTTATGCTTCGTACAATCCGTAAACGATAAAAAAGTGACCGCGCCTTTCTTCAGATACCGATTGTATATTCCTATCATGACATGCGGTTTTCATGTTTGCGAGGCGAATGTTCAAGACCTTTTGTCGGTTAGATCTTGGTTATTTCTCGTCTGTGCATGCATGGAAGAATCCTTTAACAATAGAAGAACCTTGACAGATTGGAGATCTTCATCTTCATCGGTCTCTCGAAGAGAATGACCAGTTGTGAATTTTAGAACCTTAGACGCTTAAAAGACTTTTCACTGATAAAATTACTTCAAACCTGTATTACCTCAGGTATAACTTTTCCGGACTGCGTAAAAAAAAATTTTTTTGAAAAATTTCTTTGATATCTGATAAACGAAGGGTGAGCCGGTATTCATTGTTCATCGACATTTTCGATCGTGTTGATTTCTAGAATATATACTGAAATTTCGACAGTCGGTGAGACACTTTTATAACAACTGTTTGGGATCTTGTCGTGAATTTGTAATGGTAGATAATATATGAAAGAATCATTAAAATAACAGACAATTCTCAATCCTTCATTCGATTTAAAAGCTGACAGGAACTATCCTGTACGCTTCATTGTTGACAATTCATGTGTAAAATTATGTATACAAACACGACATCTATTTTCACATCCAAATGACCTGCCTATATGGTTACACAATTTTTTTCGGACAGTCTTCGTAACCAGCGTGAATATCGGAACATTAATAATTAATGCACATACACATTGAGGAAATCCATTCTTTGAATTGAAAGTTCGAAATAACCTTGTCAAGACCCATAACTCGTATTCTTGCATTTACCCAATCCTCTATCGAAACCTAGTGTGCGGCCAACACTTTCAAGTGTTACATCCACTTCTTATTCTTGCTGTGCAACGGTGTCGCTACTGAAGACGGGCGACAGTACTTTCGTAGTTCAGCTGGTACCATTTTCGCGGTTCGTTGGATTGACGTGCTTAAAATTTCGAGCAATTAGCCGTTTGACGATAAAACAATGATGTAGTGGTTCACTGTGAGCTTTGAAGATAGTGAAATATTTTATACTGTTAGTGAAAGTGTTTTAAATCTCAAAATTTGAGTGTTATTGAAAAAATTGTGGATTGCAATTCTTTAAAAGCTTAAAGACGAGTTGAAGGTGAGGAAAAATCAATACTGAATTTTTGCGGATAAATAAAAGAAGTCCTTGGGTAATGACTGAATTAAAAACGCTGCAAATTTCACAAAGGTTTATAACTTCCACATAATTTTTTTATCCTCTCTCTTTATATTCCACAAAATTCATGTTTTTATTATTCGAAGAAAAAAAGAAATTCCACGACGTATCAGACAAAAAACGCTGGAGCTTCAACAGTGTCCAATAAACCAGCGAATCAGTTGAAAGAAGATAATGAGATATTATATTTGACGTGAAATTCAAAATACACAAAATAGCTTTGCGATAATGTTCATTCGATTGTGTAACAACATACAAACGGTACTTTCTTGGATGGTAAGCAATGATTTTTGCTGGTAATAAACATTTGGAAGCCTTATAGGAAAATAATTGTCTAGTCCCCCCTTTCAGTTTTACCGTTGACATTTTGAGTTGTATAGAATCTAGAAATTGAATAAAAAATCAGTGCGTCCAATATCCAGAACGTTTCTCGGAAAATACGAGAGTTAATTAAAAATATTCGGTTGAAAATCCGTTGTTGGTCCGAGTTGATGGTAGATACATAAGATTATGATGCCACTCAAACGAAACATAAAATTTTGAAATTAATGTTCGAATTAACAAGAGAAATGAAGGCTTTGTAATTTAAAGATTGGCCACATATTGAGATGTCAGAGACGTATTCTGCTTCGAATTTTTTTCGAACAAGCCTTACATAAGGTGAGCCTAAATCTTTTGAAATAAGTACAAATCTATTTTTGGGAATCAGTTGAGTTATTTCGTCAAATATAGATAAAAGAAACGAAGTGATGTGTGATGATAAATCTTTTTGTAAAATTCAAGTTTTTATAATTACAACCGAATATCATCTTCAAGTTATACTTTTTCAAACCAGAATAGGAATATGAGATAACATAATAATCACCTACATAAGTCATAACATAAGATACACCTACATAAGATGTGGGATGATATAACTGTGAAGAAAGGAAATGTTTGAAATATAAATGAGTGAATACCGGATTTGACGAACTCGGATACACTATAGGATGTAATGAACTCGAAATGAATATGTTAATACTAGTTAATAGGCAGAAATAACTGTATTGAACATTGATATCCTTGAGTATTTATGGATTTATATGTTAAAACCTCACGATCTGAGGAGAAATAATAGTAAAGTTTTCAGTTTCCTAGATAGAAATATTTCCATCAATGGTATCGACATATCGTATCTACTCACCATTTGAAAGAATATGAGTTGTTTCAAATACATCTGAGGAAGATATTACCTTGTCAGGGCCAGGAAAAACCCGCTGAAAAAAAAATAACGGTATTGGATCAATTATCATAGAATATGTTCTAATATTCCATAAATGTTGAAATCTCATTATTCGTAATTCATTTCGAAATATTTCTCAATGGGTTTTTCATTTGAGTTTATGATACGTTCGATATTCTTCACTGTTCAAATCACAGTTCATTTATTCGTACATATGTGAAGTCAGACTCTAGTTGATCTGGAATTTGCTCGAGGGATTATGGCTGTCGAATGCACTTCGATGAGATCCTCGGAAGTTCCAACATGAAGAGTTGGGCTGTCTACTCGCATAATGCGAGTACACAACCCAACAGTCGCATACACAGCATGTTTTTGTTTTTAATTTTTTTTATTTCAAATTTTTGCGAATTCTTCTCGCTTCAAAGATGAAATCCTTTTCAATATAAATATTTGGGCCTGATCAAGCCCAATATTTCTATGTATAAAATGTCTTCAGGGATTGTCTTACAGCTTACTAATTCATTTTGTCATACATTCACACCACTGGTCTTTATCCATTCAACTTGCTACATATTGACCTATAGGTTTGACTGTCATACCTTTTTTGTCGAAAAAAAATACAGTATTATCTTTTGAGCAACAGTGAAAATAAATATTTCCTGCTCATAAAATACGCCCTACACTTCAAACTTTGCCTACATCCACTGCGATATTTCAATGAAAATAGCATTTAACTTTAATTGGAATTGGAATCTAATTTTCCTCAAAATCTACCGGAAATTAACTCAATTAATCAATATAAAAATTTTGCTTCGAAACTGATCAGAAAAATTACGAAAAGCACTGCCGTGAAGGCAGGAGCTTTTGAGCGCTCGTACATGCACTTTGTAGGTAGATTCGCATTTTCCAGTTTTAGAAATCAATTGAAGGAATTTTCGACAGCTGTCACAAAAATTCTGAAACTTAGGCGAAACTCCAGACTTCATGTCAGTGCTTTAGGTGGCCATTTTTTTTTCGTTGAATCGCTAGAATTTTCTACGGTATCTATGGTCTTGGTGGTGCGATCTGGACAAAATTTGGCACGTAGTTTGAATTTATTATTCCTAAGCTAGGTGCAAAATTTCATTCCAATCCAATCAGTAGTTTCGAAATAATCAGGAAAAAATATTTCGAACAGCCATATTTACGGAACCCCTAGTCTAATTTTGCTCATTGATGAACGTGATCGCGATATTCGCGATCCAAACCCACCCTGAAAATTTCATGTTCCTAGGCCTTTCCGTTCAAAAGTTACAATTTTCTATGGTTTCTATGGTTCTGATCATGCGATCTGGACAAAATATTGTTTTAATATATCATTCTCGATTAAAATACAAAATTTCATCTCGATCGAATCCGTAGTTTCGAAATGATCGAGAAACCAAATTTCATCTCAATCAAATCTGTTGTTTTCAAGTAATCAGGGGAACCAAACTTTGAACGGCCATATTTACGGAACCCCTGGTGGAATTTGGCCCATTAACGAACTTAACCGAGGCATTCGGAAACTGAACCTACACTGAAAATTTCAAGTCTCTAGGTTGTTCCGTTCGAGAGTTATCGTGCTTAAGGCCGGACGGCCGGACGGACAGACTCAAACTTTCCGACGGATTCGTCATCAGTGAGTCGAACATAGTCGATTGAGACCATTTTCGGCTCAAAATTCGAAAAATACAAACATTGTGACGAAATGATATAGCCCTCGTGTAAGTAGTACGAGCGCTCAAAAACACAGACGGCAGAGATTGCGGTATAAACATTGAATTTTTACTGACCTCACACAAATTTATCGCAATTCCAAATTAGCACCTTTCTATCTAGATTCCACACATCTTCTGAAGTTATTATTACAAAAAACTCACGAATTATTAGAAAGAAAGCTTTTCGATTGAATAACATCATACGGATGAATATTTTGAGTTTATGAGTATCATCGTTTCAGCAATGATTTCTGTAATTTATTTTTTTGAATTCTTTATATTAATTTATGATTCCTTGAGCTAGGAATTCCGAATAGAAATTGATTTTAGTTTATGATTTCCCCCATAAACCTATGGGGTATTTCGTGACAATTTTTTATCAACCTCCTTGAAATTTCCACAGTTCAGGTTGGGAATTATAGAATCTAATCCAGAGCTTTTCCCCGAAACTATCAGCTACCCAGCATGGATCCTTCGAACTCAAGAGTCCTGTTCATTTATTTGAAAGGCTCACAATGGACATTTCTAATTAAAAAAAATTGAAAAGCATTGACGTGAAGTCAGGAGGACCTTAATAGTTGCTTGTAGAGGATACTTTTTTACTTGCAGGTTTGTCTTCTCCACTCTCTGGCAGCACAGTAAATTGATTTTTTTATATCAAACAGATTCGGTTCGAAACCAAAATATATTTTTTTTTCGGACTCAAAATACTGCGCTCCACTATTCGAAGAATTCAAAGGCGTCTCATGATAGGATTTTCGACCCCTATCCACTTTTCAAACGATGATGAAAATTTGGCGAACAAGTACTTCCTTGCACACTAAAATGGATCATTCTGAGCATTTTATTATATCTACGGTGAAATTACATAATCTGCCAATCGCTTTTTTTTTGGCTCAGCCTGTATGTATTCATGAATTATTCTGCTGTCATTTTCACAGCGTGAGTTTATTCAAAATCCGAATTTATTCCTTGTAATAGTCGAGTTCACTAAGAATCCAAGTTTTGTCGTATACAAAATTGGGCCGGTTGGTTGTTTCTAGGACCCACGGATATAAAGCAATTAATTTTGATTAGGGAGATTTTATTCTCTTAATTGCAAGCCATTAACGAATATTATAAGAGGACACTCAGCGGAAAGATCCTCCGAAAAGTCATTCGTTAAAAATAAATTCCATTGTCTTCTGCATTGATGGTTCAAAACCTTCTATTCACTTTAATTCGTATGATATCCATAATTAATCGCAAGGTTGTGTGAATTTCGTTTCATATCTGAACGAACTGAATGGATGGAATATGTACTATCAACTGGATGTCAATGGCATCAAAAGGAAATGAATTCGTTTTTTCACTTTCACATCCTCATCATACCTCCTTACATATACTCACCACTTGGATTTGCTCATCATAACCCTTATGGATTCCAAATATAAAATTATCCATGTCGAATTATTGGTAAAAATTTACCCACTACATAAAGTCCAGTCACCTGGTGTTTGATAGATGCAAACTCTGGGGAAATCTGTTACTCCTTCGTTTTGTGTATTTTTTGAGGTGCTGAAAACGAATATTCCACTTCCCAACAAAATTTCTTCACAAAAAGCTTCGAACGAGCTCTCCTCTTCTTTTCTTCCTACTTCAGTTCAGGCGACACGCCTGTTTACTTACGAGCTCTCTAAACGTGAAATTCGGTTCAGTATTGTGGCCTCAATCGACATTTGAAAGATGGCGATTCTTGCCAATTTTGTGTGAAACCCTGTAAACGATACATTAAAACGGCCTGAAAGGGCCTATTTTCTCATTAATCGAAATTATGCATTTAGAACGTGCTCAAGGCGCAATGAAAATTTAGAATTTGAAAGATCGTCTTCTTGGATGTGCTACCTAATTAGTCTATCATTCTATATTGAAGATCCCATATTGTAGGTATTGAAATGGAGGAATTTGAAGTTGTCATTTATTCAAAATTTAAATGGTGTATTATGAAGTAATGTTGAATGAGAAGTAAATGAATAACTGCAGGTCGTATAAAATTCCTACATATTCAGTGTCGATGTCGATCAACAAGGCTGAGGTCCTTCTAATACGTACGATATGGGTTTATTATTTGATGAAAAACTAATTGGTAACTTGTTGAAGTGCCGTAAAAAGACGAAACCTGCCATCTATGAGTGGGCGCCAAGTCCTTGCAGCGTCAGATCACTCATAATCGTTACTTATTCAATAATAATCATGTCATGTGATCATTATATCATTTTTGAAACATTAAATAACAGTTCTTTTAAATTGATGACATTACCAATTCAAATGATAAGTCCGATTCGATAATACCAGGGCAATAAAAGGTTGAGTAATAATAATCGATTTAACATTCATAAATTAGTTCATGTTCATACGTCTTTATATACAGGGTGTCCCGGTACTACGTGACTCTTTCTCAGGTGTGAATAACGTATATACAAGTCAGGAATGCTCTAAATTTTTTTACTCCCATAATTCAGTTTTTTTGTTTGACTTCCGAACAAGTCAACCGATTCTGTTAATTTTTCGAATTTGAGTCAATACAAATATCGGTAATGATTTGTTTTCAACACCTTCCTCATAAGTCCTCTAGATCGCCAAGAACGGGCTGACACTAGCACTCAATGCTCAGAAACTTTTTTTTGGTGGAGGATATCGGTGAAATTCCTACATTTATGTATTTTATCATTAATTTTGCAAACAAAAGGTACACAATTGGAACATCGAAAAAATACACCGTTTTCGAGTTACGAGCATTCTCATGATTGGATATCCAAATATTTTTCCTACAATATAAATATGGAAGTTTCAGAGAAATGAACAATCACAGAGAGTGAATTTTTAGTATCCATAGCAACAATAAATAGCTGGCAATATTGATGAAGAAATATTTTGATTTTCAATCATGATATACTTGTAACTCGAAAACGGTGAATTTTCTCGATGTTACACCAGTATCCCTTTTTTTTGCAGAATTA
This sequence comes from Aphidecta obliterata, assembly GCA_963966015.1. Classification (NCBI taxonomy): domain Eukaryota; kingdom Metazoa; phylum Arthropoda; class Insecta; order Coleoptera; family Coccinellidae; genus Aphidecta; species Aphidecta obliterata. The sequence goes on along the minus strand of OZ014427.1, from coordinate 27,795,380 downwards.
ATGATTAAATACAAAAATGTAGTAATTTCACCGATATCTTCAACCGAAAAAAAGTTTCTGACCATGCTAGGGTCAGTCCGTTCTTGGCGATCTGGGAGACTGATGAAGAAGATGTTGGAAACAAATCATTACTAATTCTGACTCAAATTCAAAAAACTACCAGAATCAATTGAGTTGTTCGGAAGTTATTACAAAAATTACGAAAAGCACTGCCGTGAAGGCAGGAGCTTTTGAGCGCTCGTACATGCTCCTTGTAGGTAGATTCGCATTTTCCAGTTTTAGAAATCAATTGAAGGAATTTTTGATAGCTGTCAAAAAAATTCTGAAACTTAAGCAAAACTCCAGACTTCATGTCTTCAGCTGACCAATTTTTTTTCGATAATTCGCTCGAATTTTCTACGGTATCTATGGTCTTGGTGATGCGATCTGGACAAAATTTTGCACGTAGTTTGAATACATTATTCCTCAGCTAGGTGCAAATCATCCATTCCAATCCGATCAGTTGTTTCGAAACTATGAGGAAAAATATTCTGAACGGCCATATTCACGGAACCCCTAGTCTAATTTTGCTCATTGATGAACGTGACCGCGATATTCGCGATTCAAACCCACCCTGAAAATTTCAAGTTCCTAGGCCTTTCCGTTCAAAAGTTACAGTTTTCTATGGTTCTGGTCATGCGATCTGAACAAAATATTGCTTTAATATATCATTCTCGATTAAAATACAAAATTTCACCTCGATCGAATCCGTACTTTTGAAATTATCGAGAAAACAAACTTTCAAACGACCGTATTTACGGAACCCTTAGTATAATTCTGCTCATTGATGAACGTTAACGCGACATTTCAGATCCACACCTATCCTGAAAATTTCAAGACCCTAGGCCTATCCGTTCGAAAGTTATGATTTTCTATGGTTTCTATGGTTCTGGTCATGTGATCTGGAGAAATGTAGCTTGAATATATCATTCTCCATTAGTATACAAAATTTCGTCACGATCGAATCTGTAGTTTTGAAATTATCAAGGAAACTAAATTTTAAACGACCATATTTACGGAACCCCTAGTATAATTTTTCTCATAGATTAACGTCATCACGACATTCCAGAACCTCACCTATCCTGAAAATTTCAAGTCCCTAGGCGTTTTCGTTCAAAAGTTACAATTTTCTATGGTTTCTATGGTTCTGGTCATGCGATCTGGACAAAATTTCACATGTAGCTTGAACACCTCATTCTCCATTTGAGTGCAAAGTTTCATCTCGATCAAATCTGTAGTTTCGAAGTAATCAGGAGAACAAAATTTTGAACGTCCATATTTACGGAACCTCTGGTGGAATTCTGCCCATTAACGAACTCAACCGAGGCATTTGGGATCTGAACCTACACTGAAAATTTCAAGTCTCTAGGTTGATCCGTTCGAGAGTTATCGTGCTTACGGACGGACGGACGGCCGGACGGACAGACTCGAATTTTTCGACGGATTCGTCATCAGTGAGTCGAACATAGTCGATTGAGATCATTTTCGGCTCAAAATTCGAAAAATACAGATATCGTGACGAAATGATATAGCCCTCGTGTAAGTAGTACGAGCGCTCAAAACACCTAATTATGGGAGAACCATTTGGAGCCACATATCTTCGCAGGGGGACACTGTAGGAAAAAAATTTAGAGCATTCCTGACTTGTCCTAAAACAAAGAATGGTCAACAATGTATGTGCCCCGCTTGGTAATTTCACTGTTCAAATTTTGAGGATCAATCACTGCAAAGAGTATATTCTCGAAGAAATGTTTACTGTTTATCGTCAACTCCATCCTATTAATATCGAGCGTTCAATGAAAAACAAGGTCAAGGATGCTATGTCCTTCTGTTCAAAATTTGTGCCTTGCTTTCATCATATGAGTATCATATTCGAATAACATGAGCTTAGAAATTTCAAGGCTTGAATTGACCTCGTTTATGTTTAACGCACGTTATATCACAGAATATTTCAACTCATTTCATAAAAGTAACTCTTCATGTACAGTGAAAGAACCTCCACATATTCTGAAACGAAAACACATTCTATGAAAAATGTATAATGCTTACATAACTGGTACATGTCTGAAAAGACAAAGTCTCTCGCAAGTTACGACACAAAGCAAAAAACTTGCTTTCAATTATGACCCTTCAGTTCACAGGTTGGGAATTGCAAAATCGAAAAACCAAATAATTTTTTTTGTCGGACACTATGAGAGCATAAAATTTTATGAAAACGTCTGTTGCTATCTTCTATTGATCCTACTCGGTCAAGATCCAAGAAGGAAAATCTGAGCATCAAATTCGAAAAACTTCAGAATCGGTTCCAATTCATGTTCATATGATTCCGGATTAGATTAAAGATGGTGACGTCAAATTAAACTTTCGTTAAAATGTGCAGATGTTTTTAACGATAGAACCTAAACGCAAAAAAGTTTTTCTTTGGGCCAAATTTTTCCATCGGCAGACATTTTATGAAAAAACTGACATAAGTTATTCGTTATGTAATGCTTCTTTTTGATTGTTGTGAAAGTCCGAATGTTTTCTATGTATGAGTTTATTTATGACTTATAATTTCCCTAAATCATGATTTTTTTGAGAAAAACTCTCGAGGCCGAATTTTTCGAAAACATACCTAGGCTTCAGCCAATTTCCTGGAAAATCCTATGACACTTACCATTATTCAATATCTGGAAGGTGAAAGTTAGAAATAGAACCGATTATTTCAACCGTGTCACGTCTCTCCTAATAAATTGGTTGAATAAACAGCTTTTGTAACAGACCCATCATCAGTTACCGTCATTCAATGTGCATAGCAATCGACCACAAAGAGATTTTACCAGAATTCAGTTCAGTCAGAAAGGTCTGGAGGTGCCTGTGGGTAGATTGAATACTATTGCTAATTGTAGTTGTATAACTTCTATGCAAAGGTGAATTCTATTATTGGGTTCCGATTGGTTTCGTTGTTGAGGTAGGCATTAAGCATCCATATCCGGCAAATAGATTGAATTCAAGAAAAGTCAGCAATTTCGTAAGAAATTACTTTTTGGGGGAATGGGGGATTACTAACTAGTTGGTCGAGAATCAATTGATCCAGACCCCAATGCATCGACGTATGTTGTCATCAGGAAGGGAATTTTCTACGAAAGTTAGATCACGGGTTCAGCAAAGTGAATAGTGTTCGCTTATTTATTTTTTGATCAATAAATCCATGTTACGTGAGAACCTATAACCCACCACCTACTCAAACGTCACACTGTGGATAAGATGAAGCTCAGATGTTAGTACAACATTCTTAAGTAAAGTGAAGAGACTATAAGAATAGATGTCACGATGTGTTGCATCGTCAAATTATGGCTCTCGAACGAATGCTAGAATATTTTCTCTGGTGATATTAGAATTCGTGAATATGTCAAGTTGAAATTTTGAGTTCATGTCCTTCTTCGTCAACATTTTCCATGCTAGCATTCGCACCATCATTTCTTGGTCGCTTCGCCTCTTCACTTCAATAATCACTTCTCCTATTTTTAAATTTCTTTTTCGAACCGTCTGTTGCATTATGTGGAAATTACTTTTTATAAGACACGACCAATATCTCATGTAATCATTAATATCTGAACGATCGATCTTCGCTCGGTATTTTTTGAGCGCTCGTACTACTTACACGAGGGCTCTATCATTTCGTCACGATGTCTGTATTTTTCGAATTTTGAGTCGAAAAACGAAAAGTTCGTTAATGGGTCAAATTCCACCAGGGGTTCCATAAATATGGCTGTTCAAAGTTTTGTTCCCCTGATTACTTGAAAACTACAGATTCGATCGAGATGAAATTTTGCACTCAAATGAGGTAAGAGAATGAGTTCAAGCTACATGTGAAATTTGGTCCAGATCACATAACCAGAACCATAGAAACCATAGAAAATTGTAACTTTTGAACGGAAACGCCTAGGGACTTGAAATTTTCAGGATAGGTGTGGATCTCGAATGTCGTGGTCACGTTCATCTATGAGCCAACTTATACTAGGGGTTCCGTAAATATGGTCGTTTGAAATTTAGTTTTCTTGATAATTTCAAAACTACAGATTCGATCGTGACGAAATTTTGTATACTAATGGACAATGATATATTCAAGCTACATTTCTCCAGATCACATGACCAGAACCATAGAAACCATAGAAAATCATATCTTTCGAACGGAAAGGCCTAGGGACTTGAAATTTTGAGAATAGGTGTGGATCTGAAATGTCGCGTTCACGTTTATCAATGAGCAGAATTATACTAGGGGTTCCGAAAATACGGTCCTTTTTGTTTCCTTGATAATTTCGAATAATGGAATCGATCGAGATGCAATTTTGTATTTAAATCGGAATGATAGATTGAAGCAATATTTTGTCCAGATCGCATGACCAGAACCATAGAAACCATAGAAAATTGTAACTTCTGAACGGAAAGGCCTAGGAACTTTCAGGGTGGGTTAGGATCGCGAATATCGCGGTCACGTCCATCAATGAGCAAAATTAGACTAGGGGTTCCGTAAATATGGCCGTTCAAAATATTTTTTCCTGATAGTTTTGAAACTACTGATTGAATTGGAATGAAATTTTGCACCTAGCTGAGAAATAATGTATTCAATGTACGTGCGAAATTTTGTCCAGATCGCATCACCAAGACCATAGATACCGTAGAAAGATCTAGCGAATTATCGAAAAAAAATTGGTCAGCTGAAGCTCTGCCATTAAGTCTGGAGTTTCGCCTAAGTTTCAGAATATTTTTGACAGCTGTCGAAAATTCCTCCAATGGATTTCTAAAACTGGAAAATGCGAATCTACCTACAAGGTGGATGTACGAGCGCTCAAAAGCTCCTGACGGTAGTGCTTTTCGTAATTTTTTATTATTTTTTTTCCATACATCATACTTCTACAGCACGGGGTTTCCTTGGGTTCAGAAAGAAATTAGGTCCTGTTAAAAGAGGTATTAATTTCTCGTGCAAATGTCTATCTATTCAACGCGAGCTCTCGTATAGTACTGCGATTTTACAAAAAATATAACTATATAGGTACACATAAAAAGCGAGATAATAGAAAAACCTAGAAGCTGAAGATACTACACGTAATTATATGACGATTGAGCCAAACTTGCCTCGCACAATTGTTAATTTACGAGATACATGTCTGTTTTACAAAAATTGAAAATTTACTGTAATTGAAATAATTTTTGGCACTATCAACATTCAAATTAACATCCGGCGGTTTTTCTAGGTGTGAAGTCGGAATATGTAACTTATTTTAATGTACCTAGCTCTTGGAGGGCAGGGCGTTAGGTATAGCCAATCACATAAACAAAACAGGTTGTATATTCTCATGTGTAAAAATGAAATTTATGGTGCCCCGTTTACATCATTATTACTATTAAATGAAAAGTTTCACGCCTATAAAAGGTTTGGGCTTGGGCCAACAAAATTAAATCAATGAATAAACTGGTGGAAATCCAGATTAAGAAGTGAATTTAATGAAACGTAGAAATTACGCAGAAATCTATATTTTTGAAGGAACTGATGGAAATAATAGTTGGCATTTCCCCGCCAGATGTTGCGTCTCTTCACATCTCTTTATATTGTATCGATGCGCGTCTTCTCGCTGGTAATATACGATCTGCTTGTCAAGTTGGCAATCATCGTCTGCAAGTTATACGGTACTGATGACTGCTAAAAAGCCAGAAACTGGTCTACCTGCTACTCTTGTCGGTCGATAATGACAAGTTCCATTCAGATTTCAGTCACTCCTTAATTTGGATTTTCACCAGTCCATTCATTGATTTGATTATTATTATTATTTGTTTGTTTATATCCACTTCTAGGTTTCTATGAGACCAATTATAAGCTCAGAGCTTGTGCGAGTAGTGCTCAGTGTAGACTTTGTCACTGTGTCCCTACATTCCTTTGTTAGAAGATGTATTCTTGCTCAATATCATGATTATTTACCGCTTTCAAGATATTTGCGACCAAAGTTCAACTGCATTCATTAGAATATTGCAATTTATGCATCTTGAGATAGTTGTCCGAGACGGCTTATGTCCATAATCATTTGTTAGGAGATATGGCAACAAAGTAATGATTTGACAGATATGAATAAAATATAGATTCAGTTCGATTATCTGAAATATTCAATGAAAAAAAGGCATCAAATCCATACTTATTATTTAGTTCATGGATTCATCGATTTATCAATATTTATGTTATCTCATATATTTGATTGAAGAATTAACTAATTGAAAATAAATCGTAGAAGTCCAAAAAATGATAATACTGATATAGAAAAAAAACCTTACTCCAAAGGATATAATTTTTTGTGTGCTTTATTTCTTTATATTAACTCCTATTATTTTGTTGCAGAAAATGAAAAGGCCCCCTGGAATATGGATATTACTCTCAGCAGGTGAGAAATGTTGGGAATTAATATGGTTTATTGTTCATCTTCTCCAATAATAATAACATTCGAATCGTTTGAATACAAAAAATCCCTCACCGATCTTAAAATTACCACAGTTTAAATTTCGGGAAGTGTAGCGTTTCTCGGAATCTATACGGCTTGTCAATCTGAAGAGGTACGACCCTTAATTTCAAGGCCCCCATGCAAAATCAGAAAAAAATGCAAAAAGAGGTAAACTTAGGTTCGTTAGAGGGGGACATTTTATAAGGTTGGTTAAAATCAATTTGTATCAACCCTTTGAACGTGATGACAGCAACCCCTTAAATCTCAAATGAGGGGGGGATTGAGTAACACCTTGAAAATGTGGTCCATTCTTTGCAAAATCTTTTATAGAAAAACATTTTTCATTATTTTCATGTTTCATTGGAACTCTTGCTATCGTGACTGTTCTACTCTTTTTTGACCGCTCGTACTACTTACACGAGGGCTATATCATTTCGTCACGATGTCTGTATTTTTCGAATTTTGAGCCGAAAATGGTCTAAATCGACTTTGTTCGACTCACTGATGAGGAATCCGTCGGAAAATTTGAGTCTGTCCGTCCGGCCGTCCGTAAGCACGATAACTCTCGAACGGAACAACCTAGAGACTTGAAATTTTCAGTGTGAGTTCAGTTCCCGAATGCCTCGGTTGAGTTCGTTAATGGGCCAAATTCCACCAGGGGTTCCGAAAATATGGCCGTTCAAAGTTTTGTTCCCCTGATTACTTGAAAACTACAAATTTGATTGAGATGAAATTTTGCACTCAAATGGAGAATGAGGTGTTCAAGCTACATGTTTGAATAGTTTGAATACATTATTCCTAAGCTAGGTGCAAAATTTCATCCCAATCCAATCAGTAGTTTCGAAATTATAAGAAAAAAAATATTTTGAACTGCCATATTTACGGAACCCCTAGTCTAATTTTGCACGTGATGAACGTGACCGCGCTATTCGAGATCCAAACCTATCCTGAAAATTTCAAGTCCCTAGGACTTTCCCCTTCGAAAGTTATAATTTTCTATCGTTTCTATGGTTTTGGCTATGCGATCTGGACAAAATTCTCCATCAGAGTGCAACATTTCATCTCGATCGCATCAGCAGTTTCGAAGTAATCAAGAGAACAAAATTTCGAAGGTCATATTAACGGAACCCCTGCTCGAATTTTGCCCAATAACAAACCCAACTGCGGCATTCGAGATTCGAACCTACCCTGAAAATTTCGAGTTTCCAGGTCGTTGCGTTCGAAAGTTATCGTGTATACGGCCGGCCGGACGAACATACTCAAATTTTTCGACGGATTCGTCATCAGTGAGTTGCACCTTGTCAATTGAGACTATTTTCGGCTCAAAATTCGAAAAATGCAGACATCGTGACGAAATGATATAGCCCTCGTGTAGAACGAGCGTTAAAAAAGAAAAATGTTATTAGTGCCCATAAGAACCAAGATCAATCGAAATTTATACAGATTATTCATTCAATTAATTAGGAACCCCAACAGAAACAAATTTACAAATATCAAATCAAGGAGTTGGCAAAATTGCAATACCAAAAATCAATCAACATTTAGACATATTTTGTCTGTACATGATGACGCTCACAATGTTCAGTGGAGAAAAGCAGATGAGATTCACAAAAATAAATAGCTCCCATGAAATCTTTCAGCTAAAATGAATTACTTGCAATTGGAAACACTGCTATTTCGTGTTATGCCACAACAAAATTTTGTCATTTTATGGGAAAATACCACAATCTTTTTGTTAGTTGTTTATTTTCCTTTGAAGCTTAGTAAACTGCATAAGTTCCACGAAAATATTTAGATAACTTTCTAATTTCACTCTCACTCTATTATTAGTACTGTTTTATTATTCTCCTACAAAGTCCGAAATTTTTGTATTACAACTAGGGGGATAAATTCAAACTTTCTGATTTATCATTTATGGCGCGAATAAATGGCAGACTCTTGACTCAAAGGAAAAATATAAAGATAATGCTCTCAGATGGTCAGAAGAGAATAGACGTCATAAATGTGATGTTCTCAAATTGCGCATATACCATATGTTGCTGAGATAACTGGGTGAAGGTTACTGATAGGATTCCATAGAAGTAATAAAAAAGTTCGTCTCCAAGACACAGATATCTATTTGCAGATTGGAGATGATGCTTGGAAATTAAAAAGGTTCTTAGAATTCTTCTAATGGAGGCTTGGAAGGCCACATTATCTAATAGATGTCTAGATATTAGAGATTGTGAATGCGGAGTGTGAATTCAACGCCTGGAGGCGTTGAAGTTGACATTAAAAATTATTAGCGGATGAATTTGTCACCTTCATCATAGAAAAGATAATTTGTGTCATAATGCAGCTTCAACTCTTCAGTTCATGGCTGGAAAAAATATAGAAGTCGAAGAAGACACCGTATCGACCTAATTTAGCAATGTGCAACTTTTAGCTATCTTAGGAATTTGCAGTTTCGAAGCTGTACAACCTACAATTCACCTCCTATGATGAATAAAATAGCCAAAATCTAGTTTGATGGCCTGTTTCATTCGGGGAAGTTTAAACTAACTTGGTAGATTGAGGGATTCCTATGAATTTGGTAGAATGAAAATTTTTTTTTCAATCAAGTTATTCGAAGTAACTTCTTGATATATATTGTGTTATTTTGTTCTGTCGAAATAAGTTAAAAACAAATATTGAATAAAATCTAATTTTTCAGGTGTACTTTGGCTTAGTCTTCAAGATGTATATGGAATTAGAGCAACATCACTTATATTTGGAAAAACCACGACAACGACGACGACACCAGGTCCAGTTCCGAATGTAACAGATAGCATCGACGCTGAGGTAATATTCAATTCAAAATATGTCTGTGTAAAATTGTTTAATCTGTCTAAATGTGCAAAAATCAACCGTTTTCATGTATAATTGAGGTTTATGAATACAAATGTCCAATAATTATCAAAAAATATTTCGGCAGAATTCCGTAATACTTATCAATATTTCAACCTGAAAAATGTGAAAAATAGGATTTTTTTAAAATTCTTCAATTTCAACCCTGTAGCCCTGAATGAAAGCAGCTTATGAAAAATGCATTAATTCTTTCAGTAGAATCTAATACTCTTTTAGTTTGAATCAGTAATCGGGATTCACTCCACTATTCGTAAGTTTATGGTCATAAAATCTCATCTTGAAAATATGTCTATGTTGAATTTCAAGAACCTCAGGGCTTTATAAGGAATATTCCAGAATGGGTTATATGACCTAGAAATACCCCTAGAAAATATAGTTGAATGGTTCGAAACCCCCTACAGGCCTAGACACTATCTGATCTGGTCGAACCGACAGAACCCCTGACTGATTAGGTTGACCTCACTGATGAAGAATTCGTGGTCAAATTCAATTCTATACGTCCGTTCGGACTGCCCTAAACACGACAAATTTCGAAATGAAAGGCAAATTTTCAGAGTGCGGATCCGTAGATGTAGCAGTCGGATTTTTTTCTTGAATAATTCGAAATATACAGATCCGCCCGCATCTAAACTCTGTAGTTAGTTGTATGTGGAACTTTGATACTTCGGTATTTCCGAAACTTGAAACAAGCGCTCAAAAGTTTTTCAAGCTTTTTTTGTACTGCAAAACAATTTGCTCTTTGGGGGGTTTCCACCAAAAGCCTCGGTAGTTAACTTAAGTCCATTCGGATCCTATCGTGAGCATTTCTCAGAAATATAGAGTCAAAACTTGTGCTTCTTTTGACTCAGTTTTGCAAAAGTAATTATAGGAATTTTTTTCAACTTTCCTTGGATTGACGGTGTTCGACGAGTCTTCAACCCTTTGTTTTTCCCTTGGCTGCTTTTCTGGTAGTTCTTGACTTTTAACCCATCTTTAACCAGTTTTTTCTGGCACACTCAGTATATTTGCAAGATTACGTCAGTCACTATTGGCATTATAACCATAATGCACAAATCTGCCCCTTCGAAACTGCAGCAGCATCCTTCTTTCTTTATATAAGGCGATAAGGCCTTTCAACGGAGAGTGCTTATTTGATATTGATTATTGTCAATTCGAAATGGATTTATGCCAATATGAATTGTTCAATTGCCAATTTGATTTCGACTCACATAATTTTGATTCTAATTGACTCCAATTTGAACCTAAAAAGGTATGAACCTAAGTCATTTTATTATATTGAATATCGCCAAAATGAAGTAAATTCCCCATCAAGTGACATTATTGCTCGAGCAATTATTATAAAGTGGTTACCTTCACTTTCCAACTCGATGACGTTTAGAAGTCGACCGTGAAATGAAACCATAAAAAATACCTGTATAACATTAAACAAACCATTCCAATCATTTTAATGAACCTGCCGACTGCGATAATCGCTCCAAAGATGATACGAATCCTCTCAAAAGATGCTATGCATCATAAAAGGCTTGGTACTGTATATCGAAAAATGCCGGTATGTGAATTTTTGAAACATCATCTCGAAAAATTATTTCTCAATTTCAAATTGAAAGGAAAGTTCTTGTGTTGGAATGTCGTTCGACATACTCCATATTTGTTCTTTATAACTATCAACCTCCCATTATTACCAGAAGAAAAACCTTTTCGATGTGGATTTTTGCCATTTAAGTTGGAATTATACACTCATATACAGGGTCTTTATAAATGATTGTAACATCACAGTCGGCTTTGGATTATTGTTTGTCGCCTATCATAGAATTTCGAAACTGACAGCCATTATTTTTTTAATGTCAATTCTTACTCAAATTATTTTGTTTCCAAAACCGTTAATATTATTGAAATCTGCAATGACTTGTGATTTAAAACAAAACACATTCATTGTGAATATTGTGAAGTCCTATTATCGTAACGGTACATTTACCAATGGTAAATGGATTTATTCTATGAAGGAGTGTAAAAATGAATATCTGGCGAAATATCCGGAATATGTTCAGATTCAAGAATCCTCTCTGAAGGCCCACATCAGAGCTGTTATAAACACTTTCATTCAAACTAGGAACGGGGAAACTTTCATTCAAAAGGAGAATCAACTGAAAGACCCTCGGGAAGGCCTCAAGTTTCTGAAGGTGTTGTTGAATATCTTAGAATACGAGTTAAACAAAATCCTCAAATGTCTTAAAAGAACATATTCTCTGCATTGTACTGTTTCCATACTTATTTGCAACAAAGTGTTGAAAAAAATACAACCTTACAAAATCACTATTGTACAGCAACTACTGCCTTTGGTTGCTGCGTAATCTCAACGGGGACAGATTGTTGGACCTAACTTTTTTTAGTGGTTCCATTTGTCAGGGTATGTGAATCCCCAACACTACATATTTTGGAGATCTGAGAATCCCCACAATTTCATTGAGGCTCCACTAAATTCACAAAAAATTGGTGTGTGGTTAGAAGTCGTCGATTGTATGGACCAGTTTTCTTTCAAAAGACCATCAATGGTAAAAGGTACAGAAAAATACTGCTGGAACCATTTATAAATCAACAGCCCACACTTCTCGTGTAAATAAAAGCTATTTGCAGGAATTTTATGCGGAGTACGCCCTTTTTCCGAACACAGTCTCCAGACTTTCTTGAATGCCTGAAAGATGAGGTTTCAAAAAAGTCCTATGATGATCTTGAGGAGCTGCAAGCGTCAATAACAATTCGCTGCCAAAATATTGGCCCAGAAATGTTGAAAAACATATTTGACAAAAAACGGAGAAGAATTAATGAATGCCTAGAGAATAACATGGGATATTTTGAACATTATGAGTATGAATTTATAAAACCATTCCATATTTATTCAATGAATTCTGTTGAGTTGTCGTTTTGTTTTATTTCCTTCTTTCGAACTTTCAAATTCTCTAATTTTTTTTTTGTGAATGGACTTATTATTAATAATTAGTATGTCTTATGATACGGAACAAAGAAATAAAACTGTCTGACCGCTTTGAATCGCATTGAAGTTGTTGTTAATTAGGTGGCATCAATTTTTCCGTGTGGTGCTGAATTCCTATTTGTATTGAGATATTGTACGACTCTTTTAAAAATTATAAAATCTTAATGCTGACTATTAATTTATTCAATTCAAATCATTCATTTCAGTTGGAAACATATTAGAATACGGCTCTGCCATACAAGTTTAGTTTGCTGGTTATCGCCTGATTTTAATCTCAACTCATCTAAGTTTTCAAGATAATCATTTTTCATTCGTTGGGAGTGAAGTTTCAAGAAGTGCTCAATTTGTGGTCTAAGACAGGGGAAAGTGAAAAAGGGTTGACATGTTGCATACAGTTAACAACATAATAATAATATCCCTCAATTTCTAGATAGGACTTAAAAAACGCTTCCATTCAAGCACAACGGGGTAGACTATGAAGAAACGTCATTCATTATTGCTGGTGTAAATGAACAATGGGGTGTGGTTATGTTTGTCACGTGCGCAGAAAATAAATTCTTTGGCTGGAATTTCAAGTGTGAACAGGTTGCCTATAAAGCGGCAAAATAGAAATATATCCAAGCCCACTGCGAGGTTACCATAATTTATAAAGACATGCCATAAGTTGGTACTTTGAAATTCTATTTCTGATGAACGAGACGAAAAAAATATGCGTTTTTTGTCAAATTTGAAATGCGATGCAAAAAAGTTAAGAACGAAGAAATTATAATCCAGGTGAAGAGGAGCTCCGCTATTTTCGAAATGGATATTTTATATTTTTAAAACCATTGAAGTTGACTATCCGCACTGTTATGCTTATGGTATGTTATTCCACTGAATAAATGCTTACCTACAGCCTAGTCAGTTCATTTAATTTTCTATGCCCTTTATGCTTGTTATGTTATGGAATTACACCCGAGAATGATCCCACAAAAGGTTTGAGCCTTGGGGCTATAGTTTAACAGATTCACGTTGTTAAGGACTGGTGGTCTGGTGGTCTTTCCGAATGCATCAGTTATCAGGCAGAGACTAGGCAAATTTGAAAAAATACGTTGGAAATATCCTTCAAATTTTACTCAGTAAGGTTCATTCTTATATGAAATGAATGCATCATTTTTCTTTCTTACTGCTCGGAACGTAATTGGCCATTTCGTTGAATTCTCTGCACAGTATTCGACGTATTGAAACCGAAAGCAATTGTTCGTAGAATAATAATGCTCAATTGAATAACCATAAACACCTAACACACTACCCAAGTGTACGTAAAACGTCGATATGAATTACAAAAGAATTTCTACAATACATGCTCTAAATATTTTGCACTTTCTACTACCGCTAGTTCCGCCGATCTTGGAGAATAACTGAATCAACAAGTAGGTATTGACTATTGGTTCAGTTTATAGATGAGAAAATTAATGGTTGATAATCTGAGTCACCCAGCTTCTCTAGAATATGCTATACCGATTCTTTTTTCAAGCTTCGCATCGCAGATTAATAAGAATTTTTACTGACTTTCGCGCCCTCACGTCACTACAACCAAAACACGTGACTTTATGTGTGTGGTTATGATTGCATTTGGATAAAATGTTATCAAAAATTCAGTAGCGTGCAGATTCAATGAGGTTTGTCTTCAATGAGGGTCATTGATCCTTTCATAAAAGAAGGAAATAATAAAAAAAAAATTAATGTTCTGACCTGTATTACTGTTTCACCATTCACTGTTTACTAAAAAATTAACAGCACTATGCCACAGGTGGAGTAAGGACATAGTAACTAAGCATACAACTCAGATCTCAACCTTATCCATTAACTCGCACAAGCTCTTCAATGAGCTTCTGAGGCTTCTCATAGGGACCTTGTATAAAAATTTCGAACAATGAACACCACCATTTCAAATCGATAATATCAACTGTTTTCTTTCAAACAATTAAGGACTGCATTGTTTCAGGTAGTTACGGAATCCAGCACAGAATCGAACGGTAAGAATTCCTCCAAGCCCGCACTTACTGGAAATCCACAGCTTGATTATATCCACGACCCCAACCTGCCAAAGGAGCTCAACGGCTACAACCTTTCAGAATACCCCTTCTACGAAAGGGTGCCAGATCCCGATGAAATTGATTTCAAGTGCGATGGACTCCACGATGGCTTTTATGCTAGTATAACATTCAAATGTCAGGTAAGAATCTAAGATGTGTATTAGTAATTCGAAGACTTCTCAAATAAGTCCTTCAGTGTCAAAGTATCAGGATGTACCAACCTACTAGCAACATGCTATGCAGATCATTCTGGATCTGCCTCCTCTAGGTCTAAGGCAAGAATGTAAAGGAGGCAAGATCTAAAAATAGGTGATTACACAGGGTATCTTCGCATTCTGATGGAATGTAAGGGTCTCATGGATGTGGTCAAAGACTCTGAGACACTAGTTTCTGAAAAACCATACTGTGATATTTCCGAGTTTCGAAAAGTAGATTAAGGAGAAAGTGATTTTTCTGTCTGAGGTCTTCTATACCGATGGTCTGGGAATGCACGAGGTCACTCAGACAGACCCACTGAACAAAGAAGGTGAGCAAGTCCCTTCATGGGACTGGAGCCATTTTGCGGCTTTCCAGCTAGCAAAGCAGTTGAGGACTGCGAAAGAAAGGGGAAGCTTGTGTTGTGGCAGATGTGCAGTGGACAAATACATGCCAAGTGATTTCTCTTCCACTTGACGAGCTGGAGTAAAAAAGGTTTTCTCACTCTATAAAATAGACCTGGAGGTAATTGACGGTTGGAATACACTCCTGTAAATTATCATCCGAAGAATATAGGAAAGGTACTGTTGCTTTTGTCAAGAAGCCACCAAAATAGCTGAGCGATTGCTCTGTGAGTTTAGGCTGTCAATAAAAAAATGCCACAACATCTTGGCTCGTGGTTGAAACCAGAACAAGTAATGTAGGTAGTGAAGTTAATTGAGACTTCACTAACCGACTGGTAATATATCTGTGAAATGGGAAACAATAACTTTCGTAAATTTATTTGACGAGTCAATCGATACTGATTGGATTGGATTGTATGATTGATTGTATTGACAGAAGGTGATGGGCATTTTCCATTATCTAGTAGATTGTTTCATTTAGGAGTTTTGGCAAGCATTCGTCTACCGGCATCGAAGCGTTCGCGCTGAGAAGGACTGTTTGTTGCTTAACTCATTTGGTCTGGATTTCCATGTAACAATCTTCTTGAGGTCAGTTCTTATATAATATAATATCTAGAGGTCCTTCCTTTCTCACGATGACCTGCTTATGAGAAAGTGAGTTATAGCTATGTAATCTGATTTCTCGATTTTCCTTAGTGTGTTTCTTTCTTCTTTTGATATCAAAGATTGTATGACTATGATGCAAATAGGGCTTGAAACACAAATCAATAGGTCTGAACTTTTTCATTCTTCACTAATATCCATTTATATTTCTTTTCAATCAAATAACAAACACATATTGAATTACTGGAAGTATGTCGGTGAATTGATCATTGAAGCCATTTCTTCAAAATAGTATGTCCAAGTTGGTGGAATTCAACCCAATGTAGTGGAAATCATATTAGTTATTCTATTGTAAGTTTTATTATGGATTTCCATCAAGTATCGGCTAATTATATTAGAATAGTATGTCCAAGAGATGAAAAGGCAAGCTGAGTTATTTCTTCCAAATTATGTCTTGAACTATCGGGTGATGTAACACTTTTTGACATTTGAAAATCAGAAAAGGAGTGCGACGAAAAAATTGAATTAATTTTTGAATAAATATGTTAATTATTATTAGGCCATCCATACGTGATCAGTGGATCTGTGTATAAACTCTCATGGAAAACAGCCCATATTCAGATCAAAGATGAAGTTAGGTCAGCCTTCTGCCGTATCTTAGAGCATTAGTAGCAGTTTCTCCCAAACTAACCACGAACAAAAGAGAGTAGGAGTTTTATTCGGTAGATAGTCAACTCTTTTATATTTCAACCTTCTTCTGGATAAATGCTATGCAGCATTCCTTTCAAATGTCAAGTAAGAGGTTTCATAGTCGTAGGAACTACTCTACCCACTGGATTAGCATATGAAAGGAGAAATAAACAATGTTGTAAAAATACGTAATGAAAATCCAATAATCAGGAATTGTCCGAAGTGTCCTGTGGCCAGACACTCTCAGATGAAAATGGGGTATACATTTTTGAAAAACTGCTTTACTTTCCATATAAACTTGCCGACATAATATAATGGAACAACTCAACATCGCAACCAAAAAAATTGACAAAAAGATGCCATTCTTGAAGTACCTGGTGTACTTTTCCAAAGTAATGGCGTACTTCAATAATAAATAATTATCGCTTGAGATTTTCTCGTGATCTAAATTTTATTGGGCTGATCATCATCTGCACTCTAATCTAAATCAATAATTTCTTTTTCTTGGCAGTTATAAATAAACTTCAGAATCTGATGATGAAATTTCTGAAACTGTTGAAGGCTTTGTATTTTCTTCGGTTAAAATCCAGACACCTATTTTCTCCATGTCTTTCTTCACATTGATCTATTCGCCTGTCTTCAATTCTTTGTTTCTCAGAAATACCTTAATTTTCCCTTTTTTGGTTTTTGGGACAAGCCTTCGAGTTTACATCTGATGGCTCGATAACAGACAACAGTCCAAACCTGCCTCACATAATTCGTCCGAACGTGTCCCAGCTGTGGAGTCTCAAATATTGAACAATCTTTATACTCCTCAAGTGAGATTAATGAAAATATCTGTTCTTTCTGATAGACTCATCATTTCTTTCCTGAATTCCACTCCTTGCGGTGCAAGACCTTACTTTAAGCTTATATCGCCAATCCTTCAATTGGTCAATCTGTTCTTCAATTGCCTGGCGGTGTATTTGAGATTTCCGAAGTGCCCCATGTCCAAACCTGCCCCCTTCCCCTATATAGAAATTCAGGCATTGAATCAAAAACCTCCATGAATACACTTCAAAAGCTATCAACCCCTTGGAATGAATTGTTTCAATCCTTCGACAATTCTGGAATCAAATACTGACCGTGTTAACCTTGGTAATTTCAGAAAATTTGGAATCTTTGTTCCTACATTATCTAGCATAACCCAGAATCCTACAGATACATTATTCTGTCTAGGTGGACCAGAATTCTGGTTCATTTCCCCAAATCTTCTTAAAATTTTGGTGGTACTTTTGATTATTTACACTTTCTCTATTAGAGTATAGTAAGGTATTAAACAATGTGAGTATCATTTCGCTCAATTTCAGCATCACTAATACACAATAAATTTCGAGGCACCAGACGTGTCGATAGAGTTCTACAGAAGCCAAATATCTTCGTCATATCTTCTAGTGTTAATTTTTGAGCGCTCATACTACTTAGACGAGGGCTAAATCATTTCGTCACGATGTCTGTATTTTTCGAATTTTGAGACGAAAATGGTCTCAAACGACCATGTTCGACTCACTGATGACGAATCCGTCAAAAAATTCTAGTCTGTCCGTCCGTCCGGACGTATACACGATAACTCTGGAACGGAATGTCCTAGGAACTTGAAATTTTTATGGTAGGTTCGAATCTCAAATGCCGCGGTTAAGTTCGTTATTGGGCAGAAGTCGCCCAGGGATTCCGTAAATATGGCCGCTCAAAATTTTGTTTTTCTGATAACTTCGAAACTACTGATTCGATCGAAGTGAAATTTTGCACTTAGATGGAGAATTACGTGTTCAAGCTACATGCAAAATTTTGCCCAGCTCGCATGACCAGAATCGAAAAAACCAAAGAACATTATAACTTTGTAATGGAAAGGCCTAGGGACTTGAAATTTTCAGAATAGGTGTGGATCTCAAATGTTGCGGTAACGTTCATCAATGAGCAAAATTAGACCAGGGGTTCCGTAAATATGGCCGTTTGAAATTCAGTTCACTTGATAATTTCAGAACTATAGATTTGATCGTTGATCTTGAGGTTTTTTCGAAGGAAAGCCTGGCCTTCGTTGGCCTTTAAGAGCTTCTGCACGAATAATTATATTGATGCCAATCGATGTAATCCTACATTCGTTGCAGGTAGGAAAAAACAGGTATCTCAGAACACTCAACGTTATACCAGTTGTGAATTTTTTCCTCACGCTACTTTATCAGAAGGAACGACCTTGCTCGAAAAGTTGTTCTGGTTCGTGGTTTTTATTTAAGCACTTTCACTTTCCCCTCAATCAAACAATATTCCGGTCTCGTGCCTGCGGATTCCAATCGAAATGCGAATTAGCGAAATATACTAACAAACACAAATATTGCATATTTTAGATTTGGTTTTCTCTTGCTTCCTTTGATATTTCTTTTTTCGTCCTTAAGGTTTCGTACGCGAGACCATATTGTTGTATCAACTCAAAGAAATGTTAATTCGATATTTTCTTGTGAAATATCGTTGAAAGAAACTCAGCTACAAAATTAAAAATTCGTTGAGCCAACAAAGACATGAGGATTTTAAGGCATATTCTGTTACCAGATCTGTCTAATAACATAACATAACATACATGTTGTTGTTGGCGAACCGAAGAAAAAGTCGAAAGTTAGATGATATTTATGGTCAAGGTCATACTTCTTTAAAAAGACTTGGATTTTACTGGAAATCAATGATTGAAAATGTCACTTTGCCTGTATTTTAATGCAGTTAACAAAAATATGACAGAATGCATAATACAGTGATATTTTCAGAAGAAGCAGAGCAATCGTGCAGGACATCGCATTTGCTATTCAAAAATGAAAAACAATTTTTATTCTTCGCTATGATTTAATTTTACATCAATCGTTTCGTCATCAGGATTTCGGCTGTAGGCTATACTCACCCGATGAAGACATTTCTGGCCATTCCTCTCCTTCATAAATACCTACTTTATTTTCATTGCATAAAGAATAACAAGGGCATTGCAATTAACTGCCGCCCAGGGCAGCAGCCGTGAAAACACATTCAATATACCCCAAAATGGGATTCTTATTTCGAACAACTCACCAATTTCCAAACTGAACTATGATTGACCCAATCAAATTTACCGAAAAAGTCCCAGAAAAATTCTTATAACGGGTCAATGTCCTCGAAAATTACAAAAAACCGCAATTCCCACATTTCCGTTCCAATGGGAGCATATAAAAATATTACTCGGTATTTTTGTGGACATAGTCTTCGGAATCTCACACTTGGATTCAAAGCTCTATTTCCTCACGTTCACACTACTATGCTGTCTTCAAAGAACGCTGTCATTTTGTCTTAAATGCTCTTTTATGCGGTAGTTCACTATTCCTTTTTATGAGTTTGTAGTTAATAAAATTATCCCTCACTAGATTCATAGTTTGCATTCTCCTAGCATGTCCATGTCAGCATGTCAAAGAAGATCTGTAATGCTGTATATAATCGCTGATAAGACCTAATTTTATTATTATGATATGAAAATACAACGTCTTTTTTTCCAGGTTTACCACCACTGCCTTTTTGGAACTAGGTACGACTTCCTCTGTGCAAACTATACTGCTTTCGATCAAAAGACTTTCATCTGCCAGTTTGTTTCTGATGTAGATTGCGTGGGATCCAAAAAATTTTGGCACAGGTAAACGTAAAATTCCTCACTATCATGAAATTAAAATATGTATACTCGAATATCATGATATTAACTGAAATTTATCCCTACAGAAATGATGCCCTCTATCAAGCAGCATCCACAACAACGTTGAAGCCTACAAACATATACACAACCGCCCCTCCAGCAGCTTCCCAACAAGGAGGAGGAGGGAATCCAAGGGCTGGGGGTAAAAGACGGAGACCCCTCCTCAGAAGGCCTCAATATGATTATTACGATGATTACGCAGATTATGAAGAAGACTATTACGAAGATAGACCAAGATCCAATAGGAGACGTCGACCACGTCCAAGACCTAGACCGGTATATGAGGACGAATACGACGAAGAATATATGGACGAAGAGTATGAGAGAAGGAATAGAAGACCATATAATAGACGAGGATCATCTGGAAGAAGAAACAAGAACAGGAACAAAAATAGGGATTCTGATGAAGATTATACAGAGAAACCAAAGGACAGGAAAAAAAGTGCTGATGAAGATAATGACAACAGACAAAATGAAAGGAGAAAACCTAGCAGAGAAGTTGATAATGAGGATGATAGATCCAATGTAAAGAGAAAACCCCAACGTTATGATAACGAAGATGCAAGACCTAGAAAACATTCCGATGATGATGAATTCGAAGACGATAGGACTAATGAAAAACGAAAACCGATTCGTGAGGACAACTTGGAAGACGATTACGATTCAAGGCGTCCGTCTAAAAAAACAAAGAGACCTCCAGTAGATGACGACTACGAAGATGTTCCAAGGAACAGAGAAAATAGACCTAGAAAAGGAACGGAAGATGAAAGTGAAAAAAATAATCAAGGAAGTAAACCATTAATAGTTCCCACTACTGGTACAATCTACGATAAACCTAGGGTAGCTCCTAGAATTAAACCTCCTGTACCGAAAAATGAAGCAAACAAATACGCTTACAAGCCCATCAAAGCAACTACTCCATCATACGACGAGGAATACTACGACGATTATGAAGAAGAGCTGCCTACTAAACCCACAAGAAGTAGAAAACCGCAGCCAGATCCAATAACACCGAAATCGAGCGAAATAAAGGAGAGAAAAAGTTTTTTTACTTCCAGGAACAGAATGAAGGTAACCGTAGAAGAAGAATCTTCAACAAATAGAGTAAGGGCTAAACCAGATGAATCTAGTAGTAGAATCAGAACAACTCTTGATGAAGAAGACGATGCACTTACACTTCCTCCGAAAAGAGGCAACAGAGGAAAAGACAGATATCGTAGTACATCAAATACAAAATCTACAGAATCAATTCCTGAAGATGAAGACAAGAAATTCAATGAGGAAGATGCAAAGACAGTAAAAATTGAACAACAGAACAGAAATACCCCCAAGAGTAAACAGTATCCAGATCCAGAATATTATGATAGTGAATATGAGTCCGAGAAGACTAAAGCAGACATAGTAAGCACAAGTGAAAGTCCTAGAAAAAGATGGAGACCTTCAGAATCAAGCACAAGTACAACTCCCAAAACCATTTCGAGAAAACCCACAGCATCATCAACAGAGTTTCGTAAGGAAAGGCCTGATCAAATTGTGAGAATTGTCAAAAGACCTTTTTTACCAAGTAGAGGGGGCAATCCTTATGTGGCACGAGGACTTCAGCCCGTAGGTTTCAAGGCAGCTAGGCAAGAAATCGACGAATCGCGAAAAAAAGAAAACATCGACGAAAAGTCAAAAGTATTCTACGCAGATGAACAGTTACAACAAATAAATACGAAACCAAGGTATAACCCAGGAAGTGAACCATCAGGATTCGAAATCGGAGAAAATTCAAAACCAAATATCGAATCGAGTATTAGGGGAGATCCTATAAGAAATTCTGTTAAGTCCAAATTCAGCGAACCGATTTCTGAGGATGATGACGATTTCAAACCGATAAAAAGACCATCGAGGCCTTCTCATGATGGAAATACTTATGGGGGGCCTAGAACTACGCAAAAACCCAAAGTTCCTGACAGAAACCCTCTGGATATCAACGAACAAGAATATGACGTCACACTGAACGACGCTTTGAATCCGACTCTACCAAATTTGCCTTTGAAAACGAATTTTCCAACAGGATTCAGTCCAGCAAATGATTATACCTTCAGTGCGTTCCAACGTCCAAGATATGTTATAGAGCCCATACTGAGCTCGGCCAATGCCGATTACGTATATCAACCTAAGCAGGCTGATATTGAACAACAATTCGAGACAGTTCCTCAATCATATAGTTCTAGAGGAGAATTTTTACCAAACCCAAATTATTACCCCCGTATAGTAGGAGCCAATACGAGGCGAGGAGTTGTGCAAACTCAGTCACAACCTTATTACTGAAGCCATATCAGAACAACTTTAAGGTTATCAAAGTCAAAATCGAAATTTTATGGTTGTGCTGTATTGATATTAAACTAAGTAACTTAATTAGTGACGTTAAATATTTGTACACATTAAAAGAATATTAGTATAAGATCAAATGATAAGATAAGAATGTAAAAATTGATTAAAAGAATTGAAAATTTGGTAATAATATTCTCCTTTTCTTGAGGAAATTTGTAGCCATTTCAGAATTAGGTTTGAGGCACGTGGGTGTGCAAGGTTAGAGGAGCACAGCTATGCTCTGGGGCTCATGTGAATGCATCATATATAATATTTCCTACACTAGTATTCATCAATTGGCTATTTATTGTACAAGGAATACAAATAGGATATGCCCAAGAATAGTATTCACAGATTAATTAATAAGCAAAATAACTAGTGACGAAATGAACTAATTTGTGATACAAAATAACAAACAAAAAAAAAGAAAAAACAAATAAGAAAGAGAAAAGAGAAAACCACACTTAAAGACTACAGTAAAATACGTATAATATCATACACAGGGCGTTTTGAAAGGTGATTAACAGAAGTAATAACTCATTGAAATCAACTATTTCTCCAAATACCGCCTAATATAAAACTTGAAAGTTGACGAAAATATCATCTTATGAAGTCGAATTTAATTCAATTAAATTAGAAGACCGGATCTGATTCCGCGCAAGAGGTAGTATTGCCAAACGAAACTCCCGCTTCCAAAACGTTAACAACCAGCAGTAGATTCATTACGTACGGACTTTTTTTGACTTGAATTTGTTGAAAGATAAATAATAATATTGTACATAGTATCTTGTTCATATGATTTTCTTTTATGGAAAAATGGCACCGAAATGAGCCAATTGTTCACTGAAAGATATCCGTTGAGAATTTTTCATTTGGCCTACGTATCTAAATCCCTGCGATCAGAATAAAAAATTACGAAAAGCACTGCCGTGAAGGCAGGAACTTTTGAGCGCTCGAACATGCACCTTGTAGGTAGATTCGCATTTTCCAGTTTTAGAAATCAATAGAAGGAATTCTAGACAGCTGTCAAAAAAATTCTGAAAATAGGTGAAACTCCAGACTTCATGCCAGTGCTTCAGCTGACCCATTTTTTTTCGATAATTTGCTAGAATTTTCTACGGTATCTATGGTCTTGGTGATGCGATCTGGACCAAATTTCGCATGTAGCTCGAATACATTATTCCTCAGGTAGGTGCAAAATTTCATTCCAATCAAATCAGTAGTTTCGAAATTATCAGGAACAGAATATTTTGAACGGCCATATTTACGGAACTCCTAGTCTAATTTTGCTCATTGATGAACGTGACCGCGATAGTCGCGATCAAAACCCACCCTGAAAATTTACAAACGAATTACCTTCAAAACAAGGTGTCACTCAACCTCCATTCATCCAAACCCACCCTGAAAATTTCAAGTTCCTAGGCCTTTCCGTTCAAAAGTTACAATTTTCTATGGTTTCTATGGTTCTGGTCATGCGATCTGGACAAAATTGCTTTAATATATCATTCTCGATTAAAATACAAAATTTCATCTCGATCGAATACGTAGTTTCGAAATTATCGAGAAAACAAAATTTCAAACGTCCGTATTTACGGATCCCCTCGTATAATTCTGCTCATTAATAAACATAAACGCGACATTTCAGATCCACACATATTCTGAAAATTTCAAGTCCCTAGGCCTTTCCGTTCGAAAGTTATGATTTTCTATGGTTTCTATGGTTCTGGTCCTGTGATCTAAAGGAATGTAGCTTGAATATATATTTCTCCATTAGTATACAAAATTTCGTCATGATTGAATCTGTAGTTTTGAAATTATCAAGAAAACTACATTTCAAACGACCATATTTACGGAACCCCTAGTATAATTTTGCTCATAGAACGTGATCACGACATTCGAGATCCACACCTATCCTGAAAATTTCCTAGACGTTTCCGTTCAAAAGTTACAATTTTCTATAGTTTCTATGGTTCTGGTCATGCGATCTGGACCAAATTCCACATGTAGCTTGAACACCTCATGCTCCATTTGAGTGCAAAATTTCATCTCGATCAAATATGTAGTTTTCAAGTAATCAGGGGAACAAAACTTTGAACGGCCATATTCACGGAACCCCTGGTGGAATTTGGCCCATTAACGAACTTAACCGAGGCATTCGGGAACTGAACCCACACTGAAAATTTCAAGTCTCTAGGTTGTCCCGTTCGAGAGTTATCGTGCTTACGGACGGCCGGACAGACGGATAGACTCGAATTTTCTGACGGATTCGTCATCGGCGAGTCGATTGAGAATATTTTCGGCTCAAAATTCGCAAAATACAGACATCGTGACGAAATGATATAGCCCTCGTGTAAGTAATACGAGCGCTCAATAAGCAAAGTGAAGTCCGGTATTTGAGAGAATCACAGTGTTTCCCAAGAAATATTGAAACAATTCTGAAAATTAAAGGTAAATAAATAAATTGAAATTAATCTATGAAAGTAAGAGCCCATAAATATCGATTGGGACGAAGCAAAAAGAATTGTTGGTGGAGTTTATCTCTGGCAGAAGAGAAAATTACAAACGAAAATTGAGTCGTGGTGTACACCAGAGAAAAAATAATTCAAAATTGGGTAGGGTAGACTAAAATTTTGAATAGTGTTTTTTCGACTTGATGGTCAGAAACTTTTTTTTTTATATCCCGACTCTTATTGGTCTCTATGAGACCCCTCAAAAGCTCAGATCATGTATGCGAGTTAGGAGGCCCGGTTTTGTTCTGTGTAGGCTTTGTTACTGTGTCCTTACGCCACCTGAGGCACAGCACTGTTAAAAGTTTACCCAACAGTGAATGGTGGAACCGTGCTCCAGGTCAGAAAATTTCTTTCCTGACCGGAGGATTCAAATCCGGGACCGATCTCGAGCCGACCGCGCTAACCACTTCACCACGACCCCGTAACCCCGAAAAGATCGAAAGGATCTGTCCTTTGAAGTACTTCCCGCCTTGCGTTATATGTTATAAAACTCAGCATCTTGATAATCTTCCATAATTTCTTCCCACCATAAAAATCTTTGGAGATTGTTATTCATTATAATATCCATTGATTATATTGTTCAATAAAAACACGAAACACGGAAAAAAATCAAGGTTATGCCCTAAAATGTAGCAATAATAAGCTTCCCTATGTCATCCCCAGATGATCTCCCGATATTGGTCAGTAGAAGCATTATAGAGCTATCCTTCTATAGGCAATCCTTCTATATACCTCCTATTACCGTCCGATGAATAAAATTCAAGAATACCAACAAAGAGTAACAAAAAGTTGTCTAATCTTTGATACCAATTTTCGATTCTCAGCAGAACAACCCCCTTTCTCTCGCTTGTTCTACTCCCTACTTTTCAAGAATAGGCCCACTGGTGTTTTTAAGTTAGCAATATTGAATATTTTACTCTGAGCTTTTCTAAATCAGTAGGCCCTACCTAAAATGCCGATAGGAGTTGAAGTCAGTGTCAGTGACAGTTCTTAGAAAAAAAAAAAAAATTATTGATGCTTCAGTGAAACGAAGTTAGCCACAACTCTCTATTTCCTGTCCTTCCGCAGTGCAATATCTTTTTAATATCTCTCACATGCGCCATTGTAACCAAAAATTATTATAAAATTTTTCAAGGGCTCCTTTCCTGATAAGCATTGAGGAACACGGCATATTTTTCGTGATCTTATTACAATTATAACATCCTCTTACAATCCGCACCCGCTGCATTTCCAGTGGTTCACCTCTCGAGTATTTCAAACTATCAAAAGTAGATGTCGCCCACTCCGTGATTTTTCCCTGTAAATTGCTACACCAGATTTTAAATAGAATTGGCTGTAAATCGACATACGAATGACCCAGAAAATGAATGTAAAGAAAAGAATAATACAACATACACATAGACCAAACAGATATTGAGTCTACGATTGCGCCTGAGTTCATAGACAAATAATACATTCCTTTATCTATGGTCTGGGTTTGGTTAAGTTTGTTCATTGAAAGCACATAAATAATTTACTCTACAGGATTTTGTATTTACTGTCTTCATTATGGATTTTGCTAAGAGACAAATGGAAAAATATGGTTGGAAAGAAGGTAAGAATAGTTTTTTGAAGGAATCTTCAGCCTTGTATCAATTCATAAATTTTTCAAACCATATGATATTTATACACATTTCCTGTCTTTCAGGACAAGGCCTTGGCAAAAATGAGGACGGCATCACAAAACCAATAAAAGCCAGTCTCAAATTCGATAACACAGGTATTGGACATAAACCAGGAGCAGAATTCACTAACAACTGGTGGGAAACATTATTCAACAAGGCTTCACAAAATATTGATGTGAGAATTTTGATATTCAATATCCCATTACTCAAATAAATATCGAAAATTTTTAGGTCAGAGTTGAAAATGATAGTATCAACATTATAAGAAAATCTGATCCCATTGAAATAACAACCAGAAACTATTCCATCAAGAAAGACGATAAAAATGGCTTATATGGATCGTTCTTAAAAACTTCAAAACTTACTAGCAAAGGTATTGAAAATTATGATGGAGTAACAATAGTGGATGAGCCTGAAAAAAAAAAGTTCGAAACAATGACGGATGAAGAATTATTTGCAGCTTGTGGTGGAAGAACAGCCCATAAGTAAATATTTTTGACTATATACCTAGGTATTATGTTACTGTCCGGTGCGAATTGCCAAAAAATCTCATATATGTGGATTGCGCTAACAGGCAACATTTATATCAGTATTTTGCACAATTTTAGTAAACATCTTCAGAAGATGAAGTCGTGAGATTGTAGTTAGATGATACAATTCCAAGAAATTTTATTTCAGTTACTTCCCATAGCATTCATATCCCGTTGGGAAGCTTGCTGTGGCACATTTTTTCATCCTTTTGGTTTTTGTTCATCCAACTTAGAGAAAACATCCATGTTCTAATAGTCAATAATATGAAAATAAACTCATTTTTCAACTTTATTCAAACCAGCTTATGTTGTTCAATATAAAATGAAAAACAAATGTAAATTGGTCAAAAATAATTTGTCATTAATTTATCTGGCGAAAAATAACTTCATTGCCACTTTCTTTCTCATCTTTAAGTCCTTTTCAAAGTTTGCTACATCTCTCCCTAAAGGTGTGTACAGACATGCTCCGAATATCGTACCGAACCGTGTCGCGTACCCCGCGAGAGCGAATCAAATTCATCGCACGTAGAGGTGCAATTTGAATTCGTGAATTTGATTCGCTCTCGCGGGGTACGCGACACGGTTCGGTACGATATTCGGAGCATGTCTGTACACACCTTAAGGTTAGATTGATTGAATTGAAAGATGCATAATTTATAACAACTTTGATTTTTCACGCCATTTAGGTATTGGAAAATAAATGAAAAAGAATCAAATAAAATAATTAAAAAATCAACAAATATAGATAATAATTCGGAATTACTCTTGAAAGCTGAAGATTTTTGTTTTATCAGTTGGCAAAATATAATATTACAGAGGATATTTCGATTTTGTCAACAGATGTCAATGTTCATGTCAAATTTGAGATGTGTTGTATTTTAATTGAAAGCAGGGTGAGTTCAACTATTATAATGATACCTGTAATCAGTGTAATCAACAAAATGTTCATATTTTTATTGGACACAACATTGTTCATTCATATAACCAAAATGAATAAAGCAATATTTGGATCAGTTAGGAAAATACAGTGAAATCCGGTTATAACGACATTGAGGGGACCGTGAATATTAGGTCGTTATATCCGATGGTCGTTATATACAAAAATTTGTATAGAGAACGCAGAAATAGGATTTATCTTTTTTTTTTTATTTCAAAATGTACTGATTAAATGCTTCCTTCATTTTTTCTTTATTTTTCCACATCGTTGAAATTGTAGAATGTGCAACGCCAAATTCCAAAGCCACGTGGGTATTACTCTATCCATTTTCTATTCGAGCTACTATAGCTCCCTTATTCTCTCAAATTGAAAAATATTTTCTTTTTAATTTAAACGTTACAGCCATTTTAGTGTAATCAATCGCTCGATGAATCAACTGAAGCCAATCAATTAAGAACTGTAACTGCTTATGTCTTCACAACGTAACATAAAACGGGGATTCCCCTGCATCGCTCGAGTGTTTCCGTAAGATCACGTGCCTGCAGCGACGAATTCTTAGTGGTACGTCGTTATAAACGGAAGAAATAGACAAGAAGCTTGGAAAATTTTTGTCGCTATAAGCGACTTAGTCGTTATAAACGAAGTCGTTACAACCGAATGCTTTAATGTTGAATTACTTAGAATTCCAAACAATTGTCGATAATTCCGTCGTTATATACGGATTTTCGTTATAACCGGTGTCGTAATAAACGGCTTTCACTGTAATAGTTTCGATTAGCAGATCAGTTATAATATTTCAGTTGAATTGCAATTGATAATTCTTTTTAGAAAACCTGTGATTAATGATACAAAAAATCATTTTATCATCAAACATGATAATTTTCCATGAATCTACCTACAAGGTGGATGAACAAGCGCCCAAAAGCTCCTGATTTCACGACAGTGCTTTTCTCGCTTTTTTTTATTTAATAAATGACTGAAATTTCACAGAGGTGCAAGGCATGGGCTTAATCTCAGTGGAAAACTAGCAAGAATAGAGAAGCAAGAAAAACTTTTAATGAAGAAGATGAAAGGATGCTCTATTGATGATGACACTAAAATTCTCAAGAAAATGAGAAAGCTGAAATCAAATAAAGAAACGATAGAAAATGAGGATACCAACGATAGTATTGATCCGTACAGTGATTCTTCTTGTAGTTCAGTAAAGAAGAAAAAGAAGAAAGGAAGAAAGAGTGTTTCTTTCAATGATACAGTCTTAGAATATCAGATACCCAGAACAGAAGGTAGCTCTCCTAACATCGACGGTAGTCGTATTATTGGTGAAAATGAAACATTGAACTCTGATGAAGGAATTGAGAAGGATATTGAGGACAGCAAGAATCAAGATAATGACCATAAAAGCTTTGAAGAACCACAATTTATAGTCAGTGATTTATCGAGTGTTGAAAAGAAAAAATTGAAGAAGAAAAGGAAACTGGAAGGTATAATATTGTCATTGAATGTCTGTTTTATGATATCCAATAATGAACGTTTGGAATCGTTAGAAAAGGTTTCATCCTTCTACTCACAGTTGACACAATATCGTCAAATGTAATGTTTTAGTTTACTGATAGCTTCTTCAGACTAATTGATAAAAAACCAGCTTAATCTATCTAATATGCACTCAAAACAATGAAAGAATTTTTTCATTCTTGGCTGGGTACTATTTGTAATTTTTTTTTCTGATATTAATCCACTTGAATTGAATGTTCTGATTCTCGTGACATCAAGTGGCACGGACTCATGATACACCCCTATCTTCTTCTTTGTTCCTTTAGCTTCAAAAATGGATCCTCACAGGGACCGAACATAACAGTATTCGCTTGTACGCGAATTTCTATCAGTTATGTTTAGTATTTCTTATGTCTCAACTTAAGTTTATTTCACCAAAAGTTGCTTGTTCATCAGTTGGTCTGAAGTATAAATACGCCAAACCATGTCACGTAAATATAAATATTTGAGTAATTTCAACAAATATTCTTTCATTGGCCAAAGCATTCGCAGTGCAAACCTGGAAATTATCATTTTTTTTTATTAAAGGTAAACAAAGAGCAACGATGAAATTCATACAAGTGGTCAAAGATGAAGACATGGAAGACATTCCACCAACACCAGAGTGCAAAAAGAGAAAACTCAACATATCAGAGGCCAAATTTTCAGAATGTAAGAGGACTCAGTCGGACCTAGAAACTTCCGAAATAATAATTAAAAAACAGGACAAGAAAAAGAAACATAAGAAGGGTAAAAAATCCAAAAGTTTTGAAGAGCAGAAAATGAAGCATATATCCGTGTCTTTAGAGAATGTTTGTAAAATATCTGGAGAAAATTGAATTCAGGGAAAGCTGCAATAACCAAAGACACTCCACTCAACTAAAGATAAGAAATTTATTTTCATGATGAAAGTTTTGTTTATCTCAGATTTAGACACAAAAATTGAGATTCTCTAATTTGTTTTTTCAAAAGTGGATAGTGCTTCATATATTGAGTTAACATTGTTATTTGAGTTGAAATAGTTGTACACAATAATGTAAATCACATTTATCAATCAAATCAGAAACAGACTTTGAAAAAGAAAATGAAATCCTCTAACTTGTTCCTCCAAAAGTGGTTGGTGTTTCATAGGTTAAGTTAACATTGTTATCCGTGTTGAATTTGAGTTGTAACGTTATATTTTTTGTAAATATTTTCCCTTTCTCCATTTATCATTGTTTATGATATGAAATAAAATGGCTGCAGGTTAGGTAACATTGACTTCAACCTGTTGCGTTTAATAAAGTCCATTATATTCTTTTTTCCTTATCTGCGAGCAGTTGAAACTAAATTTTGTAGAAAGCACATGTTTGATTATAAATAAGCCACCTTATATCTCTACTATAACAGTTATCTGTTTATAACCCTTATAACTTTTGATGCCTGGTAAGAAAAAGAGTGCAGTATTTAGCGAAGTGAAAAAAATTTAAGGTCAACAAGGTTTATTTGAAATAATTTTTTTTTTACACAGTTGAAAAAAATAGCAGGTATACAATAACATGTCCGAAATCCGTACTAGATGATAATAGTAAACACATTTCTGATAGTTTCTTACTAGGTTCATTTCCACACATCTTTCTATTGCAAGTGTTTCAGTCGGAAACACGCTTGGACATCAGCCTTAGGATAGTGAGCATTTGGTGCTAGCCCCGAATACTCCAACACCAGTCCCGTTGTAGTTTTAGAACCATTTGACAGTATTCTTTTTGACAGCTGGGATTGTGGACTCCCTTTCCCAATCTTTCTTTTCTACTTAGCGTCGTATTGAAAGTTTTCTTTATCATCTTGTCACATCTACCACTAATCTGTCATTTTCAAAAACAATCAACAATATAAGAATAAAGATTAATTCAGCACATTATTACCTACTTACAAAATTAATTACACTGTGCACTGGAACGATCAGTTTAATCATCTAATTGTGATGAACTCAATAGATAAATAAGAAATAAAAAAGTTAGTATAATCAATAACATGAATATAAGAAGAAAACGTCACAGAAACCTATAATTGGAATAGCTCCACTTTAGAAATACGAGCTGCTGAAGTGAATTCCTTGCTGAAAGTTATTTAATATTTTCAATTTGTTCTAATTAAGGAAAACGGTGGCAATTTGTATATTCTTCAGAGTATAACTTTTATGTAGTTTCTTCAAGATTTTACGTCCGAAATAACGGATAAATCCCAAGAAAAAATATTGGACAATTTGCCGAACCTTGGTATAATCCGTCACTGACCCGACCTGAGTCATCTGTTGCACTGGCGGATCCAAGGGGGGGCACGGGGGGCACGTGCCCCCCCCCCAGACGGAATTTTTTTGTACTGTGGAGATTCCATCACAGTACATAATTAGAAAAATTTTTTGCCTTCCACCCCTTGTGCCCCTCCAGAAAAAATCTTGTGCCCCCCCCCAGAAAGAAATCCTGGATCCGCCCTTGACCTGTTGTAATTCTTTCCATAAATATGTGGAATGTACAAATTGTCACTAATTTTTCCCTGGTTTCTATCTTTTTGAGCGCTCGTTCAACTTACACGAGGGCTATATCATTTCCTCACGATGTCTGTATTTTTATTGAGCCGAAAATTGTCTCAATCGACAAGGTTCGACTCACTCATGACGAATCCGTCGAAATATTCTAGTCTGTCCTTCCGTCCGTATACACGCTAATTCTCTAACGAAACGACCTAGAAACTTGAAATTTTCAGGGTAGATGTGGTTCTCGAATGTCATTGTCACGTTTATCAATGAGCAAAATTAGACTAGGGGTTCCGTGAATATGCCGTTCAAAATATTTTCTTATTGTTTGGATTGTAATGAAATTTTTCACATAGATGAAGAATAATGTATTCAAACTACGTGAGAAATCTTGTCCAGATCGCATTACCAAAATTTCAGCGAATTATCGAAAAAAAATATTCGTCACCTAAAGCACTGACTTGAAGTCTGGATTTTCGCCTTAGTTTGAAATTTTTTTTGCCAGCTGCCAAATATTTCCTCAATTGGTTTCTAAAACTGGAAAATGCGAATCTACCTACAAGGTGGATGAACGAGCGCTCAAAAGCTCCTGACATCATGGCAGTGCTTTTCAATTTTTTTTTCAATGAGGCAATATCATTTAATTATTTAAACTCAATCTCGACACACTTGTATTAATTTATTATTTGAAATTGATGTAAATACAAAAAGAATGAAAAAGAACAGACAGAATAACAAATTCAGTGTTCAGCTTTAAAATTCCAAATTTATCATCAGCATTCACCAGTTTAATCGTACGCACCTTCCGATTTGGAGAAGTTGTATTTTATATGATTTCATTTGAAGAAACAAGCTCAAAACTCAAGTTCGATAATGCATATTTTCCGCAGAAAGCAACACAATAATTTCTTCTTGATTTGAAAGGAACAATATTATTGAGCGCTCGTTCTAATTACACGAGGGCTACCTATATCATTTCGTCACGATGTCTGTATTTTCGAATTTTGAGCCGAAAATGGTCTCAATCGACAAGGTTCGACTCACTGATGACGAATCCGTCGAAAAATTCGAGTCTGTCCGTCTGACCGTCCGTATACACGACAACTCTCGAACGAACGTCCTAGAAACATGAAAATTTCAGGGTAGGTTCGAATCTCGAATACCGCTGTTAAGTACGTTATTGGGCAAAATTACACCAGGGGTTCCGTAAATATGGCCGTTCGACATTTTGTTCTCCTGATTACTTCGAAACTAATGATTCGATCGAGGTGAAATTTTGGTCGGCTGGAGAATGACGTGTTCGAGCTACATGCAAAATTTTATCTAGATCACATAACCAGAACCATAGAAACCATAGAAAATTATAACTTTCGAACGGAAAGGTTTAGGGACTTGAAATTTCTAGAGTAGGTTTAGATCTGGAATGTCGAGGTCACGTTCACCAATGAGCGAAATTGGACTAGGGGTTCCGTTAATATGGTGGTTTGACATTTAGTTTGTATGATAATTTCAAAACTACGGATTCGATCGTGACGAAATTTTGTATTTTAATGGAGAATGATATATTCAAGCTTCAATTTGTTCAGATTGCATGACCAGAATTAAAGAAACCATAGAAAATTATAACTTTCGAACGGAATCAATGAGCGCAAGTTAGACTAGGGGTTCCGTGAATAAATAATAAAACTTCGAAACTGCAGATTGGATCGGGATGAAATTTTGCACATAGATGAAGAATTATGTTTCAAACTACGTGCCAGATCGCATCACCAAGACCATAGATACTGTATTTTCGAGTCTGGAGTTTCGCCTTAGTTTAAATTTTTTTTTGACAGCCGTCAAAAAATTTCTTCAATTGGTTTTTGAAACTGGAAAATGCGAATCTATACCTACAATCTATACCTACAAGGTGCATGAACGAGCGCTCAAAAGCTCCTGACTTCACGGCAGTACTTTTTATAATTTTTATATCAATGAATTAGTGATGATATTCGGTTCCGGAAAACCGGAATAGAGTTTTAAAACTTACGAAAAGCACTGCCGTGAAGTCAGGAGCTTTTGAGCGCTCGTACATCCAACTCGTAGGTGATTCGCATTTCCCATTTTTAGAAATCAATTGAAGAAATTTTCGACTGCTCTCAAAAAAATTCGCAAACTCAGGCGAAACTCCAGTTTTCATGTTAGAGCTTCAGCTGACCGATTTTTTTTTCGATAATTCGCTAGAATTTTCTACATTATCTATGGTCTTGGTGATGCGACCTGGACAAAATTTTGCACGTAGTTTGAATACATTATTCCTCAGCTAGGTGCATAATTTCATTTCAATCCGATCAGAAGTTTCGAAATTATCAGGAAACAAATATTCTGAACAGCCATATTTACGGAATCCCTAGTCTTATTTTGCTCATTGACGAACCGCGATATTCGCGATCCTAACCAACCCTGAAAATTTCAAGTTCTTAGGCCTTTTTCTTCGGAAGTTATAATTTCCTATGGTTTCTATGGTTCTGGTCATGCGATCTGGACAAAATGTTGCTCTAATATATCATTCTCGATTAAAATACAAAATTTTATCTCGATCGAATCCGTAGTTTCGAAATGATCGAGAAAACAAAATTTCAAACGACCGTATTTACGGAACCCCTAGTATAATTTTGTTCATTGATGAACGTGACCGCGACATTCGCGATCCAAATTCACCCTGAAAATTTCAAGTTCTTAGGCCTTTTCCTTCGGAAGTTATAATTTCCAATGGTTTCTATGGTTCTGGTCATGCGATCTGGACAAAATGTTGCTCTAATATATCATTCTCGATTAAAATACAAAATTTTATCTCGATCGAAACCGTAGTTTCGAAATGATCGAGAAAACAAAATTTCAAACGACCGAATTTACGGAACCCCTAGTATAATTCTGCTCATTGATAAACATGAGCGCGACATTTCAGATCCACACCTATCCTGAAAATTTCAAGTTCTTAGGCCTTTCCGTTCGAAACTTAAAATTTTCTTTGGTGCCTATGGTTCTGGTCATGCGATCTGGAATAAATGTAGCTTGAATATGTCATTCTCAATTAAAATACAAAATTTCGTCACGATCGAATCCGTAGTTCAGAATATATCAAGAAAACTAAATTTCAAACGACCATATTTGTGGAACCCTGACTCTAATTTGGCTCATTGATGAACGTGACCTCGACATTCGAGATCCACAACTATCCTGAAAATTTCAAGTCCCTAGGCTATTTCGTTCGAGAGTTATGATTTCATATGGTTTCTATGGTTATGGTCATGCGATATGGAAAATTTTTTGCATGTAGCTTGAACATTCTCCATTTGAGTGCAATCTCGATTGAATCTGTAGAGAAATCAAAAGAACAGAATTTCGAACGGCCATATTTACGGAACGCCTGGTGGAATTCTCATCTGGACAAACTTTACTAAGGCATTTGGGAACTGGACCTATCCTGCTTTCCTAACTTTCAAGTTTCTAGGTTGTTCCGTTCGAGAGTTATCGTTTCGTTGGAGAGTTATCGTACGACAGATTCGTCATCAGTGAGTCGAACTCTGTCGATTGAAACCATTTTCGGCTCAAAATTCGAAAAATACAGACATCGTGACGAAATGAAAAACCCTTCGTGTAAGTAGAACGAGCGCTCAAAAATGGGAGAGTTCGTTTGTGATTGAAATTCCCGAATTTTGAAACTTTCAAAAAGTTTTACTGTGGTAACTTCTCAGATAAGATGATAATGAGAAAATTTCAGATTGGATTCGTTTCAATTTTTGATCGTGAGTGTTCGCATACCTTGATCCTTGTAATGTAGTGAAAAACGCAAATTATGAGCTATATCACCCTTCAAGAAACTGGTGTTATACAACCTTCGGCGTTGCTATAGCTTCAATTACGGTAGGAGTGTTTACAAAAATATACAAATATTGAAAGATAAAATAGTTTTCACCAGTGATTAAAAGAAAAAAATTATTTTCAGCGTACGCTAAGGAAAGGGGAGAGGGATTCGGACCTCCCTCCCAATCCCCCCTCACCATATAAGCCCATCTATGTAATCATGGTTAAGGCCATATTATATCTATTCATCTATAACGTATAACGGAAGGGATAATGAAAAGAATAAGATACAAGTTTATCGGTAGAAACTGAAATTATTCTCTATGGCATTAATTCAACAGGCGTCGAAAAAAGTGAATAATGCATCTTGACGATAATGTCGATATAAATAATAACATCCCAGTAGCAGTAGCCATTTGAACAGTTCGAAATGAGCAGTGATGAAAACAAGGGGGAGAACGCCGATATTCCAATGACGGCATTCGCACTGATGTTGAGGAAATTTCCGGTTTTATTTTCAACAATGCGAGAAACAAGAAAAAATAAAAATTCCGCTTTAGAATCCTTGAGGACATTATATCAGGAGAACTTTGGACGAAAGACAACTTGTAGCAAATTACTGACACAGATTGACGACATGAAAATGAAAGTGATGGAGAAGACAAACAATAAAAGAGCAAATGATAAAAAATTCAATCTACAATCCTGGGAGAATATTATATGGCAACTGATGGATGTTAAATCGAACCATAACATTACTGAAGATCAAGGTAAATAATAGCCATAATTTTTATTCACCTTATCATAATTGTTCAAGTTTTGCGTGGTACTAACGTAAATTTATTCATGGGTCTAATTTCATATTACATTTCATATGTTTTACACAAAACCTTTCGGAATTACTTCATCCTGAAATGAAAATATGGAGTTAGGTTAATTGAAACTGACTTATGCACATGCGTGTATTAATTTCAAGTTTCAAATCCGTTTCATTTTACTTAATTTTTGAATATACTACATATACCAGTCCCCTAACATTTGAAAAAATATGTATATCCTCATCAGCTTCTTCTTTGCTTCCAAAATATAAATATTGTTTTCATTTTTATTTTTCATTCTTCAACTAGTCAATTTTATCTGATGCCATTCTTATTGCAAATGTTGAAAACTGTTTGAATTAATTTATAATCAATAAAAATTATGTCATACTTTCTAGAATATTTTCGCTTTCAAAATAGAACTTTTATTCTCAATTTTCTTATTCATTTATATTTTCACTTCTCAGTCCAGAACTAAGCTATCTCTTGACAAATAACAGACATTTTAATATGTAGTTGTAAAAAAAAAGTATGTATACACAAAGAAATTGATAAACTCGAATTCCCTTATACCAAAGTACGGATACAGAGGAACAATAATTCTGTGATGAATTGAAAAGCAGGATTCAGTTGTGAATGATGAACTACACACTATCACTTTACATTTTTACAGGAGCAAAATGCCTTGGTATACCAGAAGATGACGATTTTGAAGAAAGAAGGCCAAAAAGAATTAAACTTTCTAATCCATTGCATGGATATGAGACTGACGAAACCCGATCATTGTCCAATGAACAATTACAAAGATTTATATCGTTGAGACAATTGAGGGTATTAGAGCTAGAGGAGGAAAAATTGATGAAAGAATTGAGAAAATAAGGGAAGATTCACTTATGTGTACATGCTAGTTTTATTAATTAAAGAATCGATTTGTTCCTACAGCCTTGAATTGGCTTAACAAAATGTTAAAATTTCTTCATTTATTTTACCTGATCAGAGTTATTTTTCCCATTGAATATAGGAAATAAGTTCTATACAAAAACAAATTTGTTGTCTTAATTTACATTGCACAAAAAACCTAAACTGCAATATCAAAACAGATTCCTGCACCCAAATAGTATTTGAATATAGAAAATACTAGAAGACTCGGACAACGCATTGCTGTAGGTGAACTATTCAAATCAGTGGAATTATTATTATTATTAACCCTAACCTTACCCCAACCCTATCCTTGTTTTTTGAGCGCTCGTACTACTTACACGAGGGCTATATCATTTCGTCACGATGTCTGTATTTTTCGAATTTTGAGCCGAAAATGGTCTCAAACGACTCACTGATGACGAATCCGTCGGAAAATTCGAGTCTGTCCGTCCGTCCGGCCGTATACACGATAACTCTCGAACGGAATGTCCTAGAAACTTGAAATTTTCAGGGTAGGTTCGAATCTCGAATGCCGCGGTTGAGTTCGTTATTGGGCAAAATTCGCCGAGGAGTTCCGTAAATATGGCCGCTAGAAATTTTGTTTTCCTGATTACTTTGAAACTACAGATTCGATCGAGAAGAAATTTTGCACTCAAATGGAAAATTAGGTGTTCAAGCTACATGCAAAATTTTGTTCAGTTCGCATCACCAGAACCATAAAAACCATAGAAAATTGTAACTTTTGAACGGAAACGCCTAGGGACTTGAAATTTTCAGGATAGGTGTGGATCTCGATTGTCGTGATCACGTTCA
This sequence comes from Aphidecta obliterata, assembly GCA_963966015.1. Lineage (NCBI taxonomy): Eukaryota > Metazoa > Arthropoda > Insecta > Coleoptera > Coccinellidae > Aphidecta > Aphidecta obliterata. Next base: position 27,756,842 of record OZ014427.1, on the reverse strand, counting down.
TCTATGAGCAAAATTATACTAGGGGTTCCGTAAATACGGTCGTTTGAAATTTTGGTTTCTCGATAATTTCGAAACTACGGATTCGATCGAGATGAAATTTTGTATTTTAATCGAGTATGATATATTAAAACAATATTTTGTCCAGATCGCATTACCAGAACCATAGAAACCATAGAAAATTGTAACTTTTGAACGGAAAGGCCTAGGGACTTGAAATTTTCAGGATAGGTGTGGATCTGAAATGTCGCGTTCACGTTTATCAATGAGCAGAATTATACAAGGGGTTCCGTAAATACGGTCGTTTGAAATTTTGGTTTCTCGATAATTTCGAAACTACGGATTCGATCGAGATATAATTTTGTATACTAATGGAGAATGATATATTCAAGCTACATATCTCCAGTTCACATGACCAGAACCATAGAAACCATAGGAAATCATTACTTTCGAACGGAAAGGCCTAGGAACTTGAAATTTTCAGGGTAAGTTTGGATCGCGAATATCGCGGCCACGTTCATCAATGAGCGAAATTAGACTAGGGGTTGCGTAAATATGGCTGTTCAAAATATTTTTTTCCTGATAATTTCGAAACTACTGATTGGATTGGGATGAAATTTTGCACCTAGCTTAGGAATAATGTATTCAAACCACATTCCAAATTTTGTCCAGATCGCATCACCAAGACCATAGATACCGAAGAAAATTCTAGCGAATTATCGAAAAAAAATTGGTCACCTAAAGCACTGACATGAAGTCTGGAGTTTCGCCTAAGTTTCAGAATTTTTGTGACAGCTGTCGAAAATTCCTTCAATTGATTTTTGAAACTGGAAAATGCGAATCTACCTACAAGGTGCATGTACGAGCGCCCAAAAGCTCCTGCCTTCACGGCAATGCTTTTCGTAATTTTTTTTTTTAAGTTTCAACCCAGTTCTCAAACAGTTCCAAATTTCTTCAGTTTTGGGAAAGACCCAGAAACTTGGCATCACTCCTCGCACGTTATCGGTCTTGTCGAGTGATCGGCTGTAGTAGGGACGCGATGACCTGCCGTCGATTAGAGACCCAGGTTGCCGCGTAGATAATTTTTACTCTTTGTCATACGTAATAAACGAATAATTTGCAATAAAAAAATATTGCATCTATAAATTGAGATATCAGCTATCCTATCTCTTGAGTTGAATCAAACTCCACACAGTTTGCAAAATTTGATTGAAATCGGTTCAGTATTTCAGGAGTTCATCCCGGACAAACAACGTGACACGTAATTTATATATATAAAGATCAATAACAACCAGAAATAGCACAAAACTAAAAAGTATTCTGATTTTCAGTACTGGAAATTTCATTTATTTATTTAATTACACCGATCAACAGCCTTAACCAATTACAGATTAGGGAAAAAAACGGAATAAAAATAACAACTCATTATGGCGAAGCTTCGGCCTAATCGAATATATTTTTCGGCTTAAACCGAATAATTGAAAATCGTAATCCTTTCGATTACATACATAACACGAATTCAAGTTTGGAAATAATTCTGGCAATTTAGGCACTTCAAATAAGAAGATATATTTCACAACGAACCAATGTTCGTCATACGCATCAGAACCAGTTATTGTTTTTTTCCGGTCAGTATATACCTAACCGTCACGATATCTGTATTTTTAGCAAAAAATGGTATTAATCGACTGATGACGAATCCGTCCAAAAATTCAAGTATGTCCGTCAGGCCGTCCGTAAAGGTATGGTTTCGCCGTCGCCAGACGCGTCAGCGAAACCATACCTTAAGCATGATAACTTTCGAACGACCTAAAGACTCGAAATTTTCAGGTTAAGTTCGGACCGCGAATGGGTTGAGTTCGTTAATGGGCGGAATTCCACCTGGGGCTCCGTAAATATGGCCATTCGAATTTTTTTTCCCCTGATTGCTTCGGAACTACAGATTCTATCGAGATGAAATTTTGTTAGTGTTCAAGTTACATGCAAAATTTTGTCCAGTTCGTATGACCAGAACCAAAGAAAGTTATAACTTTCGAACGGAAAGGCCTAGGGGGTTGAAATTTTCAGGATTGGTATGGATCTCGAATGTCACGGTCATGTTCATCAATGAGCATAATAGGACTAGAGGTTCCGAAATATTTTTTCCTGATAATTTCGAAACTATATTGATTGGATTGGAATGACATTTTGCACATAGATGAAAAATAATTCTAATACTATACTTTCAAACTGCGTGCGAAATTTCGTCCAGATCGCATTACCAAGACCATAGATACCTTAGAAAATTCTAGTGAATTATCAAAAAAAAAAAGCGAATCTACCTACAAGGTGGATGAACGAGCGCTCAAAAGTCCTGACTTCACGGCAGTGCTTTTCAATTATTTTTCAAACGTACAAAAACAACGTCATAATCCGAATGACAGCATAATCGAAAAGTTCGTCTTTTCCTCCGCAGGAAAAGTGTTGCTATATGTAAATTAATATACTTACTTTATTTCTGTAAAAATTAATTTTGCATGACAACTTGGCACATTTTTCATCAATCACTCAGTTATAAATCTCGTAAATATAAATCTAATCAAAAGGTGGATCTCCAGATTTTTATGAATTTCAAAACGTTTGAAAAAGGAATAACATATTTCATTCGGAGGAGAAGTGACTTTTTGACCAATGGCCAATGAATACTCTTTTATTTTCACTTTTTATCAAGCCTCTAAAAGAGCAACTTGATTCGTAAGCTTTCAGAAAACTTTGCGATTCATCTAGATTAAGTTATAATAAACAAATGTAAACATACATATTTCAGCGGAGGTTCCTGTCTGTAGATATTTCAATAAAAAGTAAATAAATAAATACTTTACAATATTCCATCAAACTTATATTTATCACTTCTATTACATAAAAAGTTCAAATAACGTATAAAATGCTGAAATCGTTATTCCATCTTTTGTTCAGATTTTGATCAACACTAAACACCAGGAGCCCTACTTCTTCTTCTTCTCCTTAGGAAATTAAATCTTCTATTCATGATCCGCACTCTGATATTTTCCACCCGAATCTTAAAAAAATTAGAATTATTATTAGGATTTGTCAATTTTGTTGTCGGTACATGATAATTAATTATTCATTAAACAATAATTCAAATAAGGTAGATATGTACTCAAAAATCTTTCGTCATATTGAATTTTCACTAGAAGCTAGCTTAGAAGATAAATGAAATAGACAGTAACATCATATTATTCCTACTTCAATAAAACAAACTAATTATGAATAACCAACCTTTAATCGAAGCAGTTCTGCATATGTTCTGAATATCTGCTTGTCGAACCATTCAAGATTATCAAGAATTTTCTTATCCTCGATTGGTGGTTTTATTTGGCAGTTAATGCATCTCTTCCATTCAATATCTTCCTCTCCATCCATATTGCTCTTTTGCGGCTAAAGATCTAACAACTTAGGGAGTACTCAGTTCAAGCACAAAGACCAACTTGCAACTGAAAGGATTCATGAAACTGAATTGTTGGAAACCAACTGCCGCCTTACGAAAACATTTTGAAGCTTGCGCAGATTCCAATCTGTAGGAAATGAGAAGAATTACTGTCAATGACAAATTTTTTTTCAAAAATGAACCGTCCCAAAAAAAATAAAAGTGGAAAAATTCATATTTTTACCATTCTTATGAATCTACATTTTCTTGTAGATATAAAGAATTACAATCAGACATCAGAACTATCATCAATATATATACAGGGTGTTTATCAAACATGTGGCAAAAGTTCAAAGGGTTATTCAGTGGACTCTGAGAATATTTTGTTCTACGATATTTGGAAAGCCTCTTAGTTTTGAACAAGAAACAATAAAAAAAAGTTATTAACAGAAATTTGCATTTAAAGTTTCTACAGGAACCGTTGAACGCGTACCAGGATCCAATTTAGGTACCCCTCATTTACTACCCTTCGAAAACACTGAGGTTGTTTCTTATCGAGTTATGTACAAGTATTCGAAATCTAGGTAGGAGATTACCATTTAGCATTTTTAGAAATTTTTACTTGGTAAAGCCATTGCAGAAACCATAACATACATTGATAGAAAAATTGGTTTTGCCCTGTATCTTAGAAACACAAGGACCTCATTACATTCTGAATTTTTGCCATATTATTATGTCCAATAAGCATCCTGTATAATAACCATATTCACCACAAAAGAATGATCAAATTTGGTTTATTATACTCAAGAAAAAACCTAATTATTGCTTTATTATTGGGATCAATATTCCTTTGGAATAGTTCTAGAAAAATTTACCTTTTCTACCGTTCAAAATCGTATTAAAAATTCGGAAAATTTCACACAAATGTTTATTATTTCCACATCACTACGTTTAAGCAATCTAGATTGCTTAGATCTTAGATGATCTGAAAATAAACATAGAAAACAGTCGGTGCTATGGTAGGAAGATAGGGTAAAGCTTTTTTATAGTTACTTATATTTTATATGCATTTCCTCATCTGAAGCATATTCCTATGGTAAAAGTAAAGACAATCCACAACTAACACTTTATCGTAGTTGTTACTTCAGTGATGCCTCTGTTTACTCATATTCTTAACTTTATAACCCAGATTGTATTTATTTTGCAAATAAACATTATTTTTATTATTATATGTTTATTCGATATCTCAAGATTGGCTTTTTTTTCGCACGTCACCACTCACCATATTTTCTGTAGAAGATTTTAGGAGGAACGCCAATTCGTACGGCGTAAGCGATACAAAGACTTTTCCTTATTCATTTATTAGTTCATTGTAGAACCTGCTAATATTCTGTATTCAACGAACCAATGGCGAAAGCTTAGGACATCTGATCAACGATTGTCATTGGCCTACCGTTTGTCGGTCTTTAGACTATAGACAGCCTAATTTCCGAGAAATGGTGGAACTAGGAACTACGGAACTAAACATATACCTGGTTCTAATCTAACAGACAAATGTTGGCCTCTCCTATTGAAAAGTGACCAGTTTCGAAGATAAATCAGGTTGTGATAACACTATCACGTCACTAAAGATATAGGGGTACCTTATTGTAAGTACAGATACAAGAAAACATGTCTTTGTACCCACTACCTAGTGGATGGATTTTGAGCTATGGCCCCCTTATAAAATCATGGGAACTTCTCTGATTATCCAACACCAAGTGTGAAACTAGTAACACTTAAATATTTCATGGGGAGAAAGGACTTCAGGACAGGAATGTATGGAGCCCCGTTTCATTACCCTGCTGATACTTTTTTTTACTCATGTTTAATTGTGAAAAATTACGAAAAGCACTGCCGTGAAGGCAGGAGCTTTTGAGCGCTCGTACATGCACCTTGTAGGTAGATTCGCATTTTCCAGTTTTAGAAATCAATTGAAGGAATTTTTGACAGCTTTCAAAAAAATTCTGAATCTTAGGCAAAACTCCAGACTTCATGTCAGTGCTTCAGCTGATCAATTTTTTTCCGATAATTCGCTAGAATTTCCTACGGTATCTATGATCTTGGTGATGCGATCTGGACAAAATTTTGCACGTTGTTTGAATACATTATTCCTCAGCTGGTTCTGGTCATGCGATCTGGACAAAATGTTGCTTCATTTTATCATTCTCCGCCTTTCCGTTCAAAAGTTACAATTTTCTATGGTTCTGGTAATGCGATCTGGACAAAATATTGCTTCAATAGGTATATCATTCTCGATTAAAATACAAAATTTCGTCACGATCGAATCGGCAGTTTTGAAATTATCAAGAAAACTAAATTTTAAACGACCATATTTACGGAACCCCTAGAATAATGTTGCTCATTGATTAACGTGATCACGACATTCGAGATCCACACCTATCCTGAAAATTTCAAGTCCCTAGGTGTTTCAGTTCAAAAGTTACAATTTTCTATGGTTTCTATGGTTCTAGTAATGCGATCTGGACAAAATTTCACATGTAACTTGAACACCTCATTTTCCATTTGAGTGCAACATTTCTTCTCGATCAACTCTGTGGTTTTCAAGTAATCAGGGAAACAAAACTTTGAACAGCTATATTTACGGAACCCCTGGTGGAATTTGGCCCATTAACGAATTTAACCGAGCCATTCGGGAACTGAACCTACACTGAAAATTTCAAGTCTCTAGGTTGTTCCGTTCGAGAGTTATCGTGCTTACGGCCATACGGAGGGACGAACGGACAGTCTCGAATTTTCCGACGGATTTGTCATCAGTGAGTCGAACATAGTCGATTGAGACCGTTTTCGGCTCAAAATTCGAAAAATACAATACAGACATCGTGACGAAATGATATAGCCCTCGTGTAGTAGTACGAGCGCTCAAAAATGAATAAATTTGTAAAGCACTGACGTGAAGTCAGAAGATTTGGGAGCTTGTTTCTGTGTTCCAAAACGGCCTTCTATATTCCTCGCCAGTGTGATAAATATTTTAACAAACACAGATTAAAGTTTAGGAAATGCCTAAAACTATACAATGATATATGTGTAAGATTCCAAACGAAATGTTTCATTCAATAATGTGAATAATGAAAATGTAATTATAAATCTCGAATCAGACATACCTGAAAACAATGAAATCAATAATGTGAGTCAATTCGAACAGGAATCAGATATCTATCTTATACTAAACTAATTGACAACTCTATTGACAAATGTCATGCAATCATAAAGGAAATGAAATATTGATCACAAAAATGTAGCATTCTGAAGAACGAAGGTCGTACTTTCATATCGTCGTGTTCCGGAGAAAACTATATACGTAACTCCATATTTTTCAAGAATAGTAATTTACGTAACAAGTCCGGAAAATACTGTTTTTTTGGACGAGTAGACAAAATTCTAGGACGAGCATTAGCGAGTCCTGGAAGTCTGCGAGTCCAAAAAAACTGTTTTTGGACGTGTTGCGTACACTATTTTTTCGGCAACCGTGTGGAATAACAAATCACATTTCTTTATTGCGATAAATGCGACCAAAAACACTCCAAACTTTCAAAACTCAAAATGGCAACTAATTTCATGTTGGTATTTCGTTGCTATGGTAATGATCAGTTGTATTTATCGAAATCAGACCCACCTAGCCAATGATAACAACGTAATAGGTATCAGTCGTAATTTCGTTGCTACGGGAAACGAACTTTCCGGCCTAGTCCGGAAAGTACGTACTTTCCGGATTAGGCCGGGAAATGTTACTTTCTCAAAGGAAAAGCGTCTGGGAAGTGAGTACTTCCTGGACGGTTGCCGAAAAATGCTATTTTGGTGCAATCTGTTGGGCAACATAGTTACTAATATGTTTGCAAAATACAAAACTCCTAAAATGATTGGGTATAATTTAAATTTTAGAAAATGAAATCTTGCGTTTGGCAAAGTGCATAACTTCCGAATTTCCCATTCTAAATCAGTCATATTGACAGGTCGTGTTCTGATTTTACAAGTGTCTATATCATTTCGTCACGATGTCTGTATTTATCGAATTTTGGGCCGAAAATGGTCTCAAACGACTATGTTCGACTCACTGATGACGAATCCGTCAAAAAATTTGAGTCTGTCCGTCCGTCCGGCCGTCTGGCCGTCCGTCCGTCTGGCCGTCCGTCCGTCCGTATACTCGATAACTCTCGAACGGAATGTCCTAGGAACTTGAAATTTTCAGGGTAGGTTCGAATCTCGAATGCCGCGGCTAAGTTTCTTATTAGGCAGAATTCGCCCAGGGGTTCCGTCAATATGGCCGCTCGAAATTTTGTTTTTCTGATTACTTCGAAACTACTGATTCGATCGAAGTAAAATTCTGCACTCAGATGGAGAATTACGTGTTCGAGCTACGTGCAAAATTTCGTTCAGCTCGCATGACCAGAACCATAGGAATCATTGAAAATTATAACTTTGTAATGGAAAGGCCCAGGGACTTGAAATTTTCAAGATAGGTGTGTATCTCAAATTTTGCGGTCACGTTCATCAATGAGCAAAATTAGATGAGGGGTTCCGTAAATATGGCCGTTTGAAATTCAGTTTTCTTGATAATTTCAAAACTATGGATTTGATCGTGACGAAATTTTGTATTTAAATTGAGAATGATATATTCGAGCTACATTTTTTCCAGATCGCATGATCAGAAAACTATAAAAAATCATAACTTTCGAACGGAAAGGCCTAGGGACTTGAAATTTTCAGGATACGCGAATTTCGCGGTTACGTTCATCAATGAGCAAAATTAGGCTAGGGGTTCCGTAAATATAGCCGTTCAAACTATTTTTTTCCTGATAATTTCGAAACTTCCTATTGGATTGGAATGAAATTTCGCACATAGATGAAGAATAAGGTATTCAAATTACGTAGGAAATTTTGTGAAATTCTAGCGAAATATCGAAAAAAATATTGGTCAGCTGAAGCACTGACGTGAAGTCTGGATTTTCGCCTTAGTTTGAAATTTTCTTTGACAGCTGTCAAAATCTTTCCAATTGGTTCCTAAAACTGGGAAATGCGAATCTATCTACAAGGTGCATGTACGAGCGCTCAAAAGCTCCTGCCTTCACGGCAGTGCTTTTCTCATTTTTGTTTCTCCTGTAAAATTTTGTTACATGGAGTTACGCAATTTTCTCCTGAAGGCGACGATATGTATAATACATATAAACTCATATCTGCAAAATGAAGTGCAATTCGAAGAATAAGAAAAAAAAATATAGAAAAGGGAAACTAATACACGACGAAACTGATATGCGTTATTATTCCTGAAAGCGTCACTGAATCCACCACTGATTCTTCATATAACACACGGTTAACAAGAAAATGCTGTCTCTGCACGGTCTCGAAATCTTCCTTTCTCAACTTGAAAGCGTGTCCAGTGTCCACGGTAACCGTTGATCAGCATCCATCGTAAAGAAATTTTTTAAACAGACTCGGAAGGTGAAGATGAGATCCCCGCGAGTTCTCCTTTCAAAAAAAGTGGGCATCCCATCATAAAAAGTCTATCGACGTAGCAGGAATGTATGAAACCATATGGCAGTAACGTATATAGGTCGTCATTTTGTCGTTTTATTTTTTCACATTTACTTCAATGGAGACACCCAATTTTATCGGATGTATTTCAAAAATACAATTTATTTTCAGTTTTCCCAGGCGGCCCTCAGTGTTCATTGTCAATATGACGAATGTCAAATACTATCATTTTATTTTTATAAACTTCAAAACATGGAATCGCCGAATTATAATGAATAAACATATTATTATTATTAAATTACAATAAGGGTGGAGGTTATACCTATGCACTCAGAACATAAATAAAAATACATTACATATTTACTAGCATTCAATTAATAAACTTCTCCATTGATCGTACAAGTTCTTAAACCTATTGATGGTAGTTGCATTCACTACCCTGCCTAGGAGAAGATTCCAAGCATCTAAAATTCTGTGAGACAGAAAGTTCATCCGGCAGGATGTTCTAAATGTTTCCTTGGTAAGTTTGTAGTTATCCGCATTCGCATTCAGAAAGAATATATGCTAAGGTCTACACCGAAGGATCCATACATTGCCCTGAAAGCCACTAGCAGCAATTATGCTGTTGTCTGAATACCTACAACTTCAAGAACGTTTCATGTATTTTCTCTATTTTTGTCGGATTTTCAGTCCGACTCCCCTCCACTCAATTACGTAGGTATACCCATAACAACCCTCCGTCATAATCTTCAAAATTTCGGTTTCCGGATGAGCTATTGAGCATGACTCAAGTTTAAGATCTGCGCAAGATTAAAAAAGTACTCGGAACTTGAGACCTTTCTGAAAATATTAAAACCACTCAGTTATATATTTCTGTTTGAACAATTTTATTCGCAATTTTTGTTAGTTCCTTCACCACATAAGTCCAAGATGGATAGGAATGAACACGATCATTGTAGCAAATGCTATATAAGACATCCGGAATCTACAACGACAAATAATTGTAAATTTTATGGAGATCTTGAAAGGTTCAGGCAGCAAATGCGGCGAAGAGAAGCACCAGTAGCAAGATTACAGGTATGTACATTAGAGTTTGAAAAAAAAGACTGTTGATTGTAAGGATTGATCCATTCGCTGTGTATATCGAGCCATTCGATACAGAGTGTTCCACTTGGGCCGGTTTATTGTTCCTTCTGATATTTGAATAAACGTTTCGCTGTATCACACGTAGCTAATTTGTATCAAAACTCCACAATGCTTCCTTATTTCAGCATATTTTTTTACATTTTACATTTCTCATTTCAACGTTCAATCCATCTGTAGTCAAATTTTGTACTTTATTATTTCTGATAAATTAGGCACTTTTGAAATAGTTCAATTGTTCAATTTTGACGGTTTCTTTCTATAGTTTCGTTTCGTGTAATGAAGAATCCAAAAATCAAATAATAACTCGATTTATCAAGATCGCACCACATCATATTTTGATTTTTATGATTTTGTTTTTGTTATTGGTTATTCTCGCAAAATTTTCGTCTATCTAATTTTTATTTTTCAAAGATTCAGGTGGATCTCCTCATCATACAATTATGCACCGGACATCGAACTTCGAGGAGAAAACTTAGGGCCCCCGGACTATAACCTATATATTATCTAAGATGAAGAGTGTCCATTTCAATCGTCAATATTTCATTAGGAAAATTCAACATTGAAAAGATTTGCCGTGATCTAAAATATCGAAAAAGAAGTAATGCCATGGGGAATACAATATCATGAGATAAGACAATCTCATTTTTTCCTTGCGTTGAATAGCGAATAGCACTGACATTGTAAAAAAATAAAAAAAGAATATTCGACTCGATACATTTTCGAAATATTATTCTAACTATTCACTTACATCAATTTGCTATAACGTACCCACATATTTTGATTATTTACTTGTTCATTCAAAGTTCTTTATTTATTGTTTTTTGATCTGTTCTGATATTTATTTTTATGTTTTGTTTATCTCGTAACTAATATATTTCCTTGAATAGAACATTTTGACATAATTTATTACTTCCACCTCTCCAATACTCCTTCAAATTTCGTTCTTATTGACTGTATTGAAACAGGCAACTATTCTTTTTGAATAGACATAAGACATAGTTCTTATTCGTAGCATTATGCTATTAGAATATTGTACACTATATAGCAATATCGTTCCTGATATTCATATAATTGTATCAATTCAATTTAAATCGAAACGTCGTCAAATCCAACATATTTAACTCCAATGTTGTTCAATTATACATTGTATTTAAACAGTCAAAATCGAACTCCTCAATTAAACCGTTGTCTTGAATTGTATTACTGATTATAATTTTATCTTCAGGATTGCCTTCAATGGCGGTCCTACGCCTAAGCAGAATTTCTGGGGTGGGGTATGAATGAACAATTTTTGAGCGCTCGTACAACTTACACGAGGGCTATATCATTTCGTCACGATGTCTGTATTTTTCGGATTTTGAGCCGAAAATTTTCTCAATTGACAGAGTTCGACTCACTGATGACGAATCCGTCGCGAAATTCGAGTCTGTCCGGCCGTCCGTCCGTATACACGATAACTCTCGAACGGAACGTCCTATAAACATGAAATTTTCAGGGTAGGTTCGAATCTCGAATGCCGCGGTTGGGTTCGTTATTGGGCAAAATTCGACCAGGGGTTCCGTAAATATGGCCGTTCGAAATTTTGTTCTCCTGATTACTTTGGAACTACAGATTCGATTGAGGTGATATTTCGCACTCAAATGAAGAATGGCGTGTTCAAGATACATGCAAAATTTTGTCTAGATCGCTTGACCAGAACCATAGAAAATTATAACTTTGTGATGGAAAGACCTAGGGACTTGACATTTTCGGGTTCATCAATGAGCAAAATTAGACTAGGAGTTCCGTAAATATGGTCGATTGAAATTTAGTTTTCTTGATAATTAACAAACTACGAATTCGATCTTGATGAAAATTTGTATTTTAATGGAGAATGATATATTCTAGCTACTTTTTGTCCAGATCGCATGACCAGAACCATAGAAAATCATAACTTTCGAACGATAAGGCCTAGGAACTTGAAATTTCCAGTATAGGTTCGGAACGCGAATTTCGCGATCACGTTCATCAATGAGCAGAATTAGACTAGGGGTTCCGTAAATACGGCCGTTCGAAGAAATTTTTTCCTGATTATCTCGAAACAACCCATTGGATTGTAATAAAATCTTGCATATAGATGAAGAATAATGTATTCAAATCACTTGGGAAATTTTGTCCAGATCGCACCACCACGACCAATGATATCGTAAAAAATTCTAGCGAATTATCGAAAAAAAATCACCTGACTGCTGTCAAAAATTTTTGAATTTGTTTCTAAAACTGGAAAATGCGAATCTACCTACAAGGTGGATGAACGAGCGCTCAAAAGCTCATGACTTCACGGAAGTGCTTTTATAATTTTTTCCTGGAAGATGTGCACAGACCCCCTACCATAAATTTTATGTAATATGATCTTCGAAAATGAAAGGTATACGGAACTACAAATTCTTTCGTCAACCATCTAATAAACTTCTATTAAAGAGACAAACTCGAAAAACCACGACTGAAAGTTTATACTTTAGAATGTTTTATTTAATTCACTGATTTTTTTGTTAATTTTATTTTATTATTACATTCTTTTTCCATAAATTAAATAATTTTGCAGTGCTCTGGGGGGGGGGGGGTTAATTACCCAAAATCTGATTCCAAAAGTCTCATAAATTCTAGTATACAATATCTGTTGATTTTTGAATTGATTGGAGATGGGGAATGGGATAGCGAAAACAATTAAGAGGACGATTTCCTTCCACAAGAGAAAGTTTTTTCCCAGTAAAGCTATTTTACTACTTACATATGTTTATTATTCATTTAATTTATAATTACTACGATTTGGCTATAATTGAAATAATCAATAGTTGGTCGTGACTGCGGAATGTTATAATCTAAATTTTATGGAAGAATAGAATTATCTGCCCCTGAGATACTCAACGATGCCTCAAACTCTGAAAATCTCTGAACATCGTAACTCCAACGTGTAACACTATATTCACATTAAGAATTCACATCCATCAGCATCTTATTCTGAAACACTCTGTATTCATATTGATATTCGTCATTTTAAAAAATGATTCTTGTCAGCCATTATTCTGTCAATGCTTTTGGTTCCTCATTTCGAATAATAATCCGGAGATGAAATTCATAAAAAGTCATTTTGGAAAATCTTTTCATAATAGAATCATGAAATTCGAAACATTTTGCTGGAATAATGTTATTCTATCGAATATTTTTAACGCGAAGCTCTAACCCCAATAGTTCATGCATTATGACATTTCGGATATCATTTCGGAATAACAACAGTGGGCGTGGACATGTTTTGAGATATTTCGCGGAATGTTGAGAGGAATTTAATGAACCACTCTGTGGAAATAATGCCTACCATTCTGTAGAATTTGCAGAGTTTTTGTTATGTTTATTCCGTAATTCCATCTTTCGAAGTTTATGAAGATGAAATGACATTATTATTTGTATTTGTCACACTGGAAGCTGGTTTGGTTCACAGAATCTGTTTTCAGAATTCGTTAAGTTTATCAAAATCTGACATCTCGAATGAAAATACCATGGAATATACCGATTTATGGTCAAATCTGATGAATACGATTAAATTCGTCTCCTTTCGAAAATTCCAAAGCATTTGCATGTATTTTCGATAATATAGAAGTAACTAGGTACCTGCATGGGTGACCGCTCTGGTGAAGAATTTAAACGAGCGCGCTGAGCTCCTGACGTCAAGTCAGAGCTTTTCAAATTTTTCTTTAAATCACGTATTAGTTTCAAACTTCAATGGTTTTTATTGTCGAAGTTCATTTACAACTGACGTCTTAGTGCCTGCACCTCAAACTGCCGCCTTTACAAATTGATTCGCTAAAGGAAGTTGGTTTCTTTCGTGGAATTGTGGCACTTCATGGTCTCCTCAGGTTATTCAAGGAATTGATTCCAGAAATTTTCTTAAATGTATTGAGTTCCTGGAAAATTATCGTCGGCAGGTACAGAAGATAAAAACGATTAGGTTAAAAATATACTCGTTATCTGAAGTTATTGCTTTTTCAGCTTAAGCCTGCCAGTTCGAAATTCTTCGTCTTCAATACCAGTCGATTTTTCGACAGTGTTCGCTCGGGCTGTTCCATTTGGCTGAGCTGGAAAACAACATGGAAGAATGGCATCATTGCGGTCAGTGTCACCATGGCTATAAATCGAAAAAATGTATATTTTATTATGGACCGAAATGGCGAAAAATGCAGGAAAAACTTGAAGAAGCCAAAATGACAGCAAGCCAGGTAATTGAAAATTATTCTTAAACAATTGATGCAAAATCTGAGAGTTTCCAAAGATTCAATTCTTTTTGAAAAACCCAAGAGTTCGTTTCTCCGGTGCAAATATATTCATTTTTCTCATTAATCGTCCGCTACTTGATTCCCCAGGAAAAAATTCTGATTTTCTAAATCCGGTACATAAAAGACCCTATGTTACAAAATCTTTCGTTTAATTGATTCCTTGTTATCCAAAATTTTCAATCGCATTGAATTTAGGTGAATTTATAAAATATACACCGGAATGAATAATAATAATAATATAATATAACATAACATAAGAATAACGTGGAAACGTGGCATAAGGCTACTATCTCAAGGCACAATATTCTACATTGACATTTTGAAGTGAATACACCTGAATACAACAGAATAACATAGCATAAGAATAAGCATGTAAGAGCAAAAAGATGTGAAAGAAATGACATGCCTGTTACTATTCAAACAGTGGAACAACATATCTCATGAGCATAAGCACTGATGTCCTCCTACATTCAATGTTTATGCTAATACCTCATGTCAAAACCGTAGTGCGTAGGGTAATGAAATAACATTAACATTAGGATAAGTATCAGTTGATGGCTGTCAAATTTGGAGTATTCTTTTGAGTTAGTTCCACTAGCAAAAATTCATTCGGAAAATATTATATTAATATTAGAAATAGCAGGGATGCTCTTCACCTGATAAGTTTTTTGTTCTTTGTTTTAAATTTATCGATAACCGCATATCATTTTTGTCCCGTGCATGAAAACTCAAATTTCACCGGTAGCTCCCGTATTTCTTATTTTACGTTATTCTTCTTGAACCTTATGCCATATATTATGTCATGTTGTTTTTATACTATGATGATATATTCCTTGTATGTTATTACGGTGTATGAATTCACTTTTGACATTCAACTTTTATGCTTGTAATGGATCGGTCCTAGATTAACATTCTACAAATGAGGAAACTTCATATAATACCGATTTCAGAGTAGATTGCTTTGAGTCTATATACTGTGATGAACACGAGAAGAACAGGAGTCTGTCTCTTTAGTTCGATGATTATTTTCTATGCTCAATAAGGTTATGTAGAGATTGGGCACTTACTCGAAAGTCGAGGTGACGAGACGAAGCTTTTTGGGGTAAATATTAAATAGATCGCCATTGTTGAAAAAAACCAACGTTTTAGTCGGTGAACAAAGTGTTTCGATATACCTACTATAATATTATGGTTTTATTTGATAATTTCTTGCAGGTAAGTCGTTCACTGTTCATTGTTGAATATCTGCTTTATTAACCGAAACTCTCTTTTATATTGTAATGTTAATGTGATGATGTGTGTTGATGAATATTTAGGTTCCACGTGTTATACGTTCTTTTATCGGTTCATTAATATTTTGGATTCTTGAGACTTCGTAAGAATGGTATGTGCCAGCGAGACATCATAACTGGGTATGAAAGCTCCCCATAGGATTAAAAGGAATTGTGTACCTTTGTTTGGGGTAGTTGTAGTTTAGTCCCTTCCCCCCTGCAGAGCTAGTTATTACCGTTCAATTGCAGGATATTCCGGAATACGTTCCACTAGGATTACAGACTTGGTATGAGATGGTCCTGGTCCCTTTTTGCTGCCCTATGTCCACATAACTAGATTAAGGGGTTTATAGGATACAATTGCGCCCCTTTATTCTGGGACGCAATCCATACCATTAAAGTTATGAATATCGACGTTGTCGCACCTATCATTCTGAACGAAGGTCTCTTTTGAATCTAACTCTTTTTCTGCATATACTGTTACTTCTTCACCATATACAATGCCTACTGATCACCTATGCTTTTACTGTTTTCTATTTAATATGTATGATTTTCGTATGTAACCATTTTAGTATTTGTCTCTGCTTATGATATGTTATTTTCCTCTCATTGATATTCAGTGCGTCAGGACAGGATTTTCTCGAGGGTCTTTTGCCTGCTCCTTAAATTCTTTTTCCTGATTATCAGATTTTCATTCTTTTGCGCCGACCCGAAGTTGGGGAACCGCCCCGACAGAACCAATAAACTCTTATTACTTGGTTCTAACCATTTTGTTTCAATTACCTAGACTTCCCGATGAATTTCCCTAGTACGATGAGAAGGTCCTGTGGTTTCTACGAAACGTAGAGTTCTTCCTAGATTGATCACTGCGCTGGCCAAAAATAGTTAAGATTAGTTTGCGATCCCGCGTGTTCATATATTGAAAGTGTTCTGAACTCTCGTTCAGATAAAATAGTCGGTATCTAAAACTGCAAAACATTACATGCTTATTCCTTGTTTGAAAAATTACGAAAAGCACTGCCGTGAAGGCAGGAGCTTTTGAGCGCTCGTACATGCACCTTATAGGAAGATTCGCATTTTCTAGTTTTAGAAATCAATTGAAGGAATATTCGACAGCTGTCAAAAAAATTCTGATACTTAGGCGAAACTCCAGACGCTAGAATTTTCTACGGTATCTATGGTCTTGGTAATGCGATCTTGCACGTAGTTTGAATACATTATTCCGCAGCTAGGTGCATAATTTCATTCCAATCCGATCAGTAGTTTCGAAACTATCAGGAAAAAAAATTTGAACGGCCATATTCACGGAACCCCTAGTCAAATTTTGCTCATTGATGAACGTGACTGCGATATTCGCGATCCGAACCCACCCTGAAAATTCCAAGTTCCTAGGCCTTTCCGTTCAAAAGTTACAATTTTCTATGGTTTCTATGGTTCTGGTCATGCGATCTGGATGAAATATTGCTTTAATATATCATTCTCGATTAAAACACAAATTTTCATCTCGATCGAATCCGTAGTTTCAAAATTATCGAGAAAACAAAATTTCAAAAGACCGTATATACGGGACCCCTAGTATAATTCTGCTCATTGATAAACGTGAACGCGACATTTCAGATCCACACCTATCCTGAAAATTTAAAGTCCCCAGGCCTTTCCGTTCGAAAGTTATGATTTTCTAGGTTTTCTATGGTTCTGGTCATGTGATCTGGAGAAATGTAGCTTGAATATATACTTCTCCATTATTAAACAAAATTTCGTCACGATCGAATCTGTAGTTTTGAAATTATCAAAAAAACTAAATTTCAAACGACCATATTTACGAAACCTCTAGAATAATGTTGCTCATAGATGAACGTGATCAATACATTCGAGATCCACACCTATCCTGAAAATTTCAAGTTCCTAGGCGTTTCAGTTCAAAAGTTCGTAGCACAGGGTGTCATAAAAAACATCTGTTACCGCTCGTTCTCCGATGCACATTTATTTTGTATTTATCTCTTTAATCTGTTGTTTTTTTATGAATTGAAAAATAGGGTTCAAAATCGGAACAAAAATATTATGCCGATCGTGTGTAATAAGTACTTCCCTTGCCCACGCCCACGTTCCTAATAGTGTTGGGCATAATCGGATGATTTCAATAATCGGATGTTTGAAAATCGATTATTTCAATAATCGGATGATCATTCGATTAATAAAAATCGTATGATTCATATACATATGCTGGAGGTGTGTACTGTGTAGCGGGCGTAGCGGCTTATGTTAACATTGTTAACGATTGCCGAGGAAGTTTATGGCTGTCATAAAATTATTGTCGTTTATGTTATGGGTCTCGTCCCCTAATTGAATAAAATACTGAACCTCATTTCTTTGTTATATAATTGGTTTCCTTATCCATTTCAGCAATATCCCTTTTCATTTTGGTAATTCCCGAAAAAGACCGACAAACGAATAATTTGTTGAAAAGATTTTCTGAACTTATGGATTCAACATTATTGTTGTGATTTGTATGAAAAATGAACAAATTTTCAGTTGATAGTTTCATGAAATCTTTTATGACCAATTATGACGTAGTACCTAGATGGGAAAGTACATACAGAATCTGGGTTTTCTCAATTCTGAGTACCTAATAGCATAATAGCTCGAAAAAGGAATTGAAATTTTACTTTTGGGGATGCAGACAAATTTGATCTCAGTTAAAAATATAAAGTTGTGAGTGAAGCATCTATTATATATCGGCTATCGTTGAAATTTTGGAAACAAAATAAGGAGAAGTGTGTTGTAGTGTTGTGTGTTGTTATTATTTGTATTATTGTGCCCAATCATGCGTCCTGGAGCGAAAAAATCAGCGGTTTGGACCCATTTCACCAAAACTGATGATAAATTAGCTTCTTGCAAATACTGCAATAAAAAGCTGAAATATTTTGGAGGTACCACTAATCTGAGGCAACATCTTGTCCGGATTCATCCAATACAATTTAGAGAAGATGAACCAAATGATGGAAACGCATCGACTAGTGTGGAAATACCAAGAATCGCACCTGACAGGCAGATTGCTACTACCTCTGAGGATAGTGGTCCATCAGAAGTTCGTCAAAACGTGGATGCGGTGGCAGGTCCTTCAGCAAACAGAAAAAAAGATGCGTGCCCAACAAAGCAGCTGAAACTTTTTGGTGCAAAGAGTACCACAGGACTTACTGAGGCTAAAATTTCCGCCATTGATGAAAAACTGCTAAAAATGATAACTACCGATTTCCAGCCCCTCTCCCTGGTCGAGAACAAAGGATTCATCGAGTATTCCTCTGAACTCCAGCCCTTGTATAAACTGCCTAGTAGAAAAAAAATAACATACGATATCTTGCCAAAATCGTATGACGAAGCGGTTTTGTCTTTAAAAAAATTGTTGAGCGCAGTAAAGTATGTCTCTCTTACTGCAGATATGTGGACATCCGACAGTGCTAGATCATACATCACTGTGACAGCTCATTTTGTGTATGAATACAAGCTTTTGGCACGTGTCTTGGTAACCAGGGAATTGCCGGGATCTCACACAGGTATGAACATTGCAGCTTGTTTGAAGAATATCATCAATGAATGGCAAATTGAGGACAAAGTGGTGGCAATAGTTTCCGACAACGGGGCAAATATAAAAAATGCTATAAATGAGCATCTAAAAATGTATCACCTACCTTGCGTTGCTCATACGCTCAACATAACCGTAAATGAAGTGATAAATTCAAATGAGGAACTAGGGGACATTTTAAGAAAATGCAGGAGTCTTGTTGGTCATTTCAAACACAGCAGTCTCGCCAGCGACAAATTGAAATCAGTTCAACAACAAATGGGACTGCCTTTGTTGAAAGTAAAACAAGATGTTGCTACAAGATGGAACTCTTGTTTCACAATGTTGGAAAGGCTAACCCAGATAAAGGATCCATTGTGTGTTGTTGTAGCTAACGAATCAACACCCCCAGTATTTCCGGATTCTGAAGAGTGGAAAATAATCAAAGACTCTTTGGAGATTCTACAACCTGCGTATGCTCTGACGAATATTTTATCCAGTGAAACGTATCCAACCATATCCCTTATAATTCCCTTAGTCCGTGGTTTTCAATTCTCATTGAAAAATTTGAGCCCTTGTACTCTCACAGGTGAAGCATTGAGATTGAAACTACAGGATACAATTACTCGAAGACTGGGTAGCTTCGAAAAGAGCAGGCTGGTATCAAAAGCAACATTCCTCGATCCAAGGTTCAAGAAATTAGCTTTCGGAATCGAGGAGAACGCTAACAGAGCTGAAGATTTGGTAACGGAAGAAGCGAAAGAGATATGCCAAAAATCGAAACAAATTCAGCAAATTCCACCAAAGGAACCCAGCATTCAAGAAAAGGACCCGAAAAATATTTGGTCACATTTCGAACAAAAAGTGTCGGAAACAAAAACTATCTCCACCCCTTTGAGTATGGCCGTTATATTGATAAAACAATATACGGAAATGCCCATGATAGAAAGAACTAAAGATCCTCTGGAATTTTGGTCGAAACATAAATCGGCCCTACCAGAATTGAATGAACTGGCCATGAAATATTTGTGTGTTCCTGGAACGTCCGTTCCATCGGAAAGAGTTTTTTCAAAAACTGGTCAGATAACTAACCTCCGTAGGAATAGACTGTCTCCCAATAATTTGGATAAAATAATTTTTTTAAATTCAAATGGTAATCTTTAAATTTTGTTTTCCATAAATTTATACCTCAAATCCCTTCTAACCTTTTGATTTTTTCACTGTAATGAAATTTTTATTTTTTTTAGTTTTGGTTTTTGAATGCTCACATACTTACACATATTTTTCCATTAAACTTTAAGTTGAATGATTTTGTTTTTTCAATAACTTGTTTGAACCGAACAGAACCCAAAAAAATGTTCCAAAATCTTAATTCTGAATATACGTGTGAACTATTGGTGAAACCGAATTAAGAATATTCAATTTTTGAAGAATTTAAATGATTCAATCATGAAAAAATTTGCAAGAATCTCACCTAAGAAATCAATTGCATCGCATAATTATCCAAACATCCGATTTTTCGAGATGCTCGGAGTTCATCATCTGTACCTGTACATAAGGCTCGTAAAATCTGCTTTCGCCTGCTATTTCAACTAGTGGTATTGGAAAATGAATTCCATATCCCGATTATTTAAACATCCGATTTTTTCGAGATGCTCGGGCATCATAATCTATACCTGCACATAAAGCTCGTAAAATCTGCTTTCGCCTGCTATTTCAACTAGTGGTATTGGAAACTGAACTCTATATCCCGATTATTGAAAACATCCGATTTTTCGAGATGCTCGGAGTTCACCATCTGTACCTGCACATAAGGCTCGTAAAATCTGATTTCGCCTGCTATTTCAACTAGTGGTATTGGAAACTGAATTCCATATCCCGATTATTGAAAACATCCGATTTTTCGAGATGCTCGGAGTTCACCATCTGTACCTGCACATAAGGCTCGTAAAATCTGATTTCGCCTGCTATTTCAACTAGTGGTATTGGAAACTGAATTCCATATCCCGATTATTCAAACATCCGATTTTTTCGAGATGCTCGGGCATCATAATCTATACCTGCACATAAAGCTCGTAAAATCTGCTTTCGCCTGCTATTTCAACTAGTGGTATTGGAAACTGAACTCTATATCCCGATTATTGAAAACACCCGATTTTTCGAGATGCTCGGAGTTCACTATCTGTACCTGTACATAAGGCTCGTAAAATCTGATTTCGCCTGCTATTTCAACTAGTGGTATTGGAAACTGAATTCCATATCCCGATTATTGAAAACATCCGATTTTTCGAGATGCTCGGAGTTCACCATCTGTACCTGCACATAAGGCTCGTAAAATTTGATTTCGCCTGCTATTTCAACTAGTGGTATTGGAAACTGAATTCCATATCCCGATTATTTAAACATCCGATTTTTTCGAGATGCTCGGGCATCATAATCTATACCTGCACATAAAGCTCGTAAAATCTGCTTTCGCCTGCTATTTCAACTAGTGGTATTGGAAACTGAACTCCATATCCCGATTATTTAAACATCCGATTTTTTCGAGATGCTCGGGCATCATAATCTATACCTGCACATAAAGCTCGTAAAATCTGCTTTCGCCTGCTATTTCAACTAGTGGTATTGGAAACTGAACTCTATATCCCGATTATTGAAAACATCCGATTTTTCGAGATGCTTGGAGTTCACCATCTGTACCTGTACATAAGGCTCGTAAAATCTGCTTTCGCCTGCTATTTCAACTAGTGGTATTGGAAATTGAACTCTATATCCCGATTATTTGACGATTCGATTATTTTCATAATCGAATGTTGCCGATTATATCAAAAATCGGATTAACGATTATTTTTCATCCGATTATGCCCAACACTAGTTCCTAATCATTTTTTCTTCCGCTCTCGTGTCGTTTACAGTTCCAAAATTTATAAAAAGTTTGTGCTTGAGGCTGGTTTTTTTCTCGAAAAGGTATGTATTATTCTTGTGTATTATTTCATTCTTCGAAAAAACTGTAGTTTCTTATTAATGAAGATCTTTTTTCCCAGCAGGTTTTCGCGAATTTTTTTTCCGCAACGTCGTCAACAGCTTCAACATCTGTAAATCCAAGCGTGAGGCAGTGTTTTCTGCTTATATGTAATTATAATGAAAATTACGATAAGCAATGCCGTGAAGGCAGGAGCTTTTGAGCGCTCGTACATGCACCTTGTTGGTAGATTCACATTGTCCAGTTTTAGAAACCGATTGAAAAGATTTTGACAGCTGTCAAAGAAAATTTCAAACGTACGCGAAAATTCAGACTTCACGTCAGTGCTTTGGTGACCATTTTTTTTCGATAATTCGCTAGATTTTTCTACGGTATATATGGTCTTGGTAATGCGATCTGGACAAAATTTCTCACGTAGTTTGAATACATTATTCTTCATATATGTGCGAAATTTCATTTCAATCCAATAGGTATTTTCGAAATTATCAGGAACAATATAGTTTGCTATATTTACGGAATCCCTAGTCTAATTTTGCTCATTGATTAAAAAATATCGGCGAAATTCGCGATCCGAACCTATCCTGAAAATTTCAAGTCCCTAGGCCTTTCCGTTCGAAAGTTATGATTTTCTATGGCTTTGATCATGCGATCTGGAAAAAATGTAGCTCGAATATATCATTCTCAATTTGAATACAAAATTTCGTTACGATCAAATCTATAGTTTCGAAATTATCATGAAAACCGAATTTCAAACGGCCATAGTTACGGAACCCCTAGTCTAATTTTGCTAATTGATGAACGCGACCGCGACATTCGAGATCCACACCTTTCTTGAAAATTTTCAAGTTCCTAGGCCTTTCCACCACAAAGTTATAATTTTCCATGGTTTCTATGGTTCTGGTCATGCGAGCTGGACAAAATTTTGCATGTAGCTTGAGTACGTCATTCTCCATCTGAGTGCAAAATTTCACCTCGATCGAATCAGTTGTTTCAAAGTAATCAGAAAAGCAAAATTTCGAGCGCCCCTGGGCGAATTTTGCCCAATAACGAACTTAACTGCGGCATTTGAGATTCGAACCTACCCTGAAAATTTCAAGTTTCTAGGACACTCCGTTCGAGAGTTATCGTGTACACGGACGGTCGGACGGACTCGAATTTTTTGACGGATTCGTCATCAGTGAGTCGAACATAGTCGTTTGAGACCATTTTCGGCTCAAAATTCCAAAAATACAGACATCGTGACGAAATGATATAGCCCTCGTGTAAGTGGTACGAGCGCTCAAAAAGGTATTTATTATTTTTGCTCGATTGCTCGTTCTCGTTTTTTGATTGCTAAAAATGTTGAAATTACTAAAAGGTTTTTATAGCACATTTCATATATTTTTCTCTCATCAGGTTACTCAGGGCATCACAAGTTTTCCCTTCTAGTTCTAGCGTTGGTAAACTATTCCTAGTCCTAAAGAATTTATGCTGTTTTGAGGTTCTGTAGTTCTGTTAATTAAGTTAATTTCAATTATGGATAAAAGAAAGAGACCTAGTGGTGCGCTTAAGCGCAAACAACGTCAGGAAAGAGAAGATGGTAGACAAAAATTACCAAAAATTGACAAATTTTTTATTTAGCCTTCTTAAAGTAGGAATGACCCAGATATTTCGATTGGTGGTGACTCGAAAAATGTGAACAGAGAAGTGCTCATTAAGAATAACGAGCCTGCTGAAGAAGATCAGAAAGTTTTTAACGTTAATAATACCGCCGCCGATGACGATGTCTGCATAGCGGGGGTGTCGTCAACGTCATCATCTTCCGGAAATGCGAACGACTTGGTAAACTTCAGAGACAAAATGTTGAGTGCGAATGAAAAACGCCAAATTCACAATATGGGGCCTCTACAGCCTTCAGGACCTTTTGCCGAGGGACGCCCACCAAAACAACAGGTGTTTTTCGAAATCCTTTTACTTTTCAACTTCCAAATATGGACCAGTTCATCGGTTTTGGCTGTTATTCTAAAATATTAGGTTCTGCCTACTGTCAACCCTGTTGGTTATTTTCCTCTCAAAGGAAAAATATAGTATTTTACTCGATTAACATCTGAAATTATATATTTGATGAAAATTCTCATTGAACATCATGCTTTTTTGTTTCTAGGATCCACAAGATATCTGAGTCCAAAAATTCAAAGTGAAATGATTGAATGCTTGGGAAACAAACTTGAAAATCATCTGCTAAGGAATTAGAGCATCACCGTTTTTCGCCATCATTTGAGATACGACACAGGACATATCGAAGGTAGACCAGCTGAGCATTGTTGTGAGGTATGCTCTAATAACTAGATCAGAAAATGGACAGCCAGTCAAAATAGAAGTGAGAGAAGTGTTCTTAGGCTTTTATGCAGCAGTAAAACATGGCGCGGCAGATTTAGTAAAGCAGTTGACTTCATTTTTTATCGATAAAAATATTGATTTGAAAAAATGTGTGGGTCAAGGTTATGATGGAGCCAGTGTGATGAGCGGTGTGTATAATGGGGTATAGAAACAGATCAAAGAAATTCAGTCTAATGCGGAGTACGTACATTGAGCTACTCATAATTTGAATTTAGTAGTTAATGATGCTGTTAGCAGTTGTATCGAACTACAAACTTTCTTCGCAACCTTACAAGAATTGTATAATTTTTTTCGGAAATAGCATCAAACGCTGGGATTTACTTTCAAAGTTCACAGGCGAATCGGACACCACTTTAAAAAAATTAAATCCGACTAGATGGTCCAGTAGAGTTCATACAATTTCTGCAATAAAAAATCAGTTTTTCGATATCATTAAGCGAGCGAAGTCAAGCAGAAATTAACAAAACCAAAATGTTTAATTTTGAATTCATTTTCCCTTGTGATTTCATGCATCGCATACTGAATGACATCAATTATGCCTCTAGAGCTTTGCAAAAATGAGATATCCATTTGGATGACGCATGTAGAGCTTCAGCAGGAACGAATGCAAAGATGAAAATTTATAGGAATGACTTTGAATCTTTCGAGTGCAGAGCTAGTGAAACTGCAATTATATATGGGATAGATCCCCATTTCGCTGAAAAAAGGCAAAAAAAAGTGAAAAAACACTTCGATGAATTAGCTTCTGATCACAGATTTCGAAGCAGGGAAGAGATATTCAGAATTAATATTTTCTACAAAGTATTAGATACAATAATTTCCCAATTAAATGCCCGTTTCGATGGTATGATTGCAGTCAATATAATTTTCAATTTTCTATCACTATCATTTTTACTTGATGTGGGTAGATGAAAAAACTTTAATTAAAAGGTGTGACCAATTCCGAAGTAAATATTTTGATATAATAGGCTCCAACTTTTCACTCCAATTCCTCAATATTTACCACCTATTTCTACCTGAATCAAATAAGGCATGGACAATTCATGAATTTTGCATAGAAATAATAACGAAATACGGAATGCTGGAATGCGATCTAACAGAAGTATTCACAGCAGTATTACTGTTCCATACAATTCCTGTCACCTCTGCAGAAGCTGAAAGATCATTCAGCAAACTAAAATTAATAAAAAATTATTTGAGAAATACTATGGGGCAAGCTCGACTGCGACATTTATCGCTAATATCAATCGAGAACAAAGCTGCATCAAGTCTAGATTTGACTCGAGTAATTGATTCTTTTGCGGAAACTAAGGCTAGAAAGAAGTTGTAAATAAGTTTACCTTTGTAAATTAATAAAATGTATAGATTAATTTCAATGTTTTATTTATATCCACAATTGAACATTTTATATGAATACATAAATTAACCATTCGATTCATTTCATTACCTAATAACAATATTATTTATTCAAGTATATTCCCAAACTCCACAGGTAAGGCACTCGTGCACAATACACATACTCATACTCACAGTAAGTATAGAGAGATAAGAACTGAACAATTCATTAGGGGGCCCCACCCATTTTTTCGCACCAGGGCCCCTTACTACCTAGTTACGCCACTGGTATCATTTCATTCATTTCATTGATACAGCGTCTAATTTCGGCTTTCAATACTTCGATGGTTTCAGGCTTATTGGCATAAACCCGTGACTTCAAATAAACCCATAGCCAGAAGTCTAAAAGCGTTAAATCGCAAGATTCGCAAAAGCGTGGAGGCCAATTCTAGTCGTGTCATTTCTCGATTTGGTGACCAGAATTGGTCTCTAGCAAAGCCCTGGCGGCCATTTACAATATATTGTGTTTCATACATAATTCCCAAATGTATTTTTTCTAAATCAATAAATATTTCAATAATTTGCTACAGAAAACCATGTTTTATCGAACACTGAAATCTTGCGCCCTTATTGAAACACCCTTTACATTCAGTGAATATTCTCTTTTCAACAAAATGGTTTTTGAGCGCTCGTATTACTTACACGAGGGCTATATCATTTCGTCACGATGTCTGTATTTTTAGAATTTTGAGCCGAAAATGGTCTCAATCGACCATGTTCGACTCACTGATCACGAATCCGTCGAAAAATTCGAGTCTGTCCGTCCGTCCGGCCGGCCGTATACACGATAACTCTCGAACGGAATGTTCTAGAAACTTGAAATTTTCGTGGTAGGTTCGAATCTCAAATGCCGCGGTTAAGTTCGTTATTGGGCAAAATTTGCCGAGGGGTTCCGTAAATATGGCCGCTCGAAATTTTGTTTTTCTGATTACTCGGAAACTACAGATTCGATCGCGATGAAATTTTACACTCTGATGGAAAATGAGGTTTTCAAGCTACATGCAAAACTTTGTTCAGATCGCATCACCAGAACCATAGAAACCATAGAAAATTTTAACTTTTGAACGGAAACGTCTAGGGACTTGAAATTTTCAGGATAGGTGTGGATCTCGATCTTCGTGATCACTTTCATCTATGAGCAAAATTATACTAGGGGTTCCGTAAATATGGTCGTTTGAAATTTAGTTTTCTTGATAATTTCCAAACTAGAGACTCGATGGTAACGAAATTCTGTATACTAATGGAGAATGATATATTCAAGCTACATTTCTCTAGATCGCATGACCAGAACCATAGAAACCATAGAAAATCATAACTATCGAACGGAAAGGCCTAGGAACCTGAAATTTTCAGGATAGGTGTAGACCTGAAATGTGGCGTTCACGTTCATCAATGAGCAGAATTATATTAGGGGTTCCGTAAATACGGTCGTTTGAAATTTTGGTTTCTCGATAATTCCGAAACTACGGATTCGGATTCCAGATAAAATTTTGTATTTTGAACGAGAATGATATATCAAAGCAACATTTTGACACGAGGGCTATATCATTTCGTCACGATGTCTGTATTTTTCGAATTTTGAGCCGAAAATGGTCTCAAACGACTATGTTTGACTCACTGATGACGAATCCGTCGAAAAATTCGAGTCTGTTCGTCCGGCCGGCCGTCCGTATACACGATAACTCTCGAACGGAATGTCCTAGAAACTTGAAATTTTCAGGGTAGGTTCGAATCCCGAATGCCGCGATTAAGTTCGTTATTGGGCAAAATTCGCCGAGGAGTTCCGTAAATATGGCCGCTAGAAATGTTGTTTTCCTGATTAAAATTAGGTGTTCAAGCTACATGCAAAATTTTGTTCAGTTCGCATCACCAGAACCATAGAAACCATAGAAAATTGTAACTTTTGAACGGAAACGCCTAGGGACTTGAAATTTTCAGGATAGGTGTGGATCTCAATTGTCGTGATCACTTTCATCTATGAGCAAAATTATACTAGGGGTTCCGTAAATACGGCCGTTCAAAATATTCTGTTCCTGATAACTTCGAAACTACCAATTTGATTGGAATGAAATTTTGCACCTAGGTGAGGAATAATGTATTCAAACTACGTGCGAAATTTTGTCCAGATCGCATCACCGAGACCATAGATACCGTAGAAAATTTTAGCGAATTATCGAAAAAAAATTGGTCACCTAAAGCACTGACTTGAAGTCTGGATTATCGCCTCAGTTTGAAAATTTGTTTGACAGCTGTCAAAAAATTTCCTGTTTCCAAAACTGGAAAATGCGAATCTACCTACAAGGTGCATGTACGAGCGCTCAAAAGCTCCTGCCTTCACGGCAGTGCTTTTCGTAATTTTTTAATGTCTATTTTCTTCGTTGATTCTGATATTATTTTATGGTTTGCTGAAAGTTTTTACTCAATATCTGAAAAACTGTACTCTACTGGACCCTCATCGAATAAATTTATTTTAAAATCATCACATATTACTATATGATATTTTGTGAAATAATTTCCTTTTCTTTTGAACATTTCTTCTTCAATTCTTCAACAAATACCTGTTAATTTCCCTATCAAGTCCAGTATATTGAAAAGATCATTAATTTTCTTTTTATACTAACAACTCAAGTGTTTTATATGCAAGCATAGAGTCCAAATTCCTCCGATTCTCGTTTGACTTACTAAGGTAAGTAAAACAGGAATAGAAAAAGTCGCCATTATATGGTTGACGAGAATGCGATATATTTCGTTGCTGAAATTTCATAACAAGAACAGGGCCGGATTAGATTTATTTGCAGCCCTAGGCCCTTCTAATAGACTGAATACGTGCCAATTTTTGTATATACATATCTCAAATGAGTACCTTTCGCAGAGGAATTGATCAAAACAATTTACTGTCACAAAAAGCAAAAAATTGAATTCTTTTACAAAATTCTTAATTTTTTTTTTCGTTTCGAAATTACTTCTTTCAATATGTAAAATAATGAGATTGAAATTTCGATCAAGCAGATGGAAAAAATTCAGACTTGAATAAATATTGGTTGTATATCTGAAGATTTCAAATTGAAATAATGAAACAAGAGAACTCGTTTAAGATAGACTAATGAAGCAAGCCAACAAATCAATACACGACAGGTGGCGTGAGTAGAGAAATATTCTCTGATCGTCATCGGGTTCGGTTGTTTGGTAAGCTTGTTTGCCACATCGAGTTTATCCTGAGCTAGCTGTACTGACGAGCCGTAAACGGCAAAACCGGTCTACAGATGCAAAGGATAAATTTCGATGTTCCATGTGGTTACGTGTATTGATTTGTTGGCTTGCTTTATTAGTCTATCTAAAACAAATTTTCTTGTTTCATTATTGTAATTAGAACAATTTTAATCATTAAAATGAAGAAGAGTAGAAGAGAAATACCTATAAATGTAACTATTATCAGCAAAGGACAAAGCTGCCGCACTTTAATAGCAAATATGCGAGTGGGCATGTACGTCCTTGGATCCCGAGTTTTAATTGTCAATACCGATAATGGTTTATCTTCTATTATCGATGTTATTTGTCATTGACATCGATCATGAAAAATCGTGAAACATCATGTTTAAACAACATCGATAATGATGTCCGATCCCTAGATCTTGGATCGGGTAGAAAATACATAGGTACATAATTTTGAGACGATCTAACGTATTCTTATTCCAAGGATTTGTTTGATTATATTTTAACCGAGTTTTATTATTTGCAGCTACGAATAGAACTGCTTATCAATTACTCGGGGAGAAATGGGATCCCGCAGATCAAGAACAGAAGACCTGGATGATGAGCTCGAAAGAAGATTTGTAATTTCTGAATGTATAAGATTAAATATATTAAACGATATTGTATTGCAATAGTTATTTTTCTATCTAGAGCGGAAAGTTTTACTTTCCCTCGCGTGATTGCCGTTGCCCGAACGACGTGAAGCGGAGTTCGGGCAAGCAGTCGAGTGCGGGGAAGATACTTTCCGCTCGAGATAGGAACAATATTTGTCCTACCACCGTATCATAAAATGAAAAAAAAACGAATTCAAGTATTTATTCTCACATAATCAACTTTTGTAAGAGAAATGCGGGATATAACTCGTATATAATATATTTACAATGCATCATTCATTTGCCGTTATTGTTGACAATATTCATGTTGAAGGTGTAATTTGTTGCAATTTCGAGCTTTATTGCCGATGACAATAATTGCTGCTTCAGATCTCCATGTCTTGGACCAGATTCTACGAAATCCATCTGGCTCATTATAGTGCGACTGTTTGAATTTGATGAACATGATTCGTTTCCTTTATCCGAACTTGAAGAAGCATTGATAGAAAGTATTTTGTTACACACATTTTTTTTTTGGTTTTCGGATTCTTCTACGTAAGTCTCGGCCACGACAGTCAATTTCCAACCTCCCAGGTGTTTTATATTTGTTATTCCTTCGCCTGAATCTTCTAGGAAGGTTGCTGAAGAACGTCTAAAACTATGGCCTGTATAAAGTTCAGGATTAGGTAGGCGTAAATATGCTGCGATTTCGGGTTGTATTTTTCCAAATTTATTGATACCTTATGTACGTTGAGTTGTGCAATTTCCCTTTCGGTAATTTACGAAGGGTGGTGCTTGGAGGTCGTAAATCTGCGTATGATTTGTACAGTTTCAAAAACATCCCATTATGTATTTTTTTCAGAAATCTTTCTGTTTGATTTTTGGAATCCGAAATTTTTACTATTATGAGGGACCCTTTATCTTCAATATTATCTAGGGTGATATTAGCAAGTTCCGCTCTGCGGCAAGCTCCGGCTTGACCAAAAATTGTTGCCAGTTTCATGATAAGGTAAATATCGTGAACGATCTAGTTACACCCAGAGATTAGTTCTGATCTTCGACGATCTAGCGCAACGATCTTAATTTCGGTAGCCTATACCGCAATACGGAAGAAGAAGAAGAAGAACTTATGATGCTCTATGATAACAAATTGAAGATTTCTGAAACTCTTGTTATTCTTGAATTGGTAATATTAAGTAATTTAGTAATTATACCAAAAAGATTTGAAAGTCATCTTTCTAAAACTAAAAGTGGACAAGAGAAATATTCTTGAAAATGAAAGTTATCGAAGATTGTGTAGTGATGCAGGGAATTTCCGGAAAACTCCTGACGAATATAGAGGATGTGTTGGCGAAGGATTCGAATGGAGATACATCATTGAGTAAAATAATACGCAATGGAGGTGAGTACATTTTTTGTTTAGAAGTAATCAAAACATCTCGTAAAGGGTCGTATGGTGTATATTTCTAATTTTATTTCATTTAGGACTCTCTGTAGTTTTCCCTTCGAACAATATTCAAGGAATAAATTAACCCATGTTTTTTTTTCAGATGTTGAACTCATTAAGTCATCTTTGGAGTATCTGAAGAACTTGGATGCATCCCTTGATAGAAGCGGATATACGGCATTACATTTATCGGTCGATTTGGGTCAATACGATATTGTGAAGTTTCTGCTGAAATCTGGAGCGTCTGTAGAAGCAAGAACAACAAGAAAAGACACTCCACTACACACAGCTGCATTGAACGGAAATCTGGTCATGATAGATATTCTTATGGATAATGGCGCCGACATCAATGCTAGAAATATACTGGATTCGACTCCTCTCCATATGGCGTGTCAGATAGAGAATAACATCTACTGTGTCAGAAAAATACTAGAATTCGGACCCGATATGAATACTTGCGACAATTTTGGATATACTCCATTGATTAATTTGATATGGAATGGGATTCATATGGAGGACCTCTGTGATATCATTCTAACAGCCGATGTAAATCCGAATTTGAGTGATAACTATGGGGAAAATTCGTTACATCATCTTGCTTATTATAAAGGGAACGATGTCGATTTGAAGGCAATAGCGGAAATTCTTTTAAATAAGGGAGCTTGCATACATAGTAAAAATGTCCTTGGCGAGACGCCTCTACATTCGGCATTAAGGGAGGGAAAACTGACACTTGTAGATTTTCTTTTCGAAAATGGCGCCCATATTAATGTTGTCGACAGGAAAGGAATGTCCATGATGAAATATATTTCACATAATTGCCACAGGAGCAAAAATATTTCGAAACCTTTGTTCATCAGACATATGACCCTGAGAATTTCCAACAAATACTCCGTGACCAGGAGGATCAAGAATTATATAAATGGACGTGAAGATCTGAAAATTTATCAGAGCCAATGCGAGAGTGAGCTGAGCAGACTGAAGAACATCGCGATAGAAAAAACCGTTCTGAATGTGTGGGATCTTCTTGTTTGCAACATGCAGAGATTGTCAGAGTACACAAGAAACTATCATGTGGTCAGGGCCTTGAAAAATTGCATTCAACATTTTCCTATATATGGACCTTATATTGAGAGGAGATTAGAGGAGGCGATCAGAAAGAGAGATGAAGAACTATGTACGATGGAAATAGTCAACGATTTTTGTGGTGGCAAACTACCCCTCTTGCCAATAAGGCTCATTACACAACACATCTCTTCAACTAATCGCAAAATTCTGATTGGAAAATACATATTTCCTTGAATAAATTGTTATAATTGTAAATATTTTGATATTGTTATTTATTCATGTTAAGTATAAATAGAAAAGAACAAAAAAATAAAAAAAGATTCTTATTTCCTCTTCATTTTTGAGTGCCAGTTCTACTTATACGAGGGCTATATTTTTAGAATTTTGAGCCAAAAATGGTCTCAATCGACAGAGCCAATTTGAATTTGAGCTGTTTACCACGTGACGGATGCCCGGTCTGAATATGGCCCTTCAAAATATGTTTTTTTCGTAATTCCGAAACTACAAATCAACCTCTCACATCCAATAATAGATGCCCCTTTACTAGTAAATATAGTAGGTATAGTACTATTATGAAATTGAACAAAAATCACGAACTAAATAACTACTCCCGGAAATTGTGAACGATCTAGTTACACCCAGAGATCTGTTTCTTGTTTTCGACGATCTAGCGCTACGATCTTAATTTCGGTAGCCTATACCGCAATACGGAAGAAGAAGAAGAACTTATGGTGCTCTATGATAACAGTGACAGTTTGCTGTTTGGATTAAGCAGGGGGTATAAATGCCCGTGCAGTTGCCTGGTCTTCATTCTGGTTTCTTCCATCTGTTTATTGAATTTGAGTTTTTCGTCTAAAATTACGCCCAGATATTTCACTTCATCTTTCCAGTCAATTTTTTCGTTTTCTATCATGACGTTTCCTGCTTTTTCCTCCTTCATATTTGTTCCGCCGAAGTATATGGCAACGGTTTTCTTCGTATTTATCTTGAACCTCCATTTCTTGAAATAGCTCATTAGTTTGTCTAAGTCTATCTGGAGTTGCTTCGTTATGGATTTCCTCATTCTGCTGGAGTAATAGACAGCAGTGTCATCTGCGAACTGGCCAATCTTGCATCTTGTCATCTTTGGTATGTCCGACATATATATGTTGAACAACAACGGTCCTAGGACCGATCCCTGCGGTACGCCGGCTTCAATTTTTCTGGTTGTAGACCTCGTACCATCTATGTTAATTTTGAATTTTCTTTTGTTCAGGTATGATTGTATCAATCTCGTCAGTTTGGCTGGAAACTTCCACATCTTCGTCTTGTATATCAGACCTTGGTGCCACATTTTATCAAATGCTTTTTCAATATCCAGGAAAACAGCTCCGGTGTCTGTAGATAGGTTTAATTTTTCTTTTATGCCTTCTGTTATTCTGATGAGTTGGTGTACCGTCGAATGTTCAGTCCGGAAACCAAACTGGTGGTCAGGAATTATCTTCTTGGCATTAACGAATTCTGCTAGTCTTCTGTATACCAGCTTCTCTATCACTTTGCTCAGTGCCGGAAGTAAGCTTATTGGTCTGTAGTTAGTTGGGTCGTTTTTGCCCTTTTTTCCTTTCTTCCATATCAGTATCGTGTCCGATGGCTTCCATTTGTTAGGGTAGTATCCTGTTCGTAGAATAGCCCTGGCTATTTCTGCAATTTCTTCTAGTGCTTCGTCTGGTATATTCTTGAGAGCCTGATTTTGAATTCCGTCGATTCCGGGGGCTTTTCTATTTTTGAGTTGTGCAATAATTTCTTTTATTTCATTTTTTGAGCGCTCGTACTACTTACACGAGGGCTATATCATTTCGTCACGATGTCTGTATTTTTCGAATTTTGAGCCGAAAATGGTCTCAATCAACTATGTTCGACTCACTGATAACGAATCCGTCGGAAAATTCGAGTCTGTCCGTCCGGCCGTCCGTCCGTCCGTCCGTAAGCACGATAACTCTCGAACGGATCAACCTAGAGACTTGAAATTTTCAGTGTAGGTTCAGATCCCGAATGCCTCGGTTAAGTTCGTTAATGGGCCAAATTCCACCAGGGGTTCCGTAAATATGGCCGTTCAAAGTTTTGTTTCCCTGATTACTTGAAAACTACAGATTCGATCGAGATGAAATTTTGCACTCAGATGGAAAATGAGATGATTTAGCTACATGCAAAATTTTGTCCAGATCGCATGACCAGAACCATAGAAACCATAGAAAATTGTAACTTTTGAACGGAAATGCCTAGGGACTTGAAATTTTCAGGATAGGTGTGGATCTCGAATGTCGTGATCACGTTCATCTATGAGCAACATTATACAAGGGGTTCCGTAAATACGGTCGTTTGAAATTTTGTTTTCTCGATAAATTCGAAACTTCGGATTCGATCGAGATGAAATTTTGTATTTTAATCGAGAAAGATATATTGAAGCAATATTTTGTCCAGATCGCATGACCAGAACCATAGAAACCATAGAAAATTGTAACTTTTGAACGGAAAGGCCTAGGAACTTGAAATTTTCAGGGTGGGTTTGGATCGCGAATATCGCGGTCACGTTCATCAATAAGCAAAATGAGACTAGGGGTTCCGTAAATATGGCCGTTCAAAATATTTTTTTCCAGATAGTTTCGGAACTACTGATCGGATTGGAATGAAATTATGCATCTAGCTGAGGAATAATGTATTCAAAGTACGTGCAAAATTTTGTCCAGACCGCATCACCAAGACCATAGATACCGCAGAAAATTCTAGCGAATTATCGAAACAAAATTGATCAGCTGAAGCAGCGACTTGAAGTCTGGAGTTTCGCCTAAGTTTCAGAATTTTTTTGACAGCTGTCAAAAATTCCTTCAATTGGTTTCTAAAACTGGAAAATGCGAATCTACCTACAAGGTGCATGTACGAGCGCTCAAAAGCTCCTGCCTTCACGGCAGTGCTTTTCTAAATTTTTTATGAGTTCATCCGTTTCTTCTTCTGTCTCATCGAGATCGGTGGCCGGTGTATTTCCTATTGTTTCTACTGACTTGTTGAACATGTCGTCGTTGTTCTTCGGATTAGGCTTAAACTGTTGTTCTAGTGAGTCGGCGAACATTTCTGCTTTTTCCTCACTTGTTATTGCGGTCTGGCTTCCTTTTTCTAGTCTTGGAATCTTAGTTTTCGTTTTCTTCCCGGTTAAAGCTGACGTTATTTGCCATAACGATCGGACTTCTGTGTCTAAATTCTCCAACTTTCTATCCCATTCGTCCGTAAACAGTTCTCGAACTCTGACTTTCACCTCGTTTGTTAGTTTATTCAGTATAGTTTTGTCACTTGGGTGTAAGGTCCGTCTATACTGTTTCTTGGCTTTCCTTTTTTCCTCTAGTAAAATTTGCACGTCTACAGGTAGAGGACTTTTCTTCGGTATTTGTTTGACTTTACTTGACTGTGATTGTGCTTCGATAATTCTTCTCTCTAGATCTTCGATTGCTTCATCTATATCTTCTTTGTTTTTAATCTTCACATTTCTGGATTTGAAGACTTCTTTGAACTTCTTCCAGTTTATTGTTTTTCTGTTGGTAGGTGATCTGTCTATTTCTAATTCTAATGTCAGGATCACGGGGCAGTGATCCGATGATAGATCCATCTTGGTTTCAATCACGTAATTTGTTCTTACGTTCTTTATTATGGCTATATCCAATACATCCATCGTTCCTGTTGCTTCATGGATGTGTGTGGGGTCATCTGGACCGACAACCAGTAAATTATGTTTATCGGTGATTTGTTTGAGTTTGTTCCCTTGACTATTAACTCTTCTGCTGTTCCAGTCTGGGTGTTTTGCATTCAAGTCTCCTGCCACTATGGTTGGTTTTCTGTTCTGGAAAAAGGCTGTGATATCCTTTTCTTCTAGGTTGCAATTCGAGATGACTAATACCACTCTTCACTAGAACAGCTGTTCCGCCTCCTCTGCCCGTTTGTCTGTCTCTTCTATACACTTCATAATTTCTTACTTTCATAGTCTTCGTTGGTTTTAAATGAGATTCTCCCAAGAGAAGAATATCGATTTTATTATTTTCCAAAAAGAGTATTAATTCCTGTTTTTTTGGAATTACCGAATTTGCGTTCCAGAACGCAATATTTAAACTTTTGGTGGGTGTATAGTTCATTTCTTCGTGAATTATTTAATCAGTTTGTCCTGCTCTTCTATGAAGGAGATTTTTTGTTTAATGGTCGCATTTGTTGAACATAACGTCAGCGTCATTCTTCCTAGGATGACAGCTAATTCATCTTCTTGTTTTGGTGCATCATTTTGTTTTTTTGGTGCTTTTTTCTCGTCCTTCTTCACTGGAGTTTTTTTTGGGGCTTTGACCTTTATATCTTCTTTCTTGGCCATTTCTCTTTTTCTTTCTTCGGTCCGTTTTTGCCATACATTTTCTTTAGGCAGCGGGGCTTCTATGAGTTTGGGTTTCTTCACATCCGGGTTGTTTGGATTTCTCATACATTTTATGTAGGTCGATAGGTGATCGCCTCCACAATTGGCACATTTGGGTACTGTCGTCACAGATTTCGGGCATTCTGCGGTCACGTGTTCTTCACCACACTTCATACATTTGTAGACGGCATGGCAGAATTTCTGCGAGTGTCCGTACAGTTGACAACGGTAACATTGGATTATTTCTGTCCTTAGTCTCAAGCTTTCAACTGTGATGGATATCCCACAGCAAAATTCCAATTTTGTGAAGATCGCCTTGTAGGCTTTGTCAATCTCCACCAGAACGAGAGGGATGGGAAATCCCTTTTTTCCTTTCATTCGATGTCTGTATTTTTCGAATGTTGAGCAGAAAATAGTCTCAATCGACAAGGTTCGACTCGCCGATGACGAATCCGTCGAAAAATTATAGTCTGTTCGTCCGGCCGCATACACGATAACTCTCGAACGGAACGACCATGACACTTGAAATTTTCAGGGTAGGTTCGAATCTCGAATGCCGCGGTTCAGTTCGCTATTGAGCAAAATTTGCCCAGGGGTTCCGTAAATATGGCCGCTCGAAATTTTGTTCTCCTGATTACTTCGAAACTACTAATTCGATTGAAGTGAAATTTTGCACTCAGATGGAGAATGACGTGTTAAAGCTACTTGCATGTCCAGAACATGTCCAAATCGCATGACCAGAACCGTAGAAACCATAGAATATTATAACTTTTAAACCGATAGGCCTAGGGACTTGAAATTCTCAGGATAGGTGTGGATCTTAAATGTCGTGTTCAAGTTCAACTTTGAGCAAATTAGACTGGGGGTTCCATAAATATGGTCGTTTGAAACTTAGTTTTCTCGACAATTTCAAAACTAAGGATTCGATCGTGACGAAATTTTGTATTTCAATGGAGAATGATATACTACTATATTTTTCCCATATCGTATGACTAGAACCATAGAAACCATAAAAAATTATATCTTTCGAACGGAAAGGCCTAGGAACTTGAAATTTTTAGAGTAGATTCGGATGGCGAATTTTGCGATCACGTTCATCAATGAGCAAAATTAGACTAGGGGTTCCGTTAATATGGCCGTTCTGAATATTTTTTTTCTTGATAATTCCGAAACCACTCATTGGATGCGAATTAAATTTCGAACATAGATGAAGAATAATGTATTCTAACTCCGTGGGAAATTTTGTCTAGATCGCATTACTAAGACCATAGATACCGTAAAAAATTCTAGCGAATTAT
This sequence comes from Aphidecta obliterata, assembly GCA_963966015.1. NCBI lineage: Eukaryota > Metazoa > Arthropoda > Insecta > Coleoptera > Coccinellidae > Aphidecta > Aphidecta obliterata. Next base: position 27,718,759 of record OZ014427.1, on the reverse strand, counting down.
CGAAAAAAAAAATTGGTCACCTAAAGCATTGACGTGAAGTCTGGATTAATTAATTTACGGAACACCTCGGCGAATTTTGCCCAATAACGAACTCAACCGCGGCATTCGAGATTCGAACCTACCCTGAAAATTTCAAGTTTCTAGGACATTCCCTTCGAGAGTTATCGTGTATACGGCCGGACGGACAGACTCGAATTTTTAGACGAATTTGTCATCAGTCTTGTCGATTGAGACCATTTTCGGCTCAAAATTCGAAAAATACAGACATCGTGACGAAATGATATAGCCCTCGTGTAAGTCGTACGAGCGCTCAAAAATGCAAAGTCGAAACCAATGATAATGAACTAGAAAATTCGAGATTAAGAAAATCGACTGGAGATAAAAGAAGATTTATTTTCGATAATTTTGTCGACTATAATGTTATCGCAGATAATCCAGTCTGCCGTATCTTCGAAGACTGACGTATTTCCGGTCCAATGTCAAAGAAACACGCAGACTTCTCCAGTCAATGAAGGACTCGATTCTCCTAAAATTGAATTTCTAATTTTGGGGTGGAAAATTTTATAAATATAGCTGCAGACCAAATTGCAGACCATGAACGTTGCAGTATCCGATAAGTAGAGAATTACGTAGCCCTTTTTTGAGCGCTCGTTCTACTTACACGAGGGCTATATTATTTCGTCACGATGTCTGTATTTTTCGAATGTTGAGCAGAAAATAGTCTCAATCGACAAGGTTCGACTCGCCGATGACGAATCCGTCGAAAAATTATAGTCTGTTCGTCCGGCCGCATACACGATAACTCTCGAACGGAACGACCATGACACTTGAAATTTTCATGATAGGTTCGAATCTCTAAAGCCGCGGTTGAGTTCGTTATTGGGCAAAATTCGACCAGGGGTTCTGTAAATATGATATACCTACGTTCGAAATGTTGTTCTCCTGTTTACTCCGAAACTACTGATACGACCGAGGTGAAATTTTGCACTCAGATGACGTGTTCGCATGACCAGAAACTTAGAAACCATAGAAAATTATGACTTTCGAGCGCAAATGTTTAGGGAATTGAAATTTTCAGCGTAGGTTCAGATCTCGAATGTCACGGTAACGTTCATCAATGAGCAAAATTATACTAGGGGTTCCGTAAATATGGTCGTCTGAAATTTATTTTTCTGGATAATTTCAAAACTAAGGATTCAATCGTGACGAAATTTTGTATTTTAATGGAGAATGATATATCCAAGCTACATTTTGTCCAGATCGCATGACAAGAACAATAGTAACCATTAAAAATCATAACTTTCAAAAGAAAAAGGCCTAGGGACTTGAAATATCGCGGTCACGTATCAATGAGCAAAATAAGTCTAGGGGTTCCGTAAATATGGCCGCTCAAAACATTCTTTTCCTGATAATTTCGAAACTACTGATTGGATTGGAATGAATTTTCGCACATAGATGAAGAATAATGAACTCGCGAAATTTTGTCAAGATTGCATCACCAAGACCATAGATACCGCAGAAAATACTAGCGAATTCTCGAAAACAAAATTGATCACTTAGCACAGACGTGAAGTCTGGAGTTTCGACTTAGTTTGAAATTGTTTTTGACAGCTGTCAAAAAGTTTTCAATTGGTTTCTTGAACTGGAAAATGCGAATTTACCTACGAGATGCATGAACGAACGCTCAAAAGCTCTTGAGCTTACGGCAGTGCTTTTTATAATTTTTTTATTCACAAGACCTAAAGTTATTAGTTCAATTTATTTAAACTGTCCACCTGTGTGATCAGTGAACAAGTCGAAGAGGAGTACCTTGACCTTGAATCGAAAGCATTAAATTTGTTTTTCTTCGGGTTATTCTCCTATATCATTATTTTCCTAATAATCTAGTTATCTATTAGATTTATATTAATTTCGTTCATAATTCGAGTGATTTTCCTCTTTTCTATTTGCATTTCTTCCACCACTGTTAGAAGGAGTTCCATCGGTTCCACCGAGGCCGTCATTTTGCCTATCTGAGAACATTCGAAGCCAAAAAGGAGATCAAGGAGAAGACATAAATTCAAGGAGGTGGTTTTTGTATACACGCCGCCGATTTCGGGATCCGAAAATTTCCCCCTCGAACCGAAGGTATGAATAAGGCATTTTCGTGGAGAGAAAATTGATTAACACCGTTGTCTTCGAGCTACATGGATAGTTGGCGATTTTCCTCTGAGTGATTTATTCGAATTTTGAGTTTTCCTCTTTCATTTAACGGGTATTTAACAACCAGCGTTGGATGTGAAAAACCTTCAGTTGACAACGTGACTCTAGTTTGTTTTTTTGTTCTCGAAGTGCACGAAACTTGGGTGTGTGTAGTGAAGTGGGATATCTTAGAGGTGGTAAGACCCGTTTTTTTTACCCGTCTGGATCATTGGTGATTTTTTTGTGTTCCGCTACTCGTTCCCGTCCTATCGAGATCTGGCCTGGATCATTTCCCCTTGTTTTCCTGGTAATCAACCATCGGTACCCTGGGAGTGGGGAGGTTATTGAGTTACTCCATTGTCGCTCAAGTGGAATATATTCGTAGGGTTCCTTATTGTGAGAAACTCTTATTTGGAGCCACCGAGTAGAACTCAATAGCTTGAGGAAAGGGGTCAATTATCATCGACCTCTCAATTGCCGCTGACTTGCAGCATTGCCCCGGTCTGGGCTCGAGTTTCGTTCTGGTGGATGCGCCACCTCATATCTCAGCTCTGGAGCCATTAGTGAAGTCCTACCGTTCCTTAGAGACTCGCTGGTCGGGATACCCTGTCTGTTTTCGTCAGACCTTCGTCTCAGCAGAGGTGCTTGGACGCAATCTGGGACCTGGGTGGGGTCGTGTCACGATGCTGATCGCGATCACGTGGAACACAGGAGGGGATTACCACCTTGCCGACTCTCTAGACGTCTAGACCGTTTTTGAGCGCTCGTACTACTTACACGAGGGCTATATAATTTCGTCACGATGTCTGTATTTTTAGAATTTTGAGCCGAAAATGGTCTCAATCGACTATGTTAGACTCACTGATGACGAATCCGTCGGAAAATTCGAGTCTGTCCGTCCGTCCGGCCGTCCGTAAGCACGATAACTCTCGAACAGATCAACCTAGATACTTGAAATTTTCTGTGTAGGTTCAGATCCCAAATTCCTCGGTTAAGTTCGTTAATGGGCAGAATTCCACCAGGGGTTCCGTATATGTGGCCGTTCAAAATTTTGTTCTCCTGATTACTTCGCAACTACAGATTCGATCGAGATGAAACTTTGCACTTATATGGAGAATGAGGTGTTCAAGAAACATGTGAAATTTTGTCCAGATCGCATGATCAGAACCATAGAAACCATAGAAAATTGTAACATTTGAACGGAAACGCCTATGGACTTGAAATTTTCAGGATAGGTGAGGTTCTGGAATGTCGTGATGACGTTCATCTATGAGCAGAATTAGTCTAGGGGTTCCGTAAATATGGTCGTTTGAAATTTAGTTCTCTTGATAATTTCAAAACTACAAACTCGATCGTCACGAAATTTTGTATTCAAATGGAGAATGATATTTTCAAGCTACATTTTGTCCATATCGCTTGACCAGAACCATAGAAACCATAGAAAATCATAACTTACGAACGGAAAAGCATAGGGACATGAAATTTTCAATATAGGTGTGGATCTCGAATATAGCGATCACTTTCATCAATGAGCAAAATTACACTGGGGGTTCCGTAAATATGGTCGTTTGAAATTTAGTTTTCTTGATAATGGTAGGTTTGGATCGCGAATGTCGCGGTAACGTTCATCAATGAGCAAAATTAGACTAGAGGTTCCGTAAATATGACCGTTCAATTTTTTTTCCTGATAATTGCACATCGATGAGGAATAATGTATTCAAACCACTTGCAGATTGCATTATCAAGACCATAGATCCGTAGAAAATTCTTGTGAATTATCAAGAAAAATGGTCACATCGTCGCCTTCAGGAGAAAATTGCGTAACTCCATTTGACAAAATTTTATAGCAGAAACAAAAAACACTTTCAAAGTCAGATTTTTAAACATTATTTGTGTTGACTTAACAATTAAAAATGTGGTTAGTTGTTTTCATTGAACTACAAAATTGCAGAACGGTGGGGGTGTGAATTTAAGTTAACACCATAGATAAAGGAATGTATATACTCCGTTTAAGAATTATTGACCTCTCGGTTGGCTGTGAAAAATCGAATTTAAGTTGGTAATAGACTATTCAGTAATATTTTGGGTTGCTGAATTCAGGTTGGTATAGGAATAACACTAACATTACCCATAGAAATCTTGCTTTGATGATTTTATCGAAGATATTGGTGAATATGTAATTATAAAAATTTGCTCTGAATTTGAGTATTTTTTGTCTTATGCTATTAAAATGGCTGGAATTGACCAGGATACATCGCGCCTAACAAGAGAACGCCAGGCAGTTCATCGGTGTTACTTCGAGTTTTTCAAAGATTTGGCATATATTTCCGCTAGTGTTTCAGGTAAACTGTTATTCACCGACTCAAAGTGTATTCTGATTGATCAATGTCTCTTGAATTTTTAGATTTCACCAAGCACTGTCCGTAGAATATTAGCATGTTATTACAGCCTGGAATTAGCAGTGGAAGAAAACCTGTGCGATATGATTATTCCTTCAAAGAGACATTGAATGACTTTGTTTTTGCTAGAATTAAAAACAATGAATATATCAGTTTAGATATCCTTTTCGAACTGGCCAAAGAGCACCTAGATTTCAAGTGATCGAAGTCAACATTATATTATGTATATCATAAAAAAAATTGGATACAAATACAAAAAAGTTGATCGAAGGAAAATTCTTACTGATAAACAGAAAAATATAATAAAAATAGTACGATATTGTGATAAATATCGAGAATACATAGAACAAAACATAAAATTCATTTATCTAGATGAAATTTGGCTATTCAAATTCGTCAGTGGACACAAGAAAATAATCCAAAAGGTATGCCGAGTACATTCAAGGGTAAAGGCAGAAGGTGCACTATTTTGAATGCTGGAACAATTGATGGATTTTTACCTGGATTTGATCCGATTCTTGACAGTGGTATTAATGATAAGGATTACTATGAATGGTGAATTATTTCATAAATGGGTTATTGAAATATTGAAACCTTCCCTGCAAAAGGATGCCCATCAATAGGATTATGTCAGCTTATTCAATAAACACATCCAAATCACTATACTATATGGAAACAAAGTTTTCAATGATATTTTTATCTTTGCTCTTGTATCATTCATAGATATTTTAAGTTTATTTATTATACTTATACTGTATGGTACCCTGTTCACATTCCCTCTGCTAATACAGTGGCGGCTCGTCGGGTGAGGCAACTGAGGCGGCGCCTCACCTATTATTTCATAATTTTCCTCAGTCTCAGAGAAATTATAAAAGAATAGAGAGCAATCACCAGAAAATTAAAATATTCATCAAAACAAATCAAAATCAACAATACTTTTATTCGGCGCCAATTCTCCACGGCCTCGTGAGTACCCAAAGGCGGCAATCTATTCGCCTCTATCCAGAGCTAATTCGAAGGGGACGAAGATATCCGAACGACAACGAACGTCCCTAGGACGTTCGCTATTTTTCGGAGCCACGAGGCGACGAAGTTTTCGCCTCTCGGTATTTTCCGTAATATTTCGTGATGCCGGGAAGATACGATGTCCAAAGTCGCTGGTCCCAATCACCCGATTTATTTATGATGTTATGAAACTCCTGGTCCACCTGCCACTTCGTTTGCTCATGCTCCTTTGAGTAATAGTTTTTCCGAACGTTAGATTACTATTTCCTTGAATAACCTGATTTAACTTTCGTTGTGGTTTAATTGAGTGTGTTCGTGTAACGTGTTGATACCCGGTATGAATCCAGTGCACGATTTAATAATGACGCCATCAGCGAGAATAATGGTCAATTTTTTGGGGACATTATTGACAAATGCGCTTTGAAGATAAACGGATTAATTTGATTCATTAAAAGTGAACCTATAGCGCGTTTGCCAAATTATAATTTTTCGTATTTTCTTTCCTAGAATAAATCCGATAATGAAAATTCTACTCCACAGAGTATCCCTCTAAGTATTTTCTCATGAACAAACCATTGTTGAAATTGCTGACCAATAATGTTTAGCCAAACACTATACATTTATTTTATATCTGTATATATATATCAGTTTTTTTTTATATAATCGCCTCACCAGTTGAAGAGGTCACGAGCCGCCACTGTGCTAATACACATGCTATATTGTTCACCATTCAAAAGTATACTGAATAATTGTAAAATCGCTCATCAATTATAATATTTTCAATAATTCATGGACAGTTTTAATGAATGAAAATAAAAATTGACTTTCTCAAAGTATTCAACACCGAGCAATAAATAATTCACAAATTGGTTCATATATTGATAGTTCGGTACAAAATTCATGTCAAAATTCTTCATGTACTACATAGATTCTTAATTTTTGTTTCTCTCTTATTTCTTAATACATTATAACGTTTTTTCCAATCCATTCTTTTGGCCCTGTGCTTGCGAAGTATCCAAAAATTTTTTTCTGTTGCACCACTAGCTACCTGCTAGAATTCCATTAATTATCCTTCTTGAATCCTGACATAAATGGTACTCTTATAGTTATATGGTTAGAATTTTGCAAGATTTCCAATACCAATAAATATTGCATGGTCCTGAGTGAAAATGAATATTTATTCGAATGATCTTCAATTTTCCATGGTTGACTTTTATATGAACGATAAGTTCAGATAATTTCATATGAAAGCATTCCACGATATTTTTGCGCTTTCAAACCTGAATTCCCATGTTTGAACTGCAATCGAAATATTCCGGCTTAATTATTCGATAATTCGTAATATTCGTATACTCAACACTTTTCTAGGTTATATTTATGTTCCATTTCTATAATGAAATTTAGTTACTTTTTAGTAACCAGAAATAAAGCCTCGACTGGACGTTCATGGCCTGCTTCGATGTCAATAATTCTTAAATGGACTATATATACTTCATTTAAGAATTATTGACATCGAAGCAGACCTAGAACGTCCAGTCGGGGCTATATTTCTGGTTACAAAAAGGTACTGTTCTATTTCATCATAGAAATAAAAGATCAACGTCATCAACATAAATATAACCTAGAAAAGTGTTCAGTATACGAATTATCGAATAATTAAGCCGGAATATTCCGATTGCAGTTCAAACTTGGGAATTCAGGTTTGAAAGCTCAAAAATATCGTGGAATTTTTGATACTCCCCAAGCACAGGGCCAAGTGAATGGATTGGAATAAACGTTATATATATATTAAGAAATGGAACCCCCAAATAGAAAACTTGAACAGGAAACTCAACACCATAATCTATACCCTCAATGTTAGGAAATACCATTTCCAACAAGATACATTGAAGCTCCTATACACAGCCAATTTTCAGTCAAACCTATCATATGGCATTGTTTACTGGGAAACAGTACATCACGGAACAAAAAATTTAAAACACAAAAGCGAGCAATCCGAGCTATGTATAGAATGAAATATAGAGAGACTTGTAGAGGTGTTTTCGAAAGGAATAAAATCCTGAAATTAACATCAATATATGTGCTGAAGTATGTTATCTTCCTACAAAGCCACAGTGAACTATTTGAACCGTTTCTGAACAACAACCCAACTAGAAAAATTGATGCTTATATATACCCGAGACAACAATTGACAATAGCATAGAATGATGCAAAATACATGTGCATGAAGATTTACCATGCGTTACCCAAACATTCGATAAGGAATGTTGATATATTGAAAGAAGAATTAGTCAAATTTTTGCTGCATATTGAACAATACAACTTGCTAGAATATTTTGAATCTTGTGAAGCTAAAACTACATCAACTTTGTAACCATTGAAATTATTTGAGTTATTCCCCATTATTGTATTACAATAATTGTAGGAACTAAATAAATATGACTATTATTATAGAAATGAGAGAGAAACAAAAATTAAGAATCTATGTTGTACATGAAGAATTTTGACATGAAATTTGAACTGTAACTATCAATATATGAACCAATTTATGAATTGAAGGGGCAAGTGGAAGAAGGAGTTATGTTACAAATATGAGTTTGTGAGAAAAATAGATTTTGGTAAAATAAGCTGGCATTTTTCAATGGAAGCTAGTTTAATAATTCGATGTGTGCAATTGTGAGGAATAGTTTTTTGATGGTTTTTTATGACTCACAGCATTTTGCTATCATGGGGTTATGGGCACATAGTTCCTCTTTCATGGCATCCTTGATTTTTAATGTAACATAGCTCCTTCTACCACTGTGTATTTGCTCAGATATGAAGAATAGATGCAAATCCTGACAGGGCAAGTTACATATGCACGTAACACCTTGTTCCATGGCATAACCGAATATTTTCAGAAAATTTCACTTAACCCCAGAGCTGTGCCAAATCATTGTGCTTGGTACTTTCGAAAGCACTCGAAGCCCTTTTGTGCTCCCAAGCACTGTGCTCCCGAGCACTTTTTAAAAGCAGTGCTTAGTGCTTAGTAATCGAAGCACTCCAGCAAAAGGCTTAGTGCTTAGTAATCCCCAAAGTGCTCCCGAGCACTTCTGCGGATTACTAAGCACTAAGCCCTTTCCCATTCTTGTCGTAACACGAATATATGCGATCGACGCCAACGCCTCGATACCTTGAGATCTAGTATTGATATTCATTCCAGTGAAAATGAATCGATATATTTATGAATTCATATTATTTCTACCAAAGAGATCCGGAGTCCTTGCAATTTTTTTTCCAACACACAATACATCAATAATCTCAATAATCTCACATATTATCATACATGTTTGAAATTATATAACAAACTACCAGAAGAGATTAAGAAATTGAGTTCGGCAGCTTTCAGTACGAAGGTAAAATGTCTTCTTCTAGAGGAGTCTATTTATAGGTTGAGTGATTTTTTGGACAGATAATAACTTCTTTTGAACACTGTTTACATCTCATATACATGAAAAACATTGTTTTCAGTCCTCGAGTGTTTATATGTGAATATTTATTGTATTTATATATTTATATTTATGTGCATACTCTATTTTTCGTTTATAGATATATCTATAAATAGCCTTTGACAAGCCATGCATTTATTTGATGGCAAATTATTTGTAGGTACATGTGAATCCTACTTTGAGCGCTCGTACTACTTACACGAGGGCTATATCATTTCGTCACGATGTCTGTATTTTTCGAATTTTGAGCCGAAAATGGTCTCAATCGACTATGTTCGACTCACTGATGACGAATCCGTCGGAAAATTCGAGTCTGTCCGTCCGGTCGTAAGCACGATAACTCTCGAACGGAACAACTTAGAGACTTGAAATTTTCAGTGTAGTTTCAGATCCCAAATGCCTCGGTTCGTTCGTTAATGGGCCAAATTCCACCAGGGGTTCCGTAAATATGGCCGTTCAAAGTTTTGTTCTCCTGATTACTTGGAAACTACAGATTTTTTAGACATGAAATTTTGCACTCAAATGGAGAATGAGGTGTTCAAGCTACATGCAAAATTTTGTTCAGCTCGCACCACCAGAACTATAGAAACCATAGAAAATTGTAACTTTTGAACGGAAACGCCTAAGGACTTGAAATTTTCAGGATGGGTGTGGATCTCGATTGTCGTGATCCCTTTCATCTATGAGCAAAATTATACAAGGGGTTCCGTAAATATGATCGTTTGAAATTTAGTTTTCTTGATAATTTCAAAACTACAGATTCGATCGTGACGAAATTTTGTATACTAATGGAGAATGATATATTCAAGCTACATTTCTCTAGATCGCATGACCAGAACAATAGAAACCATAGAAAATCATAACTTTCGAAAGGAAAGGCCTAGGGACTTGAAATTTTCAGGATAGGTGTATATCTGAAATGTGGCGTTCACGTTTATCAATGAGCAGAATTATACTCGGGGTGCCGTAAGTACGATCGTTTAAAATTTTGTTTTCTCGATATTTTCGAAACTACGGATTTGATCGAGATAAAATCTGTATTTTAAACGCGAATGATATATTAAAGCAACATTTTGTCCAGATCGCATGACCAGAACCATAAAAAATTATAACTTCCGAAGGGAAAGGTCTAGGAAATTTTCAGGGTGGGTTTGGATCACGAATTCCACGGTCACGTTCATCAATGAGCAAAATTAGACTAGGGGTTCCGTAAATATGGCCGTTCAAAATATTTTTTTCCTGATAATTTCGAAACTACTGATTTGATTGGAATGAAATCTTGCACCTAGCTGAGGAATAATGTATTCGAATTACGTGCGAAATTTTGTCCAGATCGCATCACCAAGACCATAGATACCGTAGAAAATTCTAGCGAATTATCGAAAAAAAATTGGTCAGCTGAAGCACTGACAAAGTCTAGAGTTTCGTCTAAGGTTGAGAATTTTTTTGACAGCTGTCGAAAATTCCTTCAATTGATTTCTAAAACTGGAAAATGCGAATCTACCTACAAGCTGGATGTACGAGCGCTCAAAAGCTCCTGACTTCACGGCAGTGCTTTTCGTAATTTTTTTCATAATTTTTACATTCTCTTCATGATTCATACTCGATTCAATATAATTTACATCGATTCATTATATTCATGGAAATCTTCACCTTCTCCTACTCGTTTTACAGCAAACATAATTGTCACATTAAAAAAAATTTCATCTTTATTCAACTTATTTACACAGATCGGGAATTCCTGCGGTAGTCTTCAATATCCTCAATGGTTTATTATGTTCTATTAATCTTTAGGTCATGTACCCAGTACCGTCGGTCATGCTTATTTTTTAACTGTCATTTTCATGGACCTGGAGAAGTCATCTATCAAGTATGAAAAATAACTGTTGAAATTACAGTTTATTTAATTTCATCCAATATAGTATAAAAGGTTTTGAACAAGGAAATTGCAACAAATTCAATACTGATTTAATCGTGTAAGATATTTGCAATCAATCTCATAGCTAAAACTATGATATATTCTTTAGATACTGTTCTTTAAGTACCCTTCTCAGTAATTTTCCAGAAGAATTCTTAGGAATCTCACTCACTAAGACTATTCCTCCTTCTAATTTCTTATACTTAGCAACTTTTTCATTAACGAATTCAGTTAAAACTTTGGTGTTTATTACTTCTCCGCTTTTCGGCACGACGTAGGCCCTTGGTACCTCACCACTAGTTTCATGGGGAATTCCAACGACAGCTGCCTCCAAGACACCAGGAAACGAACGAATAACCGCCTCTAGCTCTGCAGGAGGCACTTGGTTACCTTTTACCTTTATCAATTCTTTCATGCGGTCTGTTATGAAGAAGAAACCTTCTTCGTTATAGTAACCTATATCTCCAGTTCTAAACCAGCCGTCAGCTGTTATGGATTCCTTCGTTTCTTCAGGGCGATTCAGATAACCCTTCATCACTTGAGGACCTTTTATCAGAAGTTCGCCTCTTGTGTTAGGTTCCAGTGGAGTATTTGTTGGATCTTGGCTATCTACGATTTTTATTTGAGTGTTGAAAAGCGGCCTCCCTATAGTACCTTTGTGAGGATTATTTTCTTCTACAGGATACAGTGCTGTAGCTAAAGGTGAAATTTCAGTGAGGCCATACACTGAAATAAATAATGGATCTTAGAATTTCATCGTCTCAAAGTATGTGCCAACAAATATATAAAAGGCCAAATTAACTTTTACACGCCGTATTTTGGAACTGAAAGTAAATTTGATTTTTATTTCTTTTCAGTAGTTCTTGATCTTCGCTGAGTAATAAATACCTTGAAGAGCTTGGATGCCAGTTCCAAATTTCTGGTTAAAACGTTCCTCATCAGATGCTGCCAATGGAGCTGCACCACTGAGTATAGCCCTGATGTTTCTCAGATATCCTCTTTCTATTCGGTCATCTCCGATTAACATTAAAACTTTAAACAAATCGATAATGAGTATATAATTCACAAACATAATCGTAAAGATATTACCTATTGGTGGAACAAGATAAATAATGGTACTGTCTTGGTAATGTTTTATCATAGAGATGAAGCATTCTCGTGAAAATTTTCCCATCGTGACTAATTTCCCCCCATAAATTGGAATTCCATTCATAACAACGTTGTGACCGAAGATGTGATAGAATGGAAGGATTGCAGGTAGAACTTCCTGAAAATTTCCTGTAAATAATAATGCGAATTAGAATCAATAAAACTGAAAAATTATACTACGTCTTTTTGGATGGAGCAAGGGTTCATTTTTCGTGTTTTAATCACTCAACCCTACGAAGATAACACAAGAACTGAATCGATAAAGAGAAATAAGATAGGTGCAACAGACCGTTCCTACAAAAAAAAAACCCAAAGAATTAGAACGAAAATAATAGACCATTATCAATAATCTGCGAAAATAGAGCAGGATTTATTCGCAGAATAAATAACCTTCCCAAATAAGAGTAATATAATTTGCAGATTCATTATGAAGTTTCTACCGAATTGGCAATTATAGAGCCGTGATGTATGAAAGTTTCAATGAGTGAACTTCTTCAAGAAAATGTGGGAATTTTTAGAATAAAACTGTGAAATACTAAAAAAAAATTACGAAAAGCACTGCCGTGAAGGCAGGAGCTTTTGAGCGCTCGTACATGCACCTTGTAGGTAGATTCGTATTTTCCAGTTTCAAAAATCAATTGAAGGAATTTTCGACAGCTGTCACAAAAATTCTGAAACTTAGGCGAAACTCCAGACTTCATGTCAGTGCTTTAGGTGACCAATTTTTTTTCGATAATTCGCTAGAATTTTCTACGGTATCTATGGTCTTGGTGGTGCGATCTGGACAAAATTTGCCACGTGGTTTGAATACATTATTCCTAAGCTAGGTGCAAAATTTCATCCCAATCCAATCAGTAGTTTTGAAATCATCAGGAAAAAAATATTTTGAACAGCCATATTTACGGAACCCCTAGTCTAATTTCGCTCATTGATGAACGTGGCCGCGATATTCGCGATCCAAAACCACCCTGAAATTTTCAAGTTCCTAGGCTTTTCCGTTCGAAAGTTATGATTTTCTATGGTTTCTATGGTTTTGGTCAGGCGATCTGGACAAAATGTAGCTAGAATATTTAATTCTCCTTTTAAATACAGAATTTCGTGACGATCGAATCTGTAGTTTTGAAATTATCAAGGAAACTAAATTTCAAACGACCATATTTACGGAACCCCTAGAATAATTCTGCTCATAGATAAACGTCATCACGACATTTCAGAACCAAACCTATCCTGAAAATTTCAAGTCCCTAGGCGTTTCCGTTCAAAAGTTACAATTTTCTATTGTTTCTATGGTTCTGGTCATGCGATCTGGACAAAATTTCACATGTAGCTTGAACACCTCATTCTTCATTCGAGTGCAAAGTTTCAAATCGATCGAATCTGTAGTTTCGAAGTAATCAAGAGAACAAAATTTTGAACGGCCATATTTACGGAACCCCTGGTGGAATTCTGCCCATTAACGAACTTAACCGAGGCATTTGGGATCTGAACCTACACTGAAAATTTCAAGTCTCTAGGTTGATCCGTTCGAGAGTTATCGTGCTTACGGACGGACGGCCGGACGGACGGACGGCCGGACGGACGGACGGCCGGACGGACGGACGGACAGACTCGAATTTTCCGACGGATTTGTCATCAGTGAGTCGAACATAGTCGATTGAGACCATTTTCGGCTCAAAATTCGAAAAATACAGACATCGTGACGAAATGATATAGCCCTCGTGTAAGTTGTACGAGCGCTCAAAAAAGGCGATTAATCAACCTCTTCGAATACGGAAATATTGAAAGGGAATTCTTGAAATAATGCACAAACTGGTGATAATTCTGAATGACTGGGGGCTACATATGGAGGGATGATCAAAGGAGGAGGCGTTGTAATGTTGCGAGATTCTTTCGAAAGGAAACCAAAATCGGGAACTTCTTGAAATTCACTTGAGCTCAAGCGAGCTAAATTTATACTCATTAATTCACCGGTGATAACTATGAGGATAATAAAAAAATGCGCGAAATTTTGGTCAAAAATTTAAATTGAAGCTTCATTAGATTGATAATGAACGTGGACTAATTTCTGCCTGCGATACCGAGTCATCAATACATCCATCAGCAACCGTTGAAGACTAATTTCTACCACCATGTTGCTTTGAAGCCATAAAATCCCATCAGATTTCTCGAAAGGGTTACTGGCAATCTTCGAAATGCATCTTCGAGAATTATCCAATCCAAAGACCAGTTGACTCGAGCAAAAATTGATAACTTTTTTTTTCCTGTACAATAAATAACTAGGGTTTACAGTAGAAAAGACTGTGGATTTGAACATTATATGGTAAGAGCAAAGGGAATTAAAACATTTAAAATATTCCCACGAGCCAGAAAATAGCTCATTCGATGATGAAATAACAACGGAGCTATATCACATAAAGAGTTTGCATCACAGCTGCGCCAAACATCTTTATCAAGCCAGATAAGATCGAAAACTGGTCTACTAACTCCTTTTTGAAGACTTCATACAGGCACATAGTGAACTCTATACAGGCAGCTGCAGAAAAGACAGAACATCCAAGTTACCTGAAACTTCAGCAGGCTTCAATTCAACAGAAAATGCAGTAAGGAACAAGCAGTATATAATTATGGAAAATGACTCAATAGTTAAACAGATTCTGACCATGATGAATACAAAATACAAACCAAAACGAATGATCGCGGAAAAAGACTTGGTGCAAACAGCTTGACACGTATATTGGGGTTACAAAATCATCAGAGGCCTGGAAATCGACAATAAAACCTGAAATCGAGACGAGTAACAAGGGCAATGCAATATCAAACTTAATAATTATATGAATACTAGCAAACCTGGCGAACTCCGTTTCGCCACCAGATGGCTTCGTTTTATGTAATACCCGATCCACACTCATGCCGCGAATAACGGCAAGAATTCTTGCCGCGAATCTTGGCGTGAACTTCACGTGTAAATAAGCCAGGAATATTCGCAGTTTGGTTCGCGCGATCCCATCCACACTCGCGTTTCGCGGGTTCGCGGACGTTCACGGCATGAGTGTGGATCGGGCTTAACATTTCGTTTGGTGATTAAAAGATGAAGAAAAATTTTTTTTTGTTTTTTTGTTTTTTTTGGATATTGTAACGCATCGTACAAACGATGTGTCTCGTTTACACGATGCATGATATTGCTTCTTCGCTGAACGACAATGTCTCGCGATTTAGTTGGATCGCCAACAATAATTGCAGCAACATCATTAACGGTGGGTGCATTGAATCTTCGCACATGTTCACCTGTTGGGGTACAATCCGCTCTTATGACAAATTTGTGCGTATCCGATGGCATTCGCTCCAATGCTGTTTTGAACATATTAACCACAGCATTATTAGCGTGAAAAAATGCTTGCAACTGTTCAATAATTCGTCTCTTTAACTGTTGTCTTCCCTGTATATTGCACCGCACATTCAGCTGATCCACCATCAACGAAATGAAATATATTTGCAGAAATTGATGCGGTTCATCTGGTGCTGGCACCATTGAACTATGCAAATGATATATTTGTCCTTGTATCTGTAATTGCAAACAATCATTTGTTGAAGAATACGGTGTAACTTCTGATCGTGTGATGGTGTAG
This sequence comes from Aphidecta obliterata, assembly GCA_963966015.1. Taxonomy (NCBI): domain Eukaryota; kingdom Metazoa; phylum Arthropoda; class Insecta; order Coleoptera; family Coccinellidae; genus Aphidecta; species Aphidecta obliterata. The sequence goes on along the minus strand of OZ014427.1, from coordinate 27,702,993 downwards.
TGTGTGGTGTATATGTAGTTGTTATGTATTGCAATTCATTGTGTTGGTGTGAGTGATTGGTTATGTGTGTTGTATCTTTTACCTTGCAAGTCGGCATGAAGCCGGCTTCTCGAATGATATTAGCTCCAAAGGAAGTCATGTGAAAGCAGTTATTGTATTCAAGGGTGTGTTGAAGAAAATGGCTGGAATCGGGATCACTTCCTTCGAACAATGGTTTCAGTGGCTGTGGTGGTGTAAGTAATGGATCCAGTTTGACTTTTCCACTTGCGCAGCACAATCCAGCCGTTTCTCTTTTGAACTTTAACGCATTGCAATATCGGCATTATAGTCGTCATTGGTCCAATATCTAAATTTTCATCATCACTGTAGTTCGCAGTGGGATCATATTGGAATGCCAAGCGATTGTATGATGCCGATGATCTTCGTGTGCTCACGCATTGTCTCAATCGGGCATTTTCTCTTATTATATTTTGTCTTTCTTCGCTTAAGTTCTGTGAATACACTTGTTGCTGGCTTGCATGTCTTGTGCGGCGGCCGATGTTCGCACGTCGTCCTCTAGGCATTTTGGGCTATGGACAGAGTGGTGAATTTAACCTCGAATGCACGATCCATATAATTTACACAGTTCAACTTACGACCTTAAAGACAAATGCCTGCTGTTGAAATTGAATAAAAATTTGCACAATATACGTTATATGTTTTTTTTACTTTTTTTTACAATTTCACAGTGAACACAATACCGGTTTGTCACATAAAATTAACTGAGCAGAGAACAATGAGTAGCTGTCAAACAAAGTATCACGCACCGGCGCCATCTACTTAAAATGTTGGTTTGTCCTGAATTCTTCCTGAATTTTCTTTGCTATAAACCTCACGGAGCCCGAGACCTTTCCAACGAATGCAAAACCGTGGAAATCGGTTCGTGCGTTCTGGAGTTATAACGTCAGGAAGGAAAACCCGACTTATTTTTATATAGTAGATTTCATTTAGTTAGAGTATGTCGATCGACGATGGGACTGCTGTTCCTATACAGGGTGTTTCATGAGTGGTTGGCCATAGCCATCCATGCCTTTCAGAAAACTTGCTTGTTCTGTATCCTAAGGCTAGTAGTTCAGGAGATACAGGGTGATTTTGGATTTCGGCCTGAATTTACAATAGCCATAACTCTGGAATCTGAGGTCCGATTTTGATCAAATTTCATGTGTTTGTTCATTTTTGAAAATACTTTCGAATGGCTCACGAAATATCAATATTTTCATGGCAGTACTCAGAATATCGTGGTTTATCTTACAAGCCTCAAAATCCATATTTTTATATCACTTAGAGCAACTTTGTTATTGCTATGAAAAAAAAATAATTCAATCGAAAGAATTAGCGATCGAACGAATTCATATTTTATGTAATTTTTTTGAAATGCGATCCTGATTTTAGTCCTTTTGTGATAATATTTCTTGTTTTTTGTTGAGATTTCGAACAAAAAATCTTAGGAACGTTATAACTTATAAAGTGAACCATTCTGGAAAATGAAATCCATAAGTGCATTCGCTCCACAACACGAATAACTAGATATTGATATTTTTTTCGAAAAACTTCAAACCTATTTATTCAATTTCACAATACAAAATTGAAAGTGTAATATCATAAAAGATTTTCGAAATGGAGTCATTTCATTCCGACACATTTACCAGCTCTCAAAATGAGATTAGTTATTGCCCTTCTAATCATGTCAGGATTTCGTTTCAGTTCAGTGCAAACGTCTTCTATTCTCTGCCTCAAATGCTCTCGTGAAGTTATCCCAACGGCATCCATAGGAGTAAGATCTGGGAACCTTGGAGGCCATGCTACAAAATGTTCTCCTGTCTGGAAATCTGTGACGATATTCTCACACTGCAGCTCTTGAATTTCCATTGCAAAAACCATATACGAATATCAGATCGAAATACTCACAATTGGTGAACAAAGTTCGAATTTTGAATTAAAATTGGACTACCGACCTTTGAATTTGACTATTTGACAGCTATGTTTGGTATGAATGTGTAAAGAAGGCAATATCTAGCGAATTTCCCGAGGAATACAAGTCGATATTTTTTTGTTTTAAAGCAAATGCACTAATTGATTACATGTTTCAAGTGGGTTTACGCCATTTGTCCCTAAATTCAATATTTGGTTTCAAAAGAATTCAAAGCTTGATTATGCATACTTTTAATTACTTGTTTACGCAGCAAAATTTCAGCAAAACACAAGAAATATTATCAAGAAAGAACTAAAATCAGGACCGCATTCCAAAAAAAATTACATAAAATATGAATTCGTTCGATCGCAACTCGCTTGTAACAAGTGTGCAATTCGAAGTGGAAATTGAATTCCTCAGATTGAATTATGTATTTTTTTAATGGCAACAACGAAGTGATGTGAAAAATATAGATTTTGAGGCTTGAAAGATAAACTAAGATATTCTGAGTAGTGCCCTGACAATATTGATATTTCGTGAGCCACTCAGAAGGACTTTCTGAAATGAACCAACCCATGAAATTTGATTGAAATCGGACCTCAGATTTCAGAGTTGCTATCGTCAACTCGGGCCGAAATCCATAAATCACCCTGTATCTTCTAAACTAATAGCCTAAGGACACAAAACAAGCAACTTTTCTGAAAGTCCTGGATGACCTCTATTCACCACTAGGCTGTGGCCAACCACTCATGAAACACCCTGTATAACGAATTGAATTTTGTAATTACCTGTCGCTTCTTGTTTGAAACGTAATACTGGATTGTTGTATTGGACAATGTTAGCTACCAGATTTTTATGTGTTAATTCAACCCCTTTAGGTAGTCCTGTGGTGCCGCTTGAATATGGAAGAAAGGCTACACTCTCAGGTTTTCCATTGGGAAGCAATACATCATCCACTTCTTTCCTCACGAATTCGTGGAAGTCTATACTCTTATCCAACAGTTCTTGGTGGTTCTAAACAAAAGTTTCATTATTTATGTTGGCCTCTCTTATTTCAGTTCAATTTTTTCGAGCGTTCCATCAAATATCTTTTACATGACCATCGTGATAAGATCATGACCCCTATAAGATCACAGCCATTCGATAGATTAAGGAGCCCACGAATATTCAAGCCTTGCGACGTTTTGTGTAGTATGTTTATGGTACCGAGAGTTTATTGCAAACATCTCATAGAAGAAATGGTTCTGGGCAGTCACAACAACAAACCTTCAACTTATTGAAAACAAAACTCACCGAGGCTTCATTTGGCACGTACCGACTCCAACCGACCTTTCTAACTGTAAATCAACGCTTCTAAGAATGGATTGGGTTTCTTAGACTAATACCCAGCCTACCCCGTTCAATTGCTCTCTAGGCTTAATTTATTGGCACTGCTTCGAGTTAGTGTTACCGTTTCTATTCCATGAGTCATTTCCACACTCTCCACAGTTTTTTTGGAAAAGATGCAACACGAAAGAGAACATAAAGACTCACAAACGCTATATGTGGCAATATAAATTCATGCTCCTTTATACGGTCTGGATAGGCAGAATTGCCATAACTTCCGACTGCCCCACTTCGTAGAGAGTAAGTAGATCATACTCAGTTTCAGCACCCAATCCCTTCTGTTGCATAAAATGATGAGCTAACTGTGTTAGCTGAATATTCTCGATAAGATACAATCGCCTTGATAGTAACAAAAACTATTAAAATTGTGCATTGAACTGAATTACTTACTTTCGTCCTGACCACAATGAGGGGTATATCCTTCTGACATTTTTTAAGAGCCCTCGAAACCGTTGGTGCAAGATCTGCTTCTGTGATTATAGCTTTAGTGTTAGAATCTATGAGTTGTCTGGATATTTCGTCTGCAAAGTATCGAGTGATAAGAAAAGTTTAAACTGCTGAAAAATGGTTACCTGGAGTAAAGGCGGGACTCACGGAAGTTGCGATGAGATTCGCCTTCAAAATTCCCAGGTTAGCTATTGGAAATTCCGGAATATTCGTGAGAATAATAGCGACCACTTCCTGATCTTTGAATCCTAAATATTTCTTCAAGCCTTTGGCGAGATTCATACTCTTGGTCTTGATTTGTCCATAGCTGTACTTCCTTTTGGTAATGGCGCATTCCTGTAATTCGATTTGTTTCATTATTTCTAATATAGGTTTATTATTTTCAATGATACCTCTGGCGTAGGACGAGGAAAAATAACTAACCTACCGAAATTATCACCGTTTATGTTTGAGATTACATAAGAATAAGGAATGATGAATAAGTTGGTTCATAAATCAAAGAGAGGCACAGACATTGGAGTATACGGACCTAAACTGAGGGTCTCTAATGTCCAGGAAGTGTCCTCTGTTCTACAGATTGATTCACTGGCTGCCTATATATGCACTCAAGAGTGTCTTAAGAGGACCCTCAAACGGGTGCATATCAACATCACTACGAAAAGCTAGGCCACGCTGAGGTCCCTGGAATCACACAGCCAGGGACATGGGAATGTCTAAATACCATAAAGCAACTGGCCAGAGGAAATAAAGTGACTCTACTATAGGTACCGAGGCATTGCGAAAAGAGCATCAAGGTTAACACCTGCTGGACCTGAGCCTTTCAGTGGGCTTGGAAAAGACCAATCTGAGGTAGCGGTCCAACAATTGGTGTTGGATAAAGAAAGAACACTCCTGAACTTGCTCAGCCAAAAAAAAAATTTGTGGTTCTTTCAACGACCTATACCAAGAAGTTCCCGAAGCTGCCACGAGCTGAGCTTCGGGTAATGGTGCGATTCTGACGGTTGACTGTCGCTAAAAATACCTTTTGTACCGCATGGAAAAGTCTCTGCAGATCAGAAGCAGAAATGTTCAGAGTGTGCTGGCCTAAGAATCATTCATCATTTGGGGAAGCTCGTCGTCGGTTATATCAACAACATTGACGGCCTTAGCGGGCTCGCAGGGCTCGTATGAATGAGTATATCACTTTCCCTCGATTTTACCGGAGCAAATTCGTCAATTAAAACATAGGAATTTTTTTCATTTTCGTTTTCATTCTTTGAAATCTCTTGTTGATTGGAACAGCTACAAATAAGAACCCATAAAGGCCATTATCTTCAAGTGGTGAGATGTAACAAATCTATCAAAATAAACTGTCGAGGCGACAAGCGAACCAAAATGTTTCGAAGAAAGACTATGATGATATAATATATACTCCGTTTAAGAGTTATTGACATCTCGGTAGGCTGTGAAAAATCGAATTTAAGTTGTTAATAGACTATTCAGTAATATTTTGGGTTGCTGAATTCAGGTTGGTATAGGAATAACACTAACATAACCCATAAAGATCTTGCTTTGATGATTTTATCGAAGATATTGGTGAATAATTATAAAAATTTAGAAAAGCACTGCCGTGAAGGCAGGAGCTTTTGAGCGCTCGTACATGCACCTTGTAGGTAGATTCGCATTTTCCAGTTTTAGAAACCAATTGAAGGAATTTTTGACAGCTGTCAAAAAAATTCTGAAACTTAGGCGAAACTCCAGACTTCAAGTCGCTGCTTCAGCTGATCAATTTTGTTTCGATAATTCGCTAGAATTTTCTACGGTATCTATGGTCTTGGTGATGCGGTCTGGACAAAATTTTGCACGTACTTTGAATACATTATTCCTCAGCTAGATGCATAATTTCATTCCAATCCGACCAGTAGTTCCGAAACTATCTGGAAAAAAATATTTTGAACGGCCATATTTACGGAACCCCTAGTCTCATTTTGCTTATTGATGAACGTGACCGCGATATTCGCGATCCAAACCCACCCTGAAAATTTCAAGTTCCTAGGCCTTTCCGTTCAAAAGTTACAATTTTCTATGGTTTCTATGGTTCTGGTCATGCGATCTGGACAAAATATTGCTTCAATATATCATTCTCGATTAAAATACAAAATTTCATCTCGATCGAATCCGAAGTTTCGAATTTATCGAGAAAACAAAATTTCAAACGACCGTATTTACGGAACCCCTTGTATAATGTTGCTCATAGATGAACGTGATCACGACATTCGAGATCCACACCTATCCTGAAAATTTCAAGTCCCTAGGCATTTCCGTTCAAAAGTTACAATTTTCTATGGTTTCTATGGTTCTGGTCATGCGATCTGGACAAAATTTCGCATGTAGCTAAATCACCTCATTTTCCATCTGAGTGCAAAATTTCATCTCGATCGAATCTGTAGTTTTCAAGTAATCAGGGAAACAAAACTTTGAACGGCCATATTTACGGAACCCCTGGTGGAATTTGGCCCATTAACGAACTTAACCGAGGCATTCGGGATCTGAACCTACACTGAAAATTTCAAGTCTTTAGGTTGATCCGTTCGAGAGTTATCGTGCTTACGGACGGACGGCCGGACGGACAGACTCGAATTTTCCGACGGATTCGTTATCAGTGAGTCGAACATAGTTGATTGAGACCATTTTCGGCTCAAAATTCGAAAAATACAGACATCGTGACGAAATGATATAGCCCTCGTGTAAGTAGTACGAGCGCTCAAACATACTCAAATGCAGAGCTAATTTTTGAGCGCTCGTACTACTTACACGAGGGCTATATCATTTCGTCACGATGTCTGTATTTTTCGAATTTTGAGCCGAAAATGGTCTCAAACGACTATGTTCGACTCAATGATGACGAATCCGTCGAAAAATTCGAGTCAGTCCGTCCGTCCGTATACACGATAACTCTCGAACGGAATGTCCTAGAAACTTGAAATATTCAGGGTAGGTTCGAATCTCTAATGCCGCGGTTGAGTTCGTTATTGGGCAAAATTCGCCGAGGGGTTCCGTAAATATCGCCGCTCGAAATTTTGTTTTCCTGATTACTTTGAAACTACAGATTCTATCGAGATGAAATTCTGCACTCTAATGGAAAATTACTTAAAGGTAATTTATAGTAGGGGTTCCGTAAATATGGTCGTTTGAAATTTAGTTTTCTTGATAATTTCCAAACTACAGATTCGATCGTGATGAAATTCTGTATACTAATGGAGAATGATATATTCAAGCTACATTTCTCTAGATCGCATGACCAGAACCATAGAAACCATAGAAAATCATAACTTTCGTACGAAAAGGCCTAGGGACTTGAAATTTTCAGGATAGGTGTGGATCTCGGATGTCGTGATCACGTTTATCTATGAGCATAATTTTACAAGGGGTTCCGTAAATATGGCCGTTCAAAATATTCTGTTCCTGATAATTTCGAAACAACCGATTTGATTGGAATGAAATTTTGCACCTAGCTGAGGAATAATGTATTCAAACTACGTGCGAAATTTTGTTCAGATCGCATTACCAAGACCATAGATACCGTAGAAAATTTTATCGAATTATCGAAAAAAAATTGGTCACCTAAAGCACTGACTTGAAGTCTGGATTATCGCCTCAGTTTGAAAATTTGTTCGACAGCTGTCAAAATTTTCCTGTTCCCAAAACTGGAAAATGCGAATCTACCTACAAGGTGCATGTACGAGCGCTCAAAAGCTCCTGCCTTCACGGCAGTGCTTTTCGTAATTTTTTCGTCTTATGCTATTAAAATGGCTGGAATTCATCAGGATACATCGCGCCTAACAAGAGAACGCCAGGCAGTTTGTCGGTGTTACTTCGAGTTTTTCAAAGATTTGGCATATATTTCCGCTAGCATTTATCGAGTTTCACTAGTGTTTCAGGTAAACTGTTATTCACCTACTCAAAGCGTATTCTGATTGATCAATGTCTCTTAAATTTTCAGATTTCACCAAGCACTGTCCCGGCAGGGCCATATTAGCGCATAGGCCAACATAGGCCATGGCCTAAGGGCGGCACCATTTAAGGGGCGGCAAATTCTCGTTAAATAAAAAAAATAATTCTTGAATAAAAAAATGTAGAAATATGCACCTTCGAAAATCATTAAATTGTTCAATATTTTTCATGAATTTCATTTTCAAAGCAAAAAGTAAGTTCTTTTATTTCAATTCGCAGTTGAGAAAGAAACAACAATCCTATTAGAAAATTGAAAACTCGCATCACATCTGAATCTGAAGGAGCCGCCCTCAAACCGGACAGCAGTCGTTGGTAACGCTCATCAAATAATGTCGGCAAGCTTCATGAGTTCTACCGTGAATTGTAAATATGTAACTCGCAATAAAAAGGCAATATGCCCACAACGTCTTTGTGGACGCGGGAGTGTCGCATCGCACTCGCAGAACATATTAGAAATTGTATAAGAATCGAAAACTTGCCATTATAGAGTTGTCGTCAGTCGTGTTTCGGTATTTCTGGATATTATTATTGAAAATGAAAAGTATAAAGAAAGTTTTTTAAAATTAACAGGAGAATTGAATGAACTTATTACAAGGATTTTGCAGCAAAGTTCTCTCATTTATTAAAATTGCAAAAACTTGATTCTGAAGAATTCGAAGTAAGTAGCAGTTATCTCATTTCTAGTTATCCGGACGATTTAGACGATAAGCTTCACGATGAATGTTCGCACTTCAAAGCCTATGTAGCTCAGTCAGAACGTCCTCCAAAAACTCTACTCGAGATAAGTAGCTTCATTAGAAGCGAAAAAAGCTTAGTGCTAGTTTTTTTCCAATTTGATATTGCCGTTAGAATGTTTTGGCAACGAACTGCTCAGCAGAAAGGTCTTTTTCGGCTTTGAAACGAATTTTATAATAGTGGCGATCTAGTATTTGTCGAGAGCGTTTGAATTATCTTGCCTTTTTGTGCATTGAAGCTGAGTTGAGCAAAAAAATTGATTTTGAAGAAGATTTGCAGAAGTTTGCAGAAAAAAAGCAAGAAAAAAATCATTAATATTTTGGCGAAGAAAATTTTAATTGCAGTTTTTTTAAAAGTTTTTTGAATGTTAGTCAGAATAATATTCGATAAACCCTCTGACACAATAAAATTGTTTCATTTCCACGATAGTAAATTGTCTTAATCAACTCCTCCTGCGAAAAGCACTTGATTGAAAAAATCGGCATGTTTCTTTTTAATTCGCTCAACTCAGAGGGGCGGCAAATTGTTATTGGCCTAAGGGAGGAAATAAGTCTAATCCGGCCCCGACTGTCCGTAGAATATTAGCATGTTATTACAGCCTGGAATTAGCAGTGGAAGAAAACCTGTGCGATACGATTATTCCTTCAAAGAGACATTGAATGACATTGTTTTTGGTAGAATTAAAAACGATCCTTTTCGAACTGGCCAAAGAGCACCTAGATTTCAATCGATCAAAGTCAACATTATATTATATCATAAAAAAAATTGGACACAATAAAAAAAAATTGATCGAAGGAAAATTCCTATTGATAAACAGAAAAATATAATAAAAATAGTACGATATTGTGATAAATACCGAGAATCCATGGAACAAAACGTAAAATTCATTTATCTAGATGAAACTTGGATATTCGAAAACGGTATTCAAATTCGTCAGTGGACACTAGAAAATAATCCAAAAGGTATGCCGAGTATATTCAAGGGTAGGCAGAAGGTGCACTATTTTGAATGCTGGAACAATGGATGGATTTTTACCTGGATGTGATCTGATTCTTGACAGTGGTATTAATGATAAGGATTACTATGAATGGTGAATTATTTCATAAATGGGTTATTGAAAAATTGAAACCTTCCCTGCAAAAGGATGCCCATCAATAGGATTATGTTAGCTTATTCAATAAACACATCCAAATCACTACACTTATACGTGGAAACAAAGTTTTCAATGAGATTTTCATCTTTGCTCTTGTATCATTCGTAGATATTTAAAGTTTAATTATTATACTTATACTGTATGGTACCCTGTTCACATTCCCTCTGCTAATACTGCCATTGAACTGCATATTGAATAATTGTAAAATTAATCATCAATCATAATATTTTCAATAATTCATGGACAGTTTTAATAAATCAAAATAAAAATTGACTTTCTTAAAGTATTCAACACTGAGCACTTAATAATTCACAAACTGGTTCATATATTGATAGTTACAGTACAAATTTCATGTCAAAATTCTTCATGTACTACATAGATTCTTAATTTTTGTTTTTCTCTTATTTAATGATAATATATCGCACCCATCGTATAATAAGGAGACAACTCAAAAAAGGTCCATTTTGTGTTAGTGACCGTATTGAACTCCGGAAGTAACCCTTTTCTTACGTGGAATATCAGAATAACTCAAGTTGGCCTCTTTGCCACATAAGAGACTGTTCGTGAAAAAAGGTAACATTTCAAATTCTTTGGAAAAACAGTAGAATATTTCATCACGACGGGAAAAATTGCATTAATTGAACATTGGGTACCAGATTTATAATGTTCAAATGGATTGCTGCAGTTATTACGAATGTTCAGCGTGTTAAATTGAGTAAGTACACAAAAGTATAGAACGAAAAGGTCGATAAACCAAAACTTCAAATACGATTTCCCAACAAATTCAATTTTTGAGTTGTCTCCTTATTCTACAACGGGTGCGATATGTTTAGTTCCTACAATTATTGTATTACAATAATGGGAAATATGTCCAATAATTTCAATGGTTACTGGTTACAAAGTAGATGTAAGGTTTAGCTTTACTAGATTCCAAATATTATAGCAAGTTGTATGGTTCAAATTCAGCAAAAATTTAACTAAGTCATTTTTCAATATATCAACATTTCTTATCGAATGAAACTGTTTGGGTAACGCATTGTAGATCTTCATGCACATGTATTTTGCATTATTCTGTGCTAGTGTCAATTGTTGCCTCGAGTATATATAAGGATCAATTTTCCTAGTTGGGTTGTTGTTCGGAAACGGTTCAAATAGTTAACTGTGGCTTTGTAGGAATATAACATACTTCAGCACATATATTGCTGTTGACGTCATGATTTTACTCTTTTTGAGAAGACCTCTACAAGTATCTCTATATTTCATTTTATGCATAGCTCGGATTGCTTGCTTTTGTGTTTTAAATATTTTGTTTCGTGATGTAATGTTTCCCCAATGCCATATAAAAGGGTTGACTGAAAATTGGCTGTGTATAGGAGCTTCAATGTATCTTGTTGGATATGGTATTTCATACCATTGAAGGTGTAGATTATGGTGGTGAGTTTCCTCACTGTTCAAGTTCCTGTTCAAGTTTTCTATTTGGGGGTTCCATTTCTTAATATATGTAACGTTGAACCTGAATTCCCATATTTAAACTGCAGTAGGAATATTCCGGCTTAATTAATGATTATTCGATAATTCGTATACTGAACACTTTTCTAGGTTATATTTATGTTTGATGTTTTATTTCTATGATGAAATAGAACAGTAACTTTTTGTAACCAGAAATATAGCCTCGACTGGACGTTCATGGCCTGCTTCGATGTCAATAATTCTTAAATGAACTATATATTTGTTTACCCTAAAGCCTGGTTTACATTGGTATGAATAGTAGAAGAGTTCACCAGCATACTTTTAGGTAGAGTAACGAACTGTATTCACGTTTGCTAGTTAATAATTTGAAAAGATAGTTCGATTTTAACTTCAAATCGAACCGGCTCAACGGCTTAGCAATGATATCTGTTAATAGGGAATTGTTTTTTTGAGTGCTCGTTCTACTTAAGGCCGATTTACATCAGACGAGCGAATGCTCATTCTAACCCCACTCTATCAAATTCTTCTAGTTTAAACAGACGTGGAACATTCTTTCGTCATTCTATCAGTATTCTAAAAGATTCTTTAGATATGGAACATTTTGAGAATGCTCGATCGCTTAATGTAAACGGCACTAGAGCGCATGATCAGTTCCTTAGAGCGTTCTTTCGTGTTCAAGAGCAAGAGCTTGAACAAGAACATTCTTTGTTGATCTTTTAGTGTGAGCGAAAGCTCGATATTTACACCAAAATATCTGCGAGCAAAAACGAGAACAAAGAGCTAGAACACTAGAACGCTTTGAAGAGACCGCTCCGGGAAGCGAGCGCGTCTGAACACGAAAGAACGCTCTAAGGAACTGATCATGCGCTCTAGTGACGTTTACATTAAGCGATCGAGCATTCTTAAAATGTTCTAAAGAATCTTTTAGAACACTGATAGAATGACGAAAGAATGTTCCACGTCGGTTTAAACAAGAAGAATTTGATAGAGTGGGGTGAGAATGAGCATTAGCTCGTCTGATGTAAATCGGCCTATAGTCGCGCTCGCTTCCCGGAGCGGTCTCTTCAAAGCGTAGTTCTAGCTCTTAGTTCTCGTTTTTGCTCGCAGATATTTTGGTGTAAACGCTGAAAACGAGCTTTCGTTTACACTAAAAGATCAACAAAGAATGTTCTTGTTCTAGCTCTTGCTCTTTGTTCGTTTGGTTTAAACCCACCTTTACACGAGGACTATATCATTTCGTCACGACTTCAAGCTGCATACAAAATTTTGTCCAGATCGCTTGACCAGAACCCTAGAAACCATAGAAAATTATAACTTTCGAACAGAGAGACCTAGAGACTTGAAATTTCCAGGGCAGGTCTGGATCTCGAATGTCAAGGTCACGTTCATCAATGAGCAAAATTAGACTAGGGGTTCCGTAAACATGGCCGTTCAAAATATGTTTTACCTGGGAATTTCGAAACTACTCATTGGATTGGCATGAGTTTGTCACGAAGATGAAGAATAATGTATTTAAACTACGTGCGAATTTGTTTTCCAGATCGCACTACCAAGACCATAGAAACCCTAGAAGATTCTAGTGAATTATCGAAAAAAAGTCCTTATAATCCTTTAACTGCTGATGTGACATAATTGACAAAGAGCTGCTGTCATTTTTTGACAGCTGTCAAAAATTTTTCCAATAGAACGAGCGCTCGAAAACTCCTGACAACACGTTGGGGCTTTTTGTAATTTTTTTTAATGAACTGAGCAGAAAGACTCATCTGACTAGATGTTGTTCTATGGTAGGCATATAACCAAATTTTCAATAAAAATGTATTTCCTGATAAATTTTTTGTTATCACGAATGCTGACACCTAAGAAATTAGCCGAGTCATAAACTTCAATTGATAAGATTATTCTGAGGTTAATTCTTAAGTAAGGTCCATTATCTCTATAACATGAACAATAGTTAGTTTCGCTTTCCATTTCTCGTAACATTATTATCGAATTGAAACAGTGTTCTTTAAATAAATGTTTCTCGGTTGGGATATCGAAATTATAGATACATAATTGAGGAAAGAATTATTGCTGTTCCGATTTTCAAATGTATCTTATTCGTCACCTTAAAACGTTTCAAGTGCCTAACAACCTAGATATGTAATTTCAAAATAATGGCCAAAAAAACGACTTAAAATTTTAAAGTTCAAGGCCATGTATTTCCAAAACTGAGGACTTTCGGACAATACATAATTTCTAGTTATCATTTGACATGTAGTATTTCCAGGTCCCCTTTATAATGAATCACCTGTGTAATGCATTTGGGGGAAACAAAAAAAAATCTCAGAAATGTTTCGAACAAATGTAACAATGAAACTGAAACTACTATTATTCATCTAATTTCAACAAATTCCTTTTCTGGAAAAAATGAATATAATGTACTCACTATTGCTGTAAAGTCATGAAACTTATCATGATACTCCTCGAAGAAAAGCGGTAACGTAACATTCGGTATTTTCATATCATCGAAACCGGAACCCACTATATTATTTTTTGAAACATAATTACTCCTCGCGCGTTTCTGGTGAATTTCCACTATCCATCGAACGAATGAATTTTTGTATGGAATCTTCTTAAACATGATTTTACGAAACGGTAACATTCTTTTTTTTTTAATCAGCACTGATACTATTGGGCGCGCTCCTAATGCCTGGGAAGCTCTGTCCGACTGAATTACTCAACTAGAATCCCTGCATTCCCTACTGAAAGACTCAAGACTCAACCGCTCAGTCTCGGCGGCTGTCGATTTGGCAGTATTTGGCAATTCGGACGGACCGCTGACTGAGCCGCTCAGGCAATACGAACGCTCCTTTTGTGTGAGCTAGGTGTTCAAAATTATCTTATCTCCGGCAGTGATCATAAACTTGAGGTGAAGTTATTTAATCCACTTATTTCTTTGAATAACAAAGGTCTCAAGGCCCCAAGGGTCACTCTGTTGCTGATGGACTATGGACCTATCTCAGTGAACGAATAACTAAGCCTAAAAAGCAGTGGCGTCTGTTTCGGCCACTCGAACCCATAAACTCCATACATTATAGTCAATATAGGATAGTAAACAAAAGAAAAGAAAACCATATTGAAGTTAAAATTAAAATTGTTGAATTAAGCTCAATTGAAATTAAACTATTGAGAAAGGAGAACTAAATAATTGAGTTGAGATCAATCTGTCGTATCAATTCTTGAATACATTCACTTATGTAATCGGTTTCTGCCCTGAAATATTATATTCGATAGAAAGTTTTGTCGGACAGTGGACAGTAGTTTCAAATTTTTCCTTGCCAAGTTTGAATTATATGCGTTACGTCGTGGATGATTATAGATCCTTTTGGATATCAACTGCAGATAAGTAAAAGCACCAAAAGCATAACCATGGATTGCCTGGTATACATGCAGTGTGGAAAAGCCAAATGGAATAAATTCATTATCCCTGTTACTGTAAATATTCATGAAATATCCTGAAACACGTCGAACTTAAATTCAAAAGTGTCATTCTTCTACGTAAAAATAACGAAAGCACTGCCGTGAAGGCAGGAGCTTTTGAGCGCTCGTACATGCACCTTGTAGGTAGATTCGCATTTTCCAGTTTTGGAAACCAATTGAGGAAATTTTCGACAGCTGTCAAACAAATTTTCAAACTGAGGCCATAATCAAGACACAAGTCAGTGCTTTAGGTGACCAATTTTTTTTTCGATAATTCGCAAAAATTTTCTACGGTATCTATGGTCTTGGTGATGCGATCTGGACAAAATTTCGCACGTAGTTTGAATACATTATTCCTCAGCTAGTTGCAAAATTTCATTCCAATCAAATCGGTAGTTTCGAAATTATCAGGAACAGATTATTTTGAACGGCCATATTTACGGAACCCCTAGTCTAATTTTGCTCATTGATGAACGTGACCGTGGAATTCACGATCCAAACCCACTCTGAAAGTTTCAAGTTTCTAGACCTTTTCCTTCGGAAGTTATAATTTTCTATGGTTTCTATGGTTCTGGTCATGCGATCTGGACAAAATGTTGCTTTAATATGTCATTCTCGTTTAAAATACTCGATCGAATCCGTAGTTTCGAAATTATCGAGAAAACAAAATTTCAAACGACCGTATTTACGGAACCCCTAGTATAATTCTGCTCATTGATGAACGTGAACGCCACATTTCAGATCTGCACCTATCCTGAAAATTTCAAGTCCCTAGGCCTTTCCGTTCGAAAGTTATGATTTTCTATGGTTTCTATGGTTCTGGTCATGCGATCTAGAGAAATGTAGCTTGAATATATCATTCTCCATGAGTATACTAAATTTCGTCACGATCGAATCTGTAGTTTGGAAATTATCAAGAAAACTAAATTTCAAACGACCATATTTACGGAACCCCTTGTATAATTTTGCTCATAGATGAAAGTGATCACGATAATCGAGATCCACACCTATCCTGAAAATTTCAAGACCCTAGGCGTTTCCGTTAAAAAGTTACAATTTTCTATAGTTTCTATGGTTTTGGTGATGCGAGCTGACCAAAATTTTGCATGTGGCTTGAACACCTCATCTTTCATAAGACTGCAAAATTTTATCTCGATCGAATCTGTAGTTTCAAAGTAATCAGGAAAACAAAATTTCCATATTTACGGAACCCTTGGTTGATCCTTTCGAGAGTTATCGTGCTTACGGCCGGACGGACGGACGAACAGACTCGAATTTTCCGACGGATTCGTCATCAGTGAGTCGAACATAGTCGATTGAGACCATTTTCGGCTCAAAATTCGAAAAATACAGACATCGTGACGAAATGATATAGCCCCACGAGCGCTCAAAAATTCGAACCCTTCCTTCAATCACCTTCGAAAGTCAGGTACAGGGTGTTTCTCGTAAGAGGGCCACTGGATTTTGTGACTTTCTTTGAGCAAAATTGAAAAGTAACCCATCAATATGATAGTATTTTTTGAGGGCTATCGAAATATGTTATCAGAAAACCAAGGCAAGAAATACAATTCAGGAAAACCATTTTTCCAAATAACAAAATTTTGCAAATTTGACTGGTTTTTAGAATAAGAAGGTCTATAGACAATTTATCACCAATTTTTTCTTCATTTTTTGCAAGAAAAAAATTTCCGTTTTCTAGAGAGCCAAAAGTTGAAATGAAGAGAAAATTGGTGAGTTTTTGTCTATAGACCTTCTCATTTTGAAAATTGTCAAATTTGCAAAAACTTTTTTTTTGGAAAAACGGTTTTTCCTCATCAACTTTTCTTGCCTTCGTTCGATAATTTTTCCGATAACCCATTTGGATAGCCCTTGAAAAATACTATCATATTGATGTGTCACTTTTCAATTTTGCTCAAAGGATAAGTCACAAAATCCAGTGCTCCGCGTACCTGAAACACCCTGTACAAACCCAAATTTTTCAGATGGGAAGTACGCGATTGCGATACATCGTGTAGAAGGTCTCTTCTATCTCTATTCAGAAATGCTATTGCTTTCATTATTATATTGCGAAAATTAAATTAGAAGTTAGAAGTTTTTTGTGCTGATAAGTTGTAGTTTATAAATTTTCTGATTTTTGTTTCAATTTCATTAATGCCCAAAATAAAAATTTTACAATTGATTGGTTACGGTTATAATACCCGAACACAGAAAGAAGTAAGTCGCTTATTTCATGAGAAATTTTCGTATTTGCCGCCCATATCCCAAAGGACAATTAGTGAAATATAGAGGCAGTTTCGCGAGTTTGGGCATGTAAGGCAGATTAAAAAAGCAGCTGCTAATACAATGTGTGAGGATGTGAAATTAGACGTGATGTTTGTGTTTGTGGAAAATCCACAGAAATCGAGTAGAGATGCCTCCACTACATTCCATGTCGATGCATCTATTCTGAACATATTAAAACAAAATAAAATGCATACCTATAAAATGATACCTACCCAGGAGCTCTTGGGAGACGATTTTGATAGGACAACTTATTTTTGTGAACAGATGATGGACATATTGAATAACAATATTATCCAATTAGTTTTCTGATGAGTAAACTTTTTCTCTAAACGGCCATGCAAATCGTCAAAATTGCCGCTACTGGACTGAAAACCCTCAGTGGATGAGAGAGAAACACACGCAATTCCCTCAAAAGGTTAATATTTGGACAGAAAATGTTCGAAACCATATCATAGGCCCCTTTTTCATTGAGGCAATTTAAATGGCGATAATTATTCAGACCTACTACTTCGAAATGATGTCGTTCCATATTTATATTCTGATCAAGGAAGTCTTCAAGTTCCACGGAATACGATATGGTTCCAACAGGATGGAGCACCATCACATTACCAACGCAATGTCCGGCAGCACATCGACACAATATTTCCAAATAGGTAGGTAGGAAGGCGAGGAACGATCGAATGGCCAGCGCGATCTCCTCATTTTACCCACTAGATTTCTTTTTATGGGGATATGTCAAGAGCATTGTGTACAAAACTAAACCCCTTAATTTGAATAACCTAAAAGATCTGTTCTACATTTTGTTCTACATTTTAGTTTTTGATATAATACCAAATTTAGCTAATAACTTGATTCAATTTTTTTCTTAGAAAAATTGTGGGTTGTACTTGTCTTTCGAAGGGGGTTGAAGGAAGGGTTCGCATTTTTACGCAGAAGAATGACGGTTTGAAATTCAAATCTGACGTGTTTCGGGATTTTCCATGCATAAGTAAGGCGCTGTAACCAAGATAATGAATTTATTCCATTTGACTTTTCCGCACTGTATATAGATATCTCAGTCCCTAACTACCCCAGTTCCAGCTGAAATTTGGTGTTTGAATATAAGGCATGAATAAAATGGATTATGTATAAATTCAGCTATTTAGCTGTTCAACGTGAGAAGAAATTGAGTTTTCTGATGGTGTTGAGAATAATTGATATTCTGTGATTTCATAAATATGCAGTGAAATTATTTGTAACATTGACCTTTGTTCATGGTTTGTTTCATGATCTCTATAGTCTCGGTACAGTGTCACCTCATGCCGAATGATCAGAGATTAGTAATGGGTGACTGCTGTGGCGATGAAATGAAACAAGCGCGCAAGAGCTACAGACTCCTGACAGTGCTATTCAAATTCCATTTAGCTTGTGTTAAGTGGAAATACAAAATGCTAAAGCCAATTCTATCAAGCTGATGACAAATACACAACACATCCAGCAACCCCTATAGTAATACCGAATACGTAGTAAACGTTCAAAAACCAATCATCCTTTAAACATCGTAACGAAACAGGAAGAACTTTGGCACCCTACCTGGAATGATATTGTTTTCGCTGGAATGAGTTTAATTGAAAGTCTTCTCGCAGCTGTGAAAGAAGTATTTCAGGCCGTTTTTCAACTCCCTATATTTCAATCACTAGAAACCCTGATGAATTGTTTTAGAACTAGCGCTTCATTTGCCAAATCTATGACCCCGCATTAGCATTGCATAAAGTCATTGTCTGATACAATGGTATTAGGATGATCTTTACCCATCTGTTATTCGAATGATGATATTCTTTATTAATGTAACTAACTGATCAATGCATGAGTTTCATCATCATAATATCCTTGCCGTCTAATCCATAAATTTTATTAATATAAGCCTCAAATTATTCTTCCAATTATCCCTACACATTTTATAGTTTCTGTTTTATAATTGCTGAATTTAATTAGAATATAATCAATAGGACTCTGCTTTCGTTAAGACTTTATTGACAACTTGTTCAATAAATTCACATTATATGATGCTCGATGGGATATTAAGGACAGCTTGAAGTGCATGTTAACAACAGAACTACTCGAATCTACTATGCATAAACTCCCTCCTTCTTCTTCCTTAGATAATAAAGCAACATTGGCGCAGCTAGCATTTTTTGGGGGGGGGGGGTTGAGGTTTCTGAACTGAACAATTAATGATGAAACAAGAAATATACGAAAGATGGAAAAAAATAAAAGAAGGAAGGAATAATAAAACGAAGAATCAATGAACAATCCAATTTAAGAATTCGTAACTTCTCAATATTTAATTTTCAAAATGTCTATAATCGATTGATTTCATTCTCGTTCCCTAATAATAATAATAATTTATGCAGATGCAAACTATATACATAACTATCAACAATATGGATATTATAACCTATCATCACATTTGCTAATGCTATCTTGCTAACAATTTACGAAGTTGTCAATATTCTTCACGGTGCCTCAATTCATGTGAATGATTGGTTGTGGTAGAATCAGTGGCGTAGCGCAAAATTTGCCCACCCGCAGGATCAAAGTCGGGGCCCATCTCCTTAGATCTCTGTCATCAATGATAAGTTGGTTTTGAAAATTTTCAATGGCGCATATCGAAGAAAAATTGGTAAAAAAAATATTTATCAACAAAAATGAACGTATTCAAATACAAATAATATAAACTTTCATATAATAAGTAAAAAATGACGAAAAGCACTGCCGTGAAGTCAGGAGCTTTTGAGCGCTCGTTCATCCATCTTGTAGGTAGATTCGCATTCTTCAGTTTAAGAAAACAATTGGAAAGATTTTGACAGCTGTCAAAGAAAATTTCAAACAAAGGTGAAAATCAAGACTTCACGTCAGTGCTTTAGGTGACCAATTTTTGAGCGCTCGTACTACTTACACGAGGGCTATTTCATTTCGTCACGATGTCTTTATTTTTCGAATTTTGAGCCGAAAATGGTCTCAATCGACTATGTTCGACTCACTGATGACGAATCCGTCGGAAAATTCGAGTCTGTCCGTCCAGCGGTCCGTCTGTCCGTAAGCACGATAACTCTCGAACGGATCAACCTAGAGTCTTGAAATTTTCAGTGTAGGTTCAGATCCCAAATGCCTCGGTTTAGCTCGTTAATTGGCAGAATTCCATCAGGGGTTCCGTAAATAGAGCCGTTCAAAATTTGGTTGAACTACATATTCGATCGAGATGAAACTTTGCACTCAAATAAATAAAATTACGAAAAGCACTGCCGTGAAGGCAGGAGCTTTTGAGCGCTCGTACATGCACCTTGTAGGTAGATTCGCATTTTCCAGTTTTAGAAATCAATTGAAGGAATTTTTGACTGCTGTCAAAAAAATTCTGAAACTTAGGCGAAACTCCAGACTTCATGTCGGTGCTTCAGCTGATCAATTTTTTTCCGATAATTCGCTAGAATTTTCCACGGTATCTATGGTCTTGGTGATGCGATCTAGACAAAATTTTGCACGTAGTTTGAATACATTATTCCTGAGCTAGGTGCATAATTTCATTCCAATCCGATCGGTAGTTTCGAAACTATCACGAAAAAAATATTTTGAACGGCCATATTTACGGAACCCCTAGTCCAATTTTGCTCATTGATGAACATGACCGTGAAATTTGCGATCCAAACCCACCCTGAAAATTTCAAGTTCCTAGGCCTTTCCGTTCAAAAGTTAGAATTTTCTATGGTTTCTATGGTTCTGGTCATGCTATCTGGACAAAATATTGCTTCAATATATCATTCTCGATTAAACTACAAAATTTGATCTCGATCGAATCCGCAGTTTCGAATTTATCGAGAAAACAAAATTTCAAACGACCGTATTTACGGAACCCCTTGTATAATGTTGCTCATAGATGAACGTGATCACGACATTCGAGATCCACACCTATCCTGAAAATTTCAAGTCCCTAGGCCTTTCCGTTCAATAGTTACAATTTTCTATGGTTTCTATGGTTCTGGTCATGCGATCTGGACAAAATTTCACATGTAGCTTGAACACCTCATTTTCCATTTGAGTGCAAAATTTCATCTCGATCAAATCTGTAGTTTTCAAGTAATCAGGGAAACAAAACTTTGAACGGCCATATTTACGGAACCCCTGGTGGAATTTGGCCCATTAACGAACTTAACCGAGCCATTCGGGAACTGAACCTACCCTGAAAATTTCAAGTTTCTAGGACATTCCGTTCGAGAGTTATCGTGTATACGGCCGGACGGACGGCCGGACGGACGGACAGACTCGAATTTTCCGACGGATTCGTCATCAGTGAGTCGAAAATAGTCGATTGAGACCATTTTCGGCTCAAAATTCGAAAAATACAGACATCGTGACGAAATGATATAGCCCTCGTGTGAGTTGTACGAGCGCTCAAAAATGAAGTGTTCAAGCTACGTGTGAAATTTTGTCCAGATCGCATGACCAGAACCATAGAAACCATAGAAAATTGTAACTTTTGAAGGGAAACGCCTAGGGACTTGAAATTTTAGGTGAGGTTCTGGAATGTCGTGATGACGTTCATCTATGAGCAGAATTATACTATGAGTTCCGTAAATATGGTCAAAACTACAGATTCGATCGTCACGAAATTTTGTATTTAATTGAGAATGATATATTCAAGCTACATTTTGTCCAGATCGCTTGACCAGAACCATAGAAACCACAGAAAATCATAACTTTCGAACGGAAAGGCCTAGGGACTTGAAATTTTCAGGATAGGTGTGGATCTGAAATGTCGCGTTCACTTTCAACAATGAGCAGAATTATACTAGGGGTTCCGAAAATACGGTCGTTTGAAATTTTGTTTTCTCGATAATTTCGAAACTACGGATTCGATCGAGATGAAATTTTGTATTTTAATCAAGACTGATATATTAAAGCAATATTTTATCCAGATCTCATGACCAGAACCATAGAAACCATAGAAAATTGTAACTTCTGAACGGAAAGGAAAGGCCTAGGAAGTTGAAATTTGGGTGGGGTGGGTTTGGATCCCGAATATCGCAGTCACGTTCATCAATGAGCAAAATTGGACTAGGGGTTCCGTAAAAATGGCCGTTCAAAGTATTTTTTTCCTGATAGTTTCGAAACTACTGATCTGATTGGAATGAAAAAAAATAAAAAATTGATCTGCTGAAGCACTGACATGAAGTCTGGAGTTCCGCCTAAGTTTCAGAAATTTTTTGACAGCTGTCGAAAATTCCTTCAATTGATTTCTGAAACTGGAAAATGCGAATCCACCTACAAGGTGCATGTAGGAGCGCTCTAAAGCTCCTGCCTTCACGGCAGTGCTTTTCGTAATTTTTCAATAATTCGCTAGAATTCTCTACGGTATCTATGGTCTTGGTAATGCCGAGTAATGCGATCTGGACAACATTTCCCACGTAGTTTGAATATATTATTCTCCATCTATGTGCGAAATTTCATCCCAATCCAATAAATTGTTTCGAAATTATCAGAAAAAAAATTGTTTGAACGGCTATATTTACGGAATTCCTAGTCTAATTTTGCTCATTGATGAACGTGACCGCGAAATTTGCGATACGAACTTATCCTGAAAATTTCGAGGCCCTAGGCCTTTCCGTTCGAAAGTTATGATTTATGGTTCTTATCTCTAATCTATATCTGAAAAAATTCAGCTCCAATATATCATTCTCAATTTAAATACAGAATTTCGGCACGATCAAATCCATGGTTTTGAAATTATCAAGAAAACTGAATTTCAAACGGCCATATTTACGGAACCTCTAGTCTAATTCTGCACATTGATGAAAGTGACCGCAACATTAAAGATCAAAACCGATGCTGAAAATTTCAAGTCCCTAGGCCTTTCCATTACAAAGTTATAATTTTCTATGATTCTGTTCATGCGAGCTGGACCAACTTTTGCATGTAGATGAACACGTAATTCTCCATCTGAGTGCAAAATTTCACCTCGATCGAATCTGTAGTTTCAAAGTAATCAGGAAAACAAAATTTCGAGCGGCCATATTTACGGAACCCCTCGGCGAATTTAGCCCAATAACGAACTTAACCGCGGCATTCGAGATTCAAACCTACCCTGATAATTTCAAGTTTCCATAACATTCCGTTCGAGAGTTATCGTGTATACGGATATACGGCCGGCCGGACGGACGGAGAGACTCGAATTTTTCGGAGGATTCGTCATCAGTGTGTCGAACATAGTCGTTTTAGACCATTCTCGGCTCAAAATTCGAAAAATACAGACATCGTGACGAAATGCTATAGCCCTCGTGTAAGTAGAACGAGCGCTCAAAAAACTGGGTGTTTTCGAAGGTGAGGCTTTTTTACAGACAAAACAAGCAGACACGTTTGCGAAATTGAATTCTGAAGATAATTCTTGATTAGTTTCATTCTGGAAAAAGATCTTTCTGTACTCGCAACAGTGACAGGTGACAGGATTGATTGAGAAAAGAAAGCTTTAAGCATCTGGTACAAAACTCAATAAAGATTCGTGTTTCGTAATTAACATTTGTGTTGAATCATGAGAAATAGAAATGGAAAGAATCTGCAACTGCAATATTTTCCCCCTTCTCAGTATACAATATCCTAATTGAAGAATTGAAAACAAATATCATTTTTAAAATATCAGAAAATCCGCCTGAAAAATTCCACTTCTGGATTTAAGAGGCCCCTCAGGTCCAACAAACCGATCAGCGCCGACAAGCTTGATGAGTTAAATCGTAAAAAGTTGGTGAAATTAATAGAGTAGCGCAGGTAATGACATATTAATAATAATTTATGATGTGCGGTATTTGAATAATTTTTGTGAATCAATATTGGTCGTCTATCTGAAGTTTTCAAATTTCAAAATGAGACAAGAAAATATGTATTAGATAGACTAATAAAAGCAAGCCAACAAATCAATACATGTAACCCCATGAAACATCGAAATTTATCCTTTGCATCTGCAGACCAGTTTCGCCGTATTACGGCTCATCAGTACAGATCAGCTAAGGATAAACTCGACGTAGCAGACAGCTACCAAAACAACCTAACGAGATGGCGGTCAGAGTTCATTTCTCTGCTCATGCCACCTGTCGGCCGAAGGAGCAACTGAATGCAGTCCATGATGGTCCATGTTAAGATTCCTTGGCTCCCCTGACAAAACCAAAACAAGCAACAAGACCGTAAACATTAAGGCCTAGTAGTCACAAGTGGTAACAAGGGTTTAAGCTACAACCTTATTCGCCAAAATAATTGACATAATGAATATTGGTCGTCTATCTGAAGTTTTCAAATTTCAAAATGAGACAAGAAAATATTTTCTTGTCATTGCCTGCTATTTGATATCTATGTTTTGTTCAACCAACAGAAAAATCGGAAAGTTGAAAGTTTAACAGAATGAAACTATCGGGGCCCCATTTTTCGCCTTTTCTTTAGGCTTGGGGGCCCCTTTAGCCTGTGGGGGCCTTTCCTACCCACTGGTTAGAATTCATAGACTTATAAATATCAACATAATTCGGCTTTCGTTGATCTAACACAAAATCATAGTAAATTTTCTTAGAAGTGATACCTATCTTCCGAAATAAAAGAATATTGTTTCTCAAAAAGTTTTATTTTTGAGCTGTTACTGTTGCTACGATATATTTTACCATTATCCGCATTATCGCCTTCTTTAACATATAAAGTGTAAGTACCTACCACCATTTTGATAATGAAACCTTTATACAATTCATCATCTCTACAGAATTATGTAACCTTCAATAAAGAGAGGTCTTAATTTACTAGTTTTATTGTTATAATTTGAATATTTACTTATTTAATTCTGAAAATTCTTTCCACACCTATATTTAGTCTAGGTTTCAATAATCCATAAGCAATTAATCAGAAATTTAGTTCGACAAATCCTATTTTGCAACAACTGTGAAGGAGAATACTTCAAATCTTCAACATGTCTGTGTATTTCTGTTCTCTAATAATAAATCCTATGTGAATCCCAATATTATTTTTAGTTTTTTCGAGAATACTTCTACAAATATGTACAGCTTCTGCTTTGTTTTTGCATACAAAATATCAGTTCGAAATTTGTAATAAATATCGATTTTATCTTTTATCTTTGTTTGGTGAGTAGGTCAACCCCTTTCACAAACATCAATCAAATGTATCAAGACTTTAGTGGTTTCATTTTAAATATTCTGCTTTTTTTTTCACTAACATTGATAGAATATATGATTTCACTTGAGTCTTTATCTTACTCACCTTTAATTTCAAGATAAGGTCTAGACAAATAATGAGAAAGATACATACAGGGTGCCCCGGGAGTAACTGTGCATAGTCTCACAAGAGTTTGAGTAGAATTTGGTGAGTACGGATTGACAGTAAAAAAAATTATAAAAAGTACTTCCGTAAAATCAGGAGCTTTTGAGCGCTCGTTCATCCACCTTGTGGGTAGATACGCATTTTCCAGTTTTAGAAACAAATTGAAAAATTTTTTGACAGCTGTCAAACTAAGGCGAGACTCCAGACTTCACGTCAGTGCTTTAGGTGATTTTTTTTTCGATAATTCGCTAGAACTTTCTACGCTATCTATGGTCTTTGTAATGCGATCTGGACAAAATTTCGCACGTAGTTTGAATACGTTATTATTCATCTATGTACCAAATTTCACCTCAATCCAATCAGTAGTTTCGAAATTATCAGAAAAAAATATTTGGAACGGCTAAATTCCCGGAATCCTTAGTCTAATTCTGCTCAAAGATGAACGTGACCACGACATCCGAGAACCACACCTATCCTGAAAATTTCAAGTCTTAAGGTTGTTCCATTCGAGAGTAATCTTGCTCACAGCCGGATTCGTCATCAGTGAGTCGAACCTTGTCTATTGAGACCATTTTGAGCTCAAAATTCGAAAAGTACAGACATCGTGATGAAATGATATAGCCCTCGGGTAAATAGAACGAGCGCTCAAAAAAAAAATTAGTAGATTAGTAGATTCCACGAACGATTTTTCTTCATTTCTTGCAGATAACCCATGAAGCAGCCCTATGTATTAAAAGTTGCCATAGTAACCTACCGCATTTCAAGGCTCTAGGCTAGGAAGTCTAGGCGGATGATGACGGACGCATTCGGAATTTTATTTCCTCGAAAACCGGAAAGATTATTATTCGACATTATTAACCAACAATAACGGAACCGCCCAGCAGAATATATTTAAGGAATTAAAAGAAAAGGAAGCAGATTGAAGCTGCTACAGACATCTATCGGCGCAGGTAGAGTACCAAAAAATGGGGTTGCAGGAATCTATAGCAATAAAAAGGATCTGAATGTGGTTCTCAATAAGGCGCAGAGAATGTGTTGGCAGTCATATTTCTTGGGAATTTCGGTTCTCAGTTCATTATTTTTTGTGCACCCTTATTTTTTCATTATATTAATTGCAAATTGAATTAAAAATATTTATTTCCAATGGATGACAATGTTTTCACCCATGTGAAAATTTTCACAACAAACGTTTTGTGAAACTTAGTGTTGAATTTGATAGGCGAATAAAAAAATCCGTCAGAGCCTTCTCGAAAACCAATAAAGATTTTTTCATGAAATTTGGTACCAAAATCAGTAGCTATCCGGCATTGCTTCTCCCACTTCAAGAATCCAATCCATTAATTTCAAAGGGAAAGAATAGAGGTGTGAATATTGAAAAATAAAATGCAATTTATGTGTTTTTTGAGCGCTCGTTCTACTTACACGAGGGCTATATAATTTCGTCACGACATAGGCGGATCCAAAGGGGGGGCACGTGCCTGCATGTCTTTAATTGTCTTCTAAAACATGAAATCCACCTACAAGGTGGATGAACGAGCGCTCAAATGCTCCTGATTTCACGGCAGTGAAATTTTTTTCCATCAAGGTTGAATATTTTTTGTCGCAAAGCTTTAACCATAGTAGTTCATGAGTTACCGGTAATTTGTGGCTACTTTGTAAACCTCCCTTGTAATGGGTGATTTTTTAAGAGCTTGAGAACTTTTTTTAAAAAAAAAACGCATAAAATTTGCAAAATCTCATCGGTTCTTTATTTGAAACGTTAGATTGGTCCATGACATTTACTTTTTGAAGATAATTTCATTTAAATGTTGACCGCGGCTGCGTCTTAGGTGGTCCATTCGGAAAGTCCAATTTTGGGCAACTTTTTCGAGCATTTCGGCCGGAATAGCCCGAATTTCTTCGGAAATGTTGTCTTCCAAAGCTGGAATAGTTACTGGCTTATTTCTGTAGACTTTAGACTTGACGTAGCCCCACAAAAAATAGTCTAAAGGCGTCAAATCGCATGATCTTGGTGGCCAACTTACCGGTCCATTTCTTGAGATGAATTGTTCTCCGAAGTTTTCCCTCAAAATGGCCATAGAATCGCGAGCTGTGTGGCATGTAGCGCCATCTTGTTGAAACCACATGTCAACCAAGTTCAGTTCTTCCATTTTTGGCAACAAAAAGTTTGTTAGCATCGAACGATAGCGATCGCCATTCACCGTAACGTTGCGTCCAACATCATCTTTGAAAAAATACGGTCCAATGATTCCACCAGCGTACAAACCACACCAAACAGTGCATTTTTCGGGATGCATGGGCAGTTCTTGAACGGCTTCTGGTTGCTCTTCACTCCAAATGCGGCAATTTTGCTTATTTACGTAGCCATTCAACCAGAAATGAGCCTCATCGCTGAACAAAATTTGTCGATAAAAAAGCGGATTTTCTGCCAACTTTTCTAGGGCCCATTCACTGAAAATTCGACGTTGTGGCAGATCGTTCGGCTTCAGTTCTTGAAATGTCAAAGCATACTGAGCAAATACTAATGCATGAAAATCCTAACCTCAAAAAAATCTGAGCAAATACTAATGCATGAAAATCCTAACTTCAAAAAAATCACCCGTTATAAGCAGAAACAGAGGATAATTATTCTAGGTATTTTTGAGCGCTCTTACTACTTACACGAGGGCTATATCATTTCGTCACGATGTCTGTATTTTTCGAATTTTGAGCCGAAAATGGTCTCAATCGACTATGTTCGACTCACTGAGGACGAATCCGTCGAAAAATTCGAGTCTGTCCGTCCGGCCTTCCGTAAGCACGATAACTCTTGAACGGAACAACCTAGAGACTTGAAATTTTCAGTGTGGGTTCAATTCCCGAATGCCTCGGTTAAGTTCGTTAATGGGCCAAATTCCACCAGGGGTTCCGTAAGAATGGCCGTTCAAAGTTTTGTTTTCCTGATTACTTGAAAACTACAGATTTGATCGAGATGAAATTGTGCACTCAAATGGAGAATGAGGTGTTCAAGCTACATGTGAAATTTTGTCCAGATCGCATGACCAGAACCTTAGAAACCATAGAAAATTGTAACTTTTGAACGGAAACGCCTAGGGACTTGAAATTTTCAGGATAGGTGTGGATCTGGAATGTCGTGATGACGTTCATCTAAGAGCAAAATTATACTAGGGGTTCCGTAAATATGGTCGTTTGAAATTTAGTATTCTTGATCATTTCGAAACTACAGACTCGATCGTGACGAAATTTTGTATACTAATGGAGAATTATATATTCAAGCTACATTCTTCAGATCACATGACCAGAACCAGAGAAACCATAGAAAATCATAACTTTCGAACGGAAAGGCCTAGGGACTTGAAATTTTCAGGATAAGTGTGGATCCGAAATGTCACGTTAATCAATGAGCTGAATTATACTAGGGGTTCCGTAAATACGGTCGTTTGAAATTTTTTTTTCTCGATGATTTTGAAACTACGGATTTGATCGAGATAAAATTTTGTATTTTAATCGAGAATGATATATTTAAGCAACATTTTGTCCAGATCGCATGACCAGAACCATAGAAACCATAAAAAGTTGTAACTTTTGAACGGAAAGGCTTAGGAACTTGAAATTATCAGGGTGGGTTTGGATCGCGAATGTCGCGGTCACGTTCATCAATGAGCAAAATTAGACTTGGGGTTCCGTAAATATGGCCGCTCAAAATATTTTGTTCCTGATAGTTTCAAAACTACTGATTGTATTGGAATGAAATTTTCCCCCTAGCTGAAGAATAATGTAATCAAACTACGTGCGAAATTTTGTCCAGATCGCATCTCCAAGACCATAGATAATGTAGAAAATTCTAGCGAATTATCGAAAAAAAATTGGTCAGCTGAAGCACTGATATGAAGTCTGGAGTTTCGCCTAAGTTTCAGAATTTTTTTGACAGCTGTCGAAAATTCCTTCAATTTATTTCCAAAACTGAAAAATGCGAATCTACCTACAAGGTGGATGTACGAGCGCTCAAAAGCTCCTGACTTCACGGCAGTGCTTTTCGTCATTTTTAAATAATTATTGTCTGTACGTGTTTGAGCATTCCGCTGTGTATTGTGCCTTCAATATTTGAAGAAAATCGTGCAAATATGGTGAGGTCGTGCATACATAAACTAGGTACAGTGAAGGATACATGAAAGGGCTGTAAGTCGTAGAGGTGAAATGTGATTCGATAGATTATCGCAGAACCAATCATCAAGGCAATCCCAGACATCCAACCGTTTTATCCAAAGTCGAAGAAGAATTGATTGAAAAAACCTGGTAGACACTTCTTATTTTTTGGAAAGGGAAGGTGAAGTTGTCGTTCTCTGTTCGAGTTTCGGCTGTATATATGATGTATAGATACTTCTTCATAATGCATTAATATTGTTGAACCAGTAGCAGTAGGTTAAACTTATAGGTGTAACCTTTTTTTCCCGCTGAATCTAGTTAAAGCTGGTGGCAATCAGTTGAAACAAGGTACAGCGTTGATTATGCCTGATAATAGCTGGAACTTAATAGGTTACACCTAAGTTTAATCAACTGCTACTGGCTCTACCAAGTTGTAACCGGTCAAAATTGGGTAGTTACCTTAATATACATTTACATATATCGCGTTAACTCAAGAATATGAACATCAATATAGATATAGGTATACGATAAATTATGAAAAAAGTGATTCTGTAATCTTGGCGAATCTTGGCACCCGGCACTTCCCTCATCGATGAATAAATCTTGAATAATACAAATAAAATCTCGAACTCAATACCGTGCCTTCTCTGAATTATCATCAACAGAAAGTTTCGTCGCCATAATCTTCTACAATTTAATTTAACCTTTATTTCAAATTCCTTGCAGTGTACTTTTATTATCCGACTCGAAATTGCCTGCCCCTGTATATAACTGCGTCGGGCATGCACGCCGGACCGTTTTGCAGTCAATGACAAGGCAAATAACTCTCCTTTTAATTACTTGGAAGAAAAACGAATAATTAAAGAAAATACTCATGAGAGACTGCCTGAGAGGCGGCGCAAGACAAATTAAAAAGTTCTTAATTGAACATTCTTCCAGCGGATAGAAGGTCTAAAGAGGGTGCCCGCTTAAAAATACTGCCGCCAAACTTAATTAATCACCCGAAAAATCTGCAGTCAGGTCACGTGGCAACGCCAATTGATCTTTTACTTTGCGCGGCCTACGTAGGACTTGTAGGGGCTCCAGCGAGAGCAGGTTTCAGTTTGCAGTTTCCAAAATCGGGAGGATGTCTATGGGAACGTGAGGTTGATCCGGACAGGAGGACCATAAGAGAATATTCTCGCATCTTGAATTCCTCCAGAAAACAGCAATTCCCCAGAATCTGTTCTTTGATGGGTGTTACAATGTCTCGGAGTTAACTTTGAATGAGGTTTAAACCTTGTCTGTAGCCGATCTTCTTTCCCTTTCTCGTTCTCTTTTCCATTTTCTCGCTTGTCTCCCCGATTTTTCGGATTGTTGCGAACTTTGTCCCTTGTTACTTACATGAGGGCTATATCATTTCGTCACGATGTTTGTATTTTTCGAATTTTGAGCCGAAAATGGTCTCAATCGACTAAATTCGACTCACTAATGACGAATCCGTCAAAAAATTCGAGTCTGTCCGTCCGTCCGGCCGTCCGTATACACGATAACTCACGAACGGAATATCCAAGGAACTTGAAATTTCCAGCGTGGGTTCAGTTCCCAAATGCCTCGGTTAAGTTCGTTAATGGGCAGAATTCCACCAGGGGTTCCGTAAACATGGCCGTTCAAAATTTTGTTCTCCTGATTACTTTGAAACTACAGATTCGATCAAGATGAAACTTGGCACTCAAATGGAGAATGAGGTGTTCAAGCTACATGTAAAGTCCAGATCGCATGACCAGAACCATAGAAACCATAGAAAATTGTAACTTTTGGCCAGAAACTCCTAGGGACTTGAAATTTTCAGGATAGGTGTGGATCTCGAATGTCGTGATCATTTTCATCTATGAGCAAAATTATACTAGGGGTTCCGTAAATATGGTCGTTTGAAATTTCGTTTTCTTGATAATTTCGAAACTACAGATTCGATCGTGACGAAATTTTGTATACTAATGGAGAATGATATATTCAAGCTTCATTTCTCCAGATCGCATGACCAGAACCATGGAAACCATAGAAAATCATAACTTTCGAACAGAAAGGCATGGGGACTTGAAATTTTTAGGGTAGGTTCAATCGCGAATGTCGCCGGCACGTTCATCAATGAGCAAAATTAGCCAAGGGGTTCCGTAAATACGTTCAGTTGAAATGTTTTTTTCTCGATAATTTCGAAACTACCGATTCGATCGAGATAAAATTCTGTATCTTAATCGAGAATGATATATCAAAGCAACATTTTGTCCAGATCGCATGACCAGAACCATAGAAACCATAGAAAATTATAACTTCCGAAGGGAAATTTCCAGGGTAGGTTTGAATCTCGAATTTCGCGGTCACGTTCATCAATGAGCAAAATTAGACTAGGGGTTCCGTAAATAGGACCGTTCAAAATATTTCGTTCCTGATAATTTCGAAACTACTGATTGGGTTGGAATGGAAATTTTACACCAAGCTGAAGAATAATGTATTCAAACTAAGTAAGTGCGAAATTTTGTCCAGATCGCATCACCAAGACCATAGATACCGTAGAAAATTCTAGCGATCTATCGAAAAAAAAATTGGTCAGCTGAAGCACTGACATGAAGTCTGGACTTTCGCCTAAGTTTGAGAATATTTTTGACAGCTGTCGAAAATTCCTCCAATTGATTTCTAAAACTGGAAAATGCGAATCTACCTACAAGGTGGATGTACGAGCGCTCAAAAGCTCCTGACTTCACGGCAGTGCTTTTCGTAATTTTTCTTCGAATCTCATCATCGTCATATCTTTCTCTTTATAGCTCCAATTAATAAAAAATTTGAGAAGCACTGCCGTGAAGTCAGGAGCTTTTGTACCTCTCCATTTGAGTGCAAAATTTTATCTCGATCAAATCTGTAGTTTTCAAGTAATCAGCGAAACAAAACTTTGAACGGCCATATTTACGGAACCCCTGGTGGAATTCAGCCCATTAACGAACTCAACCGAGGCATTCGGGAACTGAACCCACACTGAAAATTTCAAGTCTCTAGGTTGGTCCGTTCGAGAGTCATCGTGCTTACGGACGGACGGACAGACTCGAATTTTTTGACGCATTCGTCATCAGTGAGTCGAACATAGTCGTTTGAGACCAATTTGGTTTCTATGGTTCTGGTGATGCGATCTGGACAAAATTTCACATGTAGCTTGAACACCTCATTCTTCATTTGAGTGCAAAATTTCATGTCAATCAAATCTGTAGTTTTCAAGTAATCAGGGGAACAAAACTTCGAACGGCCATATTTACGGAACCCCTGGTGGAATTTGGCCCATTAACGAAATTAACCGAGGCATTCGGGAATTGAACCCACACTGAAAATTTCAAGTCTCTAGGTTGTTCCGTTCAAGAGTTATCGTGCTTACGGACGGCCGGACGGACGGACAGACTCGAATTTTTCGACGGATTCGTCCTCAGTGAGTCGAACATAGTCGATTGAGACCATTTTCGGCTCAAAATTCGAAAAATACAGACATCGTGACGAAATGATATAGCCCTCGTGTAAGTAGTACAAGCGCTCAAAAAACATACTTTGATATGAGAATTAGTCGTGATATTAGGTACTTATATTGGAATGATTTGGCCGATTTGGGGAGGTAGAGAAATTGCCCCTATTACCTCACATTTTCATTACCGTGATTGCCAACATCCAGAGAGGATAGGCAGCATAGAATATCGAAGAAGAAGATTACCCCTGTTAATCCTGTTATCTATACAATCGAGATTGAAAGGGATTGAATTTTTAAATGACAAAAATTGAATGGAATTGATGATACTTTACTTCGTATTTTATTCAATACAAGAATTTGAATATTGAATTGGCTATATAGGACTAATTGGACCATAACAGATCCTACTTATAGTTATATTCACTCAATTGATTCACAATATTTCATTATTATTCTAACCTTCCTGTAAAAAAAACATTATACCTATATATACCTAACTACATAATTCACTTTGCTCCTTACTAGATAATAGTATATTATTCAACGAGTGGTAATGTAGGTTATAACTCACGCAGATGAAGTTTGCAGCGCGAGCCGAAGGCGAGTGCTGTAATTCATCAAGTGAGTTATGATTATTACCGCAAGTTGAATACTATAGTTTATCTACGACTATAACAATAAATACTAAGATACAAGTACCTACAGAGAAAGAACTTTATTTACAAATCTTAATGTTTGCATTATTTATGTCGATTGTGCTTTTTAGCATGGAGTAGAAAGTCCATGGGACGATGCTTTATATTTAGTGTTAAGTTCACTAAAATATGCCAAACGAACATTCTCTGTAAACGATAACTTAATATCCTTACTGCTACACCAATCTTGAATATGGTTGTATACACCTTTATATTTGTTTTGGGATTTTTCAGGCAATAAATTCTGTATGGTAACATTGGTTGATTGTCTTATTTCTGAAGGTGTACAATTCATCTTCGCTATCTGAATTCATCTTTTTCAGCAAAACATTTACAATACTAATTAGGTGTCAACTCGATTTGAGAAAACTTCAAAATTATTCATGGGACCTCCCCTTAATACCAATAATGAACTGTTCCCTTTCGGCCAATCGGCTTGTTCACAAGCTCAGAGCCAGGGAGTTATAGTAGTGAGTTATTATAACTCACGTTGTTTGTTCACACATACTATTAATTGCTCAAAAGTAGTTGAATAATGAATATATATAATTCAATAGGAGTAGATTGTATTGTTTATAGTTTTTATCCCCACTCTCCTAGGTCTCTGTGAGACCCCTCAGATAAACATGTTGATCCAATTCGATGTTGAATTGTTGAGTTGTACAAGATTGGAGAACGCAGCGCCTATCTCTATACGATAACTTCCTGACAACACATCCACAAAAATGATCATCATAAATCAATTCCCTAGGTTCCACCTTACACTAGAAATTTTACCTCTCCTGAAATTGTATAAGCCCTAATCACCAATCCCTTGAAAATCTGAAGACCCAAAAAAAAACATAAAATTATGAGGCAGTTGCAGCATCGTTCCGATTGTGACAGAAACATATAGACAGCATACCGATCCTTCCTTGGTCAGTTAATCAAAGCTACAACCTAATGCGAAGCGCGATTAGTGCTGCCATCTCCCACCGAGCTTCGAATACTTAAATAGCCTAAATTGGCAACGTGTGGAAGTATAATGAAGACTTGAGGGACCACACACGTCGCCCCACTGATTGGTCGCGCCGCCCCTCTTGAGGGCGTGGCGCTCCAGTCGCCGTTCTGGTGGGAAAAAATGGAAGGGATGGAGGGGAAATGTAAACATACGTTGAGAGTGGGGTAGAGATGTTGGGAGTCAGAAATGAGGTGGGGAGAAACCGGAGTGGGAGAACGTGTCAATTTGGTGAGTACACCTTGATTTATTGATATAAATCTGTGGAATTGATATATTGTGTGGATGTTCTGGATTAGGCACGTTTTGTGGGATTAACTTGAACGTTGCTGTTAATATTAGAGAACAAATACGGTTAGTTGGATCAATAATAATAGAGTTAGGGAAGAGTAAAAAGGTTTTTCAAAAAAGATCACGCCCATTAACACCTTCCATTGAAACTGATGAAAATTTATCCACATATGGAAGTGATTTTTCTCTTCCTCAAATTTTACAATTTTGAAAATTTGTGCAATTAACCAAGAAAATCTGAATAGTTTGTGAACCTTATGCTATAGATCGAATTAAATAAGAGAGATGAAAAAATAAGAAGCAAACTGTAAAATTTTGATCTAGTGGTCAGTTTGAATTTTTATGGGATAGATTAATTCAATATTCTACTATTGAGTAAATTGAAGATTTCCATCGAATCAAGAGCTTCAGGAATTCTACATATTTATAGGCGTATATATTCTAGTATAAACTAATTCCATACCTACCTATGTAAGACTAAGTAGCTACCAACTTCTGAAAATTGATGAATACATATTTATTGATATTGATATGGAAAATGTAACCTCATTTAAATGAAGATGCCAATTTCAACTACGATAACAAGACTTAATAAATGAATTGAAAGAAAAAAAGTGTTCACAGGTGTATTCCTAGTAAAAAAAAAGAATCAACACATTTCCTTTGGTAGGTACTTACTTACCTATTACATGTGCTGTAATTATCCTGGCATTAATTGAATTATACTCAAGTAGTACGGCAACTTTGTTTTCAATCTACCTATTCACCTTTAACTAAGTTTATGTATGTACTCAAGTCTCTAAGGTAGTAGTTGTAATTCCGGCTAACAGAAGGATTTGGGTAAATATGATTCTGGATATCAGATTATCCGGATTATCGACTTAACAATTGAGGCACAACAACCATATTATTAAAAATTCAAGCCTTATTTATCTCAAGGGGTTTAAATAAATTGATATCCCTACATTAACAGTTTCGAGAGAATCATGTGATGAAAATCTGACTCTCAAGAGATGGCGCCCTACTACAATTCGAAAACAAGTCCGCGCAACAGTAGAGCGGTCAAAAGGGCAACCGTAGAAAATTGCCCCCATTCGTTATCGTCACAACTTGAGGAGACGATTGCCGAAGTGACTACTCAATATCGTATTATGATAGATTCCTTTTTTCACCGTTAGAACATTGCATATCAGAGAAGACGAATGCTTTTATGTTTTCAACCTCGAAAATTAAGTTAACGCATTTGTTATTTTATCAGCGAAGTATTACCGTCTTATTTGACTGTTATGAAATATTTTGTCTTTGATAAGTGGAAAAGCTTCAACGAATTTCAATGGGAGCGTTTCTGAGTTGGAAATAACTCGAGGGGTAAAAAGTGCCAGGGACTTCACCTAATATTTGCAAAGTTTCGTTGTAAAGGTAGTGATTCATACGGAAGCCGGTAAGGGGAAGCAGCTGAACCCCTCCTTTCCAGTTTCCACACGGGTGCAATCTGCCCGAGCCAGAGGTTGAAAAATTTTTGAGCAATGGTGTAGCTTCAAAAATATCCATGACTATCGTAAAGATCGCGTTTCATCACATTATCTAGGAATTTCTAGGAAATATCTATAACATCTTTGATTATTTTTTTTAGGTATCTACACATGACTTGCCTTCGAGATTCGCGGTTGGGCTGGACCAGATCTCCTATATCTCGCTCTCAGAGTCTCAGGAGTCCCCCAGAGACCTTCAGGAGCCGAGATGAAAACGTTGAAAGAAAAAAGATGTATACAGCAACATCAGAAAATTCTTGAAGCCCTGCTGAACCTGAGCATTGAATCAGGTGTTTTGTTGGTTTTCATCAAAATTTATGTCTGCATTATTATGTTGTCATATTATCATTTTTTAAAAAAATGAATCAAAATTTCTGATGAGACAATGAAAAATCTTTCGATTTATGCGGAGTATT
Source organism: Aphidecta obliterata (assembly GCA_963966015.1). Classification (NCBI taxonomy): domain Eukaryota; kingdom Metazoa; phylum Arthropoda; class Insecta; order Coleoptera; family Coccinellidae; genus Aphidecta; species Aphidecta obliterata. The sequence continues at coordinate 27,666,215 of OZ014427.1, read as the reverse complement.
ATGTTGAATGTTGGTTCTGATTAGGAAGAAAAAATTGTTGATTAATTCACCACAACACTTCTAAACATTTCAGTAAGTAAATACAAAAAGAGCACTTTCCTGTCTACGGTGGACTGTTATGAGTCGATCCCATGAATTATTTACAGTGTTATATTTATACTTATCATTAATAGAAAACTAACTTCGGAAAACCTTATGTAAAAGAAAAGCAAGACTTCTTTTCACGAAATGGTACTAACCTATACCCATACTGGAGAACACAAGCGAAATTTCTCGTTGTTCACCCGTAAACGTTGTGAAAGAACAACTTCAAAATAGCCCCGATTTCACGGAACCCAGCGATACATGAGCGTTGAGTTATTTTTATGATTTCATAGATTCCACGAAGTTTCCAAGCAATGGCTGCTGTACTGCTTTCGTTAAATGGTGGAATCTCGTAAGATAGACTACCTACCTGATGAAATTACGAAATGACTCGAGAGAAATTCGCTAAATAGCCGCAGATACGAATCTAACTGTTTCAGAGTTATCCGAATCAACACTTCAGAATTCATAGAAGACATAATTATCGATGAACCGAAGAACTTCTTTTATTAGCTGGTAGATGGCAGCAGGAGTAGTATTGGTACCTATCTTCAAAAGCATCTACAATTGAGAGTAAAAAGGAAGGAATCAGTGGCGGCTCGTCAGGGACGGCAGGGTCGGCACTGCCGACCCTAAAAATCTCGATCAGCAAAAATGCAAATTTTCACTTCTGTCAAATTACCGCTATATACATGACTCCCAATAGTCCCAATCCATTTTATAAAAATTAAAAAAAATCAGGTACGTGATACCTGTGCAACTTCTTGAAAATATTACGCTCTTCCAAGTCCAATCCCGCATCGTATACTCGGTCCGTAGACAAAGTAGGCCCATCTCGAATACACGAAGAACGTCGTTCGATGAGGTACATCTTTGCTCATATTGCCGACCCTATCTAGATATCTTTCGACGAAGCGTTAATAACAATGAATCGAATTAGTTCAAAGTTGAATTATTCCTGTTGGAATTTTATTCAGAAAATGATGAATATTAAGGTTTATTTTTATCGAATATCCGATATTTTCTGTTTCACATAACAAATAACATAATAATTACAATAGAGTATTGTTGCTTGAAATGAATATTTGTCGTATTTAATATTTTTCATAGACGTGCATGCTGCACATATATGTAATACTTATAAATTTCCGACAAGTTTCAAACATTTTTTGAAGGAAAAAAAATGTTGAGCGACCAGAATTAAACTCATATTGTTGGCCCTATATATCCTGGGTACGGCAATCGTCAATTTGCCGACCCGGTACCGCTGTATCTCGATTCACGAGGATTGTTCGGAAAACCTCGTTCTGCTCTCTATCGTTTACGGCTCGAGAGACGAGTTTCGAAATTTGTGTTTGTTTCTCGCCCTTAAATGAGTCGCAATATTTTTTGTTATTGATAAACCGTTAAGTTTTTCCGTTTGTTTGGCTCATAAAGGGTAAGTGATTTTTACGTGAGCAAAATGGCCATAAATCCGGTTAGAGAATATGTTGCTTCTTGTGAAACTCCGACAAAGAGAAATTTTTGATTGATGCGATTGAAAATTTATCATACGAGAATAGGCTACTTTTGAAAAACATGCCATTTTTTTTACCATTTTACCTATATATGTATATATTTTTTTATATGTGTGTTCGGATATGCTTCCGCGGACCGCCGTTTTTATATATGTATATATATATCTGCCGACCCACGATAAATGTCCACCAGCCGCCACTGGAAGGAATAACCAATTTTCAAATTTCTCATTAGAAATATTTACATGTACAATATTGCTCAAAAATATCATGCAATTCAATAAGTACGAAGAGATCTTGTGAGGCTAGAAAATAGAGATGGAAAATAGAGGAATATAATGGAATTAGTTTCGAGAAATATGTTCAACCTTCATTAGTATTGAATACTGTGTCATTATTGAATGTTATGAAATTGAATGAAAACCCATTTTCCAAGAAATTTGAAAAAAATCGAGAGAAAAATTTAAGGAAAAATTCACATCACCCTCACTTAAGTGAATGTTTGGATATGTATCTAGGTACTACAAATTAGAAAAAAACAATTTTTTGTGTTTTATATTCGATAATATTTGAAAAAAAATTTAAAAAGCACTGCCGTACGCTTTTGAGCGCTCGTTCACGCACCTTGTAGGTAGATTCGCATTTTCCAGTTTTAGAAATCAATTGAAGCAATTTTTGCTGCTGTCAAAAAAAATTTCAAGACTTCACGTCAGATCACAGTGTGATCTGGACAAAACTTCGCACTTTGTTTGAATACATTAGTTTTCATCTATACGCAAAATTTCATTTCAATCCAATCAATAGTTTCGAAATTATCAGGAAAAAATATTTGTAATGGCCATATGTACGGAACCCCTAGTCTCATTTTGCTCATTAATACACGTGACCGCGACATTCGAGATCCACACCTATCCTGAAAATTTCAAGTCCCTAGGCCTTTCCGTTCGAAAGTTATAATTTTCTATGGTTTCTATGGTTCTGCTCATGCAATCTGGAGAAAATCTAGCTTGAATATGTCATTCTCAATTAAAATACAAAACTTCCCCACGATCGAATCCGTAGTTTTAAAATTATCACGAAAACTCAATTTCAAACGACCGTATTCAAGGAACCCCTAGTCTAATTTTACTCGTTCATAAAAGTGACCGCGATATTCGCGATCCACACCTATTCTGGAAATTTCAAGTCCCTATGCCTTTCCGTTCGTAAGTTATGACTTTCTATGGTTTCTATGGTTCTTATGGTCATACGATCTGGACAAAATGTAGCTTGAACATATCATTCTCCATTAAAATACAACATTTCTTCACGATCGAATCCGACATTTTGAAATTATCAAGAAAAATAAATTTCAAACGACCATATTTACGAAACCACTAGTCTAATATTGCTCATTAATGAACGCGAAATTCCAGATCTGAACCTACCCTGAAAATTTCAGGTCCCTAGGCCTTCCCATTTCAAAGTTATTATATTCTATGGTTCTGGTCATGCGATCTAGGCAAAATTTCGCAAGAAGCTGAACATTCTTCATCTGAGTGAAAAATTTCAATTCGTTCTTATGTGTGAACCCATGAAAAGAGGCATTTGAAGATAGACCACGTTGTGAATAGCAGCGAGTGGACCATCGCGGTTCTAGATTCGACATCGTGTTCAGATCTTTGGTAATTGGTTGGTGCAACGGTTTATCTTTTGCCTCAAAATAGTGTTCAGTTTGAGCTATGACCTCCTCATTCAAGCCCAATCTTTTTCCGGCAAGCATTTTTTCTGCTAACAGGTATGGGAAATGTGTCTGAGATGGCATACTTCTTGAACCTATAAAATTTTTTAAAAGGTTACGACCAGATAAAATTATAGTGCAATTGTGCAATGTATATACCTAGATTATGATTTATCCAAACTTCAAACTTGAATATAATAATAATAAGAAAGTGTAACATAAATATCAAACAAGGTCTTCATGTGCCATCTCACTTTCAACACCATGGATGAGATGGCATACCTGACAAATTATGACGAAGATACTGTTGAAAAGCCTGATTCGTGGACATTCCATATGTCGTTAGCCTCCAAATTATGCTTTTCCAGTATAACAGAAAGTAGGGCAAAATATTTCCTGCTTGTTGAAAGCACTAGCTTTAGCAAATGAAGTTGATTCTGGAGGCTTAAACTAGGATGTCGATCCCAAAATCCTTTCAGCCAGTCCCATCCAGTCATTTTTTTTGACAAAAAAAGTCGTATTTCTCAATTTTTTTAATGCTCAACAATTTTCCTTTCTAAGGTTTCATCGAATGTTACTTTATGACCCCCGTGTAATTTTTTTCCTACCCTTCACTTTTAGTTGCACGTCGCAGTGAGTAGTTCTAGGCACATGGATTGTCTTTGAGGCTAACAACCAGCCCATTTTCCTGGACTGCCTTTATCGCTTTCTTTATATTCTCGTCGGTCCAATGTCTTGTTGATATTCGTATTCATTGAAAAAACATAATTTAATTTCCCACTCGAAAATAAAACTTTACAAAGCGCTTGGGTGAGATTACATATAGTTCATTTAAGAATTATTGACATCGAAGTAGGCCTTTAACGTCCAGTCGAAGCTTTATTTCTGGTTACAAAAAGTTACTGTTCATCGTAGAAATGAAACATAAATATAACTCGAAAAGTGTTGAGTATACGAATTATCGAATAATTAAGCCGGAATATTTCAACTGCAGTTCAAACATGGGAATTCAGGTTTGAAAGAGCAAAAATATCGTGGAATGCTTTCATATGAAATTATCTAAACTTATCGTTCATAAAAAAGTCAACCATGGAAAATTGAAGATCATTCAAATGAATATTTATTTTCACTCAGGACCATGCAATATTTATTGGTATTGGAAATCTTACAAAATTCTAACCATATAACTATAAGAGTTCCATTCCAAGGATAATTAATGGAATTCTAGCAGGTAGCTAGTGGTGCAGCAGAAAAAAATTTTTGATACTTCCCAAGCACAGGGCCAAGAGAATGGATTGGAAAAAACGTTATATGTATTAAGAAATAGGAGAGAAACAAAAATTAAGAATCTATGTAGTACATGAAGAATTTTGACATGAAATTTATACCGTAACTTTCAATATATGAACCAATTTGTGAATTATTTATTGCTCGGTGTTGAATACGTTAAGAAAGTCAATTTTTATTTTCATTCATTAAAACTGTCCATGAATTATTTAAAATATTTTAATTGGTGAGCAATTTTACGATTATTCAGTATACTTTTGAATTGGGAACAACATAGCGTGTTCAATTTCAGTATGAGCAGAGGGAATGTGAACAGGGTACCATACAGTATATGTATAATAAATAAACTTAAAATATCTATGAATTATACAAGAGCAAAGATAAAAATCTCATTGAAAACTTTGTTTCCACGTAGTGTAGTGATTTGGATGTGTTTATTGAATAAGCTGACATAACCCTATTGATGGGCATCCTTTTGCAGGGAAGGTTTCAATTTTTCGATAACCTATTTATGAAATAATTCACCATTCATAGTAATCCTTATCATTAATACCACTGTCAAGAATCAGATCACATCCAGGTAAAAATCCATCCATTGTTCCAGCATTCAAAATGATGCACCTTCTGCCTACCCTTGAATATACTCGGCATACCTTTTGGATTATTTTCTAGTGTCCACTGACGAATTTGAATACCGTTTTCGAATATCCAAGTTTCATCAAGACAAATTAATTTTACGTTTTGTTCCATGTATTCTCTGTATTTATCACAATATCCTACTATTTTTATTATATTTTTCTGTTTATCAATAATAATTTTCCTTCGATCAACTTTTTTGTATTTGTATCCAATTTTTTTATGATATAATATAATGTTGACTTTGATCGATTGAGATCTAGGTGCTCTTTGGCCAGTTCGAAAAGGATTGTTTTTAATTCTAGAAAAAACAAAGTCATTCAATGTCTGTTTGAAGAAATAATCGTATCGCACAGGTTTTCTTCCACTGCTAATTCCAGGCTGTAATAACATGCTAATATTCTACAGACAGTGCTTGGTGAAATCTGAAAATTTAAGAGAAATTTATCAATCAGAATACACTTTGAGTAGGTGAATAACAATTGAACTGAAATGCTAGCGGAAATATATGCCAAATCTTTGAAAAACTCGAAGTAACACCGACAAACTGCCTGGCGTTCTGTTGTTAGGCGCGATGTATCCTGGTGAATTCCAGCCATTTTGATAGCATAAGACAAAAAATACCCAAATTCAGAGCTGATTTTTATAATTATTCACCTATGTCTTCGATAAAATCATCAAAGCAAGATCTCTATGGGTTATGTTAGTGTTATTCCTATACCAACCTGAATTCAGGAACCCAAAATATTACTGAATAGTCTATTACCAACTTGAATTCGATTTTTCACAGCCTACCGAGATGTCAATAATTCTTAAACGGAGTATAACTACGCCATCTCATCAGAGTATCACGTATGCCATCTCACCCAGATGCAAACACCAGCACTTTTTTCTTTCTTTACAACAATGGTGGATACTGAGATGAAAAAAAACATACTATTCTGAAACTTAAGTATATGCAGAAATAATAGAAAATATAAAACATATGCACTTCGATAGAAAACTTGACAGAAAACTTTTCGCTACTCTCAATTTTCATCCAACCCGATGAACATTCTTCGCATGCGCTGACCAAATACTACTCCAGCATTCACTAGAACTCACGCAGGCGTTTAACCATGTCTTATTCTTCTTATTCTAGAGGATACGCATTGAACTGGCAACTGGCGCCTATTTCTCAATCAGCAATGCGGTATCAGACACACTTCCTCTAGTAGTCGCTGGGGGCTAAATATGGAGAATAGGGTGGATGCGGAAGCAATTCATAGTCCATTTCGTGCCATTTTTAAAATTCGTATGGTTTCTAAATTTCAGCAATGTTTGATCCTTCCTGAAAAGAGTCAATAAAATATGTGGGTATGTCATCTTTTCAACTAGGCTTAGGCTAGCGCTAGCGTTTATGTATGTCTCTACTCAATTTTCTCGGATAATTGCTCAGATATGCATCGGCGAGCGAGGTCTACTGAGAAATCAAACTCCTCGATACGATTAGATAATTGTCCAAGTGGTCGTTGTAATGTGGTAAATTTCAAATGAAGATATTTTCTCGACTCGATCCAGCTGATGGCGTTAATCGAACCGTTTTGCATTTCAAATTGGCCTGTTTCGTAGAGTTCCCCGATTATCATAATGTTAGAGTGTGAGCTTCATGTGGACGCCTATTAGTTTAATAGAGGCTCATTACGCTCCGTACGCATTGCACGCTATTTCGTTATATACCTAGTATTTAGTATAGGCTACGCTGGGTTCTCGTTATCGTTAGCTGACGGTGCATCTTTTACGACATTTTCATCTTATGCAGTTCTGGTTTGAATTCGAGTGGTGCTTGCCACCAACGCAGGGTAGCGTTGGATGTAACACCGATGCGTCGGAGCACTTTTTAATTGTATCGATACGTGTTAGTTTCTTCCAGGTAATCCTCCTATTTTCGGAACGAAGACGGTAAACTCGGTTCTAACTGCTGATCTGCCTCATCTGCTATTCTTAATATAATTTTATATTCACATTACCTACATATAGTCCATTTAAGAATTATTGACATCGAAGCAGGCCATGAACGTCCAGTCGAGGCTTTATTTCTAGTTACAAAAAGTAACTAAATTCCATGATAGAAATAAAACATAAATATAACCTAGAAAAGTGTTGAGTATACGAATTATCGGAATTATCGAATAATTAAGCCGGAATATTTCGATTGCAGTTTCTACATGGGAGTTCATGTTTGAAAGCGCAAAAATATCGTGGAATGCTTTCATATGAAATTATCTCATATAAAAGTCAACCATGGAAAATTGAGGATCATTCGAATAAATATTTATTTTCACTCAGGACCATGCAATAGTTATTGGTATTGGAAATCTTGCAAAGTTCTAACCATATAACTATAAGAGTACCATTTTATGTTAGGATTCAAGAAGGATAATTAATGGAATTCTAGCAGGTAGCTAGTGGTGCAACAGAAAAAAATTTTTGGATACTTCGCAAGCACAGGGCCAAAAGAATGGATTGGAAAAAACGTTATAATGTATTAAGAAATAAGAGAGAAACAAAAATTAAGAATCTATGTATTACATGAAGAATTTTGACATGAAATATGTATCGAACTATCAATATATGAACCAATTTGTGAATTATTTATTGCTCGGTGTTGAATACGTTAAGAAAGTCAATTTTTATTATCATTCATTGAAACTGTCCATGAATTATTGAAAATATTATAATTGATGAGCAATTTTACAATTATTCAGTATACTTTTGAATTGGGAACAATATAGCATGTGTATTAGCAGAGGGAATGTGAACAGGGTACCATACAGTATAAGTATAATAAATAAACTTAAAATATCTATGAATGATACAAGTGCAAAAATAAAAATATCATTGAAAACTTTGTTTCCACGTAGTGTAGTGATTTGGATGTGTTTATTGAATAAGCTGACATAATCCTATTGATGGGCATCCTTTTGCAGGTAAGGTTTCAATATTTCAATAATCCATTTATGAAATAATTCACCATTCAAAGTAATCCTTATCATTAATACCACTGTCAAGAATCGGATCACATCCAGGTAAAAATCAAAATCATCAATTGTTCCAGCATTCAAAATAGTGTACCTTCTGCCTTTACCGTTGAATATACTCGGCATACCTTTTGGATTATTTTCTAGTGTCCACTGACGAATTTGAATACGGTTTTCGAATATCCAAATTTCATCTAGATAAATGAATTTTATGTTTTGTTCCATGTATTCTCGGTATTTATCACAATATCGTACTATTTTTATTATATTTTTCTGTTTATCAGTAAGAATTTTCCTTCGATCAACTTTTTTGTATTTGTATCCAATTTTTTTTCAATTGAAATCTAGGTGCTCTTTGGCCAGTTCGAAAAGGATATCTAAACTGATATATTCATTGTTTTTAATTCTAGCAAAAACAAAGTCATTCAATGTCTCTTTGAAGGAATAATCGTATCACACAGGTTTTCTTCCACTGCTAATTCCAGGCTATAATAATAACATGCTAATATTCTACGGACAGGGCTTGGTGAAATCTGAAAATTTAAGAGACATTGATCAATCAGAATACTCTTTGAGTCGGTGAATAACAGTTTACCTGAAACACTAGCGGAAATATCGGCCAAATCTTTGAAAAACTCGAAGTAACACCGACAAACTGCCTGGCGTTCTCTTGTAAGGCGGTTCTCTTGTGCTCTGGTCAATTCCAGCCATTTTAATAGCATAAGACAAAAAGTGCTCAAATTCAGAGCAAATTTTTATAATTACATATTCACCAATTTCTTCGATAAAATCAACAAAGCAAGATTTCTATGGGTAATGTTAGTGTTATTCCTATACCAACCTGAATTCAGCAACCCAAAATATTACTGAATAGTCTATTACCAACTTTAATTCGGTTTTCCACAGCCAACCGAGATGTCAATAATTCTTAAACGGAGTATAGGTACCTAGGTACACCGAAAAGGATGTAGGTACCTATCTCGGGTTAGCTTTTTATATCTTAAGGAGTATATTTCACCTTATACATTCGCAAATGTTGGCCTTTATGTTGGGTTATTTCAGTGTTAATTTCTGTTGTTACTCATAGGAGGAGAAGATCGGGTTCAGGTTATTTCTCACGGTCGAAATGGACTGTCGAAGCCACCCGGTTTCAATCGGAAAAGTGTTGATATATCGAGTGAATACGGGTCTACATCCCACACCCTGTGCAAGACCCAAACGAAAGGCGAGAATACGCAACCATTCGAAGAAATTCCAGAAGTCGAATCCCGTAAGCGGCGTAAACCTTCGACCCAGAACACGAAGGCAGGTGATATTATACAAGGTGACCAAGGGTTGAACCGTCAAAAGTTCAGGATCGGAAAAATAGGATTTTTATTCCCATAATTATGAACTTGCATCGTTTTCGAGATATAGAGAGTCAATAGTCAATGTTTTTGTAAACTCCGTTTCTCCTTGAAAACATGAAATATCCTTAGATAATCGAATTGTAGTCGAAATGATGTTTTCAATCCATGATTCATGAATAGAATGGGAAGTGTCCATGATTTTTCCAGAGACGCCTTCTCCTTCTAATAATATGATGTCGGATAACCGATCAAGTTTTCAATCGTGTTGGAGTGGAAACAATGAAACTTTGGTCTGTTGGAAACTATAGGCTAAAATTTTAATTTGCTTAAGATGAATGTTTTCAACTTTTAGATCGCATTTAATTTTTTTTTGGAAATTATCGCATTCAATCTGCAGTGATAGTTGAACGTACTGTTATGGAAATCAAAAATGGTCATATTTCTTAACTTTTCAAGAAATTAAAATGAAAAATAAATTCAAATGATATCACCAAAAAGTCAAGAACCTTCAAACATCTTAGTCAATTCAGTAAATTCGATCAATTCATAAATTATTGTGATATGATATTTTCAAAGAGGGTTCAGATTATTTAAAAATCAGAAAAAAATATGAATTTGTTGAAATGATTAATTTTAAATAGTTGAGTTTAGTTACTTATGTTTATGAAGTAGGTACATATCGCACCCGTCGTAGAATGAGGAGACAACTCAAAAAAGGTCCATTTTGTCTTAGTGACGGAATCGAACTCTTTGAACCCTTTCTTAGGTGCAATACCAGAATAACTCTAGTTGGCCTCTCCGCCACATAAGAGACTGTTCGTGAAGAAAGGTAACATTTCAAATTTTTTGGAAAAACAGGAGAATATTTCACCACGACGGGAAAAATTGCATTAATTGAATATTGGGTGCTAGAGTTATAATGTTCAAATGGATTTCTGCAGTAATCACGAATGTTCAGCGTATTAAATTGAGTAAGTACACAAAAGTATAGAACGAAAACTTCGGTGAACCAAAACTCCAAATACGATTTCCCAACAATATCAATTTTTGACTTTGTCTCCTTATTCTACGACAGGTACGATATATCAAAATAATGATGAATATGAAATGAAGAAGTGAAAAGAAAATGTATCAAGAATGTTGGCATACCATGGGAATGCGATATTGCATAATTTGGAAAGAGTAAAAGCAGGCCAGTTGACAGTTGAGAAAATCGTCAGAGTGAAAAGATCAATATTTTCAAAAAATTTGCAGAAAGATTGGTTTTGCGAGTAAAAAAGTATAATAAATAGTATTTGGAACTTTGTCAAGAGTAGAGTCGTATATTGAATTGTTAAAATTGATTTGGCGAGTGAAGGAGTGAATGAGATATCGAAACGGCGTGATGGTTAGAAGTTAGAAGAAGCGAAGAAGGAAAATTGAAAGTGGAGATAGTAGAACATATAGTGCACTCACCCATTGAACGATTTTTCAGAGTTTAGATATATTAGTTTTTAATTTCTTTTGATAGATGGGGTTGTTTTTGAGCGCTCGTACTACTTACACGAGGGCTATATCATTTCGTCACGATGTCTGTATTTTTCGAATTTTGAGCCGAAAATGGTCTCAATCGACTATGTTCGACTCACTGATGACGAATCCGTCGGAAAATTCGAGTCTGTCCGTCCGTCCGTCCGTCCGTAAGCACGATAACTCTCGAACGGAGCAACCTAGAGACTTGAAATTTTCAGTGTGGGTTCAGTTCCCGAATGCCTCGGTTGAGTTCGTTAATGGGCCAAATTCCACCAGGGGTTCCGTAAATATGGCCGTTCAAAGTTTTGTTCCCCTGGTTACTTGAAAAATACAGATTTGATCGAAATTAAATTTTGTGCTCAAATGTAAGGTGTTGTAACTTTTGAACGGTAACGCCTAGGGACTTGAAATTTTCAGGATAGGTGTGGATCACAAATGTCGTGATCACGTTTATCTATGAGCAAAATTATACAAGGGGTTCCGTAAATATGGTCGTTTGAAATTTAGTTTTCTTGATAATTTCAAAATTACAGATTCGATCGTGACGAAATTTTGTATACTAATGGATAATGATATATTCAAGCTACATTTCTCCAGATCACATGACCAGAACCATAGAAACCATAGAAAATCATAACTTTCGAACGGAAAGGCCTAGGGACTTAAAATTTTCAGGATAGGTGTGGATCTGAAATGTCGCGTTCACGTTTAACAATGAGCAGAATTATACTAGGGGTTCCGTAAATACGGTCGTTTGAAATTTTGTTTTCTCGATAATTTCGAAACTACGGATTCGATCGAGATGAAATTTTGTATTTCAATCGAGAATATATTAAAGCAATATTTTGTCCACATCGCATGACCAGAACCATAGAAACCATAGAAAATTGTAACTTTCGAAAAGAAAGGCCTAGGAACTTGAAATTTTCAGGGTAGGTTTGGATCGCGAATATCGCGGTCACGTTCATCAATGAGCAAAATTAGACTAGGGGTTCCGTAAATATGGCCGTTCAAAATATTTTTTTCCTGATAGTTTCGAAACTATTGATCGGATTGGAATGAAATTCTGCACCTAGCTGAGGAATAATGTTTTCAAACTACGTGCAAAATTTTGTCCAGATCGCATCACCAAGACTGTAGATACCGTAGAAAATTCTAGCGAATTATCGAAATAAATTTGATCAGCTGAAGCACTGACAGGAAGTCTGGAGTTTCGCTTAAGTTTCAGAATTTTTTTAAGAGCTGTCGAAAATTCCTTCAATTGATTTCCAAAACTGGAAAATGTGTATTCCCCTACAAGGTGCATGTACGAGCGCTCAAAAGCTCCTGCCTTCACGGCAGTGCTTTTCGTATTTTTTTAGATTGCTGATTATATAATTTTGTAAGAAAATTTCTTTTGATTGTTCACCTTTAGAACTCTCATTGAAATAGAGTCTCGGAAAAAATAAAAATATATAATTGAAACAAAATTCTTCAAATATTGTTAGTGGTTATCATAAATTTCTGAATTTCAATATTATTAATATCTGGAACGAACCATAACAGTACATACCTACATTTCATTGAATTTTTGTACAAAAATTTCTGCTCGATGAATTTTAGGGGTGTCGTCGAAATTTGAGACAGCCAAAGATACTTCTACCAGCGATTGTTATAGATATGAATATTTGAATTTTTTTCATTATTAAGGCATCTTCATTCTTAAGAAAGTGACTTCATTTCCGCGGACTAAAACTTCAAAGAATCCACATTCTTAATGCTACACCAATATTTGTTTTGGGTTTTTTCGAGCAATACATTCTGTATAGTTACAGAGGCTGATTTCCTTATTTCTGAAGGTGTATTTAATGGTTCATCTTCAATATCTGAATTCATCTTTTTCAGCAAAACATTAACAATAATAGTGAGATATCAACTTAATTTGAGAAAACGTCAAAATTATTAGAATGACCTCCCTTCAATACCAACAATGGACTGTTTCCTTTCGGTCAATCGACTTGTTCAGAAGCTCAGAGCCAAGGAGTTATAGCAGTGAGTTATTATAACTCATGGTGTTTGTTTACGGAAACTATTAATTGCTCAAAATTAGTTGAGTAATGAATATACAATTCAATAGGAGTAGATAAACAATATAAACCTTCTTATAGTTGAAAAATCAATAACCCTATCCGACGGAAAGTAAAAATATTTTCGTTCCCACCCAGAAAAACAATTTTCAGTCTTTTAACGGGAGCATTCTACTCATACTTACATAGGTAGAACGAAGAATTGTATTCAGATGCCCTTCCAAAAAATTTCTGATAATAGTCCAAGCTTTTCCCGAAGATGAGGAAATGTTGAATTATTTATGAATCAACTACTTGACCTTGATCGCCGCGAATCGATCATACAGTCACAATTCAATGAGCAAATAGCAAACGGAATTGGCTTGCTATTAAAACAAGACATCATGATGAAAAACTGTTCAGCAAAACGATAAACAGCAAATAAGTATGAAAACATACTCCACCTAACCAGCTCTATCTGCAAAATCGGGCTTTGCTGCATGCATAATCCCCACTTTGCGGTCCCTGCCATAAATAATCCATAAAGAACATCAGAATCCAGGGGACTCTTCGCATCCCGGGTCGTGATTCGCTTCGGCCCTATCCCCTCTGTTCAGGCCACGCCCGAGGTTCCGAAACTCCGCCCAGGCGATCACTTGGAATGTCAGAATACCGCGGCGACTCGTACCATGTACATCGGGAGCAGTGTGGTCGGTGAACACTGACTCACCTTCGAACAAACTGTTTGAAAATAGTGATTGTGGGTGAAAATTCGTGAAGATCACGGACGTTCGAATTGTTATGAAGTGCTGTCATGGCCACGTTGGCTAGCAACATTGTTCCACACCCTCATCATTTCTCCAGAACCGTCGAGAGTACAGATGGTTCCGTTTCGATGGACTCCAACGACCATTTCGACAGGGAATCGCCGCACATTGACAACAACAGTTGTAGCAGTGAGGATACCGTTCTGTCCGTCGGTAACGAGAACGAGATACCGATAGTAAAAGAACCGTTGACGTTCAAGAACATAGAAAGCCATTTAAATGCTATATCGCAGATAACCAATAGTACTTTAGATCCAGAACTGAGAAATAGTCCCTCTAGTCCATTGAATTATAGGTTAAGTCCTACGAGTACCAAGTCGGTACCCAGTTCACCAAATTATTTGTACCACGAACGATCCTCTGATTTCTTCAGGTCTAATCTGTGCTCCCCGAGGTCATTGTCGGGTCCAGATTCACCGGAAAGTGTTAATCGTAGCCCGAGACCTGTAGATAATTTTTATAACCAACAAAATAACAGTACGAAAACGAACAACGATAACGCCAACGGTACCAGTTTGAAGTTTTCCATAGACAATATTTTGAAGGCGGACTTCGGAAGACGGATCACCGATCCGATAAACATTAGGAAGTCGAAGCCGAAAAAAACAGTGCCAGAAACTTTCGATGAAAATTTGAAAACTCCCGGGCCAGTAGATCTTTCTAAGAGTGATAACGGCGAAAAGAGCAGCACGACTTCGGATGGTTCAAAACCACCTATGATGTGGCCGGCGTGGGTCTACTGCACGAGGTACAGCGACAGGCCAAGTTCAGGTAAGGCTGCAATTAAACTGCAAATACTATCATTAGATTAATGTGGTACTTATTGTATCACCGTGTCTTCGTTGCCTGTTATTAAAAACGATACTTATGATAATTAAATCGGGACTGTTTTGGACGATTGCGTTTATTCCTCGAATTTGTGAGTTTTATGAACCTAGCCAGACAGTACTACCCGTTATATTTCAGAATTGTTATTGAAGATAATGATCAGTTCTAAGAATTTCGGGGGTGTTGACTTCATATATCTGGTATTTACTCGCGATTATTTGGCGTCGTATCTTGGCTGGATTATTCTGGTTTAATTTTATTGACGCTTTTATGCTTCTTCACGGTTTTTGAAGACTGAGTTTTTTGACCTTCACTCTGCAATTTCGGTACATTGGGTTTCAAGTTTTTGAATCGCATTTTCCTCAACGATTGGTTTCCAAAAAACATATTTTCCCAAAAACCTACGAACATACCTATATGAGGTATGTTTTTCATTATTTCCAATGATGTTAATCTAATAGATTTGAAAAAAAAGATCTATCAAATATTCTAAATTTATAATTATGAATTTCGAATTTTAATTACCCGACTCTATCTTATTCGAGAGGTCAAAAAAATATTCCAAATTGAATTAACATTTTTGAGCGCTCGTACTACTTACACGAGGGCTATATCATTTCGTCACGATGTCTGTATTTTTCGAATTTTGAGCCGAAAATGGTCTCAAACGACTATGTTCGACTCACTGATGACGAATCCGTCGAAAAATTCGAGTCTGTCCGGCCGGCCGTCCGTATACACGATAACTCTCGAACGGAATGTCCTAGAAACATGAAATTTTTAGGGTAGGTTCGAATCTCGAATGCAGAGGTTAAGTTCGTTATTGGGCAAAATTCGCCTAAGGGTTCCGTAAATATGGCCGCTCGAAATTTTGTTTTCCTGATTACTTTGGAACTACAGATTCGATAGAGATGAAATTCTGCACTCTAATGGAAAATGAGGTGTTCAAACTACATGCAATGCAATTTTGTTCAGCTCGCATCACCAGAACCATAGAAACCATAAAAAAAAACTTTTGAACGGAAACGCCTAGGGACTTGAAATTTCCAGGATAGGTGTGGATCTCGATTGTCGTGATCACTTTCATCTATGAGCAGAATTATACTAGGGGTTCCGTAAATATGGTCGTTTGAAATTTAGTTTTCTTGATAATTTCCAAACTACAGATTCGATCGTGACGAAATTTTGTATACTTATGGAGAATGATATATTCAAGCTACTTTTCTCTAGATCGAATGACCAGAACCATAGAAACCATAGAAAATCATAACTTTCGAACGGAAAGGCCTAGGGACTTGAAATTTTCAGGATAGGTGTAGATCTGAAATGTGGCGTTCACGTTTATCAATGAGCAGAATTATACTAGGGGTTCCGTAAATACGGTTGTTTGAAATTTTGTTTTTTCGATAATTTCGAAACTACGGATTCGATCGAGATAAAATTTTGTATTTTAAACGAGAATGAAATATTAAAGCAACATTTTGTCCAGACCGCATGGCCAGAACCATAGAAACCATAAAAATTATAACTTCCGAAGGAAAAGGCCTAGGAACTTGAAATTTTCAGGGTGGGTTTGGATCGCGAATTTCACGGTCACGTTCATCAATGAGCAAAATTAGACTAGGGGTTCCGTAAATATGGCCGTTCAAAATATTCTGTTCCTGATAATTTCGAATCTACCGATTTGATTGGAAAGAAATTCTGCACCTAGCTGAGGAATAATATATTCAAACTACAAAATTTTGTCCAGATCGCATCATCAAGACCATAGATACCGTAGAAAATTTTAGCGAATTTTCGAAAAAAAAATTGGTCACCTAAAGCACTGACTTAAAGTCTGGATTATCGCCTCAGTTTGAAAATTTGTTTGACAGCTGTCAAAAATTTCCTCAATTGGTTTCCAAAACCGGAAAATGCGAATCTACCTACAAGGTGCATGTACGAGCGCTCAAAAGCTCCTGCCTTCACGCCAGTGCTTTTCGTGATTTTTTTCAAAAGGAATTCAATCTGAATAATCTCAAATGAAAATGAACGAACTTATAGTAATCGGAAAAAACTAATCTTCAAATTTGAGTTCTTTGAATAACTCCAACATTCTCTGTCAAATGCATCTACACATTCTTAATGATTCTTCCAGCTTTTATTTCGTCC
Organism: Aphidecta obliterata; assembly: GCA_963966015.1. Lineage (NCBI taxonomy): Eukaryota > Metazoa > Arthropoda > Insecta > Coleoptera > Coccinellidae > Aphidecta > Aphidecta obliterata. The sequence continues at coordinate 27,649,239 of OZ014427.1, read as the reverse complement.
AACTATAATGAATACTTTTAATTAACTCTTCAACGCTTTCTCATTCTATTTTTTCTTACTATCCTGAATTTCACAATTTACAATAAACAAGATTTCATTCACATTTATATATAAAATATTTACATTGTATTTTCAATATAGGATTTTATTCAATTCGACCTGGATAGATAAATTATTTCTGTAGAATGCATAGTACATTATAGATGAATAAATAAATATGGAATTGTGACTATTAATTTTGCATATCTAATAGAACGACATATTTATAATTAGATCATAACACTAAATACTGATAATGGTTAGTGTTGATTGATATGCACTTTCTAGTCTGAAATGCAAAATAATATTTGATATTTCTGAAAATCATATCAAATATATCAATAAGTTTTCGAAAATAGATATTCGATAGTTAAAAAATGATTCAACTGATTGTAACCTATATGAACTCTCATTTAGTTCAAAAGGAGACAAATTGTTGTAGGCAGAGGAACTTATTTTTCACCGTTTATTCAGATTTCCACAGAGTGTTACATCAATTTCTTTTATACTCCCTTTAGTTAAAATTGTTCAGATTTCCACAAAGTGTTACATCAATTTCTTTTATACCCCCTTTAGTTAAAATATGAAAAAAATATTGTAATATGTTACGGACATACAAGCTATCAAAGCAAAGGTTCTGAAAAACTTTCGGACCGTTTTGACTGGAATGAACATCGTTCGCTGTTGTCGACTTGTAGCTACTAATCTTTCACACTATTTCTATTGGTCAATTCTGTTTTAACCATCGGTTATTTTATTGCCTGAAAAAATCACACCCATCAGTATAATAAAAATGCTGCAAAATGTCCGATAATTAGGCATATTTTGTAATTGTTGCGAATGCTATCGTATTGAGTTATCAACAAGCAAAAATCAATTTATTCAGAATCGAACAAAGAAATTTTTAGAAATTATTTCATACCTAATAAAACAATATTTCAATCTGGGTATTAATAAGAAACTTCTTCAACCCAGAAACCAGAGCCGTATCTACTACTATTGCGCCTGTGACAATATATTAGAGAGCGCCCCCCATTTGCGTTGAATTTTTTCCTCTATTATATTTTCTTATAGTCTTTTCATAATTTCAGTCATATATTTTCGTTACAGTAGAATAATTCACAATATTATGGATATTTACCTATTTATCTTTATTGAAAACATTGAAATAAATGTGGTAAATAGGTATATCTAATCAAATATATATTTCTGAACCAAAAATTAAAAAATACTGCAATCGTATAGTAAAATTTTTTTTGGTTACTTGACCAAAAAATAATAATCTAACTATAATCACAATCTTGTAGGTACGTAATATGTTCAAAATTTCACTTTTCTTGATTTTACTTCAGCAAACATATCTACTAATTCAGAGTTATCTAAGGCTCATATGTCTTCTTTTTCGATGGCGAGGATTGACATATTCGATAACCGTTCTTGTCGCAAGGAAGAACGAAGATACGATTTTATAAGTTTCAGTTTGCTTAACTGCTGAAGAAACGTTCAAAAGTAGCAATTGTCACTGGAAAATTCTCAACGCTGTTTGTAGATTCGGATAAATGTTTTCAAAAGTCCTATATAACCTTTGAATATTTGTAATAGTCCCATTTCAATAAAGTTGTCTAACATTAATAAGTTACTTTGAAATTTAAAACTTCAAATTTCCATTGAAAATGTATGTGGATTTAAATCAAAAGGATACTTTTTGCAAGATCTCCAGCACTCTTTTTTAAATCGTCATAATCATATTCTATTCAAAAAATTGAAGTCGTCTGGCACTTCTGCCAAATCAACAAATTTTTTTCAATTCGTATTATTATTTCATCAAGCACTTGTAATAGTTCAATTCTTAGTTTTGCATTCGCATCAAAAAGATGAGCTTCATCAGTGGCTAATTCTCCTGGCATTTTGGATTTGTTTCGTTTTTTTGACCCATGTAATTTTGCTTCAATTCCAATTATATCTCCTTCAATTTTTGAATTCCATCAATGGTGTAAATAAGTTTTCTCTATGCGCTATAAAAAATCTAATAGTCCAAGTATCGTTCGTGAGCCTTTAGAAATATCTAGTTGCTTTTCTTGCAAAGATTGACTAATTATATTTGTTTCACCGAATATCCCAAAAGTTGAGATATATGATATATTCAAAGTTGTAAACAAATTTACCAGGGAAGATTATTTGAGCTCGTGAAGAATTTTAATAATTAACCCAATTGTTTCGAATTATTTTGGTTGGCGCTTCTATTCTTTTTCTTTTTCGATATTTTTGGCGCCCCTTCGGACCTTGCGCCCGTGGCAAGTGCCACCCTTGCCACGCCGTAGATACGGCACTGCCAGAAACGAAACGTTTTCAAACTGCTTATACTATTAAAGTAGGTAGATATATGAATAAAGTTATAAACAATATAATATAAAAAACACATACCATCTACTGCACACTTTACGCTTACACATGAAGATTAGTTGTTTTTTTCTCTACTCTATAGAGATTATTCAGCTAAATTCTCAAAAAAAATCATATCTGGTATTAAAGGTTCTTTGAATTAGACATTTCTACATGGAAAAGTCTAGGTACATTCTCATTAATATCACTAACTAGTCACTTATATCTTGTCAATTGCCTCACATTACCATCAAATACATATGAATAAAGCTTCAAAACGAAACGAAATTGTCTGTTAAATCATTTACCTATAAATTTTGGTCAAAATCAGCCGAATTGTTTTCGAACCATTCATAAAAAAAACTCTTTCTTTTCTAAAACATTGACACTATGTATCTCGAAAACGAACCAACTTAGGACGCATGATGCATGGAAATAAAGAATCTTATTCTTTCTTCAAAAACTGATCCTCAACGTTTGACGGTTGAACCCTGGGTCACCTTGTACATATATAAAAACTATCCAATTCAAACCGACTGATTATTGAGGTAGAACTGATCAAAAACTCTAGCAAATTTTTCAAAATATCCAGAAAGACTTGGGTAGACCCTAGTACCTTATAAAACACAATTAATTAATTCAGTATATTAACTACTTCATTTAGTCAATATACCTACATAATCATAAGCCATTATGTGTAATTGCTAGTTAAAACAATTTCTGTAACCATTACAGTCGAAGTGATTAATATGGATACTATTCATACTATCCAGCGATTATATATAAGAATATCTAATCAAGGTATTATTGATGTACTATTAATCGAAAAATCACGCCTTGTTTGAAATATCTAGTATGGTTAGGATAAAGTAATAAAACCCAGATTACCACACAATAAATTTGAGTTTCTTTTATATGGCAGATATACCTCCAATCTCCAAATGAATTCATAGTTTGGTTAGGTTAGGTTAGGTTAGCTTGAGGAGAGTGTTAAATATAACTCTGAAAATGAATTTATATTTAGGTTTATGTGCAGGAAGTAATATTTATTTGTTTCTTTTTTATTTTATTTTGTCTAAGGAGTTGTCCAAGGGTACATGAAGAACACCAAGTTTTACTTATAATTCTCAAAATTAATTCATTGACATAAATATATGCACTTCTGCGTGATCCACGCGAATAGCGCGAATTTACACTATTATGTATGCATAATTGCTATTTAATAACATTGTGTGCAACATGTATTACTTAGGCGTACGTTCTAAAATTATTTTGCGATCAACTTTCCGAATATCTCTGTATTTTAATATAACATTCATATAATTTCCATCCACTTCAATTTTCAGAGAATATGGTCTTGAAGTTGGGAAGAATAGAAAACCTATGTGGAATGAATTTATAAATAGACTCTCAATCAATGGATTTGAAAAAATGATGAAAAGCACTGCCGTGAAGGCAGGAGCTTTTGAGCGCTCGTACATGCACCTTGTAGGTAGATTCGCATTCTCCAGTTTTACAAACCAATTGGAAAGATTTTGACAGCTGTCAAAGAAAATTTCAAACCAACACGAAAATCCAGACTTCACGTCAGTGCTTTGGGTCCATTTTTTCGATAATTCGCTAGAATTTTCTACGGTATCTATGGTCTTGGTAATGCAATCTGGACAAAATTATACATTATTCTTCATATATGTGCGAAATTTCATTCCAATCCAATAAGTATTTTCGAAATTATCAGAAAAAATATAGTTTCAACGGCAATATTTACGGAACCCCTAGTCTAATTTGGCTCATTGATAAAAAGGATCGCGAAATTCGCGATCCGAACCTATCCTGAAAATTTCAAGTCACTAGGCCTTTTTGTTCGAAAGTTATGATTTTCTATGGTTTCTATGATTCTGATCATACGATCTGGAAGAAATGTAGCTCGAATATATAATTCTCAATTTAAATTCAAAATTTCGTCGAGATCGAATCCATAATTTTGAAATGATCAAGAAAACTGAATTTCAAACGGTCATATTTACGGAACCCCTAGTCTCATTTTGCTCATTGATACACGTGAACGCTACATTCACGATCCACACCTATCCTGAAAATTTCAAGTCTCTAGGCCTTTCCATTACAAAGTTATAATTTTCTATGGTTTCTATGGTTCTGGTCATGCGAGCTGGACAAAATTTTTCATGTAGCTTGAGTACGTAATTATCCATCTGAGTGCAAAATTTCACCTCGATCGAATCAGTAGTTTCGGAGTAATCAGAAAAACAAAATTTCGAGCGGCCATATTTACGGAACCCCTTGGCGAATTTTGCCCAATAACGAACTTAACCGCGGCATTCGAGATTCGAACCTACCCTGAAAATTTCAAGTTTCTAGGACATTCCGTTCGAGAGTTATCGTGTATACGGCCGGACGGCCGGACGGACAGACTCGAATTTTTCGACGGATTCGTCATCAGTGAGTCGAACATAGTCGATTGAGACCATTTTCGGCTCAAAATTCGAAAAATACAGACATCGTGACGAAATGATATAGCCCTCGTGTAAGTTGTACGAGCGCTCAAAAAGGATCGCGAAATTCGCGATCCGAACCTATCCTGAAAATTTCAAGTCACTAGGCCTTTTTGTTCGAAAGTTATGATTTTCTATGGTTTCTATGATTCTGATCATACGATCTGGAAGAAATGTAGCTCGAATATATAATTCTCAATTTAAATTCAAAATTTCGTCGAGATCGAATCCATAATTTTGAAATGATCAAGAAAACTGAATTTCAAACGGTCATATTTACGGAACCCCTAGTCTCATTTTGCTCATTGATACACGTGAACGCTACATTCACGATCCACACCTATCCTGAAAATTTCAAGTCTCTAGGCCTTTCCATTACAAAGTTATAATTTTCTATGGTTTCTATGGTTCTGGTCATGCGAGCTGGACAAAATTTTTCATGTAGCTTGAGTACGTAATTATCCATCTGAGTGCAAAATTTCACCTCGATCGAATCAGTAGTTTCGGAGTAATCAGAAAAACAAAATTTCGAGCGGCCATATTTACGGAACCCCTTGGCGAATTTTGCCCAATAACGAACTTAACCGCGGCATTCGAGATTCGAACCTACCCTGAAAATTTCAAGTTTCTAGGACATTCCGTTCGAGAGTTATCGTGTATACGGCCGGACGGACGGCCGGACGGACAGACTCGAATTTTTCGACGGATTCGTCATCAGTGAGTCGAACATAGTCGATTGAGACCATTTTCGGCTCAAAATTCGAAAAATACAGACATCGTGACGAAATGATATAGCCCTCGTGTAAGTTGTACGAGCGCTCAAAAATAGCATTTCTGATTGATTTGATACTAAAATTAATTCATAGTTCAACTTGATAAAAAAATGTTTATTTCAATTTTTAACTTGGTCATTATGGAATGAAGGATTATTATCCATGTGACAATACAGAAAACTATCTGGAATTATTTGACTATTCGTTTCAATCACCCCCTTGTTGGTTTCAATGGATATAAATATAAAAGAAAAATTCCACGTTGGATCGTGAAATTTTTAAATAGGTCCAAATGTCCGCATAATAACAGGACGATAATCGAATAGGAGTTGGTTCCGGTCATAAACGTGATGAAAACTAATAATATTCAAATATCCCCATCAAGCGTGGGTAAGACGAAATCATCAAACGTTGAACACAGATCGGAGCTCATGATAAAATAATCATCGGCGAATATAGAAATGAATTATTGTGCCATTAACTTTTAACGTGATTCTTGGTTATGTTTGAGGCAATTTTACTACCTTACTGGCAGTGGATTTACTGCTTAACAACTGGAAATATATGTAACAGAAACATAAATAATATAAATTAGTAGTATGGCATGAACGCCTCGAGATGGAAGGTATAAACATACACGGAGATATTAACGAATGGGCTGAAGAGTTATACAGTAAACTAGTTCCGGCAAACATAACCTGACGGTATTTTCGAATGGGATTGACACTATTGATAGTATAGAAAAACTCTCCAACCAAGTGGTAAGACTATACTTATACTTGTAAATATACACACCAAAATAAATCAAGAGAGGAATCCACGGAAGAGTGGGACAATAAATTATAAGATCAATTCTGCCGACAAATCTTTATTAGGAATTTCGTCAGCCATAACCGGAAAAAATAACATTCCTGAGTTCAAGAAATAAAGAGCAGTAGCACTCACAAATAAAAAAACAACTGAAAAAATGTTCGCGGACTCCCTAGAGAAGAACAATTCAAGCTAACGACAAAACAACCTGTATTTAATTCAGGATCGAAGTGGAAAAAATGGGAAATAAACAGAAATTGGAGTGGAGAAGAAAGCTTGAAATGAATAAAAAAATATTAAAATTATATATCTCGAAGATACTTTATGCCATTTCAATATTTCATCAGATTTGAATGCGGAATGTGGAAAAAGGTAAATCTTGGAATAGGTAGTTGGAAGTGTTTGGATATCAGAAAATAGAACAAAAATGAACAAAGCGAGGCATCTAACTATGTACATGAATGATTCTAAATCATCTATACAAGTTCCATCTTCCCTTCAAAAATGTCGTAAAATTAAATATCTTCTAATGCTCGTCCACAAGTTCACGATAATGTGCTATTTTCTTTTTCGTAATTAATCAGTTTAAACTAGGACAAATGGGCATACCACTGTTCAACTGAGCATGACCAACGAGAGCATGCTTTTTATCTTTTGAAAAACCGACTTTTGTAGTCGGAAAGATGCCGACAAATGCAGTGAAGTGTTGATACCTCGTTCGTGTTTTTTACCTAAATCACTTGAATACAAAGTTCCTGTTTGTGTACTTGCCAAAGGTAATTGCTCCAGGAGGAATTTTATTATATTACCTGGTGGAAGTATATAGACTGTTTTCTCATTGTTCCTGTTTACATTTGCCGTACACATAAATCTTTCAAACGTTCTCATGATTCATTTTAGATTGAAGTGAGATGTATGAATAAACTATTGTTTTCATTTCCGCACCAGAATGGCGGTATGTTTTTCTACTGAAAGACATCACATTCTTGAGTGGAAAATCAAATTCGTTAACTTATTTTTTAGTTTAGATTGTTATGATTCTGATTTAGTATTTATGATAATAAAACTTTGGAATCATCCGAAAAAAAACTTCTTGAATCATAGTTATGTCCGGAAATAATAAAAATAAAGGCTTTCGAATAATACAAAATTATTGCCGTATTATCATCAAAAGTAATGTACATTTTTATTTGAATAGACAAATTTCTCCACCAACGTCCCCCATTCCTCCAAACCATTTCAGAGCGCACCATTTACGGATGTAGATGCGCCTGCAAAAATCCTGACGATGGTTCGTAGAAGAATGCAAAGAAAAGAATCTACAATCGATGTTTCGAACGAAATCACAGTGCTTGCTCACATCGATTAAAGAAAATTAAACGCGTTTCTATGGCATCTCGTTCTGCGAAAACGATTATGCACCAAAAAAAGTAGTGATGTGCTAGTTTTGAGAAATGTGAGGAAAAGACGGAATATGGACTAGAGGTGATTCAATGCCTTCTGCGAGCATCATCAGGTGGCCAGAGACGTACTCCTCGTTTTTGGTCCATTATTTTCAGTAGTAACTTACCATAACCTTTGGAAATCGTAAGAGGAAAAAATTGGGTTGTCTGGAATATAAAAACGCTGCAAAGTTTACTTCACCGTTTATTATTTTAACATTACCTTGATTCTTCAAACAAGATTCGTCATTTTTCTAAGGCAACTCATGAAAAGTCCTCTGTATCATGAGTTGCCTATCATTTGTAAATTGATATTCAAAATTTCCTAACTCACGAACCATTGGTAGTGGAGGTTTGTGTCGGGGTTTTTTTGACTGAATAAAATATTCGTGATTCTTTGATGAATCATTTTCACCCTTTGATTCTTTTTATATAGGGTTGAATCGTCGAACGTTCAGGATCAGTTTTTCAGGAAAAAAATAAGATTTTTTATTCACATAATCAAGTATCTTAACTTACTTCATTTATGAGATAAATAACGAAAAATATTTTGGCGGATTTACTTCGGCATGGTCAAAGCTTCAATTGCTGTCAAGATCGTGGCCAGCTACTTTTGATCTGATTATGATTGAAATGCTTGTAGGGAAACTGTTTTCATTTAAGTTATTGGAGCTAATTACATGGAATTCAGTAGAAGAAATCAATTATTGCTTTCTGGCATCTTACGTTTTATGTAAGAAAATTGAGGCATCAAAGGGAATAAAATTACTACGGAAAACTACCAGACCAAGAATCATGGAATTGGAGAATTGATTTGTGCCTCCCCTTATTCTTCTCCAACATTCTGAAGTCTATATAGAGCTAATAGTCGTCGGGTGAAATGCCTGTGACATACGAAAGACTGACGGACATGATGAAATTAAAGATGTTCCGTTTTCACCATTTTGGCTTCATAATTCAAAGAAAATAGTTGTAGAAAAAATTCTTTTTAGTGAAATTGGATGATACTAGCAGAGTATCAAATCAATTTTCCTGATTACATCCCTGGGATATCAATTCCTGGTCCCTTCTCCATCCAAGGCCTCCTTGACTATAAATCTGTCGTGGACAGGGATGTTCCGAATGTTCTGCACCCAATTTTGCAATTAACATCGTCTTTGAAGTCCGATAGCACATAAATTCCACTACAATCGTCCATAATTAGGTCAAGCTCGTTTAGCTTTGTTCTTTTGATGAATTGCTGGCTAATTGGACAAGTACATGGTGTTACCGTGTTTGGTGACAATAGCATTCATTTTCACGCTGGAAAACGTTGAACAAAAGTTTTATTTGATGTATTTCTTGCATCTTTAATGAGGACTGTGAAACATTGAATATTTATTCCAACGTTTTTGTTTGCGCTGGAACTTTGCCAACGACGAAATTGGAGTAAAATGAATAAGTTTAGTGCTTAATTTCAGTTCATATTTTGATATTTTCCTCAATTTTTCTTGACATTGAGAGAAACATAGAATTTGAAAATCGAATGAATCTATTCGTTGAATTTGAAACACCCGGAAATGCTTTGTGTTGATTTAAGTTGGCTTTCAGGAATTAGAAATTGCTCCCTTTAGTATGTGAATATTTAAACATAAAACAATGGCATTTTTGCCACGAAAGCGAACAAAATTCAGAAATTCTCTTTTTGAAATCGCCTGATAGGGGGTCAATTGTGAAGAAACTAATTCAAAATCTACGATCGGGAAACAATCGGTCATAAAACCCAACATCAAAGGTACTATTTAAAATCAAAACGATCTATTGTTTTGAAGGAGAACTCAAAGTTTCTGCTCAATCAACATTAAGGACTGGATTTAGTTACAATTCTTGTTTTAATAAGGTACTCAGGAAGATTATTATTGTTTATTGATGGTCGTTTACATGGATGCACAATCAAGGTATTGTTTAAGCCTTTTACGCTATGCTTGGACCATTATTTTCAGATAAAATGAGTGATTGTGCATTTAAAGGGTTCTTTTCAAAAAATATATATATGTACTTATTAAAAGTTGAAAGTTAGGTCAGCAATAATTTAATTTAGGGTACTGTATAAAATGCATGGATCAGATTATAGAGTTAGAAGGATTAATGCGAGATTATTTTCATTGATTTTGGCAGTTAAGGGTTAGTAGTGTAGCTCTAGGACTTGATGATATATTATGCCCCTTCTTAAGCTGACCGATGAATATCCTAAGCTCGCCACCCAGTTCATCCATTCTATTGGGCTCCAGTAGTTGAAACGGATTCTGTTACTAGGTGTTCATAATCTCACAACATTATTTCTGAGGCAACAATGCCCCGTAGGGCGTAGACTGTTAAAAGAATTAGAAGATGTGACATATTTTTGCTGAGATCAAGATTAGTCCCGATTTTCCAGTACTGAAGTTCCAATGGAAAGCTCAAAACCTGAGACATTTCCCAAAGTGTTTCCCTAAACCTCAGAGTATGATCCTACAAAGAGGGTGTCCGAGTGTCCAGAACATAGTCCTGGGGGTTGGTTTCGATATCTCAGATCATTGAAGTATTGGCAAATAGTGCTTATATTTCCAAAAGATCTTAATGGCAAACGCTCAAAGTTGATCATTTCATTGGAATCTATATTTTGTTGTATCTCTCCTGAGTTCGATAATATCGATTCTTTCGGAGCTGCGGCAGATCTTGATTGAGAACCTCTCGTTCTGTTCGCCAATATTTGGACGCCTCACTGATGGCATTTTTATCAATCACGATAACCATCCCACAACACAACGATATATATAAAATACAATGATAAACTTCTAAGCAATTCCTAGAAACACACTTTTTGTGTGTCAAAATCCTCATGAAATATAAGTAATCTATGATTGTTCGCTTGGTTGGAGGAAAAAGAAAGCCTTCTTTTCTTTTCCGTATGGGTTTTTCGGAAATATTTCGTTGTATAAACCTTGTCCTGATAATAATGAACACAGCTTGAAAAGAATAATTGAATTTGGTGCAGTCGTTTGAACGTGATGCCCGCACATAGGTAAACCATAGATCCTCTTTTATTAATATAGATGGAAATTTCAGAGGGAAATAATAAAACAAAAAGCAAAGAGTGCTTATTCTGGAAATTGCCGTTTAGGTTCAGTAACCAGAGTTTCATAGGCCTCGAAGATGTACTAGGACCAACATGATTCAATTAAAAAATGAACGTTGATGTTGTTGTTAATTAATTACAACGTTAATCTCCACAGTAAAGTACCAATTCGTTCCGTGCTGCATATTAACAACATAATCGCAAAAAGGCGTGGGATCGGAAGACAAAATATATCCCAGGCTCGCTGGATAACATGTCAATTTCGCCCTGCAAAAATCCATATACGTTAATTACATTACAAGCCCGCGAGGAGGATTAAAACTTGAAAAGTGCAGCATTGATTGCATTCGTTGTTCTGCTGACTATTCGTGGATTGTTGAGTCAATCTGCATATGCATGAGGTCGCGTATTAACATGTATAGGCGAGTTGATTAATAAATTGCTTTTCGCGATATCGGCCAAGGAGTTCTTCTGGAGAGTAGACTATCGGGTAATGAGATACCAAGGAAAGTGATTCCGAATATTTCAGATCTTTTTTTGAGATTAAGAGGAGGTGAATCTTCAAAAGACACCTGATCGGTTAGTGTCAGATTTTAATTAATACCCGCCCATTCCCTATCTAGAGACTGAGTGGTTTAGAGTTTAAGTATAGCCGCATACCTCAAAGCACACCGCGTTATTTTGAGTCTATTGCTGCAGCTCTTTGAACCTTGCTCTGCTAGGCTATGTTGCTCATGTGCTTGTTGAGCTGATTAGCAGGCCCCCTTTAGTCTTCACTTCTTCACTCAGCAGGTCTGACCTGCTAAACTTGGACAGTGGTCCTTTTCCTTTTAGGAATTTTTTGGCTGTATTGAGGTTTTTTTTTTTCACCACCACAGCGCGCACTTAGCACTTGAAGGAATATACTTGTGATATATTTCACACGAACGTCCACCACAAGGCGAGTTTTCGTAACAGAGTCCGCCAGAAGGAAACGTGTAAACAACCTCTGACCAAACCTCTATTTTGGTTTCCGGAATAGCCCGAGGAACTACTTGGCTCATAACTCTGGAACGAGATGAAAATCTAGTCAAACGTAATTTCTTCAATCATTTCCCACATTAACGAATCGTCTCCCTATCATTTATCCGGGGAGATCTCAGGCAGTTAGCAAAGCAAATGATATGTTGGAATGTGTGTTCCGGTTTATTACGACGTTTATTAGGACGTTGCGCCATCTGAAATGCCATCTATTTTAGTTTTAATTCACCATATTCGACAGTGGCGTGACTTCCATACGAGCAGTATATTGAGATTAGGGCTAGTTGTTGGTCTACCCACAGGCAATTGTACAGTGTTTCAAATTTTCCAGTTTCAGAAACAAATTAAAAAAATTTTTTACTGCTGTCAAAAAATTCTATTAGGCGAAACTCCAGACTTCACTTCAGTGCTTTAGGTGATTTTTTCTTTAGATAATCCGCTAGAATTTTCTGCGGTATTCTATGCGATCTGGACAAAGTGAGCACCAATTTCGCACGTAGCTCGAACACATTAATCTTAATCAAGATTTCATTCCAATCCAATCAGTAGTTTCGAAATTTTCAAGAGAAAAAGAATATTTTGAACGGCCATATTCATGGAACCCCTTGTCCAATATTGCTTGTTGATGAACGTGACCGCGACATTCGATATCCAAACCTATCTTGAAAATTTCGAATCCCTAGGCCTTTCCGTTCGGAAGTTATTATTTTATATGGTTTCTATAGTTCTGGTCACGCGATCTGGAAAAATGTAGCTTGAATACATATTTCTCCATTAGTATACAAAATTTCGTCACGATCGAATCTGTAGTTTTGAAATTATCAAGAAAACTAAATTTCAAACGACCATATTTACGGAACCCCTAGAATAATGTTGCTCATAGATGAACGTGATCACGACATTCGAGATCCACACCTATCCTGAAAATTACAGGTCTCCCGTTTCCGTTAAAAACTTACAATTTTCTATGGTTTCTATGGTTCTGCCGAATATATCATTCTCAGTATACAAAATTTCGTTACGATCGAATCCGTAGTTTCGAAATTATCAAGAAAACTGAATTTCGAACGACCATAATTACGGAACCCCTAGACTAATTTTGCTCATAGATAAACGTGACTACGACATTCAAGATCCACGCCTATCCTGAATTTTCAATTCCCTAGGCCGTCCGAAAGTTATAATTTTCTATGGTTTATATGGTTCTGGTCATGCGATCTGGACAAAATTTTGCAAGTAGCTTGAACACGTCCTTCTCCATTCGAGTGCAAAATTTCATAAGTGAGTCGAACCTTGCCGATTGAGACCATTGAGACAGACATCGAGACGAAATGATATAGCCCTCGAGAATGTAGGAGGAGCTCTCAAAAAGGGTTGAAGTCTTTGTGAATCATAAAAATCGGCATACGAAACCATAGAGCACTTATTCTGCAAATGTCATACAGAACAGAGTTGCGCTATTAGGAGGCGAGTAGTTGAAATGATTAGACAGAAAATATCGAATGGTAGCTGTGCAGAAATGCTCCTCCGAGGCCAAACTACCACATCTGATGTAATCGAACCGAAGCTTAAGTATTTGGGATCCCATAAGTTTACAATGGGTGTGGATGATTTTGCCCTGTCGTCTTCATTCTTTTTGTGTGTAATTTGTTTCATTTAGGCCTTCAAAAAGTTTTTTATGTTTGTTTCTCACGATGAAATTATTTCAATTTTGTTTTATTTTTATTTCGATTATCTTCTCGAGTGGGACACGGATGTAGGAGAATGATGGCCTTGTTGTTTCTGCCAAATTATCTTTTGTCCACTATGTTGAAGGTTTTTGGATTGTGATGGTTTGTTCGTTAAGAAAACGAACAAATATCAATAATGTTAGAGCAATACAAAGCTTGCTTAGTATGGTGTACCCCAGGGTACACTACTTGGGCCAATATAGTTCTACATAAACATTTACGATCTAGTATCCTTGAAGTACTAGAATATTGGCGTTTGCCGATGACAAATGCATTGTTTTATAGCACAACCTGGGAGTGAGGAATACTGCCATACAAAAACTTAAAATACTGAAGAAAAGTTTCGATCTGAATTTGATTTCTGTGAATATGTTGGAGAAACATTACTTATTCATTTCTTCCCCTGATTATGAAGTTTTCACTTTTGATGATGTCAATTCTGCAGTATGGTATAATTGGTCTGGGAACATATATCATTCTATCATAGATAGACCACAAAGACGTCTATACTCTTTTGGTACACTTTGAGGAGCCAGTTCTTCTTCCGAAGGAAAAATTATATAAGTCCATGATAACACCCATTTCGAAAAATCGCCATTGCTTTGACATCTTGGTTACAAAATAAGACAAACTGATGGTAAAGGGGTGAGAGCTTCAAGAGTGGCGAAGAAATAAGTGAGATCACTTCCATATAGGTTGGCCAAATTTATGATAGATACCTATCATACCCTGTCATTTGAAGGCTTCTCACAAACAAGGTGTAAAATTCAGGTTTCTCGATGAATTGAACGACAAGCAGAACTTTTAGGCTTTAAAGAGGATTTTTTGCAATTTCTGCTTGCTCGGCAGCCGACTCATTTAATAATTTTATATGCTGGTGATTTTGAGTGAGCTTCATGAATTTCATTCGATTTGTTATATTGTGAAATTATATGACAATAAAATGTTCATTATTATTACTTATGATTTTTTATGGAAGACAATAACTATCTCTTCTCAAATTCCCAAATATCATTCATGACATGTTAACATTTCTTCTTGCTATGATGGTATTATTATTTTCTGATTGTAAATCCAGCTCCAATAGCCTTCGATGATTCAAGCGGTGGAAGTGGAATAGCCTTATCCATTTCAACAGCATTCCGTCTACAAGCTGAAGATCAAATAATTTGGTTAAACGTATTAAACTTGAAACCTTGAAAGAAATCATTAACTTGAAAGCTTTCACATACTGAAAAGTTCGTCCTGCTTCACGTACCGAAACCGAGAATAAAAAAAAACAGATTACATTAATCCATTCAAATAGCTCCAGGCCCTTCGTCAAAGTAACTGAGTTAACTCTCGACCACCAAATTAAAAATATTGAACGAAACTCGTAATTCGGCGCCATTACGCTCATTACGTCGAATTATTGCCTCATAAATCCCATGTTCTAGTTTTCTATGGTCTCGCTCTTCCTCTTTTCCGTGCGGTTGCAGGAAGTTTCGACTGAGACCCAGCAACCGCCACTGGTCTCAAATTGCTATAAATACCGGGCGGGAAGTGTGCGGTCTAGACCGCACCACCCGAGTGCTGAGTGTTTGTGGACGCAGTTAAAGGTGTTAAAATCTGTTTGTTGAAGGTGGGTGGCCCCCCGTTTTATTTTCGAATATTGCGCTCTTTTTGACGGGTAATACCCGAGTGTTATTGTACTATCACGATGATGGGACGATAAAGGATCTCCGAGTGACTTAAGTAGGCTCGTTGGGGGTTATGAAGGAACCTGAGATCTGATTTGTGAAAGCATTTCGTTGGAATTGGAAAAAAGTGTATATATACATATATCATTTTGGCCAATTTATGTTGTGTCCCAGATACCTTCATAATCGATTTTGCAACACCTTCACAAGCAGCTGCCGATATGCAAAAAAATAAATCCGCGAAGTCCACCGCGAGCACGGAAAACCATGTCGCCTAATCGGAACAACTAATAAAACGCTGTTAAACACACTCTGATGACCTCTGTGATTACCATAATAAGCTGCCGATGTACCTGCGATCTAGTCGGCGTGGGCACATATGGAGACATCCGGAGTTTGAGTAAAACGTCATAATGCAGATCGAGCGGTCGATTTTCATCGATCTGCCGTAATTTATAACAATTTCCAAACTGGTTCTGCGTTTTTTCGACGTTCGTTCAATCGGCTGGGTTTCAACGAGATTTCAATTAAACTGTCTCAATCAGAAACGGAAACGTTGGCCGTTTTGCCAAATGACATCGTTATTATGATTTATTTCTTGTCGAGGAGGGTCCTTTCAGCGTTGACCAATTACGGTGAATTTTTGCTTTACGTGATTGATACTTTCTTTCCAATTACTGATCTCTAGTTGAAATTCCCGTGGATTCATTTCTTGACAGGGTTCAAATTTTTTTGGATTGAGATCGTTAACAAATTCCTGGTTCGATGGGTCAGGTGCTTTGTCATATTCCTTGGAGAAAAAATTATAAAAGCACTGTCGTGAAGTCAGGAGCTTTTTATCGCTCGTACATCCACCTTGTAGGTAGATTCGCATTTTCCAGTTTTAGAAATTCGAAGAGCCCAGATTTCATGTGAGTGCTTCAGCTGACCAATTTTTTTTCGATAATTCGCTATAATTTTCTACGGTATCTATGATCTTGGTAATGCGATCTAGACAAAACTTCGCACGTCGTTTGAATACTTTATTCTTCAGCTAGGTGTGAAATTTCATTTCAATCCAATCAGTAGTTTCGAAATTATCAGGAAAAAAATATTAGGAACGCCTAGTCTTATTTTGCTCATTGATGAACGTGACCGCGACATTTCAGATCCACACCTACCCTGAAATTTTCAAGTCCCTAGGCCTTCCCGTTCGAAAGTTATGATTTTCTATGGTTTCTATAGTTCTGGTCATGCGATCTGGAGAAATGAAGCTTGAATATATAATTCTCCATTGAAATACAGAATTTTGTCTCGATCAAATCCGTAGTTTCGAAATTATCGAGAAAACTAAATTTCGAACGACCGTATTTACGGAACCCCTAGTATAATTCTGCTCATTGATAAACGTGAACGCGACATTTCAGATCCACACCTATCCTGAAAATTTCAAGTCCCTAGGCCTTCCCGTTCGAAAGTTATGTTTTTCTATGGTTTCTATGGTTCTGGTCATGCGATCTGGAGAAATGAAGCTTGAATATAGTTTTGTGTAAACGCAAGGGTTTTCCTGTTGACGATCGCCTTTGAATACACTCACACCCTCAAAAAGCACATCATTTTCCAAAGCCCTTCAAATTTTTTCAACAGTGGTATGAAGTGTGGAGTGTTTGTTATTAAGAAGTATTAAGTTTTGTTAGTCCCGGACAATGCTTACAGCCTTTCGGACTGACTGGATGATTCCACTAATACATATTATACCATATTAAGATCCTCAATCGAGATTTAATATTCGCAAACGAAAAGAACTCAATACAACCCCTCAATTGATCTACCAACGGAATTTACATTATTGGGTGATCTTGTGCTATAAATACCAAACTTGGTGAATACGCTGAACTACCCAAAGGAAGCATTCGATTGAATTTTCAAAGAAACAGAAACAACAACAAATTTCATTAATAATTGGTTGTCCCCTGATTGGCTCCCTCACTCTTATTCGTGGCCTCGATTCTAGCATATGATGGTCGATTTCCTCTTGAGGTGTAGTTTTCGAACCATTGTTATTCGACAATAGTTTCACATTCTTATTTCCACAAAATGCTTGATGGAAAAAAAGATCGTGGTGGCCATGACAAGAAATTGAAATTTTCCGCTTCAAATCGGTCCATAGAACGTCAGACATGTTACTGCTGGAAAAGTGGTTCTTCCAACTGCTGCAGAAATGGAAGAATTTGAGGTTTTTCAAGTTTTCTACCTGTAGCTGGGTTCCCAAACGAGACCAATTTTTTTAAGTTGAAATACCTACACCTCTCCAATCACTGCCCGATTGAGCCAAAATGCGTGACCGATAGGATTGCAAGCCGAAAACTCCCATTTTCTTCCATCTCAGATTATCCACAGATGCTGTCATCATAACTATCCGCAACTAAAAATGCATAGCGACAAGCTGTCGTCATCCACATGAACATTTTACCTCCCGTGAGAGAATTAACGACTGATTCGCGAGGTCACATGTAGGTGATTCCGTTCGACAGTCTCATATTTCATGCGATGATAAACTTGTAACTCTAGAAATATTATCCGCCAAGGATCCCAATGCGCGATAAAAATTCCATCATTATTCTCAAGTCTGTCTGACATGTAGAGGTATATATATATAGATATCGGAATACCTGTAACTGGAGTCACCGAAGGTGTGGGTGCGAGGTTGCTCGGAAAGATACCTATCGATGTTTTGTCAAATGGTCTCGGGATACGAAGAGACAGTCGTCATATTTTAGAGGAATCATTATTGAGAAGTATATTCGTACAAATGTCTGAGAATCATTTCAGGAGAGATATCAGGTTGATACAAATGTCAAAAAAAAGAATTAACATGTCTTCAGGAAAGAGGATGTCAAGTGGGCCATAGACTTTGGTACGTACCTATGACTTAGCTTGTACCTATGACTTACCATGTTAATATTCTACTTTTGTCATTGATATTTAGACCAGCAATAGAGATTTTTTGGTGACATAAATTTTAGAAGAAAACCGCGAGAGTAGGAGGTTCGTGTGGTGGCCCTTGGATGTTAAGTGATATATTTTCGACTCGAAAATTACTTTTTTGAGCGCTCGTTCCACTTACATGAGGGCTATATCATATCATTTCGTCACGATGTCTGTATTTTTCGAATTTGTTGCCGTAAGCCCGATAACTTTAGAACGGAACGACCTAGAGACTTGAAATTTTCAGTGTGGGTTCAGTTCACGAATGCCTCAGCTGAGTTGAGCACAATTTCACCAGGGGTTCCGTAAATATGGCCGTTCGAAAGTTCGTCCTGCTCATTAAGACTTCGAATCTACTGATTCGATCGAGATGCAATTTTGCACTCAGATGGAGAATGACCTCGCAACATTTTGTCCAGATCGCTTGACCAGAATCATAGAAACCATAGAAAATTATAACTTTCGAACGTAAAGGCCAAGGAAATTTTCAGAATAGTGTGGATCTCGAATGGCGCGGTCACGTTTATCAATGAGCAAAATTAGACTAGGGGTTCCGTAAATTTGGCCATTCAAAATATCTTCTTCCTAGTCTTAATCGACAAGGTTCGACTCACTGATGACGAATCCTTCAAAAAATCAAGTCTGTCCGTCCGTCCGTATACACGATAACTCTCGAACGGAACGACCTAGAAACTTGAAATTTTCAGGGTAGGTTCGAATCTCAAATGCAGCAGTTGAGTTCGTTATCTACCTACAAGGAGAATGAACTAGCGCTTGAAAGCTCCTGACTTCACAGCAGTGCCTTTCGATATTTTTTTTTGATTTCGTGAAAACAACAAAAAAACGGTGTTATTTTAGTTTTTTGCTTGTGAAATCTGAACCAATGGAGCGAAACGAAATGTAGAGAATGAAAAGACAAAGAAAATAAGTGCTAGTGAAACTCAAACAGGTCCTTATTACCGGAGAAAAGCCGGAAAAACTCCGCCATCTTCAGTGTTTTAGCGCTGATTTTCTGGATGAAAGTGGTGGTTGTTAGGTACCTACTTTGAGTGTGTATAACTCGGAAGTTGTTAGATGAATGGTTTTGGAGTTGAATTATTTCAGGTTCGTAATAAGCTTCAATTACTTCAACAAGTTTTTCAATATGAACTCAACTTTTCTATAATTCATTTTGTAAAAGTCAAAACTAACCTCAAAAAACAATTGACGTCTAAGCAACGTTAACATTCAACATTACTACTATAAAACGGCGAATGTCCGGAATTTTTGGTTTTTGGTTTGGTTTTTAAACAATCTCATCTCTTCAAAACAGCTCTGGTTATGATGCGAGTTCCCATTCTTCACAATAAACCGCCAATCCACCGAAATTGTTTATAATTTTTGTTGACAAAATTTATAGTGGTTTTCTTGACTTGAGGGCTCCACAATCCACTGTTTTCGGTTCACCTTTTTGTGCCAATTTAAGAATGTCTGGTCCATTCGCTTCCTTTTTTGAGCGCTCGTACTACTTACACGAGGGCTATATAATTTCGTCACGATGTCTGTATTTTTCGAATTTTGAGCCGAAAATGGTCTCAAACGATAAGGTTCGACTCACTGATGACGAATCCGTCGGAAAATTCGAGTCTGTCCGTCCGGCCGTCCGTCCGTCCGTAAGCACGATAACTCCCGAACGGAACAACCTAGAGACTTGAAATTTTCAGTGTAGGCTCAGTTCCCAAATGCCTCGGTTGAGTTCGTTAATGGGCCAAATTCCACCAGGGGTTCCGTAAATATGGCCGTTCAAAGTTTTGTTCCCTTGATTACTAGAAAACTACAAATTTGATTGAGATGAAATTTTGCACTCAAATGGAGAATGCGGTGTTCAAGCTACATGTGAAATTTTGTCCAGATCGCATAGAAACCATAGAAAATTGTAACTTTTGAACGGAAACGCCTAGGGATTTGAAATTTTCAGGATAGGTGTGGATCTCGAATGTCGTGATCACGTTCATCTATGAGCAAAATTATACTAGGGGTTCCGTAAATATGGTCGTTTGAAATTTAGTTTTCTTGATAATTTCAAAACTACAGATTCGATCATGACGAAATTTTGTATACTAATGGAGAATGACGTATTCAAGCTACATTTCTCCAGATCACATGACCAGAACCATAGAATCCATAGAAAATCATAACTTTCGAACGGAGAGGCCTAGGGACTTGAAATTTTCTGGATAGGTGTGGATCTGAAATGTCGCGTTCACGTTTATCAATGAGCAAAATTATACTAGGGGTTCCGTAAATACGGTCGTAAATACGAGAAATTTTGGTTTTTCGATAATTTCGAAACTACGAATTCAATCGAGTTAAAATTTTGTTTTTTAATCGAGAATGATATATTAAAACAATATTTTGTCCAGATCGCATAACCAGAACCATGGAAACCATAGAAAATTGTAACTTTTGAACGGAAAGGCCTAGGAACTTGAAATTTTCAAGGTGGGTTTGGATCGCGAATATCGCGGCCACGTTCATCAATGAGCAGAATTAGACTAGGGGTTCCGTAAATATGGCCGTTCAAAATATTTTTTCCTGATAATTTCGAAACTAAGGATTGGATTGGGATGAAATTTTGCACCTAGCTTAGGAATAATGTTTTCAAACTACGTGTCAAAAATTGTTCAGATCGCACCACCAAGACCATAGATACCGTAGAAAATTCTAGCGAATTATCGAAAAAAAATTGGTTACCTAAAGCACTGACATGAAGTCTGGAGTTTCGCCTAAGTTTCAGAATTTTTGTGACAGCTGTCGAAAATTCCTTCAATTGATTTCTAAAACTGGAAAATGCGAATCTACCTACAAGGTGCATGTACGAGCGCTCAAAAGCTCCTGCCTTCACGGCAGTGCTTTTCGTAATTTTTTTAACAGTGTACTAATATAATAGTCCCTACTCGAAGAGGTTGAACCTGAATTTATTATTATTTATTATTAGATCAATTTAATCATTTATCGCACTGATCGGGTTAACCCGGTCCGTTTTTCTGTGTAAAGCTCTCGAACCAACGTTTACTGGATCTCCCTTGAGTACCAATTGAAATCTGATTTTTTTTGAGAAAATTCCAACTTCGAAAATAGTTTATACTAATGGCATATTAATAAAAGTGAGAATATAATTACTCAAATGATGGAATTTAACCTTAAAACTGATTCATTTCATAGAGAAGTTGTCAGATACTAATAGATGTTACGGAAAATTGAAAAAAACGAATGCGCGTTACCATTTCCGTTAAAGAGCCCTGCTTACCCTACTAGCTGATATGGGGTGATAGTCGCTCTGAAGGGCGGATATAACATTCTATTGAAGATGGCCAAAAAAGCGTATGTTGTCACAAAACAACCGGATCCGAATTATGAATATTGGACGAAGTTATCAAAAATTGATATATGGTTTAATAATGACAGGGTTGTTTGCCGAAATCCTTTGTTCAGCCACGTATCAATTTTCTGAAGAGAAAGGGTTATAATCATAATCCAATATTTTCGTACAAATGGAACGAAATTGAATAGAATATCTCAATTTTAGACTGGAACGAGTAATTTATCGGTGTAATAATGACGGCATGGAACCGTTCTCGTCTGAATTCGGCCTAATTTGCATCCACACATGTGTATTTTGTTTCGCGTTAGAATACTCACGTTGTTTTGTCGGGGATTGATGTTGAGCGAGTTGAACAAAGTGGAAAATAAAGAGCGGTTTCGAAGATAACGGTTCCCTATCGAAAAACGATTGCAAATTGGCGTTTTTTATGCCAGTATGACGGTTATTACTGTTATTAGGGCAGCTGTGTATATCCTGATTTTTCATAAGATGTTATTTGATGACATACATTTTTAGTTATATCCCATCATTGGTATAAAACTGGTAATGGCCTTCACCATCAATTTTCAACCAATAGAAAAATATATTTGATTCACCTCTCAAGAACTTTACCAAATACCATTGGATGTAAGGGAACTAGTGAAGAGCGTGAAGGATATAGTTGAATGGCCTTCCTCTTCTAGGAGAAATCGTTGTGAAGAATATAGTTTTAGGATGAGCCCTTCCACTTTATCAAGTCATAATCTTGGTTGCTTTTTGAAATCACTACTCAATCCAGTAGAATCACTTCCTTAATATTTTTCATGATGAAAATAAAGTTTCTCAGGATGGAGGTAGACTGATTCGAACTAATGAGCAGACATTTCATATAAACAGGGTGTTTTTTGAAGTGAGGCTTTTTTGACAGGTGCTAGAACTCGTCAGAAAAGATCATTTCGCCTGAAGTTGGTTATAAAACATATTCAATTAAAAAAAAGTGCAAAAAGAGATCTGCCATGAACCACTGTGCCATATGCATTCCAACAAGTAAATAAAGTGCTGGATTTTATCGCAAATTTGTATATTCTCTTTCAACTTTTTTCAGGAGATTTTTCCTGAACGGTTTAATTCTTGAAGTTCAAACTAAGAAACGGAAAAATAACTGATTGAAGAGGTCCTACAAAAAAAATTTGGACGTTCACAAACTAACCGATAAAATCGATCCAAATTGTTCACGGAGATTTTTCGGAATGGTCACCAATCGTTTGATGTGAACACAGTCTTGCCCGGCGTTATAACGAATTATAAGTATATCACATGCAGGCACTATCACATCAGTCTGCTCACGAATAATGTCACAAGCATTTTCAATGCGTTTTTTCAGTTCTCCAACAATATTCACCTCACCGTTACTGTACACTAATGTTCTCAAATTACCCCAGAAGAAGGAAACACAGGGTTTGAGATACGGGGAGCGTGCAGGCCAAGAAATTGACCCACCACGTCCTATCCACCTAAAGTCACAAAAATAATACGTTCTGTCAGACGATTTCCCGTGAACTGAACGCATTTAATAAAAACAATTACATTTAAACCTCAATACGTACCTAATTCAGATCCGGGCTGGGAATTTCTCAGATTTTCGGCTAACTTTGATTTCGAAATACTCGACCCTACTGAATATTTAATTTAAAGGATTTTTGGCTTATTTTGATGGGTTATAGCACCTGTCAAAAAAAGCCTCATCTTTGAAAACACCCTGTATATTAAAAATACACCAAGTGTACAAGAAAATCAAGTGCTATCATCAAAAATACTAGAGTAACGACAGTAAGAATACACAGGGGACCTTCTTCAAGATTGTACTGCAAAGTTTTCTCCAAATTAATTTTTAAAAAATTGATTATAAATTATAATTATAAACGTAATTTTGAATGAGAAATATTCTGTGAGTGTAGGTTCGAAGCTTACGGATGAATAACGTAAGGTAATCTAAAAAAAAATTTACAAAATACACTAACTATACACCATTCAAAATATAACATCACGAAAAATCTAAAACACATACGATTCACGTTTGACACGTTGACTTATAAGGCGATTTCGTTTTGGGGTTTCGTGCACCATTTTTGTTGTTTTGCGCACGCTTTTCGAGGCAAATCGAATGCGCAAATGTCATATTTCGTGCACTGGAGGAGCTCAGATAGCTAAAACGAAAGCTACAATTATAGCTTATTCCGGAGTCTATCAGATTACAATGATTCCATGGCCTCTGAGCGACGTTGCATTTTTGTCGTGTTCCTGGCTTTAATTGGAGGAGGCTGTGGTGATATCAACATAGTAGCAAAATACTTGTAACTGGGCCATAAGTTCGCTATAAATATGATTTTTTATATTGGAGAAATATTGAATGGTTTTTCATACAGGTTTCCTAAAATAGAAATGAACACATTTTCTTTTGTGAATGGTTTTGACATTAAACAAAATTTTCCAACAAAAGTATGAAAAAAAACTCAAAACTAATGGGGCACAATTTTTTTGAACTTCAAATACTTGAAAAATAGTGTTGTGGTAAGTCTGCCACAGTGGTCTATCTACCTATAAAGGACTCCAATTTCCCTAGTTCTACCAAAATGGGGGGTTTCTTCTGTTTTCTCCTTGTCCATAGTTACTCTTTTATGTCTTCCCTATACCACACTTACAGTATACCCTTTTTTGAGATCTTGTGGTGTTGTAGAATTTGAAAGCCTTCGTGACTTCATATGACAGAAAAAACTCTTCATTAAATGGCACATCCTTCAATAGATCAAAAAACATTTACAAATGGTCTCATTTCACCTGGAAGTTATTTACACATTCATGTTTTTTTTTATTTATGAAAACTGTCTTCCTTCTATCATAGGTTGATTTTTTTCATTAGCGTTATGGGCCCAAAAAAGTCTGCCCCAATCCATCCCCCATTGTTTTCGGCGTCTCAGAGAACGCAGTCACGTTGGGTGGCATTGTTTTTACACCAACACATCCTCGGTAACCAATGCCAGGGATGCCATCTTTACACATTTAACAAACAATAGGCATTTTTGTTCTATATTTGGCCGTGTCGTAATAAAGAGGTTTGTCTTCGATTCTTCATTGATTCTTGACAACAAATCGCACCGAGGATCGTCTCTATGAGGGCAGTCATGGCGTACGGTGTGGGCAGAAAATAGAATTTGATGGGGAGTGATTAATTATAGACCGTCGAAGTTTTTTTTTTTTTGGTATATACACGACCCATACGTGTATGTCGTGATATAAATCAAATTGACGGAGATGTGTACCATAACTGATTTGAGAACATAAAGAGGTGTTAAAACTTTCCATAAAATGTTTCATTGTTTTTCGAGATGCTGTGGGTGAAGGTTGTGAAGGATGTGCTTTAGCCTGGAGCCTACAGATATTTATAGTTCTAGGATGGGGAATAAATGTCGGATAAATTCTTTAGAAGAAAGTACTTGATTAATAAAAACACGGCTGAGGTACCTACTCCAGGCGAAATTCATGCAAGTCTTTTATGTTAGTCTTGGCAGGACTGGACCTCACCAATTTATCATTCCCAATTGTTTCATGAATTCACTCCTTCTTTCCTGTAAGAATTGAAACATTCGAACTTTTTTTTATAGTGTGTCTAATTAATTCAGCATCATATATTAAACTTTTTCGTTATTTGTTTTATGAGAAAAAATTTTGAACATGGCCTAAAACGCAAAATGACATAATCAGACAGAAATTCTTCTGGCATGATTTTTTTCGAGCAGTTTCGGTAAATTCTGTATTAATCATTGAATGAACGTTATTATTGTCATGAATATCCATGGAAATTCCAGGATAAGTAACATGATAATATATACTTGCTCTAAGTTTACATAAAGTGGATCATAAATGTTTTGCGATTGTCTTCATGGTGAAAAAGTGATTCGAAGAAAGTACAGTCCTCGACCTTTCTAAAAAAATTTCGATTTATGCTGGTGTCTGCGGAATATACCAAATGCAGATGTCAAGTAGGTATACGTTTATCCCAACTGTGAGGTTATACCACTTCTTGCAAACGCAAAGTCACCTGTCAATTAAAAATGAGACCACCTTGAGTCTCAATGAGCCATCAGACAGTCCAAAAAGATTTGTTAAGCAAAGTGCTAAAAGGCATGCCGGCGAAGGAAAGCTGACGTTTTTATGCTTCGCGAAATTACTTCTGTTCTTATTTGATCATTCAGAAACTTATAACGACTAGAAATTAATTAATCGTTATGCAGGTACCGCGATAGATTTCGTAGTCGTCTGTCGGAGTATTCAGGTAGAACTGCAAAAAAAACGACGACATTTATTGAATGAGAAGTTCTCATGACAGCCGGGTGACATAAAATTTTCCTACCGTTCGGAAATTCCGCTTTTTACCGCCTTCTCGAACACGGTATAATTAACCAGCCCCCATTATAGCCAGAGGCCGAAAACTATTGAAAATATATTGCGACTATATACGCGGGTCATTTTCATTTTCAAAGTTCTTAGTTGAAATTTATGGCTTTAAATCAACCTGTAATGTGCCATAAAAGAAGAATAATCGAATATACATGACTACTCTAAATAATTCCAGAATTTTCATCACAGTTATCGCCAAAACTAACGCATACTTTGAAGTGCTAGATAAATCGTTCTATGAGAGATGTATTGAAATGTTAGAGCAGGCATAAATGATAAAAAAATTACGAAAAGCACTGCCGTGAAGGCAGGAGCTTTTGAGCGCTCGTACATGCACATTTTAGGTAGATTCGCATTTTCCAGTTTTAGAAATCAATTGAAGGAATTTTTGACAGCTGTCAAAAAAATTCTGAAACTTTTGCACGTAGTTTGAATATATTATTCCTCAGCTAGGTGCATAATTTCATTCCAATCCGATTAGTAGTTTCGAAACTATCAGGAAAAAAATATTTTGAACGGCCATATTTACGGAACCCCTAGTCTTATTTTGCTCATTGATGAACGTGACCGCGATATTCGCGATCCAAACCCACCCTGAAAATTTCAAGTTCCTAGGCTTTTCAGTTCAAAAGTTACAATTTTCTATGGTTTCTATGGTTCTGGTCATGCGTTCTGGACAAAATATTGCTTCAATATCTCGTTCTCGATTAAAATACAAAATTTCATCTCGATCGAATCCGTAGTTTCGAATTTATCGAGAAAACAAAATTTCAAACGACCGTATTTAGGGAACCCCTTGTATAATGTTGCTCATAGATGAACGTGATCACGACATTCGAGATCCACACCTATCGTGAAAATTTCAAGTCCCTAGGCGTTTACGTTCAAAAGTTAAAATTTTCTATGGTTTCTATGGTTCTGGTCATGCGATCTGGACAAAATTTCACATTTAGCTTGAACACCTCATTTTCCATTTGAGTGCAAAATTTCATCTCGATCAAATTTGTAGTTTTCAAGTAATCAGGGAAACAAAACTTTGAACGGCCATATTTCGGAACCCCTGGTGGAATTTGGCCCATTAACGAACTCAACCGAGGCATTCGAGAACTGAACCCACACTGAAAATTTCAAGTCTCTAGGTTGTTCCGTTCGAGAGTTATCGTGCTTACGGACGGCCGGACGGACGGACGGACAGACTCGAATTTTCCGACGGATTCGTCATCAGTGAGTCGAACATAGTCGATTGAGACCATTTTTGGCTCAAAATTCGAAAAATACAGACATCGTGACGAAATGATATAGCCCTCATGTAAGTAGTACGAGCGCTCAAAAACTGAAAGGTATCATATTTCAATTTCTTGGATTACCTAATGGAGGAATGTGATCGATATTCTCTATTATTATTCCGTAATTTTTGGATTGTTGAAGCAATGTACCTAGTAGGAAACTCTCGTGTCAAGTACTTGTACATGTTTTCCCACATTATTTTTGCGCTCTTGTTTCTTCGAACAAGAACGTTTCGATTATGCCCGCGAATTTTACGTCGACAATGGTTTCGAACCATTAGCTTCCCAAATAAAGAAATCTTATCTGTCCCTCCATCTGCCTGTAAATACTATAACTCTCGAGAGGAAAAGCCTAGAGTTTTGAAAATTGCGGGGTACGTTCGAGGTCTGTGCGCCTGAGAGTTCGTGAATGGGCAAAATCCGCCGAAGAGTTTCTTAGATGTAGCCATCTGAATTTTTTTCTCAATAATTCGAAAAATACCCACTATATCGAATTGAGACATTGTTGTTAGTTGTAAAATAACGAAACGATGGTGCAAGTGGGATTTAGTGAGGTTCGCAACACTAGAAGATCAAAAAAAATTCGGTCGAAAAATAACATTTTCGTTTTGAATTTGATGTATTCCATATAATACTGTGATTTTATCACTTGAAGTGTCGCTTTTATGAAATGAAATTATTTGTCAAACTGATTTTCATAAGAAAGCCAAGCAGCGTTGTGTGAGTTCGAGTTCAGTAGGTACTCAAAAAATTACGAAAAGCACTGCCGTGAAGTCAGGAGCTTTTGAGCGCTCGTACATCCACCTTGTAGATAGATTCGCATTTTCCAGTTTTAGAGATCAATTGAATGAATTTTCGACAGCTGTCAAAAATATTCTGAAACTTAGGCGAAACTCCAGACCAATTTTTTTTCGAAAATTCGCTAGAATTTTCTACGGTATCTATGGTATTGGTGATGCGATTTTGACAAAATTTCGCATATGGTTTGAATACATTATTCCTCAGCTAGGTCGAAATTTCATTCCAATCCAATCAGTAGTTTCGAAACTATCAGGAAAAAAATATTTTGAACGGCCATATTCACGGAACCCCTAGTCTAATTTTGCTCATTGATGAACGTGACCGCGATATTTGCGATCCAAACCCACCCTGAAAATTTCAAGTTCCTAGGCCTTTCCGTTCAAAAGCACAATTTTCTATGGTTTCTATGGTTCTGGTCATGCGATCTGGACAAAATATTGCTTTAATATATCATTCTCGATTAAAATACAAAATTTCATCTCGATCGAATCCGTAGTTTCGAAATGATCGAGAAAACAAAATTTCAAACGACCGTATTTACGGAACCCCTAGCATAATTCTGCTCATTGATAAACGTGAACGCGACATTTCAGATCCACACCTATCCTGAAAATTTCAAGTCCCTAGGCTTTTCCGTTCGAAAGTTACAATTTTCTATGGTTTCTATAGTTCTGGTCATGTGATCTGGACAAAATTGCACATGTAGCTTGAACACCTCGTTCTCCATTTGAGTGCCAAATTTCATCTTGATCGAATCTGTAGTTTTCAAGTAATCAGGGGAACAAAACTCTGAAACGCCATATTTACGGAACCCCTCTCTAGAGTCTCTAGATTGTTCCGTTCGAGAGTTATCGTGCTCACGGCCGGACGGACAGACTCGAATTTTCCGACGGATTCGTCATCAGTGAGTCGAACATAGTCGATTGAGACCATTTTCGGCTCAAAATTCGAAAAATACAGACATCGTGACGAAATGATATAGCCCTCGTGTAAGTTGTACGAGCGCTCAAAAAATCATTTAGCGAACATATATATTATGTATTCATATAATTTGTAGAATTGACCGGTAAAACAGAAAAAATTAATTTGGAATTCGTTATGAGGTAATTAAATTTGAATAACATTCATATTTTACATGAAGATTGCGGTTATCTGAGTTGATATAGTATTCCTATCAAATCACTGGTTATACATCCAATTTCAATTCATTAACTGACGGAGTGCAGAAATCATCTGCTTGCAAGATATAATATATTTTTTGCTTGTGTCTCGTTCGGATAATAGTTTCTAATAATGAATTTTCAGAAAATTTAGACTCATCAACGTTTTATGAGACATTATATTACATTATGCTTCGACTTCTTTTGGTTTCTTTGGGATGGGGCCTCATTCTTCGTCACCTATATGTATGTATTTCCAAGTCTGGGAATCTAACTCTGAGAAATTTAATTCTAAAAAAAATCAATTCCTTCAACCAATTGGGTCTAAAGATAGTTGTAATGGAGGCTTTGCAGACTGATTCTGAAATTGAAGGTTGTATTACCAAGTTTTATTTTTGTATCTTTAAACACTCTTTTGTAGATCTAATTGAAACTTAAATTGCTTCTTGGGCATTGAACTGGTTCAACGATAGTTTTTAGAAGAAATTCAGAGCAGTAATATTCAAAATGTTTTCTGTGATAGTTTTCTATACTCGTGAATTGAGGACCATTCCTAGAGTTGAAGGACTCGTCACTGGTTTGATTTTTAATACTCTTGAACTAACCTCGATGATCATAATAAAACAAAATTTTTTTTGGGAAGTTGATAGAATCAGACAGAAAAAAACTTCTTCAACGTTGCGGAAAATTAATCGAAATATTGAAACGAAGAATGCACTGTGTACCTATTGTTTTCCATGCATCAATTCAATGAAAAAAAATATATAAAAAGCACTGCCGTGGTCAGGAGCTTTTGAGCGCTCATTATTCCACCTTGTAAGTAGATTCGCATCCCCAAGTTTTGAAAACTAATTGAAGAAATGTTCGACAGCTGTCAAAAAAAAATTCAAACTGAAGAGAAACTCCAGACTTCAAGTCGGTGCTTTGTGACCATCTTTTCTTTGGAATCTTATACTGTATCTATAGTCCTGGTGATGCGATCTTTGTGCCAATTTCATTCCAATCCAATCATTAGTTCCGGAATAATCACGAAAAAAAGCCTTGAAGGCCATATTCACGGAAATCCTAGTGTAATTTTGCTCATTGATGAAGGTGATCCCAAAATTCGAGATCCACACCTATCCTGAAAATTTCAAGTCCCAAGTGCTTACGGACGGACAGAATTTTTCGAAGGGTTCGTCATCAGTGAGTCTTACCTCGTCAATTGAGACCATTTTCGGCTCAAAATTCGAAAAATACACACAGACAAGATGATGAGCCCTCGTGTAAGTAGAACGAGCGCTCAATTATGACTTTCCCATTGACATTATTATACTGCAGACAAAGGACATAGTCCATTCATTTCGATTATCGAAAATATAGAAAGATCCCGACTATTTTTGAAAGTGGCGATGAACTGAACCGACAATCAAGTTGATTATGCGACCGTTCATAAGAGATTAACGGTCCTGTAACGGTTAGCAAATTTTTTACGTTTTTATCATCTATTGCCTCTTGAACTTTATCAAAGCCTTCGGCTGTCCCGTCTTCAGTTCCATTTCCCTGTGGGACCCTCGTACCTCCTGACAGGCCTTGCTCAATCCTTCACCTGGCCAGAACACGCCTATTCTGGTTCATTACCCAGTGTTCCCTTCGGAGAGAATAATTATAGTGGGACATTTACCTTCCTGCAAAACAAATGGGTTCCTGTCATCTCCGGTAATGACTGTCGAAAAACTCTTTCCACCTATTAGCGAACGAAAGGAGTTTTTCTCTTCTCTTCGCTCTTCTCCATCTCGAAACGGATTGTAAATAATTATAATAGCGAGTAATTTATTTATCATCCACTGCGGTAATTTACGGAGAGGAATTTGTAGAATACAATCGCGAGCTCTACTAAGTATTTCTTGTTCTCTCAGCTTGATATGCTTGGTAAGGGTACCCATACCTGCCATACTGTTCATCCATCTGAACTTTTCTGAATGGACCATGGACAACGTCTATGTGTTCAACCTTATTCTAATTTTATATACAATTTCTATCCAGGAATATTTATTAATATTCTTCTTATCAGATTATAATTGTGAAACTCGGAGGAAGTTTTTATTAGGTAGGCCTTGAGATTTGTAGAATGATGCAAAGACATTTGACATTTATTGCACGATATTGATATCAGACACTTATTAATGTAAATTGAGTTAATAAAATATACCTCTGTTTCTTATTCGGACTGCCTTTTTTCGACGATTTTCGAGAGCATTTATTTTGTGAACATTTCCGGTGGGAATGAACTAATGAAATTCATGAATTTCATCTACATGAAGAAGTGTCCTACATAAATATCATGCAATAAGTGTCAGATGTGTTAAAGCACCGTAGTAGGTTGTCAACCTCAAAATACATTCATTACCATTTCCTTGAGTTATTGGTTTTATCT
The DNA here is from genome assembly GCA_963966015.1 of Aphidecta obliterata. NCBI lineage: Eukaryota > Metazoa > Arthropoda > Insecta > Coleoptera > Coccinellidae > Aphidecta > Aphidecta obliterata. Next base: position 27,617,323 of record OZ014427.1, on the reverse strand, counting down.
ACTCCTATTGAATTATATATTCATTATTCAACTACTTTTGACCAATTAATGGTATACAGGGTGTCCGAGAAAATGTGGAAAATCTCTCGGATTCAGATAAAACATAAAAAACTAAGATGACAAGTTCCCATAATTTTTTGTCCTAGCGGCCCTCCCTACGGAGATACGGCCCCCTAAATGACGCCACTGGAAATTCATTTTACTGGAATAAATTTTAAAGTACTTGATATGATTTAATGAAAATTTGATATAATAAGCAATAGTAAGGACCTCTTAAAATACTGCCGTTAAATTTGAATAAGCTTGTTTAGTTTACCAGGGGCGGACTAGGTTGTACGTTTTAATGCTTACATTTTTAGCACCCTGTATGATAAGGAGTTAAAAAAAACAAATTTGGATACCTGGAACATTAAGCTAAACGGTACTCTTGTTCATTGTCGATAAACTGAACCGTTTTCGAAAAAAAAATACTAAAAGAAGTAATTTTTTTATTTGTATTAAAAGGAACCATGAATTCTAATTCTTTTTTGTCTGCAACACAGTGTGAAACAAAAGATATTGAAGGAACAAAAAAATTTTAGTTTACGTTATTGAATCCGACAAAATTACAAAGATTCTCAACTATGCAGTTTTGGCCCAAAAAGACACCTCAACAAAAATATATACATCGAGGTGTCAAAAATCGGTCTTTTTCAAATCGAGTTCTTGCGAAAACTGAGGATAGGTGGAGGACGTCACATAGTTTAATGAGACCTTAGGTCCTTTGAGCTGGAAATTCGATCCTTGGCGGAACCCGAGATGTTGTGGTTTAATATCCTTATGAAAAGATCGGCGGCAACTTTTGGCATCTTTTCGAGTTTTTGACCTTTTCCGAACGTTATTTTCGTTCGTTTGGATTTCGAAATAGGCAACTTTTCGAGTACCTTAGGAAAGCCCGTTTCTTCACCATTGTGATGTGATAAGAAACAAATTTTGTCGGATTCAATAACATGAACTAAAACTTTTTTGTTCCTTGAATAACTTTCGTATCACACTTTGTTGCAGACAAAAAAAAATTAAATTCATGGTTTTTTTCAATCGAAATAAAAAAGATACTTCTTTCATTATTTTGTTTTTCGAAAACGGTTCATTTTATCGACAATGAACAGGAGCACCTTTTCTTTAGCTTAATGTTCAAGGTATCCAAATTTGTTTTTTTAACTCCGTATCATACAGGGTGTTAAAAATGTAGGCATTAAAATGTACAACCTATTCCGCCGCTGGTAAACTAAACGAGCTAATTCAAATTTGAGGGCAGTATTTTAAGAGGTCCTTACTTCTGTTTATCATATCAAATTTTCATTAAATTATATTAATTAGTTTAAAATTTATTCCAGTAAAATGAATTTCCAGTGGCTTCATTTAGGGGGCCGTATCTCCGTTGGGAGGGCCGCTAGGAAAAAAAATTATGGGAACTTGTCATCTCATTTTTTTATGTTCAATCTGAATCCGAGAGATTCACCACATTTTCCCGGACACCCTGTATGTAAACAGACAACGTGAGTTATAATAACTCACTACTATAACTCCCTGTCTCTGTGTTTCTGAACAAGCAAATTGGCCGAAAGGGAATTGTCCATTATTGGTATTGGAGGGAGGTCACTTGATGAATTTTGACGTTTTCTCAAATCAAGTTGATACCTTATTGATATTGTTGATGTTTTGCTGAAAAAGATGAATTCAGATAGTGAAGATGAATTATTATGAACACCATCAGAAATAAGACAATCAGCCAATGTTACCATACAGAATTTATTGCCCCAAACATACCAAAACAAATATAAAGGTTTATACAACAAGTTTCAAGATTGGTGTAGCAGTAAGAATATTGAGTCATCGTTAGCAGAAAATGTTCTTTTGGCATATTTTAGTGAACTTAAAAATAAATATAAAGCATCGCCCCTATGGACTTTCTAATCCATGCTAAGAAGCACAATCAACATAAATAATGCATTGTTATAGGTAACCATTGAGATTTGTAAACAAAGTTCTTTATCTGTACTTGTATCTTAGTATCTATTGTTATAGCCGTAGATAAAGTATAGTATTCAACTTGCGGTAATGGTCCTAATTCACTTTACAGCACTCGCCTTCGGCTCGTGCTACAAACTTCTTCTGCGTGAGTTATTGGTTGGGTATCTAGTGCACTGCGATCTCATGATTTATTCTGCAACCCTCCTTGAGCTTTTCTAGGCAATATCGGGGCTATCGGGCCACAGCTCCAGTTCTCATTGCTAAGAACTCTTGCGCCCAAAATCTGTGTTCTTAGGCCAATCTGCTTTTCTCTTGAACCTTCCTTTATAAATATTCCTCAACACACAGTTAGTTACCTACCAGGTAATTCAGAGCCTCTTTCCTAGCTCCTTCACTAGTTCCTCGATTCCCATCAATGGGGAAATCTAGACCAGGGAAATGATACAACACATTCAGTTAGACCTGCAGGGGGAAAACACAAAAACTGATTCCCCTACGTCGGTCAAAAATTAGATAAATACTCGACCTAAAGAAACACTTGATTTCTTTATCACAGTAGAATGAAGGTAATAATTCTCTCTTTTACCACAAACACAAATAGACGAGTTGTTCTAGAATTCCGTATTGTTACTCCCACCCTCGAAACAAGACAAACAAAAACTCGATACACGATCAACTCTCAAATTGTTTAATAAGCAATTATGCGTTTTTCAATCAACCATAATTAGAGATGGGACGAACCCACATAGAAATCTATCAGCGTGTGTGAACCTCCGGTTCCGATGGCTGGTTGAGCGCTAGCTGAAGCAGGACCACCCAAGTAGAACACGACTCTATGAATGAATACGGCATAGCAACCCACGGCTCTGATGAATTGTGATCTCTGTGATCCCATTTGACGGATGGTCCCCGCGGCTCTCTGGCGTACGTTCGGATTCTGTGTTCCGGCTGTTTGCGACCGAACGAACGCGTGTAGTGAGCCGTGGACGAGTGTATGCGACGGTGATATGGATATGGGCTCATTATCGATTTATGGTAGTCTTCATCAGCTTGTTAATGCGATAATGTTCGATTAGTTGATTCGAGTATTATCTTTCCTATATTCTGGAAAAATGATTTGAGGCGTTGTTTTGGGGGATGTCTGATCTCAGTGCCGAAAAGGTGACTCAGGGGTTGCCAGATTTGAACCGGTTGATAGTTTTGAGGCACCAGTGGCGTCAGCTGAAAGTCGGGCACTGCCGTGAAGGCAGGAACTTTTGAGCGCTCGTACATGCACCTTGTAGGTAGATTCGCATTTTCCAGTTTTAGAAATCAATTGAAGGAATTTTTGACAGCTGTCAAAAAAATTCTGAAACTTAGGCGAAACTCCTGACTTCATGTCAGTGCTTTAGCTGATCAATTTTTTTTCGATAATTCGCTAGAATTTTCTACGTTATCTATGGTCTTGGTGATGCGATCTGGACAAAATTTTGCACGTAGTTTGAATACATTATTCCTCAGCTAGGTGAATAATTTCATACCAATCCGATCAGTAGTTCCGTAACTATCAGGAAAATAATATTTTGAACGACCATATTTACGGAATTTTGCTCATTGATGAACGTGACCGCGATATTCGCGATCCAAACCCACCCTGAAAATTTCAAGTTCCCAGGCCTTTCCGTTCAAAAATTACAATTTTCCATGGTTCTGGTCATGCGATCTGGACAAAACGTTGCTTTAATATATCATTCTCGTTTAAAATACAAAATCTCGATCGAATCCGTAGTTTCGAAATTATCGAGAAAACAAAATTTCAAACGACCGTATTTACGGAACCCCTAGTATAATTCTGCTCATTCATGAACGCGAACGCGACATTTCAGATCCAAACCTACCCTGAAAATTTCAAGTCCCTATGCCCTTCCGTTCGGAAGTTTGATTTTCTATGGTTTCTATGGTTCTGGTCATGTGATCTGGAGAAATGTAGCTTGAATATATCATTCTCTATTAGTATACAAAATTTCGTCACGATCGAATCTGTAGTTTTGAAATTATCGAAAAAACTAAATTTCAAACGACCATATTTACGGAACCCCTAGTATAATTTTGCTAATAGATGAACGTCATCAGGACATTCCAGAACCTCACCTATCCTGAAAATTTCAAGTCCCTAGGCGTTTCCGTTCAAAAGTTACAATTTTCTATGGTTCTGGTTATGCGATCTGGACAAAATTTCACATGTAGCTTGAACACCTCATTTTCCATTTGAGTGCAAAGTTTCATCTCGATCGAATCTGTAGTTTCGAAGTCATCAGGGGAACAAAATTCTGAACGGCCATATTTACCCCTTGTGGAATTCTGCCCATTAACGAACTCAACCGAGGCATTTGGCATCTGAACCTACACTAAAAATTTCAAGTCTCTAGGTTGATCCGTTCGAGAGTTATCGAGCTTACGGACGGAGTGCCAAAATGTGAGTTTCCCAGGAGAACGTAAAATACTTGCATTTTTCGTTTGATTCGCGTTGTGATTAAGGATTGCATACTATGTTATTTTCGTTATTTTAAGTCCAATCATCTTGACGGTAACCCGAAAATTGAAATTTTGGACCGTTTTGCTCTGAGGTACGGATATTTATTATTCAACTTCTTTTGAACTCTGGTATCTGTAAACAAACAACTTGAGTTATAATAACTCACTGCTATAACTTCCTGACTCTGTGCTTCTGAACAAGCCGATTGGCCGAAAGAGAACAGTCCATTTTTGGTATTGGGGGGAGGTCACTTGAATAATTTCTCAAATTAAGGTGATACCTAATTATAATTGAGATTGTTTTGCTGAATAAGAAGAATTCAGAAATAGGACAATCAGCCAATGTTACCATACAGAATTGATTGCCCGAAAAATATTTTAGATAAAATAAAACTCAGCACTTAATATAAAGCATTACCCCTATGGACTTTCTACTCCATGCTAAGAAGCACAATCAATATAACTAATGCATTGTTATAGGTAACTATTAAGATTTGTAAATAAAGTTCTTCCTCTGTACTCATTGTTATAGTCGTAGATAAAGTATAGTATTCAACTTGCGGTAATGGTCATAACGTACTTCATGAATTACTGCAAACTTCATCTGCGTGAGTTATGATCCACATTACCGCTCGTTAAATAATAAACTATTACTGTTATATTGATGAATAGTGAGTTTGTTAATAGAACACTTATATTTCGAAAGTGACAGTTAATATCTTGTACCTCGTTGAAAAATCGCCATGCTGATTGCTGGTTAGCATGGCTGGGCAAATCGCATATTGTCCTTCTGGTTCTATATGAAGACACACACAGATTGGTGGTTCATTTTTACTTTTGCCCTTCAGTCCGGAGCGAATGATTGAAATATGTAGGAATTATTGGCAATCTTTGAATCACAATAATGAACTACGTGAGTGACAAAATCGAATTTATGAAAAATAACACGCTCAGTCATGACATCAGGATAGAATCAAAGAATTCCCTAGATCTGGTTTAGCATGTAGTATGTACAAAGTGGAAGTAAATACAGAACAACTTGCGAAAGATGAAGACAGAACATGTGTTTACCCTCCCCTCTTCTCATTTGTATAATAATAATAATAATAAAATAAATATCTAGGTTGGGTTAGTAACTATTCATACTTTGAAAGTTCAAGAACTCTTATCGATTTTTCCACAGTGTAATATTTACCTAATGTTTTTACGCGAGTATATTTCATTACTTGTCGGCTGATTTTGGTTCATTTTTTCCAACGATAAACCTTCGGAAATGATCATGGAAAAAATTCTAGTGAAGAGCCTGGGAAATTAAGCAGAGAAAAATGGGCTCACCTCTTGTATATAATTTTTGCAGATTTGGATATTCAAATCCGAAAATTGTGGCACCAAATTGAGTACCCCTTCTGATCATTGAACCTGCAGAATGGTTTTATTAATTTTTGGATCGCACGTTCAAAAAGGTTTATTATTGGAACATATTAACAGCATTGCTTTGTTGCCAATCAAATAATAGTTCAGAGCTAATACTTCATTATACCTAGTTAATCTTCAGTCGACCAGTTGATTCGAAATGTCTTCGTCCTTATGACCATGTGCCATCTGTGTGATTCATTAGAATTCTATTATTATCATCCAATTGAAATTTTCCGGACTCAACCACCGTATAATAACTCGAAATTAACGCAGAACACCCAGGAGATATAAACTGATCAACTTAAAGATAATTACGATGCTTACCCAAACAAAACGTATTACCATTTGAATTATGTTCGTTGATTATTGAATATGCCGTTGAGGAAAGCTAGTTACGTCGATTGGATTAGGTTGTGTTGGTCGGTGAATTTCTTTAGTCAGACTTTCCGGAAGATCGCCGTATTAGTCGTTGATAAGTACGACACACATTTTTACATTGAAACTTTTGTCTGATATTGCGTTGCCCCGAATAAGATTCTTTTTGAAACATATTACGCTTCGGCGTAATATTCAACGAATCGAAAGATAGTATATTATATAACGAGCAGTAATGTAGGTCATAACTCACGCAGATGAAGTTTGCAGCACTCGTCTTTGGCTCGTGCTGTAATTTATCAAGTGAGTTATGACCATTACCGCAAGTTGAATAGTATACTTCAGCTATTACTATAACAATAAATACTAAGATACAGCATAGACAAGTACGAGACAGGTACAGAGAAAGAACTTTAGTTACAGATCTTAATAGTTACCTATAAAAATGCATTATTTATGTTGATTGTGATTCCTAGCATGGGGTAGAATATCCATAAGAGCGATGCTTTATATTTAGTGCTAAGTTCACTAAAATATGCCAAAAGAACGATCTCTGTAAACGATGAGTTAATATTCTTAGTGCTACACCAATTTCGAAAATTGTTGTATACACCTTTATATTTGTTTTGGGATATTTCGGGCAATACATTCTGTATGGTAACATTGGCTTTTTCAGCAAAACATTCACAATTATAATTGGGCATCAAATTAATTTGAGAAAACGTCAAAACTATTCAAGTGACCTCCCCTCAATACCAATAATGGACTGTTCCCTTTCGGCCAATCGGCTCGTTCTGTAGCACAGTGACAGGGAGTTATAGTAGTGAGTTTTTATAACTCACGATGTTTGTTCACAGAAACTATCAATTCCTCAAACGTAGTTGAATATTGAATATACAGGATGTCCGGGAAAATGTAGGAAATCTCTCGGATTCAAATGAAACTTAAAAAAATAAGGTGAAAAGTTCCCATAATTTTTTTTCCTAGCGGCCCTCCCTACGGAGATACGGCTTCCTAAATGACGCCACTGGAAATTCATTTTTTGATAAAATTGGATGAAAATTTGATATGATGAACAATGGTAAGGACCTCTTAAAATACAGCCCTCAAATTTAAATTAGCTCGTTTAGTTTACCAGGGGCGGCCTAGGTTATACATTTTAATGCTTACGTTTTTAACACCCTGTATGATAAGGAGTTAAAAAAAAATTAATTTAGATACCTTGAACATTAAGGAGAAAAAAAGGTACTCTTGTTAATTGTCGATAAAATGAACCGTTTTCGAAAAACAAAATAATGAGAGAAGTAATTTCTTTATTTGTATTAAAAAGAACCATGAATTCAAATTTTTTTTTGTCTCCAACAAAGTGTCATACGAAAGTTATTCAAGGAACAAAAAAGTTTGAGTTTACGTTATTCAATCCGAAAAAATTACAAAGATTCTTAACAATGCAGTTTTGGCCCAAAAAAAGACCTCAACAAAAATAATTTTTCAGAAATGTACTCTCACTAAAGCTTGCAACGATTGGCTGTTTACGCTTATTAGAAATAATCGATTAAAAACTTCATAAGTGGATTCAAAAAATTTTGTCGGATTCAATAACATAAACTGAAACTTTTTTGTTCCTTGAATAACTTTCGTATCACACTTTGTTACAGACAAAAAAAATTAGAATTCATGTTTCTTTTTAATAGAAATAAAAAAGTCACTTCTTTTGTTATTTTGTTTTTCGAAAACGGTTCATTTTATCGACAATGAACAAGAGTACCTTTTCTTAAGCTCAATGTTCAAGATATCCAAATTTTTTTTTTTTTAACTCCTTATCATACAGGGTGTTAAAAATGTAAGCATTAAAATGTACAACCTAGTTCGCCCCTGGTAAACTGAACGAGCTAATTTGAATTTAAGGGCAGTATTCTAAGAGGTCCCTACTACTGTTTATCATACCAAATTTTCATTGAATTATATAAAGTAGTTTAAAATTTATTCCAGTAAAATGAATTTCCAGTGGCGTCATTTAGGAGGTCGTATCTCCGTAGAGAGGGCCCCTAGGAAAAAAAATTATGGAAACTTGTAATTTTATTTTTTATGTATTATCTGAATCCGAGAGATTTGCCACATTTTCCCGGACACCCTGTATAATTCAATAGGAGTGGATAAATATATTTATGATCTTCAGTAGGTATTCTTCCTAACCATTGAACCCCCTTTCACCCCTTATTATTCGCATGTACTGAAACAATTTTTCCGAAGAAAACTTGGGCTAGACAATATTATGTCAAAGATAATATGATAAGCAGGTCAAAAAAATCAGTACATGTGAACCCCAGAGAACATCAAATTCATCATTCGCAACTGTAGACCGGTTTCGGCTTTTTGAGCCTCATCAGTACGATGATGAATTCGACGTTTCAACGTCGAATCTGAAGCAGACTGTTTTTCTTCTTTTGTATTTTCTTTATTTTGTATAATACCGTGGGGAGTCGGCGGAGTTAAGTGTGAAAGTAGTCTTTGGGACTCAACTTCGCTCCGGTGATTCTTCTCGATTTGTGGAAAATGTATGAGTATTTTTTCTCTGTTAAATTGGGCCAATAAAGTCGATTTCTTAATGATTAGTGGCGCCACAATCATGCCAGTTTCGTGGCACCAGTTCTCATGGCGCCAGTGAGCGTGTCCACACAATCACCTCTTCTATGTTTTCGGCTTGATGAATTCTCCCATTTTCCGCGGGAATTTCAATTCGGTCAGAAAACAACGCAAACAATACAAGAACTGGCGCCAGAAAGTACAACCACTTCGTACCTACTTTACTGGCGCATGGATTAGTGGCCCAATTTTAGTAGGGCCAGCTGATTTTCGTTGTTTCCATGTGCAAATCAACTGGTGCCACTAATTTTTCTTTGCCAAATTTATGAATAGCCTACGTGATAAAAGAAAGATTAAATGCACGCATAACGTTGTCGCTTCAACGTCACGCCACACAGATGCGATGCGTCTTCGCATCGCCGTTCCAACCGGTTGTCTACGCTGGTCGTGGTCGCTCTAGCTTGGCCCTGGCCTTGTTAGGACAAGGAAGGTGATCCACTGAACTATGAGGTTTCTTTTTGGGTGTATGAAAAAAATCGCCCTATTGATTCAGCGAGATTGAGTAATTCCGTGAAAATTTTGATCGTCCATCGTATGTGGTCCAAGCACGCACTCTCGATATTACTCCTGTCGTATCGTCATCAAAAACGCACTTCTTTTACGCTATCTGCACCAACTAATCATTCCCAATTTTTTAACGTGTCAACCGAAAATGTCTCAACCAACTTCCGTGTCTCCTACCTATCGTGACGCAAAGACATTTGACAATTCATATACGTTTTTATTTACTTTTTAATGGGAGTGAAAAGATATGGAATGCACCTATCGCATGTTAATCCCCAGGTTTTTCGAATTAATGAATTTAATAGTCATATCAGTAATTTCTGGTACGTAATTGTAGCATCGCATGTTCTTAGAACCCATCGTGATGTAATGTTACTGTTAATCGGGTTTATATTCTGTAGGATGGACGTCCGAAGAACATCTCAATTTTCGGTTTGTTTGAACGGTGGGCTCAACTCTTTTCAGCAAGCATTTATTTGTCCATACATATTCAGATAATGAAACTCGCTTCTAACATGGGAGATTTGAATTTTGGGATGATAGATATTATAGATCGAATCCAGCAATAATATATTATTTAACGATCGCTAATGTAGGACATAACTTACGCAGATAATGTAGCCTGTAATTCATCAAGTGAGTTATGACCATTACCGCGAGTTGAATACTATACTTTATCAACGACTATAACAATGAATACTAAGATACAAGTACAGAGAAAAAACTTCATTTACAAATCTTAATAGTTACCTATAACAATGCATTATTTATATTGATTGTGCTTCTTAGCATGGAGTAGAAAGTCCATAGGGGCAATGCTTAATATGTAGTGCTGAGTTCACTGAAATATGCCAAAAGAACATTCTCTGTAAACGATTACTTACTATTTTTACTGCTACATAAATCTTGAAAATTGTTGTATACACCTTTATATTTGTTTTGGGATTTTTCGGGCAATCAATTCTGTATGGTAACATCGGCTGATTGTTTCATTTCTGAAGGTGTACATAATAATTCATCTTCACAATCTGAATTCATCTTTTTCTGCAAAACATTCACAATAATAATTTAGTATCAACTTAGTTTGAGATTACGTCAAAATTATTCAAGTGACTTCCCCTCAATACCAATAATGGACTGTTCCCTTTCGGCCAATCGGCTTGTTCAGAAGCGCAGACCCAGGGAGTTATAGCAGTGAGTTATTATAACTCACGGTGTTTGTTTACAGATACTATTAATTGCTCAAAAGTAGTTGAATAATAAATATATAATTCAATAGGAGTAGATACAAATTCTTAATTGTCGAAATTTATTATTGATGAGAAAAGCGATGAGAAATTTTTCTCACGTTTTTGACAAATATTCCTTCAAGCGCTGTAGCCTTCCACTTTTTGGCCATATCTATTCGAGAAGTAGAGTTGAAGTTGAAAAACATTTAATTCCCTTCATAATGAGTTAGAATTTAATTTTGTATTATGGGTCCGAACTTTCTCAGATTGACTGTTAATTTTTGGAGAAAATTTCCTACTCCATTGATTTTTAAGAGTTATACCAGCTGACTACTATAGCAAGAATGCCATTGTTCGAAAAACAACATTTTCGACAAATTTAATTCTAAACTGAAGAGTAAATATAAAAATTCGGTTTGTTCGAACCCGTTATTGATACAAAATTGTAAGAATAATATAATGCTCTTCAACTTCTCCTCTGATGGGTATGGCTTGGCAGAAAAATGAGGTGGAAAATGCTATTTCGTTAATTACCGACTTTCAGTCAGAGATATGAGAAAAAAATCCACTTCGAATAACTTTCTCCTTTCAATATCAGTAGGCAAAAAGATCAGATGGTCGCGGTGCAAAAAGACTCCCTCAAGGCCAATCGACCACCTCTGATCTATTCCTCCAATGCCAGACGACTCAATCTCTTATGTTTCAGAATTTGAATATAAATGGTCCAACTTCTGGACAACAAAGCCACGAATTTCAGGTGTCCATCAATGTCCGAAGATTATGGTCCATTCATTAAAACGACGCCTGTGTGATCATTGATCCACCGTGACATATTGAAATTAATGCGGGAAAATCCATTGAAAAATGAAGATTAATCACGGCGAGCGTGTCAGAAAAGAAGAGATATAAATTTCGATTCAAAACCGAAAAAAAAATCACAAAGACTATCTGGTATCATTTGTCAAGATTGTGAGATATGGTAAGAGGTCCTCCGGATTGAGCTATCATCCAAGAGTAGGACAGTGGCCCGAGGCTGTAAAAATTAACGTCGGGCTTTTTTTGTCGAATATATGACTCACATGGAGCCTTTGGAATGCCACACGGTGGGTTGGTTATGGGTTGGACTTTTGACCCGGCAGGTAAAGCTACCCTCAATTAAAAACAATAGGTTCAAGAATTTATTTTCATAGTTCTCCATGCTAATTAAATGGTAATTTTATGAGAAAATGAGGGGACTGACGGCCGAAGCCTGTCGAATTGTGAATTCTTGGCGAAATCGAGACGCAGCCAACTTTTCGCCCGGTTGCCTAGAACGTTTTGGAGATTTCTCTGAAATTTGTGGCATAAAAAGACTTTCCACTGGCCAGTACAAAACCCTTAACTGGCTCCTCATTAGGCGACGGTGTAGGAAATTGAAATTCTTCGAATGAAATTCTGAAAACTAAACCAAAAATGCCTTCATTCCCAGGGTTTTTAGCATTTTTATCTAGTCATCTAAGATTTAGATTTCCATTTTCGAAAGGATTACTAGAGTAGTTATGTGAGGATTCAAGCAAATTCAAAATAGTTCTTAATTGGCCAAATTCATCTTTGAGAGTTCATAAATTATTTCTATAGGTACATTACTTATTTGATTCTTCATAGTTCCACTCTAACTATACTTTTGCATAACATAATGGAATTCAATTCAATCTTACTAATCACAACTATACTTCCATCTGATGAGAGAATTAAAAAATAGAAATGAGAAAACAAATTAAATTAAAATCACAGGAGTGGTTTGGTGACTCATAGAATATTGTGTAGCAAGCAACCTTGCCTATGGCGAGAATTGAAAAAAGTTCAGTGACCTAATTGATAATAATTGTTTTAGTCGAACAACAGTTTTCTTATCCGAAAAAACATTTGCCACGACCCCGCCGATCATTTTCATGACTATTTTGTATAAAAACCCGTTAAATTCAGACACAAAATCGGCCTGTATATTCTCAAAATAAAGATTTCCATAACCATAATCAGTGACGTCGAATAAAGAACTGAGTTCAAGCCGCCTGGTGAATCACAACAGACGTACCTGTCCTGCAGAAGGAAACAGAGACTGCCCGAGAAACCGAATTCCGACCAGAAAAATCCGTATGCGGGCCGAAGAAGTTGATGAACTTCGACTTTTCCCCGACTCCGCGGTCGGACTAAACCAACATCTCCGCGGTTCGGTAGTATATCGCGTGCCGAGGACCACACACGTTGAAACTTGTTAAATAAAACATAAAGCACGTTAACTGTCTGTCCCGGGTTTCTTCATTACCCGGCCCCCTTTTTCTGAGCCCAGCATGGATGGATATAATATAACATGTGCAAATATTTCTGCGGAGTTTCTCCAGTGGAGTTCCTGGGGACAAAAAATAGGAAAGGCAATGTTCGGAACATTGTAACTCGGAATTGCAATGCCTGTTTAATACATGGATTGATAACTGTACTCATGGTGCTCCTTCATGCTACGAAACAGGAATGAAACGCCATATTCATCCTTTGAATTTTGCACTATGGTCATTATCCCCATGTCATTTTGTTGTTAACATAGGAATAAATAAAACGTCGAAAGAAACCCTGAAGTAAGTGTAACACATAAAATGTAAAAAGAACATCTAAAACAATATACAAATACTACTAAAAGTGAGGTAGGAGGTAGATACAAAACAGGTCACAGAAGCGACTCAAAAAATTCGTCAACACTGTACAAAACCTTGCTTACAACCAATTTATGCAATTCTGTTTTAAACCTGAGAAAGGTGTTTAGTGTTCAAACCGCCCTAAGTAGCTTATTATGTTATGTTATTCCAAGGTATAAATGGTAACAGTCCATTCAACTTTCTATGCTCTCTTATGCTTATGTTATATTATTCGGGTATATTATTTCAGATATTCATTTTAATATACCCACTGTATCTGTGGGGTCGTCTAGTCCAATGCTGTACCGCATGCGTTGTTCACGGTTCAAACGCTTTTAACTGCCATATGGCACCGTTCACAATTACGCAGACCTATTGAATTACACGAAGATTACCTCAAACAGCCTGTAATTACCATAAATAATAGATGCAGGTTGGTTTATTGACAATGATTGACCAGACACTCGCTATCAGTAATGATAGTTCACTCTTTGGCGCGAGCATTCTTGGAAACCCAATCGATGGGATCATACGATCATGAAGAGAAAATTATATTTTTTCCCTCATTCGTGCAATTTCTGGGGTAATGGAATAATAGGATAATTATTGTGATTAGAATTTTTCGTTAGGAAAATTACATACGAAATTCAATTTATAATCACTGAAACCTTTTTGGTTTGAATTAAATTGTAGGAATTAACTTTTTCGAGAACAGAAAATTTGTCAGATGTCTTTCAATGGGGTCGAGTAGCTGATCGATTCATTTGGAATTATTTTATTTTAATATTTTGGGTTTATTCCTTCTACCACCGAAGGTTCTGTTTGAACTGTCGAAGAAGAAAATGATGTTAACTTAATGAAGTTTTCGAAAATCGTCCACATGTGTTTTGCTATAACAATAGAATCTGCAGGATAGAGATAAGTTTATCAATCTGAAATGATCAAATGGGTATATTCCAATATACACAATGATAATTTCAGAAAGTTTCAGTAAGAATATACTGGAAAAAATTATGAAATAATCTATTTTCCTCACAATTTTTCATCAATAATAAAAGGACAATTCATTTTTTCATGGAACATGGAATATTTTCTAGTTATAACATTATATGAAAAGTTATCTCTCTAGATGTTCTACGTGGAACAACTGTGTAAAATTGAGTTTTTCTGATCTTGTGGTACCAAACTTCATATACTCCATATGATTCTGCGTCGATATTATGAAATGACATCATTTGCATGTTACCCTGACAGCCGTTTTGGTTCACAGAAATTGTGGTTCGATTCATAATCTATGGTCCGATAGTCTCACTACAGGAGCATTTCCCGCCGAATCAAAATGATCATATTATACAGGGTGTCTACTTTCAAAAGGGCCAAACTTCAAAGGAAGATCATACATGAGATTTGCAACAAAAAAGGTTGTATAATACATGGTCGAAATGTTGACAGTTATTCTTCAATTTAACATTTCTCGATTTCACGGAATATTTCAAGTTTTTTCATGAAATCAATTATACTTCAGTTATCCTTGTAGCCTCATCAAAGTTGACCACATATCTGGAAACAACAATGAATTTGCTACAAGAAAAGATTTTCTTTGTGCCAAAAAAATTTCTATTGCGAGCGTGGTAAGGAGATCTGAAGTGAACAAAACCAGTCATATTCTTCCAATGGTTGTATCGACAGAAAATCATCAATTATGAACATGTTTTCTTTCCAGCAGAAAATTTCCCCATTTAATGTGCTTTCGAATGACTTATCAAATTTTGTGCTTACTGCTTGTCTTCTGCCCTAATACCATGGCTAACAAGATAACAACGAAAAGTCGAAATATTCCAAACCTAAATTTGCTCTCTATGTTTTGAAGCTCTTTATGAATGAATATTGAAGTAATTTTCATGGAAATCATGAATTTTTTTGTCGATTCAAAATAATTTGAAGGAATAAGGCAAAGTTGAGTAATACAGATTTTATGAAAACAACCCTGCGAAGTTCACAACTTCTTCTGACGCATTTCTTCACAACACAAATTTATTCTTTCGATCAGATCCTCTCAAGTCTGAACGTGAATTTGATATACTTTTTCTTCCAAGGTGTTCCAGACGTAAAAATCCAAAGGTCGGGGCTCCTTGGTGGCCATCTTACCGGGCCATACCTCCCAATGCATTGTACCCCTGAATATTTATTCATCAAGACCCGCAAATTCCGGCGTTGGGAGTCATGAGAGGTGAACTTTTCGGACCAGTAATACTTCCCGATCGCCTCAACGCTGAAGAATTCATTACATCAATCCAAAGCAGCTTAACGGGCATATTGCATGAAATGCCTCTGGCTAACAGACAAAATATCTGGTTTCAAATGGATGGCTATCCAGCTCATAATAGCCGGAGTGTAAGGGACTTAGATAATGTATGAATATTTTGGGGTGCAATGGATTGGAAGGTACGGTCCGGTGGAATATCCACCAAGAAGCCCCAACCATACGTTTTTGGCACTTAGACCATGTGTTTTATGACATTTGCTGTTGCAAATTTCATGTATGATCTCCCACTGAAGTTTGTCCGCTTAAAAAGTTGACACCCTGTATACATGGTCTTTATGTTCACGCTATGTTACCTACAGTTTCGGGAAAGCCGACTGTGATTTTACACATTCACTCTCATTTATAAAGACCCTGTATTAATTAATTTTTCCCTAAACAACATTTCAGAAACCCAAATTGATTTGACAGGTTGAATTCATAAGGTTGTGTCAATTGTACTACGGTTCGATCAGTTTGGGAGAGTTCGAAAAGAGTCGAAGATAACCTCTTGCGATTGATTAAAACGCTCGAGCTCTTGACTACACTTTTAATTTTCCATTTGAATATTCTGAATGTTCATGTGATTAATGATTTGTTATTATATCTCCTTAAGGAACAACAACGTTGTAAATAGTAAGAATCATGGACATTTCCTTCGTAATGTGCTGCATTTAATGAAATTATGAATAAATCATAGGGATATATCTGAGACAATCGTGGATAAGTAACTTCCAATCTAGCTCAATGATACATTATATTTCATTGTTCTCTTTCTTTCTGTCAATTGAAAACGGGTTCTCGATCCAACTGCGATTCTAGGAGTGTATTTCATACTTTTTGCAGTATTTCTTCTTGCAGGTGGTTTGCTCTGTATTGAATGAATATAAATTTAGAATGTGGTAGGATAATAATAAGAAAATTTTTCATTCAATAATTAGAATTTACCATCTCTCACTTCGATTATATACAGGGTGTGATTTGAGTTGAGGTTTTTGACAGGTAGAACTAGAACTTGAACTCATCACAAGAGATCATTCCGCCGGAAGTTGATCATATGAAATGTTCAATTTCAAAATAGTGCAAAAAAATCTTGGGCATCAATATCTTAATACGACTCTGGATCGTGTTCTCTCTGTTAGGAGATCTGCCATGCCATATGCATTCCAGCAAGTAAATAAAGTGCTGGATTTGATCGCAAATCTGTATATTATCTTTCGACTTTTATTAGGAGAGTTTTCCTGAACGGTATAATTCTTAAAGTTCAAACTAAGGATAGGAAAAATTACTGATTGAAAAGGTCCTATAAAAAAATTTGGAAGTTCACAAACTCATCGATGAAATTGTTCGAAATGGTCACCATTCGTTTGATGTGCAAGTCTTGCCCGGCGTAATAACGAATTATTACATGCAGCAACAACCACATCAGTTTGCTCACGAATAATGTCACAAGCATATTAGTGCGTTGTTTTAGTTCTTAAACATTATTCACCTTTACCGAACACTAATGTTTTCAGCAGACCAATAAATCGACCCACCACGTCCTATCCTATTTGGAAACACATCACGAAATTCGGAAAAGTCGCAAAAATTATACGTTCTGTCAGATGATTTCCTGTAAACTTGCAGGTGAATATTTTATATGAAGGATTTTTGGAATTTTGACTTATTTTGATAAGCACCTGTCAAAAAAAAGCATTACTTTTGAAAACACCCTGTATATAATATAAAAATATCGTAGGTTTCCATTTTGGTCGCCTTTACTTAATAGAAAGCCATTTTATACTTTTAAAATTATACACATAAAAGTTCACGTACACATAAAGTAGAAAGCAACAGATAAGTGTATCATTTCACGCAGTGTTATTCTTTAGTGTACAAAATACGTGTTCGTTATGTGACCACATAAAATTAACTATTGTAGAACCGCATATTTCAGTTTATCCCCGTTAACATCCCACTCATCAAAACCGAAACAATGAATGTGTGTTTCTATTGAGAAATACTTTTTCACTTCAGTAATTGCCAGGACCCTCCCTCTTCTACTTCCAATTGCGTTCCGCGTGCTTGGAGTAGTTTCAATGTCCGCTTTCGCTCCGAGAACGGGGCAATACCGCAGTTATTAATTTCCGTTCACACCCATCATTTGTATTTTATGCCGGATTGAACGGCAACTACATGAGGTGTAAATAATGAGGACCACCAAAGTTGCCCGGTTCCTGAACCGAGTTGAATTATTGTCCGATTGAAACTTGAAACATTGTTTCTGCCAAAATGCCGCTTTCTCTGATAGATCGATGGACATTGTGATTTAGTTTGGTTAAGTAGGGCAAAACTACCTAGCTCAGTAATGGTGGAATTTCTATAAGAAATGATGGGTATTGGCTTATTGATGTTATAGATGTTCAACAGCAGAAAAAAATGTATGCTGGATTGCTGGAGCATTGATTTGATATTGTCTCGATGTTTTGGTTGATGAGATGTTATTGAGACTATTCTATGGAAATTCTACGTTTCAAACTTTCGGAATGAGAGAATCCGCCAGATTCATTTGATCGCAAAATCAATAAAATAAATCAGCTACTTTGAGTCATACGTTACCCTCGAAATTTCTGGTCTCTACGAGTTAGATTTCTTTCTAGTGATCTTCTTAGGGCCCCGGCATCCACAGGACCCATTTTTCTAGGCGGTCAGTACCGATAGATTGTATGTTAGAGCGATTGATCAGCTTTCAGTTCTATTATTGTCCAGTGTTTTTCCTTTTTGATGTCTTTCGAGTCTCCTCCAGAGGGACATTCGGCGTTTGGTCTCTCCTCATTATTTTCTATCACACTCACATTTGCAAGAATATTGCTGTTAGATATAATAGAGACTTACGTTCAATCTACCAAAAATGTGGACATGAGGACATTTGGGACTAAAACGCACAGGCGAACAGTTCCCTTAAAATGAACGGCTCTATTTTCACGAGAACACAATTCCTAACCTAAAATACATTGCATGTTGAGCATCCTGTACGTAGATTGCTGAGCTAACCGGGTCCTTCACATCATTTAAATGAAGTATCAAGGATTCAACAGGTTAATTATATGTTTTACCAGATTTACTCTAGAAGGTACGAAACAACGGTGTTTTATTTCAGTCAGAATATCACAAATATCTGATACATAATGAAAAAAAGGAATATCAATAATCTTCAGAAGGCGCCACTTGCGAAGGAACGCAAAATACATAGAAGGTTATAATTAGAATATGGAACGAGCTGAATGACAGGATTTAATTCAGAGTACAGAAGCACGAAGTGGGTACTTTCATTTTATAGGTATAAATGACCAAAACCATTAGTAATAGGACTTGAATGAACCAAAAGGAATTATATGAATAAAATACGTACAGTACCAATAACAGTCGAGATCCTTCTTGCAAAAACGGTCGACCAGCTGAGAATGCATTACCGACAAAGACAAAAAGGCCCTTATTTTCAAATCGTCCGAACATAATAAAAATCCCCGATACTGTTACCTCAGAAGAAAATGACTGAATGATCGATGGTTGCTACATCTCAACTAAATGAAGTTTTCTATAGTTACCTAATGCATGGAATCGGCCGTTTCACCAGAAATGGAGGAACTTTTTTTTCAACTTCCAATATCTTCCATTTGCTCGATTCGATCGATTCGAGTGTAATGAAAAAGTTGATACATCTCAACTAAATGAAGTTTTCAATATTTACCTAATGCATGGAATCGGCCGTTTCACCAGAAATGGAGTAACTTTTTTTTCAACTTCCCATATCTTCGATTTGCTTGATTCGATCGATTCAGGTGTAGTGAAAAAGTTGCTACACCTCAACTAAATGGAGTTTTCAATATTTACCTAATGCATGAAATCGGCCGTTTTACCAGAAATGGAGAGCCCCAGCTTTCCATTTTGTCTAGCATGAAATGGTGTGGATCATTACAATTTTTGTTTCAAGTGTTTAGATATTATGATGAATCTATATAGAAGAAATGTTATAATATAAAAATAATAAACGTTTGTTGAAATTTGCGCCTTTTTATTTGTCTTATCACCGCAAGATAACTGAAACATATTGTTTTCTTTATCTCATTATCTTGTGGATGTGTAGGTCATGTCATTGGTGTTTGCCTGTATATTAGTGTTTTCCGAATCAACAAAGATTTCCATTCCATGTTCGGATATTTCTCATGTCAGTCATCATAAATAAACCATAAGCTCTAAAGTATAAATATTGAAAAAAAAACTACTTTATGGTAAAATTAACGTGATCAAAATACAAAACAAGAAAAAATGTAAATGCTCATTAAAGAACGATAAATTCACTTCGAATCAATCGTTTAAACTGTGGCATTCATGAAAATTCAATCTGAAGTTTACATTTGATTAATCAAGTTAATTTGATAGGATACTTATTACATATAAGTATATTCCTATTCGAGACAAGGTCGTCAGACTTGCAATTGTGACCAAGTATAAAGAAATATAAAAATGAGTATCGCAATTTACAACGTTTACAAGTAAGCACTTGAGACATCAACAATGGATAGCCAAACGAATAAACATCTCAAAACGTTGGAAATTTAACACAAAGCTTATTCTTTTGGTCATTAGGTTTTATTCATTCAATACATATTTCATGAAATCTGAGAAATTAATGGGAGAACTCCCAAAACATTATTAACCGAAATAAGAATGGTAACATATATTCGATTCCCAATGAAACATTGATGGATCAGGGATAAGAACTACAGACATAGTCTTCCTGATCAAAAATTAAAAAATCACAAATATCTAGCAAAGTTTCATATTATTTTACATTGTGACGATATAGCTGATATGGTTTTGATAAATCATTATGGATCAGATAAGTATTTTGTACAAGAAATGATTACATAGCAACGTTCTTTTCTTGATCTACCCAGAATATATCACAGAGATAAAGCTGGCCACCTGGAAAATAATAGAATTGAAATATTTTCCGTCGAGCAATACTTCCCACCTCACAGATGGATGAATAACCATTGAAATGTTCAATATTTCTTATTTCTACTAGCAACGTATCCTGAAAAACTGGATACGTATATTATTAAAACGTCAACTTTTGCTACACGACCTCCATCATATGGAAGGCGTTGCAAGGAGCAATTTTTGAAAAATTTCCCATTTGCGAATGATTTATTTCTCATGGACCGGTGATAACTCACAGCTACATACAGCATTTGTGTAATATCGAGTAAAATGGAGTCGAGAATAGGCTGTAAATCGATCTAGACGTTCATGAGTGAATATCTCACTAGAAAGGTATCGTAAGTTTCACGTTGAATTATTACAGATATAGATATAGGAAAATGGCGAATGGCGAATAAGAAAGAATATCGGCAATAAAAAGGTACTTAACGCGTTGTTTTGATGAATAAATCAAGTGTTTCGGTTTTATATGCGTACATAAGTGATACTGGAGCTTATAAAAATTTATGTTTTAAGGTGTGATCGGGGAAGTATCTAACTGGGAGGTCCGTGTTTATACAGTGGCGCAACACGTAAGGGTACTGAGAAATTTTATGAAGATAGGCATCTCAGGCTTATAAGATACACGTTGGCATATAAAACAAATGAAACAATAGAATAGATGCAAAACCTGAAACCTGTCATTCATAATGATAAATGAACCTTATTCTTGTTTACGACATTTTTAATTCAATAAATTTTTTCTTACAGGTATGTACCTTCCATGATTGAATCTCTGATACTGCAGTTCCTACCTACTAGTGAGTTTGTATGTCCCTTCTAATAAATCATTCCATTTTGTGTTAATGTTAATCGTCATTACAAGAAAAGAGTCTCAATAAACTAAACACTAAACTAAACCTTTCAAAACATGTTGTTTTGCCAACTAATTTGTGCCAACTCAATTTTTAGATTATTTGTCGCTTCAGCTGATTATTCTATTAGTTAATTCTTCTCATGAACATATACAATAGTTTTCACTGCTGAAATATACACAAGATTTGAGATAGCCCTGAAAACATCTCTAAGTGATAGATGATGTGAATGTTCTTCGTTTGATATATGCGAAATACGAGTAATTATCGTACCTACATTTATATTTTTTGGTCGTCATGACCCCACAAGTGAGAACTAGAAGATATTTCAAACAGAATTTGACAAAGTCACCGCAACAATTAGATTGGTCATTTTTCATTTTGAAACAACTTGTACCTACACTACTAGGTTCAGCATTCTCTGACATGTATTTTGGAGGATGACTTTTTGATGTCAGATTTTGGGGAATTAATGTGTCGAAAAGAAAGCACAAAATAGTGGCATTAATAGATAAGCTATAAAAGTCGGGCAATTTCACTCGTGAATCCTCATAAGAAATTCAGGAATTCAGAAATGCCAAAATTGGTCAATTTTTCGGTTCTATCTCAATGACTTCTCCCAAATGCCAAATCGTCCTTGATAGTTCTGAGGCCAGAATTGCTCAATTTCAACCTTGAATCCCCATCAAGAAATATCAGATTCAAAGAAGCAAACTATTAATTAGCACTCAACCAAATACCCCATCCACAATCGCAGATTTAAAATTGGCAACTTTTTTATTCAGCTTCTCTTTCTTTCCAATTTTCCTCCGAGCAATAAAACTTGTCATTCTCGTCCCCTTATCTAATTAAAACACCGAACAAACAATATTTTTTCTAATATAAATCCTCCGATGAACCAAACCCCAAAATTGAAATTAACAGTTCATTTCACAAGCCCCAATTCAATTTCATGCCTTCACTGACAACCGTTGCTCGATTAACTTTATCACAATTCGCGTTACTGCTTCACCCTTATCGGCTGTGCCACCCCCCCTTTTGAATTTTCATTACGGTCCTCCATGTTCGGACGTGTTCCCCTTCTTGTCGAAAACGGCGAGAAGGGTAGAGTATCAGCTATCAGAAGTATGAACACATGTTTTGTGTTGTGCTGGAATAATGATATCCTGCATTTGCATATAAGGCCAGCTACTTGTAGAGTTTGGCCGTGCTTACGATTGTCGACCTTGGAAGCAGTTTTCTTCTATAAAGGACGTCCTATCTTTCATCGTCATTTTCGAAATATAATCACAGAATGTATTTATTCAAAAGATGACAAAATGATGAATCGACGTGATAAAAATTCAGTATCGAAGAATTAAGAGAAAATTATTGAGAAATCAATTCAACAGATATCATTAAAAAGGGAATGATTCAAAGTTAAAAATTGAATTGCTTCTAAATTTCAATTTTAGTCGCATTAATTCAGGAGATTGATGAACTTAAAGTGACCATAAATTATTCCGGTAACGTCAACAATGGACTTAATGTACTAAAGGTAAAAGATTTCTGAAATGGACTTAATACACTGAAGATTTCAACATAGATTTCCTTTTGATTATATGCATTTATTTGCATTTGATTAAATTTAAATAATCGAGGACTACTTACTTATAAAACTGATCACTCAATTTCTCTTAAATATTCTGCATTCTAATGATCTGAATGACATACCTTTCTTCAACTTTTATATATTTTCTGATAAACCAGTTTTTCAGTATAAAATCATATTGTACTCTGGATAGATAAAGATAACTAAAATAAGTTTGCTACAATTTGGTTAGGTTGTTTGTTGATGAATTGTGATTTGTATTTTTTTATAGAGTATGCTTGAAATTTTTTTTTATGAAAGTATTTGAGAGATATACTTTCGTTTTCAATTTAGTGGAAAAGCGAATAGATGAATTTTTTTAATTCACTTCCACCTATGAAACAGATATTCAAATATATTCTGAGCAAAATCAAGCGTTCAGTCTTATCTGTATTAGGTTCATCACATTAACGAATCCAGAAGAACTCAAATATTTGGATTATTACATTGTGAGCAATTCGATAAAATAATTCATTGTGGAAAAAATTATACATATTAGCAAATTGTCAAACGGAACAAAAAATGACCACAACATTGCATTTCTTTACTGGGCTATAATGAACTCCTTAATCCGTTGTTAAGTATACAGTCAATAATAAATAACGCAAATTCTATTTTATGAATATGAATCAGTTGATAACTTCACAATGAATTATTATCAGGTGGGGATAGTATCATATCTATATTGATGCAATTCAAAATTAATGGAGTTAATAGATATCATAGATTGAAGAATCAACAGTGGCTTCTAGGAACAAACCTAATGACTTATTTTCAAGATAGTAGTTCAGAAGTTATCAACCAAAAAGAAAATATGAGCATTCATAGCATTTAGCCAAATGTTTCGGAAAATATAGAATTCAAAATTTTAATGAAAACAATGCTAATTCTCATCATCCGAAGTTATTCTCAGACAGTACTGAGATCCAATGCGGTTCAAAAACCAAGTAATTCTATATGAAAATTTGTATTCATAAATTTTATGTCACCTTTATTGAATAAGCATTGCAGAAATATATATCAATATTGAACATTTTATGACTCATTGATAATAATGAGGAGAACCCACTCGTTCGGTAAAAAAAAATTACGAAAAGCACTGACGTGAAGTCAGGAGCTTTTGAGCGCTCGTACATCCACCTTGTAGCTAGATTCGCATTTTCCAGTTTTAGAAATCAATTGAAGGAATTTTCGACGGCTGTCAAAAAAATTCTGAAACTTAGGCGAAACTCCAGACTTCATGTCAGTGCTTCAGCTGACCAATTTTTTTTCGATGATTCGCTAGAATTTTCTACGGTCTTGGTGATGCGACCTAGACAAAATTTCGAACGTAGTTTGAATACATTATTCCTCAGCTTGGTGCAATATTTGTTTCCAATCCAATCGGTACTTTCGAAACTATCAGGAAAAGAATATTTTGAACGGCCATATTTACGGAACCCCTAGTCTAACTTTGCTCACTGATGAAATTGAAATTCGCGATCCAAACCCACCCTGAAAATTTCAAATTCCTAGGCCTTTCCGTTCAAATGTTACAATTTTCTATGGTTTTTATGGTTCTGGTCATGCGATCTGGACAAAATATTGCTTAAATATATCATTCTCGATTAAAATACAAAATTTCATCTCGATCGAATCCGTAGTTTCGAAATTATCGAGAAAACAAAATTCAAACGACCGTATTTACGGAACCCCTAGTATAATTCTGCTCATTTATGAACGAGAACGTGACATTTCAGATCCACACCTATCCTGAAAATTTCAAGTCCCTAAGCCTTTCCGTTCGAAAGTAATGATTTTCTATGGTTTCTATGGTTCTGGTCATGTGATCCGGAGAAATGTAGCTTGAATATATGATTGTCCATTAATATACAAAATTTCGTCACGATCGAATCTGTAGTTTTGAAATGATCGAGAAAACTAAATTTCAAACGACCATATTTACAGAACCCCTACTATAATTTCGCTCATAGATGAACATGATCACAACATTCGAGATCCACACCTGTCCTGAAAATTTCAAGTCCCTAGGCGTTTCCGTTTAAAAGTAACAATTTTCTATGGTTTCTATGGTTCTGGTCATGCGATCTGGACAAAATTTCACATGTAGCTTGAACACCTCATTCTCCATTTGAGTGCGAAATTTCATTTCGATCAAATCTGTAATATTCAAGTAATCAGGGAAACAAAACTTTGAACGGCCATATTTACGGAAACCCTTGGCGAATTTTGCCCAATAACGATCTCAACCGCGGCATTCGAAATTCGAACCTACCCTGAAAATTTCAAGTTTCTAGGACATTCCCTTCGAGAGTTATCGTGCTCACGACCGGACGGACGGACAGACTCGAATTTTCCGACGGATTCGTCATCACTGAGTCGAACATAGTCGTTTGAGGCCATTTTCGGATCGAAATTCGAAAAATACAGACATCGTGGCGAAATGACATAGCCCTCGTATAAGTAGTACGAGCGCTCAAAAATAAGATTTAGTAAAATCATGCTAATATGAGGGTAAAAACATAGTGAAGCATCGCCTCAAGTCGGGCATCAGAGGGCACATAGTGGGGCATCTATAAAAGTGAAGTGAAAGTCGTAGTGAGGTGTTGGAAATAGGAAGTAGAGGTTCAAATATAAAATATATTTTTTGCACCCAGTTAAAAAAATATAAAATATTTTTATCTGATTCAATAATAAAAGAGTTTGCTATAATATTGGTTTTCTGTTTTATTTACAATGTTCTTGTAGCTCACCTGATATATTCGTAATTTTGCTTTTTTCCGTCCATTACTTTTTGTCGCACCCAGTTAATAGAATATAATAGTATATTATTTAACGAACGGTAATGTAGGTCATAACTCACGCAGATGAAGTGTGCAGCACGAGCCGGAGGCGAGTGCTGTAATTCATCAAGTGAGTTATGACCATTACCGCAAGTTGAATACTATACTTTATCTACGATTGTAACAATAAATACTAAGATACAAGTACAGAGAAAGAACTTTATTTAAAAATCTTAATAGTTACATACAACCATCCATTATTTATGTTGATTGTGCTTCTTAGCATGGAGTAGAAAGTCTATAGGGGCGATGCTTCATATTTAGTGCTAAGTTCACCAAAATATGCCAAAAGAACATTCTCTGTAAACGATGACTTAAAATTCTTACTGCTACACCAATCTTGAAAATTGTTGTATACACCTTTATATTTGTTTTGGTATTTTTCGGGCAATAAATTCTGTATGGTAACATTAGCTTATTGTCTTATTTCTGAAGATGTACATAATAATTCATCTTCACTATCTGAATTAATCTTTTCCAGCGAAATATCCACAATAATAATTAGGTATCAACTCAATTTGATTAAACGTCAAAATTATTCAAGTGACCTCCCCTCAATAATAATAATGGACTGTTCCCTTACGGCCAATCACACAGGGGAGTTATAGGAGTGAGTGAGTCGGAGAACACTCACGGTGTTTGTTTACATATATCATTACTCAATCGAAAGTAGTTGAGTAATGACTATATTATTCAATCGGAGTAGATAAACTATTTTAATCTGACAAAAATATGAAAGAGAATGCTATAATATTGGCTTTAAGTTTTATTTACATTGTTTTTGTAGTTTGTAGCTCACCAGATATATTTTTTTCTATTGCTTATTTCCGTCCAAGTTTTATCCAACACATATCTGTTGTGATGTCTCCTATCTCTTTCATCCCATATTGCAGGCCAAATGAATATTATTTTTTCTTTATCCATTTCAATACAAACAAATTATTCACCTCTTCTCACTTCATTCTGTTTTTACCCTAACTACGATACTTGCTAAAACACAATACGGCAAGCACCAAACATATGTCTCATTTCGGGCATCATGCCTGCGGAGATTCTTGAAAATCAAATCGATTTGATTAACCGGCAACGGCGATGCTCGATGCCTGGGTTAAGGCGATGGTCGATGCTTCACTATGATCGGTTTATTTCAGTTACATATATTTATTTTTCATGTTTGAGGCGAGTCTTTATGCGATGCTTCACTATGTTTTTACACTAAGATTCGAGTTTTATAATTCTCTGTTCGGCAATGAAGTGGTTTGAATATCAACTAGACTCCAGATTTTAATTGTTGAGTGTTTCCCCGAAAAATTCCAGAAGGTTACGATGGAAATAGTAAACAAAAAATCAAGAAATTAGTCATTCCGTCATTCCTACCCCTTGGAATTCCTACTATCCTACCTACTATCTCCCGACAGTTATGAGATCATAACTTCCAATTAAAACTACAATTTTTCCTGATTCCCAGCCCAAAACCAAGCCCGATTACCATATAGATATGTCTAATAATGCTGATTACACAATACTGAATCTTAATTAGGCCTTGCCCGCTGCGCTACCGGATCATTTTGGACGACTTAAATGTCTATATTATGTGGCCACCCACCTTGAACGGTGAAAAACAAAAAAGGAGACCGATGAATATGTATAAATAAAACTGCAAACGCAATGATACACTATGGGCAGGTGAATAAACTTGTTGGGACCGTTTTTGATGAATAGCTATTAGCCATTGTGGTTATTACGGATTGAAGAATAGGGGGTTATTAGTCCTGGTTGTGGTATTCAGATGTGAAATTATGGCGATTCGATTTCGACCCATTATTGATTCCGGTGAATAATTAATTATCTGTGGATACAATTGAATCTCAAGAAAGATTATTTGGCATTGCTCGGTTTCTGAAATTGTTTCTAGTTACTAAGTACATATATAGAATTCTTTGAAATTTATACCATTTCAACCTTCAAGACCTCTTATGAAGGTTTAATTATGATATGAATGGTGTTGTTGCGCTCTTGTTTCTATAGACAAGAGCGTTATTATTGTGCCCAAATATCTGTTATTTTGAAATTATGAGAAGGAAATGATCTCAAACAATTAGGTTGGACTCATAGATGAAGAATTCGTGGTTGAATGCGATTCTTCTCGTCCGCCCGGACTACACGTCATTGCTTGCTCGAATTTTTTTTTTGATTTTTGCAAGGGAACCTCTGCTTCCCCAGCATACATCAAGCAAACGCCCCTGCGGAAACCTACAATACATATCCGAATTCCCTGGCTGATGCACCTTGGTGTAAATTGAATATTGTTCATTATTCTTTGAGGTTAGGTTCCGGTCACCTTTTGTTCATTTATTACGGTGGAATTGAATTCGAAGAATAATTTCGAATGGAACACATGGATACTCTTATGGCCCAATCATATAGCCCTAATAAAAATGTCGAATTTAGGTATTAATTCAATTTCATTTCAACGAATAGTTCGATAATCATTACAAATAAATTCAGAATCTAAAGTTTACTGAAATTTATAGAGGGAGAATAATAGTATATTATTTAACGAGCGGTAATATAGGTCATAACTAACGCTGATGAAATTGTAATTCATCAAGTGAGTTATGACCTTTATTGCAAGTTGAATACTATACTTTATCTACGTCTTTAACAATAAATAGTCAGATACAAGTACAGATGAAAAACTTTATTCACAAATCTTAATAGTTACCTTCAACAATGCATTATTTATGTTGATTGTGCTTCTTAGCATGGAGTAGAAAGTCCATAGGAACGATTCTCTATATTTAGTGCTAAGTTCACTTAAATATGCCAAAAGAACATCCCCTGTAAACGATGACTCGATATTCTTACTGCTACACCAATCTTGAAAATTGATGTATACACCTTTATATGTGTTTTGGGATTTTTCAGGAAATAAATTCTGTATGGTAATATTGGCTGATTGTCTTATTTCTGAAGGTGTACATAATAATACATCTTCACTATCTAAATTCATCTTCTTCAGCAAAACATTCACAATAATAATTAGGTATCAATTTGATTCGAGAAAACGTCGAAATTATTCCTCCCCTCAATACCAATAATGGACTGTTCCCTTTCGGCCAATCAGCTTGTTCAGAAGCACAGAGACAGGGAGTAGGGAGTTATTATAACTCCGGTGTTTGTTTACAGATACATACTATTAATTGCTCAAAAGTAGTTGAATAATGAATATATAATTCAATGGAAGTAGATGAAAATGTTTTTATGACTGTTTGACATCTATCAAATTGTTGGATAAACATAACTAGACAATTTATTGCTATAAAAATGAGAAAAGGAAATATTAATTGTTTGGATACCATTCCGGAATATTGAGATAATTGAAAGCAAGATTTTTAACTGGACCAAATATATCGAGACTGCCAGATACGAATTCGATATTTATGATATTAATGAAATACTACTAGTTTCAAATTGTAAAAATCTTGAGGGAAAAATTGAGGAAAAAACTGGGATTTGTCAAGCATTGAAAAGGTAGTAGGAGTAAGTGGTAACTGGAATAGGAATGCATTAAGATAGGAATAAGCAAGACTCTATATAAGAAGAAAAGTTAAGTTATTCTTCAGATATGAGTTTTGATTCAAAATTCTCGTCTTCGAGTCCTCAATCAAAATTCGGAAGTTGCACATTCAGAATATTTGATAGGTCGGTTTTCATCTCAAATTATTAGACGTAGGTACCTGTATATAATTGGAAAATAATAAAGAGGAGCTCAAATCAAATTATTACTTACTAGTTCAGTTATTTTAAGTTTTAAAAATTTTACTCTTCCATTTTACACAATATCTACACATAGAAATATCTGAAAGAGAAAACCATCAAAACTTTTTGTGTGTGTAAATGTAAATCTTGTACCGCATATCGCTTATCCTCCTATTAAAATGATCTCTGAAAACTTTGTTCTATGAAGATATTGGATTAGCAGGCCTATTTAAAGTTTTATTGCAATGTTTCGCCATAATTTCTTTTAAAGGGTGAGAACATGCTCCAATTTGCGAACTTGACACGAATCAAGAGAATGAATTGAAATTATCAAAATACCTACTTTCATTAATCAAATCTTATTCTGTTGAAGAGTCCAGGCCCAAGATTTTTTGTGTGGTATATCAATTAATCGTTATTCAATGGTTATTCATTAAAAAAGATTACGAAAAGCACTGCCGTGAAGTCAGGAGCTTTTGAGCGCTCGTACATCCACCTTGTAGGTAGATTCGCATTTTCCAGTTTTAGAAATCAATTGAAGAAATTTTCGACAGCTGTCAAAAAAATTCTCAAACTAAGGCAAAACTCCAGACTTCATGTCAGTGCTTCAGCTGACCAATTTTTTTTCGATAATTTGCTGGAATTTTCCACATTATAGATGGTCTTGGTGATGCGGTCTTGACAAAATTTCGCACGTAGTTTGAATGCATTAATCTTCAGCTAGTTGTGAAATTTCATTCCAATCCAATCAGTAGTTTCGAAATTATCAGGAAAAAAATATTCTGAACGGCCATATTTACGGAACCCCTAGTCTAATTTTGCTCATTGATGAACGTGACCGCGACATTCGCGATCCAAATCTACCCTGAAAATTTCAAGTTCCTAGACCTTTCCCTTCGGAAGTTATAATTTTCTCTGGTTTCTATGGTTTCTATGGTTCTGGTCATGCGATCTGGACAAAATGTTGCTTTAGTATATCATTCTCGATTGAAATACAGAATTTTCTCTCGATCGAATTCGTAGTTTCGAAATTATCGAGAAAACAACATTTCAAACGACCGTGTTTACGGAACCCCTTGTATAATTCTGCTCATTGATGAACGTGAACGCGATATTTCAGATCCACACCTATCCTGAAAATTTCAAGTCCCTAGGCCTTTCCGTTCGAAAGTTATGATTTTCTATGGTTTCTATGGTTCTGGTCATGCGATCTGGACAAAACGTCACATGTAGCTTAAACACCCCATTTTACATCTGAGTGCAAAATTTCACCTCGATCGAATCTGTAGTTTCGAAGTAATCAGGAGAACAAAACTTCGAGTGGCCATATTTACGGAACCCCTGAGGTAATTTGGCCCATTAACAATCTTAACTGAGGCATTCGGGAACTAAACCACACTGAAAATTTCAGAGCCAAATTTCCGTTCGAGAGTTATCGTGCTTACGGCCGGCCGGACGGACGGACGGACAGACACGAATTTTCCGAGGGATTCGTCATCAGTGAGTCGAACCTAGTCGATTGAGACCATTTTTGGCTCAAAATTCGAAAAATACAGACATCGTGTCGAAATAATATAGCCCTCGTGTAAGTAGTACGAGCGCTCAAAAAGATGTTCCGCATTATCACCTTGATATTCTTGACTATCGGCAAGGGTGGTTGGAATCGTTCAAACGAATTGATGAACTCACAAACATGTCACCTTTTTATGACAGTCAGTTCATCTCCAAGATGAAGGTAGCAGACAAAACAAGATAGTTCTTAATCACGTCCCTAACGTAACAGGGTTCTCAACTCCCCCATTATCTGCGACCTCAACAAAGCCCGAGATATATTTCAATCGTAATAAATAAGAATCATCAAGGAATAAAAGCGAACTCAACTTCCTCGATATTCAAACAAATGCCCAGGCCATCCGATTGAAATAAAACCATTCATAACACAATGAGGATCTCTCTGCAACTGTCAAAATTCTCCTCTAAATAATGACCGCAGTCAAAACATCCAATTGTGTATATCTATTTCTATGGTCCGCGTCCCCTAATGTAGTGCGGTGCGAGGTGTTATCCAGTAGGCCTATTATGTGTCAAATTAAAAGGGAGAGAGATAGGCAGACGATGAAGTGTGAGCGTCGAAGAGAGATAAGGATCTGGGTTAGTCCCCGGTGACATGGTCGACGGGACCCACCACAGTGTCTGGTGACAAACTGGACAGATGACTGCATTTAGAACGGTCAATTGTGGGGTGTAAGTGGATCGGACTCGAAAATCGTCCGAAACAAAGAGACCAGAATGATTTTGGTTCGCTGGCTAGCAGGTTTGGTGAAAGATGCGAGATTTTAATAATAATGTTCAATTTCGGATTATCGTCTACCATGAATGTGAAATGGTCACAGGAGTTGCGTAAGAACAGTATTTTTTCCACCAGAGAATTCATACAATATCAATGAAAAATTTAGAAAGAACAAACTCAGAGCCTAGAATATAGAATCATATGTGAATTCCAAATGCAATTATCAGTTGCCAAGATGATTATAATAATAAAAATAATAATAAGGATTTATTTCTAAAAGGCAGATCCTTATTACAGAAAATGTATAACAACGATAAACTAAAACTAAAATTCAAAAACTCAATACTTGAATCAAGAGAAACAATCAAATGCATAATAAAACTTAGATTAGTCACAGCAAATATAATGCCAACATTGGCAAAACAAAAAAATATATTCTAGATTTTACATCCTTATCTGTTCTCACAAACCTAAATGAAAGTTTTACAAATCATAAAGACTTTGTCGAAGTGAATATCATAGAAATGGGAGACTTGATTAAATTTAGGGCACATCAAATACACAGGTGACTGTAACAAAACATTTGTACTGGGCGTAGCAAGATTGAACAAGACATAGAAACATCATGTTATAGGAACTCGATGGAACTTGAGGTTGTGAATTGTAAAACAAGATTTCAAAACAAGAAACAATTTATGGAGAATAAAAGAGCATAAAACGAATTGAAGTGACAAAAACCTACTAAAAAATTTGAACTCGAATAATGAAATCAATAATCGAAAATTAATGTTGGAATTATGAAGAAAATTGATGAGAAAGTGATTTTTATAGACTCTATTGTGCCAATTCCTACACTAAACCGACTACCATGTGAAAAGTTTCGAAATTGTCGCAATTTTCGATGACTCACTCCGAGGAGGAAAACCTCATATACCATTCTTTCTCGGCGTGTCGATCCAGTTCGCTTTTTCTCTGCCACATTCGTCAATACGTCGACGGTTATCCAATTGACCAACTATAGTTACATCGTAATGACTTTATATAGTGCTGCACGAAATATGTCGTGACCATCTGAATCGACGTAATTAAGCGTTCGATAATTCTGTATGTTACCTACTCTTCGTAGTGATTTGGCGCACGGTAATTCGCCTTTTTAAGGCTCGACGGAGTAAGAAATAACAATCTTGTTCCGTTTTTGGGGGCCGGGTTACGAAACCCCGATCATTCTCTATTACTTAGCTTATACTTGCTCGAAATAATAGTTAGATCTCTGCTAGCTGAGTGTAGATATATTTCCGAAAAATTGAAAAATTTTACGAGAAAAAATATAGATTGTTTTTTTATTATTGAAAATCTTCACCAAGGGGTATCACTCCTGTATACATAAAACCTTAAACTTAAACGAACGATTTCTTTCTAACTACTAAGTTTCAATTCGATCGGATCAGTATTTTTCGAATTATCGAGAAGAAAATAATTCAGATGGCTTTATCTATGAAACTCTTCGTCTGACTCGGCCAATTAACGAACTCAACTGGCGCATTCAAACCTCAAAAGTTCCCGGAATATTTCAATTCTTTAGGCCTTTTCTTTCGATATTGATCGTGTTCATGGCCGGACGGACCGGAAGCATGGAATTTTACCCCAATTACATATTCATCTGTGAATCCAACCTCATCGTTCTTGACTGAAAATTCGGAAATTCCAGATATTTGGGCAAAATGGTATCGTTAGATAGTTCTTCTAAAATGACACTAAATTCTCCAATTCCAATTCAAAAGTTGTCGAGATATAAGATATAAGCTGCTGAAGTCGTCAAAAGAGACACTTTCAACAAAACTTTTCAATAAGATAGGTATTTTGTGTACTTTTTCAGATATGAGATAATTTCATTTGTGAAATATTTCCGGTAACAACCTTCTACGGAACCCTTCACTCTGCGGGGTCCGATTCATACTGGGTCACATTTTCCATTTAATGAAAGGAAAGACATACTTTCGTTCAGGCACTTTTCGCATGAATACCTTCTGACTCCCTCCCTGAATATTGCAGGGATGGTAAGATAATTCCAACTGGCCTATTTTTTATCCCGAAAACAATATACAATATTTTGTTCGCATCTCCATTCGATACCCGTTCATCGTTGTAATAAAAACAGATAGAAATGGTTTCGTTAAACTACCCTCTGATCACCCCTAACAACATTTTGCGTAGCAGACCGTGTGGCCTAATGGATAAGGCGTCGGACTTCGGATCCGAAGATTGCAGGTTCGAGTCCTGTCACGGTCGTAGACATGTTTTTGCTAATCCGCTCAAAATCTCCTCCACAAAATTTGCCACTCGAACGATGAAGCTCGATACTTCAAAATTACCCAGAGTATGCATAAGACAACTGGATTTAAGGTAACACCTGAATGAAAAATTTCAGGCACTAATATAGGATGTGTTTCAACTCATTATTAGCAGAGGAATGTAAACGGGCATCCTTCATTTCATCGAATGATTCGTATGATACAAAGGCGCAGATGGAAACCTCAAAAAAAACTCTGTCTCCCCATATAAATGTAGTGATTGTTTTTGGATTTGCTAACAGGCTGAGCTGTCATTCATATGGAAGGGCTTCTTTTTCATCAAAAACAAAATTTCTTTTTCCTCTTGATTTGTATTGAGAATAAGATCTGAAAAAAAAAGAAAAAATTATAAAAAACACTGCCGTGAAGTCAGGAGCTTTTGAGCGCACGTTCATCCACCTTGTAGGTGTAGGTAGATTCACATTTTCCTGTTTTGGAAAACAATCATTGAAGACATTTTTGACAGCTGTCGAAAAAATGACAGCAGCTCTTTGTCAATTGTGCTGTATCAGCTGTTATAGAAATATAAGGACTTTTTAGTCGATAACTCGTTGAAATTTGAAATGGTTCTGGTTATGCGATCTGGAAAAAATGTAGCTTGAATATATCATTCTCCATTAAAATACAAAATTTCGCCACTATCGAATCCGTAGTTCTGAAATTGTAAAGAAAACTAAATTTCAAACGACCATATTCAAGGAACGCCTGTTCGAATTTCGCCCAATAACGAACTCCACGAGATTCGAACCTACCCCGAAAATTTCAATTTTCTAGGTCGTTCCGTTCGAGAGTTATCGTGTATAGGAACGGACGGCCGAACGGACAAACTTGAATTAATTCAAGAGAGCATCTGGAACTGAATTAATAGCTTCGAAATCATCCTCAAACTTATTTTCAGATCAACTATTCACCAAGTGATCGAAAGTTTCCTCTTCTTCGCCACACTCACATATCGGGCTAACAACAGAATGCCATTTGAAGGGCATACCATTGCAACGACCATGACCTATTCAAAGTACATTGAATTTTCCAATAACTAATACTAAGAGGTGAAAATAATCAATAGTAAATTATGGACATATTTGTATTATATTTGTTTCGGTAGTTTTCATGTGACAAAAAAAGGGACTTACGGTCAGAACTAGGTTTTTGAGCGCTCGTGCTACTTACACGAGGGCTATATCATTTCGTCACGATATCTGTATTTTTCGAATTTCGACTCACTGAATCACGAATCCGTCAAAAAATTCGAGTCCGTCCGTCCGTATACACGATAACTCTCGAACGAAATGTCCTAGAAACTTGAAATTTTCAGGGTAGGTTCGAATCTCGAATGCCGCGGTTGAGTTCGTTATTGGGCAAAATTCTCCCAGGGGTTCCGAAAATACGGCTGCTCGAAATTTTGTTCTCCTGATTACTTCGAAACTAGTGATTCGATCGAAGTGAAATTCTCCACTCAGATGGAGAATTACGTGTTCAAGCTACATGCAAAATTTTGTTCAGCTCGCATGACCAGATTCATAGAAACCATAGAAAATTATAACTTTGTAATGGAAAGGCCTAGGGACTTGAAAATCAGGATAGGTGTGGATCTCGAATGTTGCGGTCGAGTCCATCAATGAGCAAAATTAGACTAGGGGTTCCGTAAATATGGCCGTTTGAAATTCAGTTTCCTTGATTATTTCAAAACTATTGATCGTGACGAAATTTTCTATTTGAATCGAGAATGATATATTCGAGCTACACTTTTTCCAGATCGCATGATCAGAACCATAGGAAATCATAACTTTCGAACGGAAAGGCCTAGGGACTTGAAATTTTCAGGATAGGTTCGCATCCCGAATTTCGTGGTTACGTTCAACAATGAGCAAAATTAGACTAGGGGTTCCGTGAATATAGCCCTTCTTTTTTTCCTGATAATTTCGAAACTACTTATTTGATTGGAATGAAATTTCGCACATACTTAGATGAAGGAAAATGTATTCAAACTGCGTGGGAAATTTTGTCCAGACCGCATTACCAAGACCATAGATACCGTAGAAAATTCTAGCGAATTATCGAAAAAAAAATTGGTCACCTAAAGCACTGACGTGAAGTCTGGATTTTCGCCTTAATTTGAAATTTTCTTTGAACGCTTTCAAAATCTTTCCAATTGGTTTCTAAAACTGGAGAATGCGAATCTACCTACAAGGAGGATGAACGAGCGCTCAAAAGCTCCTGACTTCACGGCAGTGCTTCTCTAAATTTGTATTACTTAAACGGTATAGAATATAGATTTACCTCCACTTACATATCCAGTATCTACTTGAATATGAACATGAGGACACTTGGACTAAAGAACAGCTACATATCCCAGTGCATTTCTCATTTCTGCCAAAGGTATCTTGAGTATCTTGTAAGTTCGACACTTGGTCTTCTACTGCTCCGAAATTCCTAATATACCTAAATATCACGTTGAATTTTGAGCATTCTGAACTTGGGTTGCTGAGCTTAGCTGGTACACACTCCAATGAAGAATCATAGTATCGAGGATACATACCATTTATTATACAAAAACAATCCAGGGAAGTAGAAAAATTTGTTACTTCTGAATATAATATAACAAAGGTTCAGTTTCGGAAAAAAAATTTTTTTCCGTAAACAGTCCATTCCACATTCAAATGATCTCCTGTGATCAGCCACGAAACGAAATATTCTATGTAACCAAATCTCTCATCCGTATTGCACAGGAACTATTTGTGTAGCTGTTTTCATGCCTAATTCCTTCCAATTTTTCAAAACCGAATTTCCAGTGTGGCAGAATGCTGAATAGGTTGAAATATGTGAAATAATCCTTCCGAGCATACCTGAAACGTTCTATTTGGGCAATTAGCCTTAATTATCGTCGATCTGGTCATTTACCCATCAAACGACGAGTATTTCCGACTTAAATCATTCTAATGCGCTTTCATTCTCAAGACCTATAGAAAATCCAATCAACATCACGAGCGGACCAAACCGAGAGCCTAACGTTGTTGGAGAATCCATAAAAAACTCAAAAGTAGATCTCAAGGTAATAGTTTTATTCATAATATTAATCTTCCGAATGGGGAATGAAAGCTACACTGGACTATCTCATTCTTCGTACGAGGACAGTTGGAAAAAAGAATGCCTTATTGCGGTGGAATATTTTCTAATGATACTCTTTGGGTGGGGGGAATTCAACCCCCAAGCATTTTTCTAATCATATTTCTTCAACGTTATGAAGTGATGAATCATACCGAAGAAAATTTCCTATCGTTTTTTCCTGGACAAGGTCGCAAGAAATCTTTCTTCATATAAACTTGACAAACAATTCGTTCACAGTATGTATTTGCCAAGAAGTTTGGTTTTTTGGTTAATTATTTCATTCGTCATCGACTGGGAGTGCTAGAACACACAGGTAAATGAGGGTTGAACGAAAACTGAATGCATTTTTGAAAAATCTATTGTGTTCTACAGAAGGCATGAGAAGTTGAATTTTATAATTATTCTCTATCTTTGCACGACCCCAATGGTTTATCATCGGAATTGAAAAAAAATAGCAGGGAAACCCTTCACTTGTTTTATAATGTCTTCGTTGTTCTCATTTCCCTTATTCTACGTTATTCCTCTGTATAAAACGACCTGTTACTTCCATGAAATGCTATTCTTATGTTATGTCATTCTGGGATATAAATCCAACTTCACTTATGACGAATCCACTTCATAATTCCTCTTTACAGATCTTAACGGAGCATTCCGTCGAATTCATTTTCTCCTGCAATTAAAATGGACAAAGTTCCATGTGGATTCTTTTCAGAAATACCTCGTATAAGGTCGTACATTCTCCGGTTCTCGGATGACGTCAAAAATAGTTTCTTGATGAAGACATCTTATCCTGGCAGCTTCGTGTGTGGTATTCTGTATTATACGACCGAATCTACCGAGCCAACATTATGCTGCTTCTCATCTCTTTTGCTCCACCAGTTTCAAGTCCGGAAAAGATAAGGAGGGAAGCTCCTATTCGTTTTGTGTTTGACATGTTCAAAAGTGAAAAGGTCCAATATAAGAGTTCTGTATATTTATATAGTCGGTTTTAAACGGTAGTCTTTTAGACTTTCAGATGGATTGCCTCTTGGATTATGGTCAGGGACTAGGGTAGGATGAATATTAGACGGGTTAAACTGAAGATTAGTTGATTGAGGGTTATTCGAGGGGAATTGTGTGTTATTATTTTTGTCCCATGGGATCGGAGTTGAAGAGTCTCTTGTCTCTTTGTGAAAAACATGGATTTCTTTGACTTTATGCCACAGGATTGATTTCTAGTATTAGTTATTAGTGAACCTAAATTTGTTACTTCCAAATATCCAACGTCCAAACATTTTTTTTAGGAAACGATTCATTCGAAGTATACCACTGTCCAGCGAATTCAAATGGCTTTTTAATGATGTGTGACTCGATCGTCAACCACCACTTAAATTGTAGAAGGTCTTTACACACATGCTCGAGGGGTTGAAGTCATGAAGTGGCTATAGCCAATCGACGCAGCGATGCAAGGGGTTCCGTTCGGAAATTTTTTGAGATATAACCATCGTGAAATCTCCTATTCCAGCATTATTTTCAAGAAGTTTAAAAGCAAAAAGCAAATACAGAAAAAAAAATAGTATATACAGACAATTCACAAATTCACGAAAAATTCGCGGATTTTCGCAATGCAATGTACATACCTATATGAATATCTTATTACCAAAAAAGTTTCTATTAGTCCACTATTCTCAAAAGTCAATATCAATGTATTCATCAGAAACCACCAAAGTCGTCTTAATCTTCAACTCTTTTCTATTGATGAACACACTTCTAAAAAGTGAAAAGTGGTAGAGTTTTACCAACACATAACGCTTGTGGCAGGTTTGTTGAACACGTCAACCATGAAAGAAATGTGCGGAATGAAATTCGATACTTTTCGGTGGCAGGTGACGAAAAATGTTCGAGCAATCAATCTTCTATACTTAATGAACATTTCGTTGTTATTGATTGCTGAAAACTATCAGCTTGAAGTGATGATTAGATGATACGATCCGAAAATTTCGCGATGACATAGGTATATAAATATTTCGAATTTTTTTTTACGTTTGTTTGTTCATTTCAATACATACCTATTGATAAATATTCAGATTATTCTCGAACTTGTGAATCGGAGAGTTTATTCATTATTAAGATTTTTCAATTCTCAGGAAGTGAATGAAGTCCTGAAAAACTGTACAACCCATTTAAATGAGACGAATGGAACAAATTTTTTCAATTGACTTTATCGCTCCCAAATTTATCTTATGCATTTTTCTGAGATTTTATTCGATTTTCGAAACAGATTGAAAGCCAAAAACGATGCACATGTTTTTGAGCAATAATTCATTTCAAGTTTGAAAATTTGATACGTCGACTTTTAGCCCTTCACTAATGGAGCGGATTTTTGAGCGACGCCGATTAAATGATTTCAAAGCTTTATTCATTTTATTGTGATTGGAGATAGCAAAACAAAATGAGAAAAATCACTATTAGTGTGTCCTCCTTTGTCAAACATAACCAGAGGAACATTTAATAATGAATAAATGCAATTTTCTTCGAACCAAAAATAACATATAAATAAAATAATTGTTCTTATGTGCGGGCAAAATGATTTTATGCCGTCTACATAATCTCCTTCTTGGAGTATACGGACACTTAAATGGAATGATTCAT
The DNA here is from genome assembly GCA_963966015.1 of Aphidecta obliterata. Taxonomy (NCBI): domain Eukaryota; kingdom Metazoa; phylum Arthropoda; class Insecta; order Coleoptera; family Coccinellidae; genus Aphidecta; species Aphidecta obliterata. The sequence goes on along the minus strand of OZ014427.1, from coordinate 27,577,197 downwards.
AAAAAAGAGGTTATGCTTTTACTTGAAAAAATGAAGGATATCCCTTTTATTTAGAGTAAAAAAGACCTTTATGAATAACCAAATACTTTTTTTTCAAGGATATGCTTCTACTATATATAAGGTTTTACTCGGAATATTATGAATGCGAGCTAAAGAATTTCCTCAATTTTTTGCAAGTATAAGCATAACCTTGTACTCGTACTACTTACACTTGAAATTTTCAGAAAACTGGATCTTGAATGTCGCGGTCACTTCCATCACTGAGCAGAATTAGACTGAATGTTCCGTAAATATGGTCGTTTGAAATTTAGTTTTTCTGATAAGTCCAAAACTACGGATTCGATCGTGACGAAATCTTATATTTCAAAGCAGAATGATATATTCAAGCTACATTTTGTCTAGATCACATAACAAGAACCATAGAAAATCATAACTTTCGAACGGAAAGGCCTAGAGACTTGAAATTTCAGGGTAGGTTGAGATCTAGAATGTCGCGGTCACGTTCATCAATGAGGAAAATTAGACTAGGGGTTCAGTAAATATGGCCGTTAAAAATATTTTTTCCTGATAATTTCGAAACTACCTACTGATTGGATTGGAATGAAATTTAGCACATACTTAGATGGAGAATAATGTATTCAAACTACTTGCGAAATGTCCAGATCGCATCACCAAGATCATAGATACCATAGAAAATTCTTGCGAATTCTCGAAAAAAAAATTGGTCACCTAAAGCACTGACGTGAAGTCTGGAGTTTCGCCTCAGCTAAATATTTTATTCGACAGCTGTCAAAAGTTTCTTCAATTGGTTTCTGAAACTTGAAAATGCGAATCAACCTACCAGGTGCATGTACGAGCGCTCAAAAGCTCCTGCCTTCACGGCAGTCCTTTCTATAATTTTTTTTTATGAATACGGCCCATTATTTATATTCTCCAATACAAAGACACCAACAAATATATCATAATTTTAAGAGCATGCAACCTCAAATACACATTGGAGAATTGTAGAAAATGTACAATTCTCCAGCAGCGCGACCACACTGCTTCAAATGCAGTCTTGCGGCGCTGCCAAGTCCTCCGGAAGACCACGGTCCCTTAGGCCTTAGATATGTTTTGTAGTTTTTGAGGTATGAGAAATTTTCGGTTTCATGATATTACTACGGAACTATGCGTTGTCCGATTCCTATTTGGTCACTTTATAATTGAATTTAACTTCATTGATAACTAATGAAAATGTAATGTTCAAACTAAAAATTTCCACGGAATATTTCGGTACTTTATATATAACCTCTCTTCGGATGAGGAGCTCTCAATAAGAAAGACACTCAGTCGTTTAATTAACGTTTCCACCTGATCTGTCTCCAAGGCCTTCTCATATTCAAATTTGCCAAATTAAACGAACCCCACATTTCTAATTAGAAAAATATAAAAAGAAACGGAAAAAAGACAATCCAATCGTTTCCGTATCGGAGAAGACCTGCCCGACCAACTTCATCTCTGTCGTACGGCTTGAAGTTAGCAGCCCAGACGAAGACGGCTAGAGCCGACCAGCGCTGGTCCGTCAGGTTAGTTTACACATACAGGAGGTCCTCCGGCAAATTAATGTGCTTTACATCCTTAATTGGTGGTCGGCCTCTCGAGTTGTGTGGCCGCCGCCGTCTCTGTCTTCGCCGTGCAAGCGGACAGTCTTCGGTTTCGCTTGCTCTCGCTGTCAGGTATCTTAGACACGGCCGTGGACAAATATTAGATAAACGTTCGGGCTAATGGGCCCTTTTTGTTTAAACATGAGCTTTAATGATTGTTTGGCTGGTTTTTTGATATGTAAAACTTCCAGTGTCATTCTTTCGGGTCCGTTTTTGTGAGATTGATACGTCCTAGTCTGTTACATTCGATCTGGATGTTCGAATTTCGTCCTTTTTTTCGATCAGCGGACGTATTTCCGAATTATGTATGACTCTCTCTTCGGGGCATTGATTGGTTTATATCGGTCTGGTCGGGTTTTTCTGCTTTTTGCGTTCGGCGAACCTGGAATGTATGTTGATGATTCTTCTACCTCGGGGGATTTTCGCGTATATGGGGCACTTCGTGACCGAAGGTAAACTTTGCACATAGTTGTGGTACGACTTTTACTTAGCTGAAGAAGATTGTCAGTGCTGAGGGAACTGCTGAGAGGTTCGTTCACAGTTCCGATGCCGGAACGATTCCGAACCAGTTCGCGATTCGTTTTCACCTCAAACAATGTTGAAACTAACAGAGCCACAACCTTTTTTTTATCGAGTTGACATTTTCTCACATTATTTTTTGTAGGTATGTAATTAAATTAGGTGAATGTGTAATTTTTCTGTAAAGGGACCGTTTCGTGTTCCTTTTGAATTTATTATTTCGTTTTTGCGGATAGAGTATTTTCAGACTATCACAAGTTTTACTGCCACTCCCAAAATAATCCCAGATTATGGGAAATGTATGTAGGTATTGACTTGACGCTACGAACTGGTGAGTTAACCTGATTAAGGGCCGTTTTCTTCACATCCGAATTTATTCTATATATAGAATGAGAAGTAATAATAATAATAATTTATTCTTATTATCATATGTGTAAACTCTATCTATCTCAAAATAAAATTCGAATGTGCAAAACCATACATCACATCTAATAAGAATATCTTTCTGTATTCAACTTTTAAAAAAATTTGTCGAATGGATATTATTTTCATAATTCAATATTTCTTTGGATTTTCTCAGATATCAGGCCATTTCCTTAGGCTCCAAAAACATTTATTATGATTTGGGTGCAATAACTGGCTTTGATCAACTTTTATTGTTACTTTTTTTATATTAACAATTCAATATTTTTATATTTAAAAGAAGGTCTGAGGATCGTAAATAGCAATAAGTATAATTCAAAGTTCAATGGAAAGAAGGGTACATAAAATTTAAAAAAATTACGAAAAGCACTACCGTGAAGGCAGGAGCTTTTGAGCGCTCGTACATGCACCTTATAGGTAGATTCGCATTTTCCAGTTTTGGAAACCAATTGAGGAAATTTTTGACAGCTGTCAAACAAATTTTCAAACTAAGGCGAAAATCCAGACTTCAAGTCAGTGCTTCAGTGACCAATTTTTTTTTCGATAATTCGCTAGAATTTTCTATGATATCTATGATCTTGGTAATGCGATCTGGACAAAATTTCCCACGTAATTTTTTCATCTATGTGCGAAATTTCATTCCAATCCAATGATGAGTTTCGAAATTATCAGAAGAAAATAGTTTTGAACAGCTATATTTACGGAACCCCTAGTCTAATTTTGCTCATTGATGAACGTGACCGCGAAATTCGCGATCCTAACCTTTCCTGAAAATTTCAAGTCCCTAGGCCTTTCCGTTCGAAAGTTATGATTTTCTATGGTTTCTATGGTTCTGATCATGCGATCTGGAAAAAATGTAGCTCGAAAATATCATTCTCAATTTGAATACAAAGTTTCTTCACGATCGAATCCATAGTTTTGAAATTATCAAGAAAACCAAATTTCAAAAGAACATATTTACGGAACCCCTTGTCTAATTTTGCTCATTGATGAACGTAACCGCGAAATTCGCGATCCGAACCTATCCTGAAAATTTCAAGTCCCTAGGCCTTTCCGTTCGAAAGTTATAATTTTCTATGGTTTCTATGGTCCTGATCATGCGATCTGGAAAAAATATAGCTCGAATATATCATTCTCAATTCACATACAAAATTTCTTCACAATCAAATCCATAGTTCTGAAATCATGAAGAAAACTGAATTTCAAATAGCTATATTTACGGAACCCCTACTCTAATTTTGTTCATTGATCAACGTGACCGCGAAATTCGCGATCCTAACCTTTCCTGAAAATTTCAAGTCCCTAGGCCTTTCCGTTCGAAAGTTATGATTTTCTATGGTTTCTATGGTTCTGATCATGCGATCTGGAAAAAATATAGCTCGAATATATCATTCTCATTTAACATTCAAAATTTCGTCACGATCAAATCCATAGTTTTGAAATTATGAAGAAAACTGAATTTCAAACGGCCATATTTACGGAACCCCTAGTCTAATTTTGCTCATTGATGAAAGTGCTCACAACATCCGAGATCCACACCTATCCTGAAAATTTCAAGTCCTTAGGCCTTTCCATTACAAAGTTATAATTTTCTATGTTTTCTATGGTTTATGTCATGCTAGCTGGACAAAATTTTGCATGTAGTTTAAGCACGCAATTCTCCATCTGAGTGCAAAATTACACCTCGATCGAATTAGTAGTTTCGAATTGATCAGAAAAACAAAATTTCGAGCGGCCATATTTACGGAACCCCTAGGCGAATTTTGCCAAATAACGAACTTAACCGCAGCATTCAAGATTCCAACCTACCCTGAAAATTTCAAGTTTCTAGGACATTTCGTTCGAGAGTTATCGTGTATACGGACGGCCGGACGGACGGACAGATTCGAATTTTTTGACGGATTCGTCATCAGTGAGGCGAACTCTATCGTTTGAGACCATTTTCGGCTCAAAATTCGAAAAATCCAGACATTGTGACGAAATGATTTACCTAGCCCTCGTGTAAGTAGTACGAGCGCTCAAAAATAGTGGATAAAAAACCCTAATAAGGGATTATCAATTTATTTTCATTTTACATCATAATTAATATTCTTTAATTGTTTTCTTTCCTCCTCATATATGAGAAATGTTTTTCTGTTTCCCTCTTTTCTCTCTCTTTTGGGCACCTCTTGTAGAATTACTTAGAACAAAACTGATATCTGAAAACAGTGAAAATATTGAAAACTCAAATGTAAAATTTTCTAAGGTTAATATCGACGATATTTAAGGTTAACACTGTTTCACCGACCAGAAAATTGAGTTAATTTTTTCTTTTCCATGTTTATTGTTCCTCTATCACTTCCACTTTCAATATTATATGGTTGGCAATACTGACTATCTGGCCAATAGATATCTATCAGCTAACTTGAAGTGAAAGGTCGCTAATAGGCTATTCTCCGAACAGGAATTAGTTCTTCATTTATTCGGCCGATATCGCCAGGTAGTAGTTATTTATTCGGATGTGAAGAAACCGGTCCTAAAATGAATGAATATAAAAAATTATCAAATAATCAATTTCACATATACATATGTAATTACATAACTGATAATCTTTGGTTATCAAATTTCATTCGGATACATGGATGTTTCAATTCTCTACATGCCACATGACGTATGAAACAAATATAAAGAGCCCATAAATGTCCCAGTTACGTCAACAATGTACCAAATATTTTATTACTCCGAATAATCTATTCGGTCCATTTGTTCTTAAAATATGTATTATTATCTAAACGAGTCAAGTTGTACTAATAGGTATCCCTAAATCGGGTTTGAGTGCTTCAGATATAAATTCAAATTACGGAGACGCCAAGCCACGGATTGGAATTAGATTAATGAAAATTTAACCAACCAAAAAAATCGGAGAAGAAAGTCTGTTGTTTCATATTCAGGTTCTTCTACTTTTGGCGTCATCATTCAAAATCTTCACGAAAAATTTTTAATCGAGTGTTTGGTATAGATTTCACTGGATATTTTGAACTTTTTTCTCAATAAATAAGAATTTGGTGATATCCTATGGATACTACTATAAAGCTGTTCACGCATACAGAATCACCGAATAGGGAGTATTTCAGTTAAGCCAGCAGATTCGCTATTTCTTTTCACATATAAAAACGAAATTTACTGATATCAACCAAGGCATATCGATACGGTAGATGTTTCATGTTTCATCACCGGGTGTTAATTTTGATGTGAAACTCTGCCCCCAATCAGCATTTATCGTTTTGCTAGATTTACTGTCCACAGGAAATAATAATATACCACAATAAATAATCATTACAGTCCATTACGGTAATTAAAATCTTTAGGACCCACACAGTCCACCGTCGTTCACCGCATAATTCTATCAGTATAAAACCCGACGTTTAAAGATCGGAATAAAATACAACCGGGCAGCTCGAAAGCCCGTTCCACAAACTTGATTATCTAACGCTTATTAAGACCGAAATAAATTAACATGTAGACCCTCGAAATGATAATGATATCTGCCGTTGATGCGGCATCTCGATTAGGTTCGGCATTTCCTGTCATCTGCGGATTGCAAGGAATCGATCCTGAGAGTTCGTAAACGTTCAATTTGTGTGATTGAGAAGTGTGAAATGAATTTTATGCGAATGGTGTCAGCCTGTACGTTTATAATGAACCAGATCGGGCGATTAAAATCAACTGTATTGAGGTGCTGTGGTTCCGCTGGAAGGTGTGGTTTTGTCAGGCCAGTTATTATACATCATCACTTACTCGAAATGGCTGGAAGCTTATATTGGTTAGGTTTCGAGGTGAGATCATGAACATCAAATTTACAATACGAATACATGGAAAAAATTTCTACACGTAAGTCAGGAAAAGTATACAAAGAGTTAAAAATAAACCATCAAAATTTGAAAAGAATATAATAGTAGATACTCAAAAAAATTAAAATGAGCATGATGCGTTGTGCACTCATTTACTAATCTGATCACCCAATGAGGTGATTGATTGACTCCTGGAGAATCACATCCCATATTTGCGTTGGAACATAGTTCCACTAGGTTTTGTGGGGGATGGAGTAAATTATGAAATATTCTGCCCTAGGGGTTGAAAATCAGAAGATCTTGGTGGCCCTACAAATTAGATTTTGCTCGACTTCAACGCCAATCTGGCAACAAGTGGCCGTGCATTACGAATTGTCCTCTCTTGGGGATAGTAGACTATGCCCCAAGAAACAATTACAAGATCATTCGGCTCATTCCACGGTTTCTAAAACAGTTTTGAAGTTGTCAATAAATGTATATTCTTTAGGTTATGTAATTTCCTTCACAAGATCGTTTACCATTGTGTTGAAAAGACATTGAGAAAATGTCTCAATTCTATTGGGTCATCAAAACTATTCGGTTTTATGCTCGGTTTTATGGATGTTTTATTATGATCTAGTCTAGATGGTGACGGCCACAAAACAATTTGAACTTATCAAAGTTTTTAAGGACGTCTGGTTTTTTGATGATCCCGAGATATGCTGATAATTTTATGGCTGAATTCCAACGTATGTGGAAAAACCATTTAATCAATTACAGGTGGCTAATGAATCGCAAGTGCAATAATACTGATCAGTAAACATTCTTCCAGAGCTGATAATCAATAATTTCTTGGACTGTGTATTTGACTCCTCTCAATTTCATTTGGATCGTGTTTTTTCTCCAAATCTGCATTCATTCACAGGGTCGATACCAACATAGTGTGAATGGTAAGGCTAGATCCTCAGAAAGAATCGCAGTCCAGAGTTTCTCTAGGACGAAATAAAAATGATCTGAATGATACGAAAAAGCGTATAGTATCATAAAATTCAAGGTTTTATGAAATACTACATAAGTAGTTCTTACTCAACAACATAACTAATTCAAACAATGAACTGATTCGAGAAGAATTTCAAGTAGTGAATGAAGATAAAAAAGTTTAAAATTTATGGTTTGTCTGATAATCTCGAAACCCGATACGGGTAGGGCAAATACAGCGAAAACATCGAAGGAAGAGGGGTTCGATTTTATTTCTCGGATGATTCAAAGGATTGGAATTGGAAAACCACTGAAGTGAAGTCAGGAGCTGCTTGTTTCTTTGTCGGTTTTAAGTATGACAAATACTGTCATTTTATTTTTACTAACTTCAAAAAAAAGAATCACCGAATTGCACTGAATTTATCAGAAAAACTGATTTTTTTTCCTGTGTACCGAAGCAGCCTTCGGTGTTCATTGTCAGAATGGCAAATGCTGTCTGTCATTTCATTTTTATGAACTTCAAAATATGGAATCACCGAATTATATGAAGATCAGAAAACTTATTTTTTTTTCTTTGTACCGAAACATACTTCAGTTATCATTGTCAGTAGGACAAATACTGTCATTTCATTTCTATGAACAAAAGATAAAAATACCGAATTACATATATTGATTATATCAGAAAAACATTTTTTCCTTTTGACCAAAATGGCCTTCAATGTTCATTGTCAGTATAATAAATACTGTAACTTTATCTTCACGAACTTCAATAGATGTAATCATCATATACTGAATAAATCAGTTGAACTCAATTTTTTTTTAATGGTGCTCCAAATTACATATTCAAGTTATGCCATGGAAACATCAACAACTCGAGAAACAGGAAATCTATTGATTCTTTTTTGAAAATTGATCTGAGAATAATACCTTCTTCACAAATGAAATATTTAGACATTTTTCAAAACCAGGAAAAAAACTTATTGTGGGGCTAGGAAAATTTTCAAGTGTAAATATCCCTATTTTTCCTTCAAATCCGTTTCACTGGCCCGGGGCGAAATTATTCATTCATAACTTCTATGCTATCGAGGTAAGAATTTTGGTTGTAAAGGCCTGAAAACATAAAGAGAGAGTGAGATGTCATTAGTACGAAATAGAGATAAGTGTATTTTGAACGGAAATATTTACGGAACCCCTAGTCAAATTTTGCTCATTGATGAACGTGACCTCGACATTCAAGATCCAAACCTACCCTGAAAATTTCTAATCTGTAGGTCTTTCCGTTCGAAAGTTATTATTTTCTATGGTTTCTATGGTTTTGGTTAAGCGATGTGGACAAAATGTCGCACGTAGTTTGAACATCTGAGTACAAAATCTCATTTCGATCGAATAGTAGTTTCGGAGTAATCAGGAAAGCAAAATTTCGAACGGCTATATTTACGGAACCCCTGGTCGAATTTTGCCCAATAACTAACTCAACCGCGGCATTCGAGATTTGAACCTTCCCGAAAATTTTGAGTTTCTAGGTCGTTCCGTTCGAGAGTTATCCTGTATACGGACGGACTGACAGACTTGAATTTTTCGACGGATTCGTCATCAGTGAGTCTAATCTTCTCCATTGAGACCAAAATTCGAAAAATACAGACATAATATAGCCCTCGTGTGAGTAGAACGTGCGTTCAAAAATTCTTTTTCATAACTTTGGTGTCTCAGAAACTATTTGCCAAATCTGATGAAATTTTGTGTCCACATACAAGGCATAAATTAGTTGACTTATGTGGATATTCAACTTTTTACCTGGTCCATATGAATATAAAGAGCCCTAGTTAAAAATTGACCTCTTTTTGACAAACGTGGAATCTGAAGATCGCAGATACCGTAGATTCCAAATAAAGGCAAAACGATAACTCTTGTTCATAGAAACAAGCGCTAAAACAAAACAAATACTGGTGGGCTACAAGTAAAGCACCCGAAGCGAAAAAGAATTTATAGACTCTGCGTTGAATTTGAACCTTTTTTTCGTCCTTGCAAAACTCAATTCATTTCCCTGGGAAAACATCTCTTAACTCTGTGCTCTGTGTGGCCGCAGGAATCACAATTCCGTCTTTCACCCAAGTCATTCGACGAAAACACATCGCCTACTCTCAAAGAAACCATCCTGCATATCTGCGACTGTTAATTATTCAAATTGTCACATCAAAACGCAGTCGGATAGTGACCCAGGCATACTCCGGATACTCCATACCACCCAAACAGAATACGAAACAATTTAACCGAGATCATAAGGATATTATGGGCAAGTTACAATTTATACGTCGTTTGCGTTCGGCCGGATAATTAAAAGTCATATTAAATAAGAATTATCGCACTTGTTAATGTTCCCGCAAATCCTTTGATTGCCGTCGCGGAGATATTCAACAGATTCGCGAGATTTCTTTGGGAGCGACGCGACTAGTGGACCGGCCGGTAAGAAAGCATAATAGCGTCTTAAATTGGCTTTAATAACATATTCCGAGGGATCCATGACAGTGGCGTGGATGTGACGAGGGATTGATAAATAGTTGGATACCAGTCAGTCCATACCTGTGTAGGTATATAGGCTAATATTTATCGGTAGAATTTGATGGAGTAAACATCAGTAAAATAGATTTCTGATCTTGATAACTATGTGAACCGCAATTATTATCAGTGCATACATTCAATATCGAAATTAGAACAGGGGCCGTAGCTTAGTGATTAAGGCGTATGGCTTGTGATCGGAAGGTCCCGGGTTCGAATCCTCCGGTTGGGTTAGACATTGTCTGACCTGAAGTAGGTTCCACGTTCCACCCTGGTGGTTGAACAATTTAGAGCTGTGACTCATAGAACAGCTCGAAGCATATTTGGTATCACAGTGACATAGGACCTATGAGTCAGGATATAAACAACACAGAAAAAAAAATCGAAATTTAATGCTCGTTATACATCTCGAATATCTTCTTATACTGCAACATTTCAATTGACGCTGGGCCGACATTGAGGCACTTAAAGGCCCACTAATGTGAGTTGAAAACAATGAAAACCATCTGGACAGCATGACCGCTGTTTCATTTCTTCTCATGAAGTTTATAGAAATGAAATGACATTATTTGTCACACTGACGGCCTATTTGGTTCACAGATTATATACCGATTCAGAGGTGTAAACTGGTAGAATACGATGGAAGCGTCTCCTTCCAATCAATTCAAAGCATTTCCCTGTATTTTCTGAGTACCAGAATGGTTTACCACTCTGGCGCAGAACTCTCGACTCCACCAGCTCAATTTTGTTATGGTGGAGACGTGGAGAGGCATGTCCAGGTTTGCCTATCGAGACATCGAAAAGAAAAAAGTATTTTCATTACCACAGGGCTGGAATTGGGACATTTGAAAACTTATAACTGTCAGTTACAAACCATCTGAACAGATCCATAAATGTAGATGGAGTTGAGGCAAATGAAGTCAAGAAAATGGAAAATCATCCCATCATACGCTTCGAACCGGAACTCTAGTCGTAGAGAGGTATTACAAGTTTTGCGTATTCAGCTAGGAGAAAGAAAGGAGCCATTCCTTTGGAATTGAGAATTTCATCAAAACTCACCCAAAACCCATCTGGCTATGACTAGAAAAGAAATTGAGCTGAAGAAGACATATATTAGTCTGTAGTATAGAGAATCAGTGTCTATAGAACAGACTCTCTTAACGCTTCAAATAAAAATTCTGATAGTAGTATGCTCAGGTCTTCCTATCCAAACAGTGAAGAGATGGAATCATTTTCATTTCCACAGGTCTGCCATTCCAGTACTTGGAGGTCCACTACTGTGTGTTGAAAATCATGGACGAGTTCAAAAAGATGTAGCTGGAAGTTGTTTATAAGGCCCGAAGTAGGGAGGGAATCAAGGTCTGTCGAAAGGTCTCGCTTAACACTTGGTATGCCCATCCAGACAGTGAAAAAAAGAAAGCATTCTCATTCATTGCCACTGGTCTGGCATTGAGGCACATGGAGGTCTACGTCTGTGAGTTGAAAATAATCTGGACAAGTCATTAAAGGAGATAGGCATATACAGCCCTAAGTATAGGGAATTACTGACTATGGAACAGACTTACCACTTCAAACCTAAATTCTACTAATGGAGAGGTATACCCATAGTGGGGGAGTGAGGAAGATGGAAATCATTCCATCATACGTTTCGAACCAGAATTTTAGTAGAGGGGTATTACAAGTTTTGCGTATTCAGCTAGGAGAAAGAAAGAAGCCATTCCTTTGAAATTAGGAATCTCATCAAAACTCATCCAAAACCCATCTGGCTAGGACTAGAAAAGAAAATAGAGTTGGAGAAGGCATATATAAGCCTGAAGTATAGAGAATTAGTGTCTATAGGACAACCTCTTTTAACGCTTCAAATAAAAATTCTGATAGTAGTATGCTCAGGTCTTCCTATCCAGAGTGTGAAGAGATGGAATCATTTTCATTTCCACAGGTCTGCCATTCCGGTACTTGGAATCACTACTGTGTGTTGAAAACCATGGACGAGTGCAAAAAGATGTAGCTGGAAGTTGTATATATGGCCCGAAGTAGAGAGGGAATCACAGTCTGTCAAAGAGTCCCTCTTAACACTAGATTTGCCCATCCAGACAGTGAAAAGAAGGAAGAATTCTCATTCATTGCCACTGGACTGGCATTGAGGCACATGTAGGTTCATGTCTGTAGGTTGAAAATAATCTGGACGAGTCATTTACGAAGATAGGCATATGCAGTCCTGAGTATAGGGAATAAGTGACTATGGAACAGACTTAACACTTCAAACTTAAATTCTACTGATGGAAAGGTATACCCATAGTGGGGGAGGGTGGAAGGTGGGAAATCATCCCATCATACGCTTCGAAAAGGAATTCTAGTTGTTGAGAGGTATTACAAGTTTTGCGTATTCTGCTAGGAAAAAGAAAGGAGCCATTCCTTTGCAATTGAGAATCTCATCAAAACTCACCCAAAACCTATCTGGCTAGGACTAGAAAAGAAAATAGTGCTGGAGAAGGCATATATTAGCCTGTAGTATAGGAAATCAGTGTCTATAGAACAGCCTCTCATAACGCTTCAAATAAAAATTCTGATAGTAGTTTGCTCAGGTCTTCCTATCCAGACAGTGGAGAGATAGAATCATTTTCATTTCCACAGGACTGCCACTCGGGTACTTGGAGGTCCACTACTGTGTGTTGAAAACCATGGACGAGTGCAAAAAGATGTAGCTGGAAGTTGTTTATATGGCCCGAAGTAGAGAGGGAATCACAGTCTGTCAAAGAGTCCCTCTTAACACTAGATTTGCCCATCCAGACAGTGAAAAGAAGGAAGAATTCTCATTCATTGCCACTGGACTGGCATTGAGGCACATGTAGGTTCATGTCTGTAGGTTGAAAATAATCTGGACGAGTCATTTAAGAAGATAGGCATATGCAGTCCTGAGTATAGGGAATAAGTGACTATGGAACAGACTTAACACTTCAAACTTAAATTCTACTGATGGAAAGGTATACCCATAGTGGGGGAGGGTGGAAGGTGGGAAATCATCCCATCATACGCTTCGAAAAGGAATTCTAGTCGTTGAGAGGTATTACAAGTTTTGCGTATTCTGCTAGGAAAAAGAAAGGAGCCATTCCTTTGCAATTGAGAATCTCATCAAAACTCACCCAAAACCTATCTGGCTAGGACTAGAAAAGAAAATAGTGCTGGAGAAGGCATATATTAGCCTGTAGTATAGGAAATCAGTGTCTATAGAACAGCCTCTCATAACGCTTCAAATAAAAATTCTGATAGTAGTTTGCTCAGGTCTTCCTATCCAGACAGTGAAGAGATAGAATCATTTTCATTTCCACAGGACTGCCACTCAGGTACTTGGAGGTCCACTACTGTGTGTTGAAAACCATGGACGAGTGCAAAAAGATGTAGCTGGAAGTTGTTTATATGGCCCGAAGTAGAGAGGGAATCACAGTCTGTCAAAGAGTCCCTCTTAACACTAGGTTTGCCCATCCTGACAGTGAAAAGAAGGAAGAATTCTCATTCATTGCCACTGGACTGGCATTGAGGCACATGTAGGTTCGCGTCTGTAAGTTGAAAATAATCTGGACGAGTCATTAAAGAAGATAGGCATATACAGCCCTAAGTATAGAGAATTACTGACTATGGAACAGACTTAACACTTCAAACTTAAATTCTACTGATGGAGAAGTATACTCATACTGGGGGAGGGAGGAAACATTTTCATGCTCATAGAGATGAAAATGGGAAACTTGGAGGCTGACTACTGTCAGAAACCATCTGTAAGGTTCTTTCATAGCGTTCGCAGAGGACCATGAACTTATTTTAGTAGTAATGTATTGAAGAAAATACAAAAAAGGCAGCACCAATAATGTTAATCTGATCGGCCCATTTTTTGTTTCTTCTTCGATCAACGACTTCCACCATGAATCAAAAATAAAATGCTGACTGGTGTAATAATATATCTGTTAAACGAAGGTCATAACACTTCGCCCCCAGACAGTGACTGGTCCACTCATTGACCACTGCGATGTAGTATAACTCGCTCAACTCTCTGTCTCTAGGTTATGTGACTCAGTAGAGGAAATGTAGAAGAGTGGTAGTCTGTAGATGCAGATAATTGGCACCGAAAAGACTAACAGCATGCAGTTCTGGGAGGTGTGGAGATGACACCACCAATAAGATGCGAGTCTCCTAGAGAAATTATCTGCTTTGCTAAAATTGAGATTTCCATCGATATACTATGATCAGATGGTCGCGATACGCATAGGTTTCTTTGAGAGACAGCAACCACATCTAATGGAATTGCCGATTTAACGAGCCGCCGCTGGATCTATTCCAATCAAACGCGATCGTCGTCGTGCCACGATCGAAATTTCCATAAATATCGGAATTAATTCCGTTAAAGGCAGCAATATCTGTAGTTATGAAAAAGGCAGGCCGTTTATTCGATTTATCGGCACTTAAGGTGCAGTAGAGGCATAAAAATTAATTGTTATTGTTCTCAAAAGTCGAAGCGGCTCAACAAAAGTCGAGGACATACAGAGATTATTTTCTCGTGAAATACTGGGATACTACTAAAGGAGAATTGATGCAAATTGGGTAATATTTTTACTAAAGTCTGGGCCCGTCACGTTCGGCGACGTTGCTTTGAGCTATGGGCACGTTGCTCCTCATGGAAATGGCAAGGATGGACGTGACGTCAAATTTATTTCGATTGCAGGTTGGGCCTTGTGGTTCCGAAGTAAACAACATGATCCTGGATAAAAAAGCGGCGAATATGCTGGGTCTCTCACCATTTCAACGATAACCTTCCACCTTATATGCCAGGGGTCATGTTGATGCCATATACTCTTGATGCTTCAAGAAGCTTTTATATATGTATCTTCAAGATGTCGAATCAAATAGTTTCAAAAATTATCCCTTGAGAACCTACAAAAACTAAAAAATTGATTCTTAGGATATTTTTATGGATAATTTTGCACCATTTCTGGAATTGAAACATTCGTCTCCTATTAAATTTGCTACTCTTAACTTGTATAATGGAACTTGAATTATTTCTTGGTTAGTCTTCAGAAAATTTCAATTTTGAAGTAAATGTTTAGTTTATATTCATTGGAAAAATAAAATACAAGTTAAAAAGTAAGAAATGGAAACAATAATTTTGGACCATTGGAAAAACTGTGGCAATGATTTTAGGTGATACAAGCTGATTTTCCAAATAACTGAACATTCATCAGTACAAAAAAATTCATACAAAATAACGGAATTGAATGAATCTATCATGATGTTTCTGATAGCAGTAATTCACAATAGAGTCAAACACTCAACGAAATTTTCCAGTATATGCAACAGGGATTCGGTTACTTCTACAGGAAATTCACCCTATATAAGCGACACAAGGCATATTTGTTGATTTTACATTAGAATTCCGGTCGTTCAATTGCTGTAGAAATACCAATTTTTACATTAGTTGATGCAACCAAACCGTAGTTCGTCATTTCAACAGGAAAATGATACTGTGAAGAAAACAGGAATTCATTCTTGCATTTCAATTAAATTAACCTCGTGGATTCGGGTGTCATTTCCATGTGTGTAATTTTTGAAATGCATTTTTTTAATTTTAGTTTTTTGACCTTATTGATTGTAATATTATTCAACCATCATCTCAATTTTTTAGGACACTCTCACAATTTTTCAGACATTCACATCATCCATGCCGGAGTTCGAACCCAGGCCTTCGGCACCTTAGTCCGGTCCATACTCAAGAAGGCTATCGAGGCGTCCTTGTAATGTTTTCTGTCTAAAGAGTGACTTGGCGAATAGAAGTCTGGAATCGGGACAGAATTCATATTATATTATATTTATTATAGAGAATCTTCACATTATTCTACCGAATAAGAGAGAAATTCGTTGAGTAAAATAATCTGAATTTCAGTAAGAAATTGTACCAAACATTTCTGCTGAATTTATAATATTTTACTAGATATTCCAGTAATATTTGCGGAAATATTTCTTTTAAAATAGAAGTATCTGATACTGACCGTTTTTCCTATTAATGGAACTCAAGTCACTTCAACCGGAATCGGTACGTTATGTTACATGTACAGATGATTCTCGGAACAGTATTTTCTTGTTGTTATAACAATATTTGCGTTTAGACAACAGAAATTCATTTAACCAGAAATTCCCGGTGTTCTCTTTTTTCAGTGAAGAATTAACTAATTCTGCGAAATCCACCCCGTGTTGAAAAAACAATCGAGACGATATCCAATATACTCTACTCGGATATACAGAATGTAAAATTTTAATTAAACAGTCTACTACAACCCAACCCTTTCTTTCTACAAACAAATTAACGACGCGCTTAGTCTAATACTCTAATTTGCCATGTCATGCTCAACAGAGACCACTCTCTTGATAAAGGGTGCGCCGTTTTTCTTAATATAAATTCAGAGAGCGTTTCGCCACGTTATCGGACAAAAACAGCTCGCAAAAAGCCCAATCCCTTAATTGAATACATCCTGGAATCACCGACGTAACCCCAGATCCCTGTTTTATCGACTCTCCCCGAGCGGCAATATTGTAAGTGTCACCCTTACACGCTCACTACATTAATTTCGCGAAGCTGGGAGGGGTTCATCTCGTGGCGAAGCGATCTAGGGTCTCAGCATCCCCAGGGGGTTTTTGGACAAGGTGGAATTTGATTTTCTGATAGACAAATTTTATTGTTTCCAATATAAATCATGTGAAATCATTCAAAGAAAAAAATTCGAACCACCCTCTGAATTTACACACCTTTATCGTACAACAACCTAAAAAGTTTGCCAGAAGGGACCCAACATCGAAGTTATGAACAATATAAATGGAATATACTTTTCATTTACTAAAGTTCCAGTTTTCACTCTAAGGTTATTAATTATAAGGTATATCTAGTAGTTTCTCAGGCCCTTCCTTTCTGAAAAATAACCTGAATAATCGACCGGCGTCTATAATAATTCTACTGCTCGCCGGACTCGTTCCGATTCAATGATCACTGTCGCGATGATTCAGGAAATTAATCATAAAACATCTGGATGCCGATTGAATCGAAACCCAACGCGAAAAATTCCCATCACGCCTCTAGAAAATTCAATAAGAGTCCTTTTCTTCCCGCTACATTAAATGGGAAATGGCCCGAGAGGCATTTTAACTCGATTTTCAGGCGAACAAGTCGCGATTGGTCCTTATCTGAATTTCACAGAAAATAAAACATCTCCCCAAATCTTCCCTTCCTCCTCTCAAATTTATTTTTATTCGTTTTCTTTGTGTATTCAGCTTCCCCTACTAATTCCATGATTTTCTTTTGTTTTAGGAAGAAGTAAGTACTAGAATTTCTACAAGAACTACAAAACCAGACCGTGAGTTATTTGAACATTGTATGAATGAAAAGAAATAACGATATCTAATCATAATTATATTTACCACGAACAATAATAGCTAGTATTCTAGTAGTTACTCAGATTACTCAATGATGTTCAAAAATACTTTTTGGGAATTTGAATAATTTTTTTTGGCGTGAACAAACCGTCAAATCCATCTTCCATTTGAAGATAAACGACAAAATTAGGAGAAACTTGATTTTATTGATAAAATTAACTGAAAAGTTGAAAACCAAAATCATAGCCACAATTGAAAAAATTGCTGTTGTGTTGACATTGAACAGACAATATCAATTTCACGTCGTTCACAAGAATTGAGCATATGGGCATTGAAACTATCAATTGAGGTTTTTGAATGAAAATTTGCATTCACACTCCCATAAAATTCAATCGACCCAGGAATTCGAGCAAATCTACCATTTACAAGGTCTTAATTTTGCTGAATGAAACCACAACTTTGTGGATCCTTGTTTGTTGAATATTGTCTGCTTCGTTCGGTTCATACTATTACCACTTTTTACACCATATATAGGGTGTTTTACAGGTGACGCTTAAGCAGTAAAGTTTTCGTTTTCTTTCAACGCTGAATCATTAGGGTCAATTGAGGATATATTCTGAAATTGTTTGAAAATGTACAGGGTGTCTCAAGAAAGTGGTAGGCACCGAACATATGTTTTTTCTTATGGAACACCCTGTATTTTAATGCAGATTCAGAAAACATAGTAAAAATGAGACTAAGTTTGTTGTCTGTTTGACGTCTCATGTGCTTAAAATTTCCGTTTCTGAGATATTTCGCTTTTTCGTAACTTTTAGCATCGCGGAAAAAACTCGATAACTTTGACTCAATTGAATCTGGTGGAATAAGATTTTGGCTATGAATACTAAAGAATCACAAAATTGCAACTAAATCTGAAACTGGAAGATTCAGGTCTAACGAACTTCAATAATTTTTCAAAGGCAATGAATTTTGCTACTGAATAAAAATTGAAATATAGGGTGGGCCATATGAAATGAGCTCGAAATAAAAGTTTGAATATGTCATCAATGATTTGCCTCATTTTGAACACCCAGTAGATTTCTTAGTGGTTATGATATACAAAGTATTTACTTCCATTTTTCTAGTATTTACAGCCAAAATCTCATTCCGAAAAATTCATCCATTTCGAAGTTATCGAGTTTTTTCCGAAACCCTCAAATTTAGGAAAAATCGAAATATCTCCATAAAAGTGAATTTAATGCAGAAGAGACAAAACAAACCAACTTAGGTTTATTTCTACCATGCTTTCTAGGTTTTCAATCAAATTCAGCGTGTTCCATATAAAAAACATATGTTTGGTTATTACCACTTGTCTAGGACACCCTGTATATATCAAAACAATTTCAGAATATAGCCCCAATTGACCTCAATAATTCCGCGTTGAAGAAAAAATCAGAACATCACTAGAAACACTATCGTGCGTTCAGATCTAGTTTTGGTTTTATTGAAATAAAAACTGGAATCTGTTTATGAAACAGCGTCCATGAGATTTCTGATACAGTAATTCATAGAGATAGTGCTTACTTATTGGTATGTCTTTAGAATAGCAAATAGAATCAGCCTCATTGTGAGCAACTGAGATTAGGTGCTCAAAAATGCGGAACTTTGAAAGAAAAATCTATGCGGCTACTAAGTGACTCATATAATCTAAAACGTAACTTACATTATCGTGTTTAATTCGAACAACACACAAAATCATTTCATTCCTCAGAATGAAGAGCG
Source organism: Aphidecta obliterata (assembly GCA_963966015.1). Lineage (NCBI taxonomy): Eukaryota > Metazoa > Arthropoda > Insecta > Coleoptera > Coccinellidae > Aphidecta > Aphidecta obliterata. The sequence continues at coordinate 27,558,098 of OZ014427.1, read as the reverse complement.
GTTGAGCAAACACCCATAGGTATTGCATCAACGCTAGTCGATTGTGACATTTCGAAACCATTAATTTCTCGAAATCGATCGGCTTCTTGCAAGAACTTCTTGGAAGTCATACCTAGATGAAGATTTGTGCCATATAAACATATCTGCTTCGGCGACGGATAAATCAACGCGGTCGCTGAGAGAACACAGATATAAGGACGAAAAAATTCTCTTTCTTGTCCCGCATAAAATGGTTGAAAATTCGGAATTAGACTAACATGAAATGCATATCGACCTTCCAGATGATTAATGAATTGGAAAAGTACGAGATTCCGCATGGAAGAGTAAGAACCGCGGTCGCCATCACGAACGCGGACCACTTTTTGCCTTTCTCGAGCTTTCTGCGTTTCCTCATTTCAATTAACTCTCTTCACGTACCCGTAGCATTCACATTTTATGCCGAGATTAATGTTTATGTCTACTTCTTAATTATTTGTTATTTGAAACACCCGTTTGTGAAGTCTCGGTACAATTAAATCGATCTATCCTTTTTGCGAAGATGGAAACGACCGACCGACCGTAAGCGTACTTCCAAGGCGTATGAGATTCTTGTGTGAAGCTTGGAGTTATGGTTAGGTACTACTCGGAGTTGAGCTTTCGTTTCGTTTTGTCTTTCTCTTATCCAATCAATTTGCATCTGAAATATTTGTTTTGCGATGTTTTTCATTATAAAGATATTCGAGAGCAGTGGCGGCTGGTGCGTTTAGCGAAAAAAGTGAAAAATTCTTATGCTCCGTCATGGCCCCTCATAGCGGTATCAAACATATCTCGAAGATTAATCCAATCTATAAATTTTTCAAGAATATGTCGTTTCCTAGTGAAGTCTTTATTGTGCTGAATTATATTTATATCTAGTGTTCTGGTTGGCACATTTTACGACTCACCTCATTAATAATTACTGGTTACTATTTTTTTTTTCATGTGGAATCCTCAAGGATTAACTATCTCTGGTAGAAAGAACATTGTAGGATTTCTGTTCCTACGTAGTTGATCTCTGGGTCTTTTGTGACAGGTGGGTATCATAAGCCCATCTTCTGCGGGGTTGTAGCCAACTAGTCTTTTTAGCTCATCATTTGGGTGTTGACGTGCTTTTTCAAATATCTTCTCGGCATTCTTCTCTAGGAAATCTGTGAGAGTTTCCTATTCTAAGTCTCTGTGGATTTGATGGTTCCTTTCGAACCATGGCATACTTATTGCTGCTCTTAGCAGTTCATTTTCTGTTGCTTGAATCTCCTTCATATGGCTATTGGCTGCATGGCCCCATGCAACCAAACCATATGTTAGTTGAGGTCTTGCAATTGACTTGATAATTCATAGTAACGTGCTTTGGTTCATTTGGCTCCTTCCTTATAGCAGTGTGTAAAGTCTACTCATTGCTGAGTTTGTTTTATTCACTGCATATTTTATATGGTTTTTCCATGTGAGCATTATATCTAGTTTCACTCCTAGATAATTGACTTCATTGTCCCATTTTATCTCTTCTCCATCTATCCTTAGGTTGGAACTCATTTTGAGTCTCCGCTTCTGTAGTAGTATAGCTTGGCTCTTCTCACCATTTATTTGAATTTTCCATATAATGAACCATTCTTCAAAATCTAGTGCTTCTTGCAATCTTCTGTATATGACGTCTGGTCGATGATGTCTGACGGCTATTCTAGTGTCTGCATATAGGGCTAGCAGATTCCTTGGGTTTTCAGGAATATCGTAGATATAGACGTTGTATAGTGGAGGTCCTAGAACTGAACCTTGGGGTACTTCTGTTTCTACTTGTCTGGTGGAAGATAATGTGTCATCTATTTCGACATAGATATTCCTGTTCCTCAGGAAGTTCCTTATTATCTTACATGTTTTGGTAGTGTAGCCTGCCATCATCTTGTAGGCAAGTCCCTCTCTCGACATCTAATAGCACTAATCCTGTATGGCTTGTTTATTCTGAAATCCTTCAGTGACATATTCAGTGATCCCTAACAGTTGAAGTTCTGTAATGATTCATTCTGTATCCAAATTGTTCCGGTGGTATCAGATTCTGCGCTTCTGTTTCTTCTTGAGTCTTTTTGCAATGACTCTCTCAACTATTTTTCTAAGTGATGACAGTAGATTTATTGGCCTGCAGTTTTGTGGGAATTTTCTATTTTTTTCTTTCTTATTGAACACAATTACATCTGCTGTTTTTCATCTTTTTGGATAGTATTCTGTTCTCATCACTGCGTTTGCTATATTGGTTAGCGCTGCTATTCCTTTTTTGGGCATTTTCCGTAACATAAGGTTTGTTAATTTGTCTTCTCCTGGAGCTTTCGTATTTTTCAATTGGTTGGTTGGTGTTGTTGGGTTTGGGATAATATCGCCCTCCGGAGATTCCAACATCTATTCTTCATTTTGTTCGACTTTTTCCAAGTCTTCATTGTCATCGTTACTACTGCACAACGACCTGAAGATATATTGTGCTCTCCCCATTCTTGTGCCGAGCGAGGTATATCCTAAAGTAATAGCTCGGCATCCTATTCCAAAATTCTGATGAACTTCAGTAGCCCAGAAGGCTTCAGGGGGATATATCCTTATATTCAATGATTTCGTGGCCCAAGTGTTATTTGCGCTGGGTTCCAATGAAGTGGTGTTCAGGATTTTTGTTCTCCTCCTCATAGAATCTGCATATTGTCTCTCTAGATGCTTTCAGAGGAGACATTGCCTTGTGGGAAAGTAGCAAGTTTTTGATTTCTCAGTTCTCCAAGCCTGGAAATTTTGCCATAGTGCTTCCCTGTCAGTTTCCTCTTGAATGTTCGGTTCTTACAAATGGCCCCTTTTCTAACCAATGCATTGTCGTCCACGGTTCCCCTGATTTCTGAGTATTTAGGAATCCAGACTATTTAGACTCTGTTATTTTTGTCTAGTCGACTAATCTGAAAGAGCTTTCATTGGATTTTGTCGGAGTGCTTTTGCAATTCCTCAATCTCTTCTTTTTTCCATTAGGTATATGTGGAAAAATAAAATTTAATAGACAAATTAACATATCGAGCCAAATATTCGATCGGTCGAAATGCGGGGTAGTGATAATATTGTTCCAAAACACGTCCCAATCAGAAATATACATGAAATAGGAGAGAAAATTATTGAATTTTATTCAAATGGGGTTGTAATAGAAGTGTTCCTTGAATGTATTCATGTTGAAACAAGAAATAACAGTCTTTTCATTGACAGGATACAGCATCATCCTTCTGAAATTGGTTGTTGACTAGTTGTTAAATATCTTCACTTTTTGTATTTGTTCCCAAAAATTCATTTCCGCTGTGCTTTCTCAGAAGACCTCTGAACAACCACTTTCCTACACCATTTTTGAGCGCTCGTACTACTTACACGAGGGCTATATCATTTCGTCGAATTCCACCAGGGGTTCCGTAAATATGGTCGTTCGAAGTTTTGTTTTTCTGATCACTTCGAAACTACACATTCGACCGAGATGAAATTTTGCACTCAGATGGAAAATGTCGTGTTCAAGATACTCACAAAATTTTGTCTAGATCGCATGACCAGAACCATAGAAACCATAGAAAATAATAACTTTGTAATGGAAAGGCCTAGGGACTTGACATTTTCAGGATTGGTGTGGATCTCGAATGTCGCGGTCACGTTCATCAATGAGCAAAATTATACTAGGGGTTCCGTAAATAAGATCGTTTTAAATTTAGTTTACTTGTTAATTTCAAAACTACGGATTCGATCTTGACGAAATTTTTCATTTTGATGGAGAATGATTTATTCAGGCTACATTTAGTCCAGATCGCATGACTAGAACCATAGAAACCATAGAAAATCATAACTTTCGAACGGAAAGGCCTAGGGTCTTGAAATTTTCAGGGTAGGTTCGGATCGCGAATTTCGCGTTCACGTACGTCAATGGGCAAAATTAGACTAGGGGTTCCGTAAATATGGTCGTTTGAAATTTAGTTTTCTTTATCATTTTAAAACTACGGATCTGATCGTGACGAAATTTCGGATTTTAATGGAGAATGATATATTCAAGCTACATTTTTTCCAGATCGCATGACCAGAACCATAGAAACCATAGAAAAATATAACCTTCGAACGGAAAGGCCTAGGGACTTAAAATGTTCAGGGTGGGTTTGGATCGCGAATTTCGTTGTCAATGATCGAAATCAGACCAGGGATTCCGTAAATATGGACGTTCAAATTATTTTTTTCCTGATAATTTCGAAATTACTCATTGGATTGAAATGAAATTCTGCACATAGATGAAGAATAATGTATTCAAACTACGCTACGCATTACCAAGACCATAGATACCGTAAACAATTCTAGAGAATTATCGAAAAAAAATCCACTAAAGCCTGACGTGAAGTCTGGAGTTTTGACTTAGTTTGAAATTTTTTTTTAAAGTTGTCAACATTTTTTTGAATTCGATTCTAAAACTGGAAAATGCGAATCTACCTACAAGGTGGACGAACGAGCGCTCAAAAGCTCGTGACTTCACGGCAGTGCTTTTCAAATTTTTAATTACCACACAAGCCAGAACAAGATGATAAATTACGGATATTCGAAATTAAATTGCCGATTCATTAAACACTTTTATTCTTTCTGATACCAATAATCACGTAACCTCTTTCTCGGGCATGAATGATTATAACTATCAAATACAAATGAATGAAAATGAGCAATCTGCCATTAATCAGCATTTACAGCTCCTCTAGAAATTCTAATGCGTAGATTACATCTACGCTGACGATAATGAAGCAAATTATGGGGATATACGTGAGTTTACCATCGAATGCTGTCGATCTAATCGATATTAGAGCATGGGAATGATGAAAGCTTCAAAACGGATATTGATAGAAAGGAATTAGTGTTTATAGTTATGATGAACTTTGTTCTGCGATGAGAAGAAGAAGATTATCCTGAGGGGTTCTTAGATCGTTTCCTAAGATATTTTTCAAAATAATCAATAACCCTTATATAACATCCCATATGGTATAGTATACCTATAAATAGAATCTTAGGGGTTTGAAATAAGATAATTTGTAAAATATTCATGGATCAAATGTTGATCCAACCCCGACTCGTTTTCTACATTTATTTTGCACGGATATCTCGAATTATCCCAGAAAAAGTTTGGAAGCCATTTACAAAATATATTTGGGGCTGCCAACTTTCCCCAACAATAAAGAAAATAAATGACTTTGTTTTTTTTGTTTGTTTAATGTTTTTGTTCAAATATAAGTTGAACTCATGTTACAAGCGATATTTCATTCGCCACCTCCTTTTTTGAAAAATAGTTATGGAATTATGGAAGCCAGCAGCCCCATGAACCGATCGAATTGAAACTCACTAGTTAGTTGTAAAATAACACGACCCGAAGGTTCAGGTGGAATTTCGTGAAGATCGTAATAACACATGATTGAAAAAAAATCTTTTTCAAAACCTCGTCATTTCAAGATTTATTCGCCTGTCTATACATATGGGCTAGCCATAAAATGAGTTATATAAAAATTCAGCTCTAAAGCTGTTCCACTTGAACAGAAAATCTAGTTTTTCTGATCTTGCGTCGAGAAATTTGATATATTTTGTGATTATAGTGAGTTAATATAAACAAAATGACTCAATTTCTCGTACTGATGGCTGGTTTGGTTCACAGTCTGTGGATCGTTTTATAATCTTTTGTTCGATAGTATCGCTTCCATGTCAAATCAAAATGATCATATATTATTTTATTTTCTCATCAAACCTCATCTCCGTTATTCACAGATGTGAATGGGGGTGAGTGATGTTTTTCAAAATACATTTTTTTCAAGTAGAGGAATTTCACGTAAAATTCTGACATCTCGAATTTCGGATTAAATATACCGATTCAGAGGTGTGAACTGTGTGACTACGTCTTTTTTTCGATCATTCCTCTACTTGAATACAACAGAGGTGTGAACTGTGTGACTACGTCTTTTTTTCGATCATTCCTCTACTTGAAAAAAAGACGTAGTCACACAGTTCACACCTCTGAATCGGTATATTTAATCCGAAATTCGAGATGTCAGAATTTTACGTGAAATTCCTCTACTTGAAAAAAATGTATTTTGAAAAACATCACTCACCCCCATTCACATCTGTAAATAACGGAGATGAGGTTTGATGAGAAAATAAAATAATATATGATCATTTTGATGACTGCTCTGACGATGAATTTAAACAAGCGCCCAAAAGTTCCTGACTATACGTCACTGCTTTTCTCCATTTTTAATCCACTAAGTACTAGAACTAAACAAAGAAAAAATTAACATCATACTTTATAATTTTATAATACATTTTTGGTGCCTTTTTCCCTGTGTTCCATAAAAGCCCAAGTATACTTTATGATTTTGTCATCGATTTTTATCGGTAGTAACCAGTTTCAACTTTGAAAAACCTGAAAGTTGCATTTCAACTTTCACATTTTGATATATTTATCACATTTCAGTTGACAGTAAGGTAGGCAATATAAAATGTTCTGGTTCACTACTACCAATATATATATATTGCTTTAGAAAACCCTATTTTATGTCATCGTATATTTTCAAATCAAGATCTTTCCTCTGTTATCACTTTTCTCAGTTATCTGTTTGACCATCACGTAGGTAAGGTTATCATCTTTTGTTATGTAAAGTTAGCTTGAATTAGGTTAGGGCGATAGTGCAAGTTACAAATATAAAAGAAAAATTCGGTGAGGACTTATCAAAATTTGAGCTCAATATATATTGTAATGGACTCGAACAAATTTATGTCATCGTATATTTTCAAATCAAGATCTTTCCTCTGCCATTTTTGTTCTCAGTTATCTGTTTGACCATCACGTAGGTAAGGTTATCATCTTTTGTTATGTACGGTTAGCTTGAATTAGGATAGTGCGATACTGCAAGTTACAAATATAAAAAAAATTCGGTGAAGACTTATAAAAATTTGAGCTCAATATATAGTGTAATGGACTCGAACGAGTCCAAATATGAAAATAATAAACCGATATCTACAAATAAACTTTCTTTCGGATATGAGATATGAGATTTTAAGATCGATGTGGCGTTCGTTGACTGACTAACGTATATAACCCAACCCTAACGTGTCAACCTCATGATGAAAACACCTGAATCTAAATCCCCATATTGAAATATGAATCGCATCATCCCTCTTAGACCATACGACACTGCTTCCTTTTTGGATCTTTTTTATCAGACTAATACATCAAGAAAAAATGGAGAACAAACAACGGTCGTGATGTGCGGTATCCTCAGGGGTATTTTTAGAAGTTCTATAAAGCATTTCGATCTTATTCTTGTTCTAAGAGTCTCACAAGCTACCGGCGCTCATATAACACCTACAAGTTGTTTTTTAATAACTGTTTTTCTTGTATGAGTTATAATCAGGTAGTAATTTCTCATCCTTTTGATGATATCCGCAGAACAAGCGAGTGGAACATGAAGCAAAGCGACACAGTTTGTCTCGTGATACGCTTCCATATCACCTGCTCTCGCTTCGAAAGCGAATATTACAAACTTACCACAATTCTGCAAAATGATCTATCTTAAAAACCGAAAGATTAAGTTTTTCATTTTCTGTCTTCGGTAACACAAGTTCATCCAAAATTATATCCTGTCTACATGTATCTCTCACTCAAACAAGAAGTAATTTCACCGTTTCCATCTCCTTAGGTATATCTCTCTCGCATCTCGCGGAAATGACATCTTGGCGTACTCCACTAAACACTGACAGTTATATTGGTTCGTCTCAAGACAATGCTGACAGCTTCGCAATTAGCAAATTTCGGGCGTAGTCAGGTGTTGGTGGGCAACTTGATCCGTTTTGAGATGTAGAAACGATTAACGTCTAAATATCCTGTTGGTTGAGTCCGTCAAGTGCCGTCTTCTGCAAGAATCTATGGATTCCAGTCATTCGCGTTCAAAGATAGCAAATTCATTTCCTGTTCAATTATTTATGACGTCTAGTGTGGAATGAACGATGGATGTGAAGTTGGTTTGAAAGATACAGATGGGATCGATTTGAAATGCTTTACAAGATTATTTTATTCCACTGACGTACGTTATGGTAGAACAAACACTGTGGACAGAAATTAATCAAATTCATCGCCAGAACGGTCTGCCATCCAGATACTGAACCCGCCCAACGCTGCTTGGATTCATGTTTCATCATGTTTCTGAAAGATTGATCAAACCGTATTTCAACTCACAAAACATTAAACTGTACAGCGATTTCAATAAAGTTAGGTTTCTGAAAAGTTTTTTAGTGAAAAATAAACTAATCTATAATCATGTTTATTTGACATGAGGTTTTATAATCCAACACCGGATCAGAAAAACTCAATTTTCTTTTCACGCGGAATAGCAGTAAAGCTGGTTTATGTAGACCTAAAAGTTCAGCACATAATGGCGAATAGCCATACCATACCGATGTTTTTGATAATAATTTTTTTGAATTCTTCTAGTGGTAGACTTGAAAGAAATTTCACATAAACTAACTACAGAGTTTCAATTCGATCGGATCGATATTTTTCGAATTATTGAGAAGAATAATTCAGATGGCTTCAAACATCGAATATACCCTGATAATTCCAAAGCACTTGGCATATACAACGGAAATTCAGTATGTGGGGGTTTTTGGTTCAGACAAATTATTTACTATTCAACCGAGCAACAAAGTAATATCGATATGATTTCCCAATATTCATCTTGTGTCGCCAGAAATCATAGTTGAGCACCAAAATTTAATTACCAAATTATTTATTTTTGAGCCCCAAATTATTGAGCTTTGAAGTTCATTTATATATTTCAGCAGCAACGAATAATTGTTGATACCACAAATCTTACTTGAACACTAAATATTTGAGCACCAAAAGAAACGAAAATCTGCATCATAATATGATATATTTGAGCTCCAACAACACACGCATAAAAAAATCGAACATTCTATCACTAAAACTAAAATTAAATTTTAACTTCTAACGATACAAAAAATATAGAAAACAGCAGCATAATTATTATTGTACTATAAGGACTGTCTTGGCTCCCGTCGGTCGTCTTCTCTTTCTTTTCATTCCAGGATTATTGTTCACATTGATACGCCTCTGCTTTTTCTTCAGTTCGTCTTGAACTTATGAAGCTCTTAATACCACCCCGTATCTAAAAAAATCAAAATCCTTATTGTTTTCTATGAATCTCACGTATCCTACGTTTGCCTGAAATGAATTTCTCAGGCCTGAAAAAAAAGAGTTGCAAAAGTATTAAACATCATTCACCCTGTTAATTTAAAACATTAAAGATTAATATAAATCTTACATATATTATAAGTTTGCCTAAAATGAACGAATACATTTCTCAAGCCTGAAACGGATATTTAGTTGCCAATCTTAGTTTTAAAAAAAAATTACGAAAAGCACTGCCGTGAAGTCAGGAGCTTTTGAGCGCTCGTACATCCACCTTGTAGATAGATTCGCATTTTCTAGTTTCAGAAATCAACTCCAGACTTCATGTCAGTGCTTCAGCTGACCAATTTTTTTTCGATAATTCGCTAGAATCTACGGTATTCTACGGTATCTATGGTCTTGGTGATGCGATTTTGACGAAATTTCGCATGTAGTTCGAATACATTATTTCTCAGCTAGGTGCAAAATTTCATTCCAATCCAATCGGTAGTTTCGGAACTATCAGGAAGAAAATATTTTGAACGGCCATATTTACGGAACCCCTAGTCTAACTTTGCTCATTGATGAACGTGACCGCGATATTTGCGATCCAAACACACCCTGAAAATTTCAAGTTCCTAGGCCTTTCCGTTCAAAAATTACAATTTTCTATGGTTTCTATGGTTCTGGTCATGCGATCTGGACAAAATATTGCTTTAATATATCATTCTCGATTAAAATACAGAATTTCATCTCGACCGAATCCGTAGTTTCGAAATTATCGAGAAAACAAAATTTCAAACGACCATATTTACGGAACCCTTAGTATAATTTTGCTCATAGATAAACGTGATCACGACATTCGACATCTATCCTGAAAATTTCAAGTCCCTAGGCCTTTCCGTTCGAAAGTTATTATTTTCTATGGTTTTTATGGTTCTGGTCATGTGATCTGGAGAAATGTAGCTTGAATATATCATTCTCCATTAGTATACAAAATTTCGTCACGATCGAATTTGTAGTTTTGAAGTTATCAAGAAAACTAAATTTCAAACGGCCATATTCACGGAACTCCCAGTATAATTTTGCTCATAGATTAACGTGATCACCACATTCGAGATCCACACCTTTCCTGAAAATTTCAAGCCTCTAGGCGTTTCCGTTCAAAAGTTACATTTTTTTTATGGTTTCTATGGTTCTGGTCATGCGATCTGGACAAAATTTCACATGTAGCTTGAACACTTCATTCTCCATTTGAGTGCAAAATTTCATCTCGATCAAACCTGTAGTTTTCGAGTAATCAGGAGAACAAAACTTTGAAAGGCCAAATTTACGGAACCCCTGATGGAATTCGGCCCATTAACGAACTTAACCGAGGCATTCGGGAACTGAATCCACACTTTAGTCTCTAGGTTGTTCTGTTCGAGAGTTATCGTGCTTACGGACGGACGGCCGGACGGACCGACAGACTCGAATTTTCTGACGGATTCGTCATCAGTGAGTCGAACATAGTCGATTGAGACCATTTTCGGCTCAAAATTCGAAAAATACAGACATCGTGACGAAATGATATAGCTCGTGTAAGTAGTACGAGCGCTCAAAAAAAATGAAATGAATATTATTTTTCATCAATCTCGTATATCATACGTTTGCCTGAGATAAATGAATTATTATTATTCTCAACCATTATTATGGGGTTTGTATAGTATATTTAGTGTGCTCTGATATTTTTTGGGAAACATTATTCAGTTTGAGTCTTCGTTTAATTTTATTTTTAGCTCATAGAATTTTATTGAATATAATATATTCATTTTGGAGATTATTTCATGTTTTTGGTGTTCACACTCCACATTTGGTACGACTTTAATATTTATGCTAACATTTCAGGTGCTCATAAATTCTGTTTCTGGTTGAGGTTTTTTGGTGCTTGTTTATTAATTTTGGTGGCCAAATATTATTTTGGAGACAGGGGTGTAAAACTTGGCACTCATTGTTGTACAATAATTATTTTGGAGACCGATTAAAATATACCCAAATTCAATTTTGTTGGTTGAGTTGAGTTGGTTGTCTATGTACGTACGTTCATAAACAGGATAACTCTCGAAATAAGAGGTCCGCAGGCTATCAGAAACTATTCGCCATATCCAGCTGAAATGTTGTGTCTACATAATATGAGTCATCGATGAGTTAAGAGGAAATTCAGCTTTCTGCTCCATATGGAACAAATTGAGTTTTTCTGATATATTATATGATTATGAACACAAAATCACAGTACTTGTTATGATGGCAATGAACCCTGAAGTCTGTTTTGGTATACAAAAAAAAACGCGCTTAAGCTTCTGTGCTTTTCGATGTTCGAGGATATCAGGATATTATACATAAATCATGCTTTCGTAGGGCGGTTGCTGAAATATATCTGGATCTGAAATATTAATTTATCTTTGAAACTCACTTTGAACCTTCACTTTGATGTATCCTCAAAATATAGTCAACGGTCGAAAATGAATTCGAAATGTAAATTGAACGCTAAAAAGTTAGAGCTCTGCTTGCTCTCCTTTTTGGTGGATACTGATAAATTTTGTCATTGAAAATTATTACCAAATGAGGTCAAATGTATTAATTAGGCGAATTCATTTCCAGGTCCACGCACCAGAAGGATGAAGAAACCGAGCACAAAAACTGGCCCAACGCCCGAAGAAAAACGGCCGAGGACGGCATTCTCTGGAGCACAACTGGCCCGTTTAAAACACGAGTTCGCGGAGAACAGATATCTGACAGAAAGGCGAAGACAACAGCTCAGCTCCGAGCTGGGCCTGAACGAGGCTCAAATAAAGATATGGTTCCAGAACAAAAGGGCCAAAATCAAGAAGGCATCAGGGCAGAAGAACCCTCTAGCGTTGCAGCTGATGGCGCAAGGTCTCTACAACCATTCTACGATACCGCTTACGAAAGAAGAAGAAGAACTTCAGGAAATGCAAAACTCTAAGGGCGCATAGACTCGTAGTGTTGTGATCATAAGAAAGAACTGAATTTTGTTGATTTATAACGATTTGAGTGAGTTTGATCAGAAATTATTAGCAGTTTAGCTTTTCATCTGATTTTTCTTGCCCGCCTTTCAGTCTTGAACCTAAACAGGCTTCATGCTTGGAGTATGTCTCTTTAAATGGGAAGATTCTCAAATATTATATTTCAAGCGTTGTCAAGAGTTTTGAACCCATATGGCGAGTTCAATGGAATTCCGATTGTTCGTTCAAGCATCGAAAAACTCTTGGTTGTATGAAATTGATCGAGCAATGAAATTTTCATAGAACCCGCTGTAACTCTATAGATATGAGAAATGCATCTTCCACTTCGATTGCCATCATCAGTGAGATGTGAAACTCAGTGAAATTCCTTGAGATATCTAGGACATCCCACGCATTGAGGGCCGATTGCTATTGGATCTGATTTAGAAAAAATTACTCACAGGTGATTCTTCGACAAGTCATTTCTTTTCTTATCCATATTCAGCAATTAAAATACAATTCTATGAAGGAATGTGCTAGTGAACAAATGAATCCAGTGATTCCAAAAAAAATCAATTCACAGTCCATTGACAACAACTGTAAATTAGTTATTCATGCACCAAGTGTCTTATACAGATCCTAACACCTGGAGGGTAACAATGTTGCTCGATGAGCGTTAGGATCTAGTAATGCTAGTGGAGCATGAAATATTTTATTTTTCACGAAAAATGTAGTTTTTGTTGATGAAAGTTTGATTTCGAATTTCAACTGGATTAATTAAAAATTTTGTAGTGTTGGTTCAATACATACTTTCCCTAAAATCTGAAATTTTTCATTCGATAACTAATGTCACATTTGAGCGAAGATGAGGAATGGGAAACTCTGTATAATAGATGAAAGTGCAATAATCTTCCGCAGCTTGAAGTTTTCATTATGACCTCAGGATATAGGCAAAAACTCAAGTGATATATTTCACGTAAAAACTGTCCTTCAATTCTTCACAATTTGTTCTCAAGTCTCGCTCCTCAACAAAAACCTTCACATGTCTTGATTAAGTAATTATTCACCTCGATTTACAGTCAGCTGTTTTGTCTTTTTGCCGAAGCGAAAAGCACAAAGGGGACTTTTGTTTCTCTTAGAAGCCACACAAACTGGCAATTGTGTTCAAATGAATGGTACATTATTATACTTTTTCAGCAAGCACAAAGTCTGAGAATTGTAAAATTAAAGGAACAATAAAGAGCAATGCTCACATATTGCCGAGAGAGGCTTGGCAAAAACAGTGGGTCAGGCACAGTGGCGTAGAAACAAACGATAACAGATAATATAGCCATGTTTAGATATCTAGAAGTGATTTGAAGAATGCATTTTATTTTGCGTGGATTTCCACCTTCAAGGTCCTAATACTCCAACTACTCTTCCTATGGTGGTCAGAGTTGTTGTAAGGCTTTATTGGATCAAAATTTTTGAGGTTGCGGATGGTATTTGGTCAAAAATGGCCAGGCTCTCTGATCTTCGATTCATTTCACTACAAAGACATCTGAAGCAAAAATTGTGCAGAATTTGAACAAAGAATATCGGAATTTTTTCATCAAAAACGGATTTCTACATCTGCGGATCATTTAGTAAATGCTAAACTTACCCTGAACAGAATATAAGAAAAGTGGAAAACTTCATGTTTTAAAATTTTCAGAAATAAATTAAAAAAAACTTCGCCATATTCATCGAACGTCCTGGTTGACCCTAAAAACTCTTTGATACTGAATCAATTTTAAGAATTGTTCAGTTTCAATTTTGATCTGAATATAAAATATGGCATACAATCAGAAAAATAATTTTCTTGAGACGAGTTTTCTAGGAAGTTTGAGTAATTTAAAGCTCACAACTTTCTGTTCACCTACCGAGCCAACTTACTAGTAAACTATAGGACTCTATTTAGTAAAAAAAACATGTTATTTCAGAGTAGGTATAATAATTCGTGAATACCAGGTTGTTCCTAAATTGGAGGTACCAACGAAGAGGGAAGATTCCTAAAGTGATTAAGAAAAAAATCCATAAACATGGGATCGCAAACGTTTCGTTTTCGAGATACAGGTTGTTAAAGTTTGAATTTTCTTCAAGTTTTTAACTCATAATATCTACACTTCACGAGATATTCGACTTAAATTTGGCATAGATATTACAATTGAGAGTTCACAACATGTGACATGCCAATTTCGATAGCAGCAAATTTACAGGGTGATATTTTCTCTGGGACACTGTCCCCTGTTTTTATCCAGAACTTTTTTTTGGTGAGCCAAAGTTAATTTGAAAAAAATGTGAAAAGCAGCTTTGTTGTTATACTAAACTTAATGGACTCTCGTAGTTTTTTCGTATCTGCTACAGATTACGAGAAAAAAATTTTGAACGATTTTCTCAAATTGTCATAAAATTCAGTTAGTAAGCTGTGGTAAATTAATTCATTATTAGATGATTATTTTTTCAGATCTGTAGCAATGATTCATAAATATTCGATAAACTCATATAATCATTACAAAAAATGTATTACTACAAGAAACAAACTTTGACACCCTGTATCTCGAAAACGAAACGTTTGCGATCCCATGTTTATGGAATTTTTTTTTTCAAATTACTTAATGAATCTCCCTTCTTCGTTTGTACCTGCAATTTAGGAACACCCTGTATACAGAAGAGCTTTCGATGTAAGTAAAAGATTTTTTTGTACTTACATTGGTATAAATTTCAAATAAGAATTCTCCGAAATTGTGGTTGTAACTACAAGAAATGTTGTTGGGTCCCTCTGTTTTCCTATGTATCTGAATATTTATTGATTTTCCACGGCATTCCACTCATTCATTCTTGTAATTTTTTTTCAGAAAAACTGCGATTGTTCATTTCAACAATTTCTCTGATATTTATTTTTTCCTCTAGAGTTCTATTTATGTATTCAATAAATGAGTAATTTAAATCGCACAATAATTATCGATATAACTTCAGCAAAGTTGCAGAATACAAATTCAGAAATAAGAAGCTGCATTACATCTTTTTAAATGTTATAATCAATCTCTACTAATAACTACAGTAGCACGAAGAAAATAATACCAATTTGTCGAGCAATGTCTGCTGCGAACTACGCCACTGGCCTTCTGTTAGACTGAATCCGTGCAAAAAATGCCGTATACGCCAAGCGCTTACCAACGAGGGAAATCACTCCAGAAGTCCAGATGTCGAGAATTCGGCGTCAATCAATGCGAAGTTTCCTGGAAATGGAAATTTCCCTGTCGATGCCATTAGACTTCGTGCTTCAGACTCGAAATGACGTGTTTGAAAGAGCAAGGATAATAGCATACGAAGGGGAAAATAAATTCAGTTGAAAAAAATAGGTTTACGCGATGATCGTTTTTTTATCGAAAATATTTGAAATCTTTGAATTCATTCCTACCAGAGTAGAGAATATTTTTGAAAAATAGTGTATATTTTGAGAAAATAATACAGCACCTATAGTAAAATGGAAAGTGAAACTGGGTGTTTTGTATGGTTTGGCGATATTCCACATAAATTCAGATAACAAAAAGTCAGTTGTTAGTAAATTTGTTCACATCCACACATGAACTGATAATATCCTCAAAAAATAACATTTCCAAATTTTCAAATGAAACAATATTCAATTTGATAGGCAATCGAAGTGCACAGTGAATCGCATATCGAGGTTGTAAAATTAGGAAAAATTGAAACGAACACTTGTTAATAATGTAAACTGCAGCATATTTATCGTCTAATATATGTATGTACCTTATAATGTGTAAATACCTGTACATAATAATTATGATTAAATCAGAAATAATTTATTCGATTAAGGATACGACTCGATCGAGAAGCAATATTTATTCTTGAATAATTGAAAACTATGTACATTCGTTTATGTTTCTCATGTAAATAAACTCAAATGTCTGTGAAATGTAGAAATAATGATGTTTATTTAAATTATGGATATAGTATGAAGTATTTTATGAATTTAAGATGATGACTCTGTACCTATGAAATGTTTATAGAATTCGATATGTTCATTGTAGAGTGAATAAATGAATATGACATAACATCTTTTTTGTGTGTATGAACCTAAAAGGCAATACCCCAAAATTCCTATGAGAGGAATCTCAAATATAGACTTTATCGATAATCCGAAAAAACTGAAATCTTCGGTCTTTGACACGAAAATTAATTGATCAATTCAAAGATCAGAATAAGGTTCATATCTATGTAGAGTGTGTCCAATTAGGTCGGAACCATATAAAATAATAATAAACTTTATTCAGATTCATCTCAACAAACTATTACAAGTAGTTTGATGGTGTTGAATTGCAAGCTACAAGCTTGTATGCTGCACGTCATACCTCAATAAACTCGCCAGCATTAAAAGGAGACAGAAAAATACTTATTTAATTAACCCGGAAACCGAATAACAAATACCCACTCTCACACCAGAGAAAACAGGCAAGGAGAGAACAACCACTACACCAAACTTCAAAAATGCCATACACTCGACCTTTTTTGAAAGCGCACAGCATGTCGAGAAATTCAAGTTGAAGTTTTCCAAAACAATAGTGACGAGTTTGAAATTAGGTTATATTTTTGTCTAAATGGACAACATTTTCAAAATCTTTTATGAAAAAATTTTTTCATTATTTTCATGTTTCATTGCAATTCTTGCTATCGTAACAGCTATTCTACTCTTTTTTTTTGAAGTACTAACGAAAAACTTCGAATGTATGGCATTTCTGAAAAGGCAATTGAAATTACGTGACAAGGTATCACTCAACCCTCCTACCCTTTTAAGATTTTAGGTCAAATTCAATTCTGTCCTTCTCTTTCGAAAGTTCGGTATCTCATAAACTATTCACTATATTCTGCTGAAATTTTGTGTCTACATAATGGGGCACCCATTTA
Source organism: Aphidecta obliterata (assembly GCA_963966015.1). NCBI lineage: Eukaryota > Metazoa > Arthropoda > Insecta > Coleoptera > Coccinellidae > Aphidecta > Aphidecta obliterata. Next base: position 27,540,938 of record OZ014427.1, on the reverse strand, counting down.
TAGAGTGATGAGGAAATTCAGCTTTCCAGCTGTTCCATGTGAAAAAAATTGAGTTTTTCTGATATCTTTATATATAAAAATTTCATGTCAAGTCGTTTGTCTGATATGAACTCCTAATATACTGAACAGATCAATCAGATTTTGCACACTGTGTTCAGTTTGATCCAACTTGAGAGATAGGAAAGTTTATATATCAGTTTACAGTTGCAATATTTTTTATTGCAAATTATTTGTTGATATATTACAAAGGGTGAAAATTATCTGAGCGGCAACGCAGGTCTTAAATCGACGGCAGGACATCGCGTTCCCACTACAACCGATCACGCGACAAAAGCTATAACCTGCGAGAACTGCGAGAAGTGATACCAAGTTACTGGGTCTTTCCCAAAACTCAAGAAATTTGGAACTGTTTGAAAACTGGAGAAATCAAGGTGAGGGTTAGGTTGGGTTGGGGGTAATAATAGTAATAATAATTCCACTGGTTTGAATAGTTTACTGCAATATAATTAGACGTAGGTATACCTTAGCCACACCAACGCATAGCCGGGTCTGCTAGTAATTAATGTAATTCAGTGAATCCATCCATATTGAAGTTTATTAAAATAAAATGACAGTATTTGTCAAAATGACAATGGACACTGAAGCCCGTTTTGGTGAACAGAAGAAAAACGCGCAATAAGCTCCTGATGACTTCACGTCAGTGCTTCTCTACAATTTTTCTCATTTATAGGATAAATTTTTCTTAGTATTCGTTGTTTCAGGATATCAGGATATTGTACATAATTTATGCCTTCATATGTGAAGGGGTTTCTGAAATATATTTGTTAAAAATATAAAATTTAAGCTAACAAATTTTGGAGAAATTCAGAGCCTTTAGCTTTTCCACGTGAAAAAAAAATGGATTTTTCTAATCTGGTGTTGAGAATATATAATCGGTTCTTTTGAGTTTACAAAATATTCATCACATTGATGTCTTTGGTTGTGTGATCTCGCTACTAGATGGGCAAAACCATTATTTTCGAGGGGTAGTGAGTAATGATTCATTCACTGTCGAACTTACTTTTAATCAATTACCAAAAATCATTACTGTACTGACTGAACAAGTGGAAATGGCTACTGAGGAGTAGATTCTACCCATCAGGGGTTCTCGTGTTCGTGTTGATTCAGTGAGCAGAGAATAGCATCCCGAATCGCCCGGAGGTTTTGAGATTTTATTTCGATGGTGTCGTTGGATTTCTCATCATGGACAACCCTGTTTCCTGACCACTGGATAGACATTACGATTATTTCGGCTAGGTGAAGTTCAAAAGAGTAGATTGGGTAAGTATAATAACTCACTCAGTGGCCGATACCATGTCAGGTCATCCGATCTGGCGAGATATTGAAACTCGACTTCACATCAGTTTTTGTATTTCTCATAAAATTTTTTTTTTAGTGTAGGAGGTAAGATATTGAAGAATTTAGGACCAAAGAAATAGATGTTTCGTTTGAGATGAATCCTTATATGAATTCGAAGCACTTCATGATACACGTAATTTTCAGTGCTTTTGAGCGCTCGTACTACTTACACGAGGGCTATATCATTTCGTCACGATGTCTGTATTTTTCGAATTTTGAGCCGAAAATGGTCTCAATCGACTATGTTCGACTCACTGATGACGAATCTGTCGGAAAATTAGAGTCTGTCCGTCCGTCCGTCTGTCCGTCCGTCCGTCCGGCCGTCCGTCCGTGAGCACGATAACTCTCGAACGGATCAACCTAGAGACTTGAAATTTTCAGTGTAGGTTCAAATCCCAAATGCCTTGGTTGAGTTCGTTAATGGGCAGAATTCCACCAGGGGGTTCGTAAATATGGCCGTTCAAAATTTTGTTCTCCTGATTACTTCGAAACTACAGATTCGATCGAGATGAAACTTTGCACTCAAATGGAGAATGAGGTGTTCAAGCAACAAGTGAAATTTTGTCCAGATCGCATTACCAGAACCATAGAAACTATAGAAAACTGTAACTTTCGAACGGAAACGCCTAGGGACTTGTAATTTTCAGGATATGTGAGGTTCTGGAATGTCGTGATGACGTTCATCTATGAGCAAAATTATACTAGGGGTTCCGTAAATATGGTCGTTTGAAATTTAGTTTTCTTAACTCAAACTACAGATTCGATCGTGACGAAATTTTGTATACTATTGGAGAATGATATATTCAAGCTACATTTCTCCAGATCACATGACCAGAACCATAGAAACCATAGAAGATCAAAACTTTCGAACGGAAAGGCCTAGGGACTTGAAATTTTCAGGACAGGTGTGGATCTGAAATGTCGCGTTCACGTTCATCAATGAGCAGAATTATACTAGGGGTTCCGTAAATACGGTCGTTTGAAAGTTTGTTTTCTCGATAATTTCGAAACTACGGATTCGATCGAGGTGAAATTTCGTATTTTAATCGAGAATGATATATTGAAGCAATATTTTGTTCAGATCGCATGACCAGAACCATACAGACCATAGAAAATTGTAACTTCTGAACAGAAAGACCTAGGAACTTGAAAATTTCAGGGTGGGTTTGGATCGCAAATATCGCGGTCACGTTCATCAATGAGCAAAATTAGACTAGGGGTTCCGTAAATATGGCCGTTCAAAATATTTTTTTCCTGATAGTTTCGAAACTACTGATCGAATTGGAATGAAATTTTGCACCTAGCTGAGGAATAATGTATTCAAACTACGTGCAAAATTTTGTCCAGATTGCATCACCAAGACCATAGATACCGTAGAAAATTCTAGCGAATTATCGAAAAAAAATTGGTCAGCTGAAGACATGAAGTCTGGAGTTTCGCCTAAGTTTCAGAATATTTTTGACAGCTGTCAAAAATTCCTTCAATTGACTTCTAAAACTGGAAAATGCGAATCTACCTACAAGGTGGATGTACGAGCGCAGTGCTTTTCGTAATTTTTTATTTGTGGACTATGTATTCGTGAATATGAAGCCCATATTGATTTTTTCACAAGTTGTATACGACTTTTTCAAACGAAGTTCTTTTACATTCAAGATGATTTTTAAAACTTGAGCATATAACCAATACTTGTTACCACTTGTGGTGTGTATGTGTAAAACACTCAAACATTCAATTGACGCATAATTTTTCTATTTTTGGACAAAAGAAGGATACAGTCTTACAATCTGTACTAGGAGTGTTGCGATACTCAATAAAATTATAGTGTCATCCGCATACGACACAATCTCACTGTTGATGTTCAAGGATGATAACAGATTAATGCAAAGGGGGAAAAACAGGTCCTGATACTATGCCTTGTGGTTTATTATACGTTCGTGTGGAGAACCGCCACAAAAATTATAAATATTCAACTGTAATCGACTATCATTTCTCAATGTTTTTCTGGTATAGTATACCTATCCATGTTTTTATAGTTCTCGGAGGGAGGGACTGAGCACCTAAACCTCCTTCCTGGTTTAGCAATTTGACCTCAATATCATAAGCCTTTTTGAGTAATGTCCGGCATTTTTGGATGCTGAACTGTAAACTTGAAAAATTGCAGGTTGTCTTGAAGTATTTTCCTCGAACTATTCCGAACTTTCATCATTGAATATTCCAAAACGGTACACATAAACCAGCTCAGTATTTCGTTGGAATAAAATAAACCATCCATATAAACATTGCCCTATTTCGATTTGCAGTGTGACCAGTCAATTAGAGGATATTGGTGGCTGCCATATATCAGCCGTGGACCCCACACACTTGGTACTATATAAATAATGGATTTGGTAGCAGGGGAGCAGCCTGTTGGGGTGGAGCGCCACATAAATATAAGTGCGGAAAAACATGCGGACTTGCGGTCGATACTATTGGCAGACTGTAGAAAATATCGCCTTCACGCAGGGAAATATTCAATTCATTTAAGCAGAATGGAAAATCTATCTAGGTATCTATCTCTATCCCACTTCGTCTGATTTGTTTCGGTTTATTAGGTCCAAAAATCTACTTGAAATACATATAATATGTACCGATTTTTAAAATTTCTGGACCCCTAGATAGTGAGACTAATTACCATGGAATTTTCTCCATTTTTTTTTTAATTGAAAATGATAACATAAACCTAACGGGTGTGCACTTTTCCAATTTTGTTTGTGTCTCAAATCTTCGTTGCCTTCAGTTGTAAGATATATTTCGTAGCGATTTATGATAGGCCCCTGTTGGAGTTTTAGCGAAAAAGAAGTTTAATGTGACCCTTTTGGCCAAAACCTGGATCCACCCCAGTTAACCTCTGAATAAAGTAGCTTTATTATTATTTCAGAATGAATCCCAGATGGACCACCCAATATAACGAAATCGCGTTCAGAGACCCCTGCACTGAGTTGTTGTAGATTATAAGCCAAAATTCAAATAAATCTAGATATTATACATTTTCGACCAACCTCCGTATCTCTCAACCATTTAACGGCTATTCTAAATTCAACCCTAAGTCGCTAGAAAATGATGTCATTAGAGTCCCCGAAGACCGCAGAGTGCATAAAAAAAGCTGGAGCATAATTTTGAGCGGTGGCCACCACAGGTAGATCTGGGAATCTTTATATCTCATTATGTGGGAATTAATTACAACGATCTATCATCTTGACATTAGAAAAATGCTACCGGACTTTGATGAGAATTGATGATACAAACAGAATTCCACGAATACTTCGAAAGGATGACCCTCGAAGTTTCTTAATCGTGTAAATAAATTTGAACGATCGGGATGTTGTTCGGTTTAAGTACGATACTAATGAGATTGGGAGATTATGGGTTGAAGAATTGTATGGAACGAATAAGTTGAGAACAAAAAATGAGCTTTTGGATCATATCTATCATAACTATGAACCTGAACATGTTTTCATGGGAAACTAAGTTTCGATTGATCACATTTAGTTGTGCTTGTCGGATACCCTAGGAATTCAGTCTAACTAAAAATAACCAAATAAAACTTTTTTAAATAATTCGAAATTTTAATAAAAAGTTTCAATTTCGATTTTTATGACAAGCAATAGAACTCATCAAAATAAGTCAATATATATTACGTTCTACAATTATTGACATCGCAGCAGGCCTTGATAGTCCAGTCGGGGATTTGTTTCTGGTTACAAAAGATAACTGATTAATTCATCATAGAAATAAAACATAAATATAACCCAGAAAAGTGTTTGATTTATTTTCGTATTGAAATCTAGATGTGTTTATGGTCAGAGGCCAGTATACGGAAAATCATCTGAAAAAGCTTATGATTTTTGTTTTCCAAAATTATTCAGATAATGTACGTATTTCCAAATAGGTAGATAGGACGTGGTGGGTCAAATTCTTGGCTTTCCTGGGGTCATTTGAAAACATTAGTGCATACTGACGGTGAGGTAAATAGTGCAGAAGAACGCATTGAAATAGCTTGTATACGTGAGCAGACTGATGTGATAGTTGCTGCATGTAACCATTCGTTATCACAGCAGGTAAGACTTTGTGCACATCGAACGAATGGTGACAATTTCGAACATTTTCTGTAAATATTTGGTGAATTTTGTTTACAGGACCTTTTCAAGCAGTAATTTTTGAGCACTCGTACTACTTACACGAGGGCTATATCATTTCGTCACGATGTCTGTATTTTTCGAATTTTGAGCCGAAAATGGTCTCAAACGACTATGTTCGACTCACTGATGACGAATCCGTCGAAAAATCCGAGTCTTTCCATCCGGCCGGCCGGCCGTATACACGATTACTCTCGAACGGAATGTCCTAGAAACTTGAAATTTTTAGGGTAGGTTTGAATCTCGAATGCCGCGGTTGAGTTCGTTATTGGGCAAAATTCGCCGAGGGGTTCCGTAAATGTGGCCGATCGAAATTTTGTTTTCCTGATTACTTTGAAACTACACATTCGATCGAAGTGAAATTTTGCACTCAGATGGAGAATTACGTGTTCAAGCTACATGCAAAATTGGTCCAGCTCGCATGACCAGAACTATAGAAACCATAGAAACTTATAACTTTGTATGGAAAGGCCTAGGGACTAGGGAATTTTCAGGATAGGTTTGGATCATTAACGTTGCGGTCACTCTCATCAATGAGCAGAATTAGACTAGGGGTTCCGTAAATATGGCCGTTTGAAATTCAGTTTTCTCGATAATTTCAAAACTATGGATTTGATCGTGATGAAATTCTGTATTTGAAATGAGAATGATATAATGGAGCTGAATTTTTTCAGATCGCATGATCACAGAAACCATAGAAAATCATAACCTTCGAAAAAAAGCCTAGAAACTTGAAATTTTCAGGATAGGTTCGAATCGCGAATTTCGCGGTCACGTTTATCAATGAGCAAAATCATACTAGGGGTTCCGTAAATATAGCCGTTCAAACAATTTTTTTCCTGATAATTTCGAAACAACTTATTGGATTGGAATGAATTTTGCACAAACATGCAGAATAATGTATTCAAACTACGTGGAAAATTTTATCTAGATCGCATTACCAAGACCATAGATACCGTGGAAAATTCTAGTGAATTATCGAGAAAAAATTGGTCACCTAAAGCAATGACGTGAAGTCTTGATTTTCGCCGTTGTTTGAAATTTTCTTTGACAGCTGTCAAAATCCTTCCAATTGGTTTCTAAAACTGGTGAATGCGAATCTACCTACAAGGTGGATGTACGAGCGCTCAAAAGCTCCTGACTTCACGGCAGTGCTTTTCCTCTACTTAGTTTGAACTTTAAGAATTAAACCGTTCAGGAAATTTCTCCTGATAAAAATTGAAAGAGAATATACAAATTTGCGAAAAATTCTAGTGTCGCAAGCATATGGCTTAGTCTCCTTAAAGAGAAATCAGACGATCCATGGTCGTATTAAGATATTGATTCCCAAGAGACATTTTTGAAATTGAATATTTTATATGATCAACATCCGGCGAAATGATCTCTTTTCATGAATTCTACCACCTGTAAAAAAAAAGTCTAGTATTTCGTCCCTCATTCTTTCACTAATTTGATTCCGCTCCAATTAACAATACGAACCGAAATTTTTTCGGGCCATTCCTTTAACGATTCACTTTGCATGTCGCAAAAAATAACGACAAAATTATGATTCGTTCATAAAAAGCCATTTTCATTCTCGTTGTTATCGAAGCATAAAATAAACAGTTTCTCGGGTTCCTAATTGAAATATTGCAGCCGATTTTCTAATTCTCCTCAAATTCATGTCGCACGGCGTGTTCTACATGGCTTTCCTGCATAAAATTTACGTTAAGTGGACCATATTGCCATTAGATCTACTGTAATTGATATATTTTGGGAATAAGAAAATGGCGGGTTCGTGTTTTGGGGCCATTCGGAACTGATGCATTATACTGGCGAAAGTTGTAAATAATAGGAGGGAATTGAGTATTTCGGGGAGGATCGATAAAGATATAAGGGCATTAAAAATTCTGAAAAATTCCCTTCTAGAATGAGGTTCGAATCGTACTTCGTGAATTAGGAACATGCATAATGGAAGTTTTTATTGGAGCAAATCGATCATCTATTCACCGAATATTCATTTGGAACCATAATATTTCAATAACCATGATATACCATGATGATACCAACATTAATCATGAGCAATAGTATTGGAGGTATATACAGCGTGCGGGTTTGATTTTGTTTTATATAGGGTGTCCCAGAATCAATGGATAATCCTGTAACACCGTATAGAAGAGCTTTTGGACGCTCTGGAAAAAATACAGAAAAAAATATACCCCACTAGAAATATTTTTTTCTCCAAAATAATGATTTCTTGCACATCACGTTGCTTTTCTGTGTAGCACGCTCACAAATGAATCAAATCAATCAGTTTCTTCATGGTGAAATAAGTTATGAAGATGTATTGTTCCATTTTGAAATTTACATTAAAGGCGCATATTTTTTTTTGAGTTGGCCACACAGGCTTCCTCAAATTTTATTTACACCATGAACGATTAAACTTTCACATTATGAAATATTCATCACATTTTATGATGAAATTTGAAGTTGGATATTTTTTTTCCAAAAAAGTTACAACAGATATTTATACGGTTTTCATCATATCTATTTGTAATTCAATGAAGAATATTTCACCATGAAGAAACTGATGGATTTGATCCACTTGTGAGCGTGATACACAGAAACGCAAAGTGAAGTGCAAGAAATCATTATGTTGAAAAAAAAATTTTCAAGTGGGGATAGATTTTTTTTTTTTTTTATTTTTTTCAGAATGTCCAATAGCTTTTCTATACAGTGTGCAGGATTATCCATTCATTCTGAGAAACCCTGTATATAAAATAATGTTTTTAATGTATTTTACAATCCATTACCATCGGAAAATGAAATTCTGAACTCTTTCTCTACATATCCCTGAAATCTAACTCGATTATGAATTTTTTTTACAATTCAGCAGTAAAAATATAGTAAGATTCTGCTAGACTTAATTGTTATCGACATTCGCGAATGTTTGGATGAGTAAACAAAGAATGAAATATCGTAGATGAGGTCTAGGTATGTACTTTAAAAAATTACGAAAGGCACTGCCGTGAAGGCAGGAGCTTTTGAGCGCTCGTACATCCACCTTGTAGGTAGATTCGCATTTTCCAGTTTAAGTGATCAATTGAAGGAATTTTTGAAACCTGTCAAAAAAATTCTGAAACTTAGGCGAAACTCCAGACTTCATGTCTTCAGCTGACCATTTTTTTTTCGATAATTCGCTAAAATTTTCTACGGTATCTATGGTCTTGGTGATGCGATCTGGATGTAGTTTGAATACATTATTCCTCAGCTAGGTGCAAAATTTCGTTCCAACCCGATCAGTAGTTTCGAAACTATCAGGAAAAAAAATTTTGAACGACCATATTTACGGAACACCTAATCTAATTTTGCTCATTGATGAACGTGACCGCGATATTCGCGATCCAAACCCACCTTGAAAATTTCAATTTCCTAGGCCTTTTCGTTCAAATGTTACAATTTTCTATGGTCTCTATGGTTCTGGTCATGCGATCTGAACAAAATTTTGCTTAAATATATCATTCTCGATTAAAATACAAAATTTCACCTCGATCGAATCCGTAGTTTCGAAATTATCGAGAAAACAAACTTTCAAACGACCGTATTTACGGAACCCCTAGTATAATTCCGCTCATTGATGAACGTGAACGCGACATTTCAGATCCACACCTATCCTGAAAATTTCAAGTCCCTAGGCCTTTCCGTTCGGAAGTTATGATTTTCTATGGTTTCTATGGTTCTGGTCATATGATCTGGAGAAATGTAGCTTAAATATATCATTCTCCATTAGTATACAAACTTTCGACACGATCGATTCTGTAGTTCTGAAATTATCAAGAAAACTGAATTTCAAACGACCATATTTACGGAACCCCTAGTATAATTTTGCTCATAGATGAACGTCATCACGACATTCCAGAACCTCACCTATCCTGAAAATTTCAAGTCCCTAGGCGTTTCCGTTCAAAAGTTACAGTTTTCTATAGTTTCTATGGTTCTGGTCATGCGATATGGACAAAACTCCGCATGTAGCTTGAACACCTCATTCTCCATTTGAGTGCTAAGTTTCATCTTGATCGAATCTGTAGTTTCGAAGTAATCAGGAGAACAAAATTATTAACGGCCATATTTAAGGAACCCCTGGTGGAATTCTGCCCATTAACGAACTCAACCGAGGCATTTGGGATCTGAACCTACACTGAAAATTTCAAGTCTCTAGGTTGATCCGTTCGAGAGTTATCGTGCTTACGGACGGCCGGACGGACGGACAGACTCGAATTTTCCGACGGATTCGTCGTCAGTGAGTCGAACATAGTCGATTGAGACAATTTTCGGCTCAAAATTCGAAAAATACAGACATCGTGACGAAATGATATAGCCCTCGTGTAAGTAGTACGAGCGCTCAAAAAGACCATATATCACTCTTGGCCTCGTTTTTATTGAATGCTCGATATATTTTTGCGCATGATAATATATGATATTTCTGCTCATTGTCAAGAATAGTGATATAGGTATAGCACGTCGAAAGAATTTCATCAAAAAATCATTAATTTCCTATCATTTCAAGTTTAGTTCTCTGCATTACAACACATATTTTATGATTTTCCTCCATTTCAAATGTTTTATAGTGCATAAATTTCCTGAATGACATTAAAAGGGTTATTAAAACAAGCCGAACAATGTTATCTGGATCACAGGTGACGATGATAACTTGGCTCCTGAGAATAAATTAGGTTAACTTTATGTTTTCAGAGGCTATAAATTCTTTCTGTCCAGGTATTCTATTTACCAAGCCAAGAACATCGGCTTGAGTGTCCAACTGCGATTCGAGATTTTAAACATGGTATTAATGGAAAACAGATTTTTCCAAGATTACTTCAAGGTATTCTTATACCATTGTAGAGGCATAAAGAATGTCATTTCTTGTCAACATAATTGTCGCTATGTGTTTTTAACAATAATGAACCAAAAGATGTTTCCTCAAGAACTACCCAACATCGAATAATAAATTTGGCATTATGAAACATAATTCGAACATTTTTTTGAGCAAGCTACTCCTGATAGTTCACGACGATGAAGTTTTAAATATAAATTGGAAATTCAAATTAAGTTTCATCCTTGTTGAAAACCACGGAGAATATTGTATCAAGAACATTTATTTTATCGTCACTCATCTCATTCAAGTCAATGAATAGAATAAACAGATATAAACTCTCCAACCATAAACACTTACTTACTGAGACTCATCCCGTCAATTGAATAGGGCCTCCCCCAACATCCTAAATGGCCCACAGGGATCTGCAAGGAGTGCAAGGGTGTTGAGAAAGAATGAAGCTTTGTTGCAGGACAATAATTCGAGTAGTTGCAGGATTAAGGGTAAAATTTGACTGTTTTGATGAAGTAGCACGTTAGACATAGATGATTTTATTCAATTTGGTTTAATATTTCCTATAACCAACTTTTGAAATCGTTCGAGGAACATAAAAATCCCTTTTTGAGCGCTTGTACTACTTACACGAGGGCTATATCATTTCGTCACGATGTCTGTATTTTTCGAATTTTGAGCCGAAAATGGTCTCAATCGACTATGTTCGACTCACTGATGACGAATCGGTCGGAAAATTCGAGTCTGACTGTCCGGCCCTCCGTCCGTCCGTGAGCACGATAACTCTCGAACGGAACAACTTAGAGACTTGAAATTTTCAGTGTGGGTTCAGTTCCCGAATGCCTCAGTTGAATTCGTTAATGGGCCAAATTCCATCAGGGGTTCCGTGAATATGGCAGTTCAAAGTTTTTATTTTATTTGATCGAGATGAAATTGTGCACCCAACTGGAGAATGAGGTGTTCAAGCTACATGTGGAATTTTGTCCAGATCGCATCACCAGAACCATAGAAACCATAGAAAATTGTAAATTTTGAACGGAAACGCCTAGGGTCTTGAAATTGTCATGATAGGTTTGGATCTCGAATGTCGTGATCACGTTTATCGATGAGCAAAATTATACTATGGGTTCCGTAAATATGGTCGTTTGAAATTTAGTTTTCTTGATAATTTCAGAACTACAGATTCGATCGTGACGAAATTTTGTATACTAATGGAGAATGATATAAGATATAATATATTCAAGCTACATTTCTCTAGATCGCATGACCAGAACCATAGAAACCATAGAAAATCATAACTTTCGAACGGAAAGGGCTAGGGACTTGAAATTTTCAGTATAGGTGTGGATCTGAAATATCGCGTTCACGTTCATCAATGAGCAATGAGCGTAAATACGGTCGTTTTAAATTCAGTTTTCTCGATAATTTCGAAACAACTGATTCGATCGAGACAAAATTTTGTATTTCAATGGAGAATGATATATTAAAGTAATATTTTGTCCAGATCGCGTGACCAGAACCATAGAAACCATAGAAAATTATAACTTCCGAAGGGAAAGGCCTAGAAACTTGAAATTTTCAGGGTAGGTTTGTATCGCAAATGTCGCGGCCACGTTCATCAATGGGCAAAATTAAACTAGGGGTTCCGTAAAGATGGCCGTTCAAAATATTTTGTTCCTGATACAAGGTGGATGGACGAGCGCTCAAAAGCTCCTGACTTCACGGCAGTGCTTTTCGTAATTTTTCGTATATTCATTTTGTTCAAGTCTGTATCTGTCCATTGGAATTATCCAAATGAACAGAGGATAGGATCTGTATATGTGTTGATAGTTTTTACTGTATTTTTCCGTTTGAATGTATTTTCTTCTATCTTTTTTAAATTTTCCTTTTATTTCTCCATGGTTCTTCTCATGAACCATTACCAAGGTGGTTGAAGACTTTTTTCTCATCCAGTGGTTCGGTTGTTTCTTCATGTTATGTAGTGCAGAACCTTATTCAAACCTTTACACTTGTGCAAAATTCGTTTCAGATCATCTATTTGTAGTAAATAACTTGAGTGAAGATGATTGATATTTAGGCCCATTCAGATGGAGAGTTTGTCGCACGTTTTGGGGCAAGAAATCGTACGCAATTATTGCATGCAATTACCGCCATAACCGTCTTCGTGGAAGGCGATAACGTGATTGTTTACATGTGGAGAGTTTCTCTATATCCTTTCGATATTCGTACATTCGAGTCGAGAAACTCTCTCCATCTAAATGGGCCTTTATTTCCATATGATTGGTTCTGATTATATTTTCTTTATTCGGCCTTGTATTCGAAGAATTTCGAGAGTAGATTTGAAGCACCATATAATTATAGGGCACCTGACGAATTGCACTGAAATACTGCATTTTCGATTTTGATTGGTTGCCTCAAAAAAATCTGAATGATTTCATTCTAGTCAGTTTTTCGGTTTTCAAGAAAAAAATTTGAAATTTATTTTCGGCTGCGTTCTTTAGGGGGCTATTACGAAGCTGGAGGTCCTCAAAAAAGAAAAGTTTATATGAAAGACCCACCCTATTTTTAGACAAGGAATCACGCCCTTACCTTTTCACCACTATTCATATGAACCCTGTATAGTTAGAAGATGGGTTGATATTAAGTAGAGATGGTTGTTTCTTGTGTATGTTGTAATGAATTTCCATCAGAATGCCTTGAATATTCAGAAAACGTCCTGATCATTTTGGTACATTTAACTTTCGGAATTGTTTGAAGTAAAAATTTCAAACATCCAAGAATATTCCACAAGTTGAAGAATTTACAATAGTGTTTTTTCAACTACAAGAGCCGAATGCATTAGTCCTGGTTCAAAAATGATATTATTGGCCAATTTGCCTGTAATCCGTTATCGCAATATTACCTACTCTAGAAATCAGTCTGTCCATAATATAGAGATCTAACCTATTTCTTATTATTATTATTGGTAAGCCGGGCCGTTTGGCTACCGAACAGCCACCCGGAAGAACTAAGACCACAGGGATCTTTTGTTTTATCCCCTCGCACTTATTTAAATCCCAAGGAGACATTTGATGATATCAACAAACCCGACAACATATTTGGAAGCCTTGGCTATTACCTCGTGAGGTTCCATAACTGCCCTCCTTATATGGAGAGTTCTTAAGTTACCCAGTTCCGGACATTTGTACACAATGTATTCAGCTGTTTCCTCTTCCGAGCCACAGAGCATGCATACCGAGTCAACTGATTTTCCCATTCGGTACAAAGGGTATTTGTACCATCAGTGTCCCATCATATAGAGACCTACCAATCATCACCCTCAGCCCTTGTTAGCTTCTGTAGCTTTCTGGTATAGTTTTGTGAAAGTTAAACTGATCTTTATCAAGACCACAGAAGGGCTCAGGTTTCGCCATTCTTTCTTTCTTCAGGTGAGATATACTGAATCAGTATATCCCACCTGAAGAAGCCATGGTAATGGTGAAGCTCGTGTAGTAGTTTTGTAAAACTCTCAAATAGTGAAAATCGTGGAATCGTGGAAATAAGTGAATATTAAGTTGAAAGCAGGAGTTCCACAAGACAGTGTCTTCGGACCTCTGCTATACATTCTTCAAACGTCAGATTTGCCTTTGCCGTAAAAGACGTTCACCAAGAAATTTGAGGATGACAGCCATTCTCTCCAGTCATTCAGATCCTGCAAATGCGTTTGCTTGCATTCAAAATCATCTTAACCTTCAACAACGGTTGAAAAAGTCGAAAATTGAAGCGAATGAATCTAAATCTTTACAAATGCCACAAATCCAAAATATGGAATATAAATGGAATGAATTTTAACGAAACATGAAAAAAAAACACATTACAAGAGAGAAAGACCAAGCAGTAAACTTTTTTTTTATCGGCACCAACTACTTTATAGATATAGATCTTCGAGGAATGATGATTCAGCCATCATGTGAGTGTCATTAAATCACAACACTAGCACTTATATTTTATGGACACGAACCACCACAATTCCAATTTCCGCACATTCTCACCTTATCAAAGCAACAATAAATTGCTGTCATATTAAGCAGTATTTTCCTTTTTGTATATGGAAATACCTCTTTTATATTTTATTCATGATTTGGAAGCCTTGTGTGATAAAGAGAAATATTATCAAACTCAACTTTGATCGTTAATTGTGGAATGCAACGCGATAAAATTAAGCCATTAATTTTGGAGTGCGAGATATCTTGAATTCGAATATTTCACTCTCTCGAAATTATTATTTTCAGTGGCGTACCAGAGGGAAATTATGAGATTTAATGTTTAATTACCTAAGATACGAATAACAAAGGCGAATTTCATTTGGCTGGAAGTACTAGATTAGAACCTCATAGCCGAAAATAATTGTGAATTATTTTTATGTTAGACAAGTATCTTCTTATGTGCACGTGCCCCTTGCTCCCTTCGCAAAAAACTGTATCTACCCTTGACTGAATCTTTTTACAATTTTCCATGATTCCAAGTATTGTATGGGATGTATTCCATCTTTTTGGAAAATGCCATGTCAACATTATTTCTCTAGCTTTTCCAGCAATTCGGGTGTTAGCTATCTTTGAAACAACGCGATGATAAGACAGACTTTAGAATACATTTCGGAATACACATAATAGTATATTATTTCATAAGGAGGAAAAGTGTCACTTTTCATGGCGAGCTTGTGTTTGGGTAATTCAAAGCGAGCCATGAAAAGTGACACTTTCCCTTCCTGATCCTGATAGTCGAAATATGACGTTGTTTCTGTACGTAAAAAAAATATTTCTGTTTCCTAACTGAACCTAGTTGATAGTCAAAAGCAACTCAATTTATCATTCCACCCTTTTATCAACTCTGAAGTTTCCATCGAAAACGGTTCACTACCACATGATAATGCTTTATGAATTTGCATTCTTAAACTATCGATAAAATAATGTAGAAAAGGAACAGTCACTATAATACAAAGTAGATGGGAAATAATAAACTTTCTTCAGAATATACCAACATTCTAATGTGGGGAGGGGGAGTTCAAAGGTAAAAGGTTCAGTGCAGTTACACATATTATGTTTCCCTAGAAATCCATTACTATTGAATTTCCATCTCATCGATCAACAAGAAACGAGCACCAACGTACTCACTCAACAAAGTAACACAATGAAGTCGTCTTCATAACTCCGAGCGTAATAACGAAATTCGAAGGAGCTCGTTCTCGGGTACTCACCTGGGAAAAATTGGAACATTCAGCGAACACTAAAACTTGGATTTAACGACTCCTAAGTACATATTGTCGATTCAGCACAGATTTGTTGTTGAACTCGCTAGTTATAACAGGTGTTATATTGCCGCGGAGAACGGCACATCATCGGGATGATTTGAAGAAGCCATATCGGGAAATATTTATTGGTCATAATGTGAACAATGTGTGTGTTCCTGAGTGAGTCAAGATAAACCAACCATTCGGTGCTTTATGTGCGAAAACTTTATGACCATTGCATAGGAATCACCATACATGTTCATGGTGGGTATCTGTGAATTCTTCGTCTAGTCGTATAAAATCTTCAACAATTTGGAAACGAAGATAATTGAATCGGAACCTTGAACACTATCCTAGAGCTGAAAAAAATTGTAATGTATGGAGAGAAATGAAGTAACCAGGTGCGGTCTATGGTACAAAGTTGTTATATTTTAATATTTTGCGCTGTGTTCGACTTCTCGCGTCTGCTTTCATCTTTAGTTTTAGTCATATACTTTATTCCATATTTTTTGAGGTAGAATAAATTTCATACAATTTTTTCCCGTTTCCAGCGGAAAATTGGCCGAAATACCCGAGCTTCGCGGAAACTCATCAGAGTAAAAGTTGTAGTACATGTATTGACGCTGCTGCTGTGTTCCTCAAGCCTGATACGACCCATGGGGAAGTAGCCTCTGCTAGCAATAAGTATATAGCATCTCTCTATGGATGACAAGATGCGTTACAAACAATTTATTCTGAGAGCAGCCAGTGCAAAGATCCAGCTGGCACTTCTGCCCTCAACTGAATAAACTGCCACCCAGAATTCTTATATCTCTCACCAAGTATAGAAGATGGGGTGTAATGAGAGTCCACTGACTGGGGCTGAAAAAGGAGCGATCAGGAACTACTCCCGTATGAGATCCAGTACAATAAATATTTTTGAATCGCTCATAGGATCTTCAAATAATTTTCGATGGGCTATCTTCAAATCATTTCTCGAATGCAATAATTTTGAAATGGAAGGTTTTCTGAACACCAGAAATTCTCTAATCTTGAAAGTAAATGATAAAATTCAGTATAAAAATTATGGGGTGCTTGGGCTCAAGATGACGAAGTAAGGAGAAACTAACATGGCTTTTTTCCTAGATTTTGTGGTAATATTTTTCAACTTAGTTTTATACAATATGATAGAAGAATTTCTACAAGCATTTCTGCATTTTTTATGAAAAGAAAAAAATATTTCAATATTTTTTAATTGAAGATATGACAATTTTAAAATCAGTCCTATTTATCTCAAATTTGATATTAAGGGTTTTCGACAAAGCTTCTGATGAATTTGGAGGAGTATCATTATAATACATACATTCACTTGTATATTTGCAAAGAAAAATAATAAAATTTTCTAGAAACACTCATGCATTATTGTCTAATTCAATTAATCAAATTCAAAGGATATTACATTCTATAATATCGAACATCAGTGTCTTTAGTTTTTTTTTTTGAATGATTACCACAACCCTACACAGTACAGGCAGGCATTTTGCAGCTCTTTCACTCAATAATTGTTCGTTAAAATATACAACAAACTACTACACGTGATCTGAATCTTGATCTGAAATGCAAATGAACCACAAAAATTGCTTAGGAACGCTTGAAAACTCAGGTAATGATATTTTCTATTTTTTAAAATGTTTCTCTGAGTGACGTCATGCGCCAACACGGACGAAAAAAATATTCGTTTGGCAAACACCATGTATCCTTCCACCATGCTCAAATTCATTTTCTGTGCCTATAGGACGTATCGGATAGGGTGCTCCTGTCAGAGTCGGACTCGGATGTTCTGCTTTCCGCAAGAAACAGAAACTGTGACAATGTCCCAGAAGTTGCGATTGACGCATCCGATGATGAAGAGGATGACCTTGACATACAATACCCTACCTAAAAAGTTTACAGTTGCCGTCTTTTTTGGCGCTTGGGTTAACCACGCGTATTTTCTTCGGTGCATAACTTATGAATTTGAGCTTGGCGAAAACGGTGCGAGCCTTCCGTTTGATTATCAACAATCTAGATTCTAAACTGATCGATAAGGGTCCATTTCAGTTACTCGGTACACCATTCTATTATTCGTAAAACAACATCGAAGATATTACTATTTCTTCTTCATTGGTGTCGATATTCTTTTCTTGATGCCGACAACATGTCCCATATCAACCCAGTAAATATTCCCCATAAATAAATGCAATAAACAGTTCTTGAATACCTTCTGATTATACAATATGAAAATTCAAGGTGGCTTCTCTTTCTCTCTATAGTTTTATTCTTCCATTTGGTTATGTAATACCAGATTATTGCCTGTACCTCATCTGTTCACAATTCCGCGGACAAGCCCATAACTCATTCGAAACATTCTATCCTTGTGTCGCCCGACGTTCTCAAATGATAGTTTGATAGTAAATGCCTCTTATACTGTTGTTCTATAATAATGTTCTTTGGATTTATAATTGGTTTAAATCGAATATATTATATGTAGAATGAAATTTTCTCATTTTGTGCACGAAGAAAATGATCAATAGTTAACAGAAATATTTCGGAACATGTTTCTCGAATATGTTAACTAATAAGTTTTCAAATCCTGCACAAAGCGTGTTAATGAACATGCAGGATTGAACAACCGATTAGAAAAACTTTTGCGTTGAAATTTTTGAAACGCTCGAACGCGTCTGGAATCAAAGATCAACGACACGTATTTCGATTCGTAGTCTTGTTAATTTTGCCACATCGCTGTTTTTGCGAGTGCCACGACGCGTCATGACCAGCCAGAACGCGTTGTGGACGCTCTGACGAAGACAGACGCGTTAAGGATGGGTTTTTCGCTCATTATTCTTTGTGCCCAACCTATGGACTAAAAACTGCTTTAGGGTATCTTCGACTACTCTTGCTGCTTTACTCATTGCAGATGATGGAACCTAAAAGAATTCCTAGCATAGTCGAATCATATGTGGAAGAATAAAGAGGAAAGACAAAGTTGTCGCTAATCAAATTTGACGCAGAGGTAATAGCAGTAATCCATATACTGAAAAAAAAGAATCCCGGGAATTTCCGGTTAAATTAATTACTGTTGTTTACCCGCAACTATTGTTATTACAACATGAAAAGACCGTTCTGAGAACAATCTGTACCTGCAACATGCGACGTTCCGATTCCGGTTGAAGTGTCTTGAGTCCTATGAACAGGAAAAAACAAGTATAGCAGTGATTAGGAACTTTTATTTTAAAAGGAATATTTCCGTAAATGTTACAGGAATATCTAGTAAAATATTATAATTTTGAAAGTATAACCCAACAATATTTGTACGGCTAACAGTATGGATACATTTAATTCAACAGAAATTCAGATTATTCTACCGGAATAAATCTTGTTTAGCTAAAAGTATTTTAATACATGTTGTACCATATGGTTGAAGCTGCTTGGAATAAAATATCGATTGAAAAGCGACAGAAAAGGTTAAGCATTTGTAGACAGTGATTCCGTAATAAAATTCGCTAAAATGTGTCAGAAATCAGGGAAAAAATTTCTTTATATTTATAATGGAGTCTCTCATTACTGGTTTTCGAAGAATTTCTCTCTTATTCGGTAGAATAATGTTAAGATACTCTATAATAAATATAATATAAATTCTCTCCCGATTCCAGACTTCTATTCACAAAGTCACTCCTCAATACTCAACACTTAACACCTCTCTCACACAATACATTCCAAGGACGCCTCAGTAGCCTTCTTGACTACGGACCGGACTAGGGTGCCGGCGGTCTGGGTTCGAATCCCTGCATGGATGTTGTGAATGTCTGAAAATTGGAAGTGTCCTAAAAAATTGAGATTATGACTGAATATTGCAATCAATGAGGCCAAAAAACTGAATTAAAAAAAAATGCAATACGGAAATCTCAAAATAGCACTTGAATTATGACAAGGAGAAGGAAGAAGTATCTGTTATTACAACAATGCTCTACGGTAGAACGAACCGGAAATTTCCAAGAAAAAAAATGTCGGCCCCTCATGGAATTTACTCTCAAAACCGCGTGGTTAATTTAATAGGAAATGCAAGAAATTTCAGTTAAATACTAATAATAAATAATAATAATACATAATATTTACTTAATACTGTAAAGTAGATTGTAAATTTCAATAAAGAGGAAAAAAAATACTAGGTAACTTCGCAGAAAATACCTGGTTTCGTCACAGTATTATTTTCCTGTTGAAATGACGAACTACAGTTTGGTTGCATCAACTTGTGTAAAACTTGTTATTTCTAAAGGAATTTAAACAAATATTCCTGCTGTCGCTTATATGGGGAAGTTCCTTAAGAAGTAACCAAATTCCTGTTGGATATACTGGAAAATTTCTTCGAGGGTGCTATTCTGGACGGAAGCCAATTATACAACCATTCGATAAAATTCAAATTGCTACTTCCAATAAATTTTTGCAGGCGAAAGAATCAGTTTTAACAAGACTCAAGATGCTATCAGTGGACCTGGTGAATAGAGTTTATATTTTGACAAGAATTATAATAGATCATTGCACCAATTGTAAGATAAGTGTGGATGCGCATTATCCATTTGAACGCTTTTTTATACTCTTCCATCCAAT
The DNA here is from genome assembly GCA_963966015.1 of Aphidecta obliterata. Classification (NCBI taxonomy): domain Eukaryota; kingdom Metazoa; phylum Arthropoda; class Insecta; order Coleoptera; family Coccinellidae; genus Aphidecta; species Aphidecta obliterata. Next base: position 27,520,606 of record OZ014427.1, on the reverse strand, counting down.
TTTGTCAATCTTTTTGATTAATGTTTAGCAATTCACCCACCCACCAATTTTGAATTTTGTATTTTTTTTTCCAATTTTTATTTTTTTTCGAAATTCTTTAGTTTATCATTTTCTTTGTTCTTACTGATGAAAACAGGTGTGGAGGTAGGTGAGGTTATGTTAGGTGAGGTCAGATTAGGTGAGGTCGGATTAGTTTGGAAAAACAAATTTCAGAAATTTTTAAATTTTTTTCAGGATTAGTCTATCCATCTTCACATTTTTGATATTTCCATGAATAAACGTGCTTTGAAATCACCATTTCCTAACGTTTCTCCAGAGATTTATGAAATTAACAGGCGCATTCAGTCCTCAAAAGTACCCTGAAAATCACGAATTCTCTTCCTGTCAGTCCATCCTGATCATGTGAAACCATTCTTAAAATTGGAAAAATCCAGATATTTGGCAAAATAATAACGCCCTTGGTCATCGACCTCGTGAGATGTGAAGAAAAAAATTACGAAAAGCACTGCCGTGAAGTCAGGAGCTTTTGAGCGCTCGTACATCCGCCTTGTAGGTAGATTCGCATTTTCCAGTTTTAGAAGTCAATTGAAGGAATTTTCGACAGCTGTCAAAAAAATTCTGAAACTTAGGCGAAACTCCAGACTTAATGTCAGTGCTTCAGCTCACCAATTCTTTTATGATAATTTGCTAGAATTTTCTACGGTATCTATGGTCTTGGTGATGCGATCTGGACATTTCGCACGTAGTTTGAATACATTATTCCTCAGCTAGGTGCCAAATTTCATTCCAATCCCATCAATAGTTTCGAAACTATCAGGAAAAAAATATTTTGAAGGGTCATATTTACGGAACCCCTAGTCTAATTTTGCTCATTGATGAACGTGACCGCGAAATTCGCGATCCAAACCTACCCTGAAAATTTCAAGTTCCTAAGCCTTTCCCTTCGGAAGTTAAAATTTTCTATGTTTTCTATGGTTCTGGTCATGCGATATGGACAAAAAGTGGCTTTAATATATCATTCTCGATTAGAATACAATATTTTATCTCGATCGAATCCGTAGTTTCGAAATTATCGAGAAAACAAAATTTCAAAAGACCGTATTCACGGAACCCCTAGTATAATTCTGCTCATTGATAAACGTGAACGCGACATTTCAGATCCACACCTATCCTGAAAATTTCAAGTCCCTAAGCCTTTTCGTTCGAAAGTTATAATTTTCTATGGTTTCTATGGTTCTGGTCATGTGATCTGGAGAAATGTAGCTTGAATATATCATTCTCCATTAGTATACAAAATTTCGTCACGATCGAATCTCTAGTTTAAAATTATCGAGAAAACAAAATTTCAAACGACTATATTTACGGAACCCTTAATATAATTTTCCTCATAGATGAACGTCATCACGACATTCCAGATCTCCACCTTTCCTGAAAATTTCAAGTCCCTAGGCATTTCCGTTCAAAAGTTACAATTTTCTATGGTTTCTATGGTTCTGGTCATTCGATCTGGACAATATTTCACATGTAGCTTGAGCACCTCATTCTCCATTTAAGTGCAAAATTTCATCTCGATCAAATCTGTAGTTATCAGGTAATCAGGGGAACAAAACTTTGAACGGCCATATTTACGGAACCCCTGGTGGAATTTGGCCCCCATCCGAGGCATTCGGGAACTGAACCCACACTGAAAATTTCAAGTCTCTAGGTTGATCCGTTCGAGAGTTATCGTGCTTACGGACGGCCGGACGGACAGACTCGAATTTTCCGACGGACTCGTCATCAGTGAGTCGAACATAGTCGTTTGAGACCATTTTCGGCTCAAAATTCGAAAAATACAGACATCGTGACGGAATGATATAGCCCTCGTGTAAGTAGTACGAGCGCTCAAAAATAGTCCCATTTACTTTACATTTCAGCCTTTCATTGATTCAATTTATAGTTGAAACAAACGAAAATGTATAATTCAGCCTATAACCCTCGAGTATTAGTTAAAAAAAAAATCATCGGAAACAAACACCAGTATTCAACCCGAATCGCGCACGTCTTTCGTGATCGACTTGGAATGCGAGAAATTTAGATCAGTAGCGGCGATGGTAGGAGGGCGCGCCTTTGATGGATGTCCCGACATCGGTCCACTTGGGTGGCCCGTGTCCTTCGACCCATGGTCCGCCGAAGCCGTTCAGTCTCACAAATGGACCAGGCGAGGTGAGTCACTGAAAATTCCCTAGGAGATGAGGAATAGCAGATAGGTAGGCGGGTCTAATGAATGCAAATGTTAATCTGATAATGTTACGTTTTGTGAAAGGAGATATGGAAATAATTATTGTTGTGTTTGTTTTTACTGGATTAAACAATCGCCAAATTTCTTTGGAAAGTGGAAGAGTAGTTTTGAATGGAGATGAACAGGGCAATTTCAAACATCTGGTTTTCAGTTAACTCAAATATTTTTTGCTGTATCCAAGGATTGGAAGCTCATGTCTTCGACTCAGATCTACCCTATCAACGAATTTCATGTTGTTTTGGTCGTTTGAAAACCAGAAATCAAAAAAAGAAAAATTTAAAACTATAAGTTTCCGACATCTATCTCGTGAATCTGATCCATTACTTTGATTATAGGTCGTTTTTCGGGTTGGAAGCAGCCTTTCAGCTCTGCGACTATTCGAACTTTCGTGGATAACCTTTCCTCTGCTCGTGGACAGTCGATGATTCCCTATGGGACTTGTTCTGATTTCTGTGGGTCTCAGCTCCTCGCCTTACAGTAGCGCAAGTCTCTTCTATGCCCATGTTGAGCATTTGCAAAAGGAGTACTTCGTGGTTTCTTCTGTCAATTTGTATAACCGTCAGCCCTTAATCTGTAAGCGGTATGTTACTGAGCAATGGCCAGTTAGCAATTATTCTTTCGAAAATGCAATAAGCTTTTTAGCATACCTTTGTCCGATGATATGATACCAGATAGGTTTTTCTATTTCGGACTCTTTTTCAAGTCTTTCCCCTTTGCTTTTGAAGGCGCCATCGCGGACGAGGGTCCCGGCCTGCCAAACGTTGATTGAATTCCAATTTCAGCAATGGATTGTTCCATCAATACCTTGGTGAGCAGGTATTTTTTCAGTTTTGACCCCCCGGTATACCATATCAGGTAATTTCTATGTACTTGCCTGGCGGTCATCACGAGTCATACTCAGCCAGTATGGAGTCTCATTGGTTTATCAGGAACCCTTTCCTCAGTGTATCTAGTAGTCTTCTAGACCCATTAACTTAAGCCTGAGGATGGTATGTGCGAGAACAATCGCAATCAACACTTACTAGCCGAAAGAACGAAATATACCATTTGTCCATTAAAAACCCCTTATTTCAAGTTTTACGAAATTATGTTTCAAATATCCAAATCAAATTGGAGGGGGATTAACGTAAGGAGCTTTTTCTTGAAGTATTATGTGAGCTAGTCATGATAAGCATTTCGTTCGTTCTGAGGAAACAAACGAGCATATTGCTAAAATCTATCGTTTAGAGTACCTACCTCACTCCTCATAGGACCTATTTTTTTTTCAAGAAAGAGATGGCATCAATATTAGTATGACTTTCCACCGTTACTGTGTAACGGCTTAACAGTCCTCCCTTCAGCCCTCTCCTTGAGGCGCCACTGTCTTTGAACCGCTGTGTCCTACAGCGCAAGTCGTTGCGCACAGACCGAATCTGTACCTTTGCGTTTCGCCATTTTGAGATCTGGAATTCATTCGATAATATCGATTCCGCATTGAAGTGAAAAGTGGAATTGTCACTTTCAATTATTGGATGTTTAACTGGTAAATATACATCCAAATTTGTCTCGGCGTGAAATTCTCTCACGGTAAGTCTTCCCTATTGTCAAGAAAGATATTTTCTGGAATAATTCACCGTAGATATTCTTGTGCACGTTTTTTTCAGGTTAGATCCATGGCTTACCTCAAGTATCTATCTTATATTTTGCATTTTCTTTGCCTAATAGTTGTATTTTTATTATTTCAAAGCTTTCTTCAGGTTACAATTTATCTTTTCTGTAAATTTTAGTTCCCTTTATGACGTATTTAGATCTGAAGGAGTGCTTGGGAAACTTTAACTTTCTCTAATGAATTTTAAACAATTCACAGCTCTTCCCCTGGGATTAGAAACGCTCTTTCCCTGGGATTAGAAACGCCCTTTCCCTGGGATTAGGGAAGTTCTTCCCCGGGGATTAGAAAGCTCTTTCCCTGGGATTAGAAAGCTGTTTCCCTGGGATTGGAGAAGTTTGTTTTCCTGGGAACCGAGAATTTGTTCCCTTTGGATTTGAAGATTTTGTTTCCCTGAGATTGGGACATTTAGCACAGCTCCTCAATCATTGAATATTTCCGAGAGGAGACATTTCCCTGAAATTGGATTGTTGGAAAATTGTACCGTATCTGCAAATCACTGGTTCTGGTTGTTTCACTCCCTTGGAGCTGGACATATTTTAAGCATCGAAAGACGATATTTTATGGAGGAAATACCTCTAAAGACCTGGGAGAAATGATTAAGCTAAGTAACACTAACATTCTATAAATTCATTTGTTCAGAGGTCGATCTCAACTTGTTATAAACAGTTGTAGATTTGAATTTTTATTATAGTTGTAAATCCTGAAAGGAGTTATTAATTCTGTCAGGAACCCTGAGATTAAGATCTTATTGCTCATCAAGGTTGATGCCTTTCGTAACGAAGGGGATCAGCACAAAGGTATTATCAAGGTAAATGAACAATTACGTAACAACTGTGACATGTTGGTAAGATTTAGATGTGCCGAAAATCAGAAATAACTCATAGATACCTTCTGGTTTCATTCAATCATACGGATTATTTAACAGTACACTGAAGTTCCCAAGCACCCTTGACCAAGTTGTTGGCTGATTCTTAATCAGATCACAGACAGATGTTGAAAACTGAAGATAATGGTACATATTTTTAAAACCATATAACACATATTTTCATTAGGAGGAAAAAAATGTTTCGAATATAAAGCAAATCCATCGTATCTGAAATTTTTCCATTAAATCTTTGCCAATTGAAATTCCAGATTCTATATATCCCTTCATCTATTATGTTAGTTAGGAAGTCAAAAAGACAATCTAGGTTAACCCAGATAACAACAAGATTATCGAACGCAACTACAGAACAAGGTTTCCGACTTAATGGCACATTCTCAGCGTGAAGACATGTCTGCATGATTTGACTTGATGATTTCGATGAGCCAAAAATCGGGGATGGTCTCAATTGACAGAGTTCGACTCACTGATTGCGAATTCATCGAAAAATTCAAGTCTCTCCGTCCGGCCGTCTGTCCGTTAGGCCGTAAGCACGATAACTCTCGAACGGAACAACCTAGAGAATGCCTCGGTTGAGTTCGTTAATGGGAAGAATTCCACCAGGAGTTCCGTAAATATGGCCGTTCGAAATTTTGTTCTCCCGATTTCTTCGAAACAACCGATTCTAACGAGATGAAATTTTGCACTCAAATGGAGAAAGATTTTTAGGATAGGTCTGGATCTCGAATGCCGCAGTCACGTTTATCAACGAGTATAAATAGACCAGGGGTTCCGTAAATATGGTCATTTGAATTTAGTTTTCTCGATAATTTCAAAACTACGGATTCGGTCGTGACGAATTTTTGTGTACTGATGGAGAATGATATATTCAATCTACATTATTACCAGATCACATGACCAGAACCATAGAATAACCATAGAAAATCATAATTTTCAAATGGAAAAGCCTAGGGACTTTCAGGATAGGTGTAGATCTCGAATGTCGCGGTCACGTTTTTGAACGCCCGTACTACTTACACGAGTGCTATATCATTTCGTCTCGATGTCTGTATTTTTCGAATTTTGAGCCGAAAATGGTCTCAATCGATAGAGTTCGACTCTGATGACTGATGACGAATCCGTCGGAAAATTCGAGTCTGTCCGTCCGGCCGGCAGTGAGCACGATAACTCTCGAACGGAACAACCTAGACACCCCGAATGCCTCGGTTGAGTTCGTTATTGAGCCAAATTCCACCAGGGGTTCCGTAATTATGGCCGTTCAAAGTTTTGTTCTCCTGATTACTTGGAAACTACAGATTTGATCGGAAAGAAAATTTGCACTCGAATGGAGAATGAGGTGTTTAAGCTACATGTGAAATTTTGTTCAGATCGCATGACCAAAACCATAGAAACCATAGAAAATGGTAACTTTTGAACGGAAACGCCTAGGGACTTGAAATTTTCAGGATAGGTGTGTATCTCGAATGTTGTGATCACGTTTATCTATGAGCAAAATTATGCTAGGGGTTCCGTAAATATGGTCGTTTGAAATTTAGTTTTCTTGATAATTTCAAAACTATAGATTCGATCGTGAATAAATTTTGTATTTTAATCGAGAATGATATATTGAAGCATTATTTTGTCCAGATCGCATGTCCAGAACCACAGAAACCATAAGAAATCATAACTTTCGAACGGAAAGGCCTAAGGACTCGAAATTTTCAGGATAGGTGTGGATCTGAAATGTCGCGTTCACGTTTATCGATGAGTAGAATTATAGTAGGGGTTCCGTAAAAACGGTCGTTCAAAATTTTGTTTTCTCGACAGTTTCGAAACTACGGATTCGATCGAGATGAAATTTTGTATTTTAATCGAGAATGATATATTAAAGCAATTTTTTGTCCAGATCGCATGACCAGAACCATAGAAACCATAGAAAATTGTAACTTTTGAACGGAAAGGCCTAGGAACTTGAAATTTTCAGGGTGGGTTTGGATCGCGAATATCACGTTCATCGCGGCCACGTTCATCAATGAGCAAAATTAGACTAGGGGTTCCGTAAATATGGCTGTTCAAAATATTTTTTTCCTGATAATTTCGAAACTACTGATTGGATTGGAATGAAATTTTGCACCTATCTGAGGAATGATTTATTCAAACTACGTGCCAAATTTGGTCCAGATCGCATCACCAAGACCATAGATAACGTAGAAAATTCTAGCGAATTATCGAAAAAAAATTGGTCACCTAAAGCACTGACATGAAGTCTGGAGTTTCGCCTAAGTTTCAGAATTTTTGTGACAGCTGTCGAAAAATCCTTCAATTGATTTCTAAAACTGAAAAATGCGAATCTACCTACAAGGTGGATGTACGAGCGCTCAAAAGCTCCCGACTTCACGGCAGTGCTTTTCGTAATTTTTGAAATGGATATGACATTGTATTATGCCTATTTTTATACGCAGAAACTCGAATTTGTACTGATATTATATAACATTGTATTATGCCACTTTTTATACGCAGAAACTCGGATTGGTACTGATATTACTTTCCGTCACATAAATTGATGGATTTTTTCTATCAGAGTAAAAAGAGTGGTTGGCTCGCTTGTAAAAATGGGATTTTTGCCAGAAGGTCCATAAAATTAATGAGAAAGTCATCATTTGCTACTTGCTACTTCGACTCAGAGTGTCATTATTGTTTGCGTGTCCATAAAGAAACAACGAAAACTCAAGCCGAAAAAAATGATCGAAAATAATATACGTCGACCCTCACCCATTTACGCGAACCGCCCTATCAACCCCACATTATGAAAAACACATTTTCATTTTTGAGCCCGAAAATGCCGAGAAAAAAATGGTCCCGTATCAAGGACTAAGGAGGTGTTGGCTGAGGTGAAATTCTAACCACCCACTGTTTATCAGACCGCAAAGGTGTTACCATTCGCGTGTTACGAGGTCGTAACTGAGGTTCAGGGTGGGTCAGTCCATACTGGAAAATGGGGAAAGCGGATGGGGGTCCAGTTATCCTATCAGGCCGACCCCATTGATTTATCGAGACTGCGTCTCGTTAATGCGCCTAAAGGGGACATACACGCGAGCACTGAATTGATTTCGATGTAGATTCGGTGGTAGTTTGTAGAGGATGGTCTATTAAGAAATTGCGTTTTATTGACTGTAAACTTTCGTACAGAAAGCAAGCTTTGATCTAGGAATTGTACTTATCACCAACCAAATTATTTCGGGACATACTCTTTTATAAGTTTCATAAGATCAATTGGACCTCGTGGGGTTCTCTGATGGTAATAATAATAATCAAATGAAACTCTCTGATTACTTGAAAACTACTATATTCGAAATGTATACACCTACTTTTGTTCACTCGAGTTGAATTCTTTATCCTAAATTAACTAATTCTATATATTTGAACTTGAAACGAAGAGTCTTCTTCATCACTTGTAACAGCTAATGGCTTTTAGCATGTAATAGTTGCTCTTCAGTTGACCCCTCCGACTCTTTTCAGACGTACTCCGTTGGTCCTCACCAGAAAACTTTCATAAGCAGCTGCGCTCCTTCTGAAAGCTGTTACAACTGATTTCAATACAATAATCCCTGATTCTGGCTTCCAACAATGAAATTAATGAAAACATAACTGTATGCTGTTCCCATCCAAGCTATTCTACATGAGAAACCAAAGAGACATCAAAAACTCTATTCTCATTATATTATTAATTGAATAAAATAAGAAATCAACATCTTTACGTATAAAATTACGTGTCACGTTGTTTGTCCAGAATGAACTCCTAAAAAACTGAACCGATTTCAATAAAATTTTGCACACTGTGTGCAGTTCGATTCAACTTAAAAGATAGGATAGTTTATATCTCAATTTATAGTTGTAATATTTTTTAATTGCAAATTATTTGTTTATTATATATGACAAAGAGTGAAAATTATCTACGCGGCAACGCAGGTCCCAAATCAACGGCAGGACATCGCGTCCCCACTACAGCCGATCACTCGACAGGACCGATAACGTGCGAGGAGTGATGCCAAGTTTCTGGGTATTTCCCAAAACTAAAGCAATTTGGAACTGTGAGAACTGGATTGAAACTTTTGAAAAATCAAGAATAGGGTTAGGGTTAGGGTAGGGTTAATAATGATAATAATTTCACTGGTTTGAATACTTTAGCCACAGCAATGCGTGGCCGAGTCTGGATGGATGATTCCATGTAATTAGCTCTTGAAATCTGGACGTTTCCATCCGATTTTCGGATGTGAAACGTAAACTGAAAAATGTCTCCAGAAGCTTTCCAAATGAGGAAAGTTTCACATCCAAAAATCGGATGGAAACGTGAACTGAAAAATGTCTCCAGAAGCTTTCCAAATGAGGCAATACAACCGGAAATTACGAAGGACTTCTCCATAGACAAATCCCATCTGGGGTACTCGATACGATAGAGAATCGATAGAAAACAGGCTTGGATAGCCGTGTATTGTTCATTTAAACAATTACTTATAGCGTAATAATTGATTTATGTAGATCTGTATTTGTTAGCTTTGAGTTAATTACCAACCAATCACGTTCGTGGAGTGCATCGGTATTGTGGTCGTATGACTGTTAATACATGATATTAGCGGGTTGTTCAATAATTTATTTTTATCGCAATAGAACGATATTCCGCCGTAAATAACCGAAGGGTACGCCATTTGAATATTGTGATTGTTCTGGATTAGATCAGATTGGAATTATCCGCTTTGAATGCCAAAGGATCTAGGCTTGTTGTTTCGTCGATTCAATAAACAACGGGTAATTTTTTATTATCTGATCGCTCGTAGTTGGAAGTGGGATTGGTTGATTATTTGAAGTTGTTCTAAGTTCTAGTCGAAAAAGTTAGTGAGTACTATAAATTATTTAGCTCTACTTCATAATATGCCAAAACGTGTTATATGGGGACACTATCCACATGGATATAACGTTAGTTACTTAAAATTGAATTTTTCATATGATAAACTCGAATACTTGAATCATGTAAATTCTATAATTCTTTAATATAATATTTCAGAATTTCCAAGGACATATAAATTCAAGGGGGAACACAATATTCAGTCAGTGACAAAATGTCAATAATCAGTAAGTACCTGAAAACAGTGCAAGACAAAAAAATTATAGAAAGCACTGCCGTTGAGCCAGGAGCTTTTGAACGCTCATTCATCCACCTTGTAGGTTGATTCACATTTTCCAGTTCTAGAAACAAATTGAAAATTTTTTTGACAGCTGTCAAAAAAATAACAGAAGCTCTTTGTCAATTATGCCGAATCAGCTGTTACAGAAATATAAAAATTTTTTATTCAATAATTCGTTGGAATACAAAAAAGTTCTGGTTATGCTATCAGAAAAATATGTAGCTTGAATATATCATTCTCCAAAAATACAAAATTTCGTCACGATCAAATCCGTAGTTCTGGAATTATCAAGAAAACTAAATTTCAAATGACCATATATACGGAACCTCTGGTAGATATTAGCTCAATAACGAACTTGACCGCGGTTCGAAAGTAAGGATTTTCTATGGTTATTATGGTTCTGGCCAAGCGATCTGGCAAAATTTCGCATGTAGCTGGAACATTTCATTTTCCATCTGAGTGCGAAATTTGATTTTAATCGAATCAGTAGTTTCGAAGTAATCAGGAGAACTTCGAACGGCCACAGTTACGGAACTCCTGATCGAATTTCACCCAATAACGAACTCAACCGCGTCGTTCAAGATTCAAACATACTCGTAAATTTCCAGTTTCTAGGTCGTTCCGTTCGAGAGTTATCTTGTATACGGACAGACCGTCGGCCAGATGGCCGGACGGACGGACAGACTCGAATATTTTGACGGATTCCTCATCAGTGAGTCGAACTCTGTCGATGCGTCTGAATCTTTGATTCGTTTCGACCTATATCATGTCTAGTCAGTATAGATGAACTCGATGTGGGAAACAGACTACCCATACAACGAAATGTAGCGGCGATCGGAGAAAATTACTGCAGTCACTATTGGCTTGCTTATTGGTTTATCTAGAACCATTTTTGAGCGCTCGTACTACATAATTTTCAAACGGAAAAGCCTAGGGACTTTCAGGATAGGTGTAGATCTCGAATGTCGCGGTCACGTTTTTGAGCGCTCGTACTACTTACAAGAGGGCTATGTCATTTCATCACAATGTCTGTATTCTTCGAACTTTGAGGTCTCAATCGACTATGTTCGACTCACTGAATCCGTCGGAAAATTCGAGTCTGTCCGTCCAGCCGTCCGTAAGCACGATAACTCTCGAACAGAACAACCCAGAGACTTGAAATTTTCAGTGTAGGTTCAGATCCCAAATGACTCAGTTGAGTTCGTTAATGGGCAGAATTCCACCAGGGTTTCCGAAAATATGGCTGTTCAAAATTTTATTCTCCTGATTACTTCGAAACAACAGACTCGATCGAGATGAAATTTTGCACTCAACTGGAGAATGAGGTGTTCAAGCAACATGTGAAATTTTGTTCAGATCGCATTACCAGAACCATAGAAAGCGTAGAAAATTGTAACTTGACTTGAAATTTTCAAGAAAGGTGTGGATCTCAAATGTCGTGATGACGTTTATCTATGAGCAAAATTATACTAGGGGTTCCGTAAACATGGTCGTTTGAAATTTAGTTTTTTTGATAATTTTGAAACTACGGATTCGATCGTGACGAAATTTTGTATATTAATGGAGAATGATATATTCAAGCTACATTTTTCCAGATCGCATTACCAGAACCATAGAAACCATAGAAAATCATAACTTTCGAACGGAAAGGCCTAGGGACTTGAAATTTTCAGGATAGGTGTGGATCGGAAATGTCGCGTTCACGTTCATCGATGAGTAGAATCATACTAGGGGTTCCGTAAGTACGGTAGTTTGAAATTTAGTTTTCTCGATAATTTCGAAACTACTGATTCGATCGAGAAAAAATTTCGTATTTAAATGGAGAATGTTATATTCAAGCTACATTTTGTTCAGATCGCATGGCCAGAACCATAGGAACCATGGAAAATTATAACTTTCGAACGGAAAGGCTTGGAGACTTGAGATTTTCAGGGTAGGTTTGGAACGCGAATTTCGCGGACACGTTCATCAATGAGCAGAATAAGACTAGGCGTTCCGTAAATATTGCCGTCCCAAATATTTTTTTCCTGATCATTTCGAAACTACTGATTGGATTCGAATGAAATTTTGCACATAGCTGAAACATAATGTATTCAAACTACGAGCCAAATTTTGTCCAAATCGCATTACCAAGACCATACATACCATAGAAAATTCTAGCGAATTAACGACAAAAAAAAATTGGTCAGCTAAAGCACTGACGTGAAGTCTGGAGTTTCGCCTTAGTTTGAGAATTGTTTTGACGTCTGTCAAAAAATTTTTCATTTTGTTTCTGAAACTGGAAGATGCGAATCTACCTACGAACAAGCGCTCAAAAGCTCCTGACTTCATGGCAGTGCTTTTCGTAATTTTTTTGTTTCATGTATGTAATTGATAGACACCCAATATATATTCAGTCTATTCAGATGAATAAGGTTGAAGCTTGAACCCACATGTGACAATTATACGGTATTGTTTACGTTTGTCACATGTGGTTTTTGTCAGTCAGCAAATCTTTTGATGGACCTTCAGAGAATCGGTTGCTTCTGGAGCGGACAGGTGGCGTGAGTGGATAAATTTTCTCCGATCACCTCTACGGTTCGTTGTATGGGCAGCCTGTTTCTCACAACGAGTTCATCTTTGCTAGCTATACTGACAAGACTTGATATAAATCGAAACCGGTCTCTAGATGCGAATGATCGATTTGGTATTCTCTGGTTTTACATGGATTGATTTGTTGGCTTACTTATTAGTTTATATAGAACAATTTTTCTTGTTCCATTCAAGTAATTGATCCATATAACTCATTATCGATGCGTCTTATGCAGACAAGAAATTTCAGCAGGATATGGTGAATAATTTCTGAGATACCAGAGTTTTGAAAAGTATTTAAAATCTTTTAATCATAAGATACTTACAAAATTCCACATAAATCTTCGAATCTTTTTTTTTTCGAATTATTGAGAAGAAAATATTCAGATGGTTATATCTAATTAACTCTTTGACGGATTTCGCCCATTTGAATACATTGCAGCTCAATGAGAAAGTCACTAGTGACACTACTTCTTGGAAAATTGATAGACAGCATTGAGTTTTAATTCATTGTGAGGAGAAATAACGAAAACAAGACCCTCGCTTCGCTGAGGCAGTGAGGGGTACGGAAACCCCCCGCGCCCTCCCGATTAAATTAGTCACAAGCCGCCACTGATGTAATAGACATTTGTTTTTAGCCATCTTGACACCGTTTTGTATTGATCGGTCGATATAAAATATTCTACGGGATTGTGCGAAATATAGTTATCTCTATGGAGCTGAAAGCGTATCAAAACGGTTCTTATGTCATTTTCAATATTTAACATTCGAATTCATGGAGGAAAGTTATTCAGATTATTATAGGCCAAACTGTGAAACCCTACTTGACAGAATAACGAATCGTGATCATACGCTTCAGCATCTATTGGTCATCTGCAGGCGTAGAAATTCTGACAGTCCAGCTCTGCCCCTTCCGAGCTGAAGATCTCGCGAGACGAGCTGGACCACACACGTCGTCGGCTTCGACTGCGATCCGTGATCTCCTTCAGCCGTTCACACACTCCAGTGTCCTTCCCGCGTACACACATCCACTTAAAAACCGCCTTTTTGTGTCTAATTTCAGCCTTAATAAGTGTTTAGGTTTTAGGAATCGACATGAATCATGTCTCTAAGCATGTTAGAGCTACCGTATTTGGAGACCCGTGGTGACAGGTGACGACGGCGACGAAAAAAGTTACACGTCACTTTATTGAAGGCGTAATTAGCCACTTTTTTTCAGAATAGCATGTTTTCCGGATAAAACGGAAAATAATAATGAAAATGACAAGAAGAAAACTCTTATTGCGCTTTCTAACATCATATTTTTATGAAACGAAATCCATATATGAAATGGCCAGAGGGATTTTGTGAAAATGAAAAGCAATAAAGGTTGTGAAAGTATCATTATAAAGCTCTTCATTTAACCTGTAGGTATATTAGGAATGAAAAAAAAGCAAAAATAAGACAATGAAAATTCCAAAAAAATCGTAATCGAAGAGTTGAAGAACAAACGAGCTAAAGCAATAAAATTAGTACCCCTTCCCAATGTCGAAGAAAGATGTAGCAAAAAATCCATAAAAATGAATTACATACCGTGGATACTTCAACGATTCACCTAATATTCTTATACAAAACTTTCAAAATAGCCAAATTTCAGTGGGAGATTATACATGAGATTTGCAACAAGAAATGTCATATAACACATGGCCGAAATGTTGACGGATATTCATTCACCAAGTCCCGCAAATTCCGGCGTTGGGAGTCATGAGAGGTGAACCACTAATACTTCCCGATCACCTCAACGCTGAAGAATTCATTACATCATTCCAAAGCAGCTTAACGGACATATTGGATAAAATGCCTCTGGCTGACAGACAAAATATTTGGTTTCAAATGGATGGCTGCCCAGCTCGTAATAGCCGGAATGTACGGGACTTAAAAAATGAATGAATATTTTGGGGTGCAATGGATTGGAAGGTACGGTCCGATCAGATGGCCACCAAGGAGCTCCGACCATGTATTGAATAAGGCGGTGGACATTTCGAACAGTTGTTATAAGTAGTAGTAGTCTGTCTTCTTTACATATTTCATGAAATATGTATTATTGAAATTCAGTTTATTGTTTCAAATTATTTCGAATCGACAGATAAATTCATGATTTCCATGAGAATCACTTCAATATTCAATCATGAAGAGCTTCAAAATAGGGCAAATTTAGGTTTGGAATATTTCGACTTTTTCGTTGTTATCTTATCAGCCATGATATTAGGGCAGAAGAGTGAAGACAAGCTGCAAGCACAAAAGTTGATATGTCATTCGAAAGCCAACTAAACAGGGTATTTTTGCTGGAAAGAAAACATGTCTACAATAAATGATTTTTCATCGATAAAACCATTGAAAAAATATGACTGGTTTTGTTCACTTCAGAATAGTGATATTCATCTCCTTCCCCCGCCCGCAATAAGAATTATTTTGGCACAGGGAAATTTTTATCTTGTAGCAAATTCAATGCTGTTTCTAGATATGTGGTCAACTTTGATGAGGCTACAAGGATAACTGAAGTATAATTGATTTTATGGAAAAACTTGAAATATTTCGTGAAATCAAGAAATGTTAAATTAAAGAATAACCGTCCACATTTCGACCACGTGCTATATGACATTTTTTGTTGCAAATCTCATTTATGATCGCCTCCTGAAGTTTTGCCCTTTTGAAAGTAGACACCCTGTATAGAGGGTGTTTTCTAATTTGAGACTTTTTTTTTGACAGTTGCTAGAACTATTCACCAGGACCGAGTATTTCGAAATCAGAGTTACTCGCCGTGAATCTGAGAGCTTCCCAGCCCGGTCCTGATTTTACTACGTATTGAGGTTTAAATGTGTTTATTGAATACGTTCAGTTTACGGGAAATCATAATTAGAGCGTATGATTTCTGTGATTTTAGTTGGATAGGACGCGGATTAGTTTCTTGGCCTGCACGCTCCCTAGATCTCAACCCCTGTGATTTCTTCTTTTGTGACATTATTCGTGAGCAATGTGTTGCTGCATGTAATTATAATTATTATTATTAGGTACAATCAGAGTTGAGGTAATATACATATAAACTCAATACGATATAGGAAAGTAAATAAATTGAAATAAAACTGAATTATAATAATTCGTTATTACGCCGGGCAATACTTTGTGCACATCAAACCAATGGAGACAATTTCGAATATTTTCTGTGAACAATCTGGATCAACTGTATTGGTGAGTTTGTGAACTTCCTGAGATTTTTTCATAAGACCTTTTCAATCAGTAATTTTTCTTAGTTTCAATTTCAAGAATTATACCATTCAGGAAAAATCTCCTGATAAAAGATGAAAAAAAAATACAAATTTGCGATAAAATCCAGCACTTCATTCACTTGCTGGAAAGCATATGGCACCGTGATTCATGGCAGATCTCCTAACAGAGAAATAACACGATCCAAAATTGTATTAAGACTATTAAGATATTGATGCCCAAGATATTTTGCACTTTTTTCGATTTGAATATTTTATATGCATGATCAACTTCTGGCGAAATGATTTCCTTTGATGAGTTCTAGCACCTGTCAAAAGGAAAGAATCACCTTGAAAAACACCTCGTATATTATTAGGTAGGTGTACATACATATTATTGAATCCGAGAACTATTGTGAGTGGTAAAAGTAATAATAGCAACGAACTTATGGTCGCACTAAAATTATTCATGTGAAAAAAAATTGAGAAAAGCACTGCCGTGAAGGCAGGAGCTTTTGAGCGCTCGTACAGGCACCTTGTAGGTAGATTCGCATTTTCCAGTTTTAGAAACCAATTGGAAAGATTTTGACAGCTGTCAAAGAAAATTTCAAACTAAGGCGAAAATCCAGACTTCACGTCAGTGCTTTAGAAGACCAATTTTTTTTTCGATAATTCACTAGAATTTTCTACGGTATCTATGGTCTTGGTAATGCGATCTGAAAAAAATTTCCCACGTAGTTTGAATACATTATTCTTCATATATGTGCGAAATTTCATTCCAACTCAATGAGTAGTTTCGAAATTATCAGGAAAAAAATAGTTTGAACGGCTATATGTACGGAACCCCTAGTCGAATTTCGCGCATTGATGAATATGACCGCGAAATTCGCGATCCAAACCTATCCTAAAAATTTCAAGTCCCTAGGCCTTTGCGTTCAAGAGTTATGATTTTCTATGGTTTCTATGGTACTGATCATGCGATCTGAAAAAAATATAGCTCGAATATATCATTCTCAATTTGACTACAAAATTTCGTCACGATCAAATCCATATTTTTGAAACTATCAAGAAAACTGAATTTCAAACGACCATATTAACGGAACCCTCAGTCTAATTTTGCGTGACCACGACATTCGAGATCCACACCTATCCTGAAAATTTCAAGTCCCTAGGCCTTTCCATTACAAAGTTATAATTTTCTATGGTTTCTATGGTTCTGATCATGCGAGCTGGACATAATTTTGCATGTAGCTTGAACACGTAATTCTCAATCTGAGTGCAAAATTTCACCTCGATCGAATCTGTAGTTTCGAAGAAATCAGAAAAACAAAATTTCGAGTGGCCATATTTACGGAACCCCTCAGCGAATTTCGCCCAATAACGAACTCAACTGCGGCATTCGAGATTCGAACCTACCCTGAAAATTTCAAGTCTCTAGTACATTCTGTTCGAGAGTTATCGTGTAGACGGCTGGACGGACAGACTCGAATTTTTCGACGGATTCGTCATCAGTGAGTCGAACATAGTCGTTTGGGGGATCACGCTGAAAGTAAGAGAGGAAGACGAGGGATTTCCTGCGACATCAGCAGAGGAATGGTCACGCTAAAAAAACTAGGTGGTTATGGTGCAGAAAAGCCCTTCGTGGCCGAACGATTACTTCCAATATGATCTGAAGTTAGTCATGACAATTCACGTCTCAGTTGCTTCGTGTTTCAATAAACTGAAATTAACACAAAACTACACATACATATGCAAAAATGACTCTGACGAGTCTTAACAATCTAGTGGCATATCAATACAATAGACCAGGAGACAACTCGAAGTCCGAAGTAGCGAGTTTGCAGCTGTTAATTCTAGTTTCGAGAGATTTTTGATGCTTGGAAGCCCATCGTTCCTTGATCAAAATGGCTTTTTAGTTTGAGACGGTACATCTGTTTCAAACACTTTATTAATCACACCATTCTTCATCCAATCATTAAATAATGTTCAACCACACATACTTCTCAAGAATCACCACTGCGTTGATTCTACTTCCATTCTTCTGTTGTCGTACCCAAATTTCATTTTCATAAATCAACGTAAAAGAATACGTAGAAGGAAAATCTGTTAACTTGACTTTTTGCCTTCAAGTAGGGGTCGCCTACAATTATTAGTATGTAGAATAAAACAATATTTTCATGATGTAATAATATTTTGATTTGATAATGAATTTTATCTACTCTTAATGAATTATATATTCATTATTCAACTACTTTTGAGCAATTGATAGTATCTGTAAACAAACACCGTGAGTTATAATAACTCCCTGTCTCTGTGCTTCTGAACAAGCCGATTGTGCAAAAGGGAACAGTCCATTATTGGTATTGAGGGGAGGACACTTGAATAATTTTGACGTTTTCTCAAACTAAGTTGATACGTAATTATAATTGTGAATGTTTTGCTGAAAAAGATGAATTCAGGTGGTAAATATGTACACCTTCAGAAATAAGACAATCAGCCAATGTTACCATACAGAATTTATTGCCAAAAGAAATATAAGGGTATACAACAATTTTCAAGATTGGTGTAGCAGTAAGAATATTAGGTCATCGTTTAGAGAGAATGTTCTTTTGGTATATTTTAGTGAAATTAGCACTAAATATAAAGCATCGCCCTTATGGACTCTCTAGTCCATGCTAAGAAGCAAAATCCACATAAATAATGCATTGTTATAAGTAACTATTAAGATTTGTAATATAGTTCTTTCTCTGTACTTGTATATTAGTATTAATTGTTATAATCGTAGATAAAGTATAGTATTCATCTTGCAGAAATGGTCATAACTCACTTGATGAATTGCAGCACTCGCCTTCGGCTCGAGCTGCAAACTTCATCTGCGTGAGTTATGACCTACATTACCGCTCGTTAAATAATAAACGATAAATCATACTTCTCGTGTATCGAAGTTTTATGAAGGTACCACCTAGGTGTTTTCAATGTTTGTATCCCGACTCTCCTAGGTCTCTGTGGGACCCCTCAAAAGCGTATTCAACAGCTTATGGTAGTTGGAGGAGATCTGATTTGTTCTGTGTAGGCTTTGTTGCTGTGTCCTTACGCCATCTCAGGAACAGAACTATTCTTTGTTCAGCAAACATCGGATGATGGAACCGTGCTTTAGGTCAGGAAATTCCTTTTCCGAAACAATTTGAACCCGGACCTTTCGGTCAAAAATCGAACGTGTAACTACTTCGCTACAGCCATTTGATTTGAGGATCCTACATTTGAATTGTGACAATTTTAAAAATTTTATGTCTAATCTTAAAATCTGGAAGCGTATATAATGCTTTTCACATTCCCCCAATTTCTCGGTCGAGACCGGTGATCTGGAAGAATTCATTTTTCGACAAATAGATACGTACTTTGTATAACCAGCAAACTAATCCCCTCAGGGACCGCCTTTGAACCCCAAATAATCTAAAATCATTCAAGTTTAAGTGACCGAAAACACCTCTGGGACAACAACTACTATTGAATGTTCCCTGAACGTATTTGACAAGTCGTGAAACAGGGTTTTGACATCTCAATGAGCTGCTACACCACCGTCTAGAATGGAGGTGTTGTGCTTACGATTTCCGATAATTTTTCATGTCTATCGTTTGTGAAGCTGGATTTTAACGAAATTAATGATATTTGGTTGTTTGTGCCTCGGTCGTTCCTTTGAAGTTGACTATCGTTAGTATCGTTAATCAATATTTGCTACACGAAAGTGTCATAAACTGCTTCTGACTCGATTTCATTCACAGTAAGTACATAAATATTCAATTCCAGCGGCATAGGAAAAAGAACAATAAAAAGTGACCCAAAGTAGATAATTTTTCATTCTAGAGGGAGAAAAAAGCAGAAGTGAGTTGAACATTTCTAGATAGAATACCCTCTTACAGTCGTCACAGATTCGTTTAATCTTCACAATTTCAGAATTGTTGACAACCATTTCCATGACGGCTGTTATAAATTCTTTCTCCAGACCACCTTGACCAAAACTGTAACATGCCTACGCTGCTTCTATGCGGTCGAAAACTTCTCTGATCATGAAAGCAAATTCCAACATTAACCAACAATACACCCTCGAATCCACTTAAATAATTTCAATTGTATTGTGAACGGTGCCAAGACTTGAAAGGATTGAATACAAATCCCTACGAAATAAAGCTATCCATTTTTATCATTTCTTATTAGATACAAAACACGTACTAAAGAAAGATTTATTGCAATCGTTCAACTCTTCCTGGATTTTCTGATTTGGCGAGGTGTTCTCGCAATCAAAACGGCACTCCCGAATAGATAAACTGACGTGTGTTTCATCCCACAGTTGCTGGTGGACCCATCAGTTGGACTGATCCAGTAAATGTTACCGTACTCACCTTCACGAGGAAAGTGGTACTCACCTCCCATCATAGGTCCTGGTTTTTGAAAAGGACTGGAATTTACTTCCCTTCGCCTTTAATATAATTTTTCCTTCTATTGATTATTTAGAGAGGTCCTCCTCTCTTGCATGGTTTTTTGCTATTCGTCTATTGGCTTCTTTGCAAGAGGTATTTCCTCTTGTCTGTGGTTCTGACTGGTATCTTCACGATCCTTCTTATCTCTTTATTTTCGTGTTCTTTCATTCTTTCGATTGTCTTCTTGGTTTGTTTGTCAATTATTTCCTCGATAGTTGGTATTTTCAATTCTTCTCTTATTTGTTTATTGCTGACGTACCATGGGGCGCCTATAGCTATGCTTATTGTTTTATTTAAAGTACTTTGTAGATCTTTCTTTCTGTTACTCTCGACATTGTACCAGGTGAAACCAGCGTACGTTATGTTTGGTATTAGCACTGTCTTGATAATCTTCATTTTGTTTTCTAGTGACAGTTTGCTGTTTGGACTAAGCAGGGGGTATAAATGCCCGTGTAGTTGTCTGGTCTTCATTCTGATTTCTTCCATCTGTTTATTGAATTTGAGTTGTTCGTCTAGAATCACGCCCAGATATTTCACTTCATCTTTCCAGTCAATCTTATGGTTTTCTATCATGACGTTTCCTGCTTTTTCCTTCTTCATATTTGTGCCGCCGAAGTATATGGCAACGGTTTTCTTCGTATTTATCTTGAACCTCCATTTCTTGAAATAGCTCATTAGTTTGTCTAAGTCTATCTGGAGTTGCCTCGTTATGGATATCCTCATTCTGCTGGAGTAATAGACCGCAGTGTCATCTGCGAACTGGGCAATCTTGCATCTTGTCATCGTTAGTTTGTCCGACATATATATGTTGGACAACAACGGTCCTAGGACCGATCCCTGCGGTATACCGGTTTCAAGTTTTCTGGTTAGGTTTTCTGTAGATAGGTTTAATTTTCCTTTTATGTCTTCTGTTATTCTGATGAGTTGGTGTACCGTCGAATGTTCAGTCCGGAAACCAAACTGGTGGTCAGGAATTATCTTCTTGGCATCAACGAATTCTGCTAGTCTTTTGCATACCAGCTTCTCTATCACTTTGCTAAGTTCGGAAGTCTGTAGTTAGTTGGGTCGTTTGTGCCCTTTTTTCCTTTCTTCCATATTAATATTGTGTCTGATGTCTTCCATTCGTTAGGGTAGTATCCTGTTCGTAGAATAGCCCTGGCTTTTTCTGCAATTTCTTCTTGTGCTTCGTCTGGTTTATTCTTGAGAGCCTGATTTTGGATTGCGTCGATTCCGGGGGCTTTTCTATTTTTGAGTTGAGCAATAATTTCTTTTATTTCATTTTTGATGAGTTCATCCGTTTCTTCTTCTGTCCTATCGAGATCGGTGGCCGGTTTCTACTGACTTGTTGAACATGTCGTCGTTGTTCTTCGGATTAGGCTTAAACTGATGTTCTAGTGAGTCGGCGAACATTTCTGCTTTTTCCTCACTTGTAATTGCGGTCTGGCTACCTTTTTCTAGTCTTGGAATCTTGGTTTTCGTTTTCTTCCTGGTTAAAGCTGACGCCATTTGCCATAACGATCGGTCTTCTGTGTCTAAATTCTCTAGCTTTCTATCCCATTCGTCCGTAAATAGTTCTCGGACTTTGGCTTTCACCTCGTTCGTTAGTTTATTCAGTTTAGTTTTATCACTTGGGTGTATGGTCCGTCTATACTGTTTCTTGGCTTTTCTTTTTTCCTCTAGTAAAATTTGCATGTCTACAGGTAGAGGACTTTTCGTCGGTATCTGTTTGACTTTACTCGACTGTGATTGTGCTTTCATAATTCTTCTTCTTCGATGCTTCATCTATTTCTTCTTTGTTTTTTATCTTCACACTTCTGGATTTGAAGACTTCTTTGAACTTCTTCCAGTTTATTGTTTTCCTGTTGGTAGGTAATCTGTCTGTTTCTAATTCTAATGTCAGGATCACGGGACAGTGATCCGATGATAGATCCATCTTGGTTTCAATCACATAATTTGTTCTTAAGTTCTTCATTATGGCTATATCCAATACATCCATCTTTTCTGTTGCTTCATGGATGTGTGTGGGGTCATCTGGACCGACAACAGGTAAATTATGTTTGTCGGTGATTTGTTTGATTTTGTTCTCTTGACTGTTATCTCTTCTACTGTTCCAGTCTGGGTGTTTTGCACTTAAGTCTCCTGCGACTATGGTTGGTCTTCTGTTCTGGAAAAAGGCTGTGATAACCTTTTCTTCTAGGTTGCTTTGCGGGGGCCTGTAAACAGAATCAATGTTATTTTCACCTTCGCGTGTTTTTACACTTACCCCTTTTTCCTCAATGTTGTTTCCTGGGACATATGGTAATTCGAGATGACTAATACCTCTCTTCACTAGAACAGATGTTCCGCCTCCTCTGCCCGTTTGTCTGTCTCTTCTATACACTTCATAATTTCTTACTTTTATAGTCTTTGTTGGTTTTAAATGAGTTTCTCCCAAGAGAAGAATATCAATTTTATTATTTTCCAAAAAGAGTGTTAACTCCTCTTTTTTGGCATTACCGAATTTGCCTTCCAGAACGCAATATTTAAACTTTTGTTGGGTGTATAGTTCATTTCTTCGTGAATAATTTGATCAGTTTGTCCTGCTCTTCTATGAAGGAGATTTTTTGTTTTGTTTAATGGTAGCATTTGTTGAACATAACGTCAGCGTCTCCACAATTGGCACATTTGGGTACTGTCGTCACAGATTTCGGGCATTCTGCGGTCACGTGTTCTTCACCACACTTCATACATTTGTAGACGGCATGGCAGAATTTCTGCGAGTTTCCGTAGAGTTGACAACGGTAACATTGGATTATTTCTGTCCTTAGTCTTAAGCTTTCAACGGTGATGGATATCCCACAGCAAAATTCCAATTTGGTGAAGATCGCCTTGTAGGCTTTGTCAATCCCCACTAGTACGAGAGGGATGGGAAATCCCTTTTTTCCTTCCATTCTGGTAATTTTTGTCAGCGGGTAACCTTGCTTTTTCAATTTCTTCTTCGCTTGATTCAAAAAGTACCCCTCGGAGTAGAATCGTCAGTTTCTTCTCACTCTTCAAGCCAGAGGTATGAAATTCCTCATTTTGAGAATGCGATAATCGTTTTCGGTACTTGGTTCTATTTGTACCCCTTGCGAAACTAACTTCACCTTTTTACATTTTATATTTTGGTTTATCATCATTGTGTTGACTCCATTCCACCTAGATTTGTTCCTCAGAACAAGGTTTGCAATCCTTTCGCTTTTCTGGTTTGGCCGTTGAATAGGGGCTTCTTTCTTCTTCTTCTGATGCTCAGTCTGATTATTCGCTGTTACAGTCTTGTTCATTACATTAATTACTTCATCTTTGGGTTCCTCAACATCATCGGTGTCCATTATTTCATCGTCGCTCAGAATTTCATAGCGATTTGATATTAATATTTCATTTTCGGGTACCTTCCTATTTTTCCTAGTCGTTTTTGTTTTCTTTACCTTTTTGATGCTGGTAGCCATCTTCAAATTCATCTTCTTCTTTGTTTTGTTTGCGGTCAATTTTCTTCGTCGTGTTCTCTGTTTTCTTCGCTTCTTTCAGTCTCTTTGCAATTCTGAGAAAGAATTCGTCGATATCATAATCGTTCTCGGCTAAAACTTGGGCCATTGAAAACATTTGTTCCATATTATATTTCTCCATTGCGGAACCAACGATCGTTTGACCTGGACTCAACACAATGTACCAAAATTCTTTAGCTTCAACTCACTGTACTCCACGAGAGGTCGATCGCTACTGTGGTACTCACCTCATGTCGGGTGCATTTTACGAAGGGAACCGAGGGAGACAACGCGGTAGGACGCAGCCGACAACGCCATCTCCACACGAGCGGAGTGTCACCAGTCACCACACTGATTTCTTGGAACATCAGTAGATAGGTATAATTCTACTCAACAAGGCATGGGACATAGAAACTCTATCGATGATCAAACTTTTTGAAACTATAAATATCGTTCTCAATGAATAAAAAAAGAAAATGCGAAGAAGTTGGGCAAAATATTTCTAATTCTTTGGAATCCAAACAACGAAATCACTATAGAATCCTAGCTTTTTCTCTAGAGATAGAATCGGACCTGCCATTCGCCATTCTGTTCGAAAAGCATGTGTGTTCCAAGACCTACATCAGATAAAACATGACCACCACGTCTTCAAAACCGACGACGAATGTTAATATCTTACTTTTTGTGGATACTACGCATTAGAGCATAGATTTTCACGGCTATATGCCTATGCTCACTTCAAACATAAACCTATAACGACTCATTGTGTTTTGAAAGCCCTGCCCGACTCATTTGTCCACATTTTTCATGCAATTTTACACCAAATGGTATTCAAATTACCCGGCACGGCTTGACAGCGACGCCATTCCGTTTTTCGAAAAATAAAAAAAATCGTTATTTTCCGAACCATATCGGGCGATTTATGGCCTATAAGCTCCAGTCAATTAAATTTAGCGCGAGGCGACGTTATGAGCAATATCGAGTTGTGAGCGCTGTTGAGGCGTGCCATAAGTGTGTTTTTTCTAATTTCAATGGAAATTATATTTAGCGGTATGAGTCGATGAGACACATAATTCTTCGATGGGAGGATTTAAAGTATCGCGGAAAGTAAAAGGGTGTAAGATTGGAGAGAGTATATATCGAGAGTTCAGGAAAAAAATAAAAAGCACTGCCGTGAAGTCAGGAGCTTTTGAGCGCTCTTTCATCCACCTTGTAGGTAGATTGTAGATTCGCCACTAGGGGTTCTGTAAATATGGCCGTTCCTGATAATTTCGGAACTACTGATTGGATTGGAATGAATTTTGCACATAGATGAAGAATAATGTATTCAAACTAAGTGCAAATTTTACTTCAGATCGCATTACCATTACCGAAGATACCGTTGAAAATTCTAGCGAATTATCGAAAATAAAATTGGTTTCCTAAAGCACTGAAATCTGGAGTTTCGCCTTAGTTTGAAATTTTGTTGACTGCTGTCAAAAGTGTCTTCCATTGGTTTCTAAAACTGACAAATGCGAATCTACCTACAAGGTAGATGAACGAGCGCTCAAAAGCTCCTGATTCACGGCAGTGCGGTTCGATTTTTTTTTGAGGCATTTGAGGATTTTTGTCAACTCTTGTTCTAAGGTCTTCAACAACTTCTTCAGAAACTTGAGGTCTTCCGTTCGATTTTCCCTTGTTGACGTTCCTTGTCCGAATAAATCTATTTATGGCATCTATGATGTGAAATTTCAGAGAGGATTCTTGAATCTGAACATCCGAATATCTTGCCAGATATTCATTTTTACACTCCTTAATAGAATAAATCCATTAATCAGAGGTGTATTTGTGGTCATAGTTGCTCTTCCTTATGGACTTTCCAATCACCTTCGTACCTATACGTAAATATACATACAGGGTGTTTGAGCGGTGACGCGGATCTCGATAACGCTCAAGCAGTAGAGTTTCGGATTTTTTTCATCATTAAGGTCAATATTGTGAAATTGTTTTGAAATGGTGTCTCAAGAAAATGGTAGGCACCAAACATGTTTTTTCTAATTGAACACCCTGTAATTTACTGCAGATTTAGAAAGCATGGTAAAAATGAGACTGAATTTTTTTGACATCTCTTTTGCTTCAAATTTGGCTTTTCTGAGATATTTCGCTTTTTCGTGAACTCTCGAGCATTGCGGAAAAAACTCAACTTCAACTCAATTGAATTTGCTGGAATAAGATTCGGTTCAAAATGAGACAAACCATTGACGACATATCAAACCATCATTTCGAGCTCATTATAAATGGCACACCCTATATTATATTTTCATTCGGTAGCAAAATTCGATGCCTTTGAAAAATTATTGAGGTTCGTCAGACCTAAATTTTCCAGTTTCAGATTTAGTTGCAATTATGACATTTTTCTCATTTGTTTACATTCCCTAGGAGGAGAAATTCGAAATTCCTTGTCCCTCATAAGCTTCATCATGTTATTTAACGTGAGGAGATCTTTCAGAGAGAGGCTTACACTTTGTGTTCGAGAAGATGGAAGATGGTCATCATAGCATCATAGTGAACATCTGTTAAACTTCAGTGTTTAATAGTCGACATTTTTGATATGTTTTTCGAAAGTCTCCATGAATATAATGTTATTATTAAGTTCTTGTTGTGTTTGTCTGTGAATATCCAGTTAACTCAAAACTTCTCTTATTTTTCAATGAAAAAAATTATGGATATCTCGAAATCATACATTTCAGTGTTAGTTATTTGGCTATATACCCAGGAAAACGTCGGAAAGATAATCATTTTAGAATTAAAGAAAGTATGAAATATAGGGTGTGTCATATGAAATGAGCTCGAAATAATAGTTTGAAAATGTGGTCAATGATTTGCCTCATTTTGAACACCCAGTAGATTTCTTAGTGATTATAATATAGAAAGTATTATTATTATTCATGTGTTTACAGTCAAGATCTCAATCCGCCAAATTCATCTATTTCGGAGTTATCGAGTTTTTCCGAGACCCTCAAGTTCACGAGAAATCGAAATATCTCAATAAAGGTAAATTTCAAGCACAAGAGACGACAAACAAACTTAGGCTCATTTTCATCATGCTTTCTAGAGCTGCAATAAAATACAGGGTGTTCTATAAGAAAAAACATATGTTTGGTGATCACCACTTCTCTGGGTCTCCCTGTATATATCAGAACAATTTCAATTGACCTTAACTATTCCGCTTCTAAAAAAATCCGAAAATTATACTGCTCGAGCGTAATCCAGATCCGCATCACCGGTGAAACACCCTGTATAATAACAAAGATATGAAGATAGAAACTTAATTGTTGCTTCTGGTCAGAATACATCTTTGACTATTGAAGGTTTGGAGAGAATCATCAAACCATGCTGACGATTGCTATTTTGTGCAGCCTCAAAGGTATTGATCGGAATAATCGCCACGTGTGGCCCCATCCAGATTCACCTTCTGCGAGACGCCCAGTTCCTCATTCAGAGGAAGTAACTATTCCTACTTTTCATAGCCTTCCAGAGGTCTCTGATGATGACGTTGTATGTGAAACATGTGGTACAGATGAGGAATATGACAGATATTACGTTGGTTCTTCTCCGAGTCCTCAACAGTTCGACCAGAACGAACTTAATGACCTCATAAGAGACCTTGACCTCTCTTGATAATAATTAATAATAATGAGCTATTATCGACTTAACGAGAAGAATTTACTCGTCTTAGTCTCGTCTTACTTGTTTTTAATATGGCATTGGTTACCTTTATCATCTAGTATAATACTGGCATTTTGGAATTAAGGCCAAAAAAAAAGTTTTATTCAGTAACTATGGTAACCATTTGTTTGGTCTCATTTATGAAAGGTATAGCATGACTAACTCAATTTTGGGAACTGATAGGGCAAAACGGCTTCGATGTTCGGAATCAGCACATCGAAATCAATGAGAAAAGGCTACAACATCTCTGGCCCCAAAATGCTTGTTGGCCTGTGTGATCGATTTGACCGTTCCTACATTTTACAGTACGTGGTATGATCCACGATCCACTCAGAACACAAGGGCCTATAAAAGTATTGTACATTGAAAAACATTATTGGAACGCCTTCGGTACACTATGCATACTGCCCATGGTCCGGTTCCGGAGCTTGTAGGAACAAACCTAATGTCATCTGAAACACTCAGTGTTTGTTGTAACCCATTGGCATATCTGAGGAACCGTTACAACCTGCTGATCAGATATTTACGGCTGTCTACTCCAAGTCTCCTAGCAGTTAAGGTTTTGCAGAAGAACCTTACTGCACAGTCGATGGTGACTATGCCTGTAAGTAGTATTCTTCAGCTTTTCTTCAGAAAATGCAATAAATTTGCTTACTGATATGTTTTCTTGCTTTATCGACCTTCTGAGGGTACCGCTCCAACAACCGTTGTTTGGGTTTTTTGAAAGAGTTTTCGCTTGAAGGTTGTCCTCCCTTTCCTGCTCAACCCAAGAATCATGCCTTGTTGCTCTCTGCCAGCCGCATGAGTATTTTTTACAGTGTCAAATGTATATTTCTTTTGAATGAGACTTCTCGAATTTCAGATGCCCTGAAGGCCACCTATACCTAACCTTTGTGGTCATACAAATTCTTACTCTTTCATACTGCCTTGAGCGACAGACTCGAGCACAAGTCACACTTCCCAAGCTGCTATAAATCAGCTTCAACCAAACCAAATTCAATCGAAAATCCATCCTATCCAATATAAAACACTTCCAACCAACGGCAGAAGTAATAAACGCTTGTCTAGTCTATTTTCGATTCCTGACGTATAAATCATAACATCATAAATCAGGGGGCCAAAGTGGCTCAACTCAAAGAGCAATTAAATTTATTGGAAGTGTCACTTGAGTCCTCGCTCTTAATAGGCGGCATGCATGTTGTTGTCATTAGCGGTGAAGCCGAAGAAATGCGTCTAGTGGTGCTAATGAGAGCGGCCTCTTGAAAATGTTAGACGATGGTCGGTGATCGTTTTGAAGGGAATGTACCAGGGGAATGTTTTCTAGGGAGCGTTTGTCCGACAACGGTTTTTTCTAGCTAAATCTCGAAATTTTGAGGTTTCCAGCAAGATTGAGATTTTATTTGATAACCAAGTGAGGTTCATGCGAATACAGAACCACAAAACCACATTTTGTTGTAATAAAACTTAGCATTTCAGTCCAAGATTTGTAGAATATGAAATTATTTGAAATCGAATTTTCTATTGTATTTTAATTGTGAGCGAAAACTGATGTTTTACGTTTGAGGATAATATGCATATTTTCATCACCAGAACATTTCAAATAATAAATAATAAATGAACAAAAAAAAAATTAAACTAGTTTGGATGAATTAAAATATGTAGTTGTTGCATTATGAGAAATTTTTGATTACACCCTATTACTACGGAACCCTTCGTTGTGCATAGTCTGATAAGAACTTGGCCACTCTCTTTCTTTTTAATTTAATTTAATTCGATGTTCTATAATCAATGATTTTTCAGCAGATGCCGAAATTTGCATTTCCTACATTTTCATTTTTTGAGCGTTTTGTTTCTATGAACAAGGGCGTGATTATTTTCCTTAAATGCCTTCAATTTTCGAATTCTGAGCCGATATGTCTCAAACGATTAGGTTGGACTTTCAGATGAAGAATTCGTGGTCAAATTCAATTCTGTCTGTCCGGCCGGCCAGCCGTCCGAAGAATTCTCATCGGATCGAATTTTAACTTTGTTATAATTTTTTTATCGACGACCAAAAGTTGTATTGTGGACTTTTTTGAAGATAGTATCACTGGAAAATTTCAAATAATTTATTTTTTCAACTTTCGATATTCACCAATTTGGTGTGTAGGTAGCTACATACAGGGTGTGACGTAATCAATGGATTATATGGTACCTGCGGGTAGGGATCGTTGTGGTTGTCCAGAAAAATCAGAACAAATAAAAAAATATAAAAAAACAAAATAAGCAAAACATGAAATTTGAGTTGAATCTTTGTTTGAAAAATTATAAAAATCACTATGTGAATTCAGGAGCTTTTGAGCGCTCGTTCATCCATCTTGTAGGAGGATTCGCATATCCATTTTCAAAAACCAATTGAAGAAATTTTTGTCAGCTTTCAGAAAAAAGACAGCAGCTCTTTGTCAATTATGCCGAATCAGCTGTTAAAGAAATAAAAGGATTTTCTATCCAATAATTCGTTGGAATTCAAAAAGGTTATGGTAATGCAACCTGGAAAAAATTTAGCTTGAATATATCATTCTCCATTAAAATACAAAATTTAGTCTCGATCGAATCCGTAGTTTTGAAATTATCAGAGAAAACTAAATTTCAAACGACCATATTCACGGAACCCCTCGTTGAATTTCGCCCAATAACGAACTTAACCGCGGCATTCGGAATTCGAACCTACTCTGAAAATTTCAAGTTTTTAGGTCGTTTCGTTCGAGAGTTATCGTGTCTACGGACGGACGGCTGGACGGAGAGACTTGATTAAGTTTTAATATATTATTCTTCATCTATATCAAAATTTCATCCCAATCCAATCAGTAGTTCCGAAATTACATATCAGGCAAAAAATATTTTGAACGGCTATATTTACGGAACCCCTAGTCTAATTACGCTGATTGATAAACGTGACCGGGATGTTCGAGATCCACACCTATCCTGAAAATTTGGTCTCTATGGTTCTGGTCATGCGATCTGGACAAAATCTTGGATCTAGCTTGAATATATCATGTTCCATCAAAATTTCGTCACGATCGAATCGTATCCAGGAATACTATTCAAAAAAGAGATTGAAAAAATTTCTTTATTAGGAGTCACCACCAAAAAGAGTGGCAAAAAGTGTAATTTTTTGGAATTTTCGAAAATGTCGAATATCTCGAAAACCGAGAGACATACTGAACATGAAATATATTCTTTCGGACCGCCACAACGTCCTCTACCCTCAGGTAACATATTATCCATTCATATCGCCACACCCTGTATAAGGTATGGACAAAAGAGTTATCTAGGAATTTTGCTCTTTAGGTGTTCCATGTGGAAGGAAAATTGAATTAAGCACGCAAAATCTCCCTACTTCACGTCAATACTTTTCTTGAATTTTTTTCTTAAAAGAATCGATTCATTTCTATTCAGATATAAATATTCATATCAAATGCAACTATAAGAACGTTGTGTCAAGGTGTTTTGATGTTTCTTATATATAATATATTATGATCTACCTACTTCGTTGCTAAGAATCACCTGACATTTTTTTTTGTCACTTATAGTTATTCATGTATAGGTAGTTGTGTAAAATTTGCACAATGTTAATAGAGTTCAAGATTTTCTCGTAGCCCTCGTACACATATATTCTTGGAGGCATCTCAATAAAACAAATCTCACAAAGTGCGTTAAAACAACGTTCGAAGAGTGTTAAACAACAGAAGCTTTGTTCCCCCACACCTACATGCAAAGTGTTTATCCTATCGCTTAGTGGCCACCATTATCCACTTACATAGGTGTTTGTAGTCTTTATTGCTACCTGACCTCATACGTGATCCAAATGACTGACAAAGAGAATTATTGAGATCATGGTGCCATGGCTGAAGGCAGTTATAAATGATCTTAACAGAGTGATTTGTGACAGATTGCACTGAATAGGTGGTCATTCAATTGGTAATGGTTGCATTGTTGTTGGGATATTTGCGGATGATCCCCGTATTCCTAAAACGGCAAAACTAATCTCGAATAGGAACTTTTCGTGATTAAATTGAATGGTAGTACAACATTCGAGATTACTATGGATAGTATTTTGATGGGGTCTGCTTGATCAGGCATCTGAATATATTACAATATGGTCAACATGAATCTTCATTCAAGAGACAACCGGATGATGTTTCCCAGATGAAAGCGAATCGAAAGTGATAATATCAATCTGAATAATTACCATTCCCCCATCTATTTCATCTGGCGGACTAAACCACAAATCGAATCAAACTAAACCACTTCAACAATGAAACCTAACAATATTGTGGTGAACATGACTGGCTAATTTTTTTAATAAGGTTAATTCACTAACCCTGTTCAATGCCCACATATGTCACCGAGCTGGAACACAATGGTCATGTTGGTGTGAAAGAAAGTCAGATCGACAGTCATTATAATTTGGTGTGATTTATTACAGGAGATAACTAACAAATCGATGGGGAA
Organism: Aphidecta obliterata; assembly: GCA_963966015.1. Classification (NCBI taxonomy): domain Eukaryota; kingdom Metazoa; phylum Arthropoda; class Insecta; order Coleoptera; family Coccinellidae; genus Aphidecta; species Aphidecta obliterata. The sequence continues at coordinate 27,488,636 of OZ014427.1, read as the reverse complement.
AAGGAGCTTGTTAATCATGCATGGATTCCATTATTTGTGTTGTTTCGAGGAGGAACATTGTTAGTGTAACCTCTTTTTATAATAATAATAATAATAAATCGTCTTCATTAGGTGAAAGTTAAGCTTAAAGCTACTCTTACACTTTTACCTATCAAAAAGACAATACTAAACCTTATTAACTATACAAGTTATTCCTTTTCACTCAAAAAAAAAACAAATTCAACAAATTTTAAGTATAGTCTTCTCACGGACTTGTGAAACGATTACTTGACATTACAAACTGGGAATTGTGGAATAGGGGATATTGAGCAAAACAGGACCTTTTAATATTACATTCAAGACGTGGTAGAATCGCATGCTCCTTTGGGAGCTTCAGTAATACAGTTCCGACAATAAAAAGCTTGACAATATGTTGTCGCAGAACCTTCTTTTAAGCCAACTCAAACCAATTCGTTAAACTAGCCATCATGATCTCCTCTTCCACTTATTGAGCACGTCTGGGACATTATTGGTGGAGGACTGAAAAATTTGTCCCATCTTGCACATACTCTACTAGCACTGTCACAACCCACAGAAAACATGGCATGAGATTCCTCACAGGAAAATCATACCCACAGAAAGCTAGCACTACCATATCCGGGATTATGTGTAATTTATGTGAGATTTTTGTGCGCCTTTACTTTTTGAGTGCTCGTACTAGGGCTATATCATTTCGTCACAATGCCTGTATTTTTCGAATTTTGAGCCGAAAATGGTCTCAATCGACTATGTTCGACTCACTGATGACGAATCCGTCGGAAAATTCGAGTCTGTCCGTCCGGCCATCTGGCCGTAAGCACGATAACTCTCGAACGGATCAACCTAGACACTTGAAATTTTCAGTGTAGGTTCAGATTCCAAATGCCTCGGTTACATTCGTTAATGGGCCGAATTCCACCTGGGGTTCCGTAAATATGGCCGTTCAAAGTTTTGTTCGCCTGATTACTTGAAAACTACAGATTTGATTGAGATGAAATTTTGCACTGAAATGGAGAATGAGGTGTTCAAGCTACATGTGAAATTTTGTCCAGATCGCATGACCAGAACCATAGAAACCATAGAAAATTGTAACTTTTGAACGGAAACGTCTAGGGACTTGAAATTTTCATGGTGGGTTTGGATCGCGAATATTGCGGTCACGTTCATCAATGAGCAAAATTAGACTAGGGGTTCCGTAAATATGGCCGTTCAAAATATTTTTTTGCTGATAGTTCCGAAAATAATGAGCGGATTGGGATGAAATTTTGCACCTAGCTGAGGAATAATGTATTCAAACTATGTCCAGATCGCATCACCAAGACCATAGATACCGTAGAAAATTCTAGCGAATTATCGAAAAAGAATTAATCAGCTGATGCACTGACATGAAGTCTGGAGTTTCGCCTAAGTTTCAGAATTTTTTTGTCAGCTGTCGAAAATTCCTTCAATTGATTTCTGAAACTGGAAAATGCGAATCTACCTACAAGGTGCATGTACGAGCGCTCAAAAGCTCCTGCCTTCACGGCAGTGCTTTTCGTAATTTTTTATTCAGAAATGTGCTAACGGCTGGTCAAACAGGCAAATATCTTGGATCTCGTTTTGAATGGAACAAATTCCTGAATTATTTTTGTCATTTGTGTGAGAATCATTTTTTTTTATTTTTGTACCCCTTTTTTCATCGAGAATTTTGCTGGTTTATCGAGCAACCTGGCACAACATTAAAAGGGCGGACCCAAGAAGGGGCACGGAGGCACGTGAAATTTTGCCAATTTCTCTATATTATTGCTTGAACTGCCTGTAACAAATTTATTTCAAATTAGGTATTCAGTTGAAATAACACCCACAATCATGAATTATCACATCGTGAATCAACAGATTATGATTTCAGCAAAGAATTTTTGGTAATGAATATTCGTCAACTCAAAATATTTTTACCAGTAAAAATTTTGAAGACAAAGTATCCCGAATCGATTGTATTTATTCAGATGTGAAACTGAAATTAGAGAAGATTCATTCTATTCCTTCAGATTTTCTTTGCAAGGAAACACGGGCAACGCATTTTAGGTTAGAAAAATATGACCTCTTACACAAAAAAAAAATAAAATACACTAAACAACTATAAAGTCGTTATCGTGAACACTGTTCTTTGAAAGTATCTACAGAAACACACTAATATTCAATTCTCGAGTACGCTTCCACTGAAAACAGTACGATTAGCAGGATTAGCTAGTAATAGTTCTTTGTTTACTCTCTTGTGACGTCACAGAAGCTGTTCTTTATATATCTCTCATTTTTGTTTCAATGAATGCCTCAACTATGTGTAAAGTCAGTTTTTTTGTGCGCAAATTTTTTTTTCCGCTTATTGCGCTTGTTTGCCAGGCAAGCAAGCCAAATTTTATATCACTGACTCATTTATTATTTCGAATGTCGCGATCACGTTCATAAATGAGCAAAATTAGACTAGGGGTTCCGTAAATATGAAGAATAATGTATTCAAACTACGTGCGAAGTTTTGTCCAGATCGCATAACCAAGACCATATATACCGTAGAAAATTCTAGCGAACTATCGAATAAAAAATTGGTCACTGACGTGATGTCTAGAGTTTAGCCTTCGTGAATTTTTTTTTTGACTGCTGTCGAAATTTTTTTCAATTGGTTTCTAAAACTAGAAAAAGCGAATCTACTTACAAGGTGGCTACGAGGTGGCTCAAAAGCTCCTGACTTCACGGCAGTGCTTTTCTCAATTTTTTTCACAAAGTATTTAGTTCATATTATTCAAATTTTGCACTCATGTATTATTCGAATTAAATGTTGAATAATAATCGCATATCTTTCAGTTGATGGTCTACAGCAAAACAAGTTAACTCTCGGGTTTTTTCAGAAATATCGCAGATTTGAATCCAAAAAGCCAGAATTTTTGCTTCTTGCAAATTTCTTGACAAGATATCTTGTTCTTGCTAAGGTAGTTCTTGTTCTTGTCTTTTCTTCTTTTATGCTCACCTACTTCACGTAATTCATACCTATTGACAGGTGTGGCTTCGATCGATTGTGCGGTAACAAATTAGTTCAATTTTGTCCAATCGTATAGAGAGTCATTTCCAGTTTATTTCAAGTATCCTAATTACTTTGTTGATCATATTTCAGAGAAAACCGAATTTTGTCGTGATAGCGAAACCCAAATCAGGAACACGATTGCGACGTGCGGCTTTCGGAGCCTTCACGAGCGCTTGATTTATATCCCCTATCTTTCGGCGCTGGTTTGATGTTAAAACACCAGGGCGGCGACTTGTCACTAACCATTAACTTTTCGAGGCTTTAAAACGGCGAGCTTCAACGTTTATCTTGATACGGGGATCATTAAAGCGGAGTAAAGTGTAACTTATCTGGAACCACCCAACGTCGAAACGGTTCTTACATCAATCGATAACGGAAAGAATTCCGAATATGCCCCCAAATTCGGGCCAGTGGCGTGAAGAAAGGGGTGCGGATGGAATGGGGGTTGGGTGGCTTCATTCATTATTCGAATTAATTTGTTAATTATCGAAGCAAAATTGTTGCTTTTAATGAGATCGGGAATCAGTTGAAGAAACTATAAGGATGCCTGTCTCTTAATTGAAAATATCTTCATTATTCTTTCAAACTGATCCCCAGTGTGAATATAGAAACATTTATTTTAAATATCCAGTACCTGTTATATACCGTGTTATATTTATTTTCATTGGGACAACTTTGGAAGTTTTTGAATAATGTTTAAGATTTTCTATACTGTCATACAGTTTCTTAAGGCCGGTGTTCAATCCCTGATACCTAATATATCGGAATTACCTAATAATCGGTGCAACATCGAAAAAATAAATCGTTTTCGAGTAACAAGTATTTTTCTGATTGAATATCCAAATATTTTTCCATCATTTATGGAAGTTTCAGATAAATAAACAATCACCGACAGAGAAGTTTTAGTACACATTGGATATTCAATCATGAAAATTCTTGTAACTCGAAAACGATTTATTTTTTCGATGTTGCACCGGTATATTTTTTTTTTGCAAAATTAATGATAAAATACAAAATGGAAGAATTTCGCCGATATCTTCAACCGAAAAAAAGTTTCTGACCATTAAGTGCCATTCTTAGCTATCTGGAAGACTCATGAAGAAGGTGTTGGAAACAAATCATTACAGATATATGTATTGAGTCAAATTCAAAAAATTACCAGAATCAGGTAATTTTTTTTTGAGATTCCAATGTTTGCATTAATGATCGAATGTGAGCATGCCGCGTGTTTCTTGCAAATATAATATTTTTGTGTTAGTCCCAGGAGAAGAAAAACCTAACGTGATAGTTTATTCGTGATTACTTAAAAAATTTTTATATGTTCGATGCTGGGGAGGTTCAGTTGGTTAAACAATATTGGACAACGCACACACTGTGATTGTTAAATCTCTGGACGACCATCGATCCTGGTTCACAAAATCAGGGAGCTAACCACTGATTGAACTGACCCTAAGAGGTTCAAAGATCCACATTGAAATTTATCTTTGTGTATTCTCTTTAGAAGATTCTCATCCACCACAGGAAGTGGCGAACCTCCGCTATCCAGCTAATATAGCCCCAGAAAAAGCGGAAACCCAAACCGCCAACCGTCATCATGGACAAACAACGAAAATCAGGCAGGAATTTCCATCAAAGCGAATTTACGCTGTGAAATTCAACACGCTTGAATTTCTACACGAACATAAAACTTCATCATCGTCCCGATTTTTATAGAACGCGTGTTTTACGAGTGCTATTCCGTTTTGTCTGAAGTGCTTTTACAACAGTGGCGATTATTAGGTGCGCACTTACTCGGGATGGACGAAGCTATCGAAAACGAAAAAAGCTCCAAATTTTTCGCTGAATTTTATCACTTCCCCGACAACTAAATTTCACAAAAACATTTTCATGTACCAAAGATGACCCATAAAATAAAAATAAAAACTCATGAGTTGCACATCATTCCTAACAGTTATCAATTGATCTTCATAATTTCATTGACTCTTTCGTCATCTAACCAAATCCACTAAATACACTCGGAGGATTCCTAGAACATATCAAAAGAGATGATACAAGACAAGCTTCTTGGGAAGGCGGTTGTGAAGGGTATTGTGAAGATGATAGAATACAAGAAAGGCCTAGAAGTCCTGGTAAAGAAGGACGATGAAAGGTCTGATACGGATGTATAGAGAAAACCCACCAATATAGGACAGTATTTGAACATCGAATCAAATCACATGAATTTTATAGTAGCCAGATGCCTATGAGAGGGCTCATATAATTTTCTCAAACTAGTAAAACATAAAAGTAAATAATACGCTAAAGATAAACCACTACCATGAAAGGACCCTCAAGATAGCTTAGGAGAAAAAAAACACTTCTGATTATGAGGAGACTCAGAAATATAAGACAGGATGGTTGTCTACATAAAAGACTAGTATAAAAAAAACTTACGACTATTGGCAACTCCTACAACAGTTGTTTTTTAGGCTGAGGCCCTTTTTTGAGTGGTGCTAGAACTCATCAAAAGAGATAATTTCGCCGGAAGTTGTAACGGTTCAACAGCCCCTCTCTTTGTCCAATCATTGAATGTTTAATTGTCAAATATACATCCAGATTTGTCTCGGCGTGAAATTCTTTCACGGTAAGTCTTTCCTATTATCTACTAAGATATTTTCTGAAAAAGTTCACGGAGAGGGGAGAAATTCTTGTGCACGTTTTTCAGGTTAATGCTATGTGATTTCAAGTATCTATCTTATATTTTTCATTTTCTTTGGCTGACGGTTGTATTTTTATTACTTCGAAGCTTCCTTCAGGTTGCAATTTGTCTTTTCTATAAATTTTAGTTCCTTTAACCCTTTAGTGCCCGAATACAGAAAAAACTTGAATTCACAAATTTTTTTTCTTGTGTTTTGTTTTTTGAAGGGTTTTAAATACAATTCAATTTTTTTCATAATTTTATTTTCATTTTTGAAAAAAAAATCCAAAAGATGGACTTTCAAGTACCTACCGTCAGGAATGATGTCATTTATAGTGCTAATGAAATGCTCTGTAACTGAAATACTTTATTCCTCATTTTCATTGAATTTTTCCACAAAATTCTGAATAACTACTGATATTACTAGGTATCAACCAAAAAAATTGAAAAATATCTATAGAATCGTTATTCCAAATCATTATCCTCATTTTCAGAGTCACTCTCTTCTTCATCTGTTAAAATATTATTATCTAACGATAATTCTTCGTTGAGGATCTCATTTGCAATGACCTCTATTTCTTTCGAATAAAGTGGTCTCTTACATACCACTGTTGAATTTTTCTGCTCGCTATATTTCCTGACGGTACTTCTGCGTCCTGATGAAAAATGGGAAATTTCTCAAGAAAAGATGTTCGAATGTTTATTATTGAAACATAAACCTAGTGAAGTCTGTTACCCTGGCAACCGAGAATTTGTTCTCTTTGAATTCGAAGATTTTGTTCCCCTGAGATTGGGAAATTTAGCACCGCTCCCCTAAGGCTTACAACTTGGTATTATTCCGAGAGGGAGACATTTCCCTGGAATTGGATTGTTGGAAAATTGTACCGTATCTGCAAATCACTGATCCCGGTTGTTTCACACCCTTGGAGCTGGACATATTTTGAGTATTGAAGGACGACATTTTTTGGCGGAAATAACCACGAAGATCTGGGAGGAATAATTAAGTTAAGTAATACTAATATTGTATAGATTCATCTGTTCAGAGGTCGATCTCAGCTTGTTGTAAACAATTGTACATTTGAAGTTTTATTATAACTGTAAAACCTGGAGGGAGTTATTAATTCTGTCAGGAACCCTGAGATTAAGATTTCATTGCTCATTGAAGGTAAAACGAAGGGGATTAACATAAGGTCACACTTAACGTAACAGAGTTGATCATATAAAATATTCAATTTTGAAAAAGTGCAAAAAATTTTGGGCGTCAATATCTTGATACGATTCTGGATCGTGTTATCTCTCTGTTAGGAGACTATGCCATATGCATGCGATCTTTTCTCGGCACTAGAATTTATCGCCAAATTTGTATATTCCCTTTCAACTTTTATAAGGAGATTTTTCCTGAACAGTATAATTTTTGAAGTTTGAACTAAGGAGAGGAAAAATTAGTGATTTTCTGAATTAGGAAATTATTATATCATATTTTTTCTCTCATTTTCAGAAGCCATAAAATTTGCTAGGAAAGAACCAGAAACTATCATTGATTTTCGACAAGGAATCACCCAAAATTTTCGCACCCATTTTGCTCATACCGGGAAAAAGAAAATTAATACTCAGTGGTTGTCTTGAGAAGATTAAGCTAAGTCATTCTGAAGATTGGACAATTTTGTGGGGCTATTGCGCAGTACACTCTCCGAGTAGTCTAAGTCTGAAACGAACAAGAGTAGTTTGAATATACGGAACGGTTTCGGGAATATTTAGTCAAACTGTCAATATTTATTGAAATCAAATAGTAGATTCAAGGCACAACTCTCTACGAAATCTTCGAAAAGAGCGAACGACAAAAATATAACGTTATTGGAAAGCACTCTAAGTAAATCATTAGGTCGTAAATCACTGAACACCTTTACTTTTTAATAACAAATGGAAATCAATTGTACCAATCACGCGAATGCGCGGGTGCATATCAGAGAATTTATGCGGAAAATGAATGCACCAAATCGAAAGTGCTAAACCATCTCTCATTAAAATATTATAAATATTCGTCAACCTCACATTAATCTCAGTCAACCTCTCATTTCTATTTCAGTCATTCTCTCCGTATATTTCACTGGTGGTATTAGTTCTCGCCTGAGCAGTCGAGGAATCGTTTTCCAAACGAGAGCGGCAGTAAATAACCGAAATTACCGAAAAGTCGTGGGACATTTCGGTCTTGTTAGAGTCGTTTCGGCTCATTACCGGGCATAGAAATCGCCGACAGGTTCAGATCCACGGTAAATGTAGACTCGGGAAGCGAGACTAATAATGTACCCAATTTGGGTGAATCTGCTCGATTTATGCTGAGTTATAGACTAGAAAGTAGATGTTTAGGTGATACATACATTAAGTGGCTTTCGATGGAAGACCGCCGATTGATTTATCGAGTTTTGAAATGTTAACTTCAGTTGAGGGTGTTCCGATATGAATAATCCTTACGTATACGCCTGATCAGACGGTTGACGGTTCCAATATTTTTTCATAATTTTACATTTCTTTTTGAGCGCTTGTACTACTTACACGAGGGCCATATCATTTCGTCACGATGTCTGTATTTTTAGAATTTTGAGCCGAAAATGGTCTCAATCGACTATGTTCGACTCACTGATGACGAATCCGTCGGAAAATTCGAGTCTGTCCGTCCGGCCGTCCGTCCGTAAGCACGATAACTCTAAAACGGAACAACCTAAAGACTTGAAATTTTCAGTGTGGGTTCAGTTTTTTTGTTCTGCTGATTACTTCGAAACTACAGATTCGTGATCACGTTTTCTATGAGCAAAGTTATACTCGGGGTTCCGTAATTATGATCGTTTGAAATTTAGTTTTCTTGATAATTTCTAAACTATAGATACGATCGTGACGAAATTTTGTATACTAATGGAGAATTATAGATTCAAGCTACATTTCTCCAGATCACATGACCAGAACCATAGAAACCATAGAAAATCATAACTTTCGAACGGAAAGGCTAAGGGACTTGAGACTTTCAGGATAGGTGTGGATCTGAAATGTCGCGTTCACGTTTATCAATGAGGAGAATTATACTAGGTTTTCCGTAAATACAGTCGTTTGAAATTTAGTTTTCTCGATAATTTCGAAACTACGGATCCGATCGAGACAAAATTTTGTATTTTAATGGAGAATGATATATTGAAGCTACATTTTGTCCATATCGCATAACCAGAACCATAGAAACCATAGAAAATTATAACTTTCGAAGGGAAAGGCCAAGGAATTTGCAATTTTCCGGGTAATTTCGAAACTACTGATTGGATAGGAATGAAATTTTGCACCTAGCTGGAGAATAATGTATTCCAACCATTTTTCTCACATAGAATTACCAAAGAAACCGTAGAGAATTCTATCGAATTATCGAAAAAGAATTGGTCAGCTGAAGCACTGACGTGAAGTCTGGAGTTTCGCCTAAGTTTGAAAATTTTTTTGACAGCTGTCAAAAATGTTTTCAATTTGTTTCTGAAACTGGAAAATGCGAATCTACCTACAAGGTGGATGAACGAGCGCTCAAAATCTCCTGACTTCACGGCAGTGCTTTTATAATTTTTAACAATAAATTTCAAAGGAACCCACATAGGCTTCCAATGAATAAAAGTTGTATTAAACCTCTTGAAAAAGAGGCGCTGACGTAGGCTTGGTCATCAACCATAAACATTTAGTGTTTCTCAGTACCTTCAGCAGTTTTCGGAGAATAGCCGCGATAGCTTCGGAGGGGTCTCACAGAGACCTAGGAGAGTCGGGATATAAACAATAAACAATTGCCTAATTTCATTCTTTTGTGAGCTTTCATGATGCCATTGGCTAGCTGCAATCATAGATCATAGAGATTCGGAATTCCTTTCGCTCCTCGTCTCATTTATTCCAAATTGTGTCAGTCTTTCTGACTGGGATTTTCAAGGATCTTTTTATCTCCGTTTTGTCATGTTCCTTAATTGTTTTGTTAATTTCTGTGTTTACTTGTGTACCCTCAATACAGACGAACATTGAAAGTAAACAAATTTGCGTGTCCAGGATTCTTCCATGCCATTATAAGCTTTTTAGACCAGAAAGCTTTTGAGTTTCTTCTTTAGTTTCTCTTTCTTCAATGTTCTCAACCGTTCTGGTATGCAGTTGTGAATCAATAAAGCCTCGTAGTTGACACTTATTTGGGATGCCAATACCCTGTGATAGAGCCTAATCAAATTGCTGGCGTTTGTAGTACGGTATGTACTTTTCGTTTTTCCCATCTCATCAATCCGCCCATGGACATACATTACGCAGGAGAGTAAGTGAAGTGAGCCAAGTGTCAGGATGTTTATGCTGGAAAGTGATCTCTACAGCTTTCCGTCCCCCTTTAGAGCATTCTTGTGTTTAGTGAAAACTGTATGGCTCTCAGTTCTTCCTCCCCAAAATAGAATTACATAACTAATTAGGCTGTGGAAAAAAGCAAAGTAGGATGTTTTGGCTGCGATTTTTCCTGCAAGCTGTTTGGTCCTCCAGTTCGTGAATGTTACAACCGATAATCTCTTGATTAGGTGTTCAATATGTGCATGGAATTTTAGACTCGGCTTTAGTATGACGCCCATAAACTTCAGAGTGGTATCGATTGTTGAATCGAGTCTGAAATGTGATGTATTTGGTTTTGTCTTTGTTCAATTCGAAGTTGTTCGCGCAAAACCAGTTCTCGGCTTCTCGACTTGTTATCAGGGATCTCATCTTTAATTCCTCCGGATTTTCACCCTTGTTCAAGAAGGATGAGTCGTCAAAAATATAATGATTGGGCATCGGAATGGACATCTGAGATAATTGATGTATAATATAAATAGTATCTGTCCTGAAATAGATCCTTGAGGTACTCCGAATACTATGTCCTTTCATTCTGAAATCTAATCCTTTAGCTGCACCCTCTAAAGGTCTAAAGTCTTGATTTCAAATAGCTCTCTCTAAGTTTAGGTGCTTTACCTCTAATTCCATCATTGCAGTTTCTGTAACAGTAGGAATGATCCATTGAGTCGAATGCTTTGCTCGAGTCAAACGTTCTCAGTTCACATTTTTTACCCATGTCGAAACCATCGGCTATTTAAAACAGTGAGGATGTAATGGCACTGCTCGACGACTTTCTGGTACCCGTGATGCTCTTTGCGAATGATTTTGTATTTTTTCAGAAAACTGGAAATTCTCTCCTCAATAGTGATTTCAATGATCTTACAGAGTGCCGGTAGAATTTATATAGGCCTTTTGTTGATCTTCGGTCCCTCTTTTGTGGATAGGTACTATTTTCGCTATTTTGAGCTGTTGGGGAAAGTAACCGTCATTGAAACATCTGGTTATTATTATACTGAGTGGTTCAACCATGCAAAGAAGCATCTTCTTCAGAACAGTTGGTGATATACCATATATCCTCAGAACTCTTTGGTTTGAATTTCTACCAATTTTCAGCACCTCCTCTGCAATAACCTCCCTTAAATATATTAAATTTCCTGTGTATTTGTCGATTTTTTCTAGAAGCATAAAAGGGTTGGTCGTGTTATAGGAACTATAGGCACCTCTGGAGCTCCATCATTCCCGAGATATTGATCAAGTTCGTATCAATGCCAGCATAGTTATTTTTATTCTTTGTTGCCACTCCTTCGTTTATTATTTCTCAAACTGCCTTATTTTTTTTTGCATTCTCAAGTTTTTTATTATTTCATTTTCTCTTCATCTCCGCAATTTTTCTTTTGTAATCGTGCTTGATGATATTATAGACGTTCTTGCTAGATACATCTCTCTTTGCCACGGAGATGACTGAAAGAGCATCAAGACGATTCTTCAGATTCTTTATCTCTTTATTCATCTCTCAAAATGTTCTAGGAATTTACTCGAGAACTCATCGAATATCGAATGCTTCTTTTGCTGGTGAACTAGTATACTCAGCGCATGCGTCAAAAGCTTGATATCCTCAACTGCAACCTTTTTGACCATCTTTTTTCTCTTACTGGTTCTTCATGCTTACTGTATACTATGACTTGCGCCATATGGTCCGAAATATGAGGCTCTATAATGTAAAAGAAAGCCGCTTCTATATAGGGGAATACGGCTGCGATAACTATAGAAAAGTTCAGTTTTTCTATGTCTTCTGTTGTTCGGAATATTAATTTTAAAAAAACGCTACTCAGAAAAGGGTTGCTAACGAGAAGAGTACAATGTACAATGAGCTTTATTTCTGTTGAGTAGACTTGAAACACTACAGTATGTTAAAGATTTTGGATAAGCAGAATTGCCGAAGGAAAGAATATTTCGTGGAACTCTGAAGATCATTATTGGAAAGAATAATCCGAGATCAATCAGAACAAAACGTTCATTCTTTGCCATACCCCTACCGAATCCTATTTCAACTCGACCAATTCTTCCGTTCCTCCCATTTAATTTCTCTCTGCGAAATTAATGAAGGATTCGTTCTAGAATCCATCCCACCCGCACTCTTGAACGAACAACAATAGCAATGAGAATTTTCGACCGATTCATCTCGCCCTTTCAACCCCCAATAAAAAGGGGTTCTAATGTTTTTTCATGTCTCCATCCGGCACCCGAATCGCCTCACCGTCCGTCGATTGAAACTTCGGAATTTAAATAAGTTTTTCGAATGAAGTGTCGACTGTCATCAAGTGATCAGGGAGAGCGAAGCCGGAGAACGATAGCGAATTGCGGATTTGTCACGCGTTCGCGAAACTTTTAAATTGAATCTCCAGCGCCGCCCCCGAACCGACGGGTCGGTTTTATTAAATCATCGGATGGGAAGGGTGAAACTCGAGATAAGGGTGTGAGCGACGACTCTCTTTTTTTTACGTTTTGATGTAGACCGTCGAAATTGGAAATGAATCTGAACCAATTCAGAACGTTGGAAAACTTATAAATTGAAAAGGCTGCAAATTTTCCAGAAAGCTTCATTATTTCAACTCGATTTCTCCGTCTAGATTTCACGAAATAACTTTATAAATAACAGGCCAGCTTATGTCTTTCACCTTTTGAAATTTTCCTTATGTGATGGAATTTTCCTTATGTGATGGAATTTTCCAAACTAAATTTAATAACTTGTTTTCAATCAATTCAGGAGTTCATCAAGGCAAAGGCAGTGTACTGCGAACCCCTAATCTTCTATATATTAATAAAAGAGGATATAGTTTACGCATGTGCGGGCATCACTTTCGAACGACTGAACCAAATTCGATAATTCTTTTTTAGTTGTGTTCATTATAATCAGAAAAAGCTTCATACAACGAAATATTTCAGAAAAACTGCACGGAAAAGACAAAAAGGCTTACCTCTTTCCTTCAACCAAGCGAACAATCATAGATTACTTATATTTCATAGGGATTTTGACACTTAGACAAAAAGTGAAGTCTATCATGTTTCTAGAAATCGCTTAGAATTGTTTTATATATCGTTGTGTTGTGGGATAGTTATTTTGATTGATAAAAATGCCATCAGTGCGGCGTCCAAATATTGGTCGGCGGACGCGTGACCCAAGACAAGTTCGTAATGATCGAGACAATGAATCTGGAGAAGAGCGTAGGCACCGAGTGGAGGCAAACAGAATGAGAGGTTCTCAATCAAGATCGAGATACAACAAAATATAGATTTAAATGAAATGATCAACTTTGAGCATTTGGCATTTAGATATAATCCCACAGTCGATTATGCTAGCAATATATTGGTGTCTTTTGGAAATATGACCACTATTTGTCAATCCCACAATGCTCTGAGATATCGAAACCCCAAGGATTATGTTGTTTGAATGGAAAAATCAAATTGCTACAACCGTTAACTCCACCTCAACCTTTGAATTCGTTACTTTCAGGACAAGACCCTCTATTTGAACATTTGTTGCAGGATATTCAGCATTACAATAGTTTGTTTATTCCAACATCATGACATCGTTTTGTTCAAACATAATTGAGGAACAAGGTTTCAACAACATTAAGGCCAGGGTAAAGGTAAGGGTTGGGTTTGGTTGGGTTAGGTTAAGGTTATGTAAGGGTTAATAAGAAAAATAATCCAACTTATACCTTAGCCACAGCTACGCGTGGCCGGGAAAAATGAAAAAAATTCAATGAACAATATTCGATGAACAAAAACCTAAACAGAAAATTATCTAGATGCAAAATCAATATGTACCATGAAAACAGCACATTATAAAAAATTGAAAGCTCTGACGTGAAGTCAGCAGCTTTTTCGCACTTGTTTCTGTGTTCCAAAACGGCCTCCATTGTTCATTGTCAATAAGACAAGTAGTGTCATTTCATTTTTATGAATTTAAAAATTACGAAAAGCACTGCCGTGAAGGCAGGAGCTTTTGAGCGCTCGTACATGCACCTTGTAGGTAGATTCGCATTCTCCAGTTTTAGAAATCAATCGAAGGAATTTTCGACAGCTGTCAACAAAATTCTGAAACTCAGGCGAAACTCCAGACTTTATGTCTTCAGCTGACCAATTTTTTTTCGATGATTCGCTAGAATTTTCTACGGTTTCTATGGTCTTGGTGATGCGATCTGGACAAAATTTTGCACGTAGTTTGAATACATTATTCCTCAGCTAGGTACAAAATTTCATTCCAATCCGATCAGTAGTTTCGAAACTATCAGAAAAAAAATATTTTGAACGGCCATATTTACGGAACCCCTAGTCTAATTCTGCTCATTGATGACCGTGACCGCGATATTCGCGATCCAAACCCACCCTGAAAATTTCAAGTTCCTAGGCCTTTCCGTTCAAAAGTTACAATTTTCTATGATCTCTATGGTTCTGGTCATGCTATCCGAACCGAATATTGCTTTAATATATCCATTCTCGATTAAAATACAAAATTTCACCTCGATCGAATCCATAGTTTCGAAATTATCGAGAAAACAAACTTTCAAACGACCGTATTTACGGAACCCCTAGTATAATTCTACTCATTGATAAACGTGAACGCCACATTTCAGATCTACACCTATCCTGAAAATTTCAAGTCCCTAGGCCTTTCCGTTCGAAAGTTATGATTTTCTATGGTTTCTATGGTTCTGGTCATGTGATCTGCAGAAATGTAGCTTGAATATATCATTCTCCATTAGTATACAAAATTTCGTCACGATCAAATCTGTAGTTTTGAAATTATCAAGACAACTAAATTTCAAACGACCATATTTACGGAACCCCTAGTATAATTTTGCTCATAGAGGAACGTCATCACGACGTTCCAGAACCTCACCCATCCTGAAAATTTCAAGTCTCTAGTCGTTTTCGTTCAAAAGTTACAATTTTCTATGATTTCTATGGTTCTGGTCATGCGATCTGGAAAAAATTTCACATGTAGCTTGAACACCTCATTTTCCATTTGAGTGCAAAGTTTCATCACGATCGAATCTGTAGTTTCGAAGTAATCAGGAGAACAAAATTTTGAACGGCCATATTTACGGAACCCCTGGTGGAATTCGGCCCATTAACGAACTCAACCGAGGCATTTGGGATCTGAACCTACACTGGAAATTTCATATCTCTAGGTTGATCCGTTCGAGAGTTACCGTCCTTACGGCCGGACGGACAGACTCGAATTTTCCGACGGATTCGTCATCAGTGAGTCGAACATAGTCGATTGAGACCATTTTCGGCTCAAAATTCGAAAAATACAGACATCGTGACGAAATGATATAGCCCTCGTGTAAGTAGTACGAGCGCTCAAAAAAAGGGAAATAAATTTATCAGAAAACTTATTTTTTTCTGTGTACCAAAATGGACTTTGATGTTCATTGTCATTCTGACAAACACTGTCATTTTATTTCTATAAGCTTCAAAAGATGGAATCGCCAAATTATATTGAATATACATATCAGAAAAACTATTAATTCCTAACCCGTATGTTATCGAGGGAGTGATTTTGCTTCAAAAAAATCTAAAAATGATAAAGTAAAACATATTATGAGGCTACAAAGTCGTAAGATTTTCAAAATGTCGTCATCTGACAACTAACTACAGAGTTTCATTTCGATCAGATCGGTATTTTCCGAATGATTGAGAAGAAAAAATTCAGATGGCTATATTTTCGAAACCTTCGGCGGATTTTCCCTATTAACGAACTCAACTGGCATTCAGACCTCGAACGTACCCTGGAAATTTAAAAAATCTAGGCCTTTTCTTTCGAGAGTTTTCATATAATGTATGTATTGTTCAAAGAAACAAGCTTGCAAAGAATAAATAGGTAGAAATCTGATCAAAAAAATTAATAGAAAGAAGTTCACCGTTATCCTTTTAAAATAAAATGGTTTTGTATTGCGCATTCTAACTCTGGATGTTCCTCCAATTTGGAAGAAAATATTATTCGCTAAACTTGCTGATTCTGTATGCTGCGTGTGATTTGTCACATATCACATAGCCTACTATGTGATATGTTGAAAATCACACGTAGCATAGCATACAAGACCTACCCAACTGTAGAAGGAACCATTCGGAAGCTAGGCATCAAATATCAAACCACTATTGAAGACCATCCTTATTCTTCTGAAGTCAGATAGCAAAACAACTGTTGATCTATTTTGGTAGGTACCAATTTCTTTTTGGGTAATGTGTTGTGATATTTCGTGAAATCTAGATAG
This sequence comes from Aphidecta obliterata, assembly GCA_963966015.1. Classification (NCBI taxonomy): domain Eukaryota; kingdom Metazoa; phylum Arthropoda; class Insecta; order Coleoptera; family Coccinellidae; genus Aphidecta; species Aphidecta obliterata. The sequence goes on along the minus strand of OZ014427.1, from coordinate 27,472,246 downwards.
GGAAAACGAATTAACATGGAGATGGCAAACCTACACAAACATGTGTGAAGTTTGTAGCTCTTTTAGTCACCAACTGATTCAATTAAACGTCTGAGCAAACCCCCAATCATTGAAGTGGAATGCGATTTAGGTCCCCTAAAAACTTCAATATTTTTCATGGAATGTCAATTCAGTGGGTTTGAACTTCGATAGATTTCGCCTGTCTGCTTCATGATGTAGAAACTATTTCATTGTGACGGGGTTTTATCAACCTCAAACAGACTCCGTGACGATGGTTCGTGATTTATTGATACGCAATATCGGGCCTGATCGAAATCATCTCCTCATTCGCAATGACGAAAGGTCATCAAAATTGTGACGAACCAAAAATGCAGCAGCGTTCCTAAAATACCTTTGAAATATCTTTGGTAACACAAATTTCTACCAATTTGGGCTATTATTCACAGTCGAAGCAGCCCTGAGAAGAGCTGGTTTTCTCCGGATTCATTTCATAACAGAATCAGAATGACTCAGGTATGGAAGATGGTCCGAATTATTAAACCGAAATGTTGGGAAGTGGAAATTCCATGAATGATGGAAATTCCCCAAATAACTTCACATCAAATAGAGCAACGTCAATAACATCAAGAGACTCTGATTGTTTTCATTCGGTGTTTTCCATTCTGAAGCAACCGAAAAGTCCCACATCGTAACATTCATCATTTTCACCGGGAAAAAACAGACATTCCACAAAAACCACACCCTAGAACTTAGCTTCACTGAAAGTCTAAAAGTTACCAACAAAAGTTACAATATCCGTCATCTCAGTGTATTTATGTACAAGCAAAAACAAATAGTGCAAAAAAAGGAATAAAAATCATCACCATACCTTACACCATAAACCATACACCATACACCATACACCATACACCATACACCATACACCATACACCATACCCATACACCATACACCATACACCATACACCATACACCATACCCATACACCATACACCATACACCATACACCATACACCGTACCCCGTACATATATGACAAATATGTTGAACCATCGCAATTCCTGTATACTAAGTATTATTTATTTATTTGTTCGTTTATAGGGGCTATAATAAATTCTTCGGATGGAATAATAACGATTTATATCAGATGAAACGGAATTCTTGTCACTCAAGGAGAATCCCGTATGGAATAGAACATCTAATTTTCTGACGTTTCCCGCAGTGACTTCAAGAGGTCAATCACTCAATACAACGTCAGTAACTTACCGTAAAGGTTCGTTATTAATAAGAAAGAATTTCCGAATTACACTCCTAGGGTTTCTGACCGTGAAATATCACTGATAAATTAGATTTTCCTTGACGCAGTATGTGGTAAAATATTGTTTTTATTTAGCATATCTAACTATATAAATGACTTCTTGTTTGATATGAAGCGAATGGATTACTTTCTCGAGGAATATCAGTTGAGACATGAAAAGATTATTAGTTATAATAATTTTTCGAGGTGTCATGCCGTGTTTGAATTACTGTGGAATTCCTTGGATAATGATCCAATCGATTTGACAAATTCACAAGATAACACGGTGGAGGGGTCTTTTTAGATGAGAATTCAGAAATGAAGGAGATCATTAATTGTACATAACGTGGTATTCAAATGGAATCGTTCGAGAAGTCATTGAGAGGCTTGATGAGATGTTTTCTTTTGGGAAATTTATGAGAACTGCAACTCGACATGAGTAGGTACAATAGAAATGCAAAGAATTTTCCAGAAATGCCACCCCTGTAAGCTAAACCACACTCAACAATTTACATCAGCAGAAAATAAAAAATTAAACCACCGAAAAAGTAATTAAATTCTTCTCTTACATATTTTGTCTTCTATTCCATTCATTGTCTCGGCCAAGTTTAATCGGAAATATAAATGCAGCACAGGCCCCAAAACAAAGAGGCAATATGTATGAAGGTACATATCATGTATTATGCATATGCAGAGAAATTCTTTTTTTCGAACTCGACAATTAGAAAAATTTAATTTAGTTTGTAATTATTGACTTACTGCAAACGTCATGGTGGCCAGTACAATTATAATTCTGTTCAGTTGATATTACCTGTTCCCTGTTCTGGACTAAATATCTATGTAAAAATCTGTACGATCATCTCAACCGAAGGTTTGTAGCATGCCTTTAGTTTTCCACGCTGTCCGATCCGTTTTTTATTCAGTCCTCTTAAATATCGACAGGTTCAGTTTCAAACAACAATCAACAATTCCGGCGAATTTCAGTAATACTCAATGATGTACAGAAGAACGTCTTTTTGAGCGCTCGTTCTACTAACACAAGGGCTATATCATTTCGTCACGGTGTCAGTATTTTTAGAATTTTGTGCTGAAAATGGTCTTAATCAACTAGTTTCGACTCACTGATGAAGAATCCGTCGAAAAATTCTAGTTTGTCCGTCCGTCCGACCGTCCGTAAGTACGATAACTTTCGAACAGATAGACCTAGAGAGAAATTTTCAGTGTGGGTTCAGTTCCCGAATGCCGCAGTTGAGTTCGTTAATGGACAGAATTCCAGCAGGGGTTCCGTAAATATGACCATTCGAAATTTTGTTCTCCTGATTACTTCGAAACTACACATTCGATCGAGATGAAATTTTGCACTCAGATGATGAGGATGACGTGTTCAAGCTATATGCATTTTTTCCAGATCGCATGACCAGAACCATAGAAACCATAGAAAATTAAAACTTTCGAACGGAAAGGCCTAGGGACTTGAAATTCCGAAATTTTTTCCAGATCGCATTTCCAAGACCATAGATACCGTAAAAATTCGAGCGAACTATCGAAAAAAAAATTGGTCACCTAAAGCACTGAAGTGAAGTCTGGAGTTTCGCCCTAGTTCAAAATATTTTTGGAAGCCGTCAAAATTTTTTTCTATTGGTTTGAAAAACTGGAAAATGCGAATCTATCTACCAGGTGAATGAACGAGAGCTCAAAAGCTCCTGACTTCACGGCAGTGTTTTTAAAATTTTTTCTTGCTCCATGTGAACGTTCGGGTAAAACACTTGATCAGTACCTACTGATTGAACAGTGCGATTAATCGAAGAAACTGCGCAGTTTACCGGTAAAAGTAGAAACTTTTGTAAACGTATGTAATTTCGAATTTCAACTCGATACTTATTTTGCAGGGCATTCATCACGAGGATACGGTATTTGTATCTATTATCTGAAATCTAATTTTGTTGTTTTTTTTTTATTCATTCCATTTTACTTCCCCTTAATATTTTCGCTAAACATTACAATTCCTTGCTTGACGATTTCATTCGAGGTGATGTTACATTTGCACCGGTAAAATCAACACTACTATAATTTGAAACTATCTGACTTTTCCACTTTTCTGAATTCAATACTCACTTTCTGAATAGTCTTAGCTCCCTTTTTTATGAGTTATGCAATTTGCAGTTGCAAACTACAGATTCCTCAACCAAAATACCAAAAACAGAACGCTTATAGTTTAGTCATGTCCGTCCGTCTGTCCGTATATCACAGCAATTTTACTCGGAAACTAGGTATTGGCCTTATATGGATGAAATTTCGAATGTTTTCATTTGAATCCCCATACAATGGGGTGGTAAAATCAAGAAAAAGAAAAATAGGGGAAAGAAGATGGAATGGATATTTCAGTGCACATGATCGTGTGATGTAGCGTTTTATAGGCCTTCGGAAATTATATTAATGTTTCAAATGTTTGGGTATAACTTTTTCCATTAACCCAACAATTGGTGAGATATGTGTCGTAAAATAAGCTATTCCCCCCACTTACTTTTCAACTATCAGTTTCGAAGAAAATCAAGCTAATAGTACTCAGAAAACATTTCCAACAAAAATATGATTCGTGGGTTAGATATTGAGATATGTGATATTTTTGACTACAGGCTATTACTACGGAACCCTTCTCTATGCCATGTCTTATACTTGCTTGGCCGCTTTTCCTTTGAATTGATAACATTATTTTTGTACGAAAGAAATTTTTAAGTTTGAATATTAATTCAAAGCTGCTATTTTGTGGGATGAGGAAACGTGAAATGAAGAATTCACTTTTTGTGGTTGCCAACGTTTGGCAAATTTTATTTCTGCATAATAAGAGCTCGAGGAAAGATAGCGAATCAGAAACATAGAAACAAGCAAAACATCACAACTTCAATTCGAAATAAAAATTACAATACACAAAAACTACCCAATTAAAGAGCATTCATTTCAATATACATGCACATGCATACCCAAATCAGCTTTTCGATGAAATACTCCCTTCCACAGTTTTTGTGTTTCCTTTGGTTTAAGTATAGAAAATTTAAAATTATTCATGGGATAACACATGAAAGGTGAAGGGAAAAAACGAGAAATGTCACAATTTTAAAAAAACGTAATTATGACGCCATCTGGAAGGTTTAAGACGTGTCCATTTTTCTAGGTAGAATGAAAGATAGTAAATAACTAGAACCTCCCGAAAACTATGCTAATATACAATAACACTACAAAGGATAAATACTAGAAATCTCCTTGCGTGATGGATAAGATGAAGGAGGGACCATGTGTAAAAGTCATTCAAAATTTCGAACTTTTTCGTCTCTAAGTGTTATGTTTCGAAAAGTAAAAGCTTCACGAACATAATAATCCCATATTCTTGATGAACGGCATCGAATTGATAACTGAAATGATTTTGCTGAATATCGTAAGTAAAAAAAATTTTGATTTGGTATGATTTTTGAACGGTTTCAGTATACGAATAACCGCGAAGTTCGCGAAAATTATTTTTGAGCGCTCGTACTACTTACACGAGGGCTATATCATTTCGTCACGATGTCTGTATTTTTCGGATATTTAGCCGAAAATGGTCTCAATCGACTATGTTCGACTCACTGATGATGAATCCGTCGGAAAATTCGAGTCTGTCCGTCCGTAAGCATGATAACTCTCGAACGGAACAACCTAGAGACTTGAAATTTTCAGAGTGGGTTCAGTTCCCGAAGCCTCGGTTAAGTTCATATGGCCGTTCAAAGTTTTGTTCTCCTGATAACTTGAAAACTACACATTCGATCAAGATGAAATTTTGCACTCAAATGGGAAATGAGGTGTTCAAGCTACATGTGGAATTTTGTCCAGATCACATGACCAGAACCATAGAAACCATAGAAAATTGTAACTTTTGAGCGGAAACGCCTCGGGACTTGAAATTTTCAGGATAGGTGTGGATCTCGAATGTCGTGATCACGTTCATCTATGAGCAAAATTATACTAGGGGTTCCGTAAATATGGTCGTTTGAAATTTAGTTTTCTTGATCATTTCGAAACTACGGATTCGATCGAGATGAAATTTTTTATTTCAATCGAGAATGATATATTAAAGCAATATTTTGTTCAGATCGCATGATCAGAACCATAGAAACCACAGAAAATTATAACTTCTGAACGGAAAGGCCTAGGAACTTCAAATTTTCAGGGTGAGTTTGGATCGCAAATATCGCGGTCACGTTCATCAATGAGCAAAATTAGACTAGGTTTTCCGTAAATATGGCCGTTCAAAATATTTTTTCCTGATAGTTTCGAAGCTACTGATTGAATTAGAATGAAATTTTGCACCTAGCTGAGAAATGATGTATTAAAACTACGTGCGAAATTTTGTCCAGATCGCACCACCAAGACCATAGATACCGTAGAAAGATCTAGCGAATTATCGAAAAAAATTAGTCAGCTGAAGCACTGACATTAAGTCTGGAGTTTCCCCTAAGTTTCAGAATATTTTTGACAGCTGTCGAAAATTCCTTCAATTGATTTCTAAAACTGGAAAATGCGAATCTACCTACAAGGTGGATGTACGAGCGCTCAAAAGCTCCTGACTTCACGGCAGTGCTTTTCGTAATTTTTTATTCTATCTTCACCAAACTTACGGTATTGACTAATTCGAAAGCGTAGATTAGGAATGTGTAATTAGTTTTTTTTACTTTATTTTCCGAATACTTTGCATATATTATGAAAAACTCGGAAAATAGGCTCCCGCGAAAAAGGTTATTATTTCCTTATTGTTTTATGTACGTCGTTCAAATTTACATTTTTGCATTAGTGAGGGATCATAGAATTATAGAAAAATTCGTCATCAGCCCACCAGGATTATTTTGGTGAATACAGTCATTCAAATTTTACCAAGATTTTAAACTATTGCGTCTGAAAGAGATATGTTTCAAATTGTAAGAACTTCATGAAAAAACTAATGACATATTCTTGATCTAAGGTATCTTATCAGGGATTGAAATGATTTTGGTGAATATCGTACGAAAAAAGTTTGGACATTTCCTGTTTTTTTCCGTAAATTCATATATTTGGGTTAGTTTTTTGAGTTTTTCAATTGTTCTCTATTGATATTGACAAAATGTGTTCCTGTATTTGATAGACTGAACATTTACTTTTGCAATTGAAAATGAACATTGTTTGACTAATGTCTTGATTTAAAATATTCAGTTGGAAAAGTTAATAATCTAATTATCTCAGAACGGAACTAGAGTGACATTCCTCGTTTTTCCCTCCACCCTTCACATAAAGATCGAAAACAAAACAAGGTATTCAGAAGAGGTCTAATCGAGAAATGATTAATCAAACAACTCAGATTCTTATTCTTCCCAATAAATTGAAATATGATGAACTCATTCGATTTATGTGAGTTCTTTCATTGACAGAATTGGGTTTGTTTTTAATAGGGGAAAGACGTGTACCATTGAACATTTAAAAAAAAACTGTAAGTATTAAAGTCAACTCCTTTGGTTCGGTTGTTTTGAATATTGAGCTTTATAACTCGCACAAGCTCTGAGCTTCTGAAGGGTCTCACAGAGAAACAATTATACTAATGAATTTGATACAAGGATTGTACACTATTTTATGAGAAATGGTGCTTTTACAAAAAAATACGAAAAGCACTGCCGTGACGGCAGGAGCTTTTGAGCGCTCGTACATGCACCTTGTAGGTAGATTCGCATGCTCCAGTTTTAGAAACCAATCGGAAAGATTTTGACAGCTATCAAAGAAAATTTCAAACTAACGCGAAAATCCAGACTTCATGTCAGTGCTTTGGTGACCATTTTTTTTCGATAATTCGTTAGAATTTTTTACGGTATCTATGGTCTTGGTAATGCGATCTGGACAAAATTTCTCACGTAGTTTGAATACATTATTCTTCATATATTATTTTTGCGAAATTTCATTTCAATCCAATAAGTATTTTCGAAATTATCAGGAAAAATATAGTTTGAACGGCTATATTTACGGAACCCCTTCTTCTTCTCTGTGCGGTGCCCACTCCGGGCTGAACTGAGGCCTTGTGGCCCATTGTTCCTCCGCATACTGCTACGGAACCCCTAGTATAATTTTGCTCATTGATGCTCAAATTTCGCGATCCGAACCTATCCTGAAAATTTCAAGTCCCTAGGCCTTTCCGTTCGAAAGTTATGATTTTCTATGGTTTCTATGATTCTGATCATGCGATCTGGAAAAAATGTAGCTCGAATATATCATTTTCAATTTGAATACAAAATTTCGTCACGATCAAATCCATAGTTTTGAAATTATCAAGAAAACTGAATTTCAAACGGCCATATTTACGGAACCCCTAGTCTAATTTTGCTCATTGATTCAAGATCCACACCTATCCTAGGCCTTTCCATTACAAAGTTATAATTTTCTATGGTTTTTATGGTTCTGGTCATGCGAGCTGAACATTTTGCATGTATCTTGAGTAACTACGTAATTCCCCATCTGAGTACAAAATTTCACCTCGATCGAATCAGTACTTTCGAAGTAATCAGAAAAACAAAATTTTGAGCGGCCATATTTACGGAACCCCTGGTTGAACTTGACCGCGGCATTTGAGATTGGAACCTACCCTGAAAATTTCAAGTTTCTAGGACATTCCGTTCGAGAGTTATCGTGTATACGGCCGAAGCGGCCGGACGGACAGACTCAAATTTTTTGACGGATTCGTCATCAGTGAGTCGAACATAGTCGATTGATACCATTTTCGGCTCAAAATTCGAAAAATACAGACATCTTGACGAAATGATATAGCCCTCGTGTAAGTAGTACGAGCGCTCAAAAAGATTTTGTCCAAAGGAATACTGAATTGTACCTGTGGACACATTTCGTACATTTGGATTAATATCAGAGCCGTATCTAGGGCGTGGCAAGGGTGGCACTTGCCACGGGCGCAAGGTCCGAAGGGGCGCCAAAAAATATCAAAAATGAACAAATAGAAGCGCAAAGAAAAAAAAAATTATTCGAAAGATGACAACACGTAAGTAAGTACATAATTCGATCACAACATTTCGAAACATTGATATTCAAAGTATAGATTGAAAATGCAATAAGGACAGAAATACGAGAAATATTGTCCAATTGTTATAAAAAATTTTCAAAGATGCCGCACTCTGATCATTAATATTACAATCGGCAATATCGTCATGCGATTCCAAGCACAGCCCTTTTATGAGTTGTTTACACTACATCCCTTATCGCATTCAGCTTGTTTTGAAGGGCGGCTTCTTTGATGATGATTGTTCATAATGATCGATTTGTTTAGATTTTTATGACACATCTGTGGTATTTTAAAAACGATTTGTATTGCCAAAAATTCACCAATCAGAGTTTTCAGCTCAAGAAGTGAGAGAAAAATTGGGGAATCTTATTCTATTCTACATAAATATTGATTTCTTTCAATTGTGAAGAGAAGAGCAAAAAATTTAAATTTCAATGTTCGTTTAGTGTGTATCCAAGTTTGATGTGTTATAAGTTGTGAGTTTTTTTTTATATTCTGAATTTTTGTGCCATTGTGCTTTTGGATTCGAGCATTATGAATTGTGTTATTGAAGGTGAGTTGTACTAAGTATTCGTTATTTTTTATGACATTATTCTTATTTTACGTTTGCAGTATGTATTTTTGAATTTTAAGTTGAAGAATTTATATTTTTTAAGATAAATGTTCGTATTTATTACATAAATATAAATATTTCATTTTGTTTTTTCAGAATTTGTTTTATTTTTATGCATTTCATTCAAAATGTGTATTTCAATGTTTTCAATGCAAAAATTTTTCCATAAAAATGTGTATTATTTTGAAACACTCACGGAAATATATGACTAGCATTATGAAAAAAAATACTATGAGAAAATATGATGGATGAAAAAAAATTTACGCAAATGAGGGGCGCTGTCTAATATATTGCCACAGGCGCAATAGTACCTAGATACGGCCCTGATTAATATTGTACCTTTGAATAGACTATACTATATGCACTTATATTTCAAAAATGAGATAACTATTTCATATTCAATTGAAAATTTTTTTTTGTTCATAGCACGGAACACTAACAGACAAATAATATATGGGTTCTTACATACTAACATATCAGTCATTATCTTCTGAAGTTCAGTAAAATTAGGGCATGTTGTAGTCATCGAAAGAAATGTTAAATAAAATATGAGCCGTCATTCTAGCTGGTAGAGGTAAAAGCATGTATAGTCCGTTTAAGAATTATTGACATCTCGGTTGGCTGTGAAAAATCGAATTTAAGTTGGTAATAGACTATTCAGTAATATTTTGGGTTGCTGAATTCAGGTTGGTATAGGAATAACACTAACATTACCCATAGAAATCTTGCTTTGATGATTTTATCGAAGATATTGGTGAATATGTAATTATAAAAATTTGCTCTGAATTTGAGTATTTTTGTCTTATGCTATTAAAATGGCTGGAATTGACCAGGATACATCGAGCGTAACAAGAAAACGCCAGGCAGTTTGTCGGTGTTACTTCGAGTTTTTCAAAGATTTGGCATATATTTCCGCTAGTATTTCAGGTAAACTGTTATTAACCTACTCAAAGTGTATTCTGATTGGTCAATGTCTCTTAAATTTTCAGATTTCACCAAGCCCTGTCCGTAGAATATTAGCATGTTATTATAGCCTGGAATTAGCAGTGGAAGAAAACCTGTGCGATACGATTATTCCTTCAAAGAGACATTGAATGACTTTGTTTTTGCTAGAATTAAAAACAATGAATATATCAGTTTAGATATCCTTTTCGAACTGGCCAAAGAGCACCTAGATTTCAATTGATCGAAGTCAACATCATATTATATCATGAAAAAAATTAGATACAAATACAAAAAAGTTGATCGAAGCAAAATTCTTACTGATAAACAGAAAAATATAATAAAAATAATATGATATTGTGATAAATACCGAGAATACATGGAATAAAACGTAAAATTCATTTATCTAGATGAAATTTGGATATTCGAAAACGGTATTCAAATTCGGTCAGTGGACACTAGAAAATAATCCAAAAGGTATGCCGAGTATATTAAAGGGTAAAGGCAGAAGGTGCACTATTTTGAATGCTGGAACAATTGATGGATTTTTACCTGGATGTGATCCGATTCTTGACAGTGGTATTAATGATAAGGATTACTATGAATGGTAAATTATTTCATAAATGAGTTATTGAAAAATTGAAACCTTCCCTGCAAAAGGATGCCCATCAAAAGGATTATGTCAGCTTATTCAATAAACACATCCAAATCACTACGCTACATGGAAACAAAGTTTTCAATGATATTTTTATCTTTGCTCTTGTACCATTCATAGATATTTTAAGTTTATTTATTATACTTATACTGTATGGTACCCTGTTCACATTCCCTCTGCTAATACACATGCTATATTGTTCCCAATTCAAAAGTATACTGAATAATTGTGAAATTGCTCATCAATTATAATATTTTCAATAATTCATGGACAGTTTTAATGAATGAAAATAAAAATTGACTTTAAAAAGTATCCAACACCGAGCAATAAATAATTCACAAATTGGTTCATATAATGATAGTTCGGTACATATTCATGTCAAAATTCTTCATGTACTACATAGATTCTTAATTTTTGTTTCTCTCTTATTTCTTAATATATTATAACGTTTTTTCCAATCCATTCTTTTGGCCCTGTGCTTGCGAAGTATCCAAAAATTTTGTTCTGTTGCACCACTAGCTACCTGTTAGAAATCCATTAATTATCCTTCTTGAATCCTGACATAAAATGGTACTCTTATAGTTATATGGTTAGAATTTTGCAAGATTTCCAATACCAATAAATATTGCATGGTCCTAAGTGAAAATAAATATTTATTTGAATGATCTTCAATTTTCCATGGTTGACTTTTATATGAACGATAAGTTCAGATGATTTCATATGAAAGCATTCCACGATATTTTTGCGCTTTCAAACCTGAATTCCCATGTTTGAACTGCAATCGAAATATTTCGGCTTAATTATTCGATAATTCGTATACTCAACACTTTTCTAGGTTATATTTATGTTTATTTCTATGATTAAATTTAGTAACTTTTTTGTAACTAGAAATAAAGCCTCGACTGGACGTTCATGGCCTGCTTCGATGTCAATAATTCTTAAATGGACTATACATGTATGTGAAACGAAACGTCAAGTTGAAGAAAAATATCTGATGAACATTTTTCGGTTATAATTTGATGCAAAATATATGGCAAAGGAATAATTAGACTTCCCGTCCAAGAAAAAACAGTATTTTCTGGACTTGTTACGTAAATTACTATTACTATCATCCAAATATTCTCTGATTGTTTCAGATATCTACTTTTCTGATCTATATACATTTGAGACAATTATTACATGGTATTTCATATATTATATGCACTATATTTCTAACTAACTCGCACAAGCTCTGAGCTTCTGAAGCTCTGAGCTTCTGAAGCTCTGAGCTTCTGAGGGGTCTCACAGAGACCTAGGAGAGTCGGGATAAGAACAATATTAAATAAATAGATAAATATTAGATGTAAGTATAATCTTTTGCTGTTGGGTGTTTTCTTAGTCAATCTAACGCCGCGCCGCCTCTGGCATTGCACACAGCAGAGACGACTATACCACATTCCGCGCCCCTATGGTCCAGTACGTGATCCCCAAATTATCTGCGTCCGAACAGTCGCGGAATATCCGCAAACGCCCAATGGCATCCCCCAGAACTAACAAGGGCCCAACAATTCGCCTCCTTCTGCTCCTCCCGCCCCCTTAATTCCTCGCGTCGGCCGGCGGTTGTCACGTGTCTTGTTAACATTTTTGGCGCTAGTGGCGGTGTCCGGTTGCGCCGCTGCCATCCGGGTGGTCTCTTGATTTATAACGCCGCCAACATCATTTAAATAAAACATTAAGTACATTACGAGTTCCTATCTCACGTTCAGAGTCGCAGCAGCCGCGCTCTGCTCCTTCGGCGGAGGCGAGTTGTTGGGATTAACTGAAGGAGCCCATACTGGCCTGAAATGATTGGATTCATAAGTTTCGGATTATTATTTTCAAGTTTCCTCTGGAATTGTACGAGGAGGGAACATTTTTATGAATATAAAAGGAGACAGGGAGAGCCTTCGACTTTCACATATTACATCCTATATTGACCACAGTAAATTCTTGAGGTCGAAGAAAACTTTTTTCATTTGGCATTTTCAGAATACGATACGACCAGATTGGAAATATAAGGATTCAATATGAACATTTCAGTAAGATCTAGTTTTCGTTTATCTTATGAAATTATGTACTTAGCGACATCAAAATTATAATTTCTTGTTGGGGAGTTAGTGAATGTGCATTCAGGGTCTACTTCTGTACCAATTTTCTAAAACGTGATCGAACTATTATTTAGTGATTCAATCTGGAATATTTATTGATAACCAAAAATCAACAGTTTACGAGATATTTGAGTTCTTTTGATTTTTGAAAAACTTCTCACCTCTTCATTTTTCGTCAATTTTTTCTACGTTGGCCAAATTCGATTATAATTTTGGATTATTTTCATCTCAAAAGGATATGATATATATGAAAAAAGCAAAACTTTCCTGTATTAGATGTTAAAAAAGAATTAGTATGATTCGAAAGTTGGAATATAAGTAAAGAAAATAAAAATCAATTCCTAATATCAATTTGCCCGCAACTTTCGAATTCCACAATTTATGTATGAAAAAATTATTCTAAAAACTTGCCAAATTCCTTCTTAATTCCCTAAAAAAGTTCTCTTCAGAATGCAGTCACCAGTTTCGTTTCAGCAGATTTTTTTATAAACAACCTTTTGAATGTCCTGCATGAAAAATAGTGATTCAGCGTTGATGTTTGAATGAGAGGAATAGCTTATCTTCTGATAGGTCCTTACTATCTACATGATAACTCAAACGAAGGAAATTATGAAGAATTTTTGAGAACAAGCGTTCTAATAGGATGGGTATTCCGTTTCGTTTGAACGAATTGTTATTATACTATACTATACTATTTCGTGGCCAGCGAGATGTCCCGATCTAACACCGTTAGATTTTCATGTTTGGAGCAGTTTGAAAGAAATACATAGTATATGAAAGGGAAATACATACACGTGCACAACTTGTGTAGAGAATAGACGGACCAGCGAAAAGATTGGGAGTAAATTTGAGGACTGAAGAAATTACAAAGAGGGCACGTGATTGTATAAGTAATGGTGAAAGACATTTCGAACATAATTTAGGAATATATTTCCTAATGGAATTTTTAGTTTAATTGTAATGAAAAAATATTTAATTCGTTACTTTTCTTTCTTGGCTTATATCCCCTTTCAAATCAAAATCTGCTGAAATGAAAGTAGTGCCTGCATTCCCACAAAAACTTTTTTGGGAAATAAAGAAGGAGTTTGGCAAGTTTATAAGATAATTTTGTTATACATACATTGTTGAATTTGAAAGTTGCAGGCACTATTTTAGCATAATTCTGCTTTTTGAGCGCTCGTACTACTTACACGGGGGCTATATCATTTCGTCACGATGTCTGTATTTTTCGAATTTTGAGCCGAAAATGGTCTCAATCGACTATGTTCGACTCACTGTCACTGATGACGAATCCGTCGAAAAATTCGAGTCTGTCCATCCGTCCGGCCGTCCGTCCGTATACATGATAACTCTCGAACGGAATGTCCTAGAAACTTGAAATTTTCAGGGTAGGTTCGAATCTCAAATGCCGCGGTTAAGTTCGTTATTAGGCAAAATTCGCCGAGGGGTTCCGTAAATATGGCCGCCCGAAATTTTGTTTTTCTGATTACTTCGGAACTACTGATTCGATCGAGGTGAAATTCTGTTTACTAATGGAGAATGATATATTCAAGCTACATTTCTCTAGATCGCATGACCAGAACCATAGAAACCATAGAAAATCATAACTTTCGAACGGAAAGGCCTAGGGACTTGAAATTTTCTGGGTGGGTTTGGATCGCGAATTTCACGGTCACGTTCATCAATGAGCAAAATAATACTAGGGGTTCCGTAAATATGGCCGTTCAAACTATTTTTTTCTTATAGTTTCGAAACTACTGATCGGATTGGGATGAAATTTGGCACCTAGCTGAGGAATAATGTTTTCAAACTACGTGCAAAATTTTGTCTAGATCGCATCACCGAGACCATAGATACCGTAGAAAATTCTAGCGAATTATCGAAAAAAAATTGATCCGCTGAAGCACTGACATGAAGTCTGGAGTTTCGCCTAAGTTTCAGAATTTTCTGTCAAAAATTCCTTCAATTGATTTCTAAAACTGGAAAATGCGAATCCACCTACAAGGTGCATGTACGAGCGCTCGAAAGCTCCTGCCTTCACGGCAGTGCTTTTCTTAATTTTTTTTGAATGAAATCTAATGAAACTCAAATTTATTGTTACTTTTTATAGTTTTCATTGAATCTTCAATCTCATCTGGCAAAGATTATTCTAGTGATTTTTTTATACTTATCGTATGGACTTCTTGAATATTGTAACATAGGGCCCTGTACGGAACTATTAGAACGTGTTTCAAAGGGTTATAAAATAGTATTTGTATGCTAGGTTTTGCGGTTTTTTTTGCAGAGTTTGTAATTATCGATTATTGTTTTCTAGTTTCCACTTAACAAAAAATATTTATTTTACGTTTGCAGTATGTATTTTTGAATTTTAAGTTGAAGAATTTATATTTTTCAAGATAAATGTTCGTATTTATTACATAAATATGAATATTTCATTTTGTTTTTTCAGAATTTGTTTTATTTTTATGCATTTCATTCAAAATGTGTATTTCAATGTTTTCGATGAAAATAATTTTCCATAAAAATGTGCATTATTTTAAATTTCTTACGGAAATATATGAAAAGCATTATGAAAAAAAATTCTATAAGAAAATATGATTCATGAAAAAAAATCTACGCAAATGAGGGAGCGCTGTCTAATTTATTGCCACAGGCCCTGTCAGTATAGACGGTTGCTTTTGGAGTGGACAGGTGACGTGAATGGGAAAATTTTCTCCGATCGCCGCTGCGTTTCGTTCAAAAGGATTTCGTTTTCTTACATCGAATTTATCTTCGCTAAGTCCTACTGTTGAGACTTGATAAGTCTAAACTTGTCTATAGTTTCGATTGGTGTTCTCTGGGGTTGCTTATTCGTTTATCTAGAACAATTTTTATTTTGTTTCATTAAATGTAATTTGAATTTTTAGATAAACAGCCAATATTTTATTCTAAACATAATTCAGCGTGTTATTTTTCAGGTTTGGTAAAAATAACCCCATGAATATTATAAGGGGATATCGTTGTGTTGTGTTGCTCTCTTTGGGTCATTTCTCTATACAAGTAGTTTAGGTTGAGTTCGTCTGTATCCTTTGTCTTTTTTGTGTTTGTGTTAAAAGGAAAAATCGTCTGTGCCTTCTGAATTAAACTGCCTTGGTTGGATGTGTAAGCAGCACAGGAAGTAAAATTAACATGGTTCCTGATACCTACTATGATCAAAACCAATGCCAATTAAATTCGAATTACAAACAAAAAGTTCTATGCCTTCATTCCATTCATTCTATAACTTGAATCTCTAATATAATTGTTGCAAATTCATTGTGAGTAGGTATGATTCAAGGTTTCCGAAAAATAAATGAAAAGACAAAAATCTTTGAATTTTTTATTGTTTACACGAATCGTTCAGATAATTACTTTACATTGCACATGTTTTTAAGCCTATAAAATTTCAGTCTAACTCTTACCTTTAATCTTGCATAAGTACATTTTTGTATGCATCATAATATTCAATGGAAACACATGCTCTGACAATAAACTACTGAACAAAATGCTTATCCTGAAACTCTAAGATCGGTAATAAATAGTAATCTACATTCTTCTATGTACAAGCACATATCCGCAATTCCTCTTATTTACATTAATTACAAATAATTCACAGTTTTGTACATTTCGTCTTAATCTGAGATCTTTCACTGCGTACGAGTATATAAAGTCTAATAAATAAAAATCACTTCAACATTCCAAACAGTCTCACTGCGTTTATTCCACAAAATGCCCTTATTCTTCCACGGAATTCATAAATATGGGGTGTTTAGCTCATAGGCATAGGCATAGGCATTTCATCCTCGTCGCAAGCTACCGTAGAGTGATTGTAGAGACCTTGGGCCATGAGTTGAAGCGCCAATGGGTTCTTCTCCGAAGAAGACTTCTTGATTTTCGCCCTCTTATTTTGAAACCAGATTTTAATTTGGGCTTCGTTTAGTCCAAGCTCCGCGCTCAGTTGTTGTCTTCTCCGTTCCGTGAGGTATCTGTTCTCGTTGAATTCGTGTTTGAGTCTTTGGAGCTGCGCGCTGGAAAATGCTGTTCTTGGACGTTTCTCTTCGTTGGTAGGTTTGGCTGCTTTCTTCATTCTACGAGATCTGGGACCTGTAACAAAAGATTATCATTAGTTTTAAGTGACACTCATTCGATTCGGTATTGGTTGATTATGAGAAATTATGTGATTCATTAGTAACCCCTGACTCGACCCATAAAAATAATAAGCCCCAGAAGAAAAAAAAATTAATTGCAGACTTTCATATTCAGACAGTGTTCAAATGCATTTTCAGACATAATATCACGTCGACCTAGGATGAAAAAACAAACACTCTATCAGTGTTTATTATCAGCAACTCACTCTGTCGAGTGCTGTTGAAGACGCCAAAAGCGGCTTTCAAACCATGCGTTGATGGTCGGAACATGTGTTCGGAGATATTCAGATTCAGGATATTCATCTTTAGGTGTCAACCGCCACTCAATAGAGATGACAAATTAATTGGAGGCTAAGTTTAAAACCTCGATGATGCTTTGTTTACGAGAAGGGATGCGTTTTGGTGATTGATGCTAGCTCGGAAATAGATGGTTGTAGGGATCATATGAATATAATTGGGATGATGAGGCGTATGTTGACCGATGAAAAAAATTTGTTGGGGAACTTTTAGTTTACGAAATTTGATTTTTTCGAGTTCTCTCTCATCCCTGATAGAAGAGTTGGGATCATCAATATTTGATCAAGACTACAAAAATATCGCTTAAAAGGACCATATTTTATTTCATATTTTTTAAACTACAAGTTTACTGACAAGATGATTCGTGAAATCGAGAAATTCTGTCTACTACTTGGGAATTATTAAATGAAACGAATGGACTACAGGTCATTTTCCCGCAAAAGTAATTAACCAACACATGCCCCGAAAATCGTTATCCCCACCCTATTCTTCCAGGACCATCCCTGATTTACGAGCGAATTTCCGACACGCAAACATACAAACAGACATTATCCTGCGGATGCAACAAACAAAAGTGCATTATTAGCGACATATTCAAGGGGGACGCCCAAGGGTGCTCGACGCCGTCGATAACGAGCCTCGGGGCCCTCAAATGGACCCATTTAGGGCCCAGTTACCCTTCCCTTCGCCAGACCCATATTTCAAGGGAGTTAATACTGTCCCTAATGTCCCTGGATCTTCGCTAACTGCGCCACAATTGCTCTAATTAGGGACAAATGTCGACCCGTGTCGCTGTGGCGGTAATGAATAGAAACGGGAAAGATGTATGAGGCGTTTCCAACCCCCGAGCGTAGTTCAAAGTATTTTGGATAGGTAGCTTTGCAATACGCAATTAGAACTCTTCGAAAAAGCCGAAGAGATTAATTCTCTTCGGCTTACAATTAATGTAATCTTAATTTTTCGAGACAGGGGATTTTATTTCTATATAATGAAAAGTTTCATGTTGTGAGAGCTAGGCCACCATAATTAAATCAACGCCTTCTGGCTTGGAATATAAGTTCTGAATTCCATGTTGGTCTTCACCGTCGACTGAGTTATGCGGTACTGACTAACAAGCCAGAAACTGGTCTACCTGCTGCTCTAGTCGATCGATGATGACACGTTCCATTCGGTTCAATTCTCAATTTGGATTTCCTCCAGTCCATTCACTGATTATTTCTATATGTTAGTGAAATCATGGTAAGTATCAACAAATTGATATCAATGAAGAATTTATTATCATATAATTATATGGCCAAATTACTGTATTCCGCTCAAACTGTGGATAATGCAAATGAGTTTTAAAACGGAACCGAAAAGTGAAGAAAAAACCAGATGACAAAAACAAAAAAGTTTGAAAATCACTGACTGAGTGACTCAAAAACTTCCTAGGTATCACGAAAGTGAGACTACATATAAAAAATATTTTTTTTACATTTTTGAGCGCTCGTACTACTCACACCGATGTCTGTATTTTTCGAATTTTGAGCCGAAAATGGTCTCAATCAACAAGGTTCGACTCACTGATGACGAATCTGTCAGAAAATTCGAGTCTGTCCGTCCGGCCGTATACACGATAACTCTCGAACGGAACGTCCTAGAGATTTGAAATTTTCAGTGTGGGTTTAGTTTCCAAATGCCGCGGTTGAGTTCGTTAATAGGCCGAATTGAAAGTACAGATTCGATCGAGATGAAATTTTGAACCCGAATGGAAAATGAGTTGTTCAAGCTACATGTGAAATTTTTTCCAGATCTCATGACCAAGACTACAGAAACCATAGAAAATTATAACTTTTGAACGGAAACGCCTTGGGACTTGAAATTTTCAGCATGGGTGTGGATCTAGAATACCGTGGTCACGTTTATCTATTACCAAAATTATACTAGGGGTTCCGTAAATAAGGTCGTTTAAAATTTAGTTCTTTCGATCATTTCAGAACTACAGATTCGATCGTGACGAAAATTTGTATACTAATGGAGAATGATATATTCAAGCTACATTTCTCCAGATCGCATGACCAGAACCATAGAAACCATAGAAAATCATAACTTTCTAACAAAAAAGCCTAGGGACATGGAATTTTCAGGATAGGTGTGGATCTGAAATGTCGCAGTCACGTTCATCAATGTGCAGAATTATACTAGGGGTTCCGTAAATACGGTCGTTTGAAATTTAGTTTTCTTGATAATTTCGAAACCACGGATTCGATTGAGACAAAATTTTTTATTTCAAAGGATAATTATATATTCGAGCTACAGTTCTTCCAGATCGCATGACCAGAACCAAAGAAACCATAGAAAATTATAACTTTCGGAAGGAAAGGCCTAAAGACTTGAAATTTTCAGGGTAGTTTTGGATCGTGAATGTAGCGGTCACGTTCATCAATGAGCAAAATTAGACTAGGGGCTCTGTAAATATGGCCGTTCAAAATATTTTTTTCCAGATAATTCCGAATTTGCTGATTGGATTGGAATTTATTCTGCACATAGCTGAAGAATAATGTATTCAAACTACGTGCGAAATTTTGTCCAGATCGCATTACCAAGACCATAGACACCGTAGAGAATTCTAAGGAATTATCGAAAAAAAATTGGTCACCTAAAGTCTGGAGTTTCGCCTTAGTTTGAGAATTATTTTGACAGATGTCAAAAATGTTTTCAATTCCTTTCTGAAACTGGAAAATGCGAATCTACCTACAAGATGAATAAACGAGCGCTCAAAAGCTCCTGACTTCAGGGCAGTGCTTCAGCTGACCAATTTTTTTTATTAATGTTCTCGGCATTTAAACTATTTCGCATTTTACTGCTGAAATAACTAGAAAAATTGGTCTTCGAAGATAAAAACCATACGTTATGAATACCTACCTACTTACATATCTCTATTTGTTCACCAATATTGTTTTGTCCTCCAAAGTGGAAGTAACTTTTCATTTTTCTCGGGATTTCAACAAAAAAAAAACAAAGCAAAAATTCCATATTTCAAAGGAAGGTACTAACTGAGGGTAAATACATAGTGAAGTATCGCCACAAGTATCGCATCAGGACTCGCCCCAAGAGTCAAAAATAAATACATACTAAACTAAACCATCCATAGGCATTGACCATCGCCTTAACCCAGGCATCGAGCATCGCCGTTGCCGGGGAATCAAATCGATTTGATTTTCAACACTCTCCGCAGGCATGATGCACATACTTAAGTGAGAAGAGGTGAATAATTTTTTTGTATTGAAATGGATAGAGAAAAAAGGTGGAATATTTATTCGGTCTGCAATATGGAATGAAAGAGATAGGAGACATCACAACAGATATTTGGTGGATGAAGCATGGACGGAAATAAGCAATGTTACAACTTCATCAGGTGAGCTACAAAAACAATGTAAATAAAACAGAAAACCAATATCATAGCAAACTCATTCATATTTTTGTCAGATGAAATTATTTTATATTCTATTAACTGCGAGAAAACATATTTTATATTTAAACCACTACTTCCTATTTCCAACAACTCACTACGACTCTGGATTCATAATTCTTACAACTGCTCTCATAGATGCCCCACTATGTGCCCTCTGATGCCCAACTTGAGGCGATTCTTGATGCTATGCTTGAGGCGATGCTTCACTTCGTTTTTACTCTAAAGGGGTATTTTTTGAGGTTTTGTGTTTCGTATAAATCAATGCAAGCAGAACGGAACTGAATTCGTAGAATTCTGGAAGTTCTTTCGAAACCAAAAAAAACATTTATCTTCATAGAGTCAACTTAATTTTCAATAATTTCTATTGGATAAATATGTCCCTCTTCTCTTGGCAAAAACCTGGCTGGGATCCATAATAGATAGTGGTTTTTGTGGGGAAAAAAGAAATTTTAGAGTTGATGTTTAGGGCTTTGACTGGTTTTGTCTTCATTTATTTGGTTCGCTGGAACACTTGAGAACAATTTAAACCAAACATTTTCAGGTTGTTGATGTGTTGATCAATTCGCTGACAGCAGACCAATAAGAGGAAGACCTTGAATAGAAGTGGTAATTTTTCAATCAGTTAATGTTTGTTTGGATCAACAGCTGATGTAGATTGTAGGGAGAAAGCACCCAAGGAAAAAAACTCAGATCTTCTCCATAACCATAACCCATTTTTCAAACTAGAAACCACTCGAGACATAAAGCCTTATCCAAAAAATCCCCAGCCTAATAACCCATTGTTTCCATATCAAACAGACATCATCCAAAATCAAACCCGACGTCTGAGGCAAAAAATCGTCATGTTATCATCAATCCGAGGCCAGCGTCGACGTGTTCAGTCGTCAGCCTCGCGAACATGCATATTATTCAACTCAACACCCTGTATCAATCATCAGACCCCCACATTGTTCCGTTTGACAGTTTCGTAGATAATCGACCGGTGCTTCTGTATATTTTCCAGCCGCTTGACCGATCAGATAAAGGCCGTTTCACTTTTTCTGATTGCCCCTTTTCTTTGTTTCAAATGGATGCGGAATGCGACCCGTTTAAGGGTTTCTGGCGTTTTCGGAGCGATTCCGGAATTCTCGCATATGTGAGGGGTCTCTGACGAAGTCTAATTGCCCGACTTCTTCAGATGTCAGAGAATTCCACATCGGCTATTCGAATATCGCGCTGCATACTCTGATGTATTGCTACCTTTGACATAAAATATAAAATATTTAATTCTTTCAATATAAATATAATATGTATAACAAACTTATTCAAAATATGAGCAAACAAAACTCGACACAATCTATTAAATTACAAAATTCAGACGACGTTTTTTTCAGCAAGTTTTTCAATTATTTTTTCCGGGTCGATATGAATTCCATTATATATGTAGATGTTTAACAAGGCTAAGCCCTGAAGTCTATTTTCTGGCATAGAATTTTTCAGATATATGTTTTTGAGCGCGTCACGATGTCTGTATTTTTCGAATTTTGAACAGAAAATGGTCTCAATCGACAAGGTTCGACTCACTGATGACGAATCCTTCGGAAAATTCGAGTCTATCCGTCCGTCCGTCCGTAAGCACAATAACTCTCGAACGGAACAACCTAGAGACTTGAAATTTTCAGTGTGGGTTCAGTTTCCAAATGCCGCGGTTAAGTTCGTTAATGGGCAGAATTCCACCAGGGGTTCCGTAAATATGGCCGTTCAAAATTTTGTTCTCCTGATTACTTTGAAATTACAGATTCGATCGAGATGAAATTTTTCACTCGAAGGAGAGTGAGGACCAGAAACATAGAAAATTGTAACTTTTGAAAGGAAACACCTAGGGACTTGAAATTTTCAGGATAGGTGTGGATCTGAAATGTCGCGTTCACGTTTATCAATGAGCAGAATTATACTAGGGGTTCCGTAAATACGCTCGTTTGAAATTTTGTTTTCTCGATAATTTCGAAACTACGGATTCGATCGAGATTAAATTTTGTATTTTAATGGAGAATGATATATTAAAGCAACATTTTGTTCAGATCGCATGACCAGAACCATAGAAACCATAGAAAATTATAACTTCCGGAGAGAAAGGCCTAGGAACTTGAAATTTTCAGGGTAGGTTTGGATCACGAATGTTGGTCACGTTCACCAATGAGCAAAATTAGACTAGGGGTTCCGTAAATATGGGCGTTCAAAATATTTTTTTCCTGATAATTTCGGAACAACTGATTGGATTGGAATGAAATTTTACACCTAGCTGAAGAATAATGTATTCAAACTACGTGCGAAATGTTGTCCAGATCGCATCACCAAGACCATAGATACCGTAGAAAATTCTAGCGAATTATCGAAAAAAAATTGGTCAGCTGAAGCACTGACATGAAGTCTGGAGTTTCGCCTAAGTTTGAGAATTTTTTTGACATCTGTCGAAATCTTTCCAATTATTTTCTAAAACTGGAGAATGCGAATCAACTTATACAAGGTGGATAAACGAGCGCTCAAAAGCTCCTGACTTCACGGCAGTGCTTTTATAATTTTTTAAACGTCACGTTGTCACCGGTATGGTACGAAATTTTTTAACCAATCAATAAATGGTTGGATACAATTCTTTGTTGAAATCTGGTAATAAATCTATTGGACTATATTTCTCAACGCTGAATTCTCGGCAATCATTTTATACCTTATTTCAACACTCCACTGCATATACGCACACTTCAGCAAATTTCCGGTTACAAAAGCCGCATTCTCCATGATGTCACTTCACAAAGTTTCGTGAAATATTCAGATCTCAAGTTTCATTACCATCTTTTTTCGGAAATAAGCATTTGAATAGGTTGAAAAAAAACCTCTTTATGTTATGCAGTGACCTGTAATGCGTTATACAAATACATTCATGTTTATTTGGGAAACCCCTTTGGGAGGTTTTTTCTGGAAGCCTTTTCACGATTCGCAGCTATGCATAAATCTCAATTTTTTTATACTATAAATCTCGGAGAGGCTGCAACCCTGGATCTGTTTTTCGAAGAACGTCCAATAATACCCTATTCACTGAATGTATCCAACATCTCCTGGAGTACAGTACCACCATTCACTGGTGGGTAAACAATTAAGAGTGCTGTGCCTCAGGTGGCGTAAGGACATAGTAACAAAGCCTAACACAACCAGATCGTCTAACTCGCACAAGCTCTGAGCTTATGGGAAATCTTACAGAGATCTAGGAGAGTTGTGATGTAAACATTAAACATATTTTCTCCACAGCGCTCAATAGATACCTAGGTTCAGACTGGTGCAATTTTTCAGTTCGTTAAATCAGTTCACATGCGGTACGGATTTGTCTGGTTCGATTGTCAGATAGGTACTAAAATAAACCTCAAGTTTAGAACATGTTTCGATCATAATCTCATCAAGATGGTTGAAAATATGTGAAAATTCCGGATTTTCACGAGAATTTTCAGAGGTCTTCAAGACTTCATCGAAATTAAATTCAGAACTGCTCCAGGGAAAAAACCGAACATAAAATTTGCGGTGGAGCCATAAAGCGAACAGGGAGAATTATAAGTAATAAACGAAATAAAACGGCATCTCCCTTACCTGAACTAGGTCTGTCCGAATATCTGGTACAATAAACCCAAGCTGGCCACACCGTAGGAACGGAGTTTTCTTCTTTTTTCTCGCCCTCGGCCGCCAAACCCAGAGCAGGTTTCACAGGTTCAACAGTTCTTTTAGCACTTCCGATTTGAGACACAGTCTGACACAAACCACCCAGAGGAGCGGTCTTCGAAACTTCGTCACTTGGTTTGGTTTCGTACGGTTTGAAGCTGATTCTGCCGTGAGACCTTGTCTTCTGCACCGCGTTCTTGCCAAAATCTGGTTGGAGGATGTTGAATATGGAGTATTTGAGAGTTTGGATCGTTGGTTCGTTGCTTGGCGGTGGAGATCTTGTCCCCGAAGAAGTGATGCTGCTGCTAGGCGAAGGTGAGTTCCTGTAGGATATCGGGGAATCGTTTTCGCTTCTTGCACCGTTATCTTTAGGACTAGGCAAAGCGAAGGATGTGATCCTTATAAAACTCTTCTCTTGATCTGATTTCGCACAGAAAGAGGTCGGCGAGTTTGAAGTGGAAGTGATGTAAAGTTCCTTCTCTTGGGTTTGTGGAATCGTCAAACAAGTGTAAGGTTGGGTCCTGGAAGATTCCGGTGAGTTTGGGTAATTCATCCTCGAACTGTCACTACTAGGACTCGTAGCGGTGTTCGGGCTGAACCTGTCTTCAAATGCCATCTCCAATTCGCGAATGAACGCACGAATTCACAGAACAGGTTGAAGGCTCGCACTGGACCACCTCGACAAATGCTCACTTGTAAAAGTATCCTGTCAAACTGAGTGAGATTTCAAAATAGTCATCTTTATTACTCTGCTCTAAACGTGGCCCCGCCCACAAGTCATGCGCTCATCTCTCTTACGACGTCAATGCCCTTCGCCGTCCTTCTCTAACCCACACGCCGGACCCGCCGATGCTGATTGTACGTACAATAACAACGCTTTTGTCCCTCGAGACACACGAAATCTCCTAGATCTCTATCGAATTTTTTCAAGACGTAGGTACCTCACATGAGACGTCTCAAACCCGAGAACCTTTCGGTATACCAAATTTAAGGTCGTACAAACCCGATCAGACTCAGGTATATAATGCCGTGGTGCCTATTCGGGAATCCGGGGACCCCTCTTCCCTCTGTAAATATTGATTAATCTCTTCATATACCTCTCTCTGTCTCTCTTATCGTTTTTTGTGAGTAACTCCTCGAACATTTCACTCAAGCGAACGTGTAATGGTCGGGTGGGCGTGGTCAAGATCCCAACTTTCTAGTTGTTGGTCGAGGGGGGAGGAGAAACGTCAGAATTGAGATGTAAGAATGTTTGTTTCTGTGGCAGTAGGAGGAGTCTGCAAGTTGGAGTTTGTATTAGTGTATGATGCAGAAGTGGCATGAATTTATAAGTGGTTCGGGTTAGATGATAGTTTTATCAATCTGAGTCCTGGCTAATTGACATATTCTATACGGTTTACCATATTGGATTGTACATGGATGTGTCAATCTATGTGGTGGTTTTTGACGTATCCCAGGACTGTTTTTTTAGGTTTAATTCATTCTTTGAAATAAATTAGATGCAACAACATAATCATCACGTGTCTTTAGTGTTTCACACCTACCTTTATATATTCTATGGGTGATTGATCATTTCTGATTCACCTTATACAGGGTGTCCCAGAATTAATGGATAATCCTGTAACACTGTATAGAAGAGCGATTGGACTCTCTGAAAAAAATACAAAAAAAAATCTATCCCCACTAGAAATATTTTTTTTTTCAAAATAATGATTTCTTGCACATCACGTTGCGTTTCTGTGTATCACGCTCACAAGTGGATCAAATCCATCAGTTTCTTCATGTGGTGGTTTTTGACGTATCCCAGGACTGTTTTTTTAGGTTTAATTCATTCTTTGAAATAAATTAGATGCAACAACATAATCATCACGTGTCTTTAGTGTTTCACACCTACCTTTATATATTCTATGGGTGATTGATCATTTCTGATTCACCTTATACAGGGTGACCCAGAATTAATGGATAATCCTGTAACACTGTATAGAAGAGCGATTGGACTCCCTGAAAAAAATACAAAAAAAATTTATCCCCACTAGAAATATATTTTTTTTCAAAATAATGATTTCAGGCACATCACGTTGCGTTTCTGTGTAACACACTCACAAATGAATTAAATCAATCAATTTCTTTAGGGTGCAATATTCTACAATAAAATACCATTAGATATACAGAAAACCGTAAAAATATCTGTTGTAACTTTTTAGGTAAAAAATATCCAACTTCAAATTTCATCATAAAATGTGATGACCATTTCATTATGTGAAAGTTTAATAGTTCATGGTGGAAAAAAAAGGTGAGTAAGCCTGAGTGGCCAACTTAAAAAAAAATATGCGCCTTTCATACAGATTCCAAAATGGTACAATGCATCTTCATAACTTATGTAAATGCGAACTTATTGCTATTTTTATACAGAAATACAAAAATTCGAATAGTTGGCGCGCGGTTCTCGACCAATGAAATGATGCGGTTGCCATGATTTCATCATAATCGTTTCGCTTACTGATTTTACTCCGAAATTTTGGTGATTTCGTTACGATTTGGTCTTTATCTCAACTCTGAACATGCCACGAAATAATTACACATCCTAGGAATATGCGAATATGCATTTCATTTATGGTGATCCAGATAAATGGATTTTATGGCCTCTGCGTTCCCTGGACCTGAATCCGTTAGATTTTTTTTTAATGGGGTTGCCTAAAAGGTCTATTCGGTGCCAATCAGAACTCTTGAAGAGTTACGTCGCCGTGTCCAGCAAGCTGCTTCAAAGATTTCCTATCAGTGTCAAGCGCGAAATCTGAAGAGAGCGTTCATTCGTAGATGTCTAGCATGTATCAGAGGAGATGGCAGACAATTCGAACATTTGTTATAATAATCTGGATATTGCACATACTGAAGATCATATTAAATTATTAGTTCTTCCTCACGAATTCTTAATAACTTACTACTCAAAACAGTGTAAAAAAAACTATTTGATTTTAACTTCGATGAATATGATATTACTATGTAACGTTGTTTTTTATGAAGCCCTTATCATCAGGTACAGACTAAGAGGTGAAAGTATCGAACCTTCAATATTTTATTATTCAGTCGAATTTGCTTTCTGTATACTAATAGCAATAACTTCGCATTTACATAAGTTATGAAGATGTATTGTATCATTTTGAAATTAACATGAAAGACGCATATTTTTTTTTGAGTTGGCCATTCAGGCTTTCTCAAATTTTATTTCTACCATGAACGATTAAACTTTCACATTATGGAATACTTATTCATCACATTTTATGATGAAATTTGACGTTGGACATTTTTTTCCAAAAAAGTTACATAAGATTTTTACGGTTTTCAGCATATCTATATGTATTTCAATGAAGAATAATTCACCATGAAGAAACTGATGGATTTGATCCACTTGTGAGCGTGATACACAGAAACGCAACGTGATGTGCAAGAAATCATTATTTTGAAAAAAAAAATATTTCTAGTGGGGATAGATTTTTTTTTGTATTTTTTTCAGAGAGTCCAATAGCTCTTTTATACAGTGTTACAAGATTATCCATTCATTCCGGGACACCCTGTATATACATAAGTGTACTGAATTTCAATTTCGATTATACTCTACAAAAATATTGCTGTTTTGGTGATACAAATTTTCTAGATAAAACGTTTATCCTATCCAAAGCAACCAACTTTTTGGTATTACACAGTGTATGTAGAGGTGGGTAAGTAGGTAGGTATAGGGGGAATGAGGAAGAGTTGTCGCACTTTTTGATAAATGGCTGTGATTTTTTTCTCGAAATGAACAGATAGAGCTTTGAAATTCATTCAAACGAAATGAACTTTAATTCTAAAAAAAGGCTAGAGATGTCGCGTAGGAAGAAGAGAAATTCCGCAGTATTGAAATATCTCAAAAACTTTTCTTCCGGAGTCTAGTCTAGAACAGATGTTTATCAGCAGAACTGTAAGCCAGCCGTCGAACTAGGTATACCTTTTTCTATCAGGAGACTTCCAATGGTTGGAGTTGAACAACCAACTGTTTTACTTTCCCATTCCCTAGACTAGAACATCTGCACCAATGAATTATAGGACATTTCTGTAGTAAAAAAAATGACCTTCTGGTTCGTGTCTTCCTTTGCGAAGTTTATCACTAGCCATGCTGGGTGCAATTGTCTTTGGTTGCACATTATGATGCCAGTAAGCTTTTCTCTTGAATATCTCACCGGCACTAGATTTATTGATGGCTTCTTGCAATTGCTCTTTTTTGGTATTTTCGTAGCATTTTTCCAATAAAAATGTACTTTTAATTAAATTAAACGGATTACGATTTTGAAATACATAATACTACCCCATTGCAAAAAACGACACTCATTAGAACAGCACCCGATATTTTGCTAGAAAATCTCACCTTCACAAATTCCAGAGAGGCACGCGATATTTCTATATAGGGCCAAACATTTCTGATGTTATTATACCAAGGCCGTATCCGAAACAAAATTTCAGGGACAAGGAGATTACTTGAAAAATTAGTATAGAATGAACCAACCAGTAATTCACCAAAATTCGTTCATTAGAAGTCTTGGAAAAAAAAGCCCTCAACTAATTTCGAAAATGAAATCATTGAAATGTTATCAACTGTTTCCAAATTTATTATAATGAACCTGAGAAGTAAGTGACCTAAATAGGAGTTAAAAAAAATAGGTACGTACTAGAAGAGAAAAATAGGAAGTACATAGTCAAAAAATATAGGAAAAATATTGATAAGCACAATAACAAAATTGTGAAAAAAATTAGATGAATTACGGAAGACCATTGCAAACAGGGCGAAACACATGATTAGAACGGAAAGCTGAAGTTTTAAATTTTGGTGTTCGACACTCAAAGAAATTTTTCAGTATATACAACAGGAATTCGGTAACTTCTACAGGAAATTCCCCCTATGTAAGCGACAAAAGGGAATATTTGTTGACTTAACGTGACAATTCCGGTCGTTTAGTTCCTGTAGAAATAACAAGTTTAACAATAGTTGATGCAACCAAACTGTAGTTCGTCATTTCAACAGGAAAATAATACTGTCAAGAAAACAGAAATTTTCTGTGTAGTTACCTGGAATTTCTTTCATTTCCTATTGAAGTAATCATGTAGTTTTGGGGGTAATTTTCATATGCGTATTTTTTTAAATGCATTTTTCTTAGTTTAGTTTCTTGACCTTATTGATTGCAATATTCAGTCATCATCTCAATTTTTTAGTACACTGCCACGATTTTTCAGACATTCACAATATCCGAACCCAGGCCTCCGGCACCCTAGTCCGGTCCGTACTCAAGAAGGCTATCGAGGCGTCCTTGTAATGTTTTCTGTCTGAAGAGTGACTTGGCGAATAGAAGTCTGAAATCGGGGGTGAATTTATATTGCTCTATATACCCTATTATAGAGTGTCTTTACATTATTCTACTGAATGAGAGAGAAATTCGTTGAATACCAGTAATGAAAGACTCCATTATAAATATGAAAGAATTTTTTTCCTGATTTCGGACACAGTTTAGCGAATCTGATTACGGAATTACTGTTACAAATGCTAACACCTTTTTTGTCGCTTTTCTCTCGATATTTTATTCCAAACAACTTCAGCCATATGGTACAACATGGATTAAAATACTTTGAGTTAAACAAGATTTATTCTGCTAGAATAATCTGAATTTCTGTGAGAAATACCAAACATTTCTGTTGAATTTATTATATTTTACTAGATATTCCTGTAACATTCACGGAAATATTCCTTTTAAAATAAAAGTAACTGATCACTTCTATACTTACCGTTTTCCCTGTTCATAGGACTCAATTCACTTCAACCGGAATCGTCACGTTATGTTGCAGGAACAGTTGGTTCTCAGAACAGTCTTTTCTTGTTGTAATAACGATAGTTGAGTTTAAACAACAGGAATTTATTTAACTGGAAATTCCCGGGATTCTGTTTTTTGCAGAGGATTTGGAAAAATGTTTTCTCATACAATAGCAGCAAAGTCAAACATTCATATTCAATGAATTTCATTAAAATTTCGAATTTCATTTGCCGAGGAAGCCTTTTTGAGCGTTCGTTGTCTGTATACCTCAAATTTTGGGCCGAAAATGGTCTCACTCGACAAGGTTCGACTCACTGATTGCGAAAAATTCAAGTCTGTCCGTCCGGCCGTCTGTTCGTCCGTATACACGATAACTCTCGAAAAGAACGACCTAAAAGTTTGAAATTTTCAGGTTCGCTTCGAATCTCGAATGCCGGTTAAGTTCGTTACTGGGCAAAATTCGACCAGCGGTTCAGTAAATATAACAGTCGAATTTAATTTTTTTCAACTGAATAAGTACTGTTATGAAAATCAAAAATGCGAAATTTCTTAACGTTTCAAGAAATTAAAATGAAAAATAAACTCAAATAATATCACCGAACAGTCAAGAACCCTCAAACATATTTAGTCAATTCAGTGAATTCGATCAATTTATAAATTATTATATTATTATATTTTCAAAGAGGGTTCAGATTATTCAAAAATAAAAAAAATATGAATTGGTTCAAATGATTAATTGTGAATAGTTAAGTTATGTTTATGAAGAATGAAATGTTTCAAGAATAATACCTAAGAAATGAGATATTAAATAATATGGATGGAAAAAGCAGGCCAGTGAACAGTTGAGAGAGAAAACGTCAAGAAGGAAAATTGAAATAGGAGGTATTAAAACATATACATAGTGAGTGCACTCACCAATTGAACGTTATTTAAGAGTTTAGAAATATTAGTTATAGGTTCTTTTGATAGTTGTGGTTGTTCTTGAGCGCTCGTACTACTTACACGAGGGCTATATCATTTCGTCACGATGTCTGTATTTTTCGAATTTTGAGCCGAAAATGGTCTCAATCGACAAGGTTCGAATCACTGGTGACGAATCCGTCGGAAAATTCGAGTCTGTCCGTCCGTCCGTCCGTAAGCACGATAACGCTCGAACGGAACAACATAGGGACTTGAAATTTTCACTGTGGGTTCAGTTCCCGAATGCTTCGGTTGAGTTCGTTAATGGGCCAAATTCCACCAGGGGTTCCGTAAATATGGCCGTTTAAAGTTTTGTTCTCCTGATTACTTGGAAACTACAGATTTGATCGAGATGAAGTTTTGCACTCAAATGGAGCTTGAACTACATGTGAAATTTTGTCCAGATCGCATGACCAGAACCATAGAAACCATAGAAAATCATAACTTCCGAACGGAAAGGCCTAGGGACTTGAAATTTTCAGGATAGGTGTGGATCTGAAATGTCGCGTTCACGTTCATCAATGAGCAGAATTTTAGTAGGGGTTCCGTAAACACGGTCGTTTGAAATTTTGTTTTCTCGATAATTTCGAAACTACGGAGTCGATCGAGATAAAATTTTGTATTTTTATCGAGAATGATATATTAAAGAAACATATTGTCCAGATCGCATGACCAGAACCATATAAACCATAAAAAATTATAACTTCCGAAGGGAAAGGCCTAGGAACTTGAAATTATCAGGGCGGGTTTGGTTCGCAAATGTCGCGGTCACGTTCATCAATGAGCGAAATAAGACTAGAGGTTCCTTAAATATGGCCCTTCAAAATATTTTTTTCCTGATATTTTCGAAACTACTGATTGGATTGGGATGAAATTTTGCACCTAGCTGAGGAATAATGTCAAACTACGTGCGAAATTTTTTTCCAGATCGCATCACCAAGACCATAGATTCCGTAGAAAATTCTAGCGAATTATCGAAAAAAAATTGGTCAGGTGAAGCACTGACATTAAGTCTGAAGTTTCGCCTAAGTTTCAGAATTTTTTTGACAGCTGTCGAAAATTCCTTCAATCGATTTCTAAAACTGAAAAATGCGAATCTACCTACAAGGTGGATGTACGAGCGCTCAAAAGCAGTGCTTTTCGTAATTTTTTAGAATAAGATTGCTGATTATATGTTGTTGTGAAAACATTTCTTTGTTTGTTCAACTTTGGAACCCTCCTTGAAATAGAGCCTCGGAAAAAAAAAATTGAAATATATAATTGAAACAGAATTCTGAATTCTTGAATATTGTTAGTGGTTTTTTATATATTTCAAAATTTAATATTATTAATATCTGGAACGAACCATAGCAGTACAAATATTTTGTGGGAGAAAAAAAAAAGAAACGAAGTGATGCAGAACTAAAATATATTTGTGAAAAATTTTCAGGGTTTTTCAATCTTTCTCGCAAGAAAAAATCAATATTTAAATCCATTCTTCACTCCTGAACTAATAGATTCAGCTCGAAGGTCTCGTCAGTCACAGAATCTGATAGACCAGTCATCGCAATCCGCTATGGTTTCTTGCTGAATGAGATTCCGAGCAGACTGCGCTCACAAACAATACCGGAACTATAGAAACTCATTTGAGCGTGTCTCGAACATCGATACACCTCACTGGTACCTGTCAAAATAGTCGAAAATATTTAGTTACGGAACAAAGGACGATTCTATCGATTCTCTGCGTCGATCTCGTCAAAGTTTCTACGGGCGTTAGTCACACGCAGTGCCGTATCTGATCGGACAGGGATACCTTTCAGAAAGGGATTGTTGCAAACCGTGAATAATTGAGCACCTATTTCCGTGTTCTGGAGGTAACTGGGCAGAAACGGCTTAACGCCCTAATGTAAACATCAGCCTGACACAATATCCTTGACACGGATATAGCCCAAGGTTTTTTCTTGTTCTTTGGGAATTCTGATGTCGCATTGTTGCACCTATTTTAAAATGGTATTTGTTTAATTAAATTCATCAAGAAGTATTTACTCCTAAAACCTGTCAGAAAACTGCAGAATAATAAAGGCGACGATAAATTTTTTGCGATTAAGATACACTTTATTTCAGGGAGTGGTTACAGAGCAAACGAAGTGAATTAGGTCACAAGAATATAATCGAGTTGAATATTACAAGGGCTCCAAACAACTCAATACTCTAAAATATAAATATTCAGTCTCGCTCATGATATACAGGGTGTTTTCAAAGGTGAGGCTTTGTTTTGACAGGTGCTAGAACTCATCAAAATAAGTCAAAATTCCAAAAATCCTTTATATTAAATATTCACCAGGGCCGAGTTTTTCGAAATCAAAGTTACCCGCGAATCTGAGAAATTCCCAGCACGGATCTGAGTTAGGTACGTATTTAGGTTTAAATGCGTTTATTGAATGCGTTCAGTTCACGGAAAATCATCTGACAGAGCGTATAATTTTTGTGACTTGTCCGAATATCGTGATGTGTTTCCAAATAGGTGGATAGGGCGTGGTGGTTCGATTTCTTGGCCTGCGCGTTCCCTGGATCTGAACCTCTGTGATTTCTTATTTTGGGGTAATTTGAAAACATTAGTGTACAGTAACGGTGAGGTGAATATTGTTGAAGAATGCATCGAAAATGCTTGTTACATGTTACATTATTCGTGAGCAAAATGATGTGATAGTTGCTGCTATAATAATTCGTTATTACGCCGGGCAAGACTTTGTGCACACCAAACGAATGATGACCATTTTGAACAATTTCTTTGAACAATTTTAACCAATTTTATGAGTGAGTTTGTGAACTTCCTATTTTTCATAGGAACTTTTCAATCAGTTATTCTTCCTCTCCTTAGTTCTAACTTTAAAAATTATACCGTTCAGGAAAAATTTCAATTCCCTAGGCCTTTCCATTCAAAAGTTATAATTTTCTATGATTTCTATGGTTCTAGTCATGCGATCTGGGATGAATGTAGCTCGAATATATCATTCTCCATTGAAATACAAAATTTCGTCACGATCGAACCTGCGTTTTGAAATTATCGAGAAAACTAAATTTCAAACGACCATATTTACGGAACCCATAGTCCAATTCTGCTCATTGATAAAAGTGACCAGGATATTCGAGATCCACACCTATCCTGAAAATTTCAAGTCCCTAGGCCTTTAAATAACAAAGTTACAATTTTCTATGGTTTCTATGGTTCTGGTCATGCGATCTGGACAAAATTTTGCATGTAGCTTGAACACGACATTCTCCATCTGAATGCAGAATTTCATCTCGATCGAATCTGTATTTTCGAAGTAATCAGGAGAACAAAATTTCGAAGGGCCATATTTACGGAACCCTTGGTCGAATTTCGCCCAATAACGAACTCAACCGCGGCATTTGAGATTCGAACCTACCCTGAAAGTTTTTAGGTCGTTCCGTTCGAGAGTTATAGTGTATACTGGACGGTCAGACGGACGGAAGGACAGACTCGAATTTTCCGAAGGATTCGTCATCAGTGAGTCGAACTCTGTCACTTGAGACCATTTTCGGCTCAAAATTCTACATCGTGACGAAATAATGATATAACCCTCGTGTAAATAGTACGAGCGCTCAAAAACACCCTGTATATCAGAGTTACTTATAACTGAAATCAAATCGAAATAAAAGAGGACCAATTTCTTTGAAGAAAAATGGTTCCTAGATAATCTGATGGGCAGGCAAACAAATCAAGCCATTCAAACCCCAGAGAACATCAAATTCATCATTCGCAACTGTAGACCAGTTTCGGCTTATTGCCTCATCAGTACAGTTATAGCGATAATAATCTCGACGAGAGTTACGGAACGCTTTGAAACGAACCTCAGCGCGGTTCAGAGAAAATTTGTCAGGTCACCTGTCCCTCCCTCACGTCGAGTTTATCATTGCTATAACTGTACTGTTTGAGGCTAATAAGCCGAAACCTTTTCACACTTGCGAATGATGAATTTGATGTTCTCTGGAGTGGAGAAATATTAAAGTTTTTCTTGTATCCAATATAATTCGGTGATTCCATCTTCTGAAGTTTATAGATGTACATGAATTTACAGTAGGTATTTGTCATACTGACAATAGACACTTGAGGCCGTTTTGGCATACAGAAATAAGCGCACAAAAGCTCCTGCTCATCAAAAAGTCCATAAGGGGTTTCTCCATAAAATTTAAAGAAAAAATTTTGGCTTCTGAAAAATTGAATAAGAAATTCTTGGTACTTATACAATTTCCGAGGTAAACGCACTAACTTTTCTGATAATCCAACCAATGTCAATTTTAAGTTGAGAATTGAGCTTATAAATTCATTGGAAATCCCTTGCCTATAAGGGTCGCCGTTTTTGTGTGGAACCATAACAAACATACAGTGGCTTTCTTGCAAATTCGTACTTGTACACTATTCCTATTGTACAGAGTTTCTTGAATCTCACAGTCTATCCAACGTGTACAAGTCGGAGAGGAAACGGTATTTATTCTCAAGATGGGTTTTCTTTCGTTTAAAACCATAAATGAATTCTCGATCTTTGTTTGGTAAAAGTTCAGTTATTTCTCGTCTTAAATTCTAAGTGAATGTTAATATTTCGCGGTGCCTAATACTAATATCTTCCCAGGATTACCCCAATAGGTGGGAAACCACCTCTTGTAACATTCGAAATCGAGGATCATCATTCGGGTTTACCGCAGGGTTCGTTGATTCCGAATTATACATGCAGGCGAATGGAAAACGACAACGTATAATCAGATTCAGTTAACCAACCCAAAATCAAGCTATACATAGGGGTGCCGGGGTGCCGAAACCTGAAAATTACCCCACGCCATCAACGCACAACCACCCTCGGTTGTTCAATCCGTACGATTGAGGGGAACGTGAACTGTGACTGTAAACACTCGCCTTGGTTTTAGATGAATTGAGTTTTTGCCCAATTCGACCCCACCTTTTCTGAGGGTTAAAACTTTAAGGCCGGTTTCACCTAGATAAAATCAAGGTGCTTCAAGCTTATGAAAAATTCTTTCTATAGCGGTGTCAATTGAACGATGAAAATGTGTTCATTTTAGTAATTGTGATGGAAAGGCAACGAGTTCTTAAAACAGTCCCTGTTTCAATAACTGATGAACGAAATAGATTAAACTACCTAAGTCGGATTTCTATTCTTCAAATACCTTTCGAATGAAAATTTTTTCACTTAGTATTCACTGATTAACTTAAACTATGATTTTTACTAATTGAGAGTTTCACAAAACCACTTCACGTGTTTCGCCATATTCATGACTTAATCAGGGGATGAGATATACACATATACAGGCAGTTCCTAAATTGGAGGTACAAATGAAGAGGGGAGATTCCTTAAGAAATTTAAAAAAAAATGTACCATAAACATGGGATCGCAAACGTTCCGTTTTCGAGATACAGGGTGTTGAAGTTTGAATTTTATTTAAGTTTTTTTCTCATAGTATCTACACTTCACAAGATATTCAAGTGAAATTTGGCAAAATTGAGACTATACACCATGTGACATGCCAATTTCGATAGCAAATCTACAGGGTGATATTTTTTCTGGAACAGAATTAAAAAAATATGAGAAGTAGCTTTGTTGTTAGACTACACTTTATGGTCTTTTGTAGTTTCGTCGTATCTGCTAACGATTTCGAGAAAAAAATTTTGAACGGTTTTCTCGAAATTCTCAAAAAATTCCAAATTATCATGAAAATTCACCCTGTATATTCGCTATAGAAATTGGCATGTCACATGGTGTAAACTCTCAATTGAAATATTTATGCCAATTTCCAGTTGAATTTCTTGTGAATTGTAGATACTATGAGAAAAAACTTCAACTCGAAAACGAAGCATTTGCGATCCCATGTTTATGGGACTTTTTTTCCTTAAAATTACTCAAGGAATCTCTCCTCTTCGTTTGTACCTCCAGTTTAGGAACACCTGTATAAAGTTCATCTCATCACCTATTGAAGCAATGGTAATGGCGAAACACGCGTAGTGGTTTCCTGAAACTATCAATTAGTAAAAATCGTAGTCTAAGTTAATCAGTGAATACTAAGTGAAAAAATTTTCATTTAAAATGTATTTGAATAATAAAAATCAATCGTAGCCAACCAGTGAATATACTGAGTTGAGATAGGTATTCATCAATATTTGAAGATGTTTTCTATTTTTGTAGTCAAATTTTGTTCATTGATGTTCGTGACCGCGAAATTCGTGACCCGAACCTATCCTGAAAATTTCGAGTCCCAAGACCTTTCCGTTCGAAAGTTATAATTTTCTATGGTTCCTATGGTTCTGGTAATGCGATCTGGAAAAAATGTAGCTCGAATATATCATTCGAATACAAAATTCCTTCAAGATCAAATCCATAGTTTTGAAATTATCAAGAAAACTGAATTTCAAACGACCATATTTACGGAACCCATATTGTAATTTTGCTCATTTATGAACGTGACAGCAACATTTGAGATCCACACCTTTCCTGGAAATTTCAAGTCCATAGGCCTTTCCATTACAAAGTTATAATTTCCTATGGTTTCTATGGTTCTGGTCATGCGAGCTGGACAAAATTTTGCATGTAGCTTAAACACGTAATTCTTCATCATAGTGCAAAATTTCACCTCGATCGAATCTGTAGTTTCGAAATTATCAGGAAAACAAAATTTCGAGCGGCCATATTTACAGAACCCCTGGGCGAATTTTGCCCAAGAACGTATTTAACCGCAGCATTCGAGATTCAAACCTACCCTGAAAATTCCAAGTTTTTAGGACATTCCGTTCGAGAGTTATCGTGTATACGGACGGACGGCCGGACGGACAGACTCGAATTTTTCGACGGATTCGTCATCAGTGAGTCGAACATAGTCGTTTGGGACCATTTTCGGCTCAAAATTAGAAAAATACAGACATCGTGACGAAATGATATAGCCCTCGTGTAAGTAGTACGAGCGCTCAATAATGGTAAAATGTATATGGTTATGGTATAGTGATGTGAAAAAAATGAAAATCATGAAAAAATTACAGCTTTCTTACTCATTCATCTAGGTACATATAATGTCCTGGAGATTGAATGTATTAAACATCTAAATAAAAATATCATACACCGTTCTTTGGCTATCATGCATTGCAGGGGAAAAATTCATATTCTTTGAATTTCACATAAAACAGCCTCGATAAGAACTCCACGTCTACATCACACTCTATGATATCCCGAAGTGATGTTCCTATCGATTGTTTCGAGGGTGGAATCTTACACCTTCCACCCCGTCGGGGCGCGGAATTCAATTTTCTACATCAGTTGTTAATAAAATCAGAGCGAATACGTTTAGAAATGACGTGAATCGATCGTGGTCCCGACTTTGGGGTTGCTCGAGGCCGTTTAGGTGGTTGGGGAAAGGACGCACCTTGTTCAATCAGGGAAGATTGAAATTTTCCATTTCAATCATGTCGGATTGTTTGTTTAGGTCCGGAATTTTCAGGAATGGATAGAAGGGGAACTTCCCAAAGGGTGCAGAAGGCTAGAGAAGTATTCCACCGATTTATCATCACGTTGTCGATGAAATTCTTCGGTAGCATTCTTCTGAATTTCAGTCGCCATGACGTCTGCGCCTCACAATACTGATCAGTTCCGAATCGGACATGCGACAAAATCGGAGATTTACATCGGGCTCCTTGTTCTTCTCCGGAGTCAAAAGTCGTAACTAATTCGGATGTGTACCAACAGAGTGGTGCAAACAAAAGCTGTACACCTTCCCGGTACGCAAGTCAACAATGGTTGACAAAGCCAAAGAAGAAAACACGGACCATAAAACTGTTGTCGCCGAAACAATCGGCATTATTCTAGACGAGTTGAACAATTTAAGTGGAACAGCAATGAAATGTCGACGGTTGGTTCATACAAAAAATCGACGGATATCACTACATCTGCTGATGCGGATCATTCCATTCTTCACGTTTCTTTGCGTGACGTTGAAAGTTCTGTAGATTCTTCAGGTGTTTTGGGGTAAATGTGATCTGATATTTTTCCATAATTACATTTATTTATGAACAAAACGGGCTATCGTAAACAGCAAACTATTTCGGAAACGACGATGAGAGGAGCAAACTTAGTTTTCCTGAAATATTCAATAATAATTCGGTGATTCCTCTTTTGGGGTTGATTAAAAGAAACAAGCCCGTAAACGCTCCTGACTTCTTGTCATTGCTTTACCCATTTTTCAGATCCAGATTCACGTTAGCGCAGATCGTTTGGCTTTAAAGGTAGGTGCCTTTCTAAATCATCTGATCTTCTGTGGCCATCTGATCTTCTGTGCGTAACCCTTCTGCTGGGAAATCCACTACCTACAGGAAATATATTTCTTAAGTTCACATATTGTAGGTGGTATCTCACTACGCAATAGCTTATGAGTAGACCAGTAAGTAGACCTTTTTTGGATTTCTAAAAGCAGTAAAATGAGTGGCGATAGTTTTTTCGAAAATACAATATGCCATGCCTTTGCCCTGGAATATTATAAAACTCGATAAGCTCCTATTATTTCGATTTCCATTAATTGACCTCCTCCTTCATTTGGTTCGGCGTCATGCCTCTAGGACCCTATACAAGGGTCCAGGTCTGATAACTGTTTGAAATAGTTCTTTAGCCGAAGCTTCTGTATTCATGTTTCCATCGATGCCTAATATAAGCTTGTTGCCCCCTGATATCGGTATGGATGCATTCTTGCAGTTTCAGACAGTCGCGAGCCTCATCAAGTGCCCGAGGCCAACCTGGCTTTCTATAGCACTACAATAGCTTGCTCCATTAAACTGCCTAGTAGAGCAGACCAAGGAAAACTTTTCCACTACTAGGATTTCAGTCTTCAGGGTTGGTTGGGGCGGTTTCGAGGGCCATATAGGCCTATCTCTGCTCTTTTCTTCCTTATGACCTGTCAGTATACCAGATCAGGTGATTCACTCTTGTAGTTCACCTATCCTTTATATATGCTAGCCTGCCATCGTTCACATTAAATTCATACCAATAGATAAGTTGTTCTTGATAAACTCTTCCCTCAGTGTGTCCAGACCGTCATAATTATCTAAATAAGAGAGCGCCTGACAGACCCTCTTTTTGAGCGCTCGTACTACTTACACGAGGGCTATATCATTTCGTCACGATGTCTGTATTTTTCGAATTTTGAGCCGAAAATGGTCTCAAACGACTATGTTCGACTCACTGATGACGAATCCGTCGAAAAATTCGAGTCTGTCCGTCCGTATACACGATAACTCTCGAACGGAATGTCCTAGAAACTTGAAATTTTCAGGGTAGGTTCGAATCTCAAATGCCGCGGTTGAGTTCGGTATTGGGCAAAATTTTGTTTTTCTGATTACTTCGAAAGTACTGATTCGATCGAGATGAAATTTTGCACTCAGATGGATAATTACGTACTCAAGCTACATGCAGAATTTTGTCCAGCTCGCATGACCAGAACCATAGAAAACATAGAACATCATAACTTTGTAATGGAAAGGCCTAGGGACTTGAAATTTTCAGGATAGGTGTGTATCGTGAATGTAGGGTTCACGAGTATCAATGAGCAAAATTAGAATAGTGGTTCCGTAAATATGGCCATCTGAAATTCAGTTTTCTTGATAATTTCAAACTTTTGGATTTGATCGTGACGAAATTTTATATTTAAATTGAGAATGATATATTCGAGCTACATTTTTTCCAGATCGCATGATCAGGACCATAAAAACCATAGAAAATTATAACTTTCGAACGGAAAGGCCTAGGGACTCGAAATTTTCAGGATAGGTTCGGATCGCGAATTTCGCGCTCACGTTCATTAATGAGCAAAATTAGACTAGGGGTTCCGTGAATATGGCCGTTTGAAATTCGGTTTTCTTGATAATTTCGAAAATACTTATTGGATTGAAATGAAATTTCGCACATATATGAAGAATAATGTATAATTTTGTCCAGATCGCATTACCAAGACCATAGATACCGTAGAAAATTCTAGCGAATTATCGAAAAAGAAAATGGTCACCAAAGCACTGACGTGAAGTCTGGATTTTCGCGTTGGTTTGAAATTTTCTTTGACCGCTGTCAAAATCTTTCCAATTGGTTTTTAAAACTGGAGAATGCGAATTCACCTACAAGGTGGATGTACGAGCGTTCAAAAGCTCCTGCCCACGTTTTTCTGAACCTACATTATTTCTGAATGAAAGCTTCGAAATGCTTCTAACACTCAGGTTAAGAGATTCCCCAATATTCCGCAATAAGGGTCATGCATTATAACAAGTGCTCTACCCTGTTGATCTCTTTGGATCAACCAATGATGATTTTGAGACATTGTAACCAATAAAATTTTGGGCAATGAGTTTTATCCTAATAGTTCTCGAGTCATGACATTTTTGATATCTTCAATATCCAATACAACCGTATCTTCATAATAAAACAAAAAATTACGATAAGCACTGCCGTGAAGGCAGGAGATTTTGAGCGCCCGTACATGCACCTGGTAGGTAGATTCGCATTTTCCAGTTCGAGAAATCAATTGAAGGAATTTTCGACAGCATTCAAAAAATTCTGAAACTTAGGCTAAATTCTCGGCTAAATTTCATTCCAATCAAATCGGTAGTTTCGAAATTATCAGGAACAGAATATTTTGAACGGCCATGTTTAAGGAACCCCTAGTCTAATTTTGCTCATTGATGAACGTGACCGTGAAATTCGTGATCCAAACCCACCCTGAAAATTT
This sequence comes from Aphidecta obliterata, assembly GCA_963966015.1. NCBI lineage: Eukaryota > Metazoa > Arthropoda > Insecta > Coleoptera > Coccinellidae > Aphidecta > Aphidecta obliterata. Next base: position 27,430,394 of record OZ014427.1, on the reverse strand, counting down.
CAAATTCCTATGCCTTTCCGTTCGAAAGTTACAATTTTCTATGGTTTCTATGGTTCTGGTCATGCGATCTGGACAAAATATTGCTTTAATGTATCATTCTTGATTAAAATATGAAATTTTATCTCGATCGAATCCGTAGTTTGGAAATTATCGAGAAAACAAATTTTCAAACGACCGTATTTACGGAACCCCTAGTATAATTCTGCTCATTGATAAACGTGAACGCGACATTTCAGATCCACACCTATCCTGAAAATTTCAAGTCCCTAGGCCTTTCCGTTCGAAAGTTATGATTTTCTATGGTTTCTATGGTTATGGTCATGTGATCTGGAGAAATGTAGCTTGAATATATCATTCTCTATTAGTATACAAAATTTCGTCACGATCGAATCTGTAGTTTTGAAATTATCAAGAATACTAAATTTCAAACGACCATATTTACGGCTTGCTCATAGATGAACGTGATCACGACATTCGAGATCCACACCTATCCTGAACATTTCAAGTCCCTAGGCGTTTCCGTTCAAAAGTTACAATTTTCCATTGGTTCTATAGTTCTGGTCATGCAATCTGGACAAAATTTCACATGTAGCTTGAGCAACTCATTCTCCATTTGAGCGCAAAATTTCATTTCGATCAAATCTGTAGTTTTCAAGTGATCAGGGGAACAAAATTTTGAACGGCCATATTTACGGAACCCCTGATGGAATTTTGCCCATTAACGAAGCATTTGAGATTCGAACCTACGCTGAAAATTTCAAGTTTCTAGGACATTCCGTTCGAGAGTTATCGTGCTTACGGACGGACGGACGGACAGACTCGAATTTTCCGACGGATTCTTCATCAGTGAGTTGAACATAGTCGATTGAGACCATTTTCGGCTCAAAATTCGAAAAATTCAGACATCATGACAAAATGATATAGCCCTCGTGTAAGTAGTACGAGCGCTCAAAAACGCTCATGATCAAGAAAACCGCATGATGGTTCCGGAATCGCTTACTTCAAAAGTTTCAACGCAAAACATAGTGCCACTATCGTCAAACCATGGACTTCAATTCCGTCGATTAGAATTGTCAAATCAATATTGCAGAACTTCATGAACTTAGTGACGCAGCGATGCGTAAGGGAGGTCATATCCTGAATAATTGCACCGTTACAAGGTTTCTAGGTTAGAAATATTAGAACAATTAAATTATTCCCTCTCAATGATAGGCTATCATATACCTACCATCAGTTTCAATCGACATCAAATGAAGATATGTTACAGAGTGGGACAAAATGTTCGATCAAAATGAAGCGACTGCTGGAAATTCAGCTTGAGGAACAGATAGAAGCTAGAAGCTGTCAAGCTGTTTCAGTGGGTACTCGGCAGGAATCAAATCAAGATCATTTGAACAATGTAGCACTTACATTTGACAATGAGCAAGCCGTAATTTTCAGCCTAGTTACCTCGACGTGCTCAGAAAAATACGTTATTAAGAACGGAAGTATCACATTAACTCCTCGGGAATAACAAGGCACATTTATCACCCGGTATGAACGTATTGACACAAAGAAATTGGTCAAGATACGGGTCTAATAAGGTGAAACGTTTGCCACCGGAATACGTCGGTAGGTAGTTGATTCACGAGTAATACGTTCAACGACAGGCCAATTAGAATTCAATTAAATACACTTCGATTCTACTGCCCGCTCTAATTGTGCCTCCATTTCTTATTTCCATGCTTGATTATGGCGGTTAATTGAAAAAAAAGAGAGATGATTGCAGTGCGTGAAGTTGACGCAGATGTCCGTTGTTGCGGTGGAATTTCGCCTTCATCATCCATCAATTTTAGCGAAAGGTTTCCGGGATAGATAGATGTACGTTGAAGAAACTGGCGGAGTGGCTGCTTTGCTTTGGAATATACAGCTCCACAAGAGTTAGGGATATCGTATTGAATCGTTTTCAAAAGTATGTAGTCTTCGAGAAAATCGCTGTAAAATCATTTAAAACTCAATTACAACTTGAATCGATCCAATAAAAATCAGTATGAGGCATTTCGTCAATTTGGTCGCCTTTTTTCTGAAGTTTGGTTCTTTGCATATGCTTCATGAATGTTCTTATTTTGAAATGAAGTCAGTTTATCAATGCTTCGATTTGAAACGAGTTTTCTGAAAATGCCAAGACGTAAATTAACAAACGCTGAGGCTAATAGGGCTATCGGAATGCTACAGGGTGGCCTAACTCAGGTTGTTGTAGCGGAAAGGCTCCAAGTCAGCCATAGTGTGATATCTCGACTTTGGAATAGGTTCAAGGAAACAGGTTCCGTGTTGGAAAGACCAAGGCTTGGTGGGCGACGAAAAACAACACCTGCTCAGGATCGTTTCATCACCGTTTCGGCGAGAAGAAACCCTACATCTACGTGTAGAATGCTACGGAATTCTCTTCAAAATGCAGATGGGGTCCAAGTTTCTATCGAAACCATCAGACGACGTTTGAGAGAGGTGAATCTAGGTTCTAGACATCCATTGAGAGGAGTTCCATTAACACGTGATCATAAGCGTCAAAGACTGGAATGGGCAAGGCAACATATCAATTGGAACGATCAATGGCGTAGTGTCCTTTTCACTGATGAATCCAGATATGGACGATTTTCAGATTCTCGAAGAATAAGGGTATGGAAAATCCCACGCATATCCCGTAATCGTCGCTATGTCCAAGAAGTCCATCCATTCCGAGGGTGTAGTGTTATGGTATGGGCCGGGATATGTTTCAACGGGCGCACAGATCTACACATTTGTCCTGGGAATATGACCGCCTTACACTATAGGGAGCATGTCATTGACAATGTTGTGCCAAAATTTTCACGCTGATATTGGTGAAACTTTTCAATTTCTAGACGATAACGCTAGACCGCACCGTGCAGCCATAGTTGAGAATGCGCGCGAGGAACTTGGTATTCCACATTTACCAATACCTCTGCACCAGATTTGAATTGCATATAACATGCATGGGATATGCTCCAAAGAAGATTAGATAATCATCAACCTACCCCAGAATCCTTAAATGATCTGAGAGAGCTTCTGCCCTGTTTATGGAACCAAATTCCTCAAGAAATGTTCAACAACCTCGTGTGTAGTATGCAAAGAAGATGTCAAGCTGTTATTGATGCCCGTGGAGGCCATACATTGTATTGATAGTCTAAAATGCTTGAATTCTCTGGGAATAAAATTTCATTATTTTACTCGATTTTACTTAACCACCCTGTATACGCTGCAGACCTACAGGCTAAAATTAATTTGCAACTTGAGATCATATTTATATGAATTTTCATCACAAAAATCTTATTTTAACTATATTTTTTTGCAATTTATGTCAATATCCCTAACTCATGTGAAGCAGTTTATTTTACGCGATGGTTCATTATCTCAAGAGTGGAGAAACCGAGAAGTCAAGAAAATCATATTAGAAAGACATCTGATAGAAATTATAGAGTGAGACATGATGTTAGTTTCATTGATATTCGAAAAACTCAGTTAAAGTCAGTTGGTCATAAAAAAGATATAGAAAATCTACGAAAAAGAAATAATCACATGCAAATCAAATAAATCGTTATGTAAAATAACAACATGCTACATTATAATAGAAGTAAAAATAGTGCATCCTTCTCCTAATTCCTCTGCACTGAAGAGGTTTTCGATGTTACTAGAGTCTTTGAAAGAAATAGGCAGGGTATAATCCAAATAATAATAATAATAAGGAAGATAGAGAGGACTTTAGTAATTAGTGAAATTTTTTGTACCCCGATGAATGCCAAGGTTTATTTCTGGAAATGATGTACCAAAATCAAGTTAACAAATAATTCATCGTCTCGATCAGTCCCCCGATCATCCAGCGATATTATCGGCGTGGTCCGAGAAGACGCAGCCTCGCAATTTCTACGTCCGCAGATTGAGGTCAACAACACGTCTGGCGCAGCATTACCAATGAGTCTGTTTGTCACCACAGGAAGCCACAAGATGACAATAGCCCACTGGTGATTCGATATTGCCCACCAGAGATGAAGAAATTTACGACAACGCGTCGGCGGAAAGTGGAATAACGAATTTGTTCCTTTCGCGGACGAAACGGACATTTTTTCACCGCGTTTATGCCACATGAGGGAAGCAGCCTCTACTGTTCTTGAAGCAGTCTTCGGTGAAGTCAACGATTCGAATAAATTTGCTCTTTTCGGTTCGCTATTTTCAATGATAAACCTTCCCAAACCGTTCGGAAAATGTGGATTTTCATTCTCCACCGATAAAAGATTTTCAGCGGTGAAGATGGCACAATTTTCAGAATCCGCTCAATGTATGCTGAAAGCTGCTCTATCTGATGAATTTCTTCTCACGCATTTAAATGCAATTGTCACATTCTGAATAAGTATATTGTTAATTGGTAATGAAGAACATATAAGGAAAATTGACTATTTTTTAGATAGTTTGTTTTACCGATTCCGGAGAATTAAATTTGAAAAAAATGCAAAAATATCTGTTATCACCCACTGTGTCCCTATTCGCCACGGTTTGCCGGTGATTTTTAACAAACTGAAACAGATAATAATTGAGTGAACATAAGGAAACCTTCCAATTGAGGTGTTAAGTCTCGATAAATCAATATACAACACCGACTTATCGATTATTCAAATTGAACAATTGATCTGATTGAATATTCATTCACAATTCGCATAAACTGCGGAACGTTAAAAAAGTAATTAATGCAATTACCATATTATTGAGTGGAATAAATGAAAGAGGAAACAGCGAAAGCAGATCACACGAAGTGAGACAAATAATAATAACAAGCTCGGGCGCGACGCTTTTTAATAACATAATTAAATATTCTTGTTAATGTAAATTGCTTCAATGATACAAACTATCAATTACATGCACAGCAGGCATAATTACGACACTTCACTCTCCACACATGCACGAGACAACTGTATGTGAATAGATTATTCTATAATTTTGTTTTCAATTTGTGTTTATGGTTGAAAAAATTCGATGAATAATTGAGTTGAATTGTTTGTTTCAGTGTTATTTTATTTTTAATGATCATTTCTGAAAGCGTGCATATTTTCGGAACTCTTTAATTTTATAATAGGTTATGATGTTGAATGAATTCGAACGTTGAATACATGCTCGAACATCGTCGATTTTTGATTCGACGGGGATATATTTTGAGATCAAATTCACATCCATTTCGTGTTACAACTCCAAATTCTAAATTTTGAATGGAAAAATTTTGAAAGGTCTTTGTATCCTGGGTTCAGAATATTAGATTTTTTCATTTGATCCTTTGTTTTTCGAAATTTTGTACATGGTCATTCCGTTAAGAATGCTATGTGAATTATCCAAACTTTCACTAATTTATTGTATGGTTACGATGATAATCATTAACTGCCATACACTTGACAAAATAATCAGTTTATTTCTTTCATCCACAATTCAGGTAAAAATGGTTTATTTTCCTTGGCAGAACAGTACCTACTGTAGGTACAAAATTAGAATTTGAATATCTCGAAGACGAATGGATCCAATAATAAAAATTCAATATTCTGAACCCAGAATAGAAAGACCTTTCAATTGAGGTATCACTTACCCCATCCTATATTATATATTATATTACATTAATAATCTTCCTAATTCAAAATTTAGGGGTTGGGGTTGTATCATTCAGAACATCAGGAACGATGGTTCGTTCTCATTATAAATACCGAATCATTATACAGGGTGTCTACTTTTAAAAAGGCCAAACTTCAGGGGGAGATCATACATAAGATTTGCAACAAAAAATGTGATATAACACATGGTCGAAATGTTGACGGAAGTTTTTCAATTTAACATTACTTGATTTCACGAAATATTTCAAGTTTTTCCACAAAATCAATTATACTTCAGTTATCCTTGGAGCCTCTTCAGATTTGACCACATATTTGGAAACAGCATTAAATTTTCTACAAGATAAGAATTTCTGTCTGACAAAAAATTCTTATTGCGGGCGTGGTAAGGAGATGAATGTCACGATTCTGAAGTGAACAAAACCAGTCATATTTTTCCAATGGTTTTATCGATGAAAAATCATCAATTATGGACATGTTTTCTTTTCAGCAAAAACTACCCCATTTGGTGTGCTTTCGAATGACATTTCAACTTTTGTGCTTGCTGCTTGTCTTCTGCCCTTATATCATGGCTAACAAGATAACAATGAATATGTCGAAATATTCCAAACCTAAATTTGCTCTATTTTGAAGTTCTTTATGATTGAATATTGAAGTTATTATCATGGAAATCATGAATTTATCTGTCGAATCAAAATAATACGAAGGAATAAACTGAATTTTAATAATACAGATTCTATGAAGATATGTAAAGAAGGCAGACTGATAAAACTTATAACAATCGTTCGAAATGTCCACTGCCTTATTCAATACATTTTACACATCGTTTTCGCACTGAATCTACAAACCTGCGAAGTTCACAACGTTTCTGACGCATTTCTGGGCAACACAAATTTATTCTTTCGATCAGATCTTATCGAGTCTGAACGCGAATTTGATATACTTTTTCTTTCAAGTTGTTCCAGACATAAAAATCCAAAGTCCTATGGTCGGGGCACCTTGGTGGCAATCTTACCGGACCGTACTTTACAATCCATTGCACTCCAAAATATTGATTCATTAAGTCCCGTACATTCCGGCTATTATGAGCTGGGCAGCCATCCATTTGAAACCAGACATTTTATCTGTTAGCCAGGGGCATTTCATCCAATATGTCCGTTAAGCTGCTTTGGATTGATGTGATGAATTCTTCAGCGTTGAGCCGATCGGGAAGTATAACTGGTCAGAAAAGTTCACCTCTCATGACTCCCAAAGCCAGAATTTGCGGAACTTAATGAATGAATATTTAGGGGTGCAATGGATTGGGAGGTACGAGGTACGACCCGGTAAGATGGCCACCAAATAGTCCCGACCTTACGACTTCGGATTGTTATGCCTGGAATACCTTGAAAGAAAAAGTATATCAAATTCGCGTTCAGACTTGAGAGGATCTGATCGAAAGAATAAATTTGTGTTGTGCAGAAATGCGTCAGAAACGTTGTGAACTTCGAAGGTTTGTAGATTCAATGAGAAAACGATGTGTAAAAGGTATCGAACAAGGAAGTTGACAATTATAACAACTGTTATAAGAAGTAGTAGTCGTCTTCCTTCACATGTTTTCATAAAATTTGTCTTATTAAAATTTAGTTTATTCCTTCAAATTCTTTGATTCGACAGATAAATTCAAGATCTCCATGAAAATAACTACAATATTCAATCACAAAGAGCTCCAAAATAGAGCAAATTTAGGTTTGGAATATTGCGACTTATTCGTTGTTATCTTGTTAGCCATGATATTAGGGCAGAAGACAAGCAGAAAGCACAAAAGTTGATATGTCATTCGAAAGCTCACTGAATGGGGTAGTTTTTGAAAAGAAAACATGTCATCGATAAAACCATTGGGAAAATATGACTGGTTTTGTTCACTTCAGAATCGTGACATTCATCTCCTTACCACGCCCGCAATAAGAATTTTTTTGGCAGACAAAAATTCTTATCTTGTAGAAAAGTTAATGCTGTTTCCAAATATGTGGTCAAATCTGAAGAGACTCTTAGGATAACTGAAGTATAATTGATTTTATGAAAAAACTTGAAATATTTCGTGGAATTAAGAAATGTTGAATTGAAGAAAAACCTTCAACATTTCGACCATGTATTATATAACATTTTTTGTTGCAAATCTTACGTATAATCTTCCCTTGAAGTTTGGCCCTTTTAAAAGTAGACACCCTGTATACTCGTGATTAAAATATAAATAGAAGTTTCTTATATTTTTTTTTCAATTAGTTGGTTGGCCTTATACTTAGACTTATTTCCACAGTTTTTTATCTATTGAATAATATTTGCAGCACTAAGTGTCTTTCAATACATCGCTCGAAAGAACAATTAATTTTAGGGGCATTCGAATCATTCTTTCGTTTGAATACTTCTTTCTTGACTCTCGAGGTTGAGGTTTGATATTTATATTCAAGGAATTAATTTTTGATATTGCTTGAGACAATTTATTTTTTTTCATATTCAAATATTATTGCATGTTGGATATCAATAACATACATATTTGACTTAAATCTAAGAAGAGAAAGAGCCAGATCAAAGGTTCGACTAGAATTTAATCGTGAGTTGAATGGAAAAAAACAGCTAATTTGGTAAATTCCAGAAAACGACTATTTCTCGGAATATGATTTATACACTTTGTATATAGTCAAAAACGTACAAAATGATCTTATCCTCCACTCACTTTCGAATATGTAGTGTAGGTATCAGTAAACCAATCACCCCGTGAAGTAGTCACATAAACATTCAGTTTGTCATTGGATCCATTGTGCAATGCTAAAGAGGATCAGAGAAAACTCGAAATAAAACTAATTGTATTCTAGAAATGTCGGATCTTATTTTATTAGAAAAACTAAGTACCTATATCCCGAGACAAAATCTCCCAAAATTATACAACGGAAAACACATATAAGTATGGAACTTCATGAAGAGTCATTATTTACGATCAAGAAACCCGTAAAATCTAATTCTCTATTAAACATAAAAAAGTCATAAACTACACAAAGTAGTACGTATGTGAGAAAGTATAATTTATGCTGAAAACAGCTACTTAGTTCTCTATTTGGGCCCCATTCTTGTCTAGTTCTATTCTCACGCCTAATTGTCCACTAAAAAATGATATCAAGTTACGTGTTTTCACGCCAACCGTTTCGATAACACGTTATTTATTCAAATTATACGATCAAAATTATAGAGGCGAGAAACTATTAAAATACTTTACTAATTGATGATCGAAATGAAATAATATCCCACTGTGAGTACGACGTATCTAATTGTTGCTTAGGTCGAGAGGCATTTGCATTTATAATTTTTATGAAATTTCGTAAGAAATATAGTATTTTAATCGGCATTCTCACCTGAACCACCATCAACAATAGACGCAGGTATGATTTCAAGAACAAATCACGTTTAATTCGAGATTATCATTATTAATTAATTGTTAAGATTATTCAGAATAATTCTCTATCCCGATATAAAATCAAATTATGCATGCATGGAACTATGTGTTATATTTTCCTGGTACCCCTATTAATTCTTTTCATCTTGCCAGCTCAATCCAAAACATCAGATTGGTGGCGTTTTAGAAATTTCCTCGAAGCCGAATAAAATGTTTTTATCATTATAAAGACATAAATTAGATACCACCTGCTATGTATGTAAGAACTTATTTTTAAGCGCTCCTAGTTACACGAGGGCTATATCATTTCGTCACGATATCTGTATTTTTCGAATTTTTAGCCAAAAATGGTCTCAATCGATAGAGTTCGACTCACTGATGACGAATCCGTCGAGAAATTCGAGTCTGTCCGTCCGTCCGGCCGTATACACGATAACTCTCGAACGGAACGACATAGAAATTTTCAGGGTAGATTCGAATCTTGAATGCCGCGGTTAACGTTAAGTTAGTTATTAGGCAAAATTCGACCAGGGGTTCCGTAAATATGGCGTTTAAAATTTTGTTCTCCTGATTACTTCGAAACTACTGATTCGATCGAGGTTGAATTCTCCACTCAGATGCAGAATGACGTGTTCAAGCTACATGCGAAATTTTGTCTAGATCGCATGACCAGAACCATAGAAACCATAGAAAATTATAACTTTGTAACGAAAAGACCTAGGGACTTGAAATTTCCAGGAAGTCAAATGTTTTCGGTCACGTTATCAATGAGCAAAATAAGACTATGGGTTTCGTGAATATGGACAGCTGTCGAATTTTTGAATTTGCTTCTAAAACTGGAAAATGTGAATTTACCTACAAGGTGAATGACCGAGCTCTCAAAAGCTCCTGACTTCACGGCAGTGCTTTTTATAATTTTTTAAACCCAAATGAATCAATACAAAAATTAATCGGTCGGTACACAATCCTTGAAACTAAAATAAGAGGTGATTCTTGAATGAACAAAACAATCATTGTTAGATTTCATCGACGAAAACAGTATAAAAATAAAAAAGAAATTTTTAGTTATTTATTCTATTATTGAATTGTAACTAAACTATTCATCCGTTTGTCACGCAGATTTTCTCTGAAAGCTCGATTCTAAAATAAAATATTTGTTTTTGCACTAAATTATTTTGGCTTTGACGGGACCCAAATTCCTCACAAAACTCGATCGGATTTTGGCAAAAATAGACCGATCCGAAACGAATAAAAAACGACATATGTTTCCTCAACAACCCCGTATAGTTTTCAAGAATTTTCGAGCAATTCTCATCTTCTCATCATCTGAATGCGTTCAATCTCAAACTGTCTGATAGAATAACGAACGAAAATGAAAATCGAAATGGATGGGGATGAAAAATCGTGTAAAAAAGTAAATTGGAGTAAAAAAATTACGAAAAGCACTGCCGTGAAGTCAGGAGCTTCTGAGCGCTCGTCTATCCACCTTGTAGCTAGATTCGCATTCTCATGTTGTAGAAACCAATTGGAGAAGATTCTGACAGCTGTCAAATAAAATTCCAAACTAAGGCGAAAATCCAGACTTCACGTCAGTGCTTTAGGTGACCAATTTTTTTTTCGATAATTCGCTAGAATTTTCTACGGTATCTATGGTCTTGGTAATGCGATCTGGACAAAATTTTCCACGTAGTTTGAATACATTAATTCTTCATCTACGTGCGAAATTTCATTCCAAATCAATAAGTAGTTTCGAAATTATCAGGAAAAGAATAGTTTGAACGGCTATATTCACGGAACCCCTAGTCAAATTTTGCTCATTGATGAACGTGATCACGAAATTTGCGATCCGAACCTATCCTGAAAATTTCAAGTCCCTAGGCCTTTCCGTTCCGTCCACAAGTTATTATTTTCTATGGTTACTATGGTTCTGATCATGCGATCTGGACAAAATGTAGCTCGAATATATCATTCTCAATTTAAACACAAAATTTCGTCATGATCAAATCCATAGTTTTGAAATTATCAAAAAAACTGAATTTCAAACGGCCATATTTACGGAACCCCCAGTCTAATTTTGCTCATTGATGAACGTGACAGCAACATTCGAGATCCACACCTATCCTGAAAATTTCAAGTCCCTAGGCCTTTCCATTACAAATTTATAATTTTCTATGGTTTCTATGGTTCTGGTTATGCGAGCTGGACAAAATGCTTGCAGCTTGAACACGAATTCTCCATCTGTGTGCAAAATTTCACTCCGATCGAATAAGTAGTTTCGAAGTGATCACAAAAAATAAATTTCGAGAGGCCATATTCACGTAACCCCTGGGCGAATTTTGCCCAATAAGGAACTCAACGGTGGCATTTGAGATTCGAATCTACCCTGAAAATTTCAAGTTCCTAGGACATTCCGTTCGAGAGTTATCGTGTATACGGACAGACGGCCGGACGGACAGACGGACAGACTCGAATTTTTGACGGATTCGTCATCAGTGAGTCGAACTCCGTGGTTTAAACCATTTTCGGCCCAAAATTCGAAAAATACATACATCGTGACGGAATGATATAGCTCTCGTGTTAGTAGTACGATCGCTCAAAAAGGGTAAGTATTGATTTATAATGATTTGTTAGCCTAATAATATAATTTCCACATTTTCTGGTTTTTACAAGCAAAATTTCATCTGGATATCATTGAGGTTATGAATGAAAACTTCTGGCTACAGGAACGGATTTTGAAGGAAGTTTTTCTTCCATGTATTGAGTAATCAATACCTGAACCTCAATCAGAATCTGAAGACTCCTGGGGACCAAGAAATTCACAATCAAATATGTATTGAAAAATATACCGTTTCGGAGTTTGAGATAAAGTTAAAATGTTTAAACACATTTTTAGATTTTCATAGATCTCAAAAAAATTATGAATGTAATTCGAAACCTGAAATAGTCCAGAAATGTGATTGATTTGGCCGATACTTGATGAAAATTCATATCAACTCAGTAGGTTTTCACTAATTAACTTAGTCTACGATTTTTACTACTTAAAAGTTTAACAAAACCACTACACGTGTTTCGCCATAAAAACAATTTATCTCGTCACCTGATGAAGCCATGGTATGGCGAAACACGTGTAGTGGTTTTGTTAAACTCTTTAGTAGTGGAAATCGTAGACTAAGTTGATTAGTGAATACTGAAGTAGTCCAGTAATCACGGATTTCTCGATTGTTGCCATGGTATTGTCAAAAACGCGCGTTTCTGAAAGTTCGATCTAAACACTCTAAGGCGGGCTTCAAAGAGAAAAATTAGGACAATAATAAAAAAAAAGTAAAAATTAAATAAAGTCGTACCTCAAGAAATATTTTATTAGTTAGAACTAAACTGATCGAAAATATATACATGTAGAGATAAAGAAATTGGAATTTCTCAATTATGTACTACAAAATCTATCTTACCTGTAGCCTGGAAGCTCTAAAAATAGAACGATCTACAGGACCAACGTGCGTTCTCACAATAACAGATAATTATTGTATGAATAATTTTGTATACCTACCAACGACTTCAAGGGTTGGCGACGAAAAAAGGCTGAAGCTACTCCTTTCTTTTTTTTATTGAGATAGTCATACATTTTCACATTCAAAAAAATCCAACATAAGATTCAGATTCAGAACAAAAATCAGTTTGTGCAAGTCTACACACAGCAGAAAGTTCAAGTTTTTCAGTTTTATAATATATCCTCTCATTTCGTCATAGTTGATTTTTATCTACTTTAATTTATTCTGATTCATCGTATGATAATTACCATAACCTAATCACAGGCCACTCTATGGTTCTGTAATGGTTCTTTCCAGATATAGATAATATTAAATTTTGAAATTTTATGAAAAACCACTAACAATATTCGAATAATTTTGTTTAAATTTTTTTCATTTTTCCCGAAACTCTTTTTCAAAGAAGGGTTCTTAAGGTGGACAAATAAAAGAAATTTTTGTTTACAATAACTTATAATCTAATTCTATGAAAAATACCCAACTTTCAAAAAAACCTAAAAACTAATATAATATCTAAACTCAATCAACTCAATAAACTGATTTCAATAAAATGAAAATTCTAAATTATAAATCACTCATAGAGAACAGCTAACTCTTAATAAAGTTCCTCAACTTTCCTTACTGGCTTGTCTGTAGTTAGTGATAAAATCCCTAAACTCCAATATTATTGATCTCAGTTTCTTTCGGCCCTTTTTCCTTCCAATTGTGTTGATACTTCCTTCAAAGTACGTTGATATTTTCTTTAGTTTCCATTATTTCTGGTTCCATTCAATTTGTTATTGACAAATATCTCGATGATTTTTCGTTTCACAATATCAATTTGAATAATACTTTTCAAAGATTTATTTCCACTCTGACATTTTTTAATTGTCAAAAACCGGCTTGCTTAATTCTTATTTCTAATTTCCATGGTTACATTTTTACATTCAAATAAAATGACCCCTCTTTGAAAAATATTATATCACAATCATTTATACTTTAATCAAATTTTACTGAATTGACTTTTGAAGGTTGTTTGGTGATATAATTTGAATTTATTTTATTCTAAACTTTTTGAAACGTTATGATATATGATCATTTTTGATTTCTATAACAATATCCTCTCATTTCGTCATAGTTGATTTTTATCTACTATAATTTATTCTGATTCATCGTATGATAATTACCTTAACCTAATCACAGGCCACTCTAGATCGACATATTTCTTCAAGAAATAAATCACCAGTAACTTCGGTCACTTTTATTCTTGCGAAAAAATCGAGATTAAACTACGATTCTGAAAATTATAAATGGAATTCCAGGAGAATGATTGAGCGAATTTATATCGAGTCTTTTAATGAACCTTTGGAATCGTCTGAAAAAAATGACTCGCATGGAATCTTCACAGTTCACGTTTTAGGTAGTGTAGAATCTCAGCGATCATATTGAAAAAATCCGTCCATTTAGTCCGTTACCATTCTGGGCTTTTTCCGGAAACTGTAGGACAAAAATCAGTTGGCATCTGATGTGTTAATTAATAATGAATCTTTTTTGTGAAATTTGTAGGATATTTTTCTATTTGCTTATTATATTATATACGTGAAGAGTGCAAATTATAAATGGCTTAGATTTTTTTTTCCTCGTACGATTTCAAAAGTATATTTGTGTATAACGAAATAGAGAATAGGTCGACATTTTCACATTTTTGAATTGAGTTCAATGAGAAATTTACACAATTTCAATAGGTATTTGAATCCGTTAATGATGGACGACCCTCGAATAAGCCCTGAACTCCGGAAATTACCCAATCCAAGCAGCAGGCGCCCTCTATGCACGTATAGTCGAACCGCCGGCAGTTACCTAGGAGGGACGTGGAGAGGAAAGGCGTCGGGATCAACGTGTGTGGTCCACGGCGAGGTGAGCGACTTCGGCTCACGAGCGCCGCTTAACAATCCTCTCTGTGAGACACCGCGGATCCTCTTTGCCCCTCCGGGTACGTCTTCACCGAGCATTGTTGCCAGGAAATCTGAGATGTCCCTGAAGATGCTGAAGAAACGTCCGTTCGAAGGATTGATTCTTGTAAATCACAATCGTGGGCGAATTTGAGAAAAATTTTAATTGAAAAGAGTGATTTCAAAGATTGCAAGGATCGTAAGCAACAAGTCACATCTTGAGTTTGTCCTACAACTGGGATTGGTATACAGGTATCCTCAGTGAATCCAGGTCTGAGCAGGTCGAACCATGAACCTGAGTTGTTGGCAGAGATGTTAGAAAAAGTTTCTTAGTAACTTAATTCTTAATTCATTTATTTTTTAACATAAAGTATCTAGTATCCCAGACTCTTTACAAAAAAAAAACTGTGTCTTAACTTGATGAAGATACAAAGAAAGTGTTTCGAAGTAATTGCCGGAGGCCTTATTTTGTTTTGTTTTGAAGTCTAAAATAAGTGCCTAAACTTTTATGTTCGATGAAATTCAATATTATACTTTTTCTAAAAATCATTCATTGTTTTTTTTTTTGAGTGTGTTGTGTTAAGAAGGGGTTTTATTTATGTTATTTCACTCAAACATTTCCATTGTCTTCAATTCGGTTCGAACTTAAGCTAACCTCACCTAACCTAAAAATGAAATAATTTTAAGAATTATACGAATTTGACACTGTCCTTACTTAACCTAACCTAACCTCATTTGACTATTAATTCATTTCGAGAATAATGTCTGCCATATACATAAAAGAAACATAAAATGATTGTGTTTTTTTTTATTACTTTAGCAAAGACTAAATATTTTGAGAAACGACCAAATTTTTTTGTATAATCTCCCTAATAATAACATTTATTTCGAATCATCCCCAAAAATAAACATAGATAAGCAAATAAATGAAAGAAATGAAATGAAATTGGTTTCGAATAAGTTTTAGGTCTAGATCATCTCAGGTAATTATTCAGACTACAGGGCTCTCTGTGGAACAAATGATTGAACAGTTTTTTTTTAAGAATACATATGGTCTTCTGTCTCTTGTAAGTCAGTTGGTAGATGGTTAAACAATTTTGTACTCCTATACTCCAATTGTTTCTGGATGGTAGTCAGGGTCAGGGTTTGATGTCACACCTCTTGTTGCATACTTTTCAATCTCAGGATATAGGTTTCTTCTAGAATTCTTCAAATTATTCTCTACGAATCACTTTAATTACAACATACTTGGTAGCCACCGGCAACATGGGCTCTGTCCGCCTGTATCAAGCAGATCAGCGGGTTGCGAAACATTATCTTGAAGAATGGATAACAGATAACAGGTCAGCGAATAGGAGCTCAATTAAAGAACCTAAGATGTAATTTCTCGACATCATCATTATCGAAAAAGGCCATGATCAATTCGAATCCAATTCAATTTTGAATGTCAGTCATCGATTAGTCGCAGGATGATTTTTGATGGACAGTGCACTCATTCATTCCTCATAAAGAATAGCCGAAATGAAAGTAACGGTTTTGAGATGTACTGTATCACTTTATAAATATGGGAACAAAGAACAACAGAGTATAATCTAGTAGAATAAGGAAACGAAGAAATGATTTGTATTGAAAAAAGTGGGCGTGTGTACGCGCTCTAGGTCCAACTTATATTATCAGAAACTGTCGATGTTTTCAACAATAAACCTGGTTAGATATTTGGTGAATATTAATCAGTGAAATGGAAATAACAAACCTTCATCTGAAGAGGCGGTTCATGGCGGCGGCATGTTGAGTCATGAATTAACGCACGAACCGCTACGTATAGTCGATAATACACGCAAGATTTTATACGGGTAAGTATGCGTGTCATCTCGAAAAATTCATTCACCCACGTACCTACATATCTTCAGATGAAAATCACGATTTTCTTCGCCGACACATATAATAATAGGTATTGCCTCAAAGTCATAT
Organism: Aphidecta obliterata; assembly: GCA_963966015.1. Classification (NCBI taxonomy): domain Eukaryota; kingdom Metazoa; phylum Arthropoda; class Insecta; order Coleoptera; family Coccinellidae; genus Aphidecta; species Aphidecta obliterata. The sequence continues at coordinate 27,413,878 of OZ014427.1, read as the reverse complement.
GATTATATTAATAATTCTCACCGGACAACGAAAGTTGTTTATTTATTGTTCCTCTGAATTTGATCTATACCTCCTGGGCAATCCACTAAAAAGAAAGTAGACTTCCTTTAATCTCGTCCTCTTTTGCTATCTACCCTATTTCCTATTCTATTTTAAGGATTTCCAGGCGAAAAAACAGCCGATGTGTGTCTCAGGTGAGCGAAAAAAACGAAAAAATCCAAACACTAAAGAACAGTTGAATAATTCTAGAATTCCAATAAAATGTTCTATACGTACCCACTACTCTGCAATAATAGTATATTATTTAAGAAGCGGTAATGTAGGTCATAACCCACGCAGATAAAGTTTGCAGCACGAGCCGAAGTGCTGTAATTTATCAAGTGAGTTATGACCATTATCGCAAGTTGAATACTATACACTATACTTTATCTACGACTATAACAATAAATACTAAGATACAAGTACAGAGAAAAAACTTTATTCACAAATCTCAATAGTTACCTATAACAATGCATTATTTATGTTGATTGTACTTCTTGGCATGGAGTAGAAAGTCCATAGGGGCGATGGTTTATATTTAGTGCTAAGTTCACTTAAATATGCCAAAAAAACATTCTCTGTAAACGGTGACTTGCTATTCTCACTGCTACACCAATCTTGAAAATTGTTGTATGCACTTTCATATTTGTTTTGGGATTTTTCGGGAAATATATTCTGTATGGTAAGATTGGCTGATCTTCTTATTTCTGAAGGTGTACATAATAATTCATCTTCACTATGTTAATTCATCTTTTTCGGCAAAACATTCACAATAATAATTAGGTATCAACTTAATTTGAGAAAAATTCAAAATTATTCAAGTGACCTCCCCTCAATACCAATAATGGACTGTTCTCTTACGGCCAATCGGCTTGTTCAGAAGCACAGAGCCACGGAGTTATAGTAGTGAGTTATTATAACTAACGGTGCTTGTTTACAGATATGTACTGTTAATTGCTCAAAAGGAGTTGAATAATGAATATATAATTCAATAGGAGTAGATAAAAATAAAGAAAAGCACTGCCGTGAGCTTTTGAGCGCTCGTTTATCCACCTTGTAGGTAGATTCGAATTCTCCAGTTTTAGATACCAATTTGAAAGATTTTGACAGCTGTCAAAGAAAATTTTATAATAAGGTGAAAATCCGGAGTTCACGTCAGTGCTTTAGGTGACCATTTTTTTTTCGATAATTCGCTAGAATCGAGGCTAGAATTTTCTATGGTATCTATGAACTTGGTAATGCGACATATTTCAATTCTTAATTTTCTATGGTTTCTATGGTTCTGGTCATAATATCTGGGAAGAATGTAGCTTGAATATATCATTCTCTAATAAAATACAAAATTTCTTCACGACCAAATCCGTAGTTTTGAAATTATCGAGAAAACAAAATTTCAAACGACCATATTTCCGGAACCCCTAGTCTAATTTTGCTCATTGATGAACTTGACCGTGACCTTCGAGATCCACACCTATCCTGAAAATTTCAAGTCCCTAGGCCTTTCCATTACAAAGTTATGATTTTCTATGGTTTCTATGGTTCTGATCATGCGATCTGGCCGAAACTTTGCATGTAGCTTGAACACTTCATTATCCATCTGAGTGCAAAATTTCACCTCGATCGAATCAGTTTTTCCGAAGTAATCAGGGGAACAAAATTTCGAACGGCCATCTTTACGGAACCCCTGGAATTTGGCCCAATAACGAACTCAACCTCGGCATTTGAGATTCAAACCTACTCTGAAAATTTCAAGTTTCTAGGACATTCCGTCCGAGGGTTATCGTGTATACGGCCGGACGGACGGACAGAAACGAATTTTCCGACGGATTTGTCATCAGTGAGTCGAACATAGTCGATTGAGACCATTTTCGGCTCAAAATTCGAAAAATACAGACATCGTGTAATGATGATATGGCCCTCGTGTAAGTAGTACGAGCGCTCAAAAAGTGAAGAATCGAATTTTTTTTAATTTGTTGAAATAGGGCATGTTCGAATATTTGAGTAAAAACTTGAACTACAATAAGTTTCAATTATTAGGCCACCTTATATAGGACCGAAGACTCGTTTAAAGATAAAAACCGATGAGAAGAGTTAAAGACGTTACCTCAACTGACTCAACTACACCTTAATAGTATAACTACTTATGTCGCTATAAATATCACATTTCAAACGGATTGAAACAGTCGCCATCATTATTCCAAATCCTGGCAATCAAGAGTAATCCAACATACATTTTATTATTACACTCCCGCGGACATAATTGAGGAAAGAGGGAAGATGAAACAAGAAGATAAATCGAAATCTGATAAGGCTAATGATGACAGCGTTTCGAAGCATACATCATAACAACGATCCCAATGCCCGATATGGTGAAGGATGCGAAGGAATTGCTTAAAAAGGAGGTTACCATTCGTTTTGTATACAAATGGGTTCACTTCTCCGATGTACCGTAATTGATCGGGATGTTTTCGCTTCCGTTCTGTGAACATGTAATTCTAGATGCATTTTTATTTACAGGTGAGCTCCATTACAAATTTTAATCGTTATTGTTGAATATCTGGTAATATCTGCTATAGACAGCAATTTCTCGGGAATATATCAGAAAAACTCAATTTTCTTCTCGCGTGGAACAGGAAGAAGGCTGAATATCCACACTCATTCAATTGATGCCTCATATAAAGTCACGAATAGTTTCTGAGATACAAAAGTTTTAACAAAGAATTTTTTGAAAATTTTCTATTTGATACGATCCTTACGAAGTTTCGCCTGAACCTTCATGTGGTTATCTAACAATTAATTCTGGAGGTTCAATTCGATCGAATCAGTTTTTTTAGAATAATTGAGAAGAAAAAATTCAAAATTCTGGGCCTCTGCTTTCGAGAGTTATCGTATTTACGGCCAGGCGGACGGACAGGACTGAATTAGACCACAAATTCCTCATCTGTTTGTCCAATTGAATTGTTTGGGACCGTTATTGTTCATAGAAACAATCACGCAAAAAGGGGCCAACGGATAATTAGTCAGTAGAGCACTAGAAACCGCTTTTTCAAAATAATATAATAATTCTTAGACTCAATTTCGTTTGATTCACCTTCATTATTTGCGCGTAACCACTAATGACCACGTCTTGCCCAAGGCTGCGTGAAATTGAGTCTTACTTTTATCGAATTTGTCAAAAGTCAACAGGCTAATTTTTCATTCAAATAACTACCATTTCTGATCTTTCTATGCGTGAAGAGCTAATTGATTTTTTTCCATCGCAATAGGTAGAAATGAAACTTTCTCATTGGTTAGTAATGGATGGTCATAATTGGTATTTAATTACCTTCTTTCGAGGCATAGCACTCATCAATCATAGTGGCTGCGGTCGTGGGCCTCTCTTGAAGTGTTCCCAAGGTACATGATGGTGTGACTTGAATGTTGAACGAATGAGGTCGATGTATCTGTTAATTACTCCGGCCCAAGCTACATCGACTAGAAGGTTAAGATTTCTGGAAACATCAGAGAGTTTACAATGGAGATTGTTTTCCTCAGTTCTTACCAATCACCAACATTTACATTTGGAATCCACCGAGGAAAAAATTTCGAACCCGTATTTAGTTTTGTTGAATGTAAAAAATCCGTGATATATGATATATCGACAGATTTCAAATGTTTTCTGTTCATTTTTTTTTATAGCAATTTTCTTTCGGTGAAAAATCATCATAACCTTCTTCTTAAGTAGAAGCTGTAGTTGCACCACGGCTGTTTCCTGTCCTGTCTTTGCCCAGAGTTCGAGAAGCCTTAGACGGCCCACACACGCTAAAACATGCTGCGATACCTTGTATCGACTCCAGGATTCATGATAGCATCAGGTTCATTAGCGCCCAATCACATTGAAACTTGTTGCGATGCCTGAATCGACTCGATACAAATCAAACACAACACAACAAATAGCAATAGTTGGCATAATAATCATAGTAACCTTTACAATATCGTTTCTCGACTTCGCATCGATGCAACCCCATACACACTGAAACTTGCATCAGTATCGCCGATTCTGCCTCGTCGCTCGCCGACCCGAATGGGATTCCAGACTCTGTATCGCTTGAAACTGCAACTGATACCAGATACATGATTCAGAACCACACACACTGAAACTTGTATCATGAAACATTAGAGTCGATACTTGCATCGCAACATGTTTCAGTGTGTGTGGGCCCCATTAAACGATCAATCTCTTCACGATATCTGTCAAATGCGACAGAGTTGCTCATTTCGAAATTTCCCTCACTTGAAAGAAAACTTCAATATAAAATGCAAAATTTACAATGAGAAAATCATATTTCATGGAAATTATAGTTCATAAAACCCGATAAGCTAAATCTGATGATGGTCTGAATCCCTACCTTCAACTCTTGAAAGGTCATGCAGACACCACTCCACAAAACTCAAACAAATGACGCTGATTTCAAGTAGTGAGCTTTCTGGTCGCGTACCAAGTTCCATCTTTTATTGTTCAGGTATTAAATATTAATCGATTGGTGCGTTTCGCAAGAGGGACTGTCAATGTGATGTGTCATCCAGAGTAATTATGACGCCATTAATACATTCCTCAGTGACAACAGATAAATTTCCATCGTTCAACTCGGACACCGGTGAAGAATTAAAATCGATCTTGTAACCTGTATGGGCAACGGAGTCAGAAGACTGCTTCTTCAACCATCGCAAGTTTTTATGAACCACGCCATCTTTGCTGTATACTCGCCGAAAACATTCGTGTGAACTTTTCGTCCGAACAATAACATTCAACTGCGATTGTGACGATTGTTGAATTTTCGATTTTAACACTTTTATGCAAAATGAGAACTTGGCGCACATCATATTGTTCCCCTTAAAAACAACATGATAGGGAAATAGTTATTTAATCAACTAGTTTATTAATGACAGCGATTAATGGTCGAAATATTTTAACGCTTGAGCGGAGCGAGCGCGTTAATGTTTGAGACCATTAATCGCTGAATTAATAAACGAGTTGATTACAAGATTTTTCCGTCGACCTCATCAGGAATTGAATATGAATTCTGGATCGAAACCAATTTTTATTTTGCATGATATACAAATTTGACGTAATACAAATTTCTATGTTCATTTCGATATATTAATATTTATGCTTCCTATAGAACAATTCGAAAAATTCATAGAGGGAATATTGGACATGTTGTGACATTCTGAATAGTTTACATTTATTTCATTTCCTATAATGTCCGATAAGGAATGTGTGGATGAAGCATTATTTACTTCGGAACTATTATGACATAAAATTTTTTCTGTAGTTTCTATTTTATTCTGAATGGAGTTTTCAATATAACCCTCTGCAACAGAAATTGATTTCCAACCACCAAGTCTTTTGATGGCTGAAAAATCTGCACCACTGTCAAAAAGAATAGACGCAGAAGAACGCCGAAAACAGTGACCTGTATACAAATGTGGTTGCTCTAATTTAAGAAAGTTTGCAATCATTGACGGTAATTTAGAAAATGTATTAATTCCAACTGGTTGTGTTGAGCATTTATAGTTCTTATGAAAAACGAAAAAACTTTCGTGTGGAGTGTGAGCTGGCCTCAAGGATATATATCTCTTTATTATGTTTAAAAGTGTATGCTCATCATTATCCACCACAGTGAATATCCTGTTCGAATGTGTTTTCGATGAATTCACTGTCACCAAAAATTTCGATCCCATATCTTGTACATCCTTTCTCTGCAACATTAACAATTCATCTTTTCTCAATGCACCCGCTACTCCGAATATCAAAGCGACCTACAAATCAAACAATGATAGTTATTTCACTATAACGAGATAATGAGAATAAGTTGGAATAACGATTCAATTGAGTTTTATTTTTACCTTCGACATCAAGAAAACACTATCAGGAGCATTCGCTATGAACTCTCTCACATGTTCTTTTTCGAGAACTTTTGATTTTTTTGGGATATATCCCTCTTTTTTCCGTTTAATAAATATCACCAGTTTGTGGTATCTGCTTATATCAGTATTGTCTTTCACATTTAGTGTTGATTTCAGCATCGAATATTTTGGCCATAAACTTGCTAGATGCCCATTTTCTGCAACACCCGTAATGTATGCCAACAAATCCGTTTCCGTAAAGTTCCGAACCTTCTTGTCCTTGCACCAAGATCTGAATTCAGCATAGGTTTTCTCATATAAATGGCGGCTCTTTTCAGGAAGCAGACTCAAAGTTGCTGCTTCAGCAGTTTTTGTCACATCTGGCGGTGTCAAAGGGATATTTTGTTCGTTATTCATTATGTGGTAGCGTAACGGATAAAATCAAATTCTGATCGAAAGCAAATAAATAAATTTGACAGCTCGATCGTGCTCCGACATAGATGCATCTATGCTCCGACTGAATATTTTATAATCGGTTGCCATGATAATCATGCATTAATACAAGAAATCATGCATTATTAGGGGTCATTAATGGATGATTTCGAGTGCGTTAAAATGAGCTTTTATTCTATGGTCGAAGGAAAAATAAATTGATATACAGAAATATAGGCTCTCTTGAAGTAGCTTGGTACCGAGACCAAAATTATACCGAAGTTCTTTTGTAGGCAGAAAGAATTCAAGTGGAGATACAACGCTATAAAGCAGAATGGTTATCTACTCCAAACTCCATATACTAACTTTTATAATTCACCAGGTAGTGAATGATGAAAGATATTCCAAAATTAACCTACCTAGGCGAGATCAAGATGGTATGCTGTCCTTCAAATATTTTTCAGCAACAGTGGTACTCTTCCATCCATCATTGCACTTCAACGTAGTCATGCATACTTACTCCAGTTTCTGCTAAAAGAGTTGCCGACGTTCGACGTAAATAATGACCAGTGTTTTTTTCGGGGTTGTTGAAATCCAAATATTTTGCAATAATACAAGGATTTGCTTCAGTCTCAAAATTCTACTACTACTCCTCTAATAATAAGTAATATAACTTCTTGTTGTATATTATACGGTGTTCAATTAAAATAATAGTAATTGTCAGTCCAAGGAAATATAATTTCAATTCAACAATATTATGATATTGAATTGAAAACCGAAGAGGTTTTAAATGGAGAACAGTCATTTATTCACTTCAATAATTCAGTTTTCTCAGAGCAAGAAAATTTTCTTATTTCATGAAACCAGCGTTAAAAAATTAATTTCTTCAGCTGAAATTTCCAATATGCTTGAAGTAAGACTATTGTCTCAGAAAAAAAAGCTATATTTTGTTCGATACAGAAAATGTATCCAAGATATTGTGAGCATTCCTTTAGGTCGAATTATTAATTTTGTCAAAACTACATGGATTGAAAATGGTTAAAATATCATAACAAAGCAAATAGTTGATCAAGAGGCCCTTTATAAAGTGTGTTTCCAAATTAGACTTGAACCTTGGAGGACGTGTTCGTATCACTCATTTGCTTTCATTCGAGCCATATTTATTGATAACCGAAAATCAACAGTTTCCGAGATATTTTAGTTCTTCTTCTTTAGTTTTTTTAAACATTCCTCACCTTACTTCATTTTTCGTCAATTTTTTCTACGTTGACCAAATTTGTTTGAAATTTTTGATTATTTTCATCAGAAAAGGATATGATATGCATGAAAAAAGCAAAAAACTATCCTGTATTAGATGTTTAAAAAGAATTGGTATGATTTGGTATATAAAGAAAATGAAAATCAATTTCTAATAACAATTTGCCTGCAAAAGTTTTCGTGAGAATGCAGGGACCAGTTTCGTTTCAGCAGATTTTGATTTCGAGGGGGATATGAGCCAAGAAAAAAATTAACGAATTTAATATTTTTTAATTGCAATTGAACTCAAAATTTCATTGAAAAATCTATTCATAAATTATGTTCGAAATGTCCACCACTATTCCTTATACAACCACGTGCCCTTTTTCTAATTTCTCCATTCTTGGAATTCACTCTTACTATTTTCGCTGCTCCGTCTATTCTCTACACTGCCCTAAACGTGAAAATCTAACGGTGTTAGATCCGGACTTCTCGCTGGTCACGAAATAGCACCTTCCCTACCTATCCACCCTTCAGGAAACAATTCGTTCGAAAATATACGAACGTTTAGCCTATAGTTTCTTGCTGGAAAATTATTCCACGCCTGTCAATCAAGGGAACCTCGTCCAAAAAACTGTCCATATTTGTTCTCAGAAATTCTTCATAACTTTCTCCGTTGAGTTATCATGGAAGATAGTAAGTCCTATCAAAAGATTAGCTATTGCACCCATTGAAACATTGACGTTAAATCACTTTTTTTTTATGCCGGACATTCAAAAGGTTGTTTATAAAAGAATCTGCTGAAACGAAACTGGTGACTTCATTCTAACGAAAACTTTTTTGGGGAATAAAGAAGGAATTTGCAAGTTTTTGAAAGAATTTTTTCATACATAAATTCTGGAATTCGAAAGTTGCAGGCAAATTGATATCAGAAATTGATTTTTATTTTCTTCAAATACCAACTTTCAAATCATAATTATTCTTTTTCAACATCTAATATAGGATAGTTTTAATTTTTTTCATACCTATACTTTCTTTTTCTGAAGAAAATAATCCACCATTCAAATCAAATTTTGGTAGAAAAAATTGATGAAAAATGAAGTAAGGTGAGAAATCTTTCAAAAATCAAAAAAACTCAAATAACCCATAAACTGTTGATTTTTGGTTATCAATAAATATGGCTCAAACGATAGCAAATGAGTCATACTAACACGTCTTCCAAGGTTCACGTCCAATTTGTAAACACCCTGTATACCAACCATCAACGTCAATTACCTATTACAAAACTTGAACTCCTGCATCTTCTAATATATGGTATATACCAGGTATATTCTTGGGGTCCTCGTGATGTTTTGCAAATTCAATGAGATTATCATAAACAGAAGCTTGGATGCTTCTCATGATTATTATTCATGTCACAGCAGATCCTGATCCTGAAATTTAACAAATTTCAGTTATTAGTTTCCATCGAAGCTTCTTATTACAACCTTCTTCAGTCTTCTTTTTATACTTTTCAGTGAAAATCTTTTCGCATATCTCAGTTTGGATCAAAATGAACAGAAAATATGTATATCCAAATAAATTGGTCGCACAACATGGAATATGGTTTATATCGACGCTATAATAAAGCTCTCATATCTCGAAACCAGTTTATAAATTGTATCAACTTGTTGAACGTCATTATCGGATAAGGAAAAAAAAACGTTGTGTGTATGTATATATGGAATAATAAAGCCGAGTATAAATTTCACTTAGACAGTTATCGATGCAGGGGAGGATCTAGAATCTAGATGTATTGACTTCAATTGAGTTCAGTGAGAGGTAGAAATGAGTGACACAATATAATATAAATATTTTTGAGTCGGTACGAAATCCATTACTTTGAACACTATTCAAATATAAATAAAGGTAAGGTTAGGTTAGGTTATTTGAATGATCCTCAAAGACTTCGACTTTCTTCGATCCCATGAAGAAAATATAAATCTACGATTGATCACGTTAACGTTTCCAGGATTCTAGGTTAGGTGATTTTCATCGATGCTGATGGCATGAAATAGCAAATGACATTATGAAGGCCCGTTAATACCTCAACCATTGCCTATGTATCTTCCATATATTTTGGATCCAAGTAAGAAAAGTCGATGAACAGAGAACAAAGCAGAAACATTCTCTTATCTCAGGATGAGCTGAAACGGTTTTTGTTCTTTCGAAAGAAAAATCACTGAATCGCTTTCAAAAAGCATTTCCCCACTAGCGAATTCACAGTTATATACCACCTACAGATAATGAGCAGAAAGAGCTTAGTTATTTGTGCCGAATATGAACAAAAAAAAAGTATCGCGCCGCTGAAAACAGACTCAACTACCCTATACAGGGAAATCATCGACTTCACGAAAGAAGTGACACAAAGAACATATTATCGGGGCACAGAAACCCTCCCTCGAGGCCAAGCGACCACCTCAAATCTAATATTTTCTAGGGAAATCCTCGAACTTGCTAAAGAAGTGGATTTCCATCAGTAGTGAAATAGATACGCACAAAAAATTAGATTGTCGTTATGCAAAAAGGCTCTTTCTAGGCCAAGAGACCGCCTCTCTTCTGAATCTTTTTCTATAATAACTTAGTTTCAGGATTGGCAAATTCAGCTGTGACGTCAATGTGAACGGAGGCAACGTCGAGAACTGCGTCTCTGTTAAATCTTCGAATTCATCACGTGCAATGAAAAATTGTACCGAATTGTATGTAATTTATATCACAACTGAATCTGTTTGTCCCTGAAAAAGGCTTGCACTGTTTTTGCACTTGAATGTAGGTACTATTTACTACCATGAAGTTCCTTATTGAATTGGGTACATTACCACAGAATTATGTCAATTAAATTTATAGATCAATAAATGAACGGATAATCAAATTGAGTTGAGTTCTTTCCATCGCCAAATGAAAAAAATTTAATGAGAAACTTCATGGTAGAATGATTCAGATAGTGCAAAAGATGTGCAAGTTTTGTCCAGGGACGTACAAAAATTCTGAATATCATATAGATTCAGTTCCGAAAAAAAACAAATTCAAATATAACGGAAACGTCTCATCCAAATTGAAAAATGTCTGCAAATTCAATATAATGGTTCATTATTTCCACACCACCACATTATATTGAATTTGCAGCCATTTTTCAATTTGGATGAAACGTTTCCGTTATATTTGAATTTGTTTTTTTTCGGAACTGAATCTATATGATATTCAGAATTTTTGTACGTCCCTGGACAAAACTTGCACATCACTAGATTTCATGAAATATCTCAAAAAATAAAAAAATATTTGGTTATTCGAACGAATATTTATGAACCGTGGGATTTGAACCTATTCCGGAAATTCCGGAATAATATTCGAAATGTTCTATGTTGAAACGAGTTTCCGCAATGAATTTTTGAAGATTTAATCACTCGATTCGTTGCCTTCAAAATTCATGGATTGTATTTTTGAGCTGGGAGGCTATAAGATTAAACATCATCCAAAACAAATCAATGAATGGACTGGTGGAATTCCAGATTAAGAAGAGAACTAATGGAACGTGTCATCATCGAACGACAAGAGTAGTAAGTAGACTAGTTTCTGGCTTTTTTAGCCTTCATCAGTACGGCATAACTCAGTCGACGATGAAGAACAACATGAAATGCAGAACGTATATTCCGAGCGAGAAGACCCGTCTCGATACAATGTGAAGAGCCTCGACATCTCGCTGGGAATGTCTACAAATCTTTCCATCAGACCCTTCAAAAATATAGATTTACACCTAATTTCTCTTTCCCTTTCCAACTCTTGTCGTTCGATGATAACACGTTTGTGACGTTTCATTAGTTCACTTCTTGATTTGGCTCTCCACCAGTCCATTCATTTATTCAATTTTGGAAGCCTAACCTTTAACGGCATGAAACTTTCATTTCATTACCCAAAACGTTTAGGGGAGGTTTGAATTATTCTTTCACTCGAAGATTCCAAAGGTTTGTTATAGGAAATAATAAAACAATATACAACTATTCAAATAATTTGAAGGGGTTTAAAATGATGTGAGACTAGACTCCATAAACTTTTCAAATTATAGAGGTGGTCCACTCAATGCTCGAGGATGGAAGTAGCGATGATGCATATGGGAGGAAAAAGTACATCCCTGAAAACAAAAATAGATCTCCGAGTATTTTCTTACTTATTTATTATACAATTTTATCACCTGAAACTTTCATGTCATTTTTGAGCGCTCGTACAACTTACACGAGGGCTATATCATTTCGTCACGATGTCTGTATTTTTCGAATTTTGAGCCGAAAATGGTCTCAATCGACTATGTTCGACCCACTGATGACGAATCCGTCGAAAAATTCGAGTCTGTCCGTCCGGCCGGCCGGCCGGCCGTATACACGATAACTCTCGAACGGAATGTCCTAGAAACTTGAAATTTTCAGGGTAGGTTCGAATCTCAAATGCCGCGGTTAAGTTCGTTATTGGGCAAAATTCGCCAAGGGGTTCCGTAAATATGGCCGCTCGAAATTTTGTTTTTCTGATTACTCCGAAACTACTGATTCGATCGAGGTGAAATTTTGCAGTCAGATGGATAATTACGCACTCAAGCTACATGCAGAATTTTGTCCAGCTCGCATGACCAGAACCATAGAAACCATAGAAAATTATAACTTTGTAATGGAAAGGCCTAGAGACTTGAAATTTTCAGGATAGGTGTGGATCGTAAATGTAGCGTTCACGTGTATCAATGAGCAAAATAAGACTAGGGGTTCCGTAAATATGGCCGTTTGAAATTCAGTTTTCTTGGTCATTTCAAAATTATGGATTCGATCTCGACGAAATTTTGAATTTAAATTGAGAATTATATATTCGAACTACATTTCTTCCAGATCGTATGATCAGAATCATAGAAACCATAGAAAATCATAACTTTAGAACAAAAAGGCCTAGTGACTTGAAATTTTCAGGATAGGTTCGGATCGCGAATTTCGCGATCCTTTTTATCAATGAGCCAAATTAGACTAGGGTTTCCGTAAATATTGCCGTTCAAACTATATTTTTACTGATAATTTCGAAAATACTTATTGGATTAAAATGAAATTTCGCACATATATGAAGAATAATGTATAATTTTGTCCAGATTGCATTACCAAGACCATAGATACCGTAGAAAATTCTAGCGAATTATCGAAAAAATGGACCCAAAGCACTGACGTGAAGTCTGGATTTTCGCGTTGGTTTGAAATTTTCTTTGACAGCTGTCAAAATCTTTCCAATTGGTTTGTAAAACTGGAGAATGCGAATCTACCTACAAGGTGCATGTACGAGCGCTCAAAAGCTCCTGCCTTCACGGCAGTGCTTTTCGAAATTTATTTTGATTACCTACCATCTCATCAGCAAACTCCCAAGTAGGGAAAGAAGAAGATAATGATAATTACAGACAGGCATTTGTCTCCAGAGAAATATAATGGTACCTCAGGTTGACCATGGAGTCCGTCCCTGTCGGATGTACCATCACCATTGGCTGGAATCTGGTATCGCATAATTAGATGTAAGGGAGCGAGATGATAAGCAAGAGATAGAATCGAGAGACCGGCTCAATTCGGCTCGGTTGAATTTATAAAGGAGGCATTGGAACAAGTAAAACAAAACGTGGACCACCCAAGTTGTACTCTGTGATCGCGGCCGAAAGCCCTTTCTCATTGGCGGACAGCCAGTTAACAGCCTGACTCTAGATTAGTGTTGTTTGTAACGCCGCGTCTTCATCGCTCGGATTCTGTGGTACCTGCGACCATAGAGATAGGAGATCGGTTATCTCTCTGTGGCTTCGGATATTTATTGAATTATTTGGTGGAGAGATGAGACCGGCCTTTTATTCTCGCAATGGGTGGGATGGGGGTATGTTCCAGCCAATTATTCATAGCCCTTGACAGCAATGTTTTATTCGAGGTCTCTTGCGCTATGGAGACCGTTATGGATGGTACCGCTAAAGTTTATTACGAGAGCCAGTTGCTGGCTTTGAGAATTCATGAGTTATTTATCCAATTTATATTGGTTATTGCGGCGCTGTATCTATCACATTTCGTATTGGTTTTTTTGAATGAAGATTGCATATTTTTACGTCTTTCCGTTTTAATATTTTTCGAATTTCTAAACCCATTGGGAAAGATGGGAACGACATGATGCAAACATACATGTTTCCGATTGGTATTTGAAATTTCATAACTCACGAACTATTCGAAGTGGAACTTTGTGGTCAGGAATATTCCATGAACTATCATATTAAAAATATGTAGGTCCATATACAGCGAAAATATGCTATAATAGATGTTGAAAAAGAATTCGTATGATCTAAAAGTTGGTATATGAAGATATGAATAATAGTTCATTTCTAATATCAATTCGCCTGCAACTTTCGAATTCAACAATTTATGTATGACAAAATGATTTCAAAAACTTACCAAATTCCTTCTTTATTTCCTGAAACAGTTTTCGTTAGTATGCAGGCACTGGTTTCGTTTCATTGATATTAGAAATTGACTTTTTTTTTTATATACCAACTTTCAAATCATACGAATTCGTTTTCAACATTCATTACAGCATATTTTCGTTTTTTTCATACATATCATATCCTTCTGTGATGAAAATAATCCAAAATTATAATTTTGCTCAGCGTAGAAAAAATTGACGAAAAATGAAGTAAGGTGAGTAATTTTCAAAAAACACCTAAACTCAAATAACTCGTAAACTGTTGATTTTTGAATATCAATTAATATGGCTCAAGTGAGAGCAATTGAGTCATACTTACACGTCCTCCAAGGTTCACGTCGAATTCAGAAACACCCTGTATATTTTGCATTTGATGATTTCCCATACCTCAAATACTTTTCCTTGAATTTGATTCCTCGGTTTTTAGCCACTGAAATTTATAGATCGCATTATCGACCAGGATTATTTATAAATGGAAGTAACAAATCGAAATGGATCAAATAATTTGGGCAATTTTATTGTTTTTTCATCATCTTCTATACATTTATGACGAAAATTACAAGAATAAAATAATCATGATCACGATTGGCTTCTTCAAGAAAAAAATAATGGGATTTATCTTAGACAAATTACATATAAGTAGTAGCTTGTTATTTTTACTTGTTATTTCTTCTTGGAAGTAAAAAAATGTTCAAGAACATAAACATTCGATTTTGGAAAAAAAAATGTTTTCAAGTTTCCATAAACCATAGACAAATACCCAATTGTGGCCAATTGATCTAATTTAAGTTACAGGTGTTGTCAATGGCCCTTTTTTGGTATCAATATCAATGTCTTGCGATCGTGAGCATATAAAGCTTCGTATTTTCTGATTACAGAAGTACAATTCTATGGAAAAATTTCTAAAACCAAAAATATTCTCACATTTTTTTTCAAAATTCTCAGGAGGGTTGATAATTCAGATGGGATGGTAAACTGATGAAAGTTTTGATCATCCTTCTATTCAAAAAATCTATGTAAGAGTACACTTACACTTAGTGAAAAATCCTAATTTTACAATTAGAGTCGCGACTGGAACAACTCATCTCATAAATTTGTGTTGAAAAACAAAGTTTTCTTGTCCAAAGCAAGAATGCAATAAAATATTTGAATGATCTTGAAATAAATTATTTCGACTTGCGCAGAATATCATGAAAATATTTTTGCGTATTATATCTCACTCGTTGAATCTTTATATTGACTTTATTGAAATAATGTTCAATAATGTTATTTCAATATATTCCTGATATTCTATGTCCAGTAAAACATTTTTGAGATTTGTTTTCGATTTCGTGATTGAGGTTCAATATCCTTGCGGAATACATCTTCAACATTATTTCAGATAGGTTACTGTATTATTGTTTGTATGGTTTTCATTTCAGATGTTGAACATTATTCGAAATTGCTATTCCAATCTCTCCCTTATAATTAATAAACAATAAGTTTGTGCCTAATCTCAGCTTGAGGACCGGTGAAATAGCAAAAAAGGAACAAAAACATGATTTGCTGAACTTGTTTCGTTGTAATCAATTCTTATAATTTTTTTATTATCTTTGTAGCTCGATGAAGAATCAATAAAGATTCGAAACGTTGGCAATTTTAATGAAGGTTTTGTTCTTTTTTGCTATTTCACAGGTCCTCAAGCTGAGATTACCTATTGTTTATTGATTACAAGGATGAGATTGGAATACCAATTTCGAATGATTTTCAACATTTGTAATAAAAACAAATGATACGGTAACTTATCTGGTTGATAATACCTAAACCTCAATCTCAAAATCGAAAACAAGTCTCAAAAATGTTTTACTGGACATAAAATACCAGGAATATAATGAAAAAAAAACATAATTTAACATTATTTCAATTAATTCAATATAAAGATTGAACGATTGCGATATAATACGCAGAAATATTTCAATTATATTTTGCACAAGTACTAAAATCAATCAGATATTATCCCCATATGAGTAAAAGAACACAGTTTCGTAAGGCAAAAATTGCAGGCAATTTCTAAATATCGTAAACGAACGTCGGTAAGCAACATTCTGGCCCATTCCATTTATCGATAAATTTAGAGTTAATTTTTCCACTACCATAAAGCTTCAAATTGTTGAAATTATCCATTGTGAAATATACCAGTCTAGGCAATTTTATTTTAGTGCCATTCTAATTGGTATTCGCCAAAGGGGGAATACAATTAATCGCTTCTTCAATATCGGTGACAGTCTACAGTACTCGGCCTATTACTTTTCCAGAAACGCATTAATTCCTCTATCTATATTCCGATTGTATGCTCTGAAGAAAACCGAACGTCCATGCGAAAAGCGTTATAAATTATATGATTCAATCAGTTGATACGTCAAACGGTACCAAAATCGTTTGATTGATAGTAATTAGGAGCATTTAGGTTATGAGTGGAATGCTGTCAAGGAAATTTAAATCAGCGTCAACGTCTTAGCTTTCTTCTTGAATATGCGTGGTATAAATCTTCACTTCTTATTGGGATCAAAGCGTCCTACCGATTTCATTTGTCCGGTTTAACGATGCTTTTTTTTTTTTTATAGGAAGATATAGGATCATTCTAATGGATGACAAAGTTGATCCTACTAAAGATAAAGATGTTCCAATGATCGTACTTGAGTGGGAGAACTTTTTGTTCTTGGTAGTCAGGTATGCTGAATGATGAGAAATGGAACTTTCTTCACGTGTTCCATAAGGCAGTGTTCTAGGACCCTTATTAATTTACAATGAGCGTCGGATTGGCTTATCCGGGAGAACAGGATAGTTGAAGCTTTCGACGAACAGTGATTAAAGAAATATAGAAAGCACTGCCATGAAGTCAGGAGCTTTTGAGCGCTCGGTCATGCACTTTGTAGGTAGATTCGCATTTTACAGTTTTAAAAACGAATTGAAGAAATTTTTGACAGCTCTCAAAGAAAAATTCAAACTTAGGCGAAACTCCAGACTTCACGTCAGTGCTTCAGGTGACCATTTTTTTTCCGATAATTCGCTAGAATTTTTTACGTCTTGGTAATGCGATCTGGAAAAAAGTTCGCTCGTAGTTTGAATACATTATTATCCATCTATGTGCAAAATTCTTTAAATCCAATCAGTAGTTTCGATATTATCAAGAAAAACATTTTTGTAGTCATATTTACGGAACCCCTAGTCTAATTTCGCTCATTGGTAAACGTGACCGCGACATTCGAGATCCACACCTATCCTGAAAATTTAAAGAACCTAGGCCTTTCCTTTCGAGAATTTTCTATGGTTTCTATGGTTGTGGTAATAAACAAAATTTTGCATGTAGCTTGAATATATCATTCTCCATTGAAATGACAAATTTCGTAACGATTGAATTTGAAGTTTTGAAATTATCAAGAAAACTAAATTTCAAATGACCATATTTACGGAACCCCTTGTCGAATATCGCCCAATAATGAACTCAACTGTTGATTCGAACCTACCCTAAGAATTTCAAGTTTCTAGGTTGTTTCCTTCGAGAGTTATCGGGTATACGTCCGGCTGGCCGGACGGACAGACATTATTTTTCGACAGATTAGTCATCAGTGAGTCGAACCTTCTCGATTGAGACCATTTTTGTCCTTATATTTGAAAAATACAGTCATCGTGCCGAAATGATATAGCCCTCGTGTAAGTAGAACGAGCGATCAAAAATGGACATTAATGTGATGCAAGTCAAATACTCCAGAATCGAATCATTGAATTCAAATGCTGAAAATGAAAAATGCGCGCTTATTTCAATTTGTCGACGTATAAGTCACCCATAACTGATCTATGATCATTTGACATGAGATGACACATCAAATCTCAAAGCCTCCGTGCGATTCTACTCTCTGCTCACTGAATCACTACTCATCTCATGTAATCTCAAAGCGAGTAGATTCAACTCGTGAAGAGTGAATGAATCATTTTACTCACTACTCCTTGAAAATAATTATTCTCTAGTATAGAGAGAATATAGAACCAAAGATCACGAAATTAGCAAGAAACGTGACAAACATTTCATAAACTTCGATTGAATCACCATATATTGAATATTCTCAAGGTCAGATCAGAAAAACTCGATTTTCTTCTCAACTGAAACAACTCAACAGCTGACTTCTACATAACAAATTTCATCCATACCTCATAGGTATACACACAAATTTTCAGCGAGCTATGACGAGTACTTTCTGGCATACCGAAGTTTCAAAAAATAGCGAATTTAGAATATTCTAGTGATATGAGCCCATATTCGGTGATTCGATCTTTTGACTTTTATATTATACTAACAGACCCGACCACGCTGTAACGTTATAATTCCACATCATTGTTTATTTCCACCATGCACTATGGAAAATTGCGAAATTCCTCCTACATTATATTGTAATGTAATGTGATATTTCCTGAGCCTCCGTGCTTGATTGGCGAAATTCGTTCCTTCTGTTTGTTTTGTTTCGGAATTTGTGAGGTTAACTGTAGCATCCGTCATTGTCATTCCGTTAGCTTTTATGTCACGGGTAAGATTTTTTGGCCTCTACGTATGATTTCCGGACTTATAGTCGTTACCATGGATTTGAATTTACAGAATGCCTTATTTAGTATATACAAGTAGAACATCTCGATGGGAATTGACGAATAGCATTATCAAATAATTTTCGATTTCTTTTTTTTTTTTTCTTGGTTGTCAAATCTGATAGTTGGTATCTCTGTGTGAACTTTGCGAATTATGTGTCAATGGGATATGTCAGATTGGTTGAGGTATTGGAAAAACGTGGAGTAGATTTTTGAATTGAAGAAATTGTGATCTCGGATCATCCTTGTTATAGACGATTATAACTTCAATTTGAAGTATTCCCTGTGAGGTTTACTGGAATATTTCTGGGATTAACGTTTTATATTTTTCCACGAGGACTGCTATTCTTACGAATCAACTCTTGGACATCTAAGAGGTTTCGATTGCGACAATTGTGTTGAGAAAGGATTTTCTGTTGGACTTTCCACGAAGAACTGAATACATCTTGCTTCAATTCCCTCGAACAACAACTTAGAGGGTTCAAGTATACGGCATTCACAGACAGGAGACGGTAATTCACTATACGGCGGAGGGTGTAATTCAGGCTGTATTTCAAGTGTGAGCTGTTCAAGTATACGACGGCCTTTCGAGTCAGCTATTCGAAGTATCCAAGCGTCTCCATTTCGAGCCCATTTTCGTACAAGCATTGTTTGGGTGCTGGCACTGCACTGTGAATTCTACATGGGATCTCGCTTATGAGTTAAGGTAACCAGTGCTCTGCACTGGCATTAAGATCATTGTCTGTAACTATCAATAACATATACTTAAGGTAATCAGTGATTTGAAGATCATACCGCATATCGGTTGATAACTTGTACTCAAGTGATATAATTTTTGGTTGGTTATAGCTATTGTAAGCTTGTTAGCAGTTATAGTGGGGTGCACTTCACAAATTGCGTTTGGGTACCAGCAACGGTACCAGTGTATCCCTTCAGGATTTTTCTTGTTGTTAACCACTTCTTTTGGTTATATTGTGTTATTGAACTACCGTTATTGATCTGTCATAGTAACAGAGTTATAGTTGAACTTAGCCAAGTTAGGCTGATTAAAGTTTTGTCAGTACCGATTTAGGTGCAAGTTAGTGTAGGTATTAGGGTAGTGATCGAGAGTCCGTCTGGCTCCCGATTTGATGATTTGCATTGTTTATATTCTTTTCTGCGCTTTGTACTCATCAACCACCGCATTTTATTTTTATTAAACCATTAAAATTAAATCTTTGAGTAATTTTGTTTACTGCTACTCTGGTAGAGGGGTATGCAGCTTTGTTTTCTCTTCAATAGGCAGGCATATCTCTATCGGCGCCCTTTTCGTTAACGTCACAACGCGTTGCTGTGGCTAAGGTATAAGTTGGATTATTATTATTATTAACCTTAACCTAACCTTAACCTAACTCAACCTTTACCATTAACCTAACCCTTATCTTTATCCTTACCCTTGTTTATGAGTCTCGAATAATATTCATATTCGTAGGTATATGTTATGATGCCAAATGATGTCATTTGGAACACACTATTGTAATGCTGAATATTCTGCAAGAAATGTTTAGATAGAGGTCTTGTCCTGACAGTAACGAATTCAAAGGTTCGCCGGGTAGCGTTGTCAGTTGTGGTAATATACAGGGTGTCCGGTAAAATGTGGAAAATCTCTCGGATTCAGATATAACATAAAAGAATAAGATGACAAGTTCCCATAATTTTTTTTCCTAGCGGCCCTCCCTACGGAGATACGGCCTCCTGAATGACGCCACTGAAAATTCATTTTACTGGAATAAATTTCAAACTACTTGATATAATTTAATGAGAATTTGATATGATAAACAGTAGTGAGGACCTATCAAAATACTGCCCTTAAATTTGAATTAGCTCGTTTAGTTTACCAGGGGCGGACTAGGTTGTACATTTTAATGCCTACATTTTCAACATCCTGTATGATAAGGAGTGAAAAAAAACAAATTTGGATACCTTGAACATCAAGCTAAAGAAAAGGTACTCTTGTTCATTGTCGATAAAATGAACCGTTTCGAAAAACAAAATAATAAAACAAGTATCTTGTTTATTTCTATTGAAAAAAAACCATGAATTCTAATTTTTTTTTCTGCAACGAAGTGTGATACGAAAGTTATTCAAGGAACAAAAAAGTTTTAATTTATGTTATTGAATCCGATAAAATATTTTTTCTTATTAAAATTTATTCCAATAAAATGAATTTCCAGTGGCGTCATTCAGGAGGCCGTATCTCCGTAGTGAGGGCCGCTAGGAAAAAAAATTATGGGAACTTGTCATCTTATTCTTTTATGTTTTATCTGAATCCGAGAGATTTCCCACATTTTCCCGGACACCCTGTATAATAATCCTGGGGGTGCGTTTCGATATCTTAGAGTATTGCAGTATTGACAAATAGTGCTCATATTTCCAAAATTCACCAATATATTGCTAGCAAAATCGACTTCGGGATCATATCTAAATACCAGTGGCGGCTCGTGAGCTCTCAATCAGAGGAGGCCAAGCAAAAATACAGGGTGTTTCATAATATATGCGCAGGATTTCCGGATGTGATAGCTTGTCCAAAAATATGAAAAAAAGTTTCTATTAACTTACCCTCTGAAATGCACCTATTTTCGAGTTGAAATTAAAAAAAAACGGTTTTTGCGAATATCACCAGAACCTCTTATCGTACCGGAAACAGCTTTCGTAGGCATTTTCTAATTATAATAAGCAATGTTTTGTGCGGATTTTTTTTTGTCTTAATTGTTGAAGGTTTTGAAGGGGTAGTGGGTGTTTTTCTCCCCAACTTCTACGCTAATCGAAAAAGTACGGTTTTTGAAACGCCCATTTCAACCGCCAATGTTTTCTACACAAAAGAGGTACTCCTGGTCATACGCTCTGAAGTCGACCGTTTTCGACTAACTGTCAACCTTTTTTTATACGTCAAAAACTTCAGGTTTACAATTTAAAAATATTTCCTGAACCACTGAGCAATCTTTCTTCTTAATACTGATTACACTAATCCTACTTCGATTTTTTTTTCAATTTCAACACTGTACTTATCTCGAAAATGGTGCATTTAAGTGGGAATATTAATATAAATTTTTTTTCATATTTTTGGACGAGCTATCACATCCTGAAATCCTGCGCATATATTATGAAACACCCTGTATAGGTATACCACTAGGACTAGATAGTTGATCTATGATAGTTTGCCTATGACTCTGATCAAGTGAATTTACAATATCGAGCTTTCCGAATAATTTAAATTTAATTGATGCCCCTTAGTGAGATTTTTATCTGCTATGTCTTTCAATAGACCTCTGTGAATTTTTTAAATCCGAATAACCTAATTTTGACCACACATTGTTTTCTGAATCGTCGCAAAAAAGTGAGCAAAACCAACAAAATAATTTATTTCGAACTGTACTTCCTGTCAGCCACTCGTATTTATTGTACCATTGAACGCAGAAGGGACGATTATGTTTGAAATCGACAATTATATTTTGCATAGCAGGCTGAGGTGTCTTTATGGTTTTGGTAATGAAAAATTTTGTCATCGTAAGGCATTTGACTGAACTTTTTCTTCAGAATAAAATCAACAATAGGACAATATCTTCAGTTATTCTAAGTTCCCACTGAAATTATAATTTTTATTCCTGGTTTCCGTTCCCATTTTTCTCGATAAAATATATGAATCTGAATAGCCATCCTTCCTCACCTACAAACTCCGCCGAATTGATAGAATAGTGACCGATCGTTCATCGCCGAGTGACGCCGAGGTCATATTCGGGCCGATCGGGTTTTTATCAATCACAATGACACAAGTATACACAAGTATATAACGAACACAGTGATAAACGTCTGAGCAATTTCTAGAATAACGATAAATTTCACTCACACAAGTGTCAAAATCCTTATGAAATATAATTAATCTATGATTCTTCGCTTGGTCGGAGGAAAAAGGAAAGCCTTTTTTTTTTTCCGTACGGTTTTTTCGGAAATATTTCGTTTTATAAACCTTGTCCTGATAATAATGTACACAACTAAAAAAAAATTATCGAATTTGGTGCAGTCGTTTGAACGTGATGCCCGCACATAGGTAAACCATAGATCCTCTTTTATTAATATAGATTTGTAATAGGGACGTTTGTGGTCCATTTCATGGACCCTACTAGAGAATCATCCTTTTCCAGGAGTAATAGTTCATTCACTTTATGCATGTTGAATCTACTAACTTTGAACCAACTTTCGGAATTCATTACTGTACATTACTGACTGAGAAAGTAGAACTGGGAAGGTCACAGGAATACTGAGAAGGTGAGTAGGAGAATAGAGGAGAATAGTAGTAGGTTCTACCCTTCTTTACCACAAGTTCTCGTGTTTGTGTTGATTCAGTGAGCAGAGAGTAGAATCCTGAATCCGAATCGCACGGAGGCTTCGAGATTTGACGAGGACAGTATCGTTGGATACTTGATCGTAGACAAACGTGATTCCTGAACACTAAATAGATAGTGGGTACGATTCTTTTGTCTGAGTGAATAGACAATTATTCAGTTCTGAAGAGTAGATTCAGTGAGTATCATCACTCACTCAGTGGCCAACTCTACACGCTACAGTATGATCGTCTGTCAAATAATCATAGATTAGTTTCGGGTGACTGCTCTGGCGATGAATCGAAATGAGCGCGCAAAAGATCTTGACTCCACGTCAGAGCTTATCACGAAGTTTTTTGAGCGCTCGTACTTACACGAGGGCTATATCATTTCGTCACGATGTCTGTATTTTTCGAATTTTGAGCCGAAAATGGTCTCAATCGACTATGTTCGACTCACTGATGACGAATCCGTCGGAAAATTCGAGTCTGTCCGTCCGTCCGTAAGCACGATAACTCTCGAACAAAACAACCTAGAGACTTGAAATTTTCAGTGTAGGTTCAGATCCCAAATGCCTCGGCTGAGTTCGTTAATGGGCAGAATTCCACCAGGGGTTCCGTAAATATGGCCGTTCAAAGTTTTGCTCTCCTGATTACTTGGAAACTACAGATTTGATCTAGATGGAATTTCGAACTCAAATGGAGAATGAGGTGTGCTATATGTGAAATTTTGTCTAGATCGCATGACCAGAACCATAGAAACCATAGAAAATTGTAATTTTTGAACGGAAATGCCTAGGCACTTGAAATTTCCAGGATAGGTGTGGATCTTGAATGTGGTGATGACGTTTATCTATGAGCAACATTATAGTAGGGGTTCCGTAAATATGGTCGTTTGAAATTTAGTTTTCTTGATCATTTCAAAACTACAGATTCGATCGTGACGAAATTTTGTGTACTTATGGAGAATGATATATTAATGCAACATTTTGTCCAGATCGCATGACCAGAAGCATATAAACCATAGAAAATTATAACTTCCGAAGGGAGAGGCCTAGTAACTTGAAATTTTCGGGGTAGGTTTGGATCGCGAATGTCGCGGTCACGTTCATCAATGAGAAAAATCAGACTAGGGGTTCCGTAAATATGGCCGTTCAAAATATTTTTTTCCTGATAATTTCGAAACTACCCATCAGATTGGAATGAAATTTTGCAAATAGATGAAGAATAATGTATTCAAACTACGTGGAAAATTTCGTTCAGATCGTCAGCTGAAGCACTGACATGAAGTCTGGAGTTTCGCCTGAGTTTGAGAATTTTTTTGACAGCTGTCGAAAATTCCTTCTATTAATTTCTTAAACTGAAAAATGCGAATCTACCTACAAGGTGGATGTACGAGCGCTCAAAAGCTCCCGACTTCACGGCAGTGCTTTTCGTAATTTTTGTTATATCAATGAGTCGTACGAAGATAAATGTATTACGAGCATTTTTTCAATGTTTGCATCTTTTGGATGATAAACGGTATGCCTAGCGTAACATCGAATAAATAAAAGTCGTGATATCCCTCTTCGCTGTCCCATTCTTCTCAATGTAGACCGACTGGTGTCTCCTTTGACCATTAGTTATTCGCGCCGAAGGGATAAGATATCCGATAACACCAGACTTTCAATTTAAACGATGGTTTCCTGACCACAAGCTTCATTGTCGGCTCTAAAGAGTCTGAAGGCCTGCACTCAGGCGTGAATATTTCTCACCACATTATCGAAGCCGATTATGCACTTTACGGTGAACGACGAGTCTGGAAACCCCGTCATGTTTGCACACTTAAGCATATTGCCATAATCAATTCTTCGTAGCCGAAGTGATACATCCTAATATACACTTATAGTCCATAAAATCGTTCGACAATTTCCTCGCACCAACTTTATCTGCAGGCATTATCTAAGATGGTTATATAATGCTGTTGCCGGCAAACCGACCGCGCTGCGGTGTGGCGGTCCGCTGAACTACACACGTAATGGCCACTACGTGCCTTATCGCTTAACGGCCTGTACCAGAGCTGGTGAAAGAGATACACATATAGACCAGGCAATAGAGCAGAAAAAGGGTCATTCTGTGACAAAAATAGTAGAAGAAAACCGCGAGTTGGGAGTTTCGTGGGGTGATCCGTGGATGTTTAGTGATATGTTTTCGACTCGCAAATATCATTACTTTTCTTGTAATTGCGAAGAAACACAAAAAAAAACGATGTTTTTTTAGTTTTTTGCTTGTAAAATCTGAACCAATGGAGCGGTGCTGATACTTTCAACAGACGAATTGTAGAGAATGGAAAGATGAAAAAAATGAGTGCTAGTGCAACTCAATCGGGTCATCATTACCGGAGGAAAGCCGAAAAAACCGTGAAAATCAGCGTTTTTTCAGATCCTCATAACTCGGCCAATTTCTAAGTTGTAGTGCTGGCTTTCCAAATGATAGTAGTGGTTAATAAATACTTCAAGTGTGCATAACCCAGACGTTGTCCGATAAATAGTTATTCCGTAATTGCGATTTGAATTATTTAAGGCACTATTTTCCGGAAGAGCTGGATGCGTCGGAAGTAGTCCGATTTCAATTTACAAAACGGATTTTGAAAGAAGAAGTATAGTACTACAAAACGGCAAACTTGATTTTTCGTTGAAATGTTGCAAAATAGGTGAAAAATACGTGGAAACATGACCAAAACCGGCTAAGTGCCCCATCTGGGTCGGATAGTGGGGGTAGCCGGCAGACGCGGGGAACCAAAATCGCGCTGAGGCCGGCCGCGAATATTTACGTATATACCCCCACTACTTGACTGCAATCGAGCATTCGGCTTATTTTGGTCATGTTTGCATGCTTTTTTCACCTATTTTGAAGCATTTTAACGAAAAATCAAGATTGCTTTTTTGTAGTACTATACTTCTTCTTTCAAAATCCGTTTTGCAAATTGAAATCGGACTACTTCCGACGCATCCAGCTCTTCCGGAAAATAGTGCCTTGAATAATTCAAATCGCAATTACGCAAAAACTATTTATCGGACAACGTCCGGGTTATGCACACTCAAAGTATCTATTGACCACTACTTTCATTTGGAAAGCCAGCGCTACAACTTCGAAATTGGCCGAGTTATGAGGATTTGAGAAAACGCTGATTTTCACGGTTTTTCCGGCTTTCCTCCGGTAATGATGACCCGATTGAGTTGCACTAGCACTCATTTTTTTCATCTTTTCATTCTCTACAATTCGTTTGTTGGAAGTATTAGCACCGCTCCATTGGTTCAGATTTTACAAGCAAAAAACTAAAAAAACATCGTTTTTTTTGGTGTTTCTCCGCAATTACAAGAAAAGTAATGATATTTGCGAGTCGAAAACATATCACTGAACATCCACGGACCACCCCACGTAACTCCCCACTCGCGGTTTTCTTCTACTATTTTTGTCACGAAAAAATCTCTATTGCCTGGTCTAATATACCGGAAAATATATGAGGTAAACGGTGTTGGGAATTGTGCCCTGGTTGGACGGGGATTGAACATGCGGGATCGCGTATGTGAGTGGAAAAGGGTTATTGGAGAAATAAGTATTTGATCCTGATCAAATATCCAATTCGCCTTGAACTACGATTCTCAAATATTAGATAACCTTGGAAAACATTGCTAATTTTATGCCAAAGTTCGTCATTTCCTACTCGTTTTCGTTTCTTCTGTGAAAGATATATCTCAAATACATACTTTCATTTATCATCTCATCATACCTTACTTTCATCTGAAAAAATCTACATGCTCATTTTCAAAACAAAACACATATTTTGAAACCTCTTAAAAAATTCAAGGACCTTTTAGAGAATTTGTGAATCTAAAAATCGAACGAAAAAGACCGTGGTCCAGAGCAACTTACTAACTA
The DNA here is from genome assembly GCA_963966015.1 of Aphidecta obliterata. Taxonomy (NCBI): domain Eukaryota; kingdom Metazoa; phylum Arthropoda; class Insecta; order Coleoptera; family Coccinellidae; genus Aphidecta; species Aphidecta obliterata. The sequence continues at coordinate 27,386,877 of OZ014427.1, read as the reverse complement.
TTGAACATAATTCCATGAAATGTGATACCTACAAAAATCCATAACAATCCAGCATGAAATCAGGTGCGTACGATGTGTTATTGTCTGATAATATGGTTGAAATAAGAACATTCAGATAATGGTTGATAGTGATAGGCTTCTATTTCAAGTCTTCATTGCCAACCAAATAAACTTATCTTGTGTTGACTGAATCCTCTTGATTTGTGGTATTGCGCTCGTCTTCATCTTCTTAAGCTTCTAATTTTTACCCATGAGCCTTCTCCTGCCTATTAATGGATTGAGTGTGCTCATTGCGGCGTTGGTTTTATCAACAGCGTATTTATTGATACCTATGGCTTTTCCATGTGACTCCTTCATCCCAATATTTAGTCTCACTCTGCCATTCTGCATCTATAGATTTGCGTCAATTTTCAATTGTCTCTTCTGCAAGAGGATGGCTTGGATTTTTCTTGCCAATTTATCTTAAATTTACCTTCTGGCAGCCTCCGGTATATGACATCATAATTTCTGGTTATATCATAAATATGTATATACTAGCAGACCCGGCACGCGTTGCTGTGGCCTTACCTATCCCTAACTTAACCTTAGACTAACGCTATCCTAACCCTAACCTAACCCTATCGTGACATTCGTTACCCAAACCTAACCCAACCCGACGCATTCCCTAACACAAACTTTTTCATTTTTCGGGTTTTGGAGAAAAATCTGCTGCTAGATTCAACAACGACCCGTGTTGTGGGATATGTCGGTTCGACTTGATGTTGTTGCCTGCCGACCTAAAAAAACCTCAACTTGGGGAAATGCGAGGACCACCGGAAAAGACATCCCTGTCCGTACTTCGATAATCCCCCATGCAAAGTGGTCCTTTCTCTCCTTTCTCCTCATGACTTCTGTCACAAAGCAGTAAACGCCTTCCAGCATTCTTCATGCTGTATAATTTCCTCTATTATATTCTCAACTGGCGGTAAGCGGCCTATCTTTCCAACCAGGGCGTTCCTTTCCTCCGTCCAGAACATGTGCTTCGGGTCATGATAAGGCATGATACAGATCATCCCGTGTCCGTCCTCTTAGTGAAGGTACCATAAGATCCATGCCCTGTCAAAAATTGAGTAAAATAGTCGTTTTATGCTCACAATGGATCCACTACTCCAAATTCCCCCGCATCCAAGCGGTATTTTACCCTCCATCATCCCATCTCTCTTGCTATTTTATCAGTGTCATCCTTCTTGCCATACGTCGATTGCCCGGTAGTGCTCCTCCTACGATATAAAGGAAGCATCTTTCCGCCACCATTAGGTCAACTGGTAAGAAGCCAGGAATCACTTTGACAGCCTCCGCCGACGCAGTTCTGTATACCGAAGCTACCCTCAAGAGTCCCAGTCTCTATGCTGAATTCATCCGAGAGACATTACATTGCATTTCCCTCCATCCTGGCGCCGCATATTAGATCTTCTTGGTCAAGGCATTATTTAAATAATAATAGTCACCCATCAAAACAAATCAAAGTCAACATTAATCACTTTCACGAAGTAAATATTTATATATAGACCAGACAATAGAGCAGAAAAAGGGTCATTCTGTGACAAAAATAGTAGAAGAAAACCGCGAGTGGGGGGTTACGTGGGGTGGTCCGTGGATGTTCAGTGATATGTTTTCGACTCGCAAATATCATTACTTTTCTTGTAATTGCGAAGAAACACCAAAAAAAACGATGTTTTTTTAGTTTTTTGCTTATAAAATCTGAACGAATGGAGCGGTGCTAATACTTTCAACAGACGAATTGTAGAGAATGAAAAAATGAAGAAAATGGGTGCTAATGCAACTCAATCGGGTCATCATTACCGGAGGAAAGCCGGAAAAACCGTGAAAATCAGCGTTTTTTCAGATCCTCATAACTCGGCCAATTTTCAAGTTGTAGCGCTGGCTTTCCAAATGGAAGTAGTGGTTAATAGATACTTCAAGTGTGCATAACCCAGACGTTGTCCGATAAATAGTTTTTCCGTAATTGCGATTTGAATTATTTAAGGCACTATTTTCCGGAAGAGCTGGATGCGTCGGAAGTAGTCCGATTTCAATTTACAAAACGGATTTTGAAAGAAGAAGTATAGTACTACAAAACGGCAAACTTGATTTTTCGTTAAAATGTTGCAAAATAGGTGAAAAATACGTGGAAACATGACCAAAACCGGCTCAGTGCCCCATCTGGGTCGGATAGTGGGGGTAGCCGGCAGACGCGGGGAACCAAAACCGCGCTGAGGCCTGGCGCGAATATTTACGTATATACCCCCACTACTTGACTGCAATCGAGCATTCGGCTTATTTTGGTCATGTTTGCATGCTTTTTTCACCTATTTTGAAGCATTTTAACGAAAAATCAAGATTGCCTTTTTGTAGTACTATACTTCTTCTTTCAAAATCCGTTTTGCAAATTGAAATCGGACTACTTCCGACGCATCCAGCTCTTCCGGAAAATAGTGCCTTAAATAATTCAAATCGCAATTACGCAAAAACTATTTATCGGACAACGTCCCGGGTTATGCACACTCAAAGTATCTATTGACCACTACTTTCATTTGGAAAGCCAGCGCTACAACTTCGAAATTGGCCGAGTAATGAGGATTTGAAAAAACGCTGATTTTCACGGTTTTTCTGGCTTTCCTCCGGTAATGATGACCCGATTGAGTTGCACTAGCACTCTTTTTTTTCATCTTTTCATTCTCTACAATTCGTCTGTTGGGAGTATTAGCACCGCTCCATTGGTTCAGATTTTACAAACAAAAAACTAAAAAAACATCGTTTTTTTTTGTGTTTCTTCGCAATTACAAGAAAAGTAATGATATTTGCGAGTCGAAAACATATCACTGAACATCCACGGACCACCCCACGTAACTCCCCACTCGCCGTTTTCTTCTACTATTTTTGTCACGAAAAAATCTCTATTGCCTGGTCTAATAATATACTGACTCTGAATGGATTTACGGAATAATCTATAATCATTCAGTGAAATCAATCACACAAATATTTGACAACCAATATATATGTCACTCATTTTGCATTATGACATTATTCTTGACAGTTACGAAATCTATGAACATTTTGTATTGGAAAATTTTCTTTCTTTTATTGTATTTTTTCGGCAATTTTCCAATGTTTTCAATATACAGGGTCTTTCACGAGGAACCTCACCCATATTTATACGGGAAACTACTGAACGTATTTTCATGAAATTCAGCACTTATAAGTATTTCACGATGCTGATGAAATCTAAATATTTTCAAGGCATGAGCACCTCCGGTTTTTCCGGAAATGACGTCAACTTCCGTTTTTCAAATTAGAACACCATTTTTTTATCGCAGAAATAGATTCCTTAGAAAATTTCAAGTTATTTTGATGTAACATTTTTCAGTTTTGGTTGGAAAATTCTCTCTGAGCGGGAAAATTCGAAAAAAAAATCGAAAATAGAGCTCCGCTGAAACAAGAATAACTTCGAGGTTTTTGGATGGAAAATTTTTATTTTTGGGATTTTTCAAGATGTAAGATTGATGTATCCACTTTAAAAATCGAAATCGCGATTCATGATACAGGGGGTGAAAAAATCGCTTTCAAAGTTAGGGATGACAAAATCGTGAAAAATCAATTTTTTCAAATTAGAACCCCATTTTTTTATGGCAGATATTGAATCTACGTTAAAAAATAATGTGAGTGTATGCATCACACCCTTGCCCTAAAATGGATATTTTCTGAGTTATTCACAAAAAACTGTTTTTCGTCTTGAATTTTCAGCTATTTCTTTTCCCTTCACGCCAAAAAGATGAAATTTTCAGGAACTGTTATTTGAACCATGCTGTAGATTTTTCACCCCTTCTTGAAACCGACTTCAAGTTACTATTAGGAGAACCATGGCAAACTCTCGCAGTTATAACTAGAGAAGATGCTCAAAGTTTTGACCGTTAATTTCTTGACATTTATTTATACGTCTCAGGAATGCTTCGTGCGTTGCTCTTCTTATTTCATCGGGAGGAAGAGATCTGCAAAAGTGTTTAAAAACCAAATTGAGTTTCAAAACTATGAGTCTAAAAATCTAAACAAACCTGAACGCATTTCTGACTCGTTCTATGCAGTCCTCTTTATCAGTCAGGGGAGTTGAGTAGACAATATTTTTTATCCTACCCCAAACATAATAGTCTAAAGGAGTTAAATCGGGAGAACGTGGTGGCCAAAGATGTGGACCATTGTTCGCCAACCATCGATCTTCAAATAGCCTGTAGAGGATATTTGACACATTGAGTGAATTGTGTGGAGGGTCGCCATCTTGTTGATACCATAAATCATTATGGTTCTGTAGTAGCGGCTAAATTATTTGAGTCAATATGTCAGAATATCTATCTCCTAAGGGAGAACATTCTTTAAATAATGCAAACATGTGTAGTGTTCTATCTTACCAGTTAAAGTCTCATCATAAATGTGAACATCGAGAATTGCATTATTTTTGATGGCGCAAAAAACATTGAAACTCCAGGTCTCTTGAAAGTTCCATTGTCTGGAGTGGTGGTTGTTCTCTTCATCCCAATAATGACTGTTATGCCTATTGAAAGAACCATTCTTTCTGAATTTAGATTCATCTGTCCAAATTATACAGTCCAAAAAGTTTTCATTCTCTTGAAATCGAATCATCATAGCTTCGCAAAACTCTGTTCTCCTGACGAAATCAGTTTCCTTCAAATGCTGTACCCTATTGAATTTATATGGGTCCATTTTATGTTTTTTTAATATTCTCCAAACACTCGATTGAGATAATCCCAGATCAATCTCGGCATCTTTGAGAGAATTTTGAGGATTCACACGAAAATATGCAAGAACTGTAATTTCGTTGTTCTCATCTTCTACTACACTTTTTTCTCTGTGTATAGTTTTCTTAACGAAAGATCCGACATTTCTCAAGTTTGTCATGGTTCTGTTAATGGTATCTCTCGTTGGTCTGGGTCGGTCAGGAAACCTCTCAATGAACAGTCGAATCGTTCTATCTACAACTTTATTACATTCTCCATGAAGTAGAATGAGATTTAAATATTCTTCATTGGTAAAATTAGGCATAGTGATCGATTTTATAACTTAATACGAATTATCACCAAATTAATAGTAAACACAAAATGCTACTGAATAAAGAGGAATTTGGCAGATGTAATTAATGATATTTATCATTAAAAAAAAAGAATGTAAAACATGGTAAGTTTTTGCATATGGTTCATAAGGAATTATTTATTTATCACTGGAGAGAAAACCGATGGCCGATTAGTTGAAATAAAAAGGTTTCCGATACAAATTCGAATCCAAATTCGCCATCTATTTAGGAACAACCTGTAACTTTTTTCTCTCGCATATTAGGGTAGTAAAATCTAAAACATGGTTTAAGTAACAGTTCCTGAAAATTTCATCTTTTTGGCGTGAAGGGAAAAGAAATAGCTGAAAATTCAAGACGAAAAACAGTTTTTTGTGAATAACTCAGAAAATATCCATTTTAGGGCAAGGGTGTGATGCATACACTCACATTATTTTTTAACGTAGATTCAATATCTGCCATAAAAAGTGGGGTTCTAATTTGAAAAAATTGATTTTTCATGATTTTGTCATCCCTAACTTTGAAAGCGATTTTTTCACCCCCTGTATCATGAATCGCGATTTCGATTTTTAAAGTGGATACATCAATCTTACATCTTGAAAAATCCCAAAAATGAAAATTTTCCATCCAAAAACCTCGAAGTTATTCTTGTTTCAGCGGAGCTCTATTTTCGATTTTTTTTTCGAATTTTCCCGCTCAGAGAGAATTTTCCAACCAAAACTGAAAAATGTTACATCAAAATAACTTGAAATTTTCTAAGGAATCTATTTCTGCAATAAAAAAATGGTGTTCTAATTTGAAAAACGGAAGTTGACGTCATTTCCGGAAAAACCGGAGGTGCTCATGCCTTGAAAATATTTAGATTTCATCAGCATCGTGAAATACTTATAAGTGCTGAATTTCATGAAAATACGTTCAGTAGTTTTCCGTATAAATATGGGTGAGGTTCCTCGTGAAAGACCCTGTATATTCTCCTATTCTGGACGGAGACGAATACAACAAATCAAAAACCATGAACATCTGTCCAGCCGTTCTTGAGTTATAAGTGGTGTAACTAACACGACTTTCTTTTATATATATATATAAGATGTTATACAGTAAAGGGCCTAAAACTGATTTCTGGGAAAACTCCGATCTCAAGTTTCTAATGATTCTGACTCAATAATATTCTGATAATTTCTCACTATCGTGCTATTTTCGTCTCAAAGGGGGATCTATGTAACCCCAGAGAACATCATTCGCATCTATAGACCGGTTCCGACTCACATCAAGTCTCGTCAGTATAGCTAGCGAAGATGAACTCGAAGTGAGAAAACGACTGCCCATACAATGAAACGCAGCGGAGATCGGAGAAAATGTCTCCACTCATGCCACCAGTCCGGCCCAAAAGCAACCGCTTCCAATTTCTGAAGGTTCTAGAAAAGATTTCCTGGCTCCCTGACAAAAACCACATGTGACCACCGTAAACATTACGGTATGATTGTCACATGTGGAAATAACGGGTTCAAGCTACAACCTTATTCGTCTGAATAATTGACTAGAATATAATATTGGCTGTCTACACAGGGTATTTTCGCTTCCTCTTGAACTTCAATATTAATTTAGTGAAAACCTTTTCGGTGACCTAACAAGTTGGGAATGCAATCTCGTTCTCGCGAGATCTCGGCCTTTTTTAGCGAGATTGATCTCGGCCGAAAAATGGGCGAGATCTCGCGAGTTTAACGAGATTGCGTTTGCATTGCATGCGTGCGAGCCGGGGGGTCAAAAGGCGAACTTTTACCAAAGACTATTTTTGAGCGCTCGTACTACTTACACGGGGGCTATATCATTTCGTCACGATGTCTGTATTTTTCGAATGTTGAGCCGAAAATGGTCTCAAACGACTATGTTCGACTCACTGAATCGTCGGAAAATTCGAGTCTGTCCGTCCGGCCGGCTGTAAGCACGATAACTCTCGAACGGATCAACCTAGAGACTTGAAATTTTCAGTGTAGGTTCAGATCCTAAATGCCTCGGTTAAGTTCGTTAATGGGCAGAATTCCACCAGGGGTTCCGTGAATATGGCCGTTCAAAATTTTGTTCTCCTGATTACTTCGAAACTACATATTCGCTCGAGATGAAACTTTGCACTCAAATGGAGAATAAGGTGTTCAAGCTACATGTGAAATTTTGTCCAGATCGCATGACCAGAACCATAGAAATCATAGAAAATTGTAACTTTTGAACGGAAACGCCTAGGGACTTGAAATTTTCAGGATAGGTGAGGTTCTGGAATGTCGTGATGACGTTCATCTATAACCGAATTATTCTAGGGGTTCCGTAAATATGGTCGTTTGAAATTTAGTTTTCTTGATAATTTCGAAACTACAGATTCGATCGTCGCGAAATTTTGTATTTAAATGGAGAATGATATATTCAAGCTACATTTCTCCAGATCACATGACCAGAACCATAGAAACTATAGAAAATTGTAACTTCTGAACGGAAAGGCCTAGGAACTTGAAATTTTCAGGGTGGGTTTGAATCGCGAATATCGCAGTCACGTTCATCAATGAGCAAAATTGATCATCTGAAGCACTGACATGAAGTCTGGTGTTTCGCCTAAGTTTCAAAATATTTTTGACAGCTGTCGAAAATTCCTTCAATTGATTTCTAAAACTGGAAAATGCGAATCTACCTACAAGGTGCATGTACGAGCGCTCAAAAGTTCCTGCCTTCACGGCAGTGCTTTTCTTAATTTTTCCTCTTTGCTTTTACCGTTCGATCTGTGGTTCGAACTAGCTTTGAATCCGAAAGGGCCTTCTCAGTGGCTGGTTATCTGGCCAGCAAAATAAGAAGCCGTTTAGCAGACGATTTTTTGACATAAGGGCTTCTTAAGGAGCTACTTTCGAAATAATTCGTAATAATGGCTTGGCTTGTGATGTGAACCGAACAAGGGCCTTTCATTTGATTGAAATATTTTGTTAATTTATCTCTAATTTTTAATAGATCTCTGAGCAGATATAGTTTTCTTTAATTGATAATAATTTCTCAGTTTAATAGTCAACTCGAGTTAGTTGATCAGTTTTATTTTAGTCTTTGACTTCTTGTTGTTTTGTTATAAAAGAACTAGTCTATTATTAAAAGACTTTTGTTTGATATTACGGGTGAAGACTGGTTGATTATTTCATTTCTCATTTGATAAGATACGTCAAATTTTACTACTTGATAGTTAATTGAAAAAATTCGTAAAAACAAATGTTTATTTCATAATACCTATTATTATTTTCCTAATTTATTCAAATATTTTGATTATTCGCAAGAATAAACACACAAAAATGCCAATCTCGCGAGATCTCGAAATTGGCGAGATCTCGCGGTATTGTTATTTATAAACTCGCGAGATCTCGTCTGAGCCCCAATCTCGCGAGATTGCATTCCCTACTAACAAGGTCATCTTCATACTGTTCCATGTTGGCCTTGCGTTTGAACTTCGATAATCATCAGAGTTACCATTCACTAATTTCCAAAAAGATTATATTAGAATAAAATTCACCATATTTTGTGTTGCATGCATACGACCTGTTCGATTAAACCCAATGTTGGGACACTTGTTGGATTAGGACCCAACTATTCAGTTCTTGAATGATTTACTACGTAACCCATATTGATTATCATGATATCCATATTAAGTGACCTTATTCGATTCAAAATTCAAATTACGATTAGTTACATGATTTATAATCAGTCAATTATCTCACTCATGATGCAAAGATTCCATACTTATAATAACTAAAGGAGACCGTCATTGATAATTACTTTATCTCAGAAACCTATTTTAGATTGAGACATGCCAGTTCCTTGCGGCGCTAAGTTTGGAGAATTGGAGAAACTAATTAATTCCCAATATTTAAATTAGATGGATTTATTACTCTTAAAGTAACAACGATCCAGAATGCAAAACGGATATGCTAATCATCTTGATTTACTTGATCGAAGAAAGATGCTTCATAAGTGGCTTAACAGTATGCTAATTGAGTCCATTTATGTGTAGGTGTAATTCTTTGGTTTATCTCATGAACAAGTCGTTAATTGCGAACTTTCCAGCTGACTGGAAGTCATATATTAGGGGTGGCCGTACACGAGCTTCATTTTGCAACTACGAGTTGCGGTTTAGCATATAAATAGTGAACCAACTCTCCATACACAGATTTCTACTGGAGTTCTTTAGCTGCCTGTTGCCAATCTTCGCCAACTAGTCAGAGAAACGCGCGTGCCAGAGGATCCTGCGCGTTTCTCCGAAACTAAAAATTCGATCGAGATGAAATTTTTCACTCAAATGGAGAATTCAACATGCAAAATTTTTTCCGGATCGAATGACCAGAACCATAGAAACCATAGAAAATCATAACTTTAGAACGGAAAGGCCTAGGGACTTGAAATTTTCAGGATAGGCGTGGATCTCGAATGTCGCGGTCACGTTCATCAATGAGCGAAATTAGACTAGGGGTTCCGTAAATATGGTCGTTTGAAATTTAGTTTTCTTGATAATTCCAAAACTACGGGTTCGATCGTGACGAATTTTTGTATTTTAATTGAGAATGACATATTCAAGCTACATTTTCTCCAGATCGCATGACCAGAATCATAGAAACCATATAAAATTATAACTTTCGAACGGAAAGGCCTAGGGACTTGAAATTTTCAGGGTAGGTTTGGATTGCGAATGTCCCAGGTACGTTCATCAATGAGCAAAATTATTCTAGGGGTTCCGTAAATATGGCCGTTCAAAATATTTTTTTCCTGATACTGATTGGATTGGAATTAAATGTCGCACATAGATGAAGAATATATTTTTTCAAATTACTTGGGAAATTTTGTCCAGATCGCATTACCAAGACCATAGATACAGTAGAAAATTCTAGCGAATTATCGAAAAAAAAATCACCTAAAGCACTAACCTGAATTCTGAGTTTCGTCTTAATTCGAACATTTTTTTGACAGCTGTCAAAATTTTTTTCAATTGGTTCCTAAAACTTGAAATTGCGAATCTACCTAAAATATGGTTGAACAAGCGCTCGAAAGCTCCTTCGCGGCAGTGCTTTTTATAATTTTTTTTTTTCAAAATCAATTCTTTGTTTTCTGTGTCGCCACGACTATGAGAGCATCCGCGAATTGCAGTTCAAACAACCGCAAAGTTATCACAAAATTGCAGTCAAGAAAAACTCGTCTATTATGGCCATGGCCGCCCCGAAGAACTCATCAATAATAAGATTATTTTAATAGTTTCCAATATAGGTACGATACATATTTTTATCTGATGGCATGTCATGATGACAACGATATGTCACTCAATTTTCATAACATAAGGAAGCTCATCATGGTACTAAGTCCCATAATGAATTCATTATGGTACTAAGTACCATAATAAAATTCTATATGAAAAATTACGAAAAGCACTGTCGTGAAGGCAGGAGATTTTGAGCGCTCGTACATGCACCTTGTAGGTAGATTCGCATTTTCCAGTATTAGAAATCAATTGAAGGAATTTTCGACAGCTGTCAAAAAAATTCTGAAACTTAGGCGAAACTCCAGACTTCATGTCAGTGCTTCAGCTGATCAATTTCATTTCGATAATTCGCTAGAATTTTCTACGCTATCTATGGTCTTGGTGATGCGATCTGGACAAAATTTTGAATACATTATTCCTCAGCTAGGTGCATAATTTCATTTCAATCCGATCAGTAGTTCCGAAACTATCTGGAAAAAAATATTTTGAACGGCCATATTTACGGAAACCCTTGTCTAATTTTGCCCATTGATGAACGTGACCGCGATATTCGCGATCCAAACCCACCCTGAAAATTTCAAGTTCCTAGGCCTTTCCGTTCAAAAGTTACAATTTTCTATGGTTTCTATGGTTCTGGTCATGCGATCTGGACAAAATATTGCTTTATCATATCATTCTCGATTAAAATACAAAATTTCATCTTGATCGAATCCGTGGTTTCGAAATTATCGAGAAAACAAAATTTCAAACGACCGTATTTACAGAACCCCCAGTATAATTCTGCTCATTGATAAACTTGAACGCGACATTTCAGATCCACACCTATCCTCAAAATTTCAAGTCCCTAGGCCTTTCCGTTCGAAAGTTATGATTTTCTATGTTTCTGGTCATGTGATCCGGAGAAATGTAGCTTGAATATATATGTCTCCATTAGTAGACAAAATTTCGTCACGATCGAATCTGTAGTTTTGAAATTATCAGGAAAACTAAATTCCAAACGACCATATTTACGGAACCCCTAAAATAATGTTGCTCATAGATGAACGTGATCACGACAATCAAGATTCACACCTATCCTGAAAATTTCAAGTCCCTAGGCGTTTCCGTTCAAAAGGTACAATTTTCTATCGTTTCTATGGTTCTGGTCATGCGATCTGGACGAAATTTCACATGTAGCTTGAACACCTCATTTTTCATTCGAGTGCAAAATTTCATCTCGATCAAATCTGTAGTTTTCGAGTAATCAGGGAAACAAAATTTTGAACGGCCATATTTACGGAACCCCTGGTGGAATTCGACCCATTAACTAACTCAACCGAGGCATTCGGGAACTGAACCTACACCTACACTGAAAATTTCAAGTCTCTAGGTTGTTCTGTTCGAGAGTTATCGTGCTTACGGCCGGTCGGACGGATGGCCGGACTGACAGACTCGAATTTTCCGACGGATTCGTCATCAGTGAGTCGAACATAGTCGATTGAGACCATTTTCGGCTCAAAATTCGAAAAATACAGACATCGTGACGAAATGATATAGCCCTCGTGTAAGTGGTACGAGCGCTCAAAAACATGCGATGGTATGATCAAGAAGGTTTATTCAAAATGCATAACTATGTACAAAACTATTTAATATAAATGGTAAAAGAGCAATTACTACGATTTGCAATATTAATTCCAATGGATTATAGAGTTTTTACATCAGTAGTTGATGCTTTTTGGTGAACTTGTTATTCTGTTTGGTTGTTGGCTCCAAAAATTGCTTCTGATATTTTTTTCTTTTGCACTTTCGAATTTTCGATGTAACCTTCAGCTCCAGAATCGGCCAAAAATGAAGTAGACGATTGCCGAAAACAATGTCCGGTATATTCTTCAGGTTGAGGTAAATTGAAAAAAATGGCAATAACTTTTGGCATTTTACCAAAGGTGTGAATTCCAATGGGTCGTGCGTTCCTTATTTTTAAAAGTGACAAAAAAACGTCGATGGTTTGTGTTGCAAGGTCGTATTTTTGAGCGCTCGTACTACTTACACGAGGGCTATATCATTTCGTCACGATGTCTGTATTTTTCGAATTTTGAGCCGAAAATGGTCTCAATCGACTATGTTCGACTCACTGATGACGAATCCGTCGAAAAATTCGAGTCTGTCCGTCCGTCCGTCCGTCCGGCCGTATACACGATAACTCTCGAACGAAATGTCCTAGAAACTTGAAATTTTCAGGGTAGGTTCAGTTCCCGAATGGCTCGGTTAAGTTCGTTAATGGGCCAAATTCCACCAGGGGTTCCGTAAATATGGCCGTTCAAAGTTTTGTTTCCCTGATTACTTGAAAACTACAGATTTGATCGAGATGAAATTTTGCACTCAAATGGAAAATGAGGTGTTCAAGCTACATGTGAAATTTTGTCCAGATCGCATGACCAGAACCATAGAAACCATAGAAAATTGTAACTTTTGAACGGAAAGGCCTAGGGACTTGAAATTTTCAGGGTGGGTTTGGATCGCAAATTTCACGGTCATGTTCATCAATGAGCAAAATTGGACTAGGGGTTCCGTAAATATGGCCGTTCAAAATATTTTTTTCGTGATAGTTTCGAAACTACCGATCGGATTGGAATGAAATTATGCACCTAGCTCAGGAATAATGTATTCAAACTACGTGCAAAATTTTGTCCAGATCGCATCACCAAGACCATAGATACCGTGGAAAATTCTAGCGAATTATCGGAAAAAAATTGATCAGCTGAAGCACCGACATGAAGTCTGGAGTTTTGCCTAAGTTTCAGAATTTTTTTGACAGCAGTCAAAAATTCCTTCAATTGATTTCTGAAACTGGAAAATGCAAATCTACCTACAAGGTGCATGTACGAGCGCTCAAAAGCTCCTGCCTTCACGGCAGTGCTTTTCGTAATTTTTTCATATTATTGTCTGACAAGTTCTACCATATTCAATCCTGGGATATTTCCCGATCTTACAAAAAATTCTCGCATTACCTTTGTTTTTGTATTCGGTAAAATTATTTTAAAAACGGATCCTTCATCTATCATATTTTCTACAAGCATATTTGTCAGTTCCTCTCTTCTGCATGCTTCAATTATCATAGCAACTTTTTGAAATAAATATGTATCATCGGATGCTTCCGTTAAAAACTTTGTGAAATATTGTTTAGTAAAAATTTTGGATTTTTTAGCTCTGTTACCTTTTGATTTACGTTTAAGTAATGCAACCAGCTGTAAGTACTTGCTAATATCGACGTTTTTTCTTGTTAATAAAATACTTCTTATCATCGAATAATACGACCAGAGAGAAGATGGTTTTCTTTCCTTAGATAAGCATTCAAAGTAAGCCAACAATACTTTTTCACGAGTGCTATTCTTGATTTTCTTAGTAGAACACCATTCTTCATACCGATTAAATGCTATTTCATATGCACTCCGCGATTTTTCCGTCAAAAAGGAGTCCACGGTTTTTCGCGTAATTTTTTCCAAATCCTCATTATTATTCAAATTATATTCAATTCTGCGTGACAATTGTTTGACAGCAGATAAATGAATATTGCTGTTACAACCTGACGGTGTCAAGAAAATGGCAAAGCACGGCTCACTAACCTACTAATATCTGTAACCACCCATATATTGATATACTTACTCCTATAAAAAGAATTTTTCGAAAATGTATTAATATAAATGCCATCAGATAAAATTTTGTATGTTATGCGAATCATAAACAATTATTATGGCACACGTCGTGTTATCGGACTCGGCTACGCCTCGCCCGATAACATTCACGACTTGCACCAAAATGATCGTCTTTATGGTCCTTATGACATAAATTACTATTATGTAACATAACAAACTTAATTATCCACCTCCACTTCCATTAGAGTCATTTTTGCAACAAAATATATCCACAGTGTAATCACAATAATAATTATAATATGAAAGGTTAAAATTCGTTACGTTTTATATTTGGATTATGAATATACCAGTGTCGAAAAATTGAGTGAAATAACAGCTCATAACAAAAATTGTTTACCCGAAATAAAAACATTTAGCGAATTATTACAGAAGCAATCATAAAATGCAACAAAGTCAGGAACAACCCGAACAAAATTGAATAGAAATTTGGAGTGAACAACGAAAATTGTTAATTGCAGCTTGGTTACAAGACTAGAGCGTAGAGGCTAGTTGATCAATGAAGCCATAAGATCTTATACAGTTTGAAATTTTTCCCATAATTTCTGAAAGAGTGGAGAGGGGTGTAAATGTATGTGCCTCTGAAGACGCAAGTGAGACGATGTCCAGCACTTAAATTTTTACAAATTGGCATTCCTGGCTGGAGAATTCCGCCTTTTAGAAAGAACATGGGTATACATCCAATAAATTATTGAGACATGGAAATCAAAAATGATCATATATCTTAAGGTTCCAAGAAATTAAAATGAAAAATAAATTCTTATTATATCACCAACTAACCTTCAAACATCTTAGTTCAATTCGGTAAATTCGATCAATTTATAAATTATTGTAATATGATATTATCAATGGGGGTTCAGATTGTTCAGGAGTAGGAAGAATGTGAATTTGTTTAAGTGATTCATTGTAGATGGATTAGTTTAGTTAGTTATATTTAGATTATCGAAATCATGTATCAAGAATGTTTCTATGGGAATGAGGTATTAAAAATTATGGAGGGAGAAGCGGGCGAAAGACAATTGATAGAAAGACGTCAGAGTGAAGATTGATCTTTCAGAAAAATTTGGAGAAAAATTGGTTTCACAGTATAAAAGTATTGTTATTTGTATTTGGGCCTTTGTCAAGAGAAGGTGTATGTGAGGCGATTGAACTACTAAAGTTGAATTGCTGAGTGTAGGAGTATCAAAGCAGCGTGCCGGTGCTAAGAAGGAAAATTGAAATTGGACATTGTTGGCCATAGTGAGTGCACTCACCAATTGATCGTTGGTTTAGATATTATATTACTTTTAGTTTCTTTTGATTGTTGGAGTTGTTTTCTAGAATAATCAATTGATTATATGTTGTTATAAAAAAATTTCTTCCTTTGTTCACCTCTAGAACCCTCCTTGAAATAGAGGCTCGGGAAAAATAGAAGTATATTGAAACAAATTTTTTTAAATATTGTCATTGTTTTTTATAAATTTCAAAATTGAATATTAATCTCTGGAACGAACCATAACACTAGATATTGGTCACGAGAAAATATATATTTGGACATGCAATCATGCATGCATGCAGGTTAACATTAAAAAATATTAAACATATCCCAGGCAACACAGACCTCACACCTCTCCATTTGCCAGGTTGCATCTTATTACGAGTTCCTGAAGATATCCCAAATACAAACAAAACAACCCAGAACATCTCAATACGAGTTCCTAAAGAAAAAAAAATCCCCAACGTATGCTGAATAACAATGGAAGTTCCTGAAATGATCCCTAATGTAACCAGAACAGCTTAGTATTCACTTATCAACTAAGTCTACGCGATATTCACTAATTGAGAGTTTTACAAAACTACGACACTTGTTTCGCCATACCATGGCTTCATCAGGTGACGATAACAACTAAACGTACTGTTGCACTTGTTCGGAATAAATACACACTTCTCTGCATCATAATGTTCTCGTTAAAGAGTCGTTACTGTTGAACAAATTCAACAGAGTAAAAGGTGAACCTTTTTGTTTATTGATTTCCATGCTTTACAGCAAACCAAGTTTTATTCCCCCACTTCGAATAATATACAGTATTTTGAATTTGAATTTTGAGCCGAAAATGGTCTCAATCAACTATGTTCGACTCACTGATGATGAATCCGGCCGTCCGTCCGTCCGTAAGCACGATAACTCTCGAACGGATCAACCTAGAGACTTGAAATTTTCAGTGTGGGTTCAGTTCCCGAATGCCTCGGTTGAGTTCGTTAATGGGCCAAATTCCATCAGGGGTTCCGTAAATATGGCCGTTCAAAGTTTTGTTCCCCTGATTACTTTAAAACGACAGATTTGATCGAGATGAAATTCTGCACCCAAATGGAGAATGAGGTGTTCAAGCTACATGTGAAATTTTGTCCAGATCGCATGACCAGAAACATAGAAAACATAGAAAATTGTACCTTTTGAACGGAAACGCCTAGGGAATTGAATTTTTCAGGATAGGTGTGAATCTCGAATGTCGTGATCACGTTCATCTATGAGCAAAATTAAACTAGGGGTTCCGTAAATATGGTCGTTTGAAATTTATTTTTCTTGATAATTTCAAAACTACAGATTCGATCGTGACGAAATTTTGTATACTAATGTAGAATGATATATTCAAGCTACATTTCTCCAGATCACATGACCAGAACCATAGAAACCATAGAAAATCATAACTTTCGAACGGAAAGGCCTAGGGACTTGAAATTTTCAGGATAGGTGTGGATCTGAAATGTTGCGTTCACGTTTATCAATGAGCAGAATTATACTAGGGGTTCCGTAAATACGGTCGTTTGAAATTTTGGTTTCTCGATCATTTCGAAACTACGGATTCGATCTAGATGAAATTTTGTATTTTAATCAAGAATGATATATTAAAACAATATTTTGTCAAGACCGCATACCCAGAACCATAGAAACCATAGAAAATTGTAACTTTTGAACGGAAAGGTCTAGCAACTTGAAATTTTCAGGGTGGGTTTGAATCGCGAATATCGCGGCCACGTTCATCAATGAGCAAAATCAGACTAGGGTTTCCGTAAATATGGCTGTTCAAAATATTTTTTTCCTGATTATTTCGAAACTACTGATTGGATTGAGATGAAATTTTGCACCTAGCTTAGGAATAATGTATTCAAACTACTTGCGAAATTTTGTCCAGATCGCCTCACCAAGACCACAGATACCGTAGAAAATTCTAGCGAATTATCGAAAAAAAATTGGTCACCTAAAGCACTGACATGAAGTCTGGAGTTTCGCCTGAGTTTCAGAATTTTTGTGACAGCTGTCGAAAATTCCTTCAATTGATTTCTAAAACTGGAAAATGCGAATCTACCTACAAGGTGCATGTACGAGCGCTCAAAAGCTCCTGCCTTCACGGCAGTGCTTTTCTCAATTTTTTCTTATAGGAAGAGAATAAAGATTCTTTACTTTTTGGCACTACATCAAAATTCTTTCAGCATATTCCAGTGAAAAACTGACCCAAAAATAGGATCATTATATGAAGTAAAAATTTCCTGTATGAAGAGAGGAATGAGTCTTGAAATACACACAGAATAATACCAATCCATCATGGAGATTATCGATTTGGTTTGATCGAATAGGCTTAATACAGCGGTTTGTTCTCTTTGACGAGCTGATTGATCGGAGCAGGCCGTCAGTCGTAGAGCAGCGAGCAACTGTATCGATGGCTCGGAGAATGACCTTGGGTTAATCAGGTGCTAGAGAGAAAGCTATGTACGACGCAATCACTGCTGACAGGCGAGTGACACCTGTCAAATGAAACCTTTGTCTGCCAGTACACGGCGCACTGACATTATTACTTCTCTCAATGACCTGTCGTTTCAGAGGTTTGATTGACGTGATCTTTTAATTTGGAGACACGGATTTCGTGGTATCTTCATGAATATGGTTTACCTTAGTGAGGGGTTTCTAAGGGACGCCTTTCATGGTGTTAAATTGAAACAAAGACCTATGGACTACAACGTATTTTGCGAAACATCACGAGAGCATAGCTCGAATGGTTCTTTGGGAATTTGTAGTGTTCGTGACGCTGGACGTGGATGGATTATGTATGTTTATCATTTTTTTCAATAATTTTCCATGGCGTTCCTCAGTAAGTTTCAAATGCGGTTTCAGAGATTCAGAAGATGAGTGGCCTGTTATTTTGGTAACTTCTTGTAAGTTTGCTCCCGAGTGTGCCAAGAGACTCACAGCGGAGGAGTGATTCGAATTATTTGTTATTTTTCGTATCATTTCCGATACTTTCGGCTACTGTAAGTACATGTCCATTTACTCAATTGATTCACAAGGCAATTTTTGTATCATTTTCCTGTTTTTTTCCAATCAATATTGGGTGTTAAGAAATAATAAAAAGCACTGCCGTGAAGTCAGGAGCTTTTGAGCGCTCGTTCATCCACCTTCCAGTTTAAGAAACAATTTAAAAACTTTTCAAACTAAGGTGAAACTCCAGACTTCACGTCAGTGCTTTAGGTTTTTCGATAATTCTCTAGAATTGTCTACGTTATCTATGGTCTTGATGATGCAATCTGGACAAAATTTCTCGCGTAGTTTGAATACATTAATCTCCATCATTCCAATCCAATGAGTCGTTTCGAAATTGACAGGAAAAAAATATTTTAAACGGCCATATTCACGGAACCCCTAGTCTCATTTTGCTCATTGATGAACGTCACCGCGACATTCAAGATCCACACGTATCCTGAAAATTTCAAGTCCCTAGGCCTTCACATTACAAAGTTATAATTTTCTATGGTTTCTATGGTTTTGGTTATGCGATCTATACGAAATTTTGCATGTATAGTCCATTTAAGAATTATTGACATCGAAGCAGGCCATGAACGTCTAGTCGATGCTTTATTTCTGGTTACTAAAAAGTAACTAAATTTCATCATAGAAATGGAACATAAATATAACCTAGAAAAGTGTTGAGTATACGAATTATCGAATAATTAAGCCGGAATATTTCGATTGCAGTTCAAACATGGGAATTCAGGTTTGAAAGCGCAAAAATATCGTGGAATGCTTTCATATGAAATTATCTGAACTTATCGTTCATATAAAAGTCAACCATGGAAAATTGACGATCATTCAAATAAATATTTATTTTCACTCAGGACCATGCAATATTTATTGGTATTGGAAATCTTGCAAAATTCTTACCATATAACTATGAGAGGACCATTTTATGTCAGGATTTAAGAAGAATAATTAATGGAATTCTAGCAGGTAGCAGCTAGTGGTGCAACAGAAAAAAATTTTGGATACTTCGCAAGCACAGGGCCAAAAGATTGGATTGGAATAAACGTTATAATGTATTAAGAAATTAGAGAGAAACCAAAATTAAGAATCTATGTAGTACATGAAGAATTTTGACATGAACTTTGCACCGAACTATCAATATATGAACCAATTTGTGAATTATTCATTGCTCGGTGTTGAATACTTTATGAAAGTCAATTTTTATTTTCATTCATTAAAACTGTCCATGAATTATTGAAAATATTTTAATTGATGAGCAATTCTACAATTATTCAGTATACTTTTGAATTGGGAACAATATAGCATGTGTATTAGCAGAGGGAATGTGAACAGGGTACCATACAGTATAAGTATAATAAATAAACTTAAAATATCTATGAATGATACAAGAGCAAAGATAAAAATATCATTGAAAACTTTGTTTCCACATAGTGTAGTGATTTGGATGTGTTTATTGAATAAGCTGACATAATCTTATTGATGGGCATCCTGTTGCAGGGAAGCTTTCAATTTTTCAATAACCCATTTATGAAATAATTCACCATTCATAGTAATCCTTATCATTAATACCACTGTCAAGAATCGGATCACATCCAGTTAAAAATCCATCAATTGTTCCAGCATTCAAAATAGTGCACCTTCTGCCTTTACGAATTTGAATACTGTTTTCGAATATCCAAATTTCATCTAGATAAATGTTTTGTTCCATGTATTCTCGGTATTTTTCACAATATCGTACTACTTTTATTATATTTTTCTGTTTATCAATAAGAATTTTCCTTCGATCAACTTTTTTGTATTTGTATCCAATTTTTTTTATGATATAATATAATGTTGACTTCGATCAATTGAAATCTAGGTGCTCTTTGGCCAGTTCAAAAAGAATATCTAAACTGATATATTCATTGTTTTTAATTCAAGCAAAAACAAAGTCATTCAATGTCTCTTTGAAGGAATAATCGTATCGCACAGATTTTCTTTCAGTGCTAATTCCAGGCTATAATAACATGCTAATATTCTACGGACAGGGCTTGGTGAAATCTGAAAATTTAAGAGACATTGATCAATCAGAATACACTTTGAGTCGGTGAATAACAGTTTACCTGAAAGACTAGCGGAAATATATGCCAATTCTTTGAAAAACTCGAAGTAACACCGACAAACTGTCTGGCGTTCTCTTGTTAGGCGCGATGTATCCTGGAATCCTGGTCAATTCCAGCCATTTTAATAGCATAAGACAAAAAATACTCAAATTCAGAGCAAATTTTTATTATTACATATTCACCAATATCTTCGATAAAATCATCAAAGCAAGATTTCTATGGGTAATGTTAGTGCTATTCCTATACCAACCTGAATTCAGCAACCCAAAATATTACTGAATAGTCTATTACCAACTTAAATTCGATTTTTCACAGCCAACCGAGATGTCAATAATTCTTAAACGGAGTATAGCTTGGACACGTCATTCTCCATGTGAGTTCAAAATTTCACCTCGCTCGAATCAGTAGTTTCGAAGTAATCAGGAGAACGAGAATTATCGTGTATATGGACAGACACAAGGACAGACTCGAATTTCTCGACGGATTCGTCATCAGTATCAACTCTGTCGATTGAGACCATTTTCGGCTCAAAATTCGAAAAATACAGACATCGCGACGAAAATATATAGCCCTCGCGTATCTATGAGCAAAATTATACTAGAGGTTCCGTAAATATGGTCGTTTGAAATTTAGTTTTCTTGGTAATTTCAAAACTACAGATTCGATCGTGACGAAATTTTGTATACTAATGGAGAATGATATATTCAAGCTACATTTCTCCAGATCACATGACCAGAACCATAGAAACCATAGAAAATCATAACTTTTGAACGGAAAGGCCTAGGGACTTGAAATTTTCAGGATAGGTGTGGATCTGAAATGTCGCGTTCACGTTTATCAATGAGCAGAATTATACTTGCGGTTCCGTGAATACGGTCGTTTGAAATTTTGTTTTCTCGATAATTTCGAAACCACGGATTCGATCGAGATGAAATTTTGTTTTTCAATCGAGAATGATATATTAAAGCAATATTTTGTCCAAATCGCATGACCAGAACCACAGGAACCATAGAAAATTGTAACTTTTGAACGGAAAGGCCCAGGATTTTGAAATTTCCAGGGTGGGTTTGGATCGCGAATATCGCGGTCACGTTCATCAATGAGCAAAATAAGACTAGGGGTTCCGTAAATATGGCTGTTCAAAATATTTTTTTCCTGATAGTTTCGAAACTACTGATCGGATTGGAATGAAATTATGCACCTTGCTGAGGAATTATGTTTTCAAACTACGTGCAAAATTTTGTCCAGATCGCATCACCAAGACTATAGATACCGTACAAAATTCTAGCGAATTATCGAAAAAAAAATTGATCAGCTGAAGCACTGACATGAAGTCTGGAGTTTCGCCTAAGTTTCAGAATTTTTTTGACAGCTGTCGAAAATTCCTTCAATTGATTTCTAAAACTGGAAAATGCGAATCTACTTACAAGGTGCGTGTACGAGCGCTCAAAAGTTCCTGTATTTCCGATGTTTACAAAACCGTGAACTGTTTTCAAACATAATTATGTGTTTTTGTGGTATTTCCTGATGTCAAAATTCAATTTCTTGATCTATTTCACAACTAGAACCAATTTTGAAAAATTCAACGAAATTTCACTGAGCTTGATTTTTTTTGGCGAACTTCAAAGTAAGTCACTATGGAAACATTGGAAACATTCACATTTTGGCAGGTGGCAAAACACCAAAACGATGCACGGTTACTACGCAAAATTCACGGATTTTATTGGTTTATTAAAACATGAGTTATTTTGATCTGAGAAATTCAATTTGTTCTTTAGTCGAATTCGAGATCTCATTTCATACTTAATTTCCATATTTTTGGGCGCTTGTTTGCGTTGCGTTATCATCATGCCCAAATGTCTGTAATTTGCGAACCATTATGGTGAAAACATAGTAAAGCATCGCCTGAAGCATCGCATCAAGACTCGCCTCAAGCATCGCCTCAAGTCGGGCATCAGAGGGCACATAGTGGGGCATCTACGAAAGCATTTGTGAGAATTATTGAGAATCGAGACTCATCGTGAGGAGTTGGAAATAGGAAGTAGTGGTTCAAATATAAAATATATTTTCTGATTTTCTGTTGCACCCTGTTAATAGAATATAACGTTTTTTTCATCTGACAAAAATATAAAAGAGCTTGCCCTTATCTGGTTTTCTGTTTCATTTACCTTGTTTTTGTAGCTCAACTGATATATTTTAAATATTTTTCCTATTTCCGTCCCTTTTTTTTTGTTGCACCAAGTATATAGTCAACTGCAGTCTCTTGCGGAAAATATCACTTTCCACACTCGTTAGGAAAATAACTATTTTCAAATCTTCGATATCCCAGACTCTTCGCCATATGCTGCTGAAATTTTGAATGTAAATATGAATATAATGAGAATTTTGTTCCAAAAATATCGCCCCCGGGTGGGCTCGAACCACCAACCTTTCGGTTAACAGCCGAACGCGCTAGCCAATTGCGCCACGGAGGCTCAATAAATACTATTTTGCAGCAACAGGATGTGATCATTACTAACATGTGTAATCAAACTTGGTTGGCGGTTCGAATAAAAATGGTTGGAGGTGGCGGTTCGAATCAAACTAGGTTAGCGGTGGCGGTTTGAATCAAACTAGGTTGGCGGTTTGAATAATCAAACTAGGTTGGTGGTTTGAATTTCACTGGGAGGCGATGCAAAATGCAAATAATTTTTGGTACTTAGGTTTATGTATATACACAAGGGCATCGGCAAGGTGGGCAAGGGGGGCCCACGCCCTTCCTAGCCATTTACTATAAATAAAATATCCTATATTCCTATATCTTTAGTATATCTATACCTAAATCTTGATTACTATTTGGGTGATGCCCCCCCTGAAAAGTTTACTGCCGACGCCCATGTCTTCACGGATATTGCACAAGAGCTATCAAACGAGGTTGGGGTTTACAATCTACTCGGAGGCAAAAAAATTTAAAAGATGATGATGATGTATTTTTAGTGCACTTATAGTGTGTAGTTTAATTCTCTCATTCATAAAATTTTTTGGAATTTGATACATTTTTAGCACTGATATTGCACAAGTCCGATCAACCTATTTTACCTATTGGTTTCTCATTTCCAATAATATATTTCGATTATGGAACGAACCACAGTTTTTGTGAACCAAACCTGCCATCAGTATGACAAATGATGCCTTAGATATAGGCATCTGAATTTTTTCATCTCAATAATTCAAAAAATATCGATCCGATCGAATTGAAACTTTGAGTAGGTTGTAAGATAACGACACGAAAGTTCATGTGGAATTGATATTTTTTTTTATTTTTTCTCAAAACTTCGGTATCTTAGAACTATTCGCTCTATACTGCTGAAATGTTGTGTCAACATATGGGAGCTCGATTGAATGAGTTATGTGTATATTCAGCATTCTAGCAGTTCCATAAAAGAAATATAGCTTATTTAGCTTTTTTGATATATTCAATTGAGTTCGGTGATTCTATCTAGTGAGGTTTATAAAATTAAATTGACAGTATTTGTCATACCGACAATGAACAACACCGAATGCCATTTTGTTACACCGAAATAAAATTGAGATTTTCTGATGCACCTACTCAATATAATTCGGTGATTCCGTCTCTTGAAGTTTATAGAAATAAAATGACATTATTATCATACTGAAAACTGTTTTGATCCAGACTTCAAGTCAGTGCTTTTCAAATTTTTGTCTAGTTGTATTGATTTTTTCGTATTAACTCATCCTTCAGTCCTTCAAGTTCATAACTGACCTGTAACCTGATTTTTTTTTCCAAATTTGTTGATCTAATTTTCTCTCGAATAATCACCCATTGAAAATTTATTTACGGTCGGCTTAAGCGTCATCCCGAAATTGATACGAAAATTGAGAGAAATCACCCATGCAAATAAATGGCGAACCGTCTAAGTGAGACGAACAACGCTCATCTTCGAAAACGTGATTATTTTGCATAAAAGCAGTGTAAAAGAGGGCGAAACGTTCAATCAGCCGTCAGTCATGGGCAAAATGAGCTTATTTTATATTTTCCCAGTTTTGTTGCGAACATTTTTGATGGCTATGAACATGTTCAACAGTTCGTGAAGGTGACTTGGAAGTGTGCAATTAAGAAGATGATCCACCTCGTTTTAACAGCAAAACAGGCGACTGACGTGCAAGCCGAAAATATGATACTCAGGTCGTTTCTTAATTCTGTTTATGAGGAAGTTTGCGGATCTTCACTTGTTTCTTCGAAGTTAAAAATAGAACATACAATTTAGCCACTATTTGGAGCTCGTAACGAATCTCCGTTAGGTGTCTTGGTTGGCGAATATTCAATTAATGTTTTGTTTTAATTCAATTTCAAGATAAATTCTCCCTTGGTTCAAACCAAAGTTACATTGGTAATTCTCCATATTGAATTTTGGCGTAGTGCGCCAATGGTATGAGTGAAACTACCTATTGCCGTTTTTTGCTCTACTTCCGAAGGAACTCCGATGGAAAAACCCGAAAAGCGCACGCAGGAACAGAGTCAGCCACATTCTGTTTTATTCACATGTAAATTGCTTCAGGTTAATTTGTAGCATTAGCAATTCAAAGTGATGAATCAAGCATCATTGTGGAAGTGGCTTAACCACTTCATCTTGACATCTCATCCATGTTATAGCAACAAACGATTTATTAACTGTCTGAATTCGAAATAAAGTTGAAAAGAGTGGTATTCCGCAGGGTTCGGTGTTTAGGCCAAAACTATATAAATTTGATATAGGTATGCTCAGTTCAGAACATGAAGGCGGGAACGAAGGCGAATTGCAGATAAAATCATTTTAATTAGTTGCAATGCTGGATGTCGTTTACTTACTTTGAATTAAATACTCCAAATTAGATAGCGCCAATGTAATCGAACTGCAATCATTCTGGGCCTAAACAATATCAATAATAATCTTGAACAGAAAATTTGACAATCTCACAGTTTTACAGAGTTAACCTCAGACACTTCAAATGAATGACAATTATTGACAATTGGTAGATTTCGACGTATTCCAACAGAAAGGAATTGACCATGCGATTGATTTTTTTCTTATTTTATATGGTCCATTGGAAACTATGAAAGAAATCAGAAATAAAGGTCTGAGTTGCTTTTCATGTTTGCCCGTTCAGAATGAATCGATATTGAATGTAGATAAAAGAAATGACTGGTGATCAAGAAAATAAAAAAGAATACATAAAATTGATAGATGGTATAAAAATTCAAAAAATCAGCGAAGATGAACGGACATGGCAGACACCCTCTCGGTGGTCATTCTACTCCAATAATAGGGACTCTGTGCCAATTTGGACAGTATTCACACGAAGTATATAAATCTTTTTTTGTCTTATATTGATCATCATTAGAGGAATTCTGCGAGAAAATTTGTGAAACAGTATCAGATATGTTCTACAAAATGAATTTGTAGAAACTTTATTCAATGGATTGGAACACCAGACGTTCACAAAAAAACGTATTATCACTCAAAATGCTCTCAAGAATATAACAGTGCAGACCAATATTTTAGATAGTGAATAAACCAGAGTAATTATGCAACTCCAATGGAGCTTTACATTAAGAGCAAATAAACAAGGTAAAGATTCCTCAAAAACATTTATAGGCCCTTTGAAAAAATTGCCAATAGAAATCACAACATGCATCGGTTTCAGGGTGTTTATGAATCTTGAAAAAACATATCTTGAGACATAATGCATTCAAGTTGAGTAATGCAGCGGAGTACCAGTTTAAATATTCATCAGGGTATTGCCACCCACTTATGATTTGAAAAATGTGTAATGCGGATTGATTGTGAATATTTTTTGGACGATAATAAATTTAAAAAAAAGTTGAAAAATGTAGGCATAATGAGGCTTCTCCAGTGTTATAATTTTTTTGGTTATGTTTTAATGTATTTTATCTCATCGACAAATTGATGAATACATATATTATCTTACTTACTCGATTCTTACTTATTTGATTCATTATTTCCAAAAAGGAATGATCTAGAACAAAAATTGTTTCCTGGACTGAACGTAAAGCTACGGAATTTAGAATGAAGAATAAATATTAAGTCAAACATTTTATGTTGTCAAGTCTCAAACTATATTAAAGGCACATTCACTATTTTCACATTCAGACAAATGAAATAATATTCAAAATAAGATGAATTTCTCTCATGATGGTAGTTTCTATAAATCTGGAAGATGCATTGAGAACTGAAGAAAATGAAGTTTAGTTTTTTTTGATATATTCAATATAACTCGGTGATTAATTTTGAAGTGTATGAAAATAATAGTATAATATTCAACGAGCGGTAATGTAGGTCATAAACCACGCAGATAAAGTTTGCAGCACGAGATGAAGTAATTGTTATTGTAATTCATCAAGTGAGTTATGACCATTACTGCAAGTCGAATACTATACCTCATCTACGACTATAACAATAAATACTAAGATACAAGTACAGAAAAATAACTTTATTCACATATCTTGATAGTTACCTATAACAATGCATTATTTATGTTGATTGTGCTTCTTGGCATGGAGTAGAAAGTCCAAAGGGGCGGGGCGATGCTTTATATTTAGTGCTAAGTTCACTAAAATATTCCGAAAGAACATTCTCTGTAGTAGACGATGAAAATTGTTGTGAACACCTTTATATTTGTTTTGGGGTTTTTGGGGCAATAAATTCAATATGGCAACATTGGCTGATTATCTTATTTCTAAAGGTGTACATAATAATTCATCTGCATTCATCTTTTTCAGCGAAACATTCAAGATAATAATTAGGTACCAACTTAATTTTTAGAAAACGTCAAAATTATTCAAGTGACCTTCCCTCAATACCAATAATTGTATTTCCCTTTCGGCCAATCAGCTTGGTCAGAAGCACAGAGCCAGGGAGTTATAGTAGTGTATAATTATAACTCACTGTGTTTGTTTGCAGATACTATTAATTGCTCGAAAGTAGTTGAATAATGAATTAAAAATTCAATAGGAGTAAATGAAATTACATTATTTATCACACTGACACAGGTGGCAGGTTTGGTACACGGAAACAAACGCTCAAAAGCTCCTGACTCCTGACGTCAGTGCTAATCGAATTTTATCTCTCAATGAAACGATTTAAATTTAAATCATAATTCGTTTGACGGTTATTTTTAACGTTACTCTATTGTGGGAATTATTCATCCAAAATCAATAAGAATGAGTTATATCAATAAATGTCTCTTGATACAAAATACATCAAACTATCAATTGCAGTAATGACAATCTGCAGCGAAAACCAACAATACTTGAAAGATAACGACCCTAAGATAAATTGCTTCAATGTATATAGAAGTCAAATAGACAATAGACGACGGTGAAGCATAATATGTAATTGGTCAATCATCCATTGCGGTATAATAAGATACTTTGATTATAGTTATTCCAAGGAAAATATCGTTTCTGGCATAAAAGCGCGTTTGTTTCCTACATGCTTCTTTATTTCGAGTCTGACAACTAAACTTTATGTCACTTAGGAGAAGACAGTTCAATTATTCATATTTTAATGATAGGAGTACAATAAGTCCTAGAACTCGTTCAAGTGGAAATCATCCGTCAACGAGGAGGATGGAGTGAACCTATGCATGTTTGATGATGATGAAGGGACTAATAGGGATTACTCTATAATTTGTGGGAAAATAATGCGGTAGCATGAGGAATTTTGTTTAATGATTTTCTGAGGGATTGTTCGGCTGATTGGCGAGTGGCGTGGTGACAATCTATCGCCCAAGGAAAAACAAGGAACAACACGGTGGCATTTCTCAAGGTTGTTGTGACACTTAAAATGGAGGCAGTGTGCGTTTGGCAGAAATCCATACCACTAAACTGACATAAATACAAATTGACACCTTTGGTATTCGAAAATCAGGTTATTCTTGAAACCTGTGACGTTAGAATACATACAATATTACCTCATTCTAATTTCTCCAAAATGAAATCTTGCAGAAGGAAGTTTCTTTATGAACGTTGTGTAACGGGATGAACAAGGACGAATATTTCTCACGGAAACCCGGGCAACCCTGTATGCAATTAGCTTCAAATCAGTGTGTCATTGTATCTAATCATATGTGCAATGTTAGCAATCAGGATATACCTACTTCTGTTAAGAAGGTCCTTGAGATAACTCCATATGAAGCGGCTCTAGAACTACCTCTAAACTAGATTCCCTTTCTTGGCACCCAGCATGTTTGTGTGATAAATATGTATTTGACTTTCTTAACTTTCCGTTAACCAAGTGTAATTTGACTTTGCTAACTAGAGTTCCCTTCATTAGATGACCACGATAGCTTATTCAGAGTGAGTACCTTCTATTCAAGTGTTTTTGAAAGTGTTGTCGTTATATATTTTCAATTTGCTTTCTGACCACTTCAGGGAGCAGACAGAACGATACCAGGAATGAACAACATATTGTTTTTATATTTATCGTGATTTTAAGGCTGTATTTTCGGTTCGAGAGGATACGAAAACATTCTATGAGTTTTTCAAAATGAAAACCAGTAGGTATGTCTTCCGTCGAACCCATTTTTTGCGTCTCCCGACCTGTCCTCATTTTAATTAGATCTCCAAACAGACAGACCTTCCACGACCATTTTTTACCTGCCCGAAATAATTACACATCCAAATTTCTGCCTTTTGTAATATACATATCTCCGGGTCTAGAATAGACCCATCCATTATGGGGGCATATCTGATATTTTAATTTATTTTGACTTCTACCAAACAACAGCTGCCCTTCGACCGACGTATAATTTAGGCGAATACTTTTTCAATGATGGCTTCCTTCTTGGGACTCGACCTTGTGGTAGAGAAATGGCAGTTTTGAGAACGGGTGGATTTATGCATGGGATTGTTTGGTAAGAAGAAAATGCAAGATATATTGCTTTACTATTGCATCTTCGACCTTCTTGAAGATTTGAAAAAACGTTATCTCCTTTCTGAGGGGAACTCAATATCTAAAAATTACATAAAAAAGAATTCCACAAATTTTTTCATATACATATTTCATTCTCAATAATTTCATTTAATTTATTCGGAAGACATTAAGATGTAGACTCAGTTTGGAAAATATTAACATTTCGAATCATAGAAATTTAAATTTTGGCTGATATGCGAACATCCTCAAATAGTAAATACCTTGCTATCGTTAAAATATGGAAAATTTACTCGGAATATAATACAAAGTTCCAGAAATCAACACAACAAGCATAGAAAATATATTTCATAAATGTTTGCTTTCAACAATTGATCATTATGATCTTCTGATATCCAGTGGACGATAAAGAAATAAATAACTATTTAATAGTTATTTATGTCATAAGGATCATAAAGACGATCATTATGGTACAAGTCTTGAATGTTATCGGGCGAGGCGTAGCCGAGTCCGATAACACGACGTGTGCCATAATGATTGTTTATGATTCGTATTACATACAAAATTTTATTTGGCATTTATGTTAATGAATTTTCGAAAAATTGAAAACTGCATTTTTGGCATGTCACAATGACAACTATTTTAAAAGGAGTAAGTATATGTGTAGTTTCAAACATTAGTAGGTTACTGAGCTGTGCTTTGCCAATTTCTTGACAACGTCAGGTTGTAACGGCAATATTTAATTATCTTGGCCAAACAATTGTCAGGTAGAATTGAATTGAATTTGAATAATTATGAGTGATTCTGAAACTGGTAGTTTGCCTTCTGATTTGAAAGAAATGACGCGAAATAGCATGGACTCCATTTGCCGGAAAAATCACGGAGTATTTATGAAATAGCGTTTAATCGGAACGACTAAGAAAATCAAGAACATCACTCATGAAAAAGTATTATTGGCTTACTTTGAATGCTTATCTAAGGAAAGAAAACCATCTTCTCTCTGGTCGTATTATTCGATGATAAGAAGTATTTTATTAACAAGAAAAAACGTCGATATTAGCAAATACCTACAGCTGGTTGCATTACTGAAACTTGGATCCGTTTTTAGAATAATGTTACCGAATACAAAAACAAAAGGAATGCGAGAATTTTTTGCAACATCGGGGAATATCCCAGGATTGATAGAACTTGTCAGACAATATGTGAAAATACGGCCTTGCAACACAAACCATCGACGTTCTTTTGTCACTTATAAAAATGAGAAATGCACGAAACAACCCGTTGGAATTCACACCAAACTCTAGAATCCATTGAAAATAATATTGCAAATTGTAGTAATTGCTCTTTTACCATTTATAATAAATAGTTTTGTACATAGTTATGCATTTTGAATAGAGTTTTTTGATCACACCATCTCATGTTTTTTATATAGAATTTCATTATGGTACTTAATAACATAATGAATTCACTATGGGAGTTAGTACCATAATGAGCTTCCTAATGTCATCAAAATTGAGTGACATAACGTTGTCATTGACAAACCGTCAGATACAAACATTTATCTTCTCCTATCGAATTATACATTTATTCATTATTCAACAACTTTTGAGCAATTAATAGTATCTGTAACAAACAACGTGAGTTATAATAACTCACTGCTATAACTCCCTGGCTCTGTGCTTCTGAACAAGCCGATTGGCCGAAAGGGAACCGTCCATTATCGTTATTGAGGGGGGGTCACTTGAATAATTTTGACGTTTTCTCAAATCAAGTTGATACCTAATTATTATTGTGAATGTTTTACTGAAAAAGATTAATTCAGATAGTGAAGATGAATTATTATGTACACATTCAGAAATAAGACAATCAGCCAATGTTACCACACAGAATTTATTGCCCGAAAATTACCAAAACAAATAAAAAGGTGTATACAACAATTTTCTAGATTGGTGCAGCAGTAAGAATATTAAGTCGTCGTTTACAGGGAATGTTCTTTTGGCATATTTTAGTGAACTTAGCACTGAATATAAAGCATCGCCCCCTATGGACTTTTCACTCCATGCTAAGAAGCACAATCAATTAAATAATGCATTGTTATAGGTAACTATTAATATTTGTAAATAAAGTTCTTTTTCTCAACTTGTATCTTATTATTTATTGTTATAGTCGTAGATAAAGTATAGTATTCAACTTGCGGTAATGGTCATAACTCACTTGATGAATTCCATCTGGGTGAGTTATGACCTACATTACCGCTCGTTAGATAATATACTGTTATTGAAATTGAAACATGGTTATATTTCTATACGTTTGAAGAATTCAAATTGAAATGAATTCGAAAATATCACAAAAAATTCAAGAACCTTCAAACATCACATAGTCAAATTGGGAAATTCGATCAATTTATATATTATTATTATTATTGCATTATTATATTTTCGAAGAGGGTTCATATTTCATATTTGAAAAGAAGAATATGAATTTGTTGAAATTATTAATTTCAAATAGTTATGTTTATGATGTACCTATATAAAATGATGAAGTGGATGTGAAGAGGAACGTAACTTCAAAAAATGATGAAAAGCACTGCCGTGAAGTCAGGAGCTTTTGAGCGTTCGTTCATCCACCTTGTAGGTAGATTCGCATATTCCAGTTTTAGAAACCAATTGGAAAGATTTTGACAGCTGTCAAAGAAAATTTCAAAAAAAGGCGAAAATCAAGACTCTCGTCAAGACTTCACGTTAGTGCTTCTTCATTATTGTTTATATGTGCAGAACTTCATTGCAATCCAATAAGTAGTTTCGAAATTATCAGGAAAAAAATAGTTTGAACGGCTATATTCACGGAACCCCTAGTCTAATTTTGATCATTGATAAACGTGACCGCGAAATTCACGAATCGAACCTATCCTGAAAATTTCAAGTCCCTAGGCCTTTCCGTTCGAAAGTTATGGTTTTCTATGGTTTCTATGGTTCTGATCATGCGATCTGAAAAAATTTAGCTCGAATATATCAATCTCAATTTAAATACAATATTTCCTCACGATCAAATCCATAGTCTTGAAATTATCAAGAAAACTGAATTTCAAACCACCATATTTGTGGAACCCATAGTCTAATTTTGCTCATTGATGAACGTGATCGCAACATTCGAGATCCACACCTATCCTGAAAATTTCAAGTCCCTAGGTTTCTATGGTTCTGGTCATGCGAGCTTGGCAAAATTTGGCATGTAGCTTGAACACCTAATTTTCCATCTAAGTGCAAAATTTCACCTCGATCGAACCTGTAGTTTCAAAGTAATCAGAAAAACAATATTTCGAGCGGCCATATTTAGGGAACCCCTCGGCGAATTTTACACAATAACGAACTTAACCGCGGCATTCGAGATTCAAACCTTCCCTGAAAATTTCAAGTTTCTAGGACATTCGGACATTCGGACATACGGCCGGCCGGACGGACGGACAGGCTCGAATTTTCCGACGGATTCGTCATCAGTGAGTCGAACATAGTCGTTTGAGACCATTTTCGGCTCAAAATTCGAAAAATACAGACATCGTGACGAAATGATATAGCCCTCGTGTAAGTAGTACGAGCGCTCAAAAAGAAAAAATGTATCAAGAATGTTGGCATACCAAGGAATATATGCTAGAAAGTTAATTTGTGAAAAAGTACAGACAGCGGATCGAGAAACGTCAGTGAAAATTGATCCTTCAAAAAGTTTTGGTTCGAAACTGGTTTTAGAAGAAAGAAAGCATCAGGGTTTATATTTGAAACCTTGCCAAGATGCCAAGAAGAAATAAAACTGCAATTTGAAAGCACGAAAATGAAATTTACAAGTTCTAAGAATGTAAGAGCAGCGTGCCATTGTTCTCATAAAGGAAAAGTGAAGGAGAATATAAGTTGTTTTCTCTGTGAGTGCACTCATGGATCATTAGTTAGATTTATTAATTTTAGTTTCATTCGATACTTAGAGTTAGTCCTCAGAATTTTATTGATAATAAAATTGTGTAAACATTTCCTTTGATTGTTCATCTTAGAAGCCTCCTTGAGAAGATTCCTAGAACAAAAGTTTTTACTATTTTGATTTCTTTATTTCGGTTTTTAGTTGCGGCAGAAAAAATCCGTTTTTGAAGAATTCTTGAAATTTCACTAGAAAAAAAATGAAAAAAAAACATTCCTCTGTGTTACACACGGTAATTTAAATGTGTATCAAAATCCAGGATCCGCCCTTGTCCGAAATGTCACGCCATGAAAACGTAAGTTCAAACAAAGAAGGACTGTGATTTTGGCTTAGAATGTATGAATGAATTTCAGTATTCCCAATTTTGTGAACTCGAAATTTTCTGAAATAATTTATACCGATTAAGTTCGAATTTCAGTTTCCTCAAGATTTCTTTTTCCAAATCTAACTATAAAAGGAAATTGATATCAGTTTTCATTCTGCGAACAAAACAACAATATTGGCAGATTTCCTTGCTGTGTATCCTTGAAAACTTCTTCCGCTGCAACAAAGTTCCAGTCTGGATGTGCTGCAATCTCCACATCAAAAATGACAAATTGCAGTGACTTCTATCTCCAAGATGAAAAACACCCCAAACGCACATTAGTCCAGTTGATATGAAATCAGCAGAATTTCCTCCTCGTTACTTTCCATGCCGAACGTGCTTTCTCACATTCCAACCGCCTCTTTAGCCGCACAGGCATAACACCATCGGCCGTTAATGGCCTCAGCCTAGAGTCCACCGGCCGGCGGTGATTACCAGATGTCGAAAAAATACAGTTAAAGCGAGCATCAGGGAGGGCCATGCAGCGCCATTGGTGGACACGGGACGCCGCCCGGCCCTCCTCTGTGATCACGCACGTTGCTCTGTGCGCCTCAGCGGCACCATGTGTGGCATATGAGCCGGAGAAAAACGGACGAAACGAGCCAAGTCGGACATTTTATTAAAATAGTAAATGGCTTTTCGGAAAACGTGTTACAAATAGCTATAGGTTTTTATGGTGCCGCAAATTGTTGCGGAGAATTCAGTGGTGGAGGTGAACCGTTTTGGGAGACGAACAAACTTTCTATCCGTAAGATAAGAAGACCGCTGTCCGGCTGTGTGATGAACCCAAGTCTGATAGGGAGTGTTGGTTAGATTTAATTTCCAGAGCGAAAATCAAAGAGTTACCGGAACTCTGGAAAAGATCGGTATCGGAATTCAGGATTGGATCAAATTACTGCAATGCTTCTTTGGGCAAAATAAGAGTCGTTTTATTTCACACCTTTCAAGCGGCTCCAGGTTTGACCTGCAGAAGATAATCACGGTGCATGAAAACACAGGTCAGACATTCCGTCCATAATATCGAGAGCGGCTTGAAACTCCTCTGGCCTTTCACTCGTACGTGTGGAGGTGGAAGATTCAGCTTACACATTTAAATAAAAATCGTTATTCGTCAAGGTACCAATTCATTAATTGGGATCTGATTTTTAACCGATTAACTTATCTTCCATTCCAAAGATACAGTTCAAGTACGCCACTGCCCGAGTGGCATTATCATATGGGGGCGATCTTGAAAAACCGCAAACCTAACGATGAATTGCCACGGTGAGAGATGTGAGTGATTGTTATGGTTTCGCTGAAGTGCTGGGGAATCGTCTAATATTGAATTATGAGATACGATTACGTGTCAGTTGGTTGGAGGATCTTCCCTCGTGTAAAAGCACCGGCGCCGGTGCTCTTTATGAACCATCTATTTCAAGGGAAATCAGCGATATTTACAATGCCTCAGACTTTTTCCTTGCGAGAAACTGAGGTTACTACAGTGCGATTAACTTTAGATGACTAAGAGGTTTTGGTCCTTCGAGCCGAATATTCGGTATCTATTGTTATATCGAATCCAACAAATTAGATCTATGGAATTTTATGTTCGTGGTAATGAAAACGATATTTAACAATTCCACCGAACTCGCAACATGAAACACACCCTTATTTGTCCTGACTTATTCACTATACAGGTTGTTTCCAAATTAGACGTGAAACTTGGAGGAGGTGTTAGTATCACTCATTTGCTGTCGTTTGATCCATATTTATTGATAACCGAAAATCAACAATTACGAGATATTTGTGTCCTTGTGTTTTTTGGAAAATTTCTCAGCTTACTTCATTTTTCGTCGATTTTTTCTACGTTGACCAAGTTTGATTATAATTTTGGATTATTTTCATCAGAAAAGGAAAGAATATGTATGAAAAAAGCAAAACTAGCCTGTATCAGATGTTGAAAGAGAATAAGTAAAAGATCAAATCGATGTATTTTTCCAAAGCGAAAAATCCTTGAATAATTCACTCAAAAGGTATTTTCTATCCCGCTGTTGAACTGCCTCACCTCTGGCTCTATATCTGTTATTTTTTCTCTTCCAATTTTCAACTTGTTAATAGGTATATATATTAGGTATTAGAAATAAGGCACTTTTGTTAATTTTTTGTATTTTTAATTTGTGAACACTGTTTTGGGTATTGGGTTACCTGTTTGTGCTCCTTGTGAATGAATAAATAAATAAATAAATAAATAAATAAGTATGATTTGGAAGTTGGTATATGAAGAAGATAAAAATCAATTTCTTATACCAATTTGCCTGCAACTTTCGAGTTCCACAGTTTATGTAGGACAAAATTATTTTAAGAATTTGCCAAATTCCTTCTTTATTTCCTAAAAAAGTTTTCGTGGGAATGCAGGCGCTAGTTTCGTTACAGCAGAAATTGATCTGAAAGGCGATATGAGCCAAGAAAGAAAAGTAACGAATTAAATATGTTTATTGCAATTAGACTCAAAATTTCATTAGAAAATTTATTCATAAATTATCTTCGAAATGTCCTCCATCATTCCTCATACAATAATACAATCACGTGCCCTCTTTCCAATTTCTTCAGGCCTGAAATTTACTCTCGATCTTCTCGTTGCTCCGTCTATTCTCTCCACAAGTTGTGCACGTGTATGTATTTTCCTTTCATATACTTTTTTTTTTGAACTGCCTCAAACATGAAAATCTTACGGTGTTAGATCCGGACTTCTCGCTGGCCACGAAATAGCTACTCTCCTACCCATCCGCCATTTAGGAAACAATCCGTTCAGAAACATACGAACGTTTGGCCTTATAGTGTGCTTATATTTCCCTGTTGGGAAATGATTTCACGCCTGTCCATATTTGATCTCAGAAATTCTTCATAATTTTCTCCGTTTGAGTTATAAGGTAGATAGTTAGGACCTACCAAAAGATCAGCTATTGCTCCCATCGAAACATTAACGCTAATTCACCATTTTTTGCCGGACATTCAAAAGGTTGTTTGTAAAAAAATTTGCATTAAAGAAAGTGGTGACTGCATTCTAACTGAAACTTTTTTAGGGGATAAAAAAGGAATTTGGCAAGGTTTTGAAATAATTTTTTCATACATAAAATGTGGAACTCGGAAGTTGCAGGCAAATTGATATTAGAAATTGAATTTTACTCATTGAATCATACTAATTATTTTTCAACGTCTAATACAAAATAGTTTTGCTTTTTTCATACGTATCATATCCTTTTCTGATGAAAATAATCCAAATATATAATCAAATTTGGTCAACGTGAAAAAAATTTACCAAAAAATTGAGTAAGGTCAGAAAACTTTTGAAAATCACAAGAATTCAAATAACTCGTAAACTGTTGATTTTTGGTTATCAATAAATATGGCTCAAACGACAGCAAAAGAGTCATATTAACACGTCCTTCCTTCAAAGTTCACGTCAAATTTGGAAACACCCCTAGAATTCGATTACTACCAGGCCTTTTTTGAGCGCTTGTATTACATACACGAGGGCTATATCATTTCGTCACGTCTGTATGTATCGAATTTTGAGCTGAAAATGTACCGTAGAGACTTGAAATTTTCAATGTGGATTCAGTTTCCGAATGCCTCGGTTGAGTTCGTTAATGGGCCAGATTCCACCAGGGGTTCCGTAAATATGGCCGTTCAGAGTTTTGTTCTCCTGTTCATATGGAAACTACAGATTTCATCGAAATGAAATTTTGCACTCAAATGGAGAATGAGGTGTTCAAGCTACATGCGAAATTTTTTCCAGATCGTATGACCAGAACCATAGAATCCATAGAAAATTGTAACTTTTGAACGGAAACGCCTAGGGACTTGAAATTTTCAGGATAGGTGTGGATCTCGAATGTCATGATCACGTTCATCTATGAGCAAAATTATACAAGGGGTTCCGTGACTATGGTCGTTTATAATTCAGTTTTCTTGATAATTTCGAAACTACAGATTCGATCGTATCGAAATTTTGTATACTAATGGAGAATGATATATTCAAGCTACATTTCTCCAGATCGCATGACCAGAACCACAGAAATCATAGAAAATCATAACTTTCGAACGGAAAGGCCTAGGGACTTGAAATTTTCAGGATAGGTGTGGATTTGAAATGTCGCGTTCACGTTTATCAATGAGCAGAATTATACTAGGGGTTCCGTAAATACGGTCGTTTGAAATTCTGTTTTCTCGATGATTTCGCAACTACGGATTCGATCCAGATAAAATTTTGTATTTTAAACGAGAATGACATATTAAAGCAAGATTTTGTCCAGATCCATGATCAGAACCATAGAAATCATAGGAAATTATAACTTCCGAAGGAAAAGGCCTAGGAACTTGAAATTTCCAGGGTGGGTTTGGATCGCGAATTTCACGGTCACGTTCATCAATGAGCAAAATTAGACTAGGGGTTCCGTAAATATGGCCGTTCAAAATATTTTTTTCCTGAAATTTCGAAACTACCGATTGGATTGGAATGAAATTTTACACCTAGCTGAAGAATAATGTATTCAAACTACGTGCGAAATTTTGTCCAGATCGCATCACCAAGACCATGGATACCGTAGAAAATTCTAGCGAATTATCGAAAAAAATTGGTCAGCTGAAGAACTGAGCGAAATCTGGAGTTTCGCCTGAGTTTGAGAATTTTTTTGAGAGCTGTCGAAAATTCCTTCATTTGATTTCTAAAACTGGATATTGCGAATCTACCTACAAGGTGGATGTACGAGCGCTCAAAAGCTCCTGACTTCATGGCAGTGCTTTCATAATTTTTCAATTATTTTTCATACCTTCGTGTTGAGGAATGATTTTATTTGAGATAAAATGTTAAAGTTGAGAAAATGCCTCGGATTCCATTGTAACACAGCACAGCTGCTTTGATATAGGTTAGTTTTTGTGTCGTATTATGTACACAGGATGTTCCTAAATTAGAGGTACAAAC
This sequence comes from Aphidecta obliterata, assembly GCA_963966015.1. Classification (NCBI taxonomy): domain Eukaryota; kingdom Metazoa; phylum Arthropoda; class Insecta; order Coleoptera; family Coccinellidae; genus Aphidecta; species Aphidecta obliterata. The sequence continues at coordinate 27,348,184 of OZ014427.1, read as the reverse complement.
GGAGAGGGGAGATTCCTCAAGTAATTTGAACAAAGTCCCATAAACATGAATTTTCTTCAAGTTTTTAATTCAACTGAAATTTGGCACAGATATTACAATTGAGAGATTACACCATGTGACATACCAATTTCGAACTTCGATAACAAATCTACAGGCTGATATTTTTTCTGGACCACTGTCCCCTGGTTTCCAGAACTTTTTTTGGTGAGTTTTGTTGTTATACTAACCTTTATGTTCTTTTGCTTTCGAGGAAATAATTTTGAACTATCCTCTCAAAATTCACATAAAAATTCAGTTAGAAAGCTGTGGTGAATTAATTCATTGTTAGTTTTAACACATCAAATTCGAGATAATTGCATATTTAAAATTCCAGAGGGCAATCGCTACCTCACCTCGGTTGAATAAGTGCCAATTACTCATTAGAATATTTTTATAGCTGAAGGTTACCGATGAATGTGCTTTCAAACGTACAAAACAATTCGTCACAAATTGAACAATTTTTCGAAAATTGATCCCCAAATGATTTTATTAGATTTCAATGCCACACATTTTCAGTCACACAACATGGTTATTGTCTATACATATACAGGGTGTCCCAGAATGAATGGATAATCCTGTGACACTGTATAGATGAGCTATTGGACTCTCAGAAAAAAAATACAAAAAAAAATCTATTCCCACTAGAAAAATTTTTTTTTTCAAAATAATGATTTCTTGCACATCACGTTGCGTTTCTGTAAAACACGCTCACAAGTGGATCAAATCCATCAGTTTCTTCATGGTGAAATAAGCTTTGTATTTCTGAGAGCCCCACTCATCAATAATCATCTGAACCATCAGCAAAAATATTTGAATATTAAATGACTAATGACAAATTAGTTCCCAATTTGTAGATATAGCACACAACATCTAAAAAACCTAGGTCACGTAGCGATTCTCCATACATTTTGAGAATTCTCATCGTTCAACGATCCCTTTCTTTAATTTTACACGAAAGATACAAGGAATCATACCATTTGAGCGCTCGTTCTACTTACACGAGGTTTATATCATTTCGTCACGATATCTGTATTTCTCGAATTTTTAGCCTAAAATGGTCTCAACCGACATGGATCGACTCACTGATGACGAATCCGTCGAAAAATTCGAGTCTATCTGTCCATCCGTCCGTATACACGATAACTCTCGACAGGAACGACCTAAGAATTTGTCATTTTCAGGGTAGCTTTGAATCTCGAATACCGCGGTTGAGTTTGTCGTTGAGAAGAAAACAAAGGGTTCCGTGAATATGCTCGTTTGAAATTTAGTTTTCTTGTTAATTACGAAACTGCGGATTCGATCATGACGAAATTTTGTATTTTAATGGAGAATGATATACTCAAGCTACATTTTTCACAGATCGCATAACAAGAACCATTTTAAATTCCAATGAATTATTGGATAAAAAATCCTCATATTTCTGTAACAGCTGGTTCAGCATAATTGGCAGAGAGCTGCTGTAATTTTTTTGACAGCTGTCAAAATTTCTTCAATTGGTTTCTAAAATTGGATGAACAGGCGCTCAAAAGCTCCTGACTTCTCGGCAGAGCTTTTTATAATTTTTTTCAACCTTTGTTTCCATCTTAAAACGATTATATCTTCTGAATCCATCCGAATTCATAATAATTCCAAATTTAAAATAGCCATAAAATTAAGAAATATTATTTGAAATAACTGAACACGTACCCGGTCTCCAACCCCAACAACAACCCGACTCACAACTGATCTGAGACGGCCATTCACTGTAGACGCAGTACACCAACACTTAATATCCATTCGAATAGTTGAAGTCGTGTGTCTTATGGTTTCATAGGAGATGAAGCATTCGGCCTGATGTGAAAAATGTCATAATTATAGGCATTGTCGTGCCAGACGTGTCATTGGTGATGCTTTTGGGATGATGGCCAATATATGATATAAGCAGAACCTTTTGTTAAAACCTATAGCTAGCTACCGTTGATGACAGAGTTCTAACATGATGTGTTTACAGTGTTTCAGATAAATTTTCACAGCGCAAAAGCAGCAACTACACAAAAAACAGCTACCGAAGATGTCACCACCTGAAATGAAATTTCAGTTCATTGATTCATTCAATGCATCAGGCAGAATTCTTTCAAGTTGTAAACTTAAAATGCAAACAAGAGAAAACTATTTGAAAAATAATAGTATCAATAATACGTTTTCGAAACTTATTATCGGACATGAAATCTCAATAATTTATTAATCTATATATCAATTATTGAAGCAATTTTCATCAGCTGATAGAATCATTAGAAAAATTCTCTGAGTTATAACTAACTCGATCAACGTTTCTCGAAACATACTTGACCAACTTCATTACTATAAGGTATCTGTTTCATCACCTTCATTATAATCCGGGATCATTTAATTCAAAACACATAAAGTTCTTAATTAATATGTTCTCTTTGCATCCGAATATACCTCATCTAACGACAAGAAGGACAATCGACAAAAAAACGTGAAATACCCATCAAATTCGCCAAACAGCATAATACTTCTGTCTGCATAGATAACATAAGCAGACATAAAAATCCGAATCAATCCACCTTATGGCAGACGAGTCCTCCGCCGAGTTTGGCACAGTGGACGTACCTACAAAATGGTTTTTAATGAACTGATAGCGATTGACTCGTAAATAATAAGACAGAGTCGACTCCGGAGGGGTCATAAAACGGGCTATAAACCGTCTCATTAAATATACATTGGCCCGTTTAAAAACAGAACTATAAAATTAATAACAAAGATAAAAAATAAGACGAGCAGGGAGGCCACACACAAACTGAGGCCGTATTATAATGGTCCTTCGTGATGGATTTATCACCAATTCGCGGGAAAGCTCCGCTCACCAATATTCATAAATACATGAATATATACATGTGGTACCTTCAGTTATCGACTGAGTTAATTGGCGAGAGTCAATTATTTATGAGAGGCTGTAATCCAATCGGTGCTCTGGGCCGCTCAGGTGTGGGCCAGGTTACGTAGATACTGATGAAGCCAGGAGGTTGACGATACTTCTGCTCCTATTATTTTGACTACCACTTGCAAGTTGTGTTTTTGGTTAATTATTTCTAATATTATACCTCTGAACTCGTTTCCAGAAAAAAATTCTGAAGCCCCTTGAATTCTTCCTTGCCTTGTTTTACGATGTTGTGATGATGGATTTACTTACCAATTGAACGTTATTGAGGAAGAATATTATAGTTTTTCTTCGACTCCTCTTGTTCAAAATTTACACTCACTGACTCATAATAAACAAATGAAATCTTTCGGGTCTGACCTCAACAAAGTTTGAATTGATTTCGATATATCAAATGTTAGACACTGTGAAAATTCTAAGTGATTATGCCTCAGTTTATTTCTCATATCCTCAATAATAATACATTATTTATTGAATATTGAATTATCTATTAAAAAAGTTCCATTCAAATATTGACAGAAGGTGTTAATCCTCTGGGACCCCTTCTATTCATTATTTATCTGAAAGATATCTCTTGTTGTTTTCGCTTCGATATGTTTCTGTTAAACGCAGATGGCCTCAAAGTGTTTTTTTTTTCATTTTGATGAATTCTTCAAAATTACCATCACTAAAAAATAAAAAACTTCCATTTTGATTTTCATTCGAATAAACATGTATTTTCGGCCGGTAGACATCGTTCGAGATCTTTCGGACTAGTAGCAGATTCTTGATGAACATATTATAAACGGCATAATTGTATCCCTTAATGAAATGAAATCCTAACTTCCAATTCTTTATTTCTATTCTAACATTAATCAAACCCAAAGCATAATTGAAGCTTTTTCTATCGACTCACGACATACTCACATAAAAATGAGTAGGTACCTACCATATTATGTATTTCACTCCTATGGCGTCGAGAAAAGAAGAAGGAATATGCATCAACATTTTTGTTGGACATCCTGAATACACCCCTGACAGGTGTTGAGACCGCCTGTTTGCGTCATGATGGCGATTAACTGGAAGCTTGTTGGACGAGGATAAAAGCTTTTCGATAGAGAGCTCATCAAGCAGGCTCATCGACTGTTGATGATATTCAACCCACAGATTGGATAATTTTACATGCCCTCGTATATGGCCACTCCGAGGTCCACATTTTCTTCCTCACTCCTATTCAGAAAGACATTCCCACTCAAAAATTTGATTGATATATCAGTCAACATTATTCATAAATGTTCTGCGAAGTGAGTACATACAATTTCCGCTCAGCATTTTGTCCAATCCATTTTTTCTCAAATTTTTTGTTTTTTTCAATTAATTGATTTCAACTAATCTACGGTCGAAAAGCTCCTTCTTTTTATCTCCCTTTCCGAGAAACAATTCTAAGAACGCATCTAACACGTTTTCAAACTGTTTCGAGGGCGTTATGAAAAAAAAAATGCTTCAGTTCATGCCATTTACACTGCAAGATCTGTTGAATAGACCTTGAAGATATATTTCGAACTCTACGATACGAGTAGATTCGATGCGCCTTGCGGTATCTTAGTCTTAATTCTTATTTACTTCAGGTAGTTATGTTGTGTCGACTAGATTCAAGTAAACAAGTGCAATAAAAAATAAAATTAGGAAAATGCAGTATTAAGTAGAGTTTTGTTGACTTTAATACGCGAAAAAACAGGGCTTGCAAGAGAAATCGTAGAAAAATTGGTCGCCGATGGCTTGGATATTAAAAATTTAAGAGGGCAGTTTTATGATAATGGGGCTAATATGTCTGGAAAATAATAATAATATAATAATAATAATATTTATTGATCCTTTCAGACAAAAGAGTATAGGACAGGTCATAATAAAGAAAGAAAAGAAAAACTCAACAAATCACTCAACTAATATCAGCGAATATAGGCCTTGACATCGCTATCATAATTTAAGTCATAATCATCTAGATATTCTCTCACGTAGTAATAACACTTAATCAACAATAATTTTTTCACAGTTTTTTTGAACAGGTTCGTATTCATACTTTTTGTAGAGACTGGCAAATGATTGAACATAATACATAATAAATACAAGGGTATACAAGGTAGAATTTTGATGTTGAATGATAATGGCAAACTTATTCATTACACTGCCGGTAGTCAAAATTTAGTGGGCGTTAATGCTGCCGAAGTAACTACCCCACAAATGTTTCCATTCTTTGCAACTGTTCAGCAAATATATAATTTTCTTGTTGGTCTTCTTCAAGGTGGGAATTACTCAAAATAAAAGTCAACCTCACTCTGAAGGGTTTTGCGCTGGCCCTCAAAGGCCAACGCTGTGCATTTCTTGAAGTCACCAATAAGTTAAAATCATTAAAATTCTTCGCGAGCTCAAATAATCGTCCCTGGTATATTTGATAACTGGGATATTCTGTTAGGAAAAACAAATAGATTAACCAATCTTTGCAATAAAACCAACTAGATATTTCTAAAGGCTCACGAATGATACTTTGACTAATAAACGAAGCGTTTAGAGAAAACTTATTTACATTATTGATGGAACTCAAAAACTGAAGCAGATAGAATTGGAATTGAAGCAAAATAACATGAGTCAAGAAAACGAAAGAAACCCAAAATGCCAGGAGGACTGGCCATTGACGAAGCCCATCTTTTTTATGCGAATGCAAAACTAAGAATTGGACTGCTTGATGTAATAATAAGGCAAATTGAAAAAATTTAGAAAAGCACTGCCGTGAAGGCAGAAGCTTTTGAGCGCTCATACATGCACCTTGTAGGTAGATTCGCATTTTCCAGTTTTAGAAATCAATTGAAGGAATTTTCGAAAGCTGTCAAAAAAATTCTGAAACTCAGGCGAAATTCCAGACTTCAGTGCTTCAGCGGATCAATTTTTTTTCGATTATTCGCTAGAATTTTCTACGGTATCTATGGTCTTGGTGATGCGATCTGGACAAAATTTTGCACGTAGTTTGAATACATTATTCCTGAGCTAGGTGCATAATTTCATTCCAATCCGATCAGTAGTTTCGAAACTATCAGGAAAAAAATATTTTGAACGGCTATATTTACGGAACCCCTAGTCTAATTTTGCTCATTGATGAACGTGACCGTGAAATTTGCGATCCAAATCCACCCTGAAAATTTCAAGTTCCTAGGCCTTTCCGTTCAAAAGTTAGAATTTTCTATGGTTTCTATGGTTCTGGTCATGCGATCTAGACAACATATTGCTTCAATATATCATTCTCGATTAAAATACAAAATTTCATCTCGATCGAATCCGTAGTTTCGAATTTATCGAGAAAACAAAATTTCAAACGACCGTATTTACGGAACCCCTTGTATAATGTTGCTCATAGATGAACGTGATCACGACATTCAAGATCCACACCTATCCTGAAAATTTCAAGTCCCTAGGCGTTTCCATTCAAAAGTTACAATTTTCTATTGTTTCTATGGTTCTGGTCATGCGATCTGGACAAAATTTCACATGTACCTTGAACACCTCATTCTTCATTTGAGTGCAAAGTTTCAACTCGATCGAATTTGTAGTTTCGAAGTAATCGGGGAAACAAAACTTTGAACGGCCATATTTACGGAACTCATGGTGGAATTTGGCCCATTAACGAACTTAACCGAGGCATTCGGGATCTGAACCTACACTGAAAATTTCAAATCTCTAGGTTGATCCGTTCGAGAGTTATCGTGCTGACGGACGGACGGACGGCCGGACGGACAGACTCGAATTTTCCGACGGATTCGTCATCAGTGAGTCGAACGTAGTCGATTGAGACCATTTTCGGCTCAAAATTCGAAAAATACAGACATCGTGACGAAATGATATAGCCCTCGTGTAAGTAGTACGAGCGCTCAAAAAGATTTGTTGCTTTGGACAAAGTGTCAGACGAATTCAGTTTTTTGAATGGTAGGGTTATTCAACTACTATGATTATAACGTTTAAGTGAAAAGTTCTGCAGATCTTGCAATGGAATGTCATTTCAATTTGAATGCACAGAAATTTTCAATGGAAATTTAAAGTTATATAACTTATTAATTTCAGACAACTTTATTGGAATGGGGCCATTACAAATATTGAAAGGTACCTATACAGGGTGTCTACTTTAAAAAGAGCCAAACTTCAGTGGGAGATCATACATACCTAAGATTTGCAACAAAAAGTGTCATATAACACATGGTCGATATGTTGACGGTTATTCTTCAATTCAACATTTCTTGATTTCGCGTAATATTTCAAGTTTTTCCATGAAATCGATTATACTTCAGTTATCCTTGTAACTTTATCAAAGTTGACCACATATCTGAAAACAACAATAGATTTGCTAAAAGATAAGATTCTGTGTGCCAAAAATTTTTTTATTGTGGGCTTGGTGAGGAGATGAATATCACGATTCTGAAGTGACCAAAACCAGTCATATTTTTCCAATGGTTTTATCGATGAAAAATCATTAATTATGGATTTTTTCGTTCCAGCAAAAAATACCCCATTTAGTATGCTTTCGAATGACACATCAACATTTGTACTTGCTGCTTGTCTTCTGCCCTAATAGCATGGCTAACAAGATACCTTACAACGAGAAAGTCGACATATTCCAAACCTAAATTTGCTCCATTTCGATTAAATATTGAAGAATTTTTCATGGAAATCAGGAATTCATCAGTCGATTCAAAAGAATTTGGAGGAATAAACTAAACTTTAATAATACAGATTTTATGTAAAGTATGAAAACATGTAAAGAAGACACACTACTACTTATAACAATTGTTCGAAAAGTCCACTGCCTTATTCAATACATTTAATACATCGTTTTCGCACTGAATCTACAACCCGTGTTTACCACGTTTATGACGCATTTCTGCACAACCCAAATTTATTCTTTCGATCAGATCCTCTCGAGTCTGAACTTTGATGAGGCTACAAGGAAGAAAAAACTTGAAATATTCCATGAAATCAAGAAATGTAAAATTGAAGACTAACCGTCAACATTTCGACCATCTGTTATGACATTTTTTTGTTGCAAATCTCATGTATGATCTCCCACTGAAGTTTGGCCCTTTTAAAAAAAGACTGTATATGACTCTTGAAAATATTTATCCAAATTTACAAACGGCGTTGAGAATATTTCTGAGTTTGCCAGTGTCAACCAACTACTACTTGTGAACGTTCCTTTAGCAAACTGAAACTTATAAAATCGTATCTTCGTTCCTCCCTGGGACAAGAATGATTATCAAATATGTCAATCCACGCCATCTAAAATGGAGACATGAACCTCAGATTACTCTGGAGTTGATATGTTTGTCGAAGTAAAATCAAGAAAAGTGAAATTTTGAACATATTACGTACCTACATGATTTTGATTATCGATTATTATTTTCTGGTCAACTTACGAAAAGAAATTTCACTTTACGATTGGAGTATTTTTTATATTTTATATATTTCATTAGATATACGCATTTATACTAAGTACATACATATATGAATATGAATATTTTGTTTTGTTTTTTTTTAGAATTTGTTTAATTTTTATGCATTTCATTTGAAATGTGTATTTCAATATTTTCCATAAAAATGAATAAATATCCATAATATTGTGTATTATTTTAAATATATAGAACAATACCAATAAATAACTCTGGTTAGCACCTGGTGACCATAGAACTACATCTCTCATGTAGGTATTCTGGGGAGATCAAGGAAGGAATAAGTATATCAAAACTACATTTATAGTACAGGCGGTGTGTTAGCTATAGGTCATAGGTACTATGTTACATTACGAAACCTCGATACATATTCATGATTAATTAATATAAGATCAATAAGAGAGCTTCAATATATAGTTCTTATCCCTAACTTATCCCTTATGTTGCATTGATGTCATAAAATAACTCCAACACAGCTATATAGCAAGAATATTGCATATAAATTTGTTATATACCTATCAATTCTACCATTCGAGGATGAATAAAGCAGTTTGACTTATGAAGCCTCCATCTAAGAATACTACCTATAGTCCATTCAAGAATTATCGACATCGAAGCAGGCCATGAACGTCCAGTCGAGGCTTTATTTCTAGTTACAAAAAAGTTACTGATTTAATCATAGAAATAAAACATCAAACATAAATATAACCTAGAAAAGTGTTCAGTATACGAATTATCGAATAATTATTAATTAAGCCGGAATATTCCGACTACAGTTCAAAAATGGGAATTCAGGTTCAACGTCATATATATTAAGAAATGGAACCCCCAAATAGGAAACTCACCACCATAATCTGCACCCTAAATGATATGAAATACCATATCCGACAAGATACATTGAAGCTCCTATACACAGCCAATTTTCAGTCAACCCTTTCATATGGCATTGTTTACTGGGGAAACAGTACATAACGAAACAAAATATTTAAAAGACAAAAGCAAGCAATTCGAGCTGAGTATAGAATGAAAACTAGAGATACTTGTATAGGTGTTCTCAAAAGGAATAAAATCCGCAACAGCAATATATGTGCTAAAGTATGTTATATTCCTACAAAGCCACAGTAAACTATTTGAACCGTTTCTGAACAGCAACCCAACTAGGAAAATTGATCCTTATATACACCCGAGGCAACAATTGACACTAGCACAGAATAATGCAAAATACATGTGGATGAAGATCTTCAATGCGTTACCCAAACAGTATCATTCGATAAGAAATGTTAATATATTAAAACAAGACTTAGTTGAATTTTTGCTGATTATTGAACCATACAATCTTGCAAGAATATTTGGAATCTAGTAAATCTAAACCTTACATCTACTTTGTAACCAGTAACCATTGAAATTATTCGACTTATTCCCCATTATTGTGATACAATAATTGTAGGAACTAAACATATATTATTAATATAATTAAAATAAGAGAGGAACAAAAATTAAGAAGCTATGTAGTACATGAAATTTGTACTGTAACTATTAATATATGAACCAGTTTGTGAATTATTAAGTGCTCAGTGTTGAATACTTTGAGAAGGTCAATTTTTATTTTCATTTATTAAAACTGTCCATGAATTATTGAAAATATTATGATTGATGAGCAATTTCACAATTATTCAGTATACTTTTGAATTGTGAACAATATAGCATGTGTTCAATGGCAGTATTAGCAGAGGGAATGTGAACAGGGTACCATACAGTATAAATAAAATAAATAAACTTAAAATATCTACGAACGATACAAGAGCAAAGATGAAAATCTCATTGAAAACTTTGTTTCCTCGTATAAGTGTAGTGATCTGGATGTGTTTATTGAATAAGCTGACATAACCCTATTGATGGGCATCCTTTTGCAGGGAAGGTTTCAATTTTTCAATAACCCATTTATGAAATAATTCACCATTCATAGTAATCCTTATCATTAATACCACTGTCAAGAATCAGATCACATCCAGGTAAAAATCCATCCATTGTTCCAGCATTCAAAATAGTGCACCTTCTGCCTTTACCCTTGAATATACTCGGCATACCTTTTGGATTATTTTCTAGTGTCCACTGACGAATTTGAATACCGTTTTCGAATATCCAAGTTTCATCTAGATTCTAGATAAATGAATTTTACGTTTTGTTCTATGTATTCTAGGTATTTATCGCAATATCGTACTACTTTTATTATATTTTTCTGTTTATCAATAAGAATTTTCCTTCGATCAACTTTTTTGTATTTGTATCCAATTTTTTGTATGATATAATATAATGTTGACTTTGATCGATTGAAATCTAGGTGCTCTTTGGCCAGTTCGAAAAGGATCGTTTTTAATTCTAGCAGAAACAAAGTCATTCAATGTCTCTTTGAAGGAATAATCGTATCGCACAGGTTTTCTTCCACTACTAATTCCAGGCTGTAATAAAATGCTAATATTCTACGGACAGTGCTTGGTGAAATCTGAAAATTTAAGAGACATTGATCAATCAGAATACAAATTGAGTAGGTGAATAACAGTTTACCTGAAACACTAGTGAAACTCGATAAATGCTAGCGGAAATATATGCCAAATCTTTGAAAAACTTGAAGTAACACCGACAAACTGCCTGGCGTTCTCTTGTTAGGCGCGATGTATTTTGGTGAATTCCAGCTATTTTAATAGCATAAGACAAAAAATACTCAAATTCAGAGCTAATTTTTATAATTATTCACCAATATCTTCGATAAAATCATCAAAGCAAGATCTCTATGGGTAATGTTAGTGTTATTCCTATACCAACCTGAATTCAGCAACCCAAAATATTACTGAATAGTCTATTACCAACTCAAATTCGATTTTTTACAGCCTACCGCGATGTCAATAATTCTTAAACGGAGTAGACATGAATATTTTATGTTTCATTGAAATGCCAGATTTTTTGAATTTGTATGCAATTTCCAACATATTGGAGCCTTATTTATTCCTCTATTCTAATAATCACAATCTCACAGAACTGGAAGACCAATGTCTATCCATTTCCATACAAACAACTTTCCTATACTAATTTTCATGAATGTCGAACATTTACGAATACTAATAGATACCTTTTATTCACAGGAATTTTTTTAAGTATATTGAAGATATTTAAAAACTGTGGCTGATCGATCTTTTCCATTCTGTTCAATTTTTAATTTTTAATCTTCATTCAAATCTGCATCTGTATCGAAGAATGATTTTTATTGTAACCGATCACACCATAACAGTGCCAGTTGTTGTATAATACCTACTTTGTATTATAAATGATCGATTAAGACCATTTTTCTGTTTTTCCTATAGCTTGCATAATGACTCACTCGTAATTTTTATAATACTCTACCGAATATTTACCCTAGATTCGATCCACTCGAGCCCAATTAGCCTTCCTAGGCCATCCATCACATAAAAAAAAACACCGTTTCAATTCCCGAGCCTAATGAATCAAAGCACCACCCACAATTAAAGTGTCCAGAGAAGGCGCATTTTCTGATAATCGGCCACACAAATTATTTAGTCAAAAAACGTAAGAGATGCGTGCAGCTCGACCATTCATCTATGGAAAGCGCCTCGTATTTACGTCACCATAATTCGATTCCTGATAGGTGCTCGTTAAAACATGCCGAAGAGCCGGACTAGGTTATGATATAGGTGCAACTTCTTACTTCAATGTGCCTAATTGCAAGAAAAACACGATGCAGAATGCAGAAACAAAGAAAAGAAACTATACCCTCAAAGATTGGAAATCTGTGATCATTATAGTAAATTTATTTTTTGAATGGTGTATTTCTGTCATCGAAGTGGTCTCTCCTTTCACCACTAAGCATTGAAATTTTACCCAGCCACAATGCCGAATTATTTTTTTTTTCAAAAAATAGTCATTTGAGCTCTTCAACTAAAGTGAAATAATTTTTTTCGATAAATTGTCATGTTAGCTCTGAAAAAAATAACAGCTTTGTGAAACTATTTCTTATTCGAAGATCTGAATTCTTTCATTTTTGATTATTCGAGGAATATATGATAACGATATCTATAAATATGTATAACACCTAATTATTTATACATTATTTGAAACACGACGTACTTAAAGAATCTTTCGTCGATTACGTTCCTGGTCAATGTGGGCCCGCTCCACTACACTGGTGGTAAAACAGTACATATTTGATGCGAAATGAGTCGTTTACGTATGCGGGGGCAACCGATAATTAAAAACGCATTTCGTCCGAAAATTAATAACCAGTCGATTCAATTCGGTTCGGAACGGATGGATTCCATTAAAATCGAAATCATTCATTATTTTCAAACTTTAGGTCGGGAAATGGATGGTTACTACCAATTATGTCGATGTATTGTAATTATTAACATATTAGAATGGTGCTTCGAATCCTCAACTTGGTTGTCATCCGATATGAACAGAATGGATGTTTAGGTATAATGATGGAAACTATTTCAACCGAATTTTTAAAATCACATCCCTGACTTTAATTTATTTTTCTCAATGATGAACCTCTGGAATGGTTTGACGAAAAAGAAACTTCGTGGTTAGTTTTAAGATAATGACACAAAATGTTCAGGTGTAAATTCGAAGAATAAGAAAAAATATTTCAAAAATCTTTTCCACGTGAAAAAAAAATTGGTTTTTGAGCGCTCGTACTACTTACACGAGAGCTATATCATTTCGTCACGATGTCTGTATTTTTCGAATTTTGAGCCGAAAATGGTCTCAAACGACTATGTTTGACTCACTAATGACTAATCCGTCGAAAAATTCGAGTCTGTCCGTCCGTCCGGCCGTATACACGATAACTCTCGCGAACGGAATGTCCTAGAAACTTGAAATTTTCAGGGTGAGTTCAAATCTTGAATGCCGCGGTTGAGTTCGTTATCGGGCAAAATTCGCCAAGGGGTTCCGTAAATATGGCCGCTCGAACTTTTGTTTTCCTGATTATTTCGAAACAACAGATTCGATCGAGGTGAAATTATGTACTCAGATGGAGAATAACGTATTCAAGCTACATGCAAGATTTTGTCCAGCTCGCATGACCAGTACCATAGAAACCATAGAAAACTATAACTTTCGAACGGAAAGGCCTAGAGACTTGAAATTTTCAGGATAGATGTAGATCTCGAATGTTGTGGTCACGTTCATCAATGAGCAAACTTAGACTATGGGTTCCGTAAATATGGTCGTTTAAAATTCAGTTTTCTTGATAATTTCAAAACTATGTGTTTGATCGAGACGAAAATTTGTATTTGAATTGAGAATGATTTATTCAAGCTACATTTTGTCCAGATCGCATGATCAGAACCATAGAAACCATAGAAAATCATAACTTCCGAACGGAAAGGTCTGGGGACTTGAAATTTTCAGGATAGGTTCGGATCGCGAATTGTGCGGTCACGTTCATCGATGAGCAAAATTAGACTAGGGGTTCCTGGGGTTCCGTAAATATAGCCGTTCAAACCATTTTTTTTACTGATAATTTCGAAACTACTCATTGGATTGGAATGAAATTTCGCACATAGATGAAGAATAATGTATTCAAACTACGTGGAAAATTTTGTCCAGATCGCATTACCAAGACAATAGATAACGTAGAAAATTATAGCGAATTATTGAAAAAAAAATTGGTCACCTAAAGCACTGACGTGAATTCTGGATTTTCGCCTCACTTCGAATTTTTTTTGACAGCTGTCAAAATCTTTCCAATTGGTTTCTAAAACTGAATAATGCGAATCCACCTACAAGGTGCATGTACGAGCGCTCAAAAGCTCTTGCCTTCACGGCAGTGCTTTTCGTAATTTTTTTGATGTGGTTTGATAATTCGAGACATTCGTCAAAATCAAAAACATCTCGAGTTTCGGATGGAAATATCATGAATTATATGGATTGAGGGGTGGAAACTGGATGAATATGATCATTTCAAAGCATTTTCCTGCAATTTCTTATAGCTGGATAAGTGACTGCTGACGAAAAATTTACAAGCGGACGAAAACTACTATCTTCACGACAGTGCTTCTCAAATGTTTTTATGAAAGAAATTTCGCGACGAGCTTTAATTCATAAAAAATTGGATAATATTATAGTATAACAAAATGCTTGGTCTGATTTAGGAACTTTCCAGATCACCCAAACGTAAGATTGTTTCAAGAAAGTGTTTTACGTAAGTGTCACTTTATGTTAACCCCCTTCGTTTTACCGAAAAGTATTAACCTTCAATAAGCAATGAGATCTCAATCTCAGGGTTCCTCTAACATAATTAACAACTCCCTTCAGGTTTTACAGTTATAATGAAACTTCAAAAAATGTACAATTGTTTACAACAAGCTGAGATCGACCTCTGAACAGATAAATCTATACAATATTAGTATAACTTAACTCAATTATTTCTCCCAGATCTTCGTGGGTATTTCCCCCAAAAAATATCGTCCTTCAATACTCAAAATATGTCCAGCTCCAAGGGTGTAAAACAACCGGAACCAGTGATTTGCAGATACGGTACAATTTTCCAACAATCCAATTCCAGGGTAATAATACCGAGTTGTAAGCTTCAATGAAACGTTACTACATTTCTCAGTCTCAGGGGAACAAAATCTTCAAATTCAAGGGGAACAAATTCTCGAATCCCAGAGGAACAAACTTCTCCAATCCCAGGGGAAAAGCTGTGAATTATTTAAAATTCATTAGAAACAGTTACTGTTTTCCAAGCATTCCTTCAGGTCCAAATATGTCAAAGGAACTAAAATTTACAGAAAAGATAAATTGCAACCTGAAGGAAAGTTCGAAATAATAAAAAAACAATTTTCAGCCAAAGAAAATGAAAAATATAACACTAGCAGAACCGGCCACGCCTTGCTGTGGCTGAAGTATACGTTGAATTAAATTATAGTGAAATATTCAAAGTGGAATTATAGTTATTATATTATTATTACCCTAACCTACTCCTAACTTAAGCCTAACCTAACTCTATCCTAATCCTTTTTTTCGGGTTGTGAAGAGTGTTGCCAGATTTAACCACGACCCGTGTCGTGGGATATGTCGGTTTGGCTTGATGCTGTTGCCGGCCGACTAAAAAAAACACAACTTGGGTAAATGCGAGGACCACCGGAAAAGACATCCCGGTCCGTACTTCGATGAATAGCGGTCCTGTCTCTTTTCTCCTCATGACTCCTGTCACAAAGCCTTAAACGCCTTCGAGTATCTTTCATGCTGTATCATTTTCTCTATTATATACTCAACTGCAGTGCTTCGGGTCGTCTACAACGTGGCATGCATGACAGATCATCCCGTCCTAACCTCTTAGTAAAGGTACCATAAGGTCCATGCCCTGTCAAGAATTGAGTAAAATAGTACCCGGTCGTTTTATGCTCACATTGGATCCCCTGCTTCTAATTCCTGATCAGACTGTGCGTCCAAGCGGCATTTTGCCCTCCACCATCCCATCTTTCCTGCAATTTACTCAGTGTCTTCCTTCCTGCCATACGTCGATTGCCCGGTAGTGCTCCTCCTATTGTATAAAATAAAGGAAGCATCTTTGCTCCATCATTGGGTATATTGGTGGGAAGCCAGCAATCACTTGGACAGCCTCCGCCGACACATTTCTGTATGCCGAAGCTACCCTTATCTCTCAAGTTGGATCAAACTGCACACAGTTCGCAAAATAAAATCAATCGCATAAATATTTGACAACCAATATATCGCACCCGTCGTAGAATAAGGAGACAATTCAAGAAAGGTTTTCGTACGTGCAATATCGGCCTCTCTGCCACATAAAAAACTATTCGTGAGGAAATGTTACATTTCAATTTTTTTGGAAAAGGCAGAAGCTCCACCACGACAGGGAAAAAATTGCATTAATTGAATATTGGGTGCTAGGGTTATAATGTTCGAATGGATTGCTGCAGTAATTAAGATTGTTCAGCTTGTTCAATCGAGTAAGTACACAAAAGTGTAGAACAAAAACTTCGGTAAACCAAAACTTCAAATACAATTTCCCAACAAAATCAATTTTTGAGTTGTAGGGTAAACACTACAGTTATTGACACCTTAAGCCAACTGTCTCAATAGAATATAAATAATTTGTTATTTGGGTATGAAATGAAAATATTTCTTTTTCGAGGTTATGTGTTGGTTTATACTCAATTCAAATTAACAACCGAAAGTGGAAAAACCTTTTCAGAAGAAGCTTTAAAACACATCGTTAACATCATGTGTCAATTTTCAGTGATTGACACTGTAAAATCTGTTGTTGACACCACCTGATACAGTTATTGACATACTGTTGTCTCTCATATTTTCAATCAGCTGAACAAGGATGTGGATAGGTATAATATATAGTAATGGATCGTTCATTATAAGATTTATTTATAAGTTTTGCATTGAAAAATATTCGAAATGGAAACCTTCTCTATGAAGACATATTTCAATAAACATTAAACATGGAATTTTCATGCACAGGAAATGCATTTAATTATTTAATACCATTTAAATCCAAATTCTTTTTGCAGATAGGACACAAGCCCTGGCAGTTGGTTCTCCAGTAGCCGTTTATAGCAACTTGATTTTCATTGTTATCACAGATTGCGTCTTCAGATGTACAATCCATGTCCATATTGGACTGTTTCATGACTGTATAAAGGATTCTTCATGAATTTCATCATCAAGCTTTATGTTTGAAATTATTTTTTTTTTATTTTTTTTGCACACCCGTCTATTCTATCACATAATTTGAGATCTTCTTCATAGGTTAATACAGGGCAAGGTCCGTGATTTGTTGAGCGCTCGTTGGACTTACACCAGGGCTACATCATTTCGTCAAGATGTCTGTATTTTTCGAATCTTGCCGTAAGCACGATAACTTTCGAACGGAACGACCTAGAGGCTTTAAATTTTCAGTGTGGGTTCAGTTTCCGACTGCCGTAGTTGAGTTGGTTAATGAGCAGAATTCCATCAGGGGTTCCGTAAATATGGCCGTTCGAAATCTTGATCTCCTGATTACTTCTAAACTACTGATTCGATCGAGATGAAATTTCGCACCCAGATGGTGCGAATGACGTGTTCAAGTTACATGCAAAATTTGTCCAAATCGCATGACCAGAAGAAAATAATAACTTTCGAACGGAGGGGCCTAGGGACTAGACATTTTCAGGATAGGTGTGGATCTCGAATATCGCGGTCACGTTTATCAATGAACAAAATTATCAATGACCAAAAGTGGATGTTCAAAAAAATTTTTTTTAGGAAGATTCTACCTACTAGGTATATGAACGAGCGCTCAAAAGCTCCTGATTACACGTCAATGCTTTTCATTTTTTCAACAAGTTTTCCACGCAACCCAAAAATTATTGTAGAACGAGGAACGCCATAGGTTTGGGAGGCAAGTTTTCTGGACATTCCTTCTGATTTTACTGGTGATAAGGCAGAAATAATAGCATCCTCCGTGTAATTTTTCTTATAATTGCTTTCTTCTTTTGCTTTTGCCATGTTGTTGAGAATGAAGCGTGGAAAATCGATTCAGGGGGTAGGGACTAGAAGTAGGAACTAGTTGAACTTGCAATATAGTTATTGACACGTGGAAATTCACAGAGATTGACACTGGTGTCAACAACTATCTAGAACAAAATTAGATAAAGTTCAATCATTTTTCAGTATTCATTGAGAAATTGAGGCCTGAATAGTAGGCAATACGGACTAATTTTGCAAAATTTGAATACGACAGTTATTGACATAGTATGTCAATCACTATTCATCCACATATTTTCAAAGGCAATTATTGACACCCACAAAAAAACGCGAAACCTTCAACCAAATAGATTTTAAGTTATGAAAAAGTATTTATTGAAGAGTTTCAATAATTCAAACAAAAATTATGCTTCAGACAAAAATTAGAACCATTAAAAAATGTTATGAACTTGAGTTAAGTACCTTGAGAAAATGGCAGTATTTTTCTAATTGCAATGATCGTCAGCACGCTGCACATTGATAAATATATGGTGAATTAGGAATGCAAACCTAACCCAAATTAATACTAACAGTCCAAACTTGAAAAATTGAAATTTTTTTTTCAAAGCTCCATGTTTTTAAGGCCTCCATCCAATTCTTATAATTCAAATATGAAAATGAGGGTGTCAATCACTGATAGGGTGTCAACAACTGTACCTTTTACCCTACCCTTATTCTACGACGGGTGCGATATATGTCAATCATTTTTTATCACTGACAGTATTCTACATTCTTGACAGTTTCGAATTCTATGAACATTCTGTATTATTCCCCAGTTCTGAAAAAGTTCCAGATTTCCTCAGTTTAAGGAAAGACCCAGAAACTTGGCATCACTCCTCGCACGATATCACTAGGGTCGAAAGATCGGTGTAGTGGGGACGCGATCTCCTGTTCTCGATTTGAGCCCCATGTTGCCGCGTGGATAATTATCGGTCTTTGTCATAAATAATAAACAAATAATTTGCAATAAGAAAATATGGCAACTATAAATTGAGATATCAACTTTCCTTCTTGTAAGTTGGATCAAACTGCACACAGTGTGCAAAAATTTGATTGAAATAGGTTCAGTATTTTAGGAGACCATTCCGGACAAACAACGTGACACGTAATTTTTGAGCGCTCGTACTACTTACACGAGGGCTATATCAATTCGTAACGATGTCTGTATTTATCGAATTTTGAACTGAAAATGTGCCGTAGGCACGATAACTCTCGAACGGAACAACCTAGAGACTTGAAATTTTTAGTGTGGGTTCAGTTCCCGAATGCCTCGGTTGAGTTCGTTAATGGGCCGAATTCCACCAGTGGTTCCGTAAATATGGCCGTTCAAAGTTTTGTTTCCCTGATTACTTGAAAACTACAGATTTGATCGAGATTAAATTTTGCATCCGAATAGAAAATGAGGTGTTCAAGCTACATGTGAAATTTTGTCCAGATCGCATGATCAGAACCATAGAAACCATGGAAAATTGTAACTTTTGAACGGAAATGCCTAGGGACTCGAAATTTTCAGGATAGGTGTGGATCTGAAATGCCGCTTTCACGTTTATCGATGAGCAGAATTATACTAGGAGTTCCGTTAATTCGGTCGTTTGAAATTTTGTTTTCTCGATAATTTCGAAACTACAGATTCGATCGGAATAAAATTTTGTGTTTCAATCGAGAATGATATAATAAAGCAACATCTTGTCCAGATCGCATGACGAGAACCATAGAAACCATAGAAAATTGTAACTTTTGAACGGAAACGCCTAGGGACTTGAAATTTGCGGGATAGGTGTGCATCTCGATTGTCGTGATCACTTTCATCTATGAGCAAAATTATACTAGGGGTTCCGTAAATATGGTCGTTTGAAATTTGGTTTTCTTGATAATTTCAAAACTACAGATTCGATCGTGACGAAATTTTGTATACTAATGAAGAATGATATATTCAAGCGACACTTCCCCAGATGACATGACCAGAACAATAGAAACCATAGAAAATCATAACTTTCGAACGGAAAGGCCTAGGGACTTGAAATTTTCAGGATAGGTGTGGATCTGAAATATCGCGTTCACGTTTATCAATGAGCAGAATTATACTAGGGGTTCTGTAAATACGGTCGCTTGAAATTTTGGTTTCACGATAATTTCGAAACTACGGATTTGATCGAGATAAAATTTCATATTTTAATCGAGAATGATATATTAAAGCAATATTTTGTCCAGATCGCATGACCAGAACCATAGAAACCATAGAAAATTGTAACTTTTGAACGGAAAGGCCTAGGAACTTGAAATTTTCAGGGTGGGTTTGGATCGCGAAATTCACGGTAACGTTCATCAATGAGCGAAATTAGACAAGGGGTTCCGTAAATATGGCCGTTCAAAATATTCTTTTCCTGATTATTTCGAAACTTCTGATTGGATTGGAATGAAATTTTGCTCCTAGCTGAGGAATGATGTATTCAAACTACGTGCGGAATTTTGTCCAGATCGCATCACCAAGACCATAGATACCGTAGAAAATTCTAGCGAATTATCGAAACAAAATTGATCAGCTGAAGCACAGACGTCTGGAGTTTCGCCTAAGTTTCAGAATTTTTTTGACAGCTGTCGAAAATTACTTCAATTGATTTCTAAATGCGAATCTACCTACCAGGTGCATGTACGAGCGCTCAAAAGCTCCTGCCTTCACGGCAGTGCTTTCCGTAATTTTTATATATAAAGATAAGATAGATACTTGAAATCAGAAAATCAGATGTAGCATTAACCTGAAAAACGTGCACAAGAATTTCTTCTCCCTCTGTGAATTATTTCGGAAAATATCATAGTGGATAATAGGAAAGACTTACCGTGGAAGAATTTCACGCCGAGACAAATTTGGATGTATATTTAACAATTAAATATTCAATGATTGGAAGTAACAACTTCACCATTCACTTCAATGCAAAATCGATATCATCCAATCAATCCTAAATCTCAAAAATGGCCGAGCGCAAAGAAACAGATTCGGACTGTACGCAACCAGACTTGCGCTGTAAGATACAGCGATTCAAAATCAGCGTTACAAAGAGAGGGGCTGTTAAACCGTTACAAGTGTTTTTACCATTAATTTATTTGGATTCAGCCTTCTCTGCCTCTTGATTCTGTAGACATAACAATTCTCTAATTGTTATATATTAACTTCTATTTTCAGTGTAGTAATAAATTTATATAGATTATCTTTATATATGAACACTTTGTTTGTCCGGAATGAACTCCTTAATTACTGAACGGATTTCAATAAAATTTTGCACACTGTGTGCAGTTTGATCTAACTTAAAAGATAGAATAGTTTATATCTCAATATATAGCAATATTTTTTTGTTGCGAATTGTTTGTTTATTATATATGACAAAAAGTGATAATCTACGCGGCAAGGCAGGTCTCAAATCGACGGCAGGTCATCGCGTCCCCACTACACCTGATCATTCGACAACGATAACGATAACGTGCGAGGAGTGATGCCATGCATCTGGGTCTTTCCCAAAACTGAAGAAATTTGGAACTGTTTGAGAACTGGGTTATAACTTTTAAAATATCAAGGATAGGGTGAGGGTAAGGTTAGGTTAGGTAAGGGTTAATAATAATAATAATTCCACTGGTTTGAATACTTTACTACAATATAATTAGACGTTTACCTTAGCCACAGCAACGCGTGGCCGAGTCTGCTAGTAAATTATAGATAACAGATTATAGATTATAGATGAAAGATTATAGATTATATATTATAGATTATTGATTATAGATCATAGATTATAGATTATAGATTATAGATTAGAGATTATAGATTATAGATTATAGATTATAGATTATAGATTATAGATTATAGATTATAGATTATAGATTTTAGATTATAGATTATAGATTATAGATTATAGATTATAGATTATAGATTATAGATTATAGATTATAGATTATAGATTATAGAATGTAGATTATAGATTATAGGTTATAGATGGTAGATGGTAGATCGTAGATCACAGATCATATATCATAGATTATAGGTTAAATATTACATATCATAGATCATGGATCATAGATGATGTTTATATTTTATAAATCAGTTGAAAATTCACCGCAGATGCAACTGTAAAAGTTGTAATGAAAATGAAATTCATTTCAATTTCAAAACACTGAAAACCTATGTGAAATTCTTTGAAAAATCAAATGCGAAGAAGTGGAAACTGGTTGAATAATCATGAATCGTACCAGCTGGGAATAAGACCAGAGTATGAGGTTCAGTTATCAATTAGAAGATCCCACCCTTCCACACACCCAAATGAAGTTTAATTGTTCCTGTAATGGTAGGTTTAATGGGAAAGGCAATACCACTACTCTCTATCCGTTACAAAATGGATTTCGAATAATTTTATAGTAACTCGGCTCAGAACTCACCTCGCAGATTTATACTGCGGAACGACCTTCATATAAAGGCTATTTTATTGCGGAATTCGTCACTACTGGGGTAATAAAAGCTCCTCTGCCTTTCCTGGTAAGCTAGAAAATATTTTAAACATCGACTAAACAGTCGACATGATGGTTATATATACGGTCATTTGGTTGTCGTAATCACAGCAGGATCCGATATTCGCCAAGAAAACGATTCCAATGAATTTAAAACGATCGGCAAAAACTGAAGGATCGGGTATTTCCAAGTTTACAAGTCACTCAGCTCGAATATCTTTCGTGAAATGGCGACTTCTCGCATCCAGACAGTTTATAGTTTCGTGTTTTTCAAAAATATATCTTTCTGCGACCTGCCCGTTGAATGTAAAGAGGCATTATCGTTGTTACAAGCAGTTTTGCATATATTCGAGCAATGTCAGAAGATTTAGATTGCTATTCCCGTGTACTACAAGAATGTTGGATTATATTCAGTATGTTAGCATTGAGGAAGTTGTTTTTCAGCAAGAGAACGTCTATTCAATACTTTAAATTATCGATTTTCTGCAATATGAGTAATTTCTGTGTCGTCAACGTACATAGACTAAATACACCCAATTCCTTAAAACCACTTTTGCATTTTCTCGATCATATCGATATGACGATATGTAGGTACCATTGACAGTGGTGTCCAAATAACAGAGGCATAATCCAAAAAAATGGTCGGACCAATGTATTTCACAACATTATGATCCAATCGTAGCCGCAAAATGTAACCCAGCATTCGAATAGAATTAAATGAAGAAAAATAACTAAACATAAAGAGGAAGAGCATTAACCAATTAGCTGCCTTACTTATCTCTACTTCCTGCACGATTCAAAATACTTGCTACTTCGCAATGACGTGAATAAAAGCAATAAACATCCAGAAGGTAAATCCGTGCTGGTCTCTGTGTGGATAGCTGTTCAAATACATATGTTTCCGGAGATATTAGGATTTAAATACGAATGCCGTTTTAATCCGTGAAATGTTTGAGTATTTTAGCTTCCACTTCGCTAATTAATGCGGGGTCGCGTCCCTGAGATAAGCGTGGTTTATGGGGGTTGCAGCATTGTGATTCGAGGTCTTTGTACGGAAAGGATGGGGTTGGTGGCAGAAATGAATTAGTGCTGTGTGTGGGAATTTCGATGTGGGTCTTCTTTATCCTTGTGAAATAACTACGCTTCAAACCTTATCTAGGAAGGTATACAGAGTGGGCAAAATTCTATTTCATTCTGAAACATAGGGTGGAGAATTTGTCACCTAAGTTCTTAGTTGAAGAGAATGCGATGAAAAATCATTCGCAAATATAATATCCTCATGCTGGCCATAAAGACGCTGGCATTTGTCTTCAACGAGGACTGTCAACTACCCGTTGACACAGGATCCTCGCTGAAACACCGCTCTCAAAGCTGCTAACGTAGTTTTTAGTTCATCACAGTTGAAGGGAAGTCAGAATATCTCAAACAAGAGGAATTTCAGAAAGCAGGAAAATTTATACAAAATTATCATATACAAGAAGTACAGCATTTGCGTTCTGAGGATCGGTTGCATTTTTGCCAGTCTTAGCTACACAATAACTCTTTCATACACATACTTTTCACGGATGAAAATTGGTTTGTCATTCCTCGATGAAAGCAAATAGGTTCAGATAGATTAAATCGAAAAAGAAAATCAAGCTATTTTCCTGATCGTCCGCACATAACTAAATGCAACAAAACAGGGCTACAATAAAATAAATATAGGGCAGTAAAACACAAATATTTCGAAACATATAATGATGTATGTACTTTGAATTTGCAATTCAGAATGAATAAAATCTTTGAATTTGCTATAACAATGAATGAAACCTTTGAGTGTTCAGTGGAAAATAAATGAAATTCTTGGGGAATATATTAAAGTATAACAAATTTGGTCTAGATTGAAGGTTCCACTTGAGTTTCTCGAATATGGAAAACTTATCTCCAAATATTCTCGTAAATGTCTTGTCCTCTCATGTAAATGTTTTCGATTGTCCTCAAGTTGTGTGAGTAGAACAGTGCGTGCTCGAATCGTCATTAATACCATGGAAGCTCTATTCCTACTGAAGGAGAATTCCTATCCTAAATAACGAAGTAAGGTGTCTTTCAGCTCCAAGCAGTGGCGGCCGCTCAGAGGAGGCAGAGGAGGCCGTGCCTCCCCAAATTTTACTGCATTGTATTTAATTCTTAGTTCAAGTTCAACTATATAATGTTAACCTAAATCAATAGAATATTCAAATTTCTGGATATTTTTCACCCCAATATCTCATCACATTTATTCATCTTCCGCAACAGACTTCAAAACTGAGAAGATTGCGCATCGCAACCAGTACTACGTCAGGCATGCGATGCGTTATAGAATACACAGCAGAGTGCAGACCCGGAGGCCGAGCCTCCAAGTCGAGATACCTACGCTTGTGTAAAATTTCGAATAACTCTTAATACAAAGCAGGGGCCAGTCAAAATTCGAGCTGTAAACCACGTGACGGAGGCTCGGTCTCCAGTACATATATTCGTTTAGCCCGATCGGCCCGAATATGAACGATCGGCATCACCTAAGAGTAACAACAAGTTGTTTAATCTTTGGTATCACTATTCTATACCTTCATAATAATATATTATGTATAATATATATTAAATGTATGTACTATGTACAGACTATCAGTTTGGCGAAGTTTGTAGGTGAGGAAGGATGGCTATTTAGATTCATATATTTTATCGAGAAGAATGGGAACGGAAACCAGAAACGAAAATTATAATGTCAGTGGGGAACTTAGAATAACTTAAGATATTGTTCTATTGTTGATTTTATTCTGAAGAAAAAGTTCAGTCAAATGCCTTACGATGACAAAATTTTCATTACTTAAACTATAAAGACACCTCAGCCTGCTATGCAAAATTCAATTGTCAATTCCAAACATAATCGTTCCTTCTGCGTTCAATGGTACAATAAATACGAGTTGCTGACAGGAAGTACAGTTCGAAATAAATTATTTTGTTGGTTTTGCTCTCTTTTTTCCGAAGATTCAGAAAACAATGTGTGGTCAAAATTAGGATATTCGGATTTAAAAAATTTACAGAGGTTTATTGAAAGACATAGCAGATGAAAATCTCACTTAGGGGCATCAGTTAAATTCAAATTATTCGGAAAACTCGATAAACTTTCACTGATTGAGAGGAAAAAATTCCGCACACAAAATTGCTTATTATGATTAGAAAATGCTTACGAAAGCGTTTCCTGTACGATAAAAGGTTTAGGTAAGTTAATAAAAACTTTTTTTCATACTTTTGGACGAGCTATCACATCCTGAAATACTGCGCATATATATTATGAAACACCCTGTATTTTTTGCTTGGCCTCCTCTGATTGTGAGCTCACGAGCCGCCACTGGCTCCAAGGGATATACAGGGTGTTTCATTGATAAATGTACATACGTTGACCTGAGGTAGAGCTACTCTAGGCGAGTCCAAAAAAACCTATATATGATAGGTCTAATCAACTTCATAGCCAAGATACCGGGTGATTTATGTATTCGCTAATATTCTCAATTGCTTATAACTTCTGAACCATCCAATATAATCAATTGATATTTGGAAGGTAAAACACACTTCAATGGTCGAATCGATTTATTTTTGAACTGATCAAAACATCCAGGTCCGTATTAGAAAAATATGGGCCTTTTTTTAATCTGAGATTCAACACCCTGTATGACGGAATATTGGAATTTGATTAGAATATTCGGAAATAGCAGAAAATTTTCGATGGGGATCAGTAAATTCCAGTGTCTCACACGAAATTTGACCTATCAAAATTTTTGTCGAAAGATTTAATTCGATAGTGAATTCCACTTACTTCACAAAAATGTCGCTCATTGAGATTGAATTCGAGAAATTTTCTGTTAAACTTATGGCAAATTTGTATTTTTTTTTCACATCCTAATGAATAATTTCAAGAACTTTTCAGAAAAATATGGATTTTGAATAATTCATTCAAAATGTTCGACAGTGAGAAAATAAATGAACAAATGAGTAAAGAATACTGCATGTGGATTTTATTGGCCCATCGATACAGATTTCTCAAATTAAAGACTCCATCCCTCAGAAATATTGCTCATTGTCACAGAAACCATACATGAACAGTCGAACAACAAATCAACATATCAATTTGTGTTGAATCCCACTTGTTTTCATTCAAGTAGGCTACAACAATATTATGACATAAATTTTGCAGGAATATATTTCCAGCATGATGGGGCTCCACCTCATTTTAGAGTTATTGTCAGGAACTTTTTGTATAAGAGCTATCCAAATATGTGAATAGCCGGAGATGGACCGCATGCATGGCCCCCTAGATCACCAGATTTCAATCCTATCGATTATTTTGTTTGGGAATATTATTGAAATCTTCAGTATATGTGTCTGAGATTGGATGTGAGGATATTCTCCTACAACGTATCGGAGTTGCCCGCAATAAGATCCGTAATGATCCAGAAATGAAAAAGGATATTAGACATAATTTGAAGAGAGTAAGAACGTAAGAATATGCATAGGGCAAAACGGTGGCACTTTTGGGCGAATTTTATGATTTCTTTCAAATGCTTTACTTGTTTACTTATTTTTTTATTCATTTTCACACTGTTGATTATTTTGAATAAATTATTCAAAATACATATTTTTGAGCGCTCGTACTACTTACACGAGGGCTATAACATTTCATTTCGTCACGATGTCTGTATTTTTCGAATTTTGAGCCGAAAATGGTCTCAATCGACTATGTTCGACTCACTGATGACGAATCTGTCGGAAAATTCGAATCTGTCCGTTCGTCCGGCCGTTTACAAGATAACTCTCGAACGGAATGTCCTAGAAACTTAAAATTTTCAGGGTAGGTTCGAATCTCGAATGCCGCGGTTGAGTTCGTTATTGGGCAAAATTCGCTTAGGGGTTCCGTATATATGGCCGCTCGAAATTTTGTTTTCCTGATTACTTTGGAACTACAGATTCGAACGAGATGAAATTTCGAACTCTAATGGAAAATGAGGTGTTCAAGCAACATGCAAAATTTTGTTCAGCTCGCATCATCAGAACCATAGAAAATTGTAACTTTTGAACGGAAACGCCTAGGGACTTGAAATTTTCAGGATAGGTGTGGATCTCGATTGTCGTGATCACTTTCATCTATGAGCACAATTATACTAGGGGTTCCGTAAATATGGTCGTTTGAAATTTAGTTTTCTTGATAATTTCCAAACTACAGATTCGATCGTGACGAAATTCTGTATACTAATGGAGAATGATATATTCAAGCTACATTTCTCTAGATCGCATGTCCAGAACCATAGAAACCATAGGAAATCATAACTTTCGAACGGAAAGGCCTAGGGACTTGAAATTTTCAGGATAGGTGTAGACCTGAAATGTGGCGTTCACGATTATCAATGAGCAGAATTATAGTAGGGGTTCCGTATATACGGTCGTTTGAAATTTTGTTTTCTCGATAATTTCGAAACTACGGATTCGATCGAGATAAAATTTTGTATTTTAAACGAGAATGATATATTAAAGCAACATTTATCGCATAACCAGAACCATAGAAACCATAGAAAATTATAACTGCCGAAGAGAAAGGCCTAGGAACTTGAAATTTTCAGGGTGGGTTTGGATCGCGAATTTCACGGTCACGTTCATCAATGAGCAAAATTAGACTAGGGGATCCGTAAATATGGCCGTTCAAAATATTCTGTTCCTGATAATTTCGAAACTGCCGATTTGATTGGAATGAAATTTTGCACCTAGCTGAGGAATAATGTATTCAAACTACTTGCAAAAATTTTGTCCAGATCGCATCACCAAGACAATAGATACTGTAGAAAATTCTACCGAATTATCGAAAAAAAATTGGTGAGCTGAAGCACAGACTAAGTCTGGAGTTTCGTCTAAGTTTGAGAATTTTTTTGACAGCTGTCGAAAATTCTTCCAATTGATTTCTAAAACTGGAAAATGCGAATCTACCTACAAGGTGCATGTACGAGCGCTCAAAAGCTCCTGACTTTTTCTGAAACTTTCTCGAGATTATGAAAAAATACAAATTTTCCACCACTGAAACATACAATTTTTCGGATGCAATCCCAAAGTTCAACATTTTTGTGAAGTAAATGGAATTTCACTATCGAATTAAATCTTTCGACAAAAATTTGGTTGGTCAAATGTCGTGCGGAACACTAAAATGTACTGATTCACATTGAACATTTTCTGTTTTTTCCGAATATTCCTATCAAATTCCAATATTCCGTCATACAAGTTGTTGAATCTCAGCTTGCAGAAAGACTATATTTTTCTAATACGGACCTGGATTTTTCAATAATTTCAATGATGAATCAATGGAAGTGTGTTTTACGTTCCAAATTTCAATTGATTATACTGGATGGTTCAGAAGTTATGGGCAATAGAAAATATTGTCGAATACACAAATCACCCTGTATCTCAGCTATGAAGATGATTAGACCTATCACATATAAATTTTTTGGACCCGTCTAGGGTAGCTCTACCTCAGGTTAACGTATGCACATTTACCAATGAAACACCCTGTATGTCTACGTCAGCTCCTGTATAACAAACTGTCTAGAATACAATACTAATACAGTTTCCAGCGAAAAAGTGCATCTTCAGGTCCTTGTGGGACAGTTATAGTAAATTTTTTTGTTGGTACTTATATCAATTGGTTTTTTCTCGAACTATTCCAAAAGTTCAACAACATTGAAAAGAATATATTGAAACAACCATTTTCGAATATACCGCCTAGTCATCTCTCGTGTTAACAAGACTTAACCTCTCGATCCCTTTCTCGGTACAATAGGACCTTATATTCAATGGATATCATTGGGGTATCATGATTGGCAAGTAGACCGGAGATCTTCAACGCAGATACAACCCATGAATAATAAATTAGTTATTGTTTGCATGACAAGTGATGACGCAAAAGAATGTTCTGTTGTTACCTCCCTTATCTGACTTTTGTGGGTGGTCTCTCCATTCAGTGCGTGGCTTGCTCCGACATCGTTGATCGTGGAGAATATTATGACATCAGTTTTTTCATGAAATTTATTGCATCAGAAGTTTTAATCTGACAATATCACTTGGACGACAGTAAAATTGTTCCGGAAAATTGTATTACTCCTGATCACTAATCTGGAAATGGATGCCTGGAAAATTTCCTGTGTTGACAGGGACCTCAAGGAGGTTATTTCCTCATTTGTACATTTGTGCGATGGCGAGGCATTCCGTCACCAAGTGATCCAGTGTTTCTTTCTCCTCCCTACAGAATCTGCACTCGTCGTTTTATGTTAGACCAATTCTCATGAGGTGCTTCCTGAGGCAGCAATGAGCTGTGAGGAATCCTGGGAGGAGTTGTTGCATATTCTCGATAAGATCCAGATACTTCTCAGATCTCGCATTATCAAAGTTTCTAAAAAACTTTTTGGAATGATCTATCCCAGGGAAATTCCACCACAGTGTTTTCTCTCGGTTTTTTCCTTCTCCTGAAACTCTTTCTTGTAGGTGCATTTACCTTTACCACACAAAGATTCTGGACCAATGAAAGCAGGTTATGCTCCTTTTCTGGCAAATGTAATGGCCTTTCATTCCCTGCGATTCCCGAGTGACCAGGAATCCATTTCGACAGAAAGTAGAAACCCTATCGATGAAAAAAATATTGATTTAACACATAAAAGCTTCAGAGCACCACCACCTTCCATTCTATCAAATATCTCCTCTGTCTTTGAGTTTTTAAACTCCACTGAATCGCTTCTAACACCCTTTCGATCAACAGTGTCCAAATATGGCGTTCAGCAATAAAAAGAACGAATCGTGGCAGAGAAACAAATCTCTGGGTCGATAAATAAACGTAACAACTCAAGTAGACCCATAAACGATGAGAACTACTTGGACACGAAGCGATGGTCGTCCGAGGTAACATGTTGCCCAATAAATCCCTCTCAGGCAATAAATGGAAGTCATCAAGCAGAGTGAAATGACTGGACGTGCGTAAAATACTTGATAAAGCGAAAAATTTTCGCTTATGAGAGGTCGTGCACTTCAAGATGTACGGGTAGATTATCAGGAAATTATGGGAGAAGCAAAGGTCAATAGTCAATAATCAATATGTACTAGAGGAAATTGCACTGGGGTATTATTCATCGCTCTCAGATTTATTCTATAAAGGGAGATGGAGCAAATTACACAAAGGCTGGAAAGGCTTGAATCTTACAATGGCGGCTGCATGAAAGGCACTGCCTTCTCGGATTAATTTCTTATGATATTGAACAGTCTAGGTCCACTGGCAAACGAAATCAAAAATATAAAAAAAAATAATAGCTGTTATAATTGTCCAATGAAAAAGACTTCACGTTCTGTATGAAACCCAGAAAAAACTTGATTCAATACAATAGAAGAGATCGATGGGAATTCAAGAAATTAAAACACATATTTAGCACCTAAACAGGAACATGAGCAGGAAAACTCTAGATAAACTAAATAAAAACTCTGATTATCTCGTACAATTACAGATAACAGTTCCAACTGCTAGGTACCATTAAAATCAACAAGGCCCACAATTTGTTTTTTCATATCAGATTTCCAGTCTGAAATTTATCTTCGAAATCATTAAAAAATGTTAATTTATGATTTTAACGTTTTTATTCCACAGAGGGGTGGTGCTCGCGTATTGCACGTTTACAAAAAAGTGATGTTATAGAAATTCAATAGGGAAAGTAGGAAGTAAATATGTATTTGTTGCATTAGAGATATACAAATGTAGGACACACTTTCAACCTTTTTCGAAGATAATTAATAGTGAAAATATAATGATTACAGCTTCTGATATTGGCTTTTTAGTCGACTGAATTGTTGGTAACATAATCATGCACAGAAAAAAAAATCCCGGGATTTTCCGGTTGAATGAATTCCCATTGTTTGAACGCAAAATTTGTTATTACAACAAGAAAAGACAGTTATGAGAACCATCTGTATATAACATACCGATTCCGGTTGCAGTGAATTTACGAAAAGCACTGCCGTGAAGGCAGGAACTTTTGAGCGCTCGTACATGCACCTTGTAGGTAGATTCGCATTTTCCAGTTTAAGAAATCAATTGAAGGAATTTTCGACAGCTGTCAAAAAAATTCTGGAACTTAGGCGAAATCCAGACTTAATGTCAGTGCTTCAGCTGACCAATTTTTTTTCGATAATTCGCTAGAATTTTTTACGGTATCTATGGTCTTGGTGATGCGATTGGGACAAAATTTCGCACGTAGTTTGAATACATCATTCCTCAGCTAGGTGCAAAATTTAATTCCAATCCAATCAATAGTTTCGAAATTATCAGGAACAAAATATTTTGAACGGCCATATTTACGGAACCCCTAGTCTAAATTTGCTCATTGATGAACTTGGCCGCGAAATTTGCGATCCAAACCTACTCTGAAAATTGCAAGTTTCTAGGCCTTTCCCTTCGGAAGTTATAAGTTTCTATCGTTTCTATGGTTCTGGTCATGCGATCTAGTTAAAATGTTGATTCAATATATCATTCTTGATCGAAATACAAAATTTTATCTCGATCAAATCCGTAGTTCCGAAATTATCGAGAAAACAAAATTTCAAACGACCGTATTCATGGAATCCCTAGTCTAATTTTGCTCATTGATGAACATGCCCACGAAATTCGCGATCCGAACCTACCCTGAAATTTTCGAGTCCCTAGGCCTTTCCGTTCGAAAGTTATAATTTTCTATGGTTTCTATGGTCCTGATCATGCGATCTGAAAAAAATGTAGCTCGAATATATCATTCTCAATTTAAATACAAATTTTCGTCACTATCAAACTCCATAATTTCTAAATTATCAAGAAAACTGAATTCCAAACGGACATATTCACGGAACCCCTAGTCTAATTTTGCTCATTGATACACGTGAACGCTACATTCACGATCCACACCTATCCTGAAAATTTCAAGTCCCTAGGCCTTTCCATTACAAAGTTATAATTTTCTATGGTTTCTATGGTTCTGGTCATGCGAGCTGGACAAAATTCTGCATGTAGCTTGAGTACGTAATTATCCATCTGAGTGCAAAATTTCACCTCGATAGAATTGGTAGTTTCGAAGTAATCAGAAAACCAAAACTTCGAGCGGCCATATTTACGGAACCCCTGGGCGGAATTTGCCCAATAACGAACTCAACCGCGGCATTTTAGATTCGAACCTACTCTAAAAATTTAAAGTTTCTAGGACATTCCGTTCGAGAATTATCGTGTATACGGACGGACGGCCGGACGGACAGACTCGAATTTTTCGACGGATTCGTCATCAGTACGAGCGCTCAAAAAGGTGAGTATAGCAGTGATCAAGTACTTTTATTAAAAGTAATATTTCCGTAAATATTACAGGAATATCTTGTAAGGCTGGGGTTTTTCGCGCTCTTTTTACTCAACTAAGTGTATCTCGTATCGTTATTGGTCTCATCACATCATACTATACGGCGTTGTAAAGGTGTGGTTTTATACTACAAATGCTTCCCTCACAGTTTTGCGCTTGATCGGTTCAATCGCGGACAATCGTGTGTCGAGTATGAAGGTTTCAAAGGAAGAAATTCGCCATATTTTTCATTTTTACTATCTGAGAGGGAAAAACGCGTCGAAAGCGACCAAAAAAATTCGCCATGTATAGGGGGCCGATACTCTTTCGGTTCTTGTAGCAAAACAGTGGTTCAAGCGATTCTGTGCTGGTATAGTGGGTGTGAAAGACCACTTAATATCACCACCACGCACTGGCAGGCCTTTCGTCTAAAATGTAGATGAAATCATGGCAAATATCGAGATCGATCGTCATGTTAGTCGTCGTAGCATCGCCCAGTACCCGACATCGATCATAAAACAGTTTTGATGTTTGGGAGCTACACGAGCTGACGCAAAAAAAAATCATAGACCGAATTTCCACCTGCGAATCGCTGCTAAATCGCAACAAAATCGATCCATTTCTGAAGCGGATGGTGACTGGTGATAAAAAATGGGTTACTTATAACAATGTCAAGCGACACAGATCGTGGTCGAAATCCAACGAAGTGGCCCAGACCATGACCAAGCCATCATTGACGGCCAGGAAGGTGTTTGGTAGATAGGCAGAGAGTGCTCTACTATGAGCTGCTCCCCTATGGTCAAACTCTCAATTCTGCCCTTTACTGTGAATAACTCAACTGTTTGAAGCTGTTGATCGAACAGAAGCGGCCAGCATTGGTGAATAGGAACCGAATCGTGTTTAA
Source organism: Aphidecta obliterata (assembly GCA_963966015.1). Taxonomy (NCBI): domain Eukaryota; kingdom Metazoa; phylum Arthropoda; class Insecta; order Coleoptera; family Coccinellidae; genus Aphidecta; species Aphidecta obliterata. The sequence goes on along the minus strand of OZ014427.1, from coordinate 27,314,395 downwards.
TCAGGACGACGCCAGGCCGCACACATCTTTGATGACGCGCCAGTAGCTTCGGGAGCTAGGATGGAAAGTTCTTATGCATCCACCCTATTGTCCGGACCTGGCGCCAAGTGTCCACCACCTGTTCCTGTCCATGGCCAACGCGCTCAGAGGTTAAAATTTGGCCTTCAAAAATTGGTTGTCTGAGTTTTTTGCGAATAGAGACAATGGCTTCTAAGGGAGGGGCGTTATGAAGTTAGATTCTCGTTGGCAACAAGTTTTTGAACAGAACGGCGTATATTTGACTCAAATCAGATGATTGTAACACCTTTTATGAAGCATTGAAATCAAGCGAAGAATACGAAATTACTTTTTCCCCAACCTAATATTATAAATTCAACATGAATGTTTGGTTTTTCTCACAGAAATTCAGAATATTCTACCGGAATAAATCTTGTTCAGCTAAAAGTATTTTAACCCATTATGTACCATATGGTTGAAGATGTTTCGAATGAAATATCGATTGAAAAGCTACAGAAAAGGTGTAAGCATTTGTAGACAGTAATTCCGTGATCAAATCCGCTAAATTGTGTCCGAAATCAGGGAATTCATTTCTTTATATTTATAATGGAGTGTCTTATTACTGATATTCAACGAATTTCTCTCTTGTTCGGTAGAATAATGTAAAGACACTCTATAATAAATATAATATAATATAAATTCTACCCCGATTCCAGACTTCTATTCGCCAAGTTGATCTTTAGACAGAAAACATTACAAGGATGCCTCGATAGCCTTCTTGAGTACGGACCGGACTAGAGTGCCGGAGGCCTGGGTTCGAATCGTGTCATGGATGTTGTGAATGTCTAAAAAATTGTGGGAGTGTCTTATATATTGGGATGATAACTGAATATTGCAATCGATAAGGTCAAAAAATTGAAATAAAAAAATGATGAAAAGCACTGCCGTGACTTCACGTCAGTGCATTAGGTGACAAATTTTTTCTTCCGAAAATTCGCTAGAATTTTCTACGGTATCTATGGTCTTGGTAATGCGATCTGTCATCATCTATGTGCGAAATTTCATTTCAATCCAGTAAGTAGTTTCGAAATTATCAGGATAAAAATATTTTGAACAGCCATTTTTACGGAACCCCTGATCTAATTCTGCTCATTGATGAACGTGAACGAGAAATTCGCGATCCAAACCTATTCAGAAAATTTCAAGTTCCTAGGCCTTTCCATTCGTATGTTATGATTTTCTATGGTTCTGGTGATGCGATCTGGACAAAATTTCGCAAGTAGATTGAACACGACATTCTTCATGTGACTGTAATGATATAGCCCTCGTGTAAGTAATACGAGCGCTCAAAAATGCATTTCAAAAATTACACACATAGAAATTACTCCCAAAAACCACGTGGTTAATTTAATAGGAAAAGATAGAAATTCCAGTTGAATACTCTATGTAACTACACAGAAAATTCCTGTTTTCTTCACAGTATTATTTTTCAGTTGAAATGACGAACTACAGTTTGGTTACATCAACTCATGTAAAACTTGTTATCTCTACAGGAATTAAACGATCGGAATTGTCACGTAAAATCAACAAATATTCCTTCTGTCGCTTATATAGGGGGAATTTTCTGTAGGAGTAACCAAATTCCTATTGTATATAATGGAGAATTTCTTTGAGTGTCTGCTCAAGGAAATGTGTTGGTTCATTCGGTTTAAGAAGCACTTGAGTTGAAGTTTTGAAATTTTCAAGGAAAGTCCGACCTCTAAATGAGCTAGTCGAGTTCGTAAGTGGGTGAAATCCGCTAGAGGGTTCCGTAGATATGGGCATCTGGAATACCGATTCAATTGAATTGTAACTTTTCAGTTAGTTTTTATCCAACGATACAAAAGTTCATGTGAAATTTCGCAGGGATCGGAATGGAGAAATATTCTTTTAGGAAACTCTTAAACTATTTCATATATACTGCCGAAATTGTGGGTCTTCATATAAGACATGGTCAAAATGAGTTATGTAAAAATTAAACTTTTTGGATGATCACCGTCAAAATATGCCGATCAAGTATTGAGAAATTTGAAAATATTTTTGTACTTTCATGCTTTGAAGTTCATGAAAATGAAATAACATTATCATTTATCACACTAGCAGCTGGTTTAGTTCACAGAATCTACTCCCAGAATTCGTGAAATTTGTCAAAATGTGATATACTCTTTTCGATCATTCCGAAGCATTTCCTTGAATTTTCGTTAATTTCAGAGTAGATGAACTTAAACAAGCTTGCAGCGGCTCTTGACTTCACGTCAGTAATTTCCAAATTTTTCTATGGTTTCTATGGTTCTGGTGACAAAATGCGATCTGGACAAAATTTCGCAAGTAGATTGAACACGACATTCTTCATCTGACTTCAATGATATAGCCCTCGTGTAAGTAGTACGAGCGCTCAAAAATGCATTTCAAAAATTACACACATAGAAATTACTCCCAAAAACCACGTGGTTAATTTAATAGGAAAAGATAGAAATTCCAGTTGAATACTCTATGTAACTACACAGAAAATTCCTGTTTTCTTCACAGTATAATTTTCAAATTTTTCTCTGTGTCAGTTTGAAAAAAAGATATGACTTGTAGTTATCTATCTGCACAATGAACCGCTTCAGATGAAATCTTCGTTACATTTCATTCAAACCATAAATAATGTTAAAATACGTAGGTGTGTTTGGAATCTGAAGCATCCGAGTGAATGTCATTGCTCATGAAAAATAGCGATAATTTTTCCCATGGGTAAACACCGAAAATTCGTACACAAAAGCTCCAACCAGTCCGAAATATTCATTGAAACAACATCGTTATCTTCCATAACTCACAGCGCCAAAAACCATTGAACAGGTCTTCAAATTTATTAGACCATCAAATTTCTAACATTGTGACAAGCGAAGGCGACCAAACACGACAAATAAATCCCATTAGGGCTATCCCAAGGCACCCTGCCCCAAAACATTCACCAGAAATCACGCTAGATATCTAAGAAAACGGCCAACAAAAGGGGCGGCACTCCTTGAAGCGATCCCGTGTTTTGACTTGGCTTCACCTGTATTTTGTAAATGCCTTCGTTTAACGTCAACTCGGGTCAAAACATTCGGTGGAGCCCCCGCTGACTTCGAGTTGTGTGGCATCCAGTATCGTGGCCAGATCTCACTGTCAGCACTGAAATAAATGTCTTTTTGGTACTTTGTGTGGTGCTTGTGTCGGCCAGCGCCAAAAGATGCGATGGTCTTATCCCGATGTCCTTTCCTGTCTTTCTCGAATGATGGCTGTGAGGGATGATTGTGTAGGACAGGCGTCCTACATAATCAGGTGAATTATATGGCGACTTTCTTTTCTGAACAAGTTTTATTGGTTTATCCAAGGATGATTTCTATGGATACTTGAATTTGGGAGGTATGCCTAACTCCTGAGTATGTTTTTGGATTTCAGTTTTGGATGGAACTATCGAAATATATAAAATATACGATTTAATGTTTATACTGATCCAATACGATCTGATATGTGTATATGTACTGTTGGAACGTTTTTTTTACCTACTGAAATATCGAAAGAAATAATTTCAACTGTTATTATTATACAGGGTGTTTCCAAATTCGACGTGAACCTTGGAGGACTTGTTAGTGTGACTCATTTGCGGTCGTTTGAGCCACATTTATTGATATCCAAAAATCATTTCACAGAAGGAAATGATATGTATGAAAAAAGCGAATATATGCTGTAATAAATGTTGAAAAAGAGTTAGTATGATTTGAAAGTTGGTATATAAAAAAGAAGAATAGTCATTTCCTAATATCAATTTGCCTGCAACTTTTGAATTCCACAATTTATGTATGACCAAATTATTTCAAAAACTTGCCAAATTCCTTCTTTATTCCCTAAAAAAGTTTTCGTTAGAATGCAGCCACTATAGTGTCATTTCAGCAGATTTCTTCATAAATAACCTTTTGCATGTCCGGCATAAAAAATTTCATTTGGCGTTAATGTTTGGATGGAAGCAATAGCTAATCTTTTGATAGGTCCTTACTATCAACCATAAACCTGACAACTTAAATGGAGAAAATTATGAAGAATTTTTGAGAACAAATATGGACAGTTTCTTGGACGAAGTTCCCTTGATTAGGTTTCCTTGATTGATAGGCGTGAAATCATTTTCCAACACGATGGGTGTCCCACACACTATAGGCTTAACGTTCGTATGTTTTTGAACGAATTGTTTCCTAATCGGTGGATAGGTAGGAAAGGACCAATTTCGTGGCCAACGAGTGCACAACTTGTGGAGAAAGTGGACGGAGCAGTGAGAAGATTGAGGGTAAATTTCAGGACTGAAGAAATTAGGAACAGGGCACGTACTTGTATAAGGAATGTTGGAGGACATTTCGAACATAATTTATGAATGAATTTCTTAATGAAATTTTGAGTTAAATTGCAATAAAAAAAATATTTAATTCGATACTTTTCTTCCTTCGCTTGTATCCCCTTTCGAATCAAAATCTGCTGTAACGGAACTGGAACTGGTGCAGGCATTCTAACAAAAACTTTTTTAAGGAAATAAAGAAGGAATTTGGCAAGTTTCTAAAATAATTTTGTCATACATAAATTGTGGAGTTGTGGAAAGTTGCAGGCGAATTGATATAAGAAATTGACTATTCTCTTCTTCATATACCAACTTTCAAATCATACGAATTCTTTTTCAACATCTATTACTGCATATTTCCGCTTTTTTCATACAAATTTTGTCCAGATCGCACCACCGAGACCATATATACCGTAGAAAATTCTAGCGAATTATCGAAAAAAAATTGATCACCTAAAGCACTGACATGAAGTCTGGAGTTTCGCCTAAGTTTCAGAATTTTTGTGACAGCTGTCGAAAACTCCTTCAATTGATTTCTAAAACTGGAAAATGCGAATCTACCTACAAGGTGCATGTAAGAGCGCTCAAAAGCTCCTGCCTTCACGGCAGTGCTTTTCGTGATTTTTCAGATTAGTTGTATCTCCAACCAGGTATCTTGTTGCATACTACCTACTACAAACCTTAAAAAACCAGAGGTAAAGCATTTGAAAATGGTTACTAAATGGCCAATTATTATATTTATCCCAAAAAAAGGATCAGTTCCTAGGAACTGATTCAACAGTGGATTCTGGTGAGATATTGGATAAAATATTGCTAATGCTCGAATTAATGCTGGCAGCAGAAAATCACTTCTTTCAATAATTTGATCATTTAAGATTAACATATTTCTAAAGCACGACAAAGGTTTTGAAGAAGGTGAAGTGGTTACTTATGTCCAATGTCAATATATATATATATATATATATATACTACTTACACGAGCAGGGCCGTATCTAGGTACTATTGCGCCTGTGGCAATATATCAGACATTTGCGTAGTTTTTTTTTCATCCATCTGCAAATTTTTATTTTCTGAATTAGCTTCACTTTGGAACCCATAGCTCTCGTCGCTATGAAGTGTTGCTAACTCCATGTCGTGTAACTCATTGGAAACCAGTGGGAGAAACAAAATAAGGGGTTGAAAATTTTAATTAGGTTATTTGTAGTACACAGGAGAACTTTAATCGCGGATATCTTGAAAAACTAAAATTTGCAGATACGCCCCTTTGTCAATTTACCGACGATATTTTCTTATAGTTTTTTTTTTCATAATGCTAGTCAATTTTTTTCATTAAAAATACACATTTTGAATTAAATGCATAAAAATATAACAAATTCTGAAAAAACAAAATGAAATATTCATATTTATGTAATAAATACGAACATTTATCTTAAAAAATATAAATTCTTCAACTCAAAATTTAAAAATACATACTGCAAACGTAAAATAAAAATTTTCTGGTAAGTTGACTAAAAACAATAATAGATAATCACAATCTCTGCAAAAAAAACCGCAAACTTAGCATACAAATACTATTTTATAACCATTCGAAACACGTACACTAATAGTTTCGTACAGGGCCCGATGTTACAATATTCAAGAAGTCCATTCGTTAAGTATAAAAAAATCGTTCGTTTGAAATTTTGTTTTCTCGATAATTTCGAAACTACGGATTCAATCGAGATAAAATTTTGTATTTTAATGGAGAATGATATATTGAAGCAACATTTTTTCCAGATCGCATGACCAGAACTATAGAACCCGTAGAAAATTATAACTTCCGAAGAGAGGAGGAACTTGAAATTTTCAGGGTGGGCTTGGATCGCGAAAGTCACGGTTATGTTCATCAATGAACAAAATTAGACTAGGGGTTCCGTAAATATGGCCCTTCAAAATATTTTTTTCCTGATAGTTTCGAAACTGCTGATTGGATTGGAATGAAATTTTGCACCTAGCTAAGGAATAATGTATTCGAACTACGTGCGAAATTTTGTCCAGATCGCATTACCAAGACCATAGATACCGTAGAAAATTCTAGCGAATCATCGAAAAAAAATTGGTCAGCTGAAGCACTGACATTAAGTCTGGCGTTTCGCCTAAGTTTCAAAATTCTTTGGCAGCTGTCGAAAATTCCTTCAATTGAATTCTAAAACTGGAAAATGCGAATCAACCTACAAGGTGGATGTACGAGCGCTCAAAAGCTCCTGACTTCACGGCGGTGCTTTTCGTAATTTTTGCGGTATAATCTAGTTCGTTGGCCAAATGGTTGGACACCCTGTATACAATGTACAACTCGATTAGTTGGCAAAAAAACAATGTCCACCTCTTGAATTCAACACTCCCCGCGTTCTAGGTGTACCTTGCAGCCTGAGCAACATTGACATCTCAGCAGATATGAATACCGTCCTAGCTACCTGCAAAAAAACCCCTAACAATCGGACGAATGCACCAGATCATTGTATTAAGATTTCCGAATCTCAACAAAAACCAACGGTCATTAATGAAACCCGCCAATACAATAGCAGCGTCTGGTAGCAAGAACGTCACGCCGTTGTAGACAGGGATTCCAGCGGAGGTATGCCGCCATTTTTTAGAAAACTCGAAGGATTTCAGAGAACGTCCTCTCTCCGGACTTATCTATGTTACGATCACAGAACAGGGAGCTGTGGTAGCAATAAATTCAGTGTTTTTAAGAACACGATATCGTCAGAGGAGACTCGGTGACATTTTTTACGACTCGATGCCTAAGTGGTTTATCACGGTATATTCGTTTGGTGTTTTATCCTGGGATTGGATGTCGGTTGCCATTCGTAATAGTGGGTGAGCTGGTTGGACTTTTGATCGGCCGCTGGAATTTGGGAATTGATATGATGATTTTATCACGAGAGTAATAAATTCGAGGTTTATGGGCTTCTGACGTCTTCAAATGATGTTGAATGGGACATAACTCAGACACTTAATATCCACCTAATGAAGGAAAGGATAGGCTGCTTGAAAATACCTATAGGGCCAGGTGGAAATAAATCCTTTTATGTCGAGGTACGAGGATGGGAACCTGAGAGACTCAAAAAATGAAAAACGAAATAACAATTTGAGGAATAGATGAGTATTCACATTTCTGTTTGATGTTTGTTGTCATATAGGTTTAAACATAAAAAGAATGATACTAAGTATTTGATTCTTCTTCATCGGAAGTCATTATTTGTAGAGGTATCTAAAAGTCTTCTGTTTCAATGCTTTCTCTAGATTTATAGAATCTACATACCACGATAAAGAAAAAAAAATTAATTTGTATTCTGTAAAATACAATCACGTGGTGAAATTTAGCTTACGCTACTCCACAAACTTTATACAGGGGTTTTTATGGGAACAAAAATAATTACATGTGTTGATAAACTATCAGTAGGTATTTGTAATCACGTAATTTTTAAAGGCGTCAACTTTGTAGCTAGTTGAATCGTAGATTATATATCCCTCCCTTTCCTAATGAAATATTAAGGAAACCCAACAGATATTACAGCAAATGAAGGGCCATAGATCAATAAAAACCATACCTACGCTCCTTGCTCCTCGAATAAATTACATTTCGAGCAGGAAAACTGGGTGTGTGGGACGATTAACATCTAAAGGTAGGTACATCAATATGGTTGATATGCCGGTTCCCTGTAGATAACTGATTGCCTCGCATGATTATTGATTCAAACTCATCACTAGTTCATTACGTTCAAGATGTACATTTTACGTAATGTATTCCGATACGGCTTTTTTTGTTGGGTTTTGTCTAGTTTATCTGTGTGAATCTTAATTTCTCGAAGAATGTTTAATTGAATCTATGGATGTATTGCAGGATCGTATCACATTAAGTTCACTTTCACGTGATATTTATTTATTGTGGAAATTACAGCTTTTACTTTAAGGAACAAAAAAGTGTTTTACATTATGGATATAATTCATTGTCGCTATGGCGACTGACGCCGAAGAATATTCGAGTTCAAAGCAATCCTTGAGATTTTCGACATATGACTTGGATTATTTAAATCATGATGTGTAATAAGCTTCAGATAAGGAAATATAGAATGTACCTTATAAGACATGACATGACACATGAAAATTCAGTAGCACTCTTGACCTATTTCTTGATATTCAAATGTATGTGAAATGAATAATTGTAGATGACGAGCATGTCGAATTAATTGATTGTAAGGTTTTCCTTTGAATTTCTAGAAAATTTTGTAGTATCTGGTTTCAGAGGAAAGTTGCCTCATAACCGATTACGATATTCTTTTGCAATCTCGAGAGATTTCCCTGCTCAGTATCGCCCGCAAAAAAAAATTCATGCGAAAATCTAAACTGAGTATAATTAGTCATAAAGCAGGGGGGGTTTAAAAATCGCTAAATTTTACACAAAGGATTCTTAGTTCTACATCACCTTGATGCCTCTCAATAGAGGTCACGAGAGAATATTACAATACGAGACAATACAGCACGACAATATCCTCGAAGTGAAACTGCATTTCGGAATTTAAATATTGTCATGAATTCACTTCAAATTAATGATATTTCTGAATATTTCAGAAGATGCAGAACGTTTTCAATAATTTTAAAATATTCGATTGATAATTTTTGACCACTCGTTCTACCTACTTACCTACATTTCGTCCCTATGTCTGTATTTTTCAAGTTTTGAGCCGAAAATGGTCTCAAGTGACAAGGTTCAACTTACTGATAACAAATTGTAACTTTCGAACTCAAAAGCCTAGGGACTTGAAATTTTCAGGATAGGTGTGAATCTCGAATGTCGCGGTCACGCTCATCAATAAGCCAAATTGGACAAGGGGTTCCGTAAATAAGGCCGTTCGAAATATTTTTTCCTGATAATTTCGAAACTACTGATTGGATTGGAATAAAATTCTGCACATAGATGAAGAATAATTCCTCCAGTCCTTCAGTGTCATTGTGATGACAAATAATGACATTTCATTTTTATAAACTTCAAACTATGTATATCGAATATATCAGGAAAACTCTATTTTTTCTGTGCATCAAAATGGCCTTCAGTGTTCATTGTCAGAAAAACAAATATTGTCAATTTATCTGCATTACCTCCAATAGATGGAATCACCGAATTATATCATATATCAGAAATATAATCCTTTTTTATTGGTGCCTCAATTCACAACTCTTACAGGAGCACCTTATTTTGTCGAATAAAATATTCAGAACTTTTTCGAAACCTGGAAAGAAACGTATCTTACAACTAGCAAGAAAGTTTCAGTTCAGATACCTACGGAACTCTTTGCTGGATTTCACCTAAACGCACTCAGACATTGAACGTATCCTGAAAATTTCAAAACGCTAGGTCTTTTTTCAATTGATATAATAGCTATTTATTGTGTTGAGGGATAACCGGAAGGACAGACAGAATTGAATGTGATCTCGAATTCTTAATCTGTAAGTCCAACTTAATCGTTTGAGACCATTTTCAGATCATAATTCGAATATTTCAGACATTTGGGCAATTTGATTTAGCTTTTGTTCATAAGTATAATAAACTTACTAAATTTGATTTATTTAGGTTAGGTTGGATTAGGACGATTAGGTTAGTTTATGTTAGATAATTCTCAAACCTTTTGAATATATATTTTTTGTCGTTCCTATACGTGCCAAGTTAAAATTGGAATAAAACCGGTAATTTGAATTGATAATGACATCCAGTGACACAAAATAATGGATTTTTCAATAAAAAGTACTAGCAAGTAATCGGTATAAAGTAATCGATAACGCGTAAAAAGTAATCCGTAATTGGATAAAAAGTAATCGGTAATCGGTAAATGTTGAGAAGTAATGGAAACTTAATCGATAACCGAGGCCAGTTACCTTCGTTAAGAAATAGTATATTATTCAACGAGCGGTAATGTAGGTCATAACTCACGCAGATGAATTTTGCAGCACGAGCCGAAGGCGAGTGCTGTAATTCATCAAGTGAGTTATGACCATTACCGCAAGTTGAATACTATACTTTATCTACGATTGTAACTTTTTCTTCGGAAGTTATAATTTTTTATGGTTTCTATGGTTCTGGTCATGTGATCTAGACAAAATGTTGCTTTAATATGTCATTCTCGTTAGAAATGAAAAATTTTATCTCGATCGAATCCGTAGTTTCGAAATTATCGAGAAAACAAAATTTCAAACGGCCGTATTTACGGAACCACCAGTATAATTCTGCTCATTGATGAACGTGAACGCCACATTTTAGATCTACATCTATCCTGAAACTTTCAAGTCCCTAGGCCTTTCCGTTCGAAAGTTATGATTTTCTATGATTTCTATGGTTCTGGTCATGCGATCTAGAGAAATGTAGCTTGAATATATCATTCTCCATTAGTATACATAATTTCGTCACGATCGAATCTGTAGTTTGGAAATTATCAAGAAAACTAAATTTCAAACGACCATATTTACGGAACCCCTAGTATTATTTTGCTCATAGATGAAAGTGATCACGACAATCGAGATCCACACCTACCCTGAAAATTTCAAGTCCCTAGGCGTTTTCGTTCAAAAGTTACAATTTTCTATGGTTTCTATGGTTCTGGTAATGCGAGCTGAACAAAATGTAGCTTGAACACCTCATTTTCCATTAAAGTGCAAAATTTCATCTCGATCGAATCTGTAGTTTCAAAGTAATCAGGAAAACAAAATTTCGAGCGGCCATATTTACGGAACCCTTAGGCGGATTTTGCCCAATAACGAACTCAACCTCGGCATTCGAGATTCGAACCTACCCTGAAAATTTCATGTTTCTAGGACATTCCGTTCGAGAGTTATCGTTTATAAGGACGGCCGGCCGACCAGCCGGCTGGACGAACACACTCGAATTTTTCGACGGATTCGTCATCAGTGAGTCGAACATAGTCGTTTGAGACCATTTTCGGCTTGAAATTCGAAAAATGCAGACATCGTGACGAAATGATATAGCCCTCGTGTAAGTAGTACGAGCGCTTAAAAAGACAATGTTGCGTAAAACTGAACGAATTCGACTAATTCGAGGAAAAAATTATGTTTCACACGGCAGAAAAGCAGACAATAATACCTTGGCTGTTTTCTTAGCCTCTGTTACGCCGGAACACCGGCCGCAGTATTGAATCTTGTACTTTTCTGCATAGTAAAACAAAAAATTATTCTGAATAATAAAGATTGAAACTATTTTTGATACTCCCATTCATTCACATATTCGCTCAACTCTCGAATACCTATTATAGTATAGGATCCCGATATAAAACGACCTTCACCGAGATGTTTATTTGATGAAACGTAATTTATATTTAATTTAATATGTCAATAAATATATTGCATATGGGTTGTCTATCAAATTTCAGTCCAGGATATGATTAATTAATGATTGAAAAAACAATTTTTTTCAAACATTTCAACGGTTTGATTATTAGACAAATTCTATACCAATCGAAAGTATGAAGCCCATAGAATATGCAAACGTTAGGTTGCCTATTCTTTTCCGGTCACAACTCTCTGGTAGCCAGGTGTAAACAGGTGAATCGATAATAGCATTTTGCACCGGTCTGATTATTGAATTAAAATTAAATGAAAATGAAGATTATTTCATTATGAACCCGATGGTATATGGTTGCCTGCGAAAAATCAGTCCCGAATTCTGGTTGTCGAATTTTGAAAAGTGAAATATTGCTGCGAGTGAATATGTGCGAGTGAGAGGTCCCAACCAACCGTCCCATGCGATAGAAGAGGACACAGCATAGCAGCTCTTTAAAGCCCACCCATTTAAAGAAAGAGAGTGCGCATGCTATTTGTTCTTGAAAATGAAAAGGATAGCGATAGAGCCGATAGAAACGTAGACTCGTATAGACTCGTATAGACTCGTGTAGACTCGTATAGACTCGTATAGACTCGTATAGAATATTGCCTGACTTTTCCACTAGCACCATTGCCCCCTGCTCTTTTTTCATGTACTGGAGAGATGTTGAAAACTTCAAAATCAACGTTAGCAAAGAATTTGAAATCCAAAACTGAAATGGTTGCGCCAACACATATCAACGTTGAAATAATAGATGGTTTTTACTACTTGCACCAAATCGGATCTTCTATAGCTCAAACTTTTGATAAAATTGCCGAGTCAATACTTATAAAAATATGTTCATCAAACGCAACAGAAATACATTTAATTTTTGATCGCTACTTATCACCTTCAATAAAAGATTCCGAGCGTGAAAGCAGAAAAGAATTCGATATTCCGTACAAAATTTCGGGACCTCAACAAACTAGACCAAAAAATTTTTTGCAAAGCCTTAAAAATTATCGTTTTAAAGAGGCTCTGGTGATGTTTCTGGCTTATTATTGGGAAAACGACCATTTGGTGACAATAATCCAAAACAAAAAAATCTTTTTAACCGTCGACCATCAGTGCTACTCTTATCAAGTTCAGGAAAATTGTGTCAAAAAAACTGAAGAAACTAATTATGAATGTCATCACGAAGAGGCAGATACAAGGATTATTTTTCATGCTTCTAAAGCGAAGCCAGGCTCAAAAATTTTAATTAAAGCCTCTGATACTGACGTATTGATTATTTTGTTAGGAAATATGCACAAACTTATTGAATCAGAATTTTGGCTTGCCAGTTCAACAACTACAAAGACTGATAATAAAGCTGTTGATTGCATTAATTGCACCGATTTAGCGTTGAAGTTAGGAATCAAATTATGCCAAAGTCTTCCCGCCTTTCATGCGTTTACAGGTTGCGATTACACGGCAGCATTTTATAATAAAGGAAAAGTAAAACCTTTTCAGCTATTTTCGAAAAATGAAAAATATCAAACAGTTTTTGCATCATTAACAGATGCTGCTGATATTTTCATTAATGAAAAAATGAAGACCGTTCAAGAATTTACGGCTAGTATGTATGGTATCAAGAACTGCACCAACGTGAATGATGCGAGATATCGCATTTTTATGAAAAATTACTCTGCTAAAGAAGACAGCGAGCAGTTTTTTAAAAAAATAAAAGGCTTTGACTCTAACTCCATACCACCATGCTGGATATCATTAAGTCAGAAAATTTTACGAACCATTTTCGTAAATTCCATGTGGGTTAATGCAACGGATCCATTATGCGTGAAACTTCAGCCTGAGAACTGCGGTTGGTTCTTAGATGAATATTTAAAACCAGTAGGGTTCATTGGGGATCATACTCCTTTAAAAATAGAAGACATTGTCGAAAGAACAGAAACGGAGAGTGATGACGAAGAAGGTTCAGAAGTTGGAGATCATAGTTATATGTCCGATGACTCGGAACCAGAATAATTTTATAAAATTGAAGAATTTTTGTATTTGTATTTATAGTTTTTCACAATGAACAGAAGTTTTTTTTTAAATGTTGTTTTTTATTTTGTCTTCTTATGATAAAGATAAAATTTGCAAGATTAGTATTATATCCATATGTCTTACTTCAACCATTTTTACTAAAAATGTATATATACTTTAGTGTCACATAAAATATATACACACATATAATTAATTGATTGAAAAAAAAATTAAATACCTATTCCTCTATTTTAATAATAAACTACTCCAAAATGATACACAGTATATACGAGTCTATCGGCTCTATCGCTATTCTTTTCATTTTCAAGAGCAAATAGCATGCGCACTCTCTTTCTTTAAATGGGTGGGCTTTAAACAGCTGCTATGCTGTGTCCTCTTCTATCGCATGGGATGGTTGGTCCGGACCTCTCAGTCGCTCATATTAACTCGCAGCAATATTTTACTTTTCAAAATTCGACAACCGGAATTCGGGACTGGTTTTTCGCAGGCAACCGTATACCATCGTGTTCATAATGAAATAATCTTTATTTTCATTTAATTTTAATTCAATAATCAGACCGGTGCAAAATGCTATTATCGATTTACCTTTTTATACCTGGCTACCAGAGATTTGTGACCGGAAAAGAATAGGCAACCTAACGTTTGCATATTCCATGGGCTTCATACTTTCGATTGGTATAGAATTTGTCTAATAATCAAACCGTTGAAATGTTTGAAAAAAATTGTTTTTTTAATTATTAATTAATCATATCCTGGACTGAAATTTGATAGACAACCCATATGCAATATATTTATTGACATATTAAATTAAATATAAAATACGTTTCATCGAATAAACATCTCGGTGAAGGTCGTTTTATATCGGGATCTTAGACTATTAGTATATTGATAATGTATTTTTATCAAGCATAGAACGGTTCAATAATTCATTATCTTTGAAATTGTTTATATTTCCTCCGAAGGCGTTGAAAATTTCACCTGGTAATTCTCATGGGTTCTCTATATCTTTGGTGATGAAACAAAAAAAGTTCACCTATTCAGCCTCCAGTTCTCTACTTTGCCCCGAATACTAAGGAGTAGTTTATTATAGCGACATCCTTCGGATGTCTGCACAGAAGTGACATCTGTCGGACGACATCCATTCGATTCGTCAGATTTCGAGGCCATCTCCTTTGCGGTTGATTTCCGAGAAACTGAAGAGGAGCGGTGTCCGATAAAGGCGTTCGGATTAACACATTAATAATTCCTTGAAATTGAGTCGGTATAGAATTATAAAACATGTAACCACTCGATCGGAAAGAAACCAGTTCAGGCAGAGATCAGAACGAGGAAAGCGAAAGATGGGAGTAGTTTCACGACCACAGGGGCGGATTCTGATTTATTTATTCCCAACAATGAACCTTTGAAATAATTTCAGGGAAAAAACTTTTGAAACGAAGATCTTGGTGATCTGAAGACCTTGAAGATGAACCGATTCAATAATCAAGAGATGTTAATTATTTTGTGAGGTCAGTGGGCCATTACAATATGTACATAGTGGAATGAACGACAGTACCTGTCCATTTAGATGGAGAACTTTTTCCTTCATAGGTGGATAATTTCTGTAAGAGATGATAATTAGTGTTTTAGAGTGGTGAAAGAGAAATTGATGTAGCAGGAAAGGATTCCTTGAAATCGACCGAAGCTGTTTATTTTTTTAGCAATCCACATAAGCATAATTTATAGCCTGTAGGTACAGTACAGACGTTCCAAATAGTAACAGCAATTCACGAAACCCACCAGTAATTAATGAAAGATGATGATTAACAGCAACGACTTTATTTATCTATCTTTCGATTACAGAATCAGACATTTAATGCCACATCAAATTCAACCAGTCATTAAAATACGAAGGATGTTTCCTACATCATTTCACTACACAATCAAATTTATACATTTTAAGGTGCTAAACTAGTTCTACAACATGTAGAAGATTGGGAATTGGTTCAATAATAAAATAAAATCGCAACACATATATAGTATTTTTGGACAGGAGTCCTACTCACATGAAGAATATGGTAGGTAATAACGTGGTATAAAATGGTGACATAATTTGGTTGAATAGGGATACGTATTTCACAGTTTCTGGCGTTGAAGAAATGTATTGTTCAATTATTTTTACTGAATGAATATTTCTGTTCACTTCACACACTATAACCAAATTATTTCTGTCATATTTTTCTACTGCATTCACACAGGCACAATTAACAAACCTAATGATTTCAACTTCCACGTTTATCGGAACCGAAGGAACTATATAGTGTAGAGTGGAATCTATACAGGGTGTCTACTTTTAAAAGGGGAAAAACATAACACATGGTCGAAATGTTGACGGTTCTTCAATTCAACATTTCTTGATTTCACGAAATATTTCAGGTTTTTCCATAAAATCAATTATACCTCAGTTATCCTTGTAGCCTCATCAAATTTGGCCACATATCTCGAAACGGCCTCAAATTTGCTACAAGTTAAGACTTTCTGTGTACCAAAAAATTCTTATTGAGGGCGTGGTAAGGAGATAAATATCACGATTCTGAAGTGACCAAAATCAGTCATATTTTTCCAATAATCGATGAAAAATCATTAATTATGGACATGTTTTCTTCTCAAATCAATTCGATGATTTCATCTGATATATTTGATGATGATAAATCGGTGATTCCATCTATTGAAGTTTATAAAATTGAATTTACAAAGTATTTGTCATACTGACAAATAACGCTGAAGTCTGTTTCGGGATACAGAAGAAAAAAAAAGAGTTTTCTGATATATCCAATATAATATTATATGAGTCCATAAGAATATAAAATTACGAAAAGCACTGCCGTGAAGTCAGGAGCTTTTGAGCGCTCGTACATCCACATTGTAGATAGATTCGCATTTTCCAGTTTTAGAAATCAATTGAAGGAATTTTCGAAAGCTGTCAAAAAAATCCTCAAACTTAGACGAAACTCCAGACTTTGTCAGTGCTTCAGCTGACCAATTTTTTTTGATAATTCGCTAGAATTTTCTACGGTATCTATGGTCTTGGTGATGCGATCTGGACAAAATCTCGCACGTAGTTTGAATAAATCATTCCTCAGCTAGGTGCAGAACTTCATTCCAATCAAATCAGTAGTTTAGAAATTTTAGGAAAAAAATATTTTGAACGGCCTTATTCACGGAACCCCTAGTCTTATTTTGCTCATTGATGAACGTGACCGTGAAATTCGCGATCCAAACCCACCCTGAAAATTTCAAGTTCCTAGGCCTTTCCCTTCCGATGTTATAATTTTCTATGGTTTCTAGGGTTCTGGATGCGATCTGGACAAAATGTTGCTTTAATACATCATTCTCGTTTAAAATACAAAATTTTATCTCGATCGAATCCGTAGTTTCGAAATAATCGAGAAAACAAAATTTCAAACGACTTTATTTACGGAACCCCTAGTATAATTCTGCTCATTGATAAACATGAACGCCATATTTCAGATCTCCCTAGGCCTTCCCGTTCGAAAGTTTTGATTTTCTATGGTTTCTATGGTTCTGATCATGCGATCTTAAGAAATGTAGCTTAAATATATCATTCTCCATTAGTATACAAAATTTCGTCACGATCGAATCTGTAGTTTTGAAATTATCAAGAAAACTAAATTTTGAACGACCATATTTACGGAACCCCTAGTATAATTTGGCTCATAGATGAAAGTGATCACGACAATGGAGATGCACACCTATCCTGCAAATTTCAAGTCCCTAGGCGTTTCCGTTCAAAAGTAACAATTTACTATGGTTTTTATGGTTCTGGTGATGCGAGCTGGACAAAATTTTGCATGTAGCTTGAACACCTCATTTTCCATTAAAGTGCAAAATTTCATCTCGACCAAATCTGTAGTTTCGAAGTAATCAGGAAAACAAAATTTCGAGCGGCCATATTTACGGAACCCCTCGGTGAATTTCACCCAATATCGAACTTAACCGCGGCATTCGAGATTCGAACCTACCCTGAAAATTTCAAGTTTCTAGGACATTCCGTTCGAGAGTTATCGTGTATACGGACGGACGGCCGGACGGACAGATTCGAATTTTCCGACGGATTCGTCATCAGTGAGTCGAACATAGTCGATTGAGACCATTTTCGGCTCGAAATTCGAAAAATACAGACATCGTGACGAAATGATATAGCCCTCGTGTAAGTAGTACGAGCGCTCAAAAATGACAGTATATTCCTCATACTGACAATGAACACTGGAGGCCTTTTGGTACCCAGAAAAAATTGAGTTGTTCTGAATTATATATTCAATATGAATCGGAGATTCCATCACTTGAAGTTCATAAAAATAAAATGGCAGTATACTTATTACTCATACAGAAGGCAGTTTTGGTCCACAAAAAAAAAGTTTTTGTGACATATTCAATTTAGTTCAGTGATTCCATTTTCTGAGAAATGACAGTATCTTTTATACTGATAATGAACACTGAAGGCCGTTTCAGTACACTGAAACAAGGGAGCAGAAGCTCCTGACTTCACGTCAATAATTTTCAATTTTTTTAATTAACGTTACATATATGAAATTTTTAACGTAAGAATATTCTTTCAGCAGCTTCACAATGGTGTAGTAAAATTGCACACACAAAATTTCACTCGCCATACGCATGTGGGTATCAGCGGAATGAAGAACAAAAACTCCCAAAAATGATATAGAAGTTTCAACAATTTTTTTCAGTTTAGTCTATCGTTTGTGGAGATCGGATTCCAAATTTCTCAAAAGTAAGCGCCCAAAAATTCGAGATATTAAAAATAGTTTTCGTTATTTTTGATCCATTTGTATTATGAAGGTGACCCAGAGTTGAACTGTCAAACGTTCAGGATCGTTTTTTCAGGAAAATATAAGATTTTTTATTTCCATAACCATGTGCCCTAACTTGCTGTTTTCGAAATACAGGGTGTCAAATTTTTTAGACAAAATGAATTTTGTATTGATTGACTTGATGTAACTTGGCACACTCGTTTGAGACAATGAGGAGGGCATCGCTTCAATGTAATGAAAGTGAAATTATTATTTCCAGTGGCGGCGCAGAGGGTAATCTAATTGATATTATTAAAAACCATTGTACGCCACCGTTCTTCTCATATGACCATTCCTTCCTCAGATTGATCAATTGAGAATAATAAATTTTCCATCACATTTTTTTCGCATCTCGATTTGTTTTTGAGAAACATACGAAGAAGTGACGTACAATGATTTGTCCCAATATTAATTAGATTACCTTGTGGTAAGCAATAGGAATCAATAATTCAATTCTGATTGAAATAAGCCACTTATTGCCGCGAATAAGCATGCCAAGTTATATCAAAATCAGCCATAATATTTTTGAGCAATTCATAGAAAAAATACATTTTTCAAAAAATATAAGGTATTTTAAAAGTTATACGCTATTGTACGGAACCCTTCATTGTGCGTGTTCCGCACGTACTTGGCGGCTTTTTACCTTGGCTTGTGTGAATTTCACAAGCGACAAAATTCCATTTTTATTTCTCACACAAGTGGCTAGTAGATTCCAATCTCTCTTGAGGTTGGTGCGACCCTGCTATCATCTCTTAACAGTTGAATAGGCTTATCTGGCACAAAGCATGGCCAACTATTAACACTAGCGATGAGAGCGGACGCGTTCTTCGTTTCATCGCGACCGGTTGTATTATACCTGGGGTCTGCGGCGGCCATTTTGAATTTTTCGAGTTTTGAATAAATAAGCTATTAAGTTTTTGTGGGTCGGCAGCGCTGTTGCATCCCCCTCGTAAATTATGTTGTTTTCGATGCCGAGACCTGGGTTCCCGGGTACTTTTTATCGTCCAGGTAGAAACGCACTCGAAATAGGGACACGCGATTAGTCGACGACGTACCCGCGGTTGGCTCTCCAATCCAATTCCACTTTCTCGGATGTAGGTATCTTCAGATATTTTCCTTTGATATAGAAAATTTCGATCATTTCATAAATCTGTAGACCAATATGCATAAAACTGATTTAATTCCATTTATGAACCTTAGGAATCGTTCGAGAATAAAAAATGTTCAGATAACTTTCCTGAAATGTTCACTTTCCACAGTTTATGTTTCGGGTAGTGTAGAATCAAAACATTGTGGAACGAAACAAATGATTAAAAGTACAAAGGACCTACGTTGTTTGGCAAAATTAACTTCAATGGTAACATAATTCAATTAAATACAAGAAAACGGGACTAGGATAAAAAGAGCATCAGAATATCCTCGCAATATTTTCAAACGTATACAGGGTGATTCCAATCCGATCCGATGTTTCGTTTATGGTTGGGGGCCTCAATTGGGACTATGCAGGGTGATTTGTCCGATTCGACCGATTCTTCTTTGATTAATTACTTTGGTATGGCTCATTCAATTTTGATGAAATTTTCACTAGTAATACCACTAGAGGTCAAATTTCCGGATTTAATTTGACCTCGTGTGGTATTCGGTAAGAAAATTCCACACCAAATGCGTTTATTTCCAATAACATCGATTTTTGTCTTCATCAAGTATAATATTCTGTCATTATAAACGTCAAAAAAATTTCCAGTATAATTCGCTGTTGGGTACCGTGAAAAAATTTCCACTAAAATTCATCCGTTGCGATGGTGATCTGTCAGAATTACACGTTCTGATTGGTTAAAAATCACATTTGTGGAATTTTCACTAGTAATACCACTAGAGGTCAAATTATTTCCGGAAATTTTTTCGAGCTCATGAATATTTTGAAAATTATCCCGAGTCGAAGACGAAGGATAATTTTCTAAAAATATTCATGAGCGAGAAAAAATTTCCGGATTTAATTTGACCTCGTGTGGTATTCGGTAAGAAAATTCCACTCATGTGAACAAAAAAAAAATTTGATTGTCAAAAAGAATATTCTGTCATTATAAACGTCAAAAAAATTTCCAGTATAATTCGCTGTTGGGTACCGTGAAAAAATTTCCACTAAAATTCATCCGTTGCGATGGTGATCTGTCAGAATTACACGTTCTGATTGGTTAAAAATCACATTTGTGGAATTTTCACTAGTAATACCACTAGAGGTCAAATTATTTCCGGACATTTTTTCGAGCTCATGAATATTTTGAAAATTATCCCGAGTCGAAGACGAGGGATAATTTTCTAAAAATATTCATGAGCGAGAAAAAATTCCCGGATTTAATTTGATCTCGTGTGATATTCGGTAAGAAAATTCCACTCATGTGAACAAAAAAAAAATTTGATTGTCAAAAAGAATATTCTGTCATTATAAACGCCAAAAAAAATTTCCAGTATAATTCGCTGTTGGGTACCCACGAGGAAAAAATTTCCACTAAAATTCATCCGTTGCGATGGTGATCTGTCAGAAATACACGTTCTGATTGGTTAAAAATCACATGTGTGGAATTTTCACTAGTAATACCACTAGAGGTCAAATTATTGCCGGAAATTTTTTCGAGCTCATGAATATTTTGAAAATTATCCCGAGTCGAAGACGAGGGATAATTTTCTAAAAATATTCATGAGTGAAAAAAAATTTCCGGATTTAATTTGACCTCGTGTGGTATTCGGTAAGAAAATTCCACACCAAATGCGTTTATTTCCAACAACATCAATTTTCGTCTTCATCAAGTTTAATATTCTGTCATTATAAACGTCAAAAAAATTTCCAGTATAATTCGCTGTTGGGTACCGTGAAAAAATTTCCACTAAAATTCATCCGTTGCGATGGTGATCTGTCAGAATTACACGTTCTGATTGGTTAAAAATCACATGTGTGGAATTTTCAGTGTAATACAATATGGATGAGTACTTTCAATAATTCTCACACTTTTCTTAAAAAAACCGGGATGTTATTGTGATAATTTCAGATTAATTGTGGAGGTTGAAAAAACACCCTGTACCTACATTGCGTTTCCGGAACTGCTTTATTCGTTTCAGATTCTACCATAATGAGTCTTTTCTAGCACACCTCTCGTTTTTCGAGAAAAAAGTTTTCAAAACAAACAATATCCCTAAGTTCTAAAATGGTTTCTTCAAATTCGGAATTTATATTTAATTGCTACTATTTATAAATAAAATTATTTACCCATCAAATCAGTATCGAATTAGGAACTTCGCAAAGCAAAGTGTGCAAGACTTAGAAGAAAGAAAAGTTCCACCCATTCCATTACCAAAAGTTGCCACAAGTTCTATTACCAAGATTACAATTTTGTCGCTGGGTTATTAGTCACCAACGAACTATTTTCCGTATTTCATTCACTGACGAGGCTATTTTTACTAAGAATGGAATTTTAAATATCCACAATTTTCACGAATGAGCAAGGGACAACCCGCATTTGAAGAAAAGTCATAATACACAACACAGATTTTTTTGTCAACGTTTGGCTTGGAACAATAGACTGAAATATAGTAGGCCCTCATATTTTGGTGAAATTTTTCTCGATTTTTTGGAAAATGTTTCACCAAATCTATTGGAAAATGTAGAGATGATGGAGCACCTCCCCAGTTTGCTTT
Source organism: Aphidecta obliterata (assembly GCA_963966015.1). NCBI lineage: Eukaryota > Metazoa > Arthropoda > Insecta > Coleoptera > Coccinellidae > Aphidecta > Aphidecta obliterata. Next base: position 27,292,047 of record OZ014427.1, on the reverse strand, counting down.
GAATGTGAGAAATCACCTGAACAGATTGATTGGTCGTGGAGCCCCCATTGCTTGGCCACGAAGATCGCCTGATTTGAACCATCTAGATTAATCAATCAGGAGTAGAGAACATCCGATTTGAATGAATTTTCGATGAATGCAATATTTCGAAGTAAAATTCAAATCTCATTAGAAGGTCGAGTAGACATCTTTAAAACAGGGCGTGATTGTGTATTAAAAAAAAATGAGAAAAGCACTGCCGTGAAGTCAGGAGCTTTTGAGCGCTCGTACATGCACCTTGTAGGTAGATTCGCATTCTTCAGTTCTAGAAACCAATTTGAAAGATTTTGACAGTTGTCAAAAAAAAATTCAAACCAAGGCGAAAATCCAGACTTCACGTCAGTGCTTTAGGTGGCCAATATCTTTTTCGATAATTCGCTAGAATTTTCCACGGTATCTATTGTCTTGGTAATGCGATCTGTACAAAATTTCCCACGTAATTTGAATACATTATTCTTCATCTATGTACGGAATTTCTTTCCAATCCAATAATTAGTTTTGAAATTATCGGAAAAAAATAGTTTGAACGGCTTTACTTTACGGAACCCCTATTCTAATTTTGCTCATTGATGAACGTGACCGCACAATTCGCGATCCAAACCTTTCCTGAAAATTTCCCTAGGCCTTTCCGTTCGGAAGTTATGATTTTATATGGTTTCTATGGTTCTGATAATGCGATCTGGACAAAATGTAGCTCGAATATATCATTCTCAATTTAAATACAAAATTTCGTCACGATCAAATACGATCAAATTAAATCATCAAGAAAACTGAATTTCATACGACCATATTTACGGAACCCATAGTCTAATTTTGCTCATTGATGAACGTGACCTCAACATTCGAGATCTACACCTATCCTGAAAATTTCAAGTCTCTAGGCCTTTCAGTTCGAAAGGTATAATTTTCTATGGTTTCTATGGTTCTGGTCATGCGAGCTTGAGCACGTTATTCTCCATCTGAGTACAAAATTTCACCTCGATCGAATCTGTAGTTTCGAAGTAGTCGAGAAAACAAAAATTCGAGCGGCCATATTTACGGAACCCCTGGGCGAATATTGCCCTATAACGAACTTAACTGCGGCATTCGAGATTCGAACCTACCTTGAAAATCTCAACTTTCTAGGACTTTCCGTTCGAGAGTTATCATGTATACGGAAGGACGGCCGGCCGGACGGACAGACTCGATTTTTCCGACGGATTCGTCATCAGTGAGTCGAACATAGTCGTTTGAGACCATTTTCGGCTCAAAATTCGAAAAATACAAACATCGTGACGAAATGATTTAGCCCTCGTGTAAGTAGTACGAGCGCTCAAAAGAGGAAGCCATTTCGAAAATTCAATGTCAATTTTCTGTTATTTCCTAGTTTCGCCCTTCATATATTGTATATTGTATAATGTTTGTTTCGTAAGTTCATTTGATATTTGTTTTCATTTATGTGGATGTTTTTTGGTTTATGTGCATTTGACGTAATTTTCTGAACTAAATGATTTTATTCATAATATGAGTCATTGAATATGAATTTCGAATTTGAAAAAAACCATTTCAGAACTTAGGAACAACATTCCAATTATTTTCACTGCTTTAGAGCGAAATTTTGATATTGTTCGTTTTGAAATATTTTTTCTCGAGAAACAGGAGGTTTGCCAAAAAAGTTAGAGACACCTGAATGATGACTTATTATCGTAGAATCTGAAAAAGATGAAGAAGTCTTGGAAGCGCAATGAACAGGGTGTTTTTCAACCTGCACAATTAATCTGGAATTATCACAATAACAATTTTAATTTTTATTTTGAAAAGAGGGTTGGAATTATTGGATGAGCTCATTCATATTGTTCTACACTGAAATTTTCATTGAAATTGAATGAGCCATACCAAAGTTATTAATTAACTTCGAATTCATAATTACATTGAATGAAATTCTTGAATTTGAAATTAAGAATGAATGAAATATCAAGGAAATATAATAATATAAAGGTGTTACAAACTCGAACTCGATTGGAGGTTTCAGTTTATTTACACGATTATGGATAGCATATCCTTACATATCCACGAATATCGTTGTATCGTTGTATATTGTGTATTTATGTGTTGTCTTTTTTCTCAATTGTGCTCAAGTTGTAGCAGAGCAGAACAGCAGTCGTCGGTGAAACCATTAAAGCCTTATTCCAACTGCACTAGAATTTTTATCACAAAAGGTAACGCATCAGTTACAGTTGCAAAAATGACGAAAAGCACTGCCGTGAAGTCAGGAGCTTATGAGCGCTCGTTCATCCATTGTAGGTAGATTCGCATTCTCCAGTTTTAGAAACCAATTGAACAAATTTCGAACAAAGGCGAAAATCAAGACTTCACGTCAGTGAAATTTCATCCTAATCCAATAAGTAGTTTCGAAATTATCAGGAAAAAAATAGTTTGAACGGCTATATTTACGGAACCCCTTGTCTAATTTTGCTCATTTATGAATGTGAGCGCGAAATTCGCGATCCACACCTATCCTGAAAATTTCAAGTCCCTAGGCCTTTCCGTTTGAAAATTATGATTTTCTATAGTTTCTATGGTTCTGATCATGCGATCTGAAAAAGTTTAGCTCGAATATATCAATCTCAATTCGAATACAAAATTTTGTCTCGATCGATTCTGTAGTTCCGAAATTATCAAGAAAACTAAACTTCAAACCACCATATTTACCGAACCCCTTGTATATTTTGCTCATTGATGAACGTGACCGCAACATTCGAGATCCACATCTATCCTGAAAATTTCAAGTCCCTAGGCCTTTCCATTACAAAGTTACAATTTTCTATGGTTTCTATGGTTCTGGTCATGCAAGAAAATTGGACAAAATTTTGCACGTAGCTTGAACACGTTATTCTCCATCTGAGTGCAAAACATCACCTCGATCGAATTTGTAGTTTCAAAGTAATCAGGAAAACAAAATTTCGAGTGGCCATATTTACGGAACCCCTTGGCGAATTTTGCCCAATAACGAACTCAACCGCGGCATTCGAGATTCAAACCTACCATGAAAATTTCTTGTTTCTAGGTCATTCCGTTCGAGAGTTATCGTGGATACGGCCGGACAGACTCGAATTTTTCGACGGATTCGTCATCAGTGAGTCGAACCTTGTCGATTGAGACCATTTTCGGCTCAAAATTCGAAAAATACAGACATCGTGACGAAATGATATAGCGTGTAAGTAGTACGAGCGCTCAAAAAGAATAAAAATCTGCAACAACAACTGTGGTTCCTCCAGGTCCAGAAAAACCACTTATGCACTAGTGCCAGGGAAAAATTATAGATACCTATTGCTCCAAGTAGAACGGTGGAACTTTGTTAATACGAGCGCATCTCCATCTCCCACTCTATGAAACATCCGAACGACAATGAAACCCATCAAAATTGAAACGCTCTGTGCTCTCAAACATGTGCGGTGATTTCAAAGGAGAGAATTTCTCCCTCGAAGTGTCAATTTCATTGAATCACATTATTTATCAAACTGATTTGGATGGAACTTGAAACCGAGCAGCATTGTGCGGGTTCTGTACCTGGATGGGTGGCCGCTCTGGCAATGAACTCACAAGCGCAGTATGTGCATTTTCAATTAGAAGTGTTACGTTGATTTGGGCAATTAATATACCCACACCCCTCAGAAATGCTTCAGCTTCATGTGAATATTGAAGTAGGTATACACTGGTTATTTATCCCCACCGGTTATTTATAAAAATATGTTCTCTGTATGAATCCAGCATCAGACTGCGACTGAGAGACTAATTTTCCGTAGGATCCAGGAAAGCCCCGAAAATGAGACCATTTCTTCAGCTCTGCGTCCTGATGTACTAGAAGTGTAGTAACCATAAAAAACATCAGAATAAAGCATTTACGGCCATATGGCGAGACCACAAACAACTCCGTAGTACATAAAAAGAACGGCTTTACCGCTCCGTATATGACGCAACGGTCTTTAATTGCGTTTTAGCGCCCGAATAAACGGCTTGCGTTACTACTCTTGTCGGTTCCGATTTTAATTTTCATTTTAAATTCACATTATTTATACGATATTTCAACGTTCGTGTCGTGAATAGCCGTAAAATATTTGAAAAATTGCCCCGTAGGTGGACCATTACGTTCACGACTTCTGATAAAGACTGGACATGCCTAACGTGAAAAATGCGAACTACTTCCCTTCAATTCTCATAATTTGTTGATTCAAATTGGTCACGACAGTTTCGGTTTTTTTCGAGAACTAGGTACGAATTCCTGTGTCGAAAAATTTGCATACGAAATTGGAATCAGCACGCGTCGTTGACGCGTTTGGATTTTGCCTTAACACCCTTTCTTCTTCAATATTTCAGTAAATAGGGAACTCGGTTCAGTAAGAACTATTACCTAGAAATACCGAAACCAGAACAGTTCTATAGTGATCTTTTCCACAATTCGTTCGTTATCTTTTGTTGCCGAATTCGCAGTTTAGTAACTGCTTTTTAACTGAACCAAACAAACTTCTTAATAATTTGATTCAATCTTCATAGATATATGCGTGAGAAAATTACATAACGAATTCGCATTAAGCTCTGCAACTAAACGAGTGAAGTGTAAAGAAATAATGCAGAACCGAAAAAAACTTTCCTTTCATATAGTCCGTCCACGGAAAAAACAAAGCTCAATTGTAATTATTTAGTATATACTTTTAATTCTTGAATAAGGAAATTATAATTAAATATTCATCTTATTTTCTTATACAACCTTCATTTATCTGTAAACACTCTACTAAACGTACACCCGAAACTAGATCACCTCCATAATTTTCGGTGATGGTAATCCAGGACCGTAAAACTGACCCAATTGAATCATCTTTATTTCGTGACGCTGCTTGTTCAGCTTCAATCTTCCTTAGTCCCCATACCTATGTTTTCAATGGGACTTAGATCTGGTGAAGCTGAAATGGTTGTCACTTGGTGTTCTTGCATCCAAGCTTGAGTATAGGCCGAAGTATGGCATCTTGCATTATTCTTCTGAAAACGCCACCCCTCTGAATATAAAGTATGCGCCGTTTAATTGTACCATCAACAGAAATATTTTATTATTATGAAAAATAATAAATTCCGGATACTTTCCAGAAGGACTTTAATTCTAAGAATGAAACATCTTGAATAAATAATTATATCACTAGCCAAAATACTGGTGTTGTTTATGTAACTACCTACTTTGTGTTTTCAACTGTGTGAAATCGAAGCTTTCTTTTTGTCAGTGGAGGTTAATACTTCGTCGCAAGTTTCACGATTTAACCATAGAACTGCGGGGTAGGTTCTAGGACTCCAGCCCAAGAAGTTACTCCTCTGTGCTGACAGGTCAACTTAACCCACGAAAATCACGACGCAAAAGCGCCAGTAGTTGTTGAACTAAGTTTGAATTGTCCGCCTTGGATGGATTAGATTACAGGGAAAAATATCGAATTGTTATTCGAAAATGTTCGAGGAAACTCTTGTGCATACACGCCTGAATGTACATTCAAAAAAAATTTAGAAAAGCACTGCCGTGAAGTCAGGAGCTTTTGAGCGCTCGTTCATCCACCTCGTAGGTAGATTCACATTCTCCAATTCTAGAAACCAAATGGAAAGATTTTGAGAAAATTTCAAACCAAGGCGAAAATCCAGACTTCAAGTCAGTGCTTCAGGTTTTTTTTCGATAATTCGCTAGAATTTTCTACAGTATCTATGGTCTTGGTGATGCGATCTGGACAAAATTCCCCACGTAGTTTGAATATACTATTCTTCATCTATGTGCGAAATTTCATTCCAATCCAATAGGTAGTTTCGCAATTATCAAAAAAAATAGTTTGAACAGCTATATTTACGGAACCTCTAGTCTAATTTTGCTCATCTATAAACGTTACTGCGAAATACGCGATCCGAACCTATCCTGAAAATTTCAAATCACTAGGTCTTTTGTTCGAAGGTTGAAATGTTTGAAAAGGATTTGACAGTCGATACCAAAGCCAAATATCTCGGTATACATTTAGATCAGCGCCTCACCTGGAAGCAACAGATTCAAGCCAAGAAAAACCAAATAAATATGAAAAGGTGGATGAACGAGCGCTCAAAAGCTCCTGACTTCAAAGCAGTGCTTTTCGTTATTTTTGTGAGATAGTTTTTATAAACAAATTCAACATTCTGCAAATGTCTGTAATTTTACAATTAACAGCCAGGAATGATCTCAAACGTAGGATAGATTCGACTTGCAGGTGAAAAAATCCATGTCAAATTTTATTCTGTCCCACCGGCCGTGAAATTTCGGGAAGAACGGACTAGTCTTTTGAAACATTCATGGTATAATCGAGGTATGAATGCGCCGGTTATGTTCGTTCATAATTGGATAAAATCCGCCGAAAGGTTTCGTTGATAAAGCTATTGAATTTTTTTCTCAATAACTGACCGATCCAATCTAATTTTAACTTTCAAGGCAGTTCTAGAATAACGATACAAAGGTTAATATGAGATTTGAGATTTCTCAAGGATCCTAAAAAGGGAGAATAAAAAAGTCTTCCTGAAAACTTCGGTCTCAGAAACTTTTCTCCATATCCGGCTGAAATTTTTTGAAATTCGGTGATTCGTGATTCCATCTTTTGAAGTTTATATAAATACACATCGACTGACATTGAGAATGAACCTTGAAGGCCGATTTGGTACACAGAATCAAACTCGCAACGCTCCTGGCTTCACATCAGTGTTCTTCTCAATTTTTTGAGCGCTCGTACTACTTACACGAGGGCTATATCATTTCGTCACGATGTCTGTATTTTTCGAATTTTGAGCCGAAAATGGCCGACTCACTGATGATGAATCCGTCAAAAAATTCGAGTCTGTCCGTCCGGCCTTCCGTCCGTATACACGATAACTCTCGAACGAAATGTTCTAGAAACTTGAAATTTTCAGGGTAGGTTCGAATCTCGAATGCCGCGGTTGGGTTCGTTATTGGGCAAAATTCGCCCAGGGGTTCCGTTAATATGGCCACTCAATATTTGGTTCTCCCAATTACCTCGAAACTACAAATTTGATCCAGTTGAAATTTTGCACTCAAATGGATAATGACGTGTCCAAGCTACATGCAGAACTTTGTCCAGATCGCATGACCAGAACCATAGAAACCATAGAAAATCATAATTTTGTAATGGAAAGGCTTAGGGACTTGAAATTTTCAGGATAGTTGTGGATCTCGAATGTCGCGTTCACGTTCATCAATGAGCAAAATTAGACTAGGGGTTCCGTAAATATAGCCGTTCAAACTATTTTTTTCCTGATAATTTCGAAACTTCTTATTGGATTGGAATGAAATTTCGCACATAGATGAAGAATAATATATTTAAACTACGTGGGAAATTGCGTTCAGATCGCATTATAAGACCATAGATACCGTAGAAAGTTCTAGCGAATTATCGAAAAAAAAGTTGGTCACCTAAAGCACTGGATTGAAGTCTGGATTATCGCCTTAGTTTGAAAATTTGTTTGACAGCTGTCAAAGATTTCCTCAATTGGTTTCCAGTTCTGGAAAATGCGAATCTACCAATTAACAAGCTGCATGTTCGAGCGCTCAAAAGCTCCTGCCTTCATGGCAGTGCTTTTCGTAATTTTTTATATTATTCATTTTATTATTAATGCAGCAAATCTTTTGGAGAACATATCTATCGACAGGGTTCCACAATTGATGAGAAAGGTCTTGAGAGATGACTATTTAGCAAAAATTGGTGAAGTTCTTCAATATAGCTTCTGAAGCTCTGAGCTTCTGAGGGGTCTCACAGAGACCTAGGAGAGTCGGGATATAAACAATAAGCAGTAAACAGTCCTTTGTTCGAAATCATATCATAGGGGTTGGCTTTTTCAGTTCTTCGGGAGAATATTTCAGTGTTACAAAAAACAGACTCTTTATTATAAGTTATCTGCCATTCTCCAGAATTACTCCATAGTGGAGATATTAAACTATATTTCTAAAAGGCTGTAACTTAGAAGATACAGATTTTCGAACAAAAAATCATATGAAATTCACAAATGAAACCTTGCGCGTCAATTTGCAAACTAAAAAATCAATTAGAAATTGTCAAGAAGGTGAACGAAAACGGAGTCATCCGATCGGTATTATCTGAAGACCTGATTGCTTCATGACGTCGTATTCGACGAGTAGGCACGGACATAGAGGAATAACAACAAACTACATACCAGAATCGTTTGAAGTCCCAAACACCGGTTGATGTTCTTTAAATTGAGATTTTACAAGATGGAAGACCATTATCAGTGAATATAAATTATACCACTTGTTTTCTAGTTATGGTGTCTTGTCGGTCGGGACTCTTAGAGGTGGTTAACGCAATTTCGATGATGATACGTGTACGGGATGATGTTTTCATAGAAGTGCCGCTATCGAAGTTATGGAAGGATTATACATTTACTCATGGGAATTTTTCAGAGGAGCGTGATGTGAGATAACAGATCTATTGGGTGTTATGTCGGGTTTTTTTTACACTTCATTTGTCCTTGTTCAGAGTGCTTTATCATCACTCATCTTGGTTTGAGGAATTCATTATTGAATTGATTGAGTCGCTGATTTTAGGGATACACCATACGCCATTTTTCCATGTTTCGATTGATTCATTTCCCCTAATACTTATTACTTGATAATAATTTCAATTCTGCATAACTGAAAAATCTTCACCAAAAAAATAAACAATTTAAAAAATAGAAGTAGAAAAAGCTAAAAATTGTACGCAAAGGTTCCTTATTTCTGCATCACTCATTTTCTTTCAAAATATACACTGAAAAGAAGAATCCCGAAAATTTCCTGCTAAATGAATTCCTGTTGTTTAAACGCAACTATCGTTATTATAACAAGAAAAGACCGTTCTGAGAACCATCTGTATGTCTGTACCTGCAACATAACGTGACGATTCTGGTTGAAGTATAGCATTGATTAGGTACTTTTATTTCAAAAGGAATATTTCCGTAAATGTTACAGGAATTGAGGAATATCTAGTAAAATATTATAAATTCAACAGGAATGTTTGGTATTTCTCACAGAAATTCCGAATACTCTAGTTCATGTTGTACCATATGGTTGAAGTTGTTTGGAATAAAAAATCGATTGAAAAGCGACAGAAGAGGTGTAAGCATTTGTGGACCATAATTCCGTAACCAAATTCGCTAAATTGTGTCCGGAATCAGGGACAAATTCCTTTATATTTATAATGGAGTCTCTCATCACTGGTATTCAACGAATTTACTATGTAATAAATATAATGTAATATAAATTCTCCCCCGATTCCAGACTTTTATTCGCCAAGTCACTCTTTAGACAGAAAAAATCACAATGACGCCTCGATAGCCTTCTTGAGTACGGACCGGACTAGGGTGCCGGAGGCCTGGGTTCGAATCCCGGCATGGATGTTGTGAATGTCTGAAAAATTTTGGGATTGTCCTATCAAATTGAGATGATGACTGAATATTGCAATAAATAAGGTCAAAAAACTAAAATAAAAAATTAACACACATGGAAATTACTGCCAAAACCACGTGGTTGATTTTATATGATATGCAAGATATTCCAGTTGAATACTCAAGGTAATTTCACCGAAAATTCCTGTTTTCTTCACAGTAGGTAATATTTTCCTGTTAAAATGGCGAACTACAGTTTGGTTGCATCAACTAATATAAAACTTGTTATTTCTACAGGAATTAAATGTCCGCAATAGTCACGTAAAATAGACAAATATTCCTACTGTCGCTTATATAGGGAGACCTTCCTGTAGAAGTAACCGAATTTCTGTTGTATATACTGGAGAATTTCTTTGAGTCTACTTTACTTAATTTTTTCAAATATCTAGGGAAATGAACCGACCGACCTTCGTTGATTGTAATAAGGGTTTTGGTGATATCCAAATTGTGATAACTCATGAACTATTAGGGTTAGGCTAGACAAGTTTTGGCAATTCCGAAATTATATTCAAAATGTTATAACTTATGGATGGCTCAGAGCTGGGCGGTAAAAAACACTTCAAATTTCATGATTCTTTCAGATTTTATTCATCGCTGTTTTTCCTTTAATATTCATGGATCGTATTCTCGAACTATGAGGAGCAGTGCAACTGATTTTCGCACAAAATTCCAATCACCAATTATGCCAGTTTTCGAGAAATGTTCTGGACGGAGGAAGACACGAACGATAAAACCGTTCAAAATTATCATCTAAAAACCATTCATATCAATATCGTAACTTCATATTCTGACTTCCACAAGAAGCCTTCAAATTCACAAATGATTTCTGGAGAGTTTTACCCTTTCAATATAAGTTATCAAATGTTCGAATTTCAATATGAATATATTTTTGACGAATTGTTTCTGCCGATGTTGAGGGCGCAATCTCCGACGGGGAAACGGATGTGTGATACTGAGATACTAGTGGTCTCGCCATACATATCTGGTACCTCCTGCACCAGACACCTCCAGATCGAAAGTGGTAGATACTCCGCACGATGCATGCAGCTTGTGGAGCGATAACCGAAAGACATTGCTGCATGGGTAACGCCATCTCTCGGACGTGAGGAGAGCCGTCACATAATGATATGTATATGACCAAGTGAGCCAGCATATCCACCTCTGAAGGATGTTTAATAAAGCTATAAAAATTCAACTAATTTTTAAATCATTTAACTTTCCGTATTCTACATATACAGGGTGATTCAAAATTCGACGTGAACCTTGTATGACTAATTTGCTGTCATTTGAGCCATATTTATTGATATCCAAAAATCAACAGTTTACGAGTTATTTGAGTTTTTGTGTTTTTTGAAAAATTACTCACCTTACTCCATTTTTCGTCAATTTTTTTTCCTTTTTCGGATTATTTTAATCAGAGAAGGATATGATATGTATGAATAAAGCGAAAATATGCTGTAATAAGTGTTGAAAAAGAATTCGTATCATTTGAAAGTTGGTATATGAAGAAAACAAAAATCAATTTCTAGTATCAATTCGCCTGCTACTTTCAAACTCCACAATTCATGTATGACAAAAGAATTTTAAAAACTTGCCAAATTCCTTCTTTATTCCTTAAAAAAGTTTTCGTTAGAATACAGGCACTAGTTTCGTTTCAGCATATTTTTCTATAAACAACCTTTTGAATGTCCGGAATAAAAAATAGAGATTTGGCGTTAATGTTTGGATGGGAGCAATAGCTAATCTTTTGATAGGTCCTTACTATCTACCCGACAACTTAAATGGAGAAAATTATGAGGAATTTTTATTAATCTGATAAGGACAGTTTTTTGGACGAGGTTCCCTCTATTGACAGGCGTGAAATCATTTTCCAACAGGATGGGTGTCCCGCACACTAAAGGCTAAACGTTCGTATGTTCTTGAAATAATTGTTTCCTTATCAGTGGATAGGTAGGCGAGGACCTATTTCGTGGCAAGCGAGAAGTCTGGATCTAACACCGTTAGATTTTGGTGTTTGGGGCAGTTTAAAAGGAATAGTATATGAAAGGGGAATTTATACACGTGCATAACGATACATACTTACGAGAGTAAATTTCAGGGCTGAAGAAATTAGAAAGTTTTTAAAATACTTTTGTCATACATAAATTGTGGCGTTCGATGGTATCTGGATACATGAATTGTATATCTAGTATAATTTTTCAATTTTCATTCCTGAATTCGATAGTTTCATAATTTCAATTTTCCTGCGAATTTGAGGAAGTCATATGACTAATGCCTTGAGCATAAGCTAAATCATATCGACTCTTTAAAAAATAAAACAGAATTTTCCTGACTTGGTCCTCTTTTGTTCAAATAAAAACATAATTTTTAACCTTCAGATTGAGATGGTCTTCAGCGTGAAAAATACTAATGGCGATGATCTCCTTAGGAATTGGGAAAAAAAACCAAAACAATCAAAATTTTATTGAGAAGATTGAAGAATGAAGAAATCGAAGAAAGTAAGTATTATAGGAATAAAAAACATCAGTGAACTGTGTTCGTGACATTTTAGTTAGGTAGGCACTGCTAATATTGTCAGTTCAAGAACGATTGATTTTAACATTTTATATTGAATGATTGTTTGAGCAGGTATGGAAATAGTATATTGTATAATTAGTCAATTAGTGGGAAAAGCATAATATTCCCAAAAGACTGTGATAATGGTAACACAGGAGTTTGGGAATATACTTTTCCCACGAATTATACATACCATTTTTTCTTCGATCGTTGTTTTACATTTGAAAAATTAATTAGAAAATATTTCATTCAAGATGTAATCAAGTAAGTTTAAATAGGTTTCTCTATGTTCATATTGATATATAGAAGTGGTAACCATGGAAATAACTTTGTTATGACAAAAGTAAAATAATTTTCAAGCCGGTTTTGTTTAATTCATTGTATTTTATAAGGATTTAAAAAAGAATTAGTGAACATGAACACTAATAGTAATTATTTGTTACCTTGCACGCCTCCTGAACTAGTAGAAGCCGCAAACGCGACTTCACTTAAGTTACTTCCGGCGAAATCCAGAGAGAAGTATGAACTTGTGTACCAACACATAGATTTTCGCAGAAAAAACAACAGTGTATCTTTTTCTGAGAATGTACTTTGTTTCATTTTATTGTAATACTTAATTCGTTTGTAACATTACCGCACGCTACAGCAGTGCGGTAAGAATATTACCGCACTGTTATTTTCTAATTGCTTAGCAACTGCCTACTATTCTGGAATGTTGAGCTTTGCGCATAGAAAGCTGGTCAAAATAGTGTCACTTTTCCCACGATCGGAGAAAAATTCCTTTTTTATGAACTGGAAGTTTCACGTGAATTTCATACATATTTCATAAATTCAAAATTTTATTTTTTTATTCAGGACAATACTACATTTTCTCATTTCTAGATGGACGGGACGCAACCTTTCTATAGGCAATGCATTGATATTTTGTGCCCACAACCAAGTTGTTCAAGGAATACACAACATAAAAGTTCAAAAGAGAAGGCTACTGCTCTGGGAGAAATTATATACATAGGTATACATAATGAAATTCATTGAAAATGGTTTCCAATTCTCCCATAATCATTACCGAAAGGATCAACAATTTAAACCAACAAGCACCTCTCAATTAACCATCTTGACGGCTCATTCATCGGCCGATCCAAATTTCGATCTTCGTCTTCATAAATCAAGTGATCGTGGTCGTTTTCTTTTTTTCCGCGGTTGGACCGGAGTGAAATACGGCACTGTCAGGGGTATAATTTCTTCGGGCCGGTGTTCCGAGAGAACCGAAAACGAAAAGGAGAAAAATAAAAAAGTGCCCGAACGAAGCATAATATTGATGTTCGGAACTGAACACTCCCACTTTTTTCTGTGGCTGCTGCGGCGAAGCAACCACGCCGTGCTTTTGTGAACGTAGCCGAACAGTTGTTTTTGTGTTTGGAGAAATAATTGGACGAGAACATCTTGCCCGGACTAGCGAGAGATTCCGAGGCACAAAGTCAAGGTGAAGTTCCGGATTTGGCCTCGGAAATTATTGTTGGTCTTCTTCGTCAGATGGCTTCACCAACATACGACAGAAATTCTGGGTTTATTTGTGTTTTGCTGCATGTGATTTTCAACAAAAAATATCATATAACACAAGGTTGAGTGTTGACGGTTATTCTTCAATTTAACATTTCTTGATTTCACGAAATATTTCAAGTTTTTCCATAAAATCAATTATACTTCAGTTATCCTTGTAGCCTCATTAAATTTGACCACAAATCTTGAAACGGCATAAATTTTGCCACAAGATGAGAATTTCTGTGTGCCAAAAAATTGCGGGCGTGGTAAGGTAAGGAGATGAATATAAAGATCCTGAAGTGAACAAAATATCATATTTTTCCAATGGTATTATCGATGACAAATCATTGATTATGGACATGATTTCTTTTCAGCAGAAATACCCCATTTAGGCTTTCGAACGACATATCAACTTTTGTGCTTGCTGCTTGTCTTCTGCCCTAATATCATGGCTAACAAGATAACAACGAAAAAGTCGAATATTCCAATTCAATTTCGATCAGATCCCGTCGAGTCTGAAGGCGAATTTTATCTACTTTCTCTTCCAAGGTGTTCCAGACATAAAAATCCAAAGGCGTAAGTTCAGGACTCCTTGGTGGCCATCTCAACAGAAAACAGACCGTACCTTCCAATCCATTGCACCTCTAAATATTTATTCATTAAGTCCCGCACATTCCGGCGTTGGGAGTCATGAGAGGTGAAGTTTTCGGACCAATCATACTTCCCGATCGCTTCAAAGCTGAAGAATTTATGACATCAATCCAAAGCAGCTCAACAGGCATATAGGATGAAATGGACCTAAATGGCTAACAGACGAAATGTCTGTTTTCAAATGGATGAATGCCCGCTGCCTAGCCCATAACAGCCGGAATGTACGGGACTCGAGGTACACATATTTTGTAAGATGGCCACCAAGGAGCCCCGACCTCACGCTTCTGGACTTTTCATCTGGAATACAATACAAGTTCAACAAATTCTCGTTCAGAGTCGAAGGGATCTGATCGAAAGAATAAATGTGTGTGCAGAAATGCGTCAGAAACGTTTTGAACTTCGCAGGTTTGTAGATTCAGTGCGAAAACGATGTGTAAAATGTATTGAACATATAAGACATTTCGAACAATTGTAATAAGTAGTAGTCTATTTCTTTACATTTTTTCGTAGAATCTGTATTACTAAAATTTAGTTTATTCGTTTAAATTATTTTGATTATTATGATTTCCATGAGAATAACTTTAATATTCAATCATAAAAATCTTCAAAATAGAGCAAATTCAGGTTTGGAATATTTCGACTTTTTCGTTGTTATCTTGTCAGCCATGATATCAGGGCAGAAGACAAGCAGCAAGCACAAAAGTTGATATGTCATTCGAAAGCACACTAAATGGGGTATTTTTCGCTGAAAAGAAAACATGGCCATAGTTGATGATTTTTCATTGATAAAACCATTGGAAAAATATCTCCTTACCGCACCCACAATAAGAATTTTTTCGGCACACAGAAATTCTTATCTTGAAGCAAATTTAATGCCGTTTCTATATATGTGATCAAATTTGATGTTGTTACAAGGATAACTGGAGTAAAATTGATTCGCTGGAAAAACTTGAAATATTTCGTGAAACCAAGAAATCTCAAATTGAAGAATTGCCGTCAACATTTCAACCATCATCACATGTATGATCTACCCTCGAAGTTTGGCCCTTTTGAAAGTAGACTCCCTGTATATAGCGCTATATGGATGAATTCGGGAGGCAGGTATCTTCTATGAACCGCCATAGAATAATGAGTGGAATCACAAAAAAAGCTATATGGGCAGCAATCGCTCTACCTGTAACCAAAGAATGGAAAGAAAAATTTCGGTGCACATGATACGCATGTTTCGAGATGACTTTTGCCGTGGAATTAACACTGTTCTGAATTCATGAAAAGTCTGCCCGTCTCCAACTTTCAAACTATCCACTGGAAAATTCTGAAAAAATTCAAGCTAGTAGAACACACGAAACACCTTCGACGAAAATTGGTTTGAAAGGGATGTGTTGAGTAATTTTCGAAATATGTGTTATTTTTGCTCACACGCTATTACTACGGAACCCTTCACTGTGCGTGGATCAAAATGTGCTTGGAACTTTTTGCGCGCTTTTTTCTACACATTGTGACGTGAACCTTGGAGAAAGAGATAGTATCACTCATTTGTCGTTTGAGCCATATTTATTGATAACCTAAAATCAACAGTTTTCCGAGATATTTGTGTTTTTAACAAAAAAATTCACCTTCACCTTTTTTCTACGTTGACCAAATTTGTTCAAATTTTGAAACAGGGCACCATACACCAGCGGAATATCTGTCATATCTGATACGTGGCGAGCCTAATTCGTACATATTTATATCATTGCGTAAATGGTATCAAACCCGTCCGTTATTGGTGTAAAATCCCACATCTGGATCTGTCGAATCAAATCTCTACGTATCAGAACTGTACGGATAATCCGTTCGTGTATGGTGCCCTATTATTTTCATCAGAAAAGGATATGATATGTATGAAAAAAGCAAAACTATCCTGTATTAGATGTTGAAAAAGAATTAGTATGATTTGAAAGTTGGTATATGAAGAAAATAAAAATCAATTTCTTATACCCATTTGCCTGCAACTTTCGAATTCCACAATTTATGTATGAAAGAATTATCGAAAAAACTTGCCAAATTCCTTCTTCATTTTGTAAAAAAGTTTTCGTGGGAATGCAGGCACTAGTTTCGTTTCAGCAGATTTTGAATTGAAAGGGAATTTAAGCCAAGAAAGAAAAGTAACGAATTGAATATATTTTTATTGCAATTAAACTCAATATTTCCTCACAAAATTCATTCATAAATTATGTTCGAAATGTCCTCCACCATTCCTCATACAAGAACGTGCCCTCTTTCTAATTTCTTCAATCCTGAAATTTACTCCCAATCTTCTCGCTGCTCCGTCTATTCTCTCCACAAGTTGGGCACGTGTATGTATTTCCCTTTCATATATTATTTCTTTCAAACTACCGAAAGATGAAAATCAACGGTGTTAGATCCGGACTTCTCGCTGGCCACGAAATAGCTCCTCTTCTACCATCCACCCTTCAGGAACCAAATCGTTGAAAAACATACGAACGTTTAGCCTATAGTGTGCTATCCCATCCTGTTGGAAAATGATCTCATACCTGTCAATCAAGGGAACCTCATCCAAAAAACTGTCCATATTTGTTCTCAGAAATTCTCCATAATTTTCTCCGTTTAGGTTATCAGGTAGATAGTGAGGACCTATCAAAAGATTAGCTATTGCTCCCATCCAAACATTAACGCTAACTCACTATTTTTTATGCTGGACATTCAAAAGGTTGTTTATAAAAAAATCTGCTGAAACAAAACTGGTGACTGCATTCTAACGAAAACTTCTTAAGGATAAAAAGAAGAAAATTTAAACAATTTTTTCATACATAATTTGTGGAATTCGAAAGTTGCAGGCAAATTGATACTAGAAATTGATTTTTGTTTTCTTCATATACCAACTTTCAAATCATACTAATTCTTTTTCAACATCTTTTTCAGCATAGTTTTGCTTTTTTCATACATATCATATCCTTTTCTTATGAAAATAATCCAAAATTATAATCAAATTTAGTCAACGTAGGGAAAATTGACGAAAAATGAAGTGAGGTAAGAAATCTTCTAAAAATCACAAGAACCCAAATAACTCGTAAACTGTTGATTTTTGGTTATCAATAAATATGGCCCAAACGACAACAATTGAGTCATACTAACACGGCTGATTTGGAAACACGCTGTATAAACAAGGGCGTTATTATTTTGCCCAATTTAATTTCTAATTTTGAACCGAGGATGATCTCAAACGATTAGGTTGGACTAACAGATAAAGAATTAGAGGTCAAAAACAATAATGTCTGTCCGTCTGTAAGCACGATAACTCTAGAAGGAAGAGGCCTAGAGTTTTATAATTCATAGGATACTTCTTTAATGGGGAAATCCGCCAAAGGGTTCCGTAGATATAGCCATCCGAGTTTTTTTTTCCAATAATTCGAAAAATACCGATGCGATCGAATTGGAACTTTGTAGTTTTATGGACACGAAAGTTTGTGTGAAATTTCGTCAGGATCGTATTGTAGCCTCTTGATATGTTTTGTTTCACATTCCAGAACCAAAATTTCTACGTTCTACTATATTAACGTTTTTTTCCAGGTTTCGAGAAATTTCTCAATGTTACAGAATTCGAATGAAGTGGCATCGACAATCTGATTGCTGGTAATTGCGATCGCGGCCGGCGGCCGATCCGTTTGATGCGATGATCCGCTGCGGACATGAGGATCCTGCGGCCATGTGGACGCAGTGTGAAAAATTAACCCGTTTGATGCGAACCGTCCCATTTATATGGACGCTTTACGGGCCCTTGTCGACTCAGGAAGCACCACATGCACCTCATGAGAAGAGTGCAGATTCTGTGGGGAGGAGGAAGATACTGAATATGGTATCCAGGGTATCCTAAACCATGTAGTAGTATATTGTATAATAAGTGGGAAAAGCATAATATTCCCAAACGACTGTGAACTTGGTAACACAGGAGTTTGGGAATATGCTTTTCCCACGAATAATACATATTATTGAGCGCTCGTACTACTTACACGAGGGCTATATCATTACGTCACGATACCTGTATTTTTCGAATTTTGAGCCGAAAATGATCTCAATCGACTATGTTCGACTCACTGATGACGAATCCGTCGGAACATTCGAGTCTGTCCGTCCGTAAGCACGATAACTCTCGAACGGAACAACCTAGAGACTTGAAATTTTCAGTGTGGAATAAGTTCAGAAATTCATTTTAGAGGCCCCAGAGGACAAATTTCTATCGACGGAAGTAAAGAGATATAGATGAAATAGTATTACTTGAAATAACTACATAAAATATGTAATATACAATTTTTGGTTACTTTTTAGGTAGCTCTAATATTTGTCCGAATGAAGGTTCAGGATATAGAAGATTTCGGTTCAAAAATACTGGTAAAAATACCAGAAACAAAAACAAGTAAACCTAGATCATTTATCATTAACGAAACCTATTCAAATGTTTAAAGAAAGTACGTATCATTTAGGCCTAATGATTTTGAAAATCCTAGATTTTTTTTTCAATTTCAAAAAGGAAAAATTACGAAAAGCACTGCCGTGTAGTCAGGAGCTTTTGAGCGCTCGTTTATCCACCTTGTAGGTAGATTCGCATTCTCCAGTTCTAGAAACCATTTGGAAAGATTTCGACAGCTGTCGAAAAAAATTTCGAACTAAGGGAAAAATCCAGACTTCAAGTCAGTGCTATAGGTGACGATTTTTTTTTCGATAATTCGCTAGAATTTTCTATGGTATCTATGGTCTTGGTAATGCGATCTGGACAAAATTTCCCACGTAGTTTGAATACATTATTCTTCATCTATGTACGAAATTTCATTCCAATCCAATAAGTAGTTTCGAAATTAACAGGAAAAAAATTGCTTGAACGGCTATATTTACGGAACCCCTCTTCTAATTTTGCTCATTGAAGAACGTGACCGCAAAATTCGCGATCCGAACCTATCCTGCAAATTTCAAGTCCCTAGGCCTTTCTATTCGAAAGTTATAATTTTCTATGGTTTCTATGGTTCTAGTCATGCGATATGGGAAAAATGTAGCTTGAATATATCATTCCCCATCAAAATACAAAATTTCTTCACGATCGAATCCGTAGTTTTGAAATCATCAAGAAAACTGAATTTCAAACGACTATATTCACGGAACCCCTAGTCTAATTTTGCTCTTTTATAAACGCGACCACCACATTCGAGATCCAAACCTATCCTAAAAATTTTAAGTCCCTAGGCCTTATCATTACAAAGTTATAATTTTCTATGGTTTCTGTGGTTCTGGTCATGTGAGCTGGACAAAATTTTGCATGTAGCTTGAACACGTAATTCTCCATATAAGTGCAAAATTTCACCTCGATCGAGTCTGTAGTTTTGAAGTTATCCGGAAAACAAAATTTCGAGCGGCCATATTTACGGAACCCCTGGGCGAATTTTGCCCAATAACGAACTCAACCGCAGCATTCGAGATTCAAACCTACCCTGAAAATTTCAAGTTTCTAGGACATTCCGTTCGAAAATTATCGTGTATACGGAAGGACGGCCGGCCAGACGGACGGACAGACTCGAATTTTTCGACGGATTCGTCATCAGTGAGTCGAACATAGTCGATTGAGACCATTTTCGGCTCAAAATTCAAAAAATACAAACATCGTGACGAAATGATATAGCCCTCGTGTAAGTATTACGAGCGCTCGAAAAGGATTGAAGACAGTCATCGGAATAAATCAATTTGGAAAAATGCCGCAAATTGTTGCAAGTTATTTACAGTTGCCAAATCCGACAGAATATACAGGACATTGTTTCCGAAGATCATCGCCAACACATTTGGTAGATGCTGGAGCTGATATTCTTTCTTTAAAGCGCCACGGAGGATGGAAATCTTCCAATGTGGCGGAAGAATATATTGACGAATCATTTAATAATAAAGTAGAAGTGGCTAATAAAATATTCAACACCCCTGCCTCGACTTTAAATAAAAATGATCGAAACGAGATAAACCAAATAATTAGCCATGCAGCTTCAACGTCTATAGATTCTTGTTGTCCTCCAGTACAATTTACAAATTTTACAAACTGTACAATAAATGTAAATTTTAATAACAATTAATGTTTGTACAAGAATATCGTTATAAATTAGATGTTTCTTTTATTTCTTTTATAACAATTTCATCAATATAAAAATTAAAACCATACTTTGTTTCATTTTATTGTAATAATCCATTTGTAACATTACCGTACGCTACAGCAGTGCGGTCAGAATATTACCGCACTGTTATTTGCTTAGCAATTGCCCAATATTCTGGCATGTTGAGTTTTGTACCTAAACTTTAGAGCACTTAAAAATAGTAATAGGAATTTGACAATGCGCACATCCAATTTATCGAGAAGCTCTGCAGGAAATTATCAGCCAAGAAGCCAAATTACATGGCCATTCACGTTTTCCTACACAAAAAGACCAATCCTGTCCGCCATCTGGTAGCACTTGTAAAGGACCGATGTTCGCTCATTCAGAAGCGATGTTTGTACAGATAAATTATATTGATGGTAATAATCCCGGAGCCGATGGCACAATTCCCATCGCAAGCTACGATGGCAGGCATTAATGCCCTCATTGTGCGAAAGTGAATACAATGTCATCCTCACGATATATGATGCTACCTTTCGAAAAGATACAGATTACGCTGCCACTGACACCTTGTTCCGCTTCGTGAAATAGGCGCTGAACCAGTGGCGGCGATATAGCTGCCAAACTACTATTAATAAAATGATAATACCTAAATTATTAGGAAATATAGGAAATAAGTGCTTATCAATTTGGATTTTTTCAAAAATACTTTTCTGGCAGTGTCATGGACGTGCTTATCAACATTGAGTGTATCGACTTCCTTTGAACAGTTACCTAATTTTTTTGTCCGCGAAAACCTAATTCTGAAAATATCAATAAACACCGTGAAAATTATGTTTACGTTCCACATCTCGGGAGAATAATGCCAAATAATCAACTTGACTCAGTGTATCTATCTTAAATCTGAAAATAATTTGAAATATTTCAATTCAATTTGAAATTATTATAAGTTTGTTAATGATAATAACAAAATTATGTAGTACAGTAATTTAATTACAAGGTTGAGCATCCTTGACAGATTTCTTCGTTTGGAAGCTCCTAAAATAACTCACTTCAAAATCCAATTACTTCATGTAATCAGAACTCTCAATTAGGAAAAGATTCCGGGACATTTGAAATGAAATGAAAAATTTATATTTTTATATCGATTCAAAAACTTCTCGAACATCGACTCAAATTATGTAGGTGAGTGTAGGGATATGTCATAATTCATCTGTCATAATGCATCGCCTTGGAAAAATTAATTTCTTACAGCTCTATATAATTACGGATTAACCCAATAATCTTCTATTCTACGCCACTGCTCGAACGCTGGCTCGCAGCATCCATTTTATAAGGGATGATGATGAGCAGAAAAGTTAAGTGATGGTGTTGGTACACATGTTTTGTGCCAACCGAGCTTTTGTAAGGAGACAGCTGCTACATCTCAGAGTTTTCTCATCTCGTAGGAATGGCTGAATCGTGCCAAATTTTTCTTATCCGAAATTGATGGAACTCGAGCGCATATTGCCTAGCAATAAAAGTGGGGGATGCACTAGTTCTTCCTGAGAAAAAATTTCCGAACTTGCAGCCGACACTTATGGAATATATTCTCGCGATATTTGTTGTGAATTTCGCAGAAGGATTCTTATGCCTCGACCTCCCACGGTGAATGTAGAATCAAAAAATCGAATGAAAAACGCTGCAAATGTTGATTTGTCAATTTGTCATAGTATTATAGTGAAATGATATAGTGATAATATGGCAAGAATTATATATGAAAGCACAAAATATTGTTTCTTAAGAATATGAATAAATCTTTTGTCGCGAACTAGTTATTCAAATTACCTAAAACTACATACCACAGAAAACTCGATGAGGCGTTCGAAGAAGTGTGACTAGACCCTCATTTCTCTTTGAAATTGTACAGGTTCTACTTGTTCTCAGGTTGAAATGGCGATGATGCAAATGGAACCAAGAAGTACGAAATTTCGTGCCGAATTGAAAGTTTGCAGCTTCCAAGAAGAAATTTTACCGACTTCGACTTCAGTGCTAGACTTAAATTTCATTATCATTGAGAATGGTAACAGAGAAGCTTGCTTGTCGAATTGTCATCGAATTGGTTACGAATGCATCTCAACTCCAAATAAGAAATTTCATCTACTCCGATTGAATTATACAAGGTGTCTCATGAGTGGTTATCCATAGCCTAGTGGTGAATGCAGGTCATCCAGTCCTTTCAGAAAAGTTGCTTGTTTTGTATCCTAAGGCTCTTAGTTTAGGAGATACAGGGTGATTAATGGATTTTGGCATGAGTTTACGATAGCCATAACCCTGGAATCTGAGGTCTGCTTTTGATAAAATTTCATGGGGTTGTTCATTTCAGAAAGTTCTTTCGAGTGGCTCACGCAATATCAATATTTTCAGGGCAGTACTCATAATATCGTGGTTTATCTTTCAAGAGTCAAAATCTATATTTTTCACGTCACTTAGAGAAATTTCGTTTTTGTCATGAAAAAAAAAATTTAATCTAAAGAATCCAATTTCCACTTTGCATGGCACAATAGTTGCAAGCGAGTAGCGATTGAATGAATTCATATTTTATGTACTTTTTTTGAAATGCTCTCCTGATTTCAGTTCTTTCGTTATAATATTTCTTGCCTTCTGCTGAGATTTTGAACCTCAAAGCCTAAGAACTAACTCATGAAGTGAACCATTTTGGAGAGGTAGTCCGTGAGTGTATTCGCTCCACAACACAAATAACTAGATATTAATATTTTCAAAAAACTTTAAACCCATTTATTTATACAAAATTGGAACGGTAGTATCATAAGAGATGTTCGAAATGGAATCCTTCCATCTCGACACATTTCACAGCTTGAATTAAAATTGAACCTTTGAATTTGACAGCTATAATTGGAGAATGTGTAAAGAAAGCGATATCTAGCGAATTTCCTGAGGAATACAAGTCAATATTTTCTTGTTTTAATGCAAATCGTCGTGTCCCGGAAAAAACTACGTAACTCCACATTTTTCTAGAAATGGTATTTTGGTGCAATCTGTTGGGCAACATAGTTACTAATATGTTTGCAAATTATAGAACTCCTTGAACGATCGAGTAAAGTTTAAATTTTAGAAAATGAAATCTACTTATTTCCTACCGCGTTGGGAAAAATGCGTAACTCCCGTATTTCCAATACTAAATTAGTATTATTGACAGGTCGTGTTCTGACTTTAAAAGTGTTTTTCGTTTCTCCTGTAAAATGTTGTTACAGTTACGCAATTTTCCCCTGAAAGGCGACGAAATGCATTCACTGATTACATGTTTCTAGTGGGTTTACGCCATTTGTCCCTGAACTCTATATTTAGTTTCAGAAGAATTCAAAGCTTGATTATGCATACTTTTAATCACTTCTTTACGCAGCGTGTTACAACACTCAGTGGGTGCTGAGGGTTTAGGATACAAGGGAGTTGAACAAAAATAAATAAATTAATGATTTCAAAGTTTTTCGAAAAGAATAGAAAATATTAATATCTAGTTAATTGTGTTGTGGAGCGAATTCACTTACGGATAACCTTTCCAAAATGGTTCACTTCATGAGTTATAACGCTCTGAGGCTTTGAGGTTCAAAATCTCAACAAAAGAAAGAAAGATTATCAAGAAAGCACTAAAATTTGAAAAAAAATACATGAAATATAAATTCGTTCGTTCGCAAGTCGCTTGTAACAAGTGTGCCATTCAAAGGGGAAATTGAATTCTTCAGATTGAATTATGTATTTTTTCATGGCAATAACGAAATTTCTCTAAGTGATGTAAAAAATATAGATTTTGAGGCTTGAAAGATAAACCACGGTATTCTGAGTACTGCCCTGAAAATATTAATATTTCGTGAGCCGCTCGAAAGGACTTTCTGAAATGAACAAATCCATGAAATTTCATCAAAATCGAATCCCAGATTCCAAAGTTATGGCTATCGTAAACTCGGGCCGAAATCCATAAATCACCCTGTATCTCCTAAACTTAGAAAATAAAACAAGCTCATTTTCTGAAAGGACTGGATAACCTGTATTCACCACTAGGCTATGGCCAACCACTCATGAAACACCCTGTTTATTCCTTATTCAACTACATTTGAGCAATTAATAGTATCTTTAAACAAACAACGTGAGATATTGAGATATAATAACTCACTAATATAACTCCCTGGTTCTGTGCTTCTGAACAAGCCGATTGGCCGTAAGGGCCAATTATTGGTATTGAGCGAAGGTCACTCGAATAATTTTGACGTTTTCTGAAATTAAGTTAATACTTAATTATTATTGTGAATGTTTTGCTGAAAAAGATGAATTCAGATAGTGAACATGAATTATTATGTACACCTTCAGAAATGAGAAAATCAGCCGATGTTACCACTTACCATACAGAATTTATTGCCCGAAAAATCCCAAAACAAATATAAAGATGTATACACAATTTTCAAGATTGGTGTGGCAGTAAGAATATTAAGTCATCGTTTACAGAGAATGTTCTTTTGGCATATTCAAGTGAACTTAGCACTAAATATAAATATAATGGACTTTCTACACCATACTAAGAAGCACAATCAACATAAATAATGCATTGTTATAGGTAACTATTAAGATTTGTGAATAAAGGTCTTTCTCTGTACTTGCACCTTAGTATTTATTGTTATAGTCGTAGATAAAGTATAGTATTCAACTTGCGGTAATGGTCATATGTCATAACTCACTTGATGAATTGCAAACTTCATCTGCGTGAGTTATTCCCTACATTACCGCTCGTTAAATAATATACTATAAAAGAGTTATATCGAGGCTTACATTTCCTTCCGTACCTACTAATTATATCATTTCCTCCCTTTTTTGCGAAATGAAGTAGAATTCTCGCATCGTGTTTTGATCGCATCACCCCTAGACTACATATATGTGGCAAATTTTGTCGGTCAAATGGTGGGACAGCCAGCACTACTGAACTTTCGAAACGCAATTACTTTTTGAGCGCTCGTACTACTTACACGAGGGCTATATCATTTCGTCACGATGTCTGTATTTTTCGAATTTTGAGCCGAAAATATTCTCGAACGACTATGTCCGACTCACTGATGACGAATCCTTCGGAAAATTCGAGTCTGTCCGTCCGACTGTCCGTCCGTCCGGCCGTATACAAGATAACTCTCGAACGGAATGTCCTAGAAACTTGAAATTTTCAGGGTAGGTTCAAATCTCGAATGCCGCGGTTGAGTTCGTTATCGGACAATATTCGCCCAGGGGTTCCGTGAATATAGCCGCTCGAATTTTTGTTTTTCTGATTATTTCTGAACTATAGATTCGATCGAGGTGAAATTTTGTACCCATATGAAGAATAACGTATTCAGCCTACATGCAAAATTTAGTCCAGATCGCATGACCAGAACCATAGAAACCATAGAAAATTGTAACTTTTGAACGGAAACGCCTAGGGACTTGACATTTTCTGGATAGGTGTGGATCTCGAATGTCGTGATCAGGTTCATCTATGAGCAAAATTATACTAGGGGTTCCGTTAATATGGTCGTTTGAAATTTAGTTTTCTTGATAATTTCAAAACTACAGATTTGATCGTGACGAAATTTTGTATACTAATGGAGAATGATATATTCAAGCTATATTTCTTCAGATCACATGACCCTAACCATAGAAACCATAGAAAATCATAACTTTCGAATTGATAGGCCTAGGGAAATTTTCAGGATAGGTTCGGATCGCGAATTGTGCGGTCACGTTCATCAATGAGCAAAATTAGACTTGGGGTTCCGTAAATATAGCCGTTCAAACTATTTTTTCCCTGATAATTTCGAAACCACTTATTGGATTGGAATGAAATTTCGCACATAGATGGAGAATGATATAGTCAAACTACGTGGGAAATTTTGTCCAGATCTCATTACCAAGACAATAGATACGGTAGAAAATTCTAGCGAATTATTGAAAAAAAAATTGGTCACCTAAAGCACTGACGTGAATTCTGGATTTTCGCCTCAGTTTAAATTTTTTTCGACAGCTGTCAAAATCTTTCCAATTGGTTTCTAAAACTGAATAATGCGAATCTACCTACAAGGTGCATGTACGAGCGCTCAAAAGTTCCTGCCTTCACGGCAGTGCTTTTCGTAATTTTTTTATAGATCACTTCACCAAATTCTCCTCCGGAAGCGCAGATTCAGGACCGAATAAAGTTCTAAGTTAACTCACCAATTTACAACTTGAGTGGAATAACGCCGTCGTAATTAGCCCCTGTCGCCGTTCGTATTATACGAGCCTAATTAAAAAACCTAATTAAGATAGAGCACAGTTCATTGCGTAATGAACGAGAAGCACGTTCGGCCCAGTTAATTTCAAACAAGCCGGCAAGGAGAATTGTTGCAGGTGGAACAATACAAGCGTTTAGTCGTATGATTATTCGAGAAATTATCTCGAGACTACCTCTGTTCTTGTTCTTCCGAGATGGGTATCGTTGATGTTTATGGCTGTTTGATGAGGCGGACGCACTCTAGAGGGGCCCAATCCATTATTTCACGGAGATTTGATGAAATGTATTATTCAACAGGTAATTTGAGCGGCTCATTATTAGGATTAGAAAAAAATTAACTCGTGTTGCTAGTGGATAATATTGTGGCTATTTGGATCAATATGTGAGTACATACCTAGGTTTCGGCTTCTGAAAATCTACATGTAGGAGAATAGAAGCTTATGCATCCTGAAAGGGTGCATGAATGAATGAAAGAAATAGGAGTTATGGAAAGGGGTCTACTTATTCCCTCGGCACTGCAGCTATCCGCTTATTGTACCTTTTCCAGCCCTTAATTTAAGTCCAAAGGCTTCCATCCTTCCATTGAGGAGAAGAAGTTCGCGGAGTGTTATTGCTTCAGTTGTATCACTCTCTGAGTTGTTTTTCCACTGGGCGGTTGCTTCGCATTCGACGATATGAGTGGCTGTTTCCTCCTCCTCATATTATGCAGGTGTTTTTTCCCAAGAACCGATGTCCAGTACATATTCCTGTGACTGTTCTGAGCTACTAAGCAAAAGCAGATTACCTGCCTGCTTAGATAAGGGCTCTTTCAGCATTGGCTTGCTATGCAGGGCTCCTTCCAATTGTGTCCACTTCAGTTTGTGGAGCGAGTGGACCCATTTGAGGATCGTTGTTTTTGCGCAGGCTCTGTTTATCCCTGGAAGGGTGCCTGGTATGAGTTTTCGCATTTTCCAGTTTTAAGAACCAATCAAAAAAATTTCAAATTAAGGCGAAACTCCGGACTTCACGTCAGTGCTTTAGGTGAACAATTGTGTTTTCGATAATTCGCTAGAATTTTCTACGGTATCTATGGTCTTGGTATTGCGATCTGGACAACGTCATTCTCCATCTGAGTGCAAAATTTCATTCCAATCCAATCAGTAGTTTCGAAAAAAATTTCAAACGGCCATATTTATGGAACCCCAGGTGAAACTCGGTCCATTAACGAACTCAACCGCTGCATTCGGGAACTGAACCCACACTGAAAATTTCAAGTCTCTAGGTCGTTCTGTTCGAGAGTTATCGAGCTTACGGCCGGCCGGACGGACAGACGAAGGATCCGTCATAAGTGAGTCGAACTTTGTCGATTGAGACCATTATCGGCTCAAAACTCGAAAAATATAGACATTGTGACGAAATGATATAGCCCTCGTGTAGGTAGAAAGAGCGCTAAAAAATAAAAGTATACCTATTACTGGTTTTTCGGGATGCAGATTTACATCAATATAATATCTAACGAAATTTGTATAAATATTTTGTCGCCTATTTCTTGGCAACAGCGCATTTCCGCAAACTTTAGATATGAGAAAAAAGACTCGCATATTTGAATAGAATGAAGTCTACTTTCTTTTGTCCAGATCGCATGACCAGAACCATAGAAAATTATTCAAGCTACATTTCGTCCAGATCGCATGACCAGAATTAGAGAAACCATAGACAATTATAACTTTCGATCGGAAAGGCCTAGGGACTTGAAATGTTCAGGATAGGTGTGGATCTCGAATGTCGCGGTCACGTTTATCAACGAGCAAAACTAGACTAGGAGTTCCGGAAATATGGCCGTTCAAAATATTTTGCTCCTGATTTCGAAACGACTGAGTGGATTGGAATGAAATTCCGCATAGGTAGAAGATAGAACAATAACGTATTCGTGCGAAATTTTGTTCAGATCGCTGGAGTTTCGCCTAAGTTTGAAATTTTTGAGCGCTCGTACTACTTATACGAGGGCTATATCATTTCGTCACGATGTCTGTATTTTTCGAATTTAGAGCTGAAAATGTGCCGTAAGCACGATAACGGAACAACCTAGAGACTTGAAATTTTCAGTGTGGGTTCAGTTCCCGAATGCCTCGGTTAAGTTCGTTAATGGGCCAAATTCCACCAGGGGTTCCGTAAATATGGCCTTTCTAAGTTTTGTTCTCCTGATTACATGGAAACTACAGATTTTATCGAGATGAAATTTTGCACTCAAATGGAGAATGAGCTACATATGAAATTTTGTCCAGATCGCATGACCAGAACCATAGAAATCATAGAACATTGTAACTTTTGAGCGGAAACGCCTAGGGACTTGAAATTTTCAGGATAGGTGTG
The DNA here is from genome assembly GCA_963966015.1 of Aphidecta obliterata. NCBI lineage: Eukaryota > Metazoa > Arthropoda > Insecta > Coleoptera > Coccinellidae > Aphidecta > Aphidecta obliterata. The sequence goes on along the minus strand of OZ014427.1, from coordinate 27,263,010 downwards.
AATCGTGATCACGTTCATCTATGAGAAAAATTATACTAGGGGTTCCGTAAATATGGTCGTTTGAAATTTAGTTTTCTTGATAATTTCGAAACTACAGATTTGATCATGACGAAATTTTGTATACTAATGGAGAATGATATATTCAAGCTTCATTTCTCCAGATCGCATGACCAGAACCATAGAAACCATAGAAAATCATAACTTTCGAACGGAAAGGCCTTGGGACTTGAAATTTTCAGGATAGGTGTGGATTTGATATGTCGCGTTCACGTTCATCAATGAGCCGAATTATACTAGGGGTTCCGTAAATACGGTCGTTCGAAATTTTGTTTTCTCGATAATTTCGAAACTACGGATTCGATCGAGATAAAATTTTCTCTATTTTAATCGAGAATGATATATTGAAACAACATTTCGTCCAGATCGCACGACCAGAACTATGGAAACCATAGAAAATTATAACTTTGTAATGGAAAGGCCTAGGGACTTGAAATTTCCAGGATAGGTTCGAATATTCAATGTTGCGGTCACTTTCATCAATGAGCAGAATTTGACAAGGGGTTCCGTAAATATGGCCGTTTGAAATTCAGTTTTATCGATAATTTCAAAACTATGGATTTGATCGTGACGAAATTCTGTATTTAAATTCAGAATGATATATTGGAGCTAAATTTCTTCAGATCGCATGATCAGAACCATAGAAACCATAGAAAATCATAACTTTCGAACGGAAAGGCCTAGGGACTTGAAATTTTCAGGATAGGTTCGGATCGCGAATTTCGGGGTCACGTTCATCAATGAGCAAAATTAGACTAGGGGTTCCGTAAATATAGCCGTTCAAACCATTTTTTTCCTGATCATTTCGAAACAACCTCTTGGATTGGAATGAAATTTCGCACATAGATGAAAAATAATGTATTCAAACTACGTGGGAAAATTTGTCCAGATCGCATTACCAAGACCATAGATACCATAGAATATTCTAGCGAATTATCGAAAAGAAATTAGCCACCTAAAGCATTGACGTGAAGTCCTGATTTTCGCCTTTGTTGGAAATTTTCTTTGACAGCTGTCAAAATCTTTCCAGTTGTTTTCTGAAACTGGAGAATGCGAATCTACCTACAAGGTGGATGAACGAGCGCTCAAAAGCTCCTGACTTTACGGAAGTGCTTTTCGTAATTTTTTTTTAAATACGATTCCAAGTTATGGGTGGCGAAGGTCGCGTGGTGATTTTATACCAGCGGCCTTATACCAACCAACATTATATGCATTGAGACTCCATGTTTCCCAACTTCGAAAAATGAAAGCCTTTCGAATAATCCATTTCATCTGACAGCCTTCAATTACTCATCTGATTTCAATTAAGAACCATCTGGCTGTCCGAACTATGTCCGTATTCTTCATCAATTCAGGCAGCCTGAGACTTTTAATTGCAGCAAGCTGCCGGTTGTTGGCCACGATAATAACACAGCGGTCCTGCCCTATTGCATAATTTGTAATTACTTCTTGATGGTGTAAATGTTACTTGAGTTTTGGGGATGTGTTTCAAGTTGATATAAACGAATTGGTGGCTATATGCAGGGTAATTTAGATTTTATTAATTCCTTTAGCTCAGGTATAGGGATATTTATAACAGAGGTCCCTCACGAAGTAAACTGAAAACGATCTTTTTGTAGCCGCCTGAAAAAAGTAAGTAGATTGACACTCATATTTTTTTAAAAGAACAATGTTTGCAAGTGGTGTGGAAATAAAACTATCTGATAAAACATGAATTTATCATGTACGGGGTGGGCAAATTTCGATGTTTTAGCATTACAACTTTTGAATAAGAGGAGATAGACAAGATCTGATACCCCATTCTCGTTCTCTTCTTCTGAGAAACTAACAAGAGTACTTAGTACTTTTGTGTTCGAGTTATAAGTGAAAATTGGAAAAATTGCGATATCTAAACAAAATTATATCTCCGCTAATACCGACGATAGAGCTCTGGAATTAAAACATTAACAGGCACTTTTTTACGTAAAATCCAGTGGCGTGCTCGTATTTTTAGCAGGATTTTCAATTACGAAGCTATGACCTAAAGTTATGTTTTTATGAATGGGAAAAATTTTTCCTGATTCCAAAAATATACAACATTGTATGGTTTGTATCATAAAAGAAAATGGTCAAAACCTTTTTTTATTTAAGGGTCTCAATTTCCATGGTTTCAACTGATCTATATTTTAATGCTCATCAGCACAATAGATATATTGAGACCATTGAATGAAAAAAGGTTTTTGACCATTTTCTATTATTTATATTGATGCAAACCATACAATATTGTATATTTTTGGAATCAGGAAAAATTAAGCTTGCAAAAAATGGCACAGAAATCTAGTGTTCCCATCCATAAAAACATAACTTTGGGTCATAGCTTTGTAATTAAAAATCCTGCTAAAAAGACAAGCACACCACTGGATTCTTCGTGAAAAAGTGCCTGTATAATGTTTTAATTTCAGAGCTCTATCATCAGAATTAGCGGAGATATACTTTTTTTTAGATATCGGCATTTTTTCAATTTTCGCTTATAACTCGAAAACAAAAGGAGGTGGCCAAAAATGAATACTAACCTTGTTAGTTTCTCAAAAAAAAAAAAACGAGAATAGGGTATCAGATTTTGTCTATCTCCTCTAATTCAAAAGTTGTAGTGCTGAAACATCGAAATTTGCCCACCCTGTACATAATATATATCTATGTTTTTCACAAATATTCCACATAATGAATATTCTGTAATTCTCATTACAAGCAGTTACCCTTCGCCTCAAATTTTCCCGAACTCGTTGAAATATTCCCACATTATTTTGGATCTGTTGGAATCACATTCAAGAAGATATTCATGATTTTCAATAATTGTCACCTAGTAAATTCTCTTTCAGGTATTCCCGTACGACAAAATTCCAATGGATTGAGATCCGGGCACCATGATGGCCAAGATATTGGACCTCCTTGTCAACTGCTGGTTGGCGAATACTTATTAGCGAGGTATCGTATACCTATATCATGACTTCAAAACCGCTGTCTTCTTCCCGATGGAAAAGTCGCTTTGAAGCGTTGAAAGCTTTTAGTTTCAACCTTGGCAAAATCTATAAATCCTATATTCTGTTCTTTCCAATCCTAGGGGGCGCCAAGATATTGCTCGGACCCTGGCGCCGAAAAGGTAAGGGCCGCCCCTGCATTTTTCGTGAGAAGAACATTCCAAATTCTCCAAAATCGATTCAAACCACAAAAGGCAGTATTTTATGCCTGCACGTATGCCCGACTGATCTGAAAATTACCCGAATTTCAAACCGCAAAATCGACACTTGTTACTTCCGAACGGCCGCCGAACAAAGAGCGGCCATATGGTCCATTACCGATAATTCTGTCCGAATTCTTTCAGTTGTGCGATCATTTGGCAGACGCGAAATCGTCGATGGCGCCTCCATACAAAACAGGACACGAACAAATTGACGAAGACACAAATTGGCCACCATCACGCAAAACTCGTGTCGAAAATATAAGAAGTATGGTGGCCAATTAGACCCACGTCAGAAGGTATTCCGAAAAATGCTGCAACTAGTATCAGGGCGAGGAGAGTTCTTATCTGCTATCAAAATAATTTTTTTGTTAGAAAAAACCTGTCTTTTTTGTTAGATAGATAGATAGATAGATATGAGTTTATTCAAAATTTTACAAAATGAGATAAACTCTGAGATAAAACTGTGAGTTACATGTAACTGTGTACAGTTGTAAAAAAAAAAAAAATTGATTCTAACGACCTATGCATTTAGTATAATATAATATACAAAAATTAAAATAATATTCTGTCTATATGGCATTCTTCGTTACAGTTGGCTTCTTCCAGCCTTCATCGGGCATCCGTCGCATTCGGGAATTTTTGTCGCAATTCGGTATTTTATCTCGTCTCGTCCGGGATTTTTTGTCACAATCAGTAATTTATGTTAAATTTTTTATGAAGAGTTGATCAATCTATGAATCAAAGATCGATCTTCGGCAATCAACCATTTTTTAATTTTTCTTTTGAATTTTTTTATACTTCTCAATTTTTTAATACTTTCGAGTATTTTTGGGTTTTGAGTCTTGAGTCTTGAATCTAGATATGTGCAGTTTCTCTGATCCAGTTTCTTTTCCGCTTTCGGTCTTTCATAGTTGTTTCTTTTTATTCTTGTGTGTTCGTACTACTAAATGTTCCATTTAATGATGTCGTTTGTTAATTTCACAACTTTCAGATGTTAGAAGATGAAATAGTATATTAAAGTATAAGTGAAAAAGGTCTTTAAAACACGCGCGATTTTTCGAGCACGACGGCGAAGCCGGAGTGCTCGAAATAGAGCAAGTGTTTTAAAGACCAGTTATCCACGAATACTTTACTCTATTTGTTTTCATTGGGGCGCTTTGAAATCCATAATACTGGTATCATTGCTACATAAAAGGGAGAATTTCACGTCGATCATAGATATTACGTGACGTTTCTCGCGGAAATAAATAAATCGTATTTTGACACGACGTCGAAATTTCTCGAAACTAGAACATTTCGAGATGAATTTGAATACATAGGATGAGAAATTGATGCTGACGGGTAAATTTGAAGGCATATTCGAATTTCCGAACGTATCTGAAAAGACGAACGTAAATTCGATCATCATCGGTCTGTTTACATTCAGATCGAAATGGAAAGAAATTGAAGGTGCTCGAAAAAGATGGATTAAAAAGAATAAAAGAGAGAAATCTAGGTGAGTAAATAATAAAAACGTTTTTCCATCGTAATAATACGTATTTCATTACATTTCCAGTTAATTATCACAAAATGAAAAATTACGAAAAGCACTGCCGTGAAGGCAGGAGCTTTTGAGCGCTCGTACATGCACCTTGTAGGTAGATTCGCATTTTCCAGTTTTAGAAATCAATTGAAGGAATTTTTGACTGCTGTCAAAAAAATTCTGAAACTTAGGCGAAACTCCAGACTTCATGTCGGTGCTTCAGCTGATCAATTTTTTTCCGATAATTCGCTAGAATTTTCCACGGTATCTATGGTCTTGGTGATGCGATCTGGACAAAATTTTGCACGTAGTTTGAATACATTATTCCTGAGCTAGGTGCATAATTTCATTTCAATCCGATCGGTAGTTTCGAAACTATCACGAAAAAAATATTTTGAACGGCCATATTTACGGAACCCCTAGTCCAATTTTGCTCATTGATGAACATGACCGTGAAATTTGCGATCCAAACCCACCCTGAAAATTTCAAGTTCCTAGGCCTTTCCGTTCAAAAGTTAGAATTTTCTATGGTTTCTATGGTTCTGGTCATGCGATCTGGACAAAATATTGCTTCAATATATCATTCTCGATTAAAATACAAAATTTGATCTCGATCGAATCCGCAGTTTCGAATTTATCGAGAAAACAAAATTTCAAACGACCGTATTTACGGAACCCCTTGTATAATGTTGCTCATAGATGAACGTGATCACGACATTCGAGATCCACACCTATCCTGAAAATTTCAAGTCCCTAGGCCTTTCCGTTCAAAAGTTACAATTTTCTATGGTTTCTATGGTTCTGGTCATGCGATCTGGACAAAATTTCACATGTAGCTTGAACACCTCATTTTCCATTTGAGTGCAAAATTTCATCTCGATCAAATCTGTAGTTTTCAAGTAATCAGGGAAACAAAACTTTGAACGGCCATATTTACGGAACCCCTGGTGGAATTTGGCCCATTAACGAACTCAACCGAGCCATTCGGGAACTGAACCTACCCTGAAAATTTCAAGTTTCTAGGACATTCCGTTCGAGAGTTATCGTGTATACGGCCGGACGGCCGGACGGCCGGACGGCCGGACGGACAGACTCGAATTTTTCGACGGATTCGTCATCAGTGAGTCGAACATAGTCGATTGAGACCATTTTCGGCTCAAAATTCGAAAAATACAGACATCGTGACGAAATGATATAGCCCTCGTGTAAGTTGTACGAGCGCTCAAAAAGACAAATCTTGACAGCACCGAGAGACTTCACTTCTAACGATAATTTCTCATAGGAAAAGTCGCAATCGGGGTTTCAAATGTGATGAAAATTGAAATTGTTGAATAATGTTTGAATATAGGTTTTGCATTTAGTAATATTTTATTTGGTGTAACAAGGTCAGATTCCTGTCAGATCTATATTCGAAAAATTATCATTTAGACTTCACGTTTCTCGAGTCGTTGCTGTTGCCATGGTGACTTTAAGAAACGCGCGAGTTTGAAAGTTCGATTTAAACACGCTGAGGCGTTCTTGAAATAAGTAAAATGGGGCATCAATAAATAAAAATATCTTAATAAATTTGGGTTCATGTAGAAGATTTTTGAATGGTTTTTTAACACAACTTTTTTTCGATCTGGAAGATGGTTACAGAAGCCATCAAAGTCGAAAAGTATGATTTCTTTGCATTGTTTTCTGGGCTTCCAAGACAATAGCTTAGAGTTTGAAACACTGTACTTTCCCTGATAATAGATATGAATACATTGTTATAAAAACAAAACTACCAGAACAGATGGTTCTCCAATCCAGTTCCGGTTTCTTTTATCCACAGGTGTGTCAAAGTTGAGGAATAAATCTTCTTTTCAATCTTGCACCCGAAACGAAATCATCTTAACATAACATTATCACCGACTGTTAACCTATGATTTAAAGAAAAGATCATCGAAATCCGACAAGCGGTTTCCGATTAAATACTTATTTAAAATTGTGTCAAATTTTAGGTGGCCGATTTCATTGCACCGATGTGTACATCAAAGAGAATCATTCAACATATATTTTTTCTATACTTTTATTTTTTATTTAACGAATTTTTATGATATTGATGTTTTGAGTTCTAGCTATTAATCATGATAAAATTGGGTTCTGGGATGGATAAATTTCAAAAAGTTTCTGTACCCTCCAGTGCCTTTGCGACTGAAAGTTTGTAGCTGCCACTGGTTCATTATCATCTCTAACGACCACAGTTGTAATGCCATCGCACGAAAAAAAAATTTTTTTTTATTGAAAAAAGAAATTATTCGATTTCGAGTATGCTGAAAATAATATCTGTTGATACTTTCCGAGTTCAGCACAACGAAGTTGTAATGAGATAGGCGGCAGGCAGAATGGTCGAACTTAGAAAGAACAAAATTGTTGGTTTATGTGTGCACCACAGCCAAGCACCAAATTAGAGCCCATTAAATGGGTGGAGCCCCTGGCTATCGCCCCGGATTCCTGCCAAACAAAAGTTTCGGGGTTCTTATGAAATTTATATCTTCCGTCCGTTGCCATCTTGGTTTTCATCATTTACAGCGACCCTTACTACCTGCAGAACGACCGGGTTTTATAATGAACTTATTATAACATAATGGTGGGCTATTATAAGTTCATTTGGTGGTCTGATGAAGAGGTTACTACTAAAACAGATCTGTATCCGATTTTGATTGCATGGGAAAATAAGGTGGATTATGTCGATTTCAAGTTTAGATTACAATTTTAATGGTATTTCGTCGAATGGGTACAAACGAAACACTGGAATCCGTAATAATGTTGGAAAGGATAGAAAAGTTGAAAATGTAACACTAAGGATAACTAATTCCGTTCTTCGGTTCATTTTTTCCAGAAATTTTTGAAGAAATATCTTATTGCCGAGAAAATCAATCGAATTGAGTATTGGCAAGAAACAATTCAGTTTTATTATGATTTATAAGGGCACTTATACTTATAATAAGCATGTGATAAACCCCTTCACTTCAGAAATGATCAGCGAAACCATCATCAAATTATTTTTATAATTTAATTGATCCGTTGATGAAGATTTTCAAGAACATAATTGAAATTATTTTTCAAACTTTTGATCTTAGCTTCATCTGCGAAAAATCGTTTTTGTACCATTTTAAAACCAATGCGATAGCTGTATTACGTTATTGGGAACTTCTCATTTCTCATAACTACTATAAAATATTTCATGAAACCTCAAGTTGTATGATATCCTTCACTATGGAGGGGGTTCCTAATATTTTATCACAAAGCTTTCTCATTCAAGAACTTTCATCTTCATGAAGTTCATCTTTATTTAATTCCGATGATATATTCTTCAGAGGAACGGAATGGTTATAATCAACATCAAGTCTATTCTCGTACATTGGTTATATGTGTAAACATGAGCATCATACTGAAACAATAACATGAATAACGTCATAAACCACTTCGGAGAGTTCAATAATTACCCAAATAAAAAATAAATAAACGTTTGTTGGATAAACTTGATCGAGATATGAATAAAATTTCATCAAAAAATACAAAAAAATATAATACACGCCAGATTTTGAGATATACAGGGAGATTCATTATCAGTACTTAGTACAATAGAAAGCTGAAAATACTACATGTCAAATGGTGATGATTGGAAAAAAAAGTTTCATTCGAAAGTGGATAGTTTCGGAGATGCAATGTTCGAAAACTTGAAATTTCAATTTTTGCCATTATTCTGCAAATTCATAAAGTAATAATGTTTCTTCAGGTGGCATATAAAACACGTTTCGCAATTTTCGCATTGCTATAATGAAGTGTGCCACATTTCTATTCTGTAGATATGTCCAATCTTTTAATTATGTATTCTTAATTCCAATATCTCAATCCATTTTCGAGAAAAAATTATTTAACGAACACAATGTTTGAATTTGATAAAACGAAAAGTTGAAAGGAATTTTGAAGAACACATCAAAATGAAACAAATGTTATAATTACATAAACATGATTCAAAGTAATTCTCCACAATCGACACACCGTATCAAAAAAAAAATTTGAAAAGCACTAACACGAAGTCAGGAGCCTTTGTGCGTTTGTTTCGGGTAAACAGAAACAACCAAAAATGTTGTCATTGTATTTTTATAAACCTCAAAAGATGTTATCACTGAATTATATTGTATTGTATATAGAATATAGATTTTGCTGTGTAACTCTGTGCTTTTGTATCGTATAAATAAATGTATGGTGCCCTCCATTCCTCTGCTAACACTGATTTTTTCCTACACATGTTATATTGTTTGATATTCGAACCTTTATATACATAAAAATACTTTTTGGCTCTAAAAAAATAGAAAATCAAACAGTAGCTAACCTCTGGTATAGATAAATTTCGGAATTGCATTTTGTTTCATCATTTCAATAATCGAATTTTGAACTTCAATATCTGGGAATTTTGATTAAATAAATGAACCTTTGTACTGCGTGTCCAAAGTTGAGCGCCCAAAATTTATCTTAGTCACCAAGGCAAAAAGATTAAATTTTGTATAAACATCTAGTGCGAAATGTGAACGAGAGAGTAGAGACTGAATAAGAAATTTTCGTGAAATTCAAATATTTAGGTACGACGCTAAAAATCAATGAAAATCCTAGATATTAACCTAACCTAACCTAATCTTACCTAACCTGACCTAAATATGAACCAATTTCAATTTTTTTTTTCTATAACTTTTCAGGTTACTTTGTCGCTTCTCTCTAGCCGAGGGTCTCCGAAGTAACTGGTTTTTGCCTGGTTTGAGGTTATGTTACTTTCGAATGTAAATCATTTTTGGTAAATATCAAAGATATATTCAACCTCCTGTTTAATTTAAATAAGACTGCGGACCGATGTTATCGAAAACGATCTTCCAAGAAGCGTATACATGAACCAGCTGATTATTTCTGCGAAATGAAGATGTTAAATACATACGGATTCCTCTATATACACACCTACATATTTGAAAGAGCTTGTTTTTCGACTCAGGATTCGGTTTATTGAATAGGTGTTTGTGAAACCATTTGACAACAATGATTTCCAAGATTATACCCATGTAGTTTCCAAATGGCTGAGCAGATTTTTTTTGAATAAAATTATTCCTCAACGGATGAAGTGAGTTGGAGGCATTAATGCGAGTTAAAGTTCAATTCGGTTGATACAAATGGAAGCCCTAAACTCTCTTGGTTGCGCCAGGTGCAAGGGCTATGTTGGTGTATCATTCAGTCAATACGATAAATACCCTCTTCTGTTGTTGAACGCTTCTTCCGCATCAACCGACATCTAAAAATTGCACTGCTTCCAACACTCGACTTTGATTCGAAGCCAATCAACTCAATAACGCGCTCAAAAGCTCATCCAACGTTCCAATTCAATCCATTCAGCCAATTCAATGTCATCTAACACATTGAATTCAGTTCAATAGGCCACCTTTCGGAAACCGTGCACAATTGGCAAACTGGCTCTCCCTTTGTCGAAATGCGTGCGTCTTCCCCTCGAACAAAGAAGTGATATATGTTTACACAGCTCGCCTAACAATTACTTAACCTTGTTCACCACAAACTGTCAAAGCAAACTAATCTTCTTAGGACGTCACAAAGGCACAAAGATCCACCGCTAATTTCGTGTGGCATTCAAAGTTTCCGCCTTTTTCACAAATAGAAAATCCGTGTTAGTGACCAGCTACACCATTGTAGTTATGGATGCCTCCCGTACTGCAGTCCGTATATTTTGACTTTTGGGTCAAAAGGGCGGTTCGTTTGTCGGTAAATAACAAGGTCTAATGTAACTGATAGATCTCTTTTACCTGGGGGGCATCTTGTCTGGCGTTTAAATCTTTCATCCTTTATGTTTCGACCGTATAATGTATTTTGTTTTCTAATGGTTATCTTGTCTTTTACTTTGGTCCTCACCTGATTTATGCATTTTTCATTGTCATTTGGTTTTGCGGGGCAATGAATGTTGTGAAAGTTTAACCGGGTCAACTTTGAATACAATGTCGCCAGGGAATATTATGAGGAGTTTATAATACCTATTTTCTAATGGTGCGCTTCACAAAACTTTTCGTTAAACATAGTTTAGTTCTTTTTGAGCGCTCGTTCTACTTTCACGAGGGCTATAACATTTCATCACGATGTTTGCATTTTTCGAATTTTAAGCCGAAAATGGTCTAGTTCGACCGAGTTTTCGACCCACTGTCGAAAAATTCGAGTCTTTTCGTCCGCCCGACCGGCCGTATACACGATAACATTCGAACAGAACGACCTAGAAACTTGAAATTTTCAGGTTAGGTTCGAATCTCGTGGTGGTGACGACCCTCTGAAGCGCTGGGGTGAGGTCCGAGCTCCGAGCTCACATATAGCAACGACCGGGCAGCGACTGCCACATATACTCAAAATTTGTAGAAATGACTGCGCAAAATAGGTAGATTCGGGAAAGAAGATTCATCCAAGAATCTCAATTTTTAGAATGAACAAAGGGACATTTAATCATAAATGCTGCAAAAATAACATATAAATAAAATACAACAATATTTTTCGATGTTTGACAACATCGTATGACGAACTCGATGGTCACACAGGTGCTATCTTTTACATCCGTATTCAGTTAGTCTCTACATTTTATTATGGAGCATTACACGAATCAGCAACGCGTTGAAATTGTTGAAAATTATCATCAAAATCAATGTTCCATTGGACAAACATTTCGTGCACCCCGTGCAATTTATGGTATCGACGATCGTCCTGCGGAATCCATAATTGGCTGTATTAAACTGGGTCTATAGCAGATCAAAAAGTGCCTGTACGTCAGCGAAACGCAAGATCTTTCGAAAATATTGCTGCAGTTCGGTCAAGTGTGCATGAAAATCCGCAACAGTCCATTCTGCGTTGGGCTCAAGAAGTTGGCCTGTCTTCGACGACAACTTGGCTAATGATGCATAGGGACTTAGGGCAAGGGCATAAGTTCTATGCTAACATAGCCTTCTTGAAGGCCAAAATGAGGGGCGCTATTGCTGAGATCGAGCCTTTTTTATGCGTAGCGTCATCAAAAATTGGGTATCCAGGATGCAACAAACCAGGCATCAAAGCCGCGGCGGACATTTACCTGATATAATTTTTAATACATAATGTGAACATATGTACTTTCTGTATGTATACAAGGCGATATTTAGACCAATACTTACATTCGCGTGCGAATCGTGGTTTCTTGATAGAAGACATAAAAGCAGGATGCAGGCAATAGAAATCAGATATCTTAGAAGAGTAAAGGGAATAACAAAGATGCACAGAGTGAGAAACGAGCTAATCGGGCAAGACATCGGAATAGAACCTCTTCAGGATTTCATATAGATATAATTGAGTTGGTGTGGACATCAGTACTTTCTAATAAAAATAAAAAAAGGTCACTATCATTCTCACAATTTGTTTTATTTCGTTACAAAGATCGAGCGCTTCTCATGAAAAACCCTTTATAACAACTATGCTGGACAAAGTTCATCTGAAATTGTTCCTATGTGGGAGCGAAATGATTTTATGCCGTCCACATAATCTTCTTCTTGGATTATACGAAAAGCACTGCCGTGAAGTCAGGTGCTTTTGAGCGCTCTTTCATCCACCTTGTAGGTAGATTCGCATTCTCCAGTTTTAGAAACCAACCAAAAAGATTTTGACAGCTGTCAAAAAAAATTTCGAACTAAGGTGAAAATCCAGACATCATGTCAGTGCTTTAGGTGACCATATTTTGAGCGCTCGTACTACTTACACGAGGCCCACGAGGGCTATATCATTTCGTCACAATGTCTGTATGTTTCGAATTTTGAGCCGAAAATGGTCTCATTCGACTATGTTCGACTCACTGATGACGAATCCGTCGGAAAATTCGAGTCTTTCCGACCGTCCGTTCGTCCGTAAGCACGATAACTCTCGAACGGAACAACATAGGGACTTGAAATTTCCAGTGTGGGTTCAGTTACCGAATGCCTCGGTTAAGTTTGTTAATGGGCCAAATTTCACTAGGGGTTCCGTGAATATGGCCATTCAAAATTTTGTTCCCCTGATTACTTGAAATGCACTTGAATGGAGAATGAGGTGCACAAGCTACATGTGAATTTTTGTCCAGATCGCATGACCAGAATTATAGAAACCATAGAAAACTGTAACTTTCGAACGGAATTGTCTAGAGACTGGAAATTTTCAGGATAGGTGTGGATCTAGAATGTCGTGATCACGTTTATCTATGAGCAGAATTATACTAGGAGTTTCGTAAATATGGTCGTTTGAAATTTTGTTTTCTCGATAATTTCGAAACTACGGATTCGATCGAGATAAAATTGTGTATTTCAATCGAGAATGATATATTAAAGCAACATTTTGTCCAGATCTCACGACCAGAACCATAGAAACCATAGAAAATGATAACCTGAAATTTTCAGGGTGGGTTTGGATCGCAAATGTCTCGGTCACGTTCATCGAAGAGCAAAATTAGACTAGGGGTTCCGTAAATATGGCCCTTCAAAATATTCTTTTCCTGAAAGTTTTCGAAACAGCTGAAGCACTGACATTAAGTCTGGAGTTTCGCCTAAGTTTCAGAATTTTACGGAACCCCTAGAATAATTTTGCTCATAGATGAGCGTCATCGCGACATTCCAGAATCTCACCTATCCTGAAAATTTCAAGTCCCTAGGCCTTTCCGTTCGAAAGTTATAATTTTCTATGATTTCTATGGTTCTGATCATGCGATCTGAAAAATATGTATGTAGCTCGAATTATCATTTTCAATTTGAATACAAGATTTCGTCACGATCAAATCTATAGTTTTGAAATTATCAAGAAAACTGAATTTCAAACGACCATATTCACGAAACCCCTGGTCTAATTTTGCTCATTGATGAACGTGACCGCAACATTCGAGATCCACAACCTATCCTGAAAATTTCAAGTCCTTAAGCCTTTCCATTACAAAGTTATAATTTTCTATGGTTTCTATGGTTCTGGTCATGCAATCTGGACAAAATGTCCCTAGGCCTTTCCGTTCGATAGTTATGATTTTTTATGATTTCTATGGTTCTGATCATGTGATCTGGAAAAAATGTAGCTCGAATATATCATTCTCAATTTAAATACAAAATTTCGTCAAGATCAAATCCATAGTTTCGAAATTATCAAGAAAAATGTATTTCAAACGGTCATATTCACGGAACCCCTAGTCAAATTTTGCTCATTGATAAACGTGACCGCAACATTCGGGATCCACCCCTATCCTGAAAATTTCAAGTCCCTAGGCCTTTCCATTACAAAGTTATAATTTTCTATGTTTCTGGTCATGCAAACTGGACAAAATTTTGCATGTTGCTTGAAAACTCAATTCTTCATCTGAGTGCAAAATTTTATTTCGATCGAATTAGTAGTTTCAAAGTAATCAGACAAACAAAATTTCGAGCGGCCATATTTACGGAACCCCTGGGCGAATTTTGCCCAATAACGAACTTAACCGCGGCATTCGAGATTCGAACCTACCCTGACAATTTCAAGTTTCTAGGACTCCGTTCTAGAGTTATCGTGTATACGGACGGACGGCCAGACGGACAGACTCGAATTTTTCGACAGATTCGTCATCAGTGAGTCGAACATAGTCGATTGAGACCATTTTCGGCTCAAAATTCGAAAAATACAGACATCGTGACGAAATGATATAGCCCTCGTGTAAGTAGTACGAGCGCTCAGAAAATGGCCACCTGAAGCACTAACGTGAAGTCTGGAATTCCGCCCCAGTTTGAAAAATTTTTTTACTGCTGTCAAATATGTTCTCAATTGGTTTCTAAAACTCGAAAATGCGAATCTACCTAAAAGGTAGATGAACGAGCGCTCAGAAGCTCCTAACTTCACGGCAGTGCTTTTTATAATTTTTCTGAATGGGTTCAATATTTCCAATGGATATATAGATGTCTATTTCTTGGGCACCTACTGTTGACCGATATCTTGATTGAAATTAATATGGGGTGCTAGATTCTTTCCAGCTGTGGAAGTGAAATGGGTTACCTATTATATTATATTGAAGCCAATTGTCTAGGTATTGAAAAAAAAATAAATAAAAATTATAAAAAGCACTGACGTGTAGTCAGGAGCTTTTGAGCGCTCGTTCATCCACATTTCATCGAAAAAATGTTTGAGAGCCGTCAAAAAAATATCAGCAGCTCTTTGTGAATTTAACCGAATCAGCTCTCATAGGAATATAAGGATTTTTTTTCGATAATGCGCTAGAATCTTCTACGGTTTCTATGGTCTTGGTAATGCAATCAGGACAAAAGGAAGCTTAAATATATCATTCTTCATTGAAATATAAAATTTCGTCACGATCGAATCCGTAGTTTCGAAATTATCAAGAAAACTAATGACCATATTTACGGAACTCCTAGTATAATTTTGCTCAGGATCTAAACCTACCGTGAAAATTTCAGGTCCCTAGGCCTTTCCATTTCAAAGTTACTATTATCCATGCTTTCTATGGTTCTGGTCATGAGATCTAGACAATTCTGCATGCTGCTTGAACACGTCATTCTCCATCGAAGTGCAAAATTTCACCTTGATCGAATCAGTAGTTTCAAAGTTATAAGGAGAACAAAAGTTCGATCGGCCATATTTACGGAACCCCTGGTTGAATTTTGCCCAATAATGAACTTAACCGCGGCATTGAAGTTTCTTGGTCCTTCCGTTCGAGGGTTATCGTGTTTTCGGACGGACGTGTCTACATTGCATGTTCTTTTCTTGAAATTCAATAAGTTTCATCACTATGTATTTTTATTACGCTCCCATTTAGACACCAACATGTAATTAGGGCGATTGAAATGAAAATGAGGGTAATATGGTCAATTAATATGAAAAGTAATTCCATTATTGAGCCACTATGAAAATATCCGTTTTCATTGTACCTACTTTATTCTTCTTCTAATGAGTTAATCAATGAAATAACGAGGAGCTAATTTCATTAATTCTCATTATTTCCGGGTGTGTTCATTCATATTGATTGAATATGTGTTCTATCATTCGGGTTGGTACTCTGAAAATGTTATTCACTTTGTCTTCATTACGATTTCCATAGCATAAATTTGGGCGGTTTTCACCGGACATTATAAATTATCTGATACAAGTTGCAATTCGCTTTCAGCAACTTCATCGCCATAATCCCGTATCACCGCAATTCCCGCTCCCCACGCAACAAATGGCCTCCCCTATTCAAGCGAAAGGCGGACATAAGCTCTTCATGCTTGCAACGGCAGATGTTCAACAGCATGATATATTCCGATTGGCGGGACAACCATTTGTTCGACTGTCAATGCCTGCGATGCCTGTCCTCGATGTACCAAGGTACGACTATCGATGATGCCGCCAGTCGCGAGGCATGAGCGATATGTCGATTGCCGCGATTCCATATCCGGCGAACATGATGGTTTGATCGACGTCCCGAAGAATTGATGTTGCCAGGCTTCCAACTACGCTCCGAGGGACAGCTCCACTTCCGGGGTCTCGGCTGCAGCTTGCCGGTGTTGCTTTAGATGGACAAATTGCGATTTGTTGTCGTTAGCGGATGAGAAATGTGCAAAAGTTATCAAAAAAACTGCAAAAAGGTCAATAAAATCTGAGCCCCACGAAATTTCACGTAAAGTTTTACATCGTTAGCCATTGCCATTTTTCGAATTATTCAGAGAAAAATTTTCAGTTGGCTATATCTACTTCCTTTGGCTGAAAATTTAAAACTCTATAGATCTTTTCTTCTTTAAGTTCGTGCTTACGGACGGCTGGACGGACCGAATTTAATTTGACCAGGCAATTTTTTATCTGTAAGTCTAATCGTTTTAGACCATTATGGGCTTAAAATTCGAAAATCCCAGATATTTGGGCAGAATGATAACGCTCTTGTTTATAGAAACAAGCTTGCGAAAATGTCTAACTCAACCCGGAAATTTTCACAGTTTACGTTTCGGGTGGTGTAGATTTCGAGAATTAAATAAAAAAGATTCGTCCATAATATATCGTCCTTTTTAGTCGTCCATTTTTCAGAGTATTTTTCGCAAGCTATTGAAGCGCTCTTCTATTCTGCCACACTTTGTAAGATTTAATTTTATTCCGTCTCTTTTCTCAACTTAGGAATTAAGTTTCATGGAAGAATCAAAATTTGAAGTTAGTTATTATAAGTATTTTGTTTTTATGCGCTCGTTCTACTTACACGAAGGCTATATCATTTCATCACGATATCTGTATTTTTCGAATTTTGAGCCGAAAATGGTCTCAATCGACAAGGTTCGACTCACTGATGACGAATCCGACGAGAAATACGCGTCTGTCCAAGAAGATACACGATACACGATAACTCTCAAATGGGACGACCTAGAAACTCGAAATTTTGAGGTAGGTTTGAATATCGAATGCCGCAGTTGAGTTCGTTATTGAGCAACATTCGACCAGGGGTTCCGTGAATATGACCGTTCGAAATTTCCTTCTGATAACTTCGAAACTACTGATTTGATTTTCCACTCAGATAGGGAATGACGTGTTCAAGCTACATGCTAAATTTTGTCTAGATCGCATGACCAGAAACATGAAAACCATAGAAAATTATAACTTTCGAATAGAAAGGCCTAGGGACTTGAAATTTTCAGGGTAGGTTTGAATCTCGAATGTCGCGGTCACGTTCATCAATGAGCAAAATACAGTATGGGTTCCGTAAATATGGTCGTTTGAAATTTAGTTTTCTTGACAATTTCAAAACTACAGATTCGATCGTGACGAAATTTTGTATTTTAATGGAGAATTATATATTCAAGCTACATTTTTCCCAGGTCGCGTGACAAGAATCATAGCAACCATAGAAAATTATGACTTTCGAACGGAAGAGCCTAGGGACTTGAAATTTTTAAGATAGGTGTGGATTTGGAATGTCGCGGTCACGTATTTCAATGAGCGAAATTAGATTAGGGTTTCCGTAAATATGGCCGTTCCAAATATTTTTTTCCTGATAAGTTTCGAAAGATCTGATTGGATTGGGATGAAATCTTGCACATAGATGAAGAATAATGTACTCAAACTACGTGCGAAATTTTGTCCTGATCGCATTACTAAGACCATAGATATTGTAGGAAATTCTAGCGAATTATCGAAAAAAAAATCGTCACTTAGCATTGACGTGAATCTGGAGTTTCACCTTAGTTCGGCAGCTGTCAAAAATTTCTTCAATTGGTTTCTAAAACTGTAAAATGCGAATCCACCTACAAGGTGCATGAACGAGCGCTCAAAAGCTCCTGACTTCACGGCCGTGCTTTTCATGATTATTTGAACTGGAAACTAGAGCCAATTTGGCGTTGGAAAATAAAAAGTAATCGGTTTTCATTTATATATGCCAAGATGGAACTTCTCGAGGTGTCAAAAATCGATCTTCTTCAAATCGAGTTCTTGCGAAAACTGTAGAAACGCAGGAGACGCCACATAGTTATTTGAGACCTCACGCCCTTCGAGCTGGAAGTTCGACCCTAGGCGGAGGCCGAGATGTTGCGGTTTAATATCCTTATGAAAAGTTCGGCTTTTCGTGTTTTTTTACCTTTTCCGAATGTTATTTTCGTACGTTTGGAATTCGAAATAGGCAACTTTTCGAGTACCTACCGAAAAAAAGACTTTATAGTGTGATTATAGTTTACCCCATACATACCTATATTCTAGGTTTTGTATGATTTTTCATGGTATGCGTATAGGTATCACATTCTGATAATATTGAGTACGGAACAATATACAGATTTTTCTTTGGTGAGGCTTTTTGAGCGCTCGTACTACTTACACGAGGGCTATATCATTTCGCCACGATGTCTGTATTTTTCGAATTTTGAGCCGAAAATGGTTTCAATCGACTATGTTCGACTCACTGATGACGAATCCGTCGGAAAATTTGAGTCTGTCCGCCCGTCCGGCCGGCCGGCCGTGAGCACGATAACTGTCGAACGGAACAACCTAGAGACTTGAAATTTTCAGTGTGGGTTCAGTTCCCGAATGCCTCGGTTGAGTTCGTTAATAGGCCAAATTTCACGAGGGGTTTCGTAAATATGGCCGTTCAAAGTTTTGTTCCCCTGATTACTTGAAAACTACAAATTTGATTGAGATGAAATTTTGCACTCAAATGGAGAATGAGGTGTTCAAGCTACATGTGAAATTTTGTCCAGAACCATAGAAACCATAGAAAATTGTAACTTTTGAACGGAAACGCCTAGGGACTTGAAATTTTCAGGATAGGTGTGGATCTCGAATGTCGTGATCACTTTCATCTATGAGCAAGATTATACCAGGGGTTCCGTGAATATGGTCGTTTGAAATTTAGTTTTTTTGATAATTTCAAAACTACAGATTCGATCGTGACGAAATTTTGTATACTAATGGAGAATGATATGTTCAAGCTATATTTCTCCAGATCACATGACCAGAACCATAGAAAGCATAGTATATCATAACTTTCGAACGGAAAGGCCTAGGGACTTGAAATTTTCAGGATAGGTGTGGATCTGAAATGCCGCGTTCACGTTTATCAATGAGCAGAATTATACTAGGGGTTCCGTAAATACGGTCGTTCGAAATTTTGGTTTCTCGATAATTTCGAGACTACGGATTCGATTGAGATGAAATTTTGTATTTTAATCGAGAATGATATATTAAAACAATATTTTGTCCAGATCGCATGACCAGAACCATAGAAACCATAGAAAATTGTAACTTTTGAACGGAAAGGCCTAGGAACTTGAAATTTTCAGGGTGGGTTTGGATCGCGAATATCGCGGCCACGTTCATCAATGAGCAAAATAAGACTAGGGGTTCCGTAAATATGGCTGTTCAAAGTATTTTTTTCCAGATAATTTCGAAACTACTGATTGGATTGGGATGAAATTTTGCACCTATCTTAGGAAAATTCCTTCAATTGATTTCTAAAACTGGAAAATGCGAATCTACCTACAAGGTGCATGTACGAGCGCTCAAAAGCTCCTGCCTTCACGGCAGTGCTTTTCGTAATTTTTTTTACAGGTGCTAGAACTCATAAAAACAAATCATTTCGCCAGATGTTGATGGAATAAAATATTCAATATTGAAAAAGTGCAAAAAATCTTGGGCCTCAATATCTTGATACGACTCTCGACGACGAATATCAATCGGTTAGGAGACTAAGCCGTACGCATATGATCTTTTCCCGGCCCTATAATCTATCGCAAATTTGTATTCTCCTTCAATTTTATTATGAAATTTTTCCTCAACAGTTTAATTCTTCAGTTTCGGACTAAGGAGAGGAAACATTACTGATTGAGAAAGTCTTATAAAAAAAATTAGGAAGTTCACAAACTCACCGATAAAATTGATCCAAATTTTTTACAGGAATTGTTCGAAATTCGTTTGATATGCACAAAGTCTTACCTTGCGTCATAACGAATGGTTACATGCAGCAACTATCACATCAGTTTGCTCACGAATATAATGTCAGAAGCATTTTCTTAGTTCATCCGGATTATTCACCTCGCAGTCGCTATAATGTTTTCAAATGAACCCAGGCAGGCCAAAAAATTTACTCATCACGTCCTATCCACCTATTACATATTCAAATAATTTTGAACATTCGGAAAACAAAAATCATACGCCTTCTCAGATGATTTCCCGTATACTGACCTCTGATAATGAACACATTTAGATCTCAATACGAACCTAAGTGCTAGGAATTTCTCAGATTTGGAGGTATAATAACTTCGATTTCGAAATACTCGGCCGTGGTAAATATTTAATGTGAACGATTTTTGGTATATTGACTTATTTTGATGAGTTCTATTGCTTGTCAAAAAAAGACTCACCTTTGAAAACACCCTGTATATACAGGATGCCCAGATTCTAGACATCGAAATATGGAAAAAACTTCATATCATCCCAAGAACTAAAATGCTTTCCTGTAGAGTTAGCGCCTTCATCAAGAACCCCAAAAACTTTTATTTTTGCGATTATTTCATCAAAATTTGGCAGATCCGTACACAAATCCAATTCGGTGGGCAGGGCTTCTTAGATAAGTTAAATTGTTTGGTGATGACAAAAAATACAAATTTCAACGAGTGGCGGAGATAATTGGGGAACTAAATTTTTTGAAATAAAAAGGCAGTGGCTTTATAAGTGTTTGAAACATTTTATTTTCTGGTTGAAAATTCAATCATAAATAAGAAGTGATTTTTCAAATCACGACATATATGGAACGACCTTAATCACATCTGATGAAATGATTTGGATAGACGAGTTTTTTCGGTGCATTCATTTCCTGGACCAAATTTAGATTCGCTTAATATCCTTTAGAATTCTATCCAGTGGCGGCCGCTCAGAGGAGGCAGAAGAGGCCGGGCCTCCCCAAATTTTACTGCATTATATTTAATTCTGAGTTCAAGTTCAACTATATTATGTTAACCTATATCAATAGAATATTCAAATTTCTGGATATTTTTTACCCCAATCTTTCATCACTTTATTCATTTTCCGCAACAGACTTCAAAACTGAGAAGATTGCGCATCGCAATCAGTACTACGTCAGGCATGCGGTGCGCTAAAGCGGCTAAAGAAAAGACCAGAGTCCAGACCCAGACTCGGAGGCCGAGCTCCCCGAGTTGGGATACGCTGAATGTAAAATTTCAAATATCTTCCGATATAATTGCAACGACCACTCCGAATTCGAGCTGTAAAGCACGTGACGGAGGCCCGCTCTCCAGTCCCGATCGGCCCGAATATGACCTCAGCGTCACTCGGCGATGAACGATCGGTCACTATTCTATACCTAATAATATATGCATAATATTATAATAAACAGGCAGATAGTACAGACTATCAATTCGGTGAAGTTTGTAGGTGAGGAAGGATGGCTATTCAGATTCATATATTTTATCGAGAAAAATGGGAACGGAAAACAGAAATAAAAATTATAATTTCAGTGGGGAACTTAGAATAACTGAAGATATTGTTCTATTGTTGATTTTATTCTGAAGAAAAAGTTCAGTCAAATGCCTTACGATGACAAAATTTTTCATTACTAAAACTATAAAGACACCTCAGCCTGCTATGCAAAATTTAATTGTTGATTCCAAACATAATCGTCCCTTCTGCGTTCAATGGTACAATAAATGCGAGTGGCTGACAGGAAGTACAGTTCGAAATAAATTATTTTGTTGGTTTTGCTCACTTTTTTCCGACGATTCAGAAAACAATGTGTGGTCAAAATTAGGGTATTCGGATTTGAAAAATTTACAGAGGTCTATTGAAAGACATTGCAGATAAATATTTCACTAAGGAGCATCAATTAAATTTAAATTATTCGGAAAGCTCGATATTGTAAATTCACTTGATCATAGTCATAGGCAAACTATCATAGATCAACTATATAGTCCTAGTGGTATACCTATACAGGGTGTTTCATAATATATGCGCAGGATTTCAGGATGTGATAGCTCGTCCAAAAATATGAAAAAAAATTTATATTAATTTACCCACTAAAATGCACCATTTTCGAGATACAGTGTTGAAATTGAAAAAAAAATCGAAGTAGGATTAGTGTAATCAGTATTAAGTTCTTTTAAAGATTGCTCAGTGGTCCAGGAAATATTTTTAAATTGTATACCTGAAGTTTTTGACGCATAAAAAAAGGTTGACAGTTATTGAAGACCATGTTTTTCAACATAAAAGTTGATTTTTCTCGAAAACGGTCGACTTCAGAGCGTATGACCAAGAGTACCTCTTTTGTGTAGAAAACATTGGCGGTTAAAATGGGCGTCTCAAAAACCGTACTTTTTCGATTAGCGTAGAAGTTGGGGAGAAAAACACCCACTACCCCTTCAAAACCTTCACCAATTGAGACAAAAAAAAATCCGCACAAAACATTGCTTATTATGATTAGAAAATGCTTACGAAAGCTGTTTCCGGTACGATTAGAGGTTCTGGTGATATTCGCAAAAACCGATTTTTTTTTAATTTCAACTCGAAAAATGGTGCATGGTGCATTTCAGAGGGTTAGTTAATAGAAACTTTTTTTCATATTTTTGGACAAGCTATCACATCCGGAAATCCTGCGCATATATTATGAAACACCCTGTATTTTTGCTTGGCCTCCTCTGATTGAGAGCTCACGAGCCGCCACTGATTCTATCATGTTATTGGATTGATAATTATAAGGTTCGATTTCAAATTTCAACAAAGAAAAATCTGAAATTGAAAGTCAATATATTCAAAAATCGTATCTATAGAATAATATAGATGATCAGGTCTAAACAGCTGTAAAACAGTTTTCCACCTCAGTGTCTCAACGACAAAATTCAAATTTTGGAAACCTTATTTCAATCTTTTGTATTTTATTTAGCGGGAAACAACCAGTAAATCGAGAACCTCATGCTTTCCAAGTATTATTTATATCGTCCCATAATTAATACACGAAAGTTGTATATTTATCAACGTTGACGTCCATAGGCATAACAAATTCGAAAACGTAATCATCTCGGATATTAAAGGGGAATACACGTAGGTATATCCCAGCCCTAACCGCGCTTGATTGCCCGCCACGAACAGAGAGAAAGATGCTTCGACTAATTATTTTCTTTTGAAAAGCGTATAAATGGCTCTGCTGCGACGGGGGGTCGGGGGGGGAGCGACGGCGGACCCCTCACGACTAGTTCAGGTAAGGGGAACACATTAACCATAATATCGGTGTCCCAGTGTGCCTTGATGATTCCCATTAATGGGCACGATGTGCAGCTGTTATATTTTCCATGGACCAATCAAGCGCTTGTTTGCGGTGCTTCGTAGACACCATATTGAGAAAGGCCTTGGGAGATGCGATTTGGGGTTTTTTCCGAGACCGATGGTGGTCACGTAATGAATGATGATTAAATGAAGTTCTTCTGGGGGAAAGAAATTTAATTTTCTCTACGAACGTTTTTATATCTCTATCCTTTCAATTTCGATCTTGGTGGTCGATAGCTTTCACTCTATGATCTCGCCATGAATTAATGAGAAAATATTGAAAAACATAGTATCTACCCAACAATTCGAGTTTTATTATAACCGACAAGAGTACTTTATAAATCCTTCAACTCAATGGAAAGTGCGCAAAACCCCCATAAAACTGTCATATATTGGTCCTTTTATTGAGATTTTCGAAACTATTATAGAAACCATTTTTGAAACTAATGGATTTTGATTTTACTCCTTGAAAATGTATCTCAAAACCAGTTTGAGCTAGATTACATTTTCAAAACTACTCTGTACTCTTCCATAGTAGAACAAAAGTTTCAACATCCTTAATAATAACAAGTTTGGAATTTTTATATACCTACTCATATTATATATTTAAAACTTTAAAAGGTTTTTCTTTCGAGAACTTTTTATCTTTATTTTATTCTGAAGATATTTTCGGTGCATCCATTGAAATCAAATAATCATGAAAGTTTTTTCTCATGCAGTGCTTTGGTATATGTGAACATCATTTGAATTGTAATGTCATAATGTCGTTATGTCACAACCTCTTAACTGTCTTTTCCACGTTATAGTTATTAATGTCATAAGGATAATGAAGACAATCATTATGGCACAAGTCGTGAATGTCCGATAACACGACGTGTGCCATAATGATTGTTTATGATTCGTATTACATACAAAATTTTATCTGATATTAATATTTCGAAAACTGCATTTTTGACATGTCACAATGACAACTATTTTTAAACGATTAAGTATATTATGTGTCTTTTCAAGTATTAGTAGGTTAGTGAGCTTTTCTTTGTCATTTCCTTGAGAACGTCAGGTCGTAACGGCAATATTTATTTATCTGCTGTCAAACAATTCTCACGTAGAATTGAATATAATTTGAATAATAATGAGTGATTCTGAAACTGGTAGTTTGCCTTCTGATTTGGAAGAAATGACGTGGACTCTCTTTTGCCGGAAAAATCACGGAGTGTATATAAAATAGCATTTGAACGATACGAAGAAAGGTGTTCTACTAAGAAAATTAAAAAAATATGCTTGTTTAAAATATGATAGAAGAAGGATCCGTTTTTAGAATAATTTTACCGAATACAAAAAAAGGTAGTGCGATAATTTTTTGTAACATTGGGGAATATCCCAGGATTGAATATGGTAGAACTTGTCAGAAAATATGTGAAAATACGACCTTGCAACACAATCCATCGACGTTTTTCATTCACTTATAAAAATAAGAAATGCACGAAACAACCCTTTGAAATTCACACCTTTGGTAAAATGCCAAAACTTATTGCCACTTTTTTGAATTCACCTCACCCTGAAGAATATACCGGATATTGTTTTTGGCGATCGTCTGCTTGACTTTGGCCGATTCTGGAGCTGATCTGTGTACCGCGCCATGGCGGATGAAAAGGAATACTGTTGCTGAAGGTTACATCGAAAATTCGAAAGAATAAAAGAAAAAAATATCAGAAGCAATTTTTGGTGCCAACAACCAAACAGAATTACAAGTTTACCAGAAAGCATCAACTACTGATTTAAAAACTCTAGAATCCAATAGAATTAATATTGCAAATTGTAGTAATTGCTCTTTTACCATTTATAATAAATAGTTTTGTTCATAGTTATGCATTTTGAATAAACTTTTTTGATCACACCATCGCATGTTATATAGAATTTCATTATGGTACTATGAGCATAATAAGCTTCCTTATGTCACCAGAATTGAGTGACATAACGTTGTCATTATGACATGCCATCAGATAAAAACATTTTTCTTTTCTCGCCTTTGTATAGAATAAGTCATGACTATAAATGTCGTCTGAAAATATTGTAGTGATTTTTCATTGCAAGCCTTCTAAAATGAAGAGGGCTGTTCAGGGTTCGTAGCTTCTCTTTTGAAGTTGAGTGTAAGCTTTTTTTTCCGCTGTTGCTCAGTTTCCATCACAAATTGTGGGTTTTTATTGATTGAATATTTATTTTTAGTTGGGGTCTTTTGTTTTCGTAATTTTTTTTCACATTCTTCAATTGGCTTCGTCTCTGGAATGGTGTATGACTTGAATGAATAAATCAATAAAATAATCAATAATATCATAATGAGTATAACGTTATTTACCAATTAACCACTTTAGTATAATGGTACAATTTTCAGGCAAAAGCTGTCAAGTTTCGCTATATAGTATTCTCAACGAAAAAAGAGTTAGATTGAAGTTGGAATATATATGTAACAATAAAAGCTACTTATCAATCAAATTGTATTCTCAGATTCATTCGATCAGGATCGTATAAATTATGGCCGAAAGCTCAATTGAACCGGGTTTTCTAATAATTCAAGACCACAATGGAACATATTAGCCTCAAGACATCATTTTATTGAACACCGACTTTTTTTCTTTTCAACACTTTCAGGAAAAGAGATTTGCTGCTGGCAAAATCTATTTTTTCTTTGAATACATACCCTATGAAATTTTGGAAGTTTTCTCTTCAAGATATTCCGACATCAAATCAAAAAATCAAATCAAATTTATTCAGGTAATTCATACCTATACATTCTTTTCATGTTTGACTTGCAATAAAACTATGAGCATTTCCCAGAATCTTCTTGAAACCAAGCGTATTTCAAGATCTTGATACCTAAGGGTCATTATGAAATATCTATAAAAACAGATAGTTTGGAAGACCAAAATACTCATTTTTCTCAAGCAGTAATTTGATATGAAGTGAAAAGAATAAACGTGATTCGATGCCAAATAATCTAAACATTGTTTCTGGGGTACCTACCTATTCATTTGGAATTCCATGATTGCCTTTTTGCAGGAAGATTGCGTACAACTCCATTACAGAACAAACACATAAATCAAAATTCATATCTCTGAAAGAATTAGATTTGAATTGAACACTTTTTCCTGTTGCGCCCCAGATTCAACCAAGTTAATTCTTTAAGTTTGAAATGGATTATAATACTTCGTGTTATATTTGCAACCTCTGAGCAATTCAATATCTGTATCAACGATATTCAATAGAAATTGATTTCTCATTGAAAACATGAAGGTACATCAGCACACCCAGTATATTCCAAGTACTCGCCCGTAACAACTTCCGCAACATGACTGAATACTTGCATAATCAACCTTCAGTCTTCGGGACTTTATCACAGAGAGCATCGGGCATTATCACAGCACCACCAAGTGGGTGTTATTGAATTATTATTATTAACCATGCCATTATGATTACGATCCCTCGGTGCCATTTGAGGCACTGATACTTTAATTGTGTTCCGACCAAATTACCCTTATCGCTTCACGATAGGAATACATTATGGGATCATTGTATTTTTTCATGAGATTTTATTGTTATAACGAACAATGTAGGTACTTAGAAGATAAAATATCGGTACCGACTTCGTTATTGTCTATGGTAAATCTTTCAATGGCGATTAAAACGATTGTAAAAAATATATTAGTCACTCCTTTTCATCAAATTCGAATTAAAAGTATAACTTATTGTTTATTTCCTCCATGAAGTGTCAGGAGTCTTCGTTTATTGTTTTAATTCAAACTGAAAAACTGTTGATTTGGTCTAATTCAGTTAGAAATTCTTAGTTACCTCTGTCATCAATTTCGACTGTATTCTAGACGGAATGAGGAAAATGAAAGTACTTTCATTGAAATAACGTTCAACCAAAATTATTAAATATTAAAATTTTTACCTTCGACATCAAGAAAACCCTATCATTCGCTATGAACTCTCTTACATGTTCTTTTTCAAGAACTTTTGATTTTTTTGGGATATATCCCTCTCTTTTCCGTTTAATAAACATCACCAGTTTGTGGTATCTGCTTATATCAGTATTGTCTTTCACATTTAGTGTTGATTTCAGCATCGAATATTTTGGCCATAAACTTGCTAGATGCCCCTTTTCTGCAATACCCGTAAAGTATGCCAACAAAAACGTTTCCGTAAAGTTCCGAACCTTCTTGTCCTTGCACCAAGATCTGAATTCAGCATAGGTTTTCTCATGTAAATGGCGGCTC
This sequence comes from Aphidecta obliterata, assembly GCA_963966015.1. Lineage (NCBI taxonomy): Eukaryota > Metazoa > Arthropoda > Insecta > Coleoptera > Coccinellidae > Aphidecta > Aphidecta obliterata. The sequence continues at coordinate 27,235,136 of OZ014427.1, read as the reverse complement.
TCTTCAGGAAGCAGACTCAAAGTTGCTGCTTCAGCAGTTTTTGTCACATCTGTCGGTGTCAAAGGGATATTTTCTTCGTTATTCATTAGGTAGTAGCGTAACGGATAAAATCAGATTCTGATCGAAAGCGAATCATTAAATTTGACAGCTCGATCGTGCTCCGACATAGATGCATCTACGCTCCGACTGAATATTTTATAATCGGTTGCCATGATAATCATGCATTAATACAAGAAATCATGCATTAATAGGGGTCATTCATGGATGATTTCGAGTGCGTTAAAATGAGATTTTATTCTATGGTCGACGAAAAAAGAATTTTTCAAAATCTTTTATTTATACGATACTTACAAAACGTCCAAAGTACCCTGAAAATCTCAGAATTCGAATGGATGGACATAATTTAATTTGAGCTCGACTTCTTCATCTTCGACTGTCTTCGGGTCAAACCTAATTTGGGCAGAATGATAACGGTTTTGTTCATAGAAACGATATATTGGCAAGGTCGCAAGATAAACAACCTTCCCCAGAACTAGTAGTTCTGACGTTCGTTAAGAAAAAAAAATTTGATTATAATTAAGAGTGTTATTGAGAATTCTGCCAGATTGCCCGGCAAATCTCAAATACTCAATTCTAAAAAAAAAACGGGAAAAACCAGCTTCGCACATTACTGACATTACCTTCATCAAAATTGAGTGATAATTAGAAGAGGTTTTCAAATTGTGCTACCATGTCCGGCAAGCTAGAACCATTATGATCAAAAAAAGGTAGGCACTTAGGAGAAACTGGCTCCGCAAGTCACTTACACGTAATTTACACAATTTAGGCACAAATTGAGTGATAAATGAAACAGTTATCAAGAACCGTTTCAATTTTTCCGGCAAGCTAGCACAATTCACGATGAGAAGAATAAGTACAAAAAAAACTGCTACACACATGTCACACAGTCATCAAATTCACGAAAATTTAACATTATATCATAAAATTGAAAATGAATGTTACTATGATGTTACTTTATCGAATTATTTTTACCTTCATTAGTGCAGTTTCATAATGCTTTTGGAATCTCTTAATTTGCGTGTGTGTAACCGGTTCGACCCTTAAGGGGCTTACATTTTTCAAGTAAATAGGTATCAAATATTTCTCTTGAGAATGATTCGATTTAATTCGTGAAATTCAGACAGAGAAAAAAATAAAGCACTTTGGCAGCACTTATTTTGGTATTGGTTTCTAGGTTGGTTGTTACTTTTCGAAATAAAGTTTTAGATTTTGTACTGATTGAGCTGACAAGTAAAATAGGAAATATTCCCAGATCGTAGTAGAATCTCTGATAACGGTTTTTTGCTTGCCTCTCTTCAAATACCCTGCGCTCGCAAATGATATTATCGAGGGGCGTGGTCGAGATTGCCATAATATTTGTCATAATCCTCGAAGGGAAGCTGCGACCCCTGTATAGGGGGATGAAATGCGGTCTTGCATTTAGGCAAAGGTGTTGCAAACACGTGTCTGTTCACAGAGGGGACGTGATACAGCCCTAGGGCGACAAATGAAAACTAAAGTCCCATGGGAACGCGACAAGAATGTATCAATTGATGTAATGGATTATTGTCCTTCTCAGCAGGATTAGGATGGCGATTTTCGTAATGGACAATTCATTTTGTAACACTCTGGATCGGATGGGATGGTGAAAATGATATACATCTTTAATATCTTATTTCTGAATGGAAATTGAGGTGAATTCTTGATCTACGACCAGTACAGTATCTATTTCAATTTCTTTATGATTTCAAACAGAAGAATTATAAAAATCACTGCCGTGAAGTCAGCAGTTTTAAATACCAATTGAAGAAATTTTTGATAGCTGTCGAAAAAAATCTCAAAGTAAGGCGAATCTCCAGACTTCATGTCAGTGCTAAGTGACTAATTTTGTTTTCGATAATTCGCTAGAATTTTCTACGGTATCTTTGGTCTTGGTGATGCGATCTGAACAACGTAGTTTGAATGCATTATTTCTCATCTATGTGCGAAATTTCACTTCAATCCAACTAGTAGTTTCGAAATTATTAGCTGTCGAAAAAATTTTCAATATAAGGTGAAACTCCAGACTTCACGTCAGTGATTTAGGTGATCAATTTTTTTTCGATAATTGGCTAGAATTTTCTACGTTATCTATCTGGACAAAATTTCACACGTTGTTTGAATACATTATTCTTCATCTATGTGCGAAATTTCATTCATTCATTTATATCCGTTCGAAATTCATATTTTTCTATGGTTCCTAATCCAATCCATTCAGTAGTTTCGAAATGATAAAAAAAATTTCCCCTAGTCTAATTTTTCTCATTCATGAACGTGACCGCGACATTCGAGATCCACACCTCTCCTGAACATTTTTAGTCCCTAGGCCTTTCCGTTTGAAAGTTATAATTTTTTATGGTTTCTATGGTTCTGGTCATGCAATCTAGACTCCATCTGAGTGCAAAATTTCACTTCGATCGAATCAATAGTTTCGCAGTAATCAGGAAACAAAATTTCGAAGGGACATATTTACGGTACCCCTGGTCAAATTTTGCCCAATAACGAACTCAGTCGCGGCATTCGAGATTCGAACCCACTCTGGAAATTTCTAGTTTCTAGGTCTTTCCGTTCGAGAGTTATCGTGTATCCGGCTGGACGGCCGGACGGACAGACTCGAATTTTTCGACGGATTCGTGAGTCGAATCTTGTCGATTGAGACCATTTTCGGCTCAAAATTTGAAAAATACAGACATAGTGACGAAATGATATAGCCCTCGTGTAAGTAGAACGAGCGCTCAGAAAGAGGCAATCAGGAAATGACGAGGTTTGTGTGCGATATCCTGGATTCGCCAAAGGTTTGAACTTTTCTTGACTACTTCATTGATACTGTGTAGTTTCTGATTTAAAATATTCTGATATTTCACTCAGGTGGTTTAACAAATTCGAAGGAGTATTTACATATTGAATTTTGAAATTAAGAGGATGTTCCAGAATGAAGATTGAATTGTTTTTATAAGACCTGGAAATTGTTGGGGACTAACTTCGTTTTCAACATTTTCATCAATATCTTCAAAACGAAGGGGAATTTACGTATTGTTCATTGTCAAATATTTGGAGTTTCATGATCTCTAGCATATATGGTTAAAGTTTGTCTGTCGTATAGTGCGCCTGTTTTATGAATTGAATGATTTCAAACCTCCTCACTTCGAAATAGAACTTAATTTATTTTTACAAACTAGAAAATATTGCTAATGATTAGGTACTTTTTATGAGTGCCCAATTCTGCATCATTATGTAGAAATCTATAAACAATTTCAGGGACATGCTCAATAAGTTAATAGTCCAATTTGTTCCAATTTCTTCCGCATACTATACGTCCCATTTCTCAACAATCGAACGTTGCGCTATGATATATCCAATCACGAACTTTTCTATCGATCTTCAAATCACGTATTCGCTCATACCTAACCTAACCCTCTTATTATTAGTTGGACGTCCATTCGCATGGAACAACCTCGTTCGTTTCCCGAAAATTGGCCTCTCCCTTTCTCTTCACCTCAATCCAAAAACTAATTTCAATCTCGATATAACGATCGAACACGGTCATTCTAATGGCGTCCAAAATCGGATTTTTTTTCGATTCACGACCTACGCACTCAACGATCATCACTAACCAATCGCAGTCATCTTCTTCTAGAAAGTAGAATAATTTTCTGTTTCGAGACATGCTTTTTTTAGACATTACGGTCTCATCATCTATAACTATGGTGATTATTGCAGAAGTGAATGTTGAATGAGAATCGAAGTCAAAATCAAGAACATTAATATTAGATATTGAGCTAGTCTTATATCGTATCTGATGGGTATATTGTCTTGAATGTGTTGGATGAAGGGGTAATGACCGTATTGAAGATAGTAAATATACTTCTTTCTGTGGGTTGTCCAAGGAAGTCGGCGTCAATTCAGACTCTAATGAGTCTTATGGAATTGAGTGATCCATAATTAGTTTTTCATTAATGATAGATGATTTACACTTCCACGGTTCGAAGTAGCTGGGATTATATACAATAATATAAATTAACTGCTCCACATTACACTCGAATACATCTCATACACTCGGATAGTGGAAAACTTTTTCAAAGACGCACTACCGCGAGGAACCCAAATAGTTGTTATTTTTCGAACCAAACTCATCGGTGACAACTCAATTCATTTTTAATTCGAACGAAAAACCAGGAATGAAATCTTCATCAAATGAATAGGAGATTCCATTGACTGCTCCGGTAAACTTCTTGGAAAAAATTGGGGGCTGATATCAAATATGATCTTCTGTTATACATTACGATCATTGTTATGATTACGTTCGCCAGAATGATCTGGTGGAATGAGACGAGACTAGAGGAAAGAGTTGCCATCAGAAGTTGCAAGAGCTTCAGAGGCTTGTCTCTACGTCTATCGAGGGAGCCATGTAAGCCACTCCTCAATATAAGTAGATACAATTGGACATGTTTCCAATAGATAATAAGTTGTGAAAGAAGGATTTGCGTACCCTGAGGAAAGGACCAAGGAGCACACGTAGAGAACACTTGAAGGTACATAATTCAATGGCGAAATAGTTCCTTGTGAGCCTGTAGAGCTCAATGTCGTATAAAAGTACTAACCTACTCGAGTGTTTTTCAGGCAGAAATACTGGCAATCAGAAGATGCATAGATATGAACATGGAAAGAAACTATCAAGGGTGTGACATTGTGATCTATTCTGATAGTCAAGCTGAGTCATCGACTCAAAGCTGATATGGGAGTATCGAAGGAAGATTTTTTGAAGAAGGAAGCGACTGAAATCAATGAAGGAATGGATCACTCCAAGAAGTTCCATCGGAACTTTAAAACTGCAAGATCTAAAAAGTATTTGGATCTCAGTAAGAATAATATGTTACGCCTCCTCATTGGCTTCCTCACAGAACATTGTAGCCTTAGGAAACATATGATGAGAATGGTCTTATCAGAAAATGACGAGTGTAGATTCTGTGGGGAAGAGGATGAAACTCTTGTTCACCTTGTTACGGAAAGCCTCGCCATTGCAAGCCAGCGAAAAGAATGTCTTGGACAAGAGAATTAAAGAAGCAACGAAGATCTAATTTCCTTGAAGCCCCTCTCGGATTCTGGAGTTCATTGGAGCTCTGTAGCTCGAGGGCGAGCTGTAGGTAGCGCATTTCCGAAAACAGCTGTGATGAGGGTACAATAGACCTTAAGGTCGCAGTGGAATGTTACCTCCTTACCAAACTGAAACTGAAACCATAGTATCACTTCTGTGAAAACTTACTCTCTGAACTTTTCAAACCAAAATTCTGCAAAGGAAAGGTGTCAAGGGGTTCCAACAAGACTAAATAAAAAGTGCATCACCAAAGAAATTCAGGTATCCTTGAAGCACTTGGATGCTGACTATTGTGACTCAAAAACCATCTGGAAATGTAAAAATTAACTTCTACAGCTGGCAGAGAGGATGCCTGTTCCCCAGAGTTTTCATGGTAACCTTTGGAGTGAATGTGCTTACTGACACATATTCAAATATATTGTATGGAACTACTCACCTTATATGTAAGAACAAACCACTTTCCGGTAGAAGAAAAACTCTACCTACAAGTATACGGCATGACGACCAACCATGTGGCTGAGATACGTAGATGAGATATTTTTCATCTGGTTAAACTGGAAAGGTCATTAGAACATTTCAAAGTCATGATGGAATCGATCAAATTCAAGATGAAGGTCAAAGAAGATAATAAAATACTCTTCCTAGATATATTGGCGAAAACGAACAATAGAAGACTCGATAATAAAATATGCATGAAACCAAAATTACAGGGATGTATCTGAACTTCGAATCCAACCATCAAAAACCTTCAAAAGTCGTAATAACAGGATGCCTTTATGGCAGAGTTAATCTGGTCAATCGAAGAAGCGGATACCGAAAATAGAAACATTAATAAAACGCTTAATTCGAATGTCTATCCTTAAAAGCCCCCAAGATGACTGGAGAGCCAAAAAATACAACTTCAACGTCCCCCCAAAATCAGAGTAAAAGTACCTACACCAGAAACTGACGACTGGGCAAGATCATACTTCAGCAATGCTGAGACGAAGACCTTAGAATGCAATGGCGAAGAGCCACCATAACATGCAAATCCTAAACGAAAAAAACCACCATCAATGAAGTTGACGTACGCAATTTGCCATTTTATTTTGCAATAAAATAACACTGGCCTTTCTCAGACTTACACTGATGACGGTTTGAGTAATCAGACCGAAGCGTTGGAAAATAGCTCGAAAAACTTTTCTTCAAACTAGAAAGCTGGTTACACTGTGGAAAGGAAAAGTCTAGAAACGTTTGTAAATAAAAATTTCCTATCCTGACTTCGGTCAGGATAGGAAAGTTACCTTTCTTCCGAAAGGTAACTTTTGAACACATTTAGGGAAAAAAATAACGAGAAGCTGGACCGTGGACCCATTCAGGTCTCACTACTTTTTGAGGCCTAAATATTTGATTCAACGACAGGAAACATAAACAAACAATAAGTTCTTTTATTGCATCTTACTATGTTTTAAGCAAAATAGTTTGGATCGGAAATTGGCCTCAATTTTCACATAATATGTTTTCAGCTTTTTACTCATTTACACTTCTCTGTTTCGCCTAAATGGGAGCTGATGGAGGTTTGTCTAATGGTTTATCATCTTATAGACTCGCCTGCCATTGTGTCCAATAAGAAACTGAATCTTATCCCCAGAACTAATGGAGAATGAACCTCATTCGAATCAGGTAGACAAAATTTAGGTTAAAAGCAGAGGAGATTTATGGCACCCACCTGGCCTTAGAAATTTGAGATTATTAGATTTGGAAGTTAATTATTATAGAATGTCTCTTATTATGTTATCTAGCTCAGATCGATAGAGCTGTGCATTATAATTACATATGCGATGGTATCGGCCTTTTTCGGATCGATATAAATCAGAACATAAATGATTTATCTTTTTTTTGTCACTGGCGGTTGTACTTTCTATTTGATTATTATTTGAGGGTTTTTATCGAGGACGTATGCGGAATAAATAAGTTTTTATGACAACTCTCCATATTTGCACATGTCGAAATTGCATGTTATAGAGAATGTGTGAAAAAAAAATCATCATTATCGATTCAGTTAATCTAGTTTAGAGTGATTAGTTTTGACGGACGGCAACTCTCATAATTTTGTAGCATAAAAAGACACTAAATCACTTTTTCTTCCAAAGTTAGATCAATTATATCAAACATTATAATTTGTTCTTGTCTATGATATTCTACTTTTTTTATGATATTATTTTACAACACAATATTAATGAATACAAAAATAGTAAATAAATGCTTTTTTAAGATCTTATTTCCTCAGGATTAACTCCAGTGGCATTCATTTTATGGTTTTAAAGGAATCTTCCAAAAAGGTATAGGACCGAAAATATTATAGCTCGCGATAATTCTATGCTGGATAAAAATGGAGTGAATACATATTTACATATACTACAAATTCCACACTTTTATTAAATATTTATACACCACCTCGATTCAACAATCTAATTTTCACAAAACATCCCTCTATGACTATATTTCACAAATACCTATTTCAGTTGTAATTGTTCATATTTCAGTTTATCATTTCTTTCAATAAACCTTTGGAATCTCTCAAGAAAAAATATTGTAGCCCTCGCCTGAAAAGTTTATGTTTCGGGTAAAGTAGAATCTTGAAATGGAACTAAAAAAATCACCCCCAATGATCACTTGCTATGTGGCATTAATCCTCCCAGCTCAATCAAACAATTTGACGAACCAAAGTTGAGGGCTAAAAATTGAGCTATCAAATTCGAAAAACATCTCTGAAAAGCTCATCAACATAAAACTCCGAAATTCAAAGTGTGTATTGTTATAATGGTACCCCATCAAAAATTCTATACTGCAGAGATCTACCCCCAATAGTTCTTCAGTTAATTTTGCAATTTCGCAATAAGTGACGATGTGGAATTGATGAACCTTCGTGTACAACTTTTTCCTCAAATGAAATACTTTGTTACAAGACTCAGGGTAGATAGTGAATACATTTTTTTCATTTCACGATAATAATGTGGAATTCTGATTTTTTGTGTAGACGGAAGACGGAATAAATGGATGGACTGAATACATTTTGGTGAAGCTTTTTCAATCAAAGATGTAGTGAAATTTTAATAAGGTTTATCGATAAATCAAGATTTTATAATTTCATGAAACAATGTGGAATTTCTTGAACGTTCATTGAATTTTCAGAAATACGTAACCTTTTTCAATAATCATAGGGCGCATAGTTCCAAGGAAAATAAGATTGAAATAAATACTATAATTTGCTGCTCGGAAACACTTCAGAATAGTGAACTGCAACCCCTATTGAAACGCCATTGGGACTTCCCTTCATCTTTTTGATCAGTCTATTCATTCAAAATCCTATTTCAGATAGTTTTCGAGAAATAAAAAAAAAATCTAGAAGTTGAGTTCTTAATAATAAAGAACTTTAGAGATTATATTCTCGTCTTGAAGTTTGTTGATGTACACGTGAAACAACCTGTATATTGAAACTAATATTATCCAAAAAGTGACATGGAATATAATCTACAAACAAATACCCAAGGAAAATTGGTGTGAACTCTTTCCACATAAATACTGAATTTCTTAATTCATTTATTTTTATTTATTTTATATATTTTTTGTTTATAACCCGACTCTCCTCGGTCTCTGTTCTCTGTGAAACCTCTCAGAAGCTCAGAGCTTGTGCGAGTTAGGAATTTTCTTTCTGAATTAAATCTAAAGTTTTGACAAAGGACACAGTCCATTCGATTCGAATAATGTAACATATAGAATACTTTATTAACCCTAAATAGGTTCCATTCTAGAGTACTAGGCTTGTGCGATATTCATGCGCTACGTTGAATACATATTATAAAGACCATCAAATAATTATTCCCTCCGAGAAATCATTATTCCCCAAAAGTGGGAGAAGATTATTCCAGGTAAGGTTGGTGTCCTTCTACGAGTAACGGTAACAATAATTCAATGATACGCAAAAAAAATGGAATATGTGGATTGCAACAAATTACCTTATGGATTTTTTGCTCAAGAAATGTAACACAAAACTTTGACAACTCTCAATGAGTGTGAAAATTGAGAAGTTGACGTACGTTTGTAGAAAATAAGTTCAGACGGCTTAGTTTCCCTTTCCAAAAGAGCGTTCTACATGTTTCAAAATCTATCTGCTGGAAACATTATCTCAAAATTATTGCCGATATTGAATTGTATCAAGGGCGTTTTGATCAAAAATTGGATATGCTATCTGGTTATCGGCATTTTCTGTACAAGAAGGAATAATTGGTATGGGAAAAATATGAACACGCTTATTGTCATATCTTGATCATCATGTTGAAAGTAAGGCTGTGAGACTTCAAAATGAAGCAATAAATGCTTCGGGTGAATTTGAACAGCTATAATCACCTATAACCACTTTCAGATCTCGATACGGTGTCTGAAAGTTTCGATGGCGTTGTTGGGCAGTAATTTAATTGCACCCTTGCTTACCTGGTGTTAAAACTGTATAACATTCTCCATCATTTTAAAACGAGAATATTTTCTCAATACGCTACAGAGTTTCTGATGCGTAGGTACTCAGAAACCGAAAAACCGCTCTCTCTCTCTTTTTGTATATTGGACAAAGGACAAAGCTCTTGAATCTCTAACAACTGTATATTATTATTATTATTATGGGGCAAAGCTCTCGGAGGACCGCTCAAAACCCAAGCTTGAATTTTCAAGTTATATAACGCAGAACAGTACACATGGCTCTGCTTAGCACCCTAAAAAGTAATCTAATTTTGAATTTCGAATTCCTGGACTCTTCACAATTAAGGATTCGAAAGGAATTAATTTTGGAAAATCCACTATCACATCCCAAATCAGAGAATCCTTTTAAGGAAACTCAATCTAAACTTATTTAATCTGAAATCTTAATCAGTTATTGAAAAAATTACATTCCTCAACATTAAAAAAATCAATGAACCAACAGTTTGAGACTTTCTGACTTATTTGTTTTTTTTCAGGTTAATCACATTCTCACTATTGAGCGCTCGTTCTACTTACACGAGGGCTATATCAATTTGTCACGATGTCTGTATTTTAGAATTTTGAGCAGAAAATGGTCTCAATCGGCAAGGTTCGACTCACTGATGACGAATCCGTCGAAAAATTCGAGTCTGTCCGTCCGTTTGACCTTAGACACGATAACTCTCGAACGGAACGTCCTAGAAACTTGGAATTTTCAGGGTAGGTTCGAATCTCAAATGCCGTGGTTAAGGTCGTTATTGAGCGAAATTCGACAAGAGGATCCGTAAATATAGCCGTTCAAAATTTTGTTCTCCTGGTTACTTTGAAACTACTGATTCTATCGAGGTGAAATTTTGCACTGAGATGAAGAATGACGTGTTCGAGCTAAATGCTGAATTTTGTCTATTTTTATTTCGAAACTATGGATTCGTTCGTGACAAAATTTTGTATTTAAATGGAGGATGATATATTCACGCTACCTTTTGTCCAGATCGCATGACCAGAACCATAGAAACCATAGAAAATTATAACTTTCGAGATTTTGATGCCCAAGATTTTTTGCAATTTTTCGAATTGAATATTTTATGTGATCAACCTTCGGCGAAACGATCTCTCTCGATGAGTTCTAGCACCTGTCAAAAAAAGCCCCACCTTAAAAAACACTCTGTATTGAAAATATAAAATATTTCATGTCTTATGTCAGATTTGTATTTCGATTCAACATTAAGAGGTTCAGCACGTCTTCGTTTGGCCCTCCATCATACAATCCCAAACAGAATCGAAATTAACACTGAATAGAATACCACCCTATTCTTGCAACCCTAGGTGGCACTGCAGTTTCATCCTGTACCATTCCAAGTGTTACTATCGGTTTTGAGCCGATAGTGCACTCAAAGAAATTTTCCAGGATATGCAACAGGAATTCGGTTACTTCTGCAGGAAATTTCCCCTATTTAAGCGACAGCAGGAATATTTGTTGATTTTACGGTCGTTTAATTCCTCTGGAAATAACAAGTTCTACATCAGTTGATGCAATCAAAAACTGCAGTTTATCATTTCAACAGGAAAATAATACTTTGACGAAAACCCGAATATGCGTGACTACTTACAGGAATTTCCTGTTCAATAAACAAACTAGGTATATAGTTGTATTTCAAACTTCAAACTTCAGTTTCTACAAGAATTTCCAGTAATGAACACTAAACTAAAGCAGGAATTACTTTACTTATAACAGAACTGCAGTATCGATTTAACAGGAATTTTTCGTTGAATCAAATAACTATACAGGGTCTTTCACGAGGAACCTCACCCATATTTATACGGGAAACTACTGAACGTATTTTCATGAAATTCAGCACTTAAGTATTTCACGATGCTGATGAAATCTAAATATTTTCAAGGCACCTCCGGTTTTTCCGGAAATGACGTCAACTTCCGTTTTTCAAATTAGAACACCATTTTTTTATTGCAGAAATAGATTCCTTAGAAAATTTCAAGTTATTTTGATGTAACATTTTTCAGTTTTGGTTGGAAAATTCTCTCTGAGCGGGAAAATTCGAAAAAAAAATCGAAAATAGAGCTCCGCTGAAACAAGAATAACTTCGAGGTTTTTGGATGGAAAATTTTCATTTTTGGGATTTTTCAAGATTTAAGATTGATGTATCCACTTTAAAAATCGAAATCGCGATTCATGATACAGGGGGTGAAAAAATCGCTTTCAAAGTTAGGGATGACAAAATCGTGAAAAATCAATTTTTTCAAATTAGAACCCCATTTTTTTATGGCAGATATTGAATCTACGTTAAAAAATAATGTGAGTGTATGCATCACACCCTTGCCCTAAAATGGATATTTTCTGAGTTATTCACAAAAAACTGTTTTTCGTCTTGAATTTTCAGCTATTTCTTTTCCCTTCACGCCAAAAAGATGAAATTTTCAGGAACTGTTATTTGAACCATGCTGTAGATTTTTCACCCCTTCTTGAAACCGACTTCAAGTTACTATAAGGAGAACCATGGCAAACTCTCGCAGTTATAACTAGAGAAGATGCTCAAAGTTTTGACCGTTAATTTCTAGACATTTATTTATACGTCTCAGGAATGCTTCGTGCGTTGCTCTTCTTATTTCATCGGGAGGAAGAGATCTGCAAAAGTGTTTAAAAACCAAATTGAGTTTCAAAACTATGAATCTAAAAATCTAAACAAACCTGAACGCATTTCTGACTCGTTCTATGCAGTCATCTTTATCAGTCAGGGGAGTTGAGTAGACAATATTTTTTATCCTACCCCAAACATAATAGTCTAAAGGAGTTAAATCGGGAGAACGTGGTGGCCAAAGATGTGGACCATTGTTCGCCAACCATCGATCTTCAAATAGCCTGTAGAGGATATTTGACACATTGAGTGAATTGTGTGGAGGCGCGCCATCTTGTTGATACCATAAGTCATTATGGTTGTGTACTAGCGGCTCAATTATTTGAGTCAATATGTCAGAATATCTATCTCCTAAGGGAGAACATTCTTTAAATAATGCAAACATGTGTAGTGTTCTATCTTACCAGTTAAAGTCCCATCATAAATGTGAACATCGGGAATTGCATTATTTTTGATGGCGCAAAAAACATTGAAACTCCAGGTCTCTTGAAAGTTCCATTGTCTGAAATGGTGGTTGTTCTCTTCATCCCAATAATGACTGTTATGCCTATTGAAAGAACTATTCTTTCTGAATTTAGATTCATCTGTCCAAATTATACAGTCCAAAAAGTTTTCATTCTCTTGAAATCGAATCATCATAGCTTCGCAAAACTCTGTTCTCCTGACGAAATCAGTTTCCTTCAAATGCTGTACCCTATTGAATTTATATGGGTGCATTTTATGTTTTTTTAATATTCTCCAAACACTCGATTGAGATAATCCCAGATCAATCTCGGCATCTTTGAGAGAATTTTGAGGATTCACACGAAAATATGCAAGAACTGTAATTTCGTTGTTCTCATCTTCTACTACACTTTTTTCTCACTATAGTTTTCTCAACGAAAGATCCGACATTTCTCAAGTTTGTCATGGTTCTGTTAATGGTATCTCTCGTTGGTCTGGGTCGGTCAGGAAACCTCTCAATGAACAGTCGAATCGTTCTATCTACAACTTTATTACATTCTCCATGAAGTAGAATGAGATTTAAATAATCTTCATTCGTAAAATTAGGCATAGTGATCGATTTTATAACTTAATACGAATTATCACCAAATTAATAGTAAACACAAAATGCTACTGAATAAAGAGGAATTTGGCAGATGTAATTAATGATATCTATCATTAAAAAAAAAGAATGTAAAACTTGGTAAGTTTTTGCATATGGTTCATAAGGAATTATTTATTTATCACTGGAGAGAAAACCGATGGCCGATTAGTTGAAATAAAGAGGTTTCCGATACAAATTCGAATCCAAATTCGCCATCTATTTAGGAACAACCTGTAACTTTTTTCTCTCGCATATTAGGGTAGTAAAATCTAAAACATGGTTTAAGTAACAGTTCCTGAAAATTTCATCTTTTTGGCGTGAAGGGAAAAGAAATAGCTGAAAATTCAAGACGAAAAACAGTTTTTTGTGAATAACTCAGAAAATATCCATTTTAGGGCAAGGGTGTGATGCATACACTCACATTATTTTTTAACGTAGATTCAATATCTGCCATAAAAAAATGGGGTTCTAATTTGAAAAAATTGATTTTTCACGATTTTGTCATCCCTAACTTTGAAAGCGATTTTTTCACCCCCTGTATCATGAATCGCGATTTCGATTCTTAAAGTGGATACATCAATCTAACGTCTTGAAAAATCCCAAAAATGAAAATTTTCCATCCAAAAACCTCGAAGTTATTCTTGTTTCAGCGGAGCTCTATTTTCGATTTTTTTTTCGAATTTTCCCGCTCAGAGAGAATTTCCCAACCAAAACTGAAAAATGTTACATCAAAATAACTTGAAATTTTCTAAGGAATCTATTTCTGCAATAAAAAAATGGTGTTCTAATTTGAAAAACGGAAGTTGACGTCATTTCCGGAAAAACCGGAGGTGCTCATGCCTTGAAAATATTTTAGATTTCATCAGCATCGTGAAATACTTATAAGTGCTGAATTTCATGAAAATACGTTCAGTAGTTTCCCGTATAAATATGGGTGAGGTTCCTCGTGAAAGACCCTGTATATTACAGTACTAGTTAGTTGTATTCGAAGCTTATAACCTGAGATTTCACACGAATTTTCTGTAGTAATGCATTCTATCTAAAGATAAATAGTAGCTTGAAGAATAGGTGTTCGGAATGGGGAGAATTTATATTATATTATATACATTTCAGAGTATCTCCACATTATTCTAACGAGTAATAGAGACATTCGTTGAAAACTAGTACTGAGAGACTCCCTGATAAATATAAAGAACTCGTGCATATTAGCGAATTCAGAATTACTGTCTTACACCTTTCATGTCGCTTTTCAATCCTTTGGGTAGTATCTTTCGAGTTTTGTCTATTCGGTGGCGCCCTCTGTTGAGCATTTCTGTGAATTTTGGGCCGTCGGTGCAGATCACTACAGATCTATGGATCTGTTCCTCATGTTCGTTCCTTCGTCGAAAACCGATATTTTATTCCAAACAACTTCAACCATATGGAACAACATAGATTAAAATACTGTTACCTAAACGAGATTTATTCTGGTAGAATAATCTGAATTTCTCTGATAAGTTCCAAACATTCCTGTCGAATTTAATGTGTCCATACTGTAAGTCGTACAGATATTGTTGGGTTATACTTACACAATTATAATATTTTACTAGATATTCCTGTTACATTTACGGAAATATTCCTTTTAAAATGAAAGAACCTGATTACTGCTATACTTACCATTTTTCCTGTTCATAGGACGCAAGTCACTTAAACTAGAATCGGCATGTTAGATTGCAAGTACAGATCATTCTCAGAAAGGTCTTTTTTTGTTTTGTTTTTTTTGTGTTTATATTCCGGTCTCTGTGAGACCCCTTTGCCAGTGTGGTAGCACAAGATGCGGACGATAGGATTGAAAGCAGCCAGCTTTCGAAGCGTTTCAGAACCACCTTCTATGGCAGTCCTGCACCGTGTACCGTATTATTCATTACCCAACACTACAGTACTTCTTCTTCAACAATCCTGCCCTCCCCAGGCCAATAATAATAGTAGCGCATGACGGAGGATTGGTATCTCACCTCGAAACAAACGATTCAAAGCGAAAACAATAGAAACCTCGAAAATCCCAAATTTTCATAGAATTGAAAAAAAGAACTTTCAGAAATTCTGAATCCATTATCAGTTGATCCCTATAAATGAAATTTCATTAATTTCTATCTTTCAGTGGTTGAACGTAGTTTATTCAAAATATCATACCCATTCTTGGTGCTGCCATCTCTATGTCACTCACTGAGTATACAAATTAACTGGAAACCGTCCAAATTTTTCATCAACTCGTGCATATATATATCGTGTACTGGGATAGGTACCTGTGCACATTCATCAAAACCGATGAACCAACAGGCGAACCAATTCCCCGCCATCAACTGAGGAAACTTCACGGTGATTCGGTCTAAAAAAAAACGGATAGATCCATCACTGTCTAGGGTCCATTGTACCGAGTACATTACGATTTTGATTATAACAGTTTTGTCCCTAGGCGAGATGTAAAAACATATTAATCATTGGAATGTGCCTAACCAGCAAGGTGTCCACGCAACCAACAAAAGGAAGATGCATGTTGCCTCCATTGTATGTCATAACGATGTCCTCTAGTTTATCTTCGGTTCGTGTTCAAAAATGAGCAACGACAATAAGCACTTCCTGCCAACTTTGTTTATGCGCGAGCCACCGCGACAATTCATTGGAAAGTAATTGGGTGAATTGGTTTCAGGAAAGCTGCAAATTTAATTAAAATGTTCATTGTTTCCAGGTCACATCGTTTCTTAATATATTGACTCAATATGATCTTTTTAAGATTGAGGTCATAGATATCGAAAACATAAATTCTGGCACATCTGCAGATAATTCCGAACATTATCTACCTATTTGACGATAATTCAGGCCAGAGGCTTGAACTTGCGCTCAAGTCACTTCGCAACGTTACTACCAGCAGCAACATATAAATATCTTGTACATCAGCAAGTCCCAAATTGATGGATCATAAACAGTCGAAGGAGAACCCATTGCAGGACTAAGGGAGGTAACAAGCTCGACGTTGAACTCAGAAAACCAATGCAATTCCGGTTCTAACCTACTCATTTGGAATAATCAAGTGGACTAAGACAGATCTCGAAGGAATTCAAAGACAGATTTGAACTATGCTGACAAATATGCCTTTGAATCATGTCACCACCGATGATCTGTTGAATCAACCATTCCTCTCCGAAACTGATAAAATGGAACAATGGTAGAGTAAGAAACTACATCACAAGTGTGCTTCCAACAAGTGGTCGTTGAAAGGAAAAATCTTTCCGGGTATGGAAGTATTAGTTTTATATCTACAAGATCAGGTTATTTTCAGAAACAACGATATAAGAAGTACATTATGCGGAATAGAACATATCGAACTGATGTGAAGGACGTGCCATCAACGTTCGTAAACCATCCAGCATATAACTTCTGGCTGCGAATGTCTTGTAAACACAGATCTCCACAGGCATAATCAAGTCTTCAACATTGTCCATCAGAGGTTCGCATACAGAATGGGATTTCTGACTGAACAGAGTTTGTCTAGAGTCTAGTCCCGCCAACTTCGACGATCTGTGTGAGAAAAATTACGAAAAGCACTGCCGTGAAGTCAGGAGCTTTTGAGCGCTCGTACATCCACCTTGTGGGTAGATTCGCATTTTCCAGTTCTAGAAATAAATTGAAGGAATTTTCGACAGCTGTCAAAAAAATTCTGAAACTCAGGCGAAACTCCAGACTTCATGTCAGTGCTACAGCTGACCAATTTTTGATTTTTTCGGTAATTCGCTAGAATTTTCTACGGTATCTATGGTCTTGGTTATGCGATCTGGACAAAATTTCGAACGTAGTTTGATTACATTATTCCTCAGCTAACTGCAAAATGTCATTCCAATCCAATCAGTAGTTTCGAAACTATCAGGAAAGGAATATTTTGAACGTCCATATTTACGGAACCCCTAGTCTAATTTTGCTCATTGATGAACTTGACCGCGATATTCGCGATCCAAACCCACCTTGAGAATTTCAAGTTCCTAGGCCTTTCCGTTCGAAAGTTACAATTTTCTATGGTTTCTATGGTTCTGGTCATGCGATCTGGACAAAATATTGCTTTAATATATCATTCTCGTTTAAAATACAAAATTTCATCTCGAACGAATCCGTAGTTCCGAAATTATCGAGAAAACAAAATTTCAAACGACCGTATTTACGGAACCCCTAGTATAATTCTGCTCATTGATTGACGTGAACGCGACATTTCAGATCCACACCTATCCTGAAAATTTCAAGACCCTAGGCCTTTCCGTTCAAAAGTTATGATTTTCTATGGTTTCTATGGTTCTGGCCATGTGATCTAGAGAAATGTAGCTTGAATATACATTCTGCATTAGTATACAAAATTTCGTCACGATCGAATCTGTAGTTTTGAAATTATCAAGAAAACTAAATTTCAAACGACCATATTTACGGAACCTCTAGTATAATTTTGCTCATAGATGAACGTGATGACGACATTCGAGATCCACACCTATCCTGAAAATTTCAAGTCCCTAGGCGTTTCTTTTCGAAAGTTACAATTTTCTATGGTTTCTATGGTTCTGGTCATGCGATCTGGACAAAATTTCCCATGTAGCTTGAACACGTCATTCTCCATTTGAGTGCAAAATTTCATCTCGATCGTATCTGTTGTTTTCAAGTAATCAGAGAAAAAAACTTTGAACAGCCATATTTACGGAACCCCTGGTGGAATTCGGCCCATTAACGAACTTAACCGAGGCATTCGGGAACTGAACCCGCACTGAAAATTTCAAGTCTCTAGGTTGTTCCGTTCGAGAGTTATCGTGCTTACGGACGGCCGAACGGACGGGCAGACTCGAATTTTTCGACGGATTCGTCATCAGTGAGTCGAACATAGTCGATTGAGACTATTTTCGGCTAAAATTCGAAAAAACACAGACACCGTGACGAAATGATATAGCCTTGTGTAAGTAGTACGAGCGCTCAAAAAATGACGAAAAGCACTGCCGTGAAGTCAGGAGCTTTTGAGCGCTCATTCATCCACCTTGTAGATAGATTCGCATTCTTCAGTTTTAGAAACCAATTGAAAAGATTTTGACAGCTGTCAAATAAAATTTCAAACTAAGGCGAAAATCCGGACTTCACGTGGTGCTATAGGTGACCAATTTTTTTTTTCGATAACTCGCTATAAATTCCTACGGTATTTATGGTCTTGGTAATGCGATCCGGACAAAATTTCCATGTAGTTTGAATACATTATTCTTCATCTATGTGCGAAATTTCATTCCAATCCAATAAGTAATTTCGAAATTATCTTCGAAATTACTAGGAATTATAGGAAAAAAATACTTTGAACGGCCATATTTACGGAACCCCTAATCTAATTTTGCTCATTGATGAAAGCAATCGCGAAATTCGCAATCCGAACCTATCCTAAAAATTTCAAGTCCCTAGTCCTTTCCGTTCAAAAGTTATGATTTTCTATGGTTTCTATGGTTCTGATCATGCGATCTGGAAAAAATGTAGCTAAAATATATCATTCTCAATTTAAATACAAAATTTCGTCACGATCAAATCCATAGTTTTGAATTCATCAAGAAAACAGAATTTCAAACGACCATATTTACGGAACCCCTAGTCTAATTTTGCTCATTGATGAACGTGATCGCAACATTCAAGATCCACACCTATCCTGAAAATTTCAAGTCCCTAGGCCTTTCCATTACAAAGTTATAATTTTCTATGGTTTCTATGGTTCTGGTCATGCGAGCTGGACAAAATTTTGCATGTAGCTTGAACACGTTATTCTCCATTTAAGTGCAAAATTTCATCTCGATCAAATCTGTAGTTTCGAAGTAGGTAATCAGAAAAACAAAAACCGCGGCATTCGAGATTTGAACCTGCCCTGAAAATTTCAAGTTTCTAGGACATTCCGTTCGAAAGTTATCGTGTATACGGACGGACGGACGGACAGACTCGAATTTTCTAACGGATTCGTCATCAGTGAGTCGAACATTGTCGTTTGATACCATTTTCGGCTCAAAATTCGAACAATACAGACATCGTGACGAAATGATATAGCCCTCGTGTAAGTAGTACGAGCGCTCAAAAAAGAGCATTTTGTTTTCGTTCAATATTGGATTATTTATCATCATAACGCATATATCTTTATATTCTTGCACTGTTCGACAGGACGGTCAGGTTTTTCTTTCTTATGCATTAAATATCCTATATTACACTGAAAACTATCTTTTTCGCGAACTTCCAGTCACTATTATCATATGGCATTATTTTTTCGGGTTCACAAGCTGACCATTTACTGATTATACAGAAGCAAGCCATTAGAACCATATTCAATATGAAATACAGATCATCATGTAGAAGTGTTTTCAAGCCATTTTAACTTTACCAGGGCTGGCAAGCACCCACATTATCTAGAAGATAATAACTCGACTAGGAGAATTCATGAATACTTTTTTCCAATTAATAAGTTTTCGATTACTAAGCGGATTACTTTGTATATGGGCAGTGCCGTATCTAGGGCGTGGCGAAGGTGGCACTTGCCACAGGCGCAAGGTCTGCAGGGGCGCCAAAAAATATGAAAAAATAAAAAAATAGAAGCGCCAAGCAGAATAATCCGAAATATCAAAACACTGTTCTCAAAGAGCGATGCCGAGGTCAAATGAGTAGATTTGATGCGCCTTGTGGAATCTTAGGAATAGGGCTTGCAAAAGAAATCGTTGAGAACATTTTTTTGTTGGATCCTCTTCAAGGTGGGAATTACTCAAAACAGAAGTCAACCTCAATCTAAAGGGTTGTTGCGGTACTCACTGGTCCTGAAGAGCAAACGCTGTGCATTCTTTGAAGTCACAATTAGGTTAAATTATTGAAATTTTTCGCGGGCTCAAATAATCGTCCCTGGTAAATTTGATAACAAATTATAAATTTATCATATATCTGAACTTCTGGGATATTCTGTTCGGTAAAACAAATAGGATTAATCAATTTTTACAAGAAAAGCAACGATTTCTAAACGCTCAAGAAATATAATTGGACAATTAAACAAATTGAAAGTGTATAGAGAAAACTCGAAAACTGAATAGATAAAATTGGAATTGAAGCAAAATTACATCAATCAGAAAACAAAAGAAACCCAAAATGTCTGGAGAACTAACAAGTGATGAACCTCCGACTCATCTTTTTGATGCAAATGCAAAAAAGGTTGTTACAAGTGCTTAATGAAATAAAAATACAAACTGAAAAAAGATTTGTTGCTTTGAACGAGGTGGCAGAAGACTTCAGTTTTTTGAATGGAAGTGTTATTGAAACTATGATTATTGACGATTTGAAGAAGAGTGCTGCAGATCTTGCAATAAAGTATCCTTTTGATGATTCACATAAGTTTTCTATGGAATTTTTGAGCTTCAAATTTCAAAGCAGCTCATTAATTTTGGACAACTGTATTGAAATGGGACCATTACAAATATTGAAAGGTCTCGATATATGACTATAGTCTATCACTCTATCTGATATTTCTGAGTTTGCCAGTGATAACTACTGCTACTTGTGAACGTTCCTTTAGCAAACTGAAACCTATATAACCGTATCTTCGTTCCTCGTAAAATCAAGAAAAGTGAAATTTTGAACATATTTCCTGCATGAATGTGATTATCGATAATTATCTTCTGGTCAACTAACCAAGAAAAAATTGTACTTTACGTTTGAGGTATTTTTAAATTCCAGTTAAAAAATATATATTTTTTTAGATATGCGTATTTACTATATAAATATAAATATTTCATTTAGTTTTTTTAGAAATTCTTTTGAAAATGTTTTCAATAAATATAAGTGAATATCTATAATATTGTGTAGCATTTTAAAACTGTAACGAAAAGACATGACTGAAATTATGAAAAAAATATAATGGATGAAAAAAAATTTACACAAATGAGGGGCGCTGTCTAATATTTTGCCACATTCGCAAAAGTATCTAGATACGGTTCTGTATATGGGTATAGAATTGTTTAATTCTCTCCTAATTGTCATAAGAGTCTTCGATTATAATGCGTTCCGTGAGGCAGTGTTTATGTTTATATTAAATTGTGAGCCATATTCCATTAAAGAATTTATAGGATATTGTAGAACAGGTTGCTGTGTTAGTTGTTAGTTTTCCTTATGTCTTGTTTTCATTTCATTATTGTAACTGTATGATGATGATTCTGAGAATAAATGATGTTATTATTATCATTATTATACGTAATTTAATTCGAATAATTTTTACTAACTTCTGCTTTCTGATGACTCATTTATGGGAGATGATTTTCCGTCATTGGGATTCTGAAGTGGCCTTCGAACTTCTGAAGTTCAAAAAAATCATGACTTCGATGGCTATGATTGGAAAAAAACCCCTCCCGGTCAGAGAGTGACAATTTTTGTATATAAAATCTAAATATTGAAGGAATTCCAGAGGAACAAAACGATTACGTTTCAAAATTGGCCTTATAATTCAAATATAAATGCTTCCCACCTATTCAAATTACTGAAGAGATTCAGTTTTGGAATGGGTGGTCAACGTTCTGGCGATGAATTTAAACAAGCACGCAAAAGCCCCTGACGTCAACATATTGACATCATGAGGTGTTTTATTGAACTTATAAATATTCAATTAGAACAAATTGAAAAAATCGCGATATAGCAAAAGAGCTCCGGCATCCAATATTATTTCGTATAGATTGTAAAGAATGTAAAGAGAAAATTCCAGCTCTCTTACGATATTCCTATTCCATCTTCTTCGCACCTGTGATATCTATATTAATAAAAGAGGATCTAAGTTTTACCTATGTGCGGGCATCACGTTCAAACGACTGCACCAAATTCGATAATTCTCTTTTAGTTGTGTTCATTATTATCAGGACAAGGTTTATACAACGAAATATTTCCGAAAAAACCGTGAGGAAAAGAAGAAGAGGCTTTTCTTTTTCCTCCGACCAAGCGAACAATCATAGATTACTTATATTTCATGAGGATTTTGACACTTGTGTGAGTGAAGTTTATCGTGTTTCTAGAAATTGCTCAGAAGTCTATCACTGTGTTCGATATAATATCGTTGTGTTGTGGGATAGTTATTGTAATTGATAAAAATGCCATCATTGAGGCGTCCAAATAATGGTCGGCGGACGCTTGAATCAAGGCGAGTTCGTAATGATCGAGACAATGAGCCAACAGAATGAAAGGTTCTCAATCAAGATCTGCCCCAGCTCCGGAAGAATCGATATTATCGATCTCAGGCGAGATACAACAAAGTATAGAATCCAATGAAATGATCAACTTTGAGCGTTTGGCATTTAGATATGATCCCACAGTCGATTATGCTAGCAATATATTGGTGTCTTTTGAAAATATAAGCACTATTTGTCAATACTGCAATGCTCTGAGATATCGAAACTAACCCCCAGGATAATGTTGTTTGAATGGAAAAATATTGCCTCAACTGACAACGCCACCCGAACCTTTGAATTCGTTACTTTCAGGACAAGAACCTCTATTTAAACATTTCTTGCAGAATATTCAGCATTACAATAATCCAAATCATTTGGTTCAAACATAATTGGGGGGTGAGGTTTCAATCTAACTTTTGAGGAATTTTTTTTTCTATATCGAACATCTCGAACATCTCGAAAATTCTTTCGAGACTCATAAACAAGGGTAAGTATAGGGATAAGGGTTATGTTAAGGGTGAGCGTTGGGTTTGGTAAAGGTTAGGTTAAGGTTAATAATAATAATAATCCAACGTATACCTTAGCCACAGCTACGCGTGGTCGTGTCTGCTAGTTTTCAATAATCAATAGGATTAGGAGTAGGGGGATGAGTGGATAATGAATTTTCACTAAACCATATATACATATAAACTCTGGCTCTGACGCTGATGTTTCTATCATAAATTGATCAATTAACTTGAGAAATGCTTGAGCAGGTATTTGGCTAGAGGAAAAGCAACAGTTATTACTTGAATCAATAATAGTTTATCTTGAGTATCAGATTTATCTAGAGTATCAGATTTGCGTATTTCAGACAGACATAAAAATTCCATAGACGATAGGAATAGCTTGAATAACTTTCCATCAAACAGACCATCGACAATAACATCAAGAGAAGAATTGAGACTAGGTAGGTACTTTATACTGTACCACCTAAGCGAGGGTTTGAAAAAATGGAGAGTGCTTAGTGCAAATTCAAACTGACTTTTTTGCAAAACATACGTATCACCAAATCCCTTGGACAACTCCTTAAATAGTGCATTGGCGTTATGATAAGCTATATCGTTGATAAAGTTTTTGATGATAAGTCCACATGTTCCACTCGGCAATAACTGTTGGCCGGTGAAGTTGATTTACACAACATAAACAAGAGAATATGCCAATAATTAATTTCAATTTGATTCATTCTTCCCATCAGTACACCTATTTATACCTGTAAGCATCTCATGTGGAACATTAACAAGGCGAGAATGGCTTCCAACATAATTAAATTATTATTCACACTTGTATACTTACGACAAAAAAACTCGTTAAACTCCCCCCAGGCCTAATAATTTCTATCACACTCGCCATATTTCTTCAAACGTCTAGCGAACATGCAAAGTCTACCTATGACCAGTCTTCTCGCATTACGTAGTGTATATGAACATAAATTATAGGTTATTATTCATATTTTTGAGAGGAAAATATTAGATGGTCTACCTAAAGGGCCAAACTCAGTCTCACGTGATATATGTCGTCTTAGCTGAGAGCCAAGTCATTAAAGGCGTTACAACTAATATTGTAATGCGTTCACAACGTTTATGGATACTTCGACAACAGAATCACTACATTTGGAATGGAAACCAAAAACCACAAAAATATGTCACCAGAATCATAAATCAATAATATTCTTCCTTATGAGAATGTATCAGATAAATGGATTTATAACTCCTTTCGTGTAAGTTTTTTCCTCAATTTCAGATTATCTTCAATTGAGCGTTTTGTCCATTACACAATTGTTTGTCAGAAAGTAATTGCGATTATATTTGAACGAATTCTGTTAACATTTCAATGAAGATCAATTTCAATCAATATTTGTTCGACATTTCTTGTGGACTCATTCAAATCCATCTAATTAGCTTTTTTCTTGACCAGCAGTAGAACTCATCAAAATCAGTCATTATACCAAAAATCGTTCATATAAAATATTCACCAGGGGCGAGTATTTCGAAATCAAAGTTACCCGCGAATCTAAGAAATTCTCAAGCCTAATCTGGTTCGTATTAATATCTGAATGTGAAGATATTAACAGCTCTCTAAGGTAAATGTCAGTATATGAGAAATCATCTACGATACGTATGATGGCTATGTTTTTCGATCTTAACCCCTGTGATTTCTTCCTTTGGGGTCTTTCGAAAACATTGGTGTAGTACGGTGAGGTGAATAGTGCGAAAGAACTAAGCATTGAAAATACTTGTGACATTATTTCGTTAGCAAACTGATGTAGAAAGAATGTTACATGCAGCAACTATCACGCCGGGTAAGATATTGTGCATATCAAACCAATGGCTACCATTTCGAACAATTTTTGTAAGCAATTTGGATCAATTTTATCGGCGAGGTCGTGAACTTCCATGTTCCTGTTGAAGGACCTTTTTCTTCTCCTCAGTTTAAACTGAATTATACCGTTCAGGAAATACAAGCAGAAAGAGAATACACAAGTTTGGGATAAATTGTAGTGGCTAGAAAAGATCGCGAAGGATCAAGCACTTTATTTACATTATGAGGAAATGCACATGGCATAGTCAGATAACACGGTACAGTGTCGTATTAACATGATGATGCCCAAGTTTTTTTGCGTTTTTTTTCAAATTGAATATTTTATATAACCAACTTCCGGCGAAATGATCTGTCTTGATGAGTTCTAGCACCTGTCAAAAAAAAGCTTGACCTTAAAAAATATCCTGTATATGTTGTATTGAATAAATGCAATAAATATTGGTTATTGCTTTTCTGAACTTGTGGCGATTATAGATATTTTGGCCACAGTATGCTTTTGAGTCTCGTATAAAGCACATTTCCCAATGGAAAACTTCAACATCAATACGAATTTGATAGGGAACGAGTAGTGAAACTGAAAGAATCTCACAAGAAGCTCTTGTGCTTCTCTTGTGCTCTCCCACATAGGCCATATCCAGCCATGTGTGCAGTTAATTCGATTTTTCATTCATTCATTCTTCTCTTCCTTTCCTTTCATTTATTCATATGTGGCGGCTCTCCGGACGACCGGAAGATGGCGTTGACGACTGCGCTACACCGCGTTGTTTCCTGCGGTTTTCCTCATGAAGTGCACTCGACGTGTGGTGAATACCTGAATACTACCTTCCTTGAGAAGAGTATATTCCTTCTGTTTTTCAAATTATTGCACATAAACATTTCAATTCATATCATAGATGTACTGAGACAATTGTTCCGAAGAAAAATTGTGCTAGACAATATTATGTCGAAGATAATATGATAAGCAGGACAAATAATCAATCCATGTTACCCCAGATCCATGTTACCCCAGATCCATGTTACCCCAGATCAAATTCATCATTCGTAACTGGTAGACTGGTTTCGGCATTTGAGCCTCATCAGTACATTGTAGCAATGAAAAATTCGACGTGAGAGACCGGTCTAAAATTGCGAATGATGGATTGATTGTTTGTCCTGCTCATCATATTATCTTTGACATAATATTGTCTCTGTACATGCATTGAATTATATAATCAGCTAAATATTATACACATCATAGATTCAACAACCTGTTACATTCACTAGAAATTCTAAGTCATTAAGGACGATCTGCCGCTGCATTGGAAATGAACAGGTCTTGCAGATATCTCTTTTCATTCAGAACATCTGTCGACATTCTCCAGCTTTTTCTTCAACCTGAAGGTTTTTTCGGCTCATCAGATACACATTAAAATATACTTAAAAACCTATAAATTCTCTATTATTCGCATTATAATTCGTTTTGTAATTATTGATTAGTTGTGAGCAGTGGTTAAAAAGGTGAAATGCAATGAAAAATTCCACAATTGGATATGAAACTGAAAAGCGCTATGAAATATTGAATTATCAGGTCCGTCTTTAACAGTTCATCGACTCTGCGTAAATATTTTCTTCGAAATTATCCGGCCCTTGTGCGTTGCCAAGGCTGGACTGAAACGGTCATCCTCCCTTTTCCCCTAGAGGACCAAAAAAATGTAAAAGTGTGTGAAAACTTACCAGATTTTCATAACGAATTGGTCCATACATAAACTTGCCCCCCTCTACTTAATGTTATATATCCTATTTCTTCATATTACGAAGTTTTCAATATTCTCTACCTCATCTCAACTTCGAATTCATTCGTTTTTTCGTTGATTTGGCAGAAAGTTATAGTTTTTCTGCAGTGCAACGTTGAGCTTGAATAATCAGTTCTCAAGTAGACTAGACTAATTGCAGGGATTGTTCGCAGGAAAATACATTACCTTACCCGAAGAAACACCCGTTACTCGCGGTAATATCAATTTCCCCAGTGTCCATACACCTTCGAAGGATCAATTACCCGCGAGTTTGCTGGAAACTGGTTGTGGTGGAGAGATTCTCCATGTTCCATGTATGTTCAGGAATGAGCAAATTATCAGGATGATTTATTGGCGCTGGCTAATTGCAGACTGACGGATTGGATAATGTATGAACACGAAACGATATGTCATGTCTGGAGAGCAATGAATTACACTTTGTATACACAAAATTGATACGGTTATTATTGAGAGCTTTCACGGAAATGTGAAAATAATGGAGGTATAACTGTAGTTCGACTCAGACGGCTTGCAATGTATGTCTTCGGAGGTGGCTATTGGTATTCATTGTGAATAAACACCAGAGGTCGTATTCACGTAGTCCATTCAATATCCAGTAGGTTATTATAAGGTCAACACGGAGATGACCATGTTCACGAAATTTACAGCTCAAGCCCTCGAAAACTCACGTCATATCCTGGCTTCTGGACTCCCTGAGGTTTGAGATTCGAACCAATCCATTCTGAAGCATGTATCTCAAATGGGTGGGATGCAGGATTTCAGAAAAACGCTCTCTCGAAAAGACACCACAGCTGCCTTGCTGTGCTACAGATGGAGTTGATGTGCTTCATTCAGCCACGGTCCTCAGCAATCCCAAAACCCAAATCAGTATGGGTCATACAATGAGAAGCAGGTTCACCATTGGTCTACTGTAGGAGTGGATTCTTACTCCAGATATGCAAAACTGCGCACTTGTCACGATTAATGGGAATGAGCCAATCGTTTTACGATTTATGTTACCTCACTAAGTCATGACAGAGCCCATCACTATAATTTTATCGTGTTGAAGTAAATTTTAGTATCATCAGCGAAAATGGAAGACAAGATTGTAGAAGATCCGCCAAATCCTAGGTGTGAACCATTAAGAGAAAGGGGCCCAAACCAGTGCCAGTACACTACATAATCGATCTGGAGAGGAGTAACTATTTTCCACTATCATGAAAGAAAAGGTTCATCCCATTAAAGCCCATTACACACCAAAATGCTCCAACTTGGCAATAACTTCCTGTTGCGTTAAAATAAACGCAACAAGGAACGACCCACAAAATCCATATCCAAGCAAGAATTTCTCCGTAATCAACACTTCTTCAGATCACGTGGGGTTCTCTGTTTCAAGTGCAGCCAGCTGCATCTTACGCGTCACAAGCGCCCTAAAGTTTTGTTTATGTTATCTTCACCGATTTTACGATAACAGTCAGCGTTCCATCTTCGGAGGAATTCTTCAGTCAAATCACATTCAGTTACGTTTCATTATCCGAGAAATGCGTTAGTCAAAAACGCTCAAGAGTTCCGTTCCATCTTCGGAGGAATTCTTTAGTCAACCCGCAGAAAAGTTACGTTTCATTATCCGAGAAATGCGTTAGTCAAAAACGCTCAAGAGTTCCGTTCCATCTTCGGAGGAATTCTTTAGTCAACCCGCAGAAAAGTTACGTTTCGTCGTCGTAGAAATGCGTTAGTCAAAAACGCTCAAGAGTTCCGTTTCATCTTCGGAGGAATTCTTTAGTCAAACCGCAGAAAAGTTACGTTTCATCATCCGAGAAATGCGTTAGTCAAAAACGCTCAAGAGTTCCGTTCCATCTTCGGAGGAATTCTGTAGTCAAACCGCAGAAAAGTTACATTCCATCGTCCAAGAAATGCGTTAGTCAAAACGCACAAGAGTTCTGTCCCATCTTCGGAGGAATTCGTTTGTCAATTACGCACAGTTCTCGTACGTAACTCACGTAATATCTGAAGTTCTATTTCATTCTTCTCTCTAAAATCAGGGTCAGTCAGTACCCCTCGTTAAGTGTTAAGTTGGTAGCTGTGTCCTACAAAATTCCCGAAGCAGCCAAAGGAAACTTTCAGTCCAGACTGGTCCATCTACGAAGTTTAGCTGTTTTCTGTTGGACCTGTACAATTAAAGCAGGGCTGTTTCAAATTATCAAATCCAGGACAATAAGGTCAGAAAATTCCATTGTTTTACTCAAACACCTTCATAAAATTACCGAAGAAAGGTAAAGAAACCCAATCTTTAACTTGTAAAGACTCTATGAATTCTCGTTCTTGTTTGAAAAGGTGTTCCTATTCAAACCAAAAACATTAATCTTTCTCCTTGTTTGCAAAAGTGCTTCAAATTGATTTCAAGTAGATACATTTCCTTTAAGTTTGTATATAGTAATTTGAGATCAATGTAAATATATTGTTTTTTACTTTTAAATGCAGTTGGTCTCTTTATTCACCTTGCAATTATTATCCCTGTCAAAAGTCACATTTTTAGACGCTGCAAACAGTGCATAATCAGCGACACAAGGTAGTGCGCTGCTCATCATTAAGCGGGTGAGAATTATTACTCTAATTTTGTACTCGCAACACTTCCGAAAAGTTAAGTTGTCGAACGCCCAAGTTAAATCCAGTTATAGTTGAGCTGGTTAAGATTGTTGGGGGTCACCTGAACTATCAATAAGAAGAATGATGTACCGCAGATTGTGAATGGATCCGGATGATGCTACCCTCTCAGAAGAATACAACATCTGTGAGAAACATCTGAGTGAGCTTATCAAGATGACCATATTATAGAGAGCATCAGCAGAAGGTAGGAAATGATTTCAGTAAACTTTGGCAGACCATAAATGAAGTTCTGACTGTCGAGAAGCATTCACAAATAAGTTCAATACTAACGAATGCTAATGAACGAGTTGATGACTATGTCGAAATGGCTAACATTTTTAACGATTACTTTGTATACACAGGGAAAAAGCTAGCTGAAGGTATAAAGAGAAATCTACATTATAATGAAAAAAAATTCAATGTGACTACTCAATTTTTCTTCGTCCAGCAACCGAATAATTGAAATAATTCCTCGACTAAAGAATGGAAAAGCTTTAGGTCCTGATAATATCAAGGCAGAAACCCTCAAACTAGTTTCCAACTACATAACGAAACCACTCACTTATATAATCAATAGGTCGCTGGAGCAAGGTATTTTTCCATCTTCATTCAAAACAGCTGTGGTTACTCCTGTTCAACATAAATTATAGACCTATTTCTTTGATAACGTTTTAAGCAAAAACTTTGGAGAAGATTATCCAGAGAAGGCTGAATAAATTTGTAGAAAAACACAGTCTGATATCAAAATTGCAGTACGGTTTCAGAGTTCCCATCAAAATACTCACGCAAAATATATATCGGTGTTTGGACGAATCTAGGTCAGCAATAGGTGTGTTCATAGATCTGAGGAGGGCATTCGATACCGTGGACCACTCAATATTACTTCAAACTCTAGAAGATGTTGGTTTAAGTGGCGTGCCAAATGGACTTCTCAGAAGCTACTTATTGAATAGGCGACAAAGAGTGAGAGTTGGCGACAGTTTGAGTGATGAGAGAACTGTTTTATGTGGTGTACCTCAGGGAACTATTTTGGGGCCAATCTTGTTCAATATATATCTAAACAGTATATTTCTGTTGAATACCCACTCGAAGATTATCAGCTATGCTGATGACACATTCCAGACGAGTTGAGTAGTGGTTTGACTACAGGTTGTTATCGGTAAATTTTGATAAGACGTACTATTTGCCTTTCGGTAGCTACTACATAATATCTTTGCCAGAGAACGATGTATCAATGTGTAACACGATCACCATAAGATGCTTAGAAAAGATTAAATACCTGGGCATAATTATAGATAGCCACCTAAGATGGAATGAACAAATAATCTTTCTTGTGAAAAAGCTGCCATGCATTTTGTACAAATTCAAGAACATTTCTAGCATTCTCGATCATAGGAAGAGAATAATTGTGTATAACAGTTTGGTGGAATTTCACCTGAACTATGGTATAGTTGGCTGGGGAGGAGTTTGTAAAACACATCTACACCACATTGAAGGTTTTTGAGGTGTATTCTACAGATATCCTAGTGATTTGCTCTACTCAGACAATGGAATGTTCGATCCGAGACAACTATTTTTCACGGATATAGCTGTAATTCAACATAGGTCCAAAAACGATGTGGAAGCAGAATTGCCATACCATTCATGCGCAAACCGAAAAGTTATAGATAACTGATGGCGCCAAAACTCTTCGGGCGCTTGCCGGAGGCACTGAGAAATGAGCCAGAACCCAAAAAAAAAAGGATTAAAAATTTTGTTCGGAACACTCCTGGAACAGAAATACACCGGATGATCGCGCTATGATTGTGAAACTGAAAAAGTGGACGGCTTTCCTTTGATGTTGTTGTGTCGTCATTTTTCAATTTTATATTTGGTGGTTTATTTTGTGTATTTTCTAGTTTCAGTGAATTGGATTTGACAGATGTTTTTATATTGTTGCATTATGTACTATATATTTCTATTATGTTTTGCGCGTTACAATTACTATTTCTATTTTATATTTTCGTCTTTTCAGCTGTATTTGACTTTTATCATGTGACTTTTGTAGTCGGTTTTTTTTTATTTATTTTCGTTTTTGTGTTTTTGTTTAGACAACATGATTTTGGTTTCTTTAATGTTTTGTAATAATGGTTCATCAACTTCATTTAATACACATATCGGAAAAGTCTAGGGATATTTTTAAAAATAGGCGTTTTTGAGCGCTCGTACTACTTACCCGAGCGCTATATCATTTCGTCACGATGTCTGTATTTTTCGAATTTTGAGCCGAAAATGGTCTCAATCGACTATGTTCGACTCACTGATGGCGAATCCGTCGGAAAATTCGAGTCCGGCCGACCGTAAGCACGATAACTCTCGAACGGAACAACCTAGAGACTTGAAATTTTCAGTATGGGTTCAGTTGCCAAATGCCTCGGTTGAGTTCATTAATGAGCCAAATTCCACGAGGGGTTCCGTAAATATGGCCGTTCGAAGTTTTGTTCCCCTGATTACTTGAAAACTACAGATTTGATCGAGATGAAATTTTGCACTCAAATGGAGAATGAGGTGTTCAAGCTACATGTGAAATTTTGTCCAGATCACATGACCAGAACCATAGAAACCATAGAAAATTATAACTTCCGAAGGGAAAGGCCTAGGAACTTGAAATTTTCAGGGTGGGTTTGGATCGCGAATATCGTGGTCACGTTCATCAATGACCAAAATTATACTAGGGGTTCAGTAAATATCGTCGTTTGAAATTTAGTTTTCTTGATAATTTGAAAACTACAGATTCGATCGTGACAAAATTTTGTATACTAATGGAGAATGATATATTCAAGCTACATTTCTCCAGATCACATGACAAGAACCATAGAAAATCATAACTTTCGAACGGAAAGTCCTAGGGACTTGAAATTTTCAGGATAGGTGTGGATCTGAAATGTCGCGTTGACGTTTATCTATGAGCCGAATTATACAAGGGGTTCCGTAAATACGGTCGTTTGAAATTTTGTTTTCTCGATAATTTCGAAACTACGGATTCGATCGAGATCGATCGGGAATGATATAATGAAGCAATATTTTTTACAGATCGCATAACCAGAACCATAGAAACCATAGAAAATTGTAACTTTTGAACGGAAAGGCCTAGAAACTTGAAATTTTCAGGGTGGGTTTGTATCGCGAATATCGCAGTCACGTTCATCAATGACCAAAATTAGACTAGGGGTTCCGTAAATATGGCCGTTCAAACTATTTTTTTCCTGATAGTTTCGAAACTACTGATCGGATTGGAATGAAATTTTGCACCTAGCTGAGGAATAATGTATTCAAACTACGTGCAAAATTTTGTCTAGATCGCATCACCAAGACCATAGATACCGTAGAAAATTCTAGCGAATTATCGAAGAAAAATTGATCAGCTGAATCACTGACATGAAGTCTGGAGTTTCGCCTAAGTTTCAGAATTTTTTTGACAGCTGTTGAAAAATCCTTCAATCGATTTCTGAAACTGGAAAATGCGAATCTATCTACAATGTGCATGTACGAGCGCTCAAAAGCTCCTGACTTCACGGCAGTGCTTTTCGTAATTTTTTTATTTTTCAGTTGATTGAGGGGCAAACTAAAATTATAGAGTCATGAGAAAATGTTCAATATGTCATCAAATAAATTTTTGCTTGAAACGAACACAATATTCCAAAAAAAAAAAAATAAAGTATAAACCATAATTTTACGAGCTATACAAAAAAAAATGATCAAGTATGTAAAAAATTAACTTAATGAAGAGTAAGACCTCCACGTTGGTTCAGAACAGCTCTACACCTATTTTCATAGTCAAAATGACATTGTCAATGCCCCATTGAGATATACTTGCCTATTCTGTGCTCAGAAGCTCTCGGAATTGAAGAGCATTTTGGATATGGCTAAAATGGGAGTAATTCTACGTTGAAGCATGTCCCATACATGCTAAATCGGATTAAAGTCCGGGGATTGTGCGAGCCATGGCAATACTTCAATTCCCTCGTTTTCCAACCCGTTCGTCACAATCGCAGCGTTCGGTATGGGGACGAGCATTATCATGCATTAGGCGAAAGTTTGCACCAACAGCACCAGCAAATAAAGGCACAATGGGTTGAAGAATATTATCCACATATTGCTGACCTGTCAGGAAATCATTTGGAAAAACGAGGTCGGTTCTGCCGCCTATAATTATTCCGCCCCATACCATTATTGTACCGCCTCTGTATTTGTGAACTTCCTCAACATTTGTTAAACGTTCCACGTTCTCGGATCGCCTCTACAATCGTGTCCGACGAGAATCTGGATGATATCCAAATCTGGATTAATGAATGAACAATATGTTGGCCAATCATCTGCATCCAAATTTTGATATTCTTCGCATGAGTCTACTCTGGCAGCGAGATTGCCTCTAGAGAGAGATGGACATAAAATTGGTCTTCGAATATGAAGATTGGCTTCGTGGAGACGATTTCTCACATAATCTCGCCCAACGGTTATGTTATGCGCTCGCTGGACTTCCATAACCAATTCAGGTGTCTTCTAACACTTAGCAGTAAAAATCTACCCTGACTTGCCGTTGTACAGCGTCTACGCCCTAGGTGTTGTTCAGCCGGACTTCCAGTTTCCCTGAAACGCCTCCATGAACGACTTATGACTCTTGGGGAAACACTCATCCGCTCAGCAACTTCGACTTGTCGCAGGCCAGCTTGAAGAAGGGCCACTGCTAGATTCATCTCGTCTGAAGACAAAGGTCGGCGATCCATAGTAAAAGACAATATAAAATCGAAATACTGAGAACTTGTAGAATTTACTTTTTCCATCTATCATTTTCACATTTTTTCCGAAAAAAGGCGTATTCAAACGGAGCAAATGAACCGATAAGTAAGTTGGTAGTACAGTTTAAACGATAAAGAAGTTTCTTTTGACACTTGTATGACTTTGTACGAATATCCCCAGACTTTTCCGATATGTGTATTTTTAACCACGTACAAGCAGCTTTTGTTGCTTCTGTGGATTTTTTAGTGTTTATTCACCTGTTACTCACATTCACTTGTTATATGCTAGTGTATGTTGTAATGATTTTTGTGTGAATAAACGATAAAAATGGTAATAATTATAATCACCGAGGCCTAAGAGTTAAGGTCCAATCATCCAGTCCACGGAGCAAGTTAGGAACGAAATCTTGCTGATAAGGTATCATATCATCATCAAGTACATCCGCATTTTTTCCTGGCTATGACAACGTGTTCTTCAGGTCATTCCAGTAAACTCCATACTCCTTCAAGATGACCTACTCTTCACATATCCCATATCAACTTCTTGTGACGTATTTTCTTTGTTTTTCGTGAGTGATCCTCTTCTGAGGAAACACTGTCCGAACGTTGTCCTCTAAACTCCTATCATTCAGAGGATACCCAAAAGCCTCATCGATATCCTCAGCGTTAAAAAGCCATCCCTAGGTTGTAGCAAACAGTGCGCAGAGTACGATATCTTCGTCTCCAGACGAAACCACCACCACTTGAAGGTTATTGGCATCCTCAAACGAAGTATTGGAAAATGATAAGAAACTCGAACAAAATACAAAACTATAATTCTACAACTATTGGACTCAGGTTCACAAGGATATAAGTTAAGATGCTAGGCTAATACCCTAGCTACACCAATGGTATTTCCTTCCATGTACCTGATCTAGAACTACTATTTTCTGACCTCAAAGGATATTAGTTTGTGTGGCTTAGGTGGTAGTGAATTTGGTCTACTTCATGGAGCCTTCAGTATAACCCCCTTGACTATAACCACTGCTTGAGGGTATAGGTCAGTACAAAACAAGCTTCAGATATTTCCTGCAGTATTCAATGCCCCTTGCCTCAAACGTCTCCCTCGAAGCCAATCCTGTATTCCTTATGGTAATCAATAAGATCATTACTCTTTTGTTCCACATTTTTTGCTATTGTTCTAACTGTCTATTCCAAAAGGATTAGTACATCCGGAAGAATAAGGATGGTTTTTCGAACTAACTGAAACCTGAAATGTCGATGACGAATGCAGTTGAAAAAAAAAACCATCTCGCTGAATTACAAGCGCCATAATTGCATGATTAGAAAACCGAAGGAGAACCTGCGGAGCCGAAGGAACAATAATTTCCGTCAAGAATTATAATTTTGCCATAACCGACCGTTCCATTACGCATACCGCATTACTTGCACACATTCTTATATTCGCCGCGGCTGATTACAACTTATTAGTGCGCCGATTATAAAGTTCGCAGATTCGCGAAGAACTCCTGAAATATAATTATAGCCGCACACTTTTTTGCCATTTTAATGGGTGTTCACCTGTAGGACACAGTCGTCCAGAACGGGAACCTCGCAGAAATATTACCCGAAGAAGGTATAATTCGCTTGTACGACTTTGCCAATTGGACTCGCAGACCACCCAAGTTGCGCGGTGTTGACGACATATACGTTAAATTATATCATTAGGTCTGAGATTGCCGCTGTGCTTACGGGGGTACGCCGAAAACGATCTCGAATTCTCTTGTATGTACTTTTCTCTCGAGAAAAGTACCTACTCTTGAATGATGAATACAACCTGAAGCTGTGGGAAACGACTAAGGAATATTAGTTTCCCTCATGAAGTCTGGCACATCAGTAGGCAGGCACCTTTCAAGCCCTCCAACTGTTGAGACCTCTCAGTGGGCATTCCAAGTGGAAAAATCCTAAGCCCCCCCCCTAAGTTGATAATTCATAATATATTCTACTGTTTGTGCTGCTCTAGCTCAAAATATCCTGAAATAATGTTAGGAAAAACATGAGAGCAGAGACCAGGTGTGTTTTATGTATGTGAAGTGTGTGGAAGTCATAGCAGAATGTGACAGAGAACAACGAAATTATGGCGTATTTCGGCAATTTCAGCCATTCTCAGTGCAACATAGTGAAGATATCTCAGATGCGGAATCAGGGTTGTTGGTTGTTTTGAAACATACAGTTTTGTAGATTAGTGGAAAGTTTCTCACTAAATCCACCTGCCTGCTCCAACCAAAACGTTCGCCAATTTTCGGCAGTTCCTTAGAAATAATCAACGACCCCCGAAAACAGCCGCAAGCATGCAACGATATCGCATCAATGAATTATTGCATGTACGGTCATTTTCTCGAAGTGTAATTTGGTTTGCCTACGAAACGCAGAGTCCTTTTCATTCGATGAGACGATCACAATCCAGATGGTTTTAGACTCAAATCGTGGGCCTATAGACTTCAGCCCCGGCTGTCTGTGGAAATTCAAATTCTTGTGCTCCATTATACTGCCTAGATGGGCATACCTGGGCAGACCTTTCCACTTCCAGGATTTCAGCCTGTAAGTTTGAAATTGGAAGTGTACTTCGGGCCATATATTATGCCTACCTCGGCTCCTTCCTATCCTCCCTATCCAATACCACAATATCTGGTCTGTTATTCGTCACCTGTCTATCGGTGATAATGGACCTATCGTAGTAAAGTCTAAAATTGTCATTCTCGAGAACCATCTGTGGCTGATACTTATAGTATGGTGTATAGGTGTTGAGAAGACCGAACTTGTTCGCCAGTTTCTGGTGGACGATGTTGCACACTTGATTATGTCTATGCAGGTAATCAGTATTAGCCAGCGCGCTACAGCCAGATGTTATATGCTGAATAGTCTCTGTTTTTTGTTGATACTTTCTGCATTTGTCGGATTGAGTATTAGGATCCTTGATGATGAACTTCTTGTAATTATTCGTATTGATGACCTGATCTTGAATAGCGAGCATAAAGCCCTCAGTTTCTGGAAATAAGTTTCCGCTAGTGAGCCATCTATTTGAAGCCTCCTTGTCAATGTGTTGCTGGTTGAGTTCGTGGTGGTGTCGGCCATGCAATGCCTTTTGCGACCATTGTTCTTGTTTCTCCACATCTGAAACTACTCCAAAATCCGCCTCCAGCAACGCGAGGTTCAGGGGCGTGTAATCCTTATCCGCTCTAGTTACAGTCCGATGAAGATCGGAGGTTTCGGCCTTCATATAAAAAAACTCGCGTTATTTCTGGACCTGCCGATTGTGCAGATTGATGTGGTCAATAAACCCCCTTCCTCCTTCCTTCCGAGGAAGTGTCGTTCTTATAATGGATGACTTTGGATGGTGGTTGTTGGTTTTTGTCATCATTGTTCTTGTTGACCTCTGAATAGCATCCAACTCAGTTTTTGTCCATTCGAGTATTCCGAAAGAGTATGTTAAAACTGGCAAAGGTGTTGATTGCCTGTACTAAGTGACCTGCATTCAGCTCAGACTTCATCAGTGCTTTTACTCTTCTGGTGTATTGCTCCTGAATTCTTACTTTAGCCTGCTTGTGTTCCAGCAACCTGGCTTGTTGTAATCCCAGGTATTTTTATGAATCTTCGTTTTCCATTGCCTCTATGATATCTTCATTTGGAAGTTTCATATCTCCGTCTATGACAATGCCTTTTTCGATATGAAGGATTTTGCTCTTGGATAGACCAAATTCCATATGAATATCACTGGAGAATCCATGCGCTATCTCTAGAAGACGTTCAATTTTATGCTGGTTCGCCGCATATAGCTTAAGATCATCCATGAATAGAAGGTGTGAAATTATTAAATTCATATTTCTATTAGCTTTGATGTTGAAGCCGTATTTCGTACTATTGAGAATAGTGGAGAGGGGATTCATTGCGAGGCAGAACCATAGTGGGCTCAAGGAGTCACCCTGGAAGATTCCCCTAAGGATCGGTATTTCTTCGCTGTTAATAAGGTTTTGACCGAGAATGATGGCATATCCTTAGGGTTGTGCAGGATGTGGTTGAATTGTTTAGCCAGTTCTTCGTGGACACTGGAAAATTTCTTGTACCAGAAATTTTGGATGTTGTCTACTCCCGGGGAAGTCCAGTTGTTAGCATTTCGGACAGCTTATCTGATTTCTTCTACGGAAATCTCATCGAATTGCATCGGTGCAACTCCCAACTTATTATTATTATTATTATTACAGACACCGGAGCCGTTTTCCTGGACATTAAAAAGGCATTTGATAAGATGTGGCACCAAGGTATGATAAACAAGATGAAGAAGTGGAAGTTTCCAGCCGAACTGATAAGATTGATACAAGCATACTTGAAGAAAAGAAAATTCAAAATCAACATAGATGATACGAGATCAACCACCAGGAAAATTGAAGCCGGCGTACCACAAGGATCGGTCCTAGGACCGTTGCTGTTCAACATATATATGTCGGACATACAAAAAATGGAAAAATGTAAGATTCCCCAGTTTGCAGTTGACACTGGATACTGCCGTATACTACTCCAGCTGAATGAGGAAATCCATAACGAAGCGAGATAGACGTAGACAGACTGATGAGCTATTTCAAGAAATGGAGGTTCAAGATAAATGCGAAGAAAACAGTTGCCATTAACTTCGACGGTACAAAAAAGGAAATAGCAGGGAACGGATAGAAAATCATAATATAGACTGGGAAGATGAAACAAAATATCTGGGCGTGACCCTAGATGAAAAGCTGAAATTTAACAAACAAATGGAAGAAATCAAAAAGAAGACCAGGCAACTACATGGGTATTCATACCCGCACCTGAATGCAAACAGCCATCTTTCGCTGGAAAACAAGATGAAGATAATTAAGACAGTGCTAATACCAAGCATAACGTACGCAGGAGTAGTATGATTTAATGTCGAAAGTAGCAAAAAGAAAGATCTACAAAGTGCGTTGAATAAAATAACAAGGATAGCTGTAGGTGTCCTATGGTACGTCAGCAATAAACAAATAAGAGAAAAATTGAAAATATGTACCAACAATCGAGGAAATAATTGACAGACAAACCAAGAAGACAATCGAAACGATGAAAGAACACGAAAACAAAGAAATAAGAGGGATTGTAATGATACCAGTCAGAACCACAGACGAGAGGAAATATCTCTTGCAGAGAAGCCAATGACAGATAGCAAAGAATCATGCAGAAGGGAGGAGGACCTCTCCAAATAATCAATAGAAGAAAGAGGTAGAAATTTAATTAAAGGCGAAAGGAAGTAAATTCCAGACCTTTTTCAAGAACAAGGGCCTATGATGATCTAGTAGTTGTGCTTGCATGGTAATCATCTATGGAGTCAAATGGGCTCATGAGGAACTTCTTCCCCAGTGCGTCCAGTACCATCATGTGTCCTATAAGTAATTTTATTGATCCATACCTGAGAACACCCATTACTCCATTATTTCCACAAGCTTATGAAGAGTGAAAAGATCTAGGAATACTTCCATTGTTATTGGAGAGGTGGAGATATTCCTAGACTAGACAGACAAGCCTATAAAGTTTTCACACCTTTTACTGTCTTGTCTTCTCTGTATCTCACCCCACCAAACCAGCGAGGCGTACGCAAGCATGGGTCTAATAACAGTAATAACCGTAGTAATTATATGATCAGTAGATCAAATTAGGTTTCAGTCCCCAAGTGAATACCAACAGCCTCAACTGCTGTACCCTTCTTTCGATATACTTAGGAGTATTTCTATAACAGGTGACTTGGTTTGAAGCTTTCAACAGCCCGCTCAAGTCTCCTGCAAATTTTGTTGGAAATTCGCCTATCAGAAGTTCTCAATAGGTCTACTACTAGGACTTTCTTCATTAAACTCATCAGACTTTAGGAAGCGAGTTTGCAGTAGAACTCTTTGACTTTCTTACGGTCTTGTGTAAATTCATCATCAGCCAATTCCATGAGATGTTCTTGTGCTAAGACTTTCTGGAGCCTTGTACCGGGGCTGTTTGATTTGCCAATCATTATATTGAGTGAGCATGTAAGCGAGTTATATATGAAACCTCCTGATATAACTAGTTACAAAAGTACATAGGTGTACTACTATTAATAATTTCTTGGTTATTCATACTTCATTATAAAAGATTTTGAAAATGTTGTCCATTATTTTCAAAGTCTTTTATAGAAATTTTTTTTTCATGTTTCATTGCAACTTAAGCTATCGTAACCATTCTACTCTTCTTTTGCAGATGTTCTAGCGCAAAAGGTCAAGTGTATGGCATTTTTGAAAAGGCAATCGAATAACCTTCAAAACAAGGTTTCACTCAACACCCCCCCTTCTTATTTAAGATTTAAGGGGTTGCTGTCATCGCGCTCACATCGGGGTTGATGCAAATTAATCGCAACCAACCATATAAAATGTCCCCCTACGAACCAAAGTTTATCTCTTTCTGCATTTTTTCTGATTTTGGTAGGATGGTTCCTTTTCAAATTGATACACCGTATTATGTAGGTTTACACAACTTCAATACAATTTTGAAACCTATGCGATGCCAAATAATCCAAAAAATTTTTTTGCATGCTTGAATTCTATTGCCATACAACAATGAAGAAGAATAATGTAATGTAATATTGTCTTGAAGATGGGGTTCCACAAAGATACGATCCAGGGCCCACACTTTGTCAGTTCTACACCAATCCCACTTGGCAGGTTGCCCCGGTACTTTCCCCCTTGCTGATTCAATAATGGCTGAGCTAATTGAATCCAATCAATACGCCCATCGTTCATGCTCGGAAGGATGATATCTAATGCGGGGTTTGTGCAAATCGTCAGGTATAGCATCGAGATATGTAATTGAATTACCCGCAGATCCGACCCGGCCTCATATTATTCCTACGGTTGAGATTTCAATTTGCGTTTTCCAATAACTCGCAGTATCGGTTTCAGATTTATTCATCAACTGAACGGACAAAGTAGCAATGGAAATTATTATTTTCTAATTAGGCATCGAATTTCGTTTTTCTTCCATATTATGAAGAATGAGCGAGGGCTCCTTGATGCTATTTCAGCACTCAAAAATGTGAATCGAGGACTTACCTACGTTAGATATTTACTAGGATGAGCAATATTTTTAAAAGCAGGGTTCGAAAAATATGCACGATATGCAAGATGTTTTTTAAGGCGAGGTTTTTTTTTGACAGGTGCTAGAACTCATCGAAAGAGATCATTTTCCCGAAAGTTGATCATATAAAATATTCAATTTGAAAAAAGTGCGAAAAATCTTGGGCATTAAGACCTTGCCATCAGTGTTGAATCCAGGGGGTGCCCGGAGGGGTTCTACCCCCCTGTAGCATGACCCATAACCCCCCGGACAAAAAAACTATCGCTTGCACATATTATTTTCATCTCGTGTAGTTTGAAAATATCCTATCATAGTTGTGAAAAAAGTTATTTGATAATGAGTGATAATAAGTGTAGAAATTAAATTCGATATGAGTAGTATAACGAAACTGTCCGTTAATTTTGCTTCGGACAAATGGTAACACTGCCCTGAAGTCATTTTAAAACTCAGTACCTATACTGCGAATTCGCGATTCGAATTAGCGCTGAGAGCGCTACAAACTTACTTGTTTTCTTAGTTTTTTTTCATTCCCTGTTCTTTTTCATGTTTCATGTTTTCAAAATTCTCATTTTGTGTTGAAATCTTCAAGAATTTTTAATGAAATAAAATGATACCTCATAAATAACTTTCGTTTATGTATTTATACATTTGCTCATTTGCGCCTGATGCAAATCATCTGATCTCAGATAAAAGAAATACAGAAATACTTATTATGTTCATAGCTACTTTCCGCTATACAGGTTGTTTCATAATATATGCGCAAGATTTCAGGATATGATAGCTTGTTCAAAAATATGAAAAAAAGTTTCTATTGATTTACCCTCTGTAAAATGCACCATTTGCGAGATTCAGATTTTGGTTTTTTGCGAATATCTGCGGAACCTTTTATCGTACAGAAAACAGCTTTCGTAAGCCTTTTCGAATCATAATAATTTCAAATTGTTAACCTGTTTTCGACGTATAAAAAAAGGTTGACAGTTAGTAAAGACCATGTTTTTCAACATAAAATTTAATTTTTCTCGAAAACGGTCGACTTTAGAGCGTATGACCAAGAGTACCTTGTTTGTGTAGAGAACATTGGCGGTTCAAATGGTCGTCTCAAAAACCGTAGTTCTTCCACAATCATAGAAGTTGGGAAGAAAAACAACCTCTACCCCTTCAAAAACAATACAAATTGAACGGCCATATTTACGGAACCCCTAGTCTGATTTTGCTCATTGATGAACGTGACCGTGAAATTCGCGATCCAAACCCACCCTGAAAATTTCAAGTTCCTAGGCCTATCCCTTTCGGAAGTTATAATTTTCTATGGTTATGGTCTGGTTATGCGATCTGGACAAAATGTTGTTTTAATATATCATTCTCGTTTAAAATACAAAATTTCATCTCGATCGAATCCGTAGTTTCGAAATTATCGAGAAAACAAAATTTCAAACGACCCTATTTACAGAACCCCTATTATAATTCTGCTCATTGATGAACATGAACGCCACATTTCAGATCTACAGCTATCCTGAAATTTTCAAGTCCCTAGGCCTTTCCGTTCGAAAGTTATGATTTTCTATGGTTTCTATGGTTCTGGGTATGCGATCTAGAGAAATGTAGCTTGAGTATATTATTCTCCATTAGTATACAAAATTTCGTCACTATCGAATCTGTAGTTTGGAAATTATCAAGAAAACTAAATTTCAAAGGACCATATTTACGGAACCCCTAGTCTAATTTTGCTCATACATGAAAGTGATCACGACAATCGAGATCCACACCTATCCTGGAAATTTCAAGTCCCTAGGCGTTTTCGTTCGAAAGTTACAATTTGCTATGGTTTCTATGGTTCTGGTGATGCGAGCTGAACAACATTTTTCATGTAGCTTGAACACCTCATTTTCCATTAGAGTACAAAATTTCACCTCGATCGAATCTGTAGTTTCAAAGTAATCAGGAAAACAAAATTTCGAGCGGCCATATTTACGGAACCCCTCGGTGAATTTTGCCAAATAACGAACTTGACCGCGGCATTCGAGATTCGAACCTACCCTGAAAATTTCAAGTTTCTAGGACATTCCGTTCGAGAGTTATCGTGTATACGGATGGACGGCCGGACGGACGGACAGACTCGAATTTTTCGACGGATTCGTCATCATCGTTTGAGACCATTTTCGGCTCAAAATTCGAAAAATACAGACATCGTGACGAAATGATATAGCCCTC
The DNA here is from genome assembly GCA_963966015.1 of Aphidecta obliterata. Classification (NCBI taxonomy): domain Eukaryota; kingdom Metazoa; phylum Arthropoda; class Insecta; order Coleoptera; family Coccinellidae; genus Aphidecta; species Aphidecta obliterata. The sequence goes on along the minus strand of OZ014427.1, from coordinate 27,191,605 downwards.
GTGTAAGTAGTACCAGCGCTGAATTAGCGATCTCAAAAAATTCAAAATTCGACAACAAAATTTGCACACTGATGACAAGGAGAGCTAATATAAACCTGGTTAAAAGGCGCTATTGTTCTTTTCCCTCTTGATTCATAACGGGACGGTAGTGCTCAAGGATTGGTTCAGTAGGCGAAAATTTAGAATCCTAGAGCTTAAAAGCTTGATATAACTTAATCCAGTTTTTATCTGAATTCAGTATTCTCCTTTATAGTTTCTTAAACGGTCAGTGTATTTGTGAAATAAGTATATAAGTAATACCAAATTTTCCATTCGGAGTTGAATTCAATTCCTAATGAGAGTCATGGGAGAGTTGTATCATGAACGTTTAAATTTATGGAATGTAACAGGTGCTGCCATCTATGAAAACTCCTTCAAATTATTTTACTGCTTGACATAGGGAAGAAAGGATCTTTATTTCGATAAAGATCCCGACATTTTGTCATTTTCAGCGCCATCTCGCGGTGCGTAATATTTCCCAATAACGTAAGATAACAAAATTCCTGTAAAAGACTTGAATATAACTAACTATCTCTTCTTTAACTTCAATGGTAATAGAATGCAATAGTAATAGAATTCAGAATTCAAATACGAATACAGATAATAGATCGATAATCAAATTGGAACCTGAAATTTATATCAAGAATACATTTTCAAAATGTAACAAATAATAATAAATTGAATTGATGCGGCCGATACTCCATTAAGTTAGTATTCAGTAAGACATTGAACTACAATTTTCACCCATTGAGGTTTAGGTACTTAACCACGACACGTGCTTCGTTATACAAAATACAATGGGATCTTCATGTAAAAGAGGCAAACTGGAGAGTGTAATAATGTTTTTAGGATAAAAATACTCAGCACATTATCCCTGAATAGACTTTTAATGAATATAATATTAAATAGGTGCATATTATTGTAACGAAGTCAATTTTGAAACTTTTCAGGTTACTGTGTTAGCGCATCGAAAAAATACCTATTGAATATATTTTGGGTAAAATTGGCAGAAACATAAATAGGTATCAAAAAGCAAAGGTTGCCTGGCCTGTTGAACTCGAGTGGAAAATATTGTGTCATTTCTAACAATCTAGGGGACCAAAAACGATCAGGAAATGGTTGTCAGTTTAGAAAAATGAGTGTATGTAAATAAAATCAGTACAATAAATTCCTCAACTTCAAACTGTAAGGTATTAAATTATGTTGCCATTCTCTATAACTCAAATCGGAAAAATAGATTTCACCCAAGCTTAGCAAAGTATCCTCATCTTCTGGTAGACTTGTCCGACTAATTTTATATGAAATCGGATTTTCTAGTCGGGGCATTTCTTGCAGATGGCCATTTTCACAGTAAAAACAAAATCTTGTAGTTAAAAACAAACTACAGGTCCTCTTGGTCATTTTCAATCCTTTTCATAAAGATTCCTGATTTATTTTGAGAAGTACCACAGATTATGCATTTTTGTACAACTGTCACGAAAAATGACATATTTCCTGCTATCGTGATATATCGCTTTTTTGTGTTCTATATTATGATGATACAAAATTTTCGAATTGAAAAAATTACGAAAAGCACTGCCGCGTAGTCAGGAGCTTTTGAGCCGTACATCCACCTTGTAGGTAGATTCGCATTTTCCAGTTTTAGAAATCTATTGAAGGAATTTTTGACAGATTTCAAAAAAAATTCTCAAACTTAGACGAAACTCTAGACTTTGACAGTGCTTCAGATGACCAATTTTTTTTCGATAATTCGCTAGAATTTTCTACGGTATCTATGCTCTTGTTGATGCGATCTGGACAAAATTTCGCACGTAGTTTGAATACATTATTCCTCAGCTAGGTGCAAAATTTCATTCCATTCATATCAGTAGTTTCGAAATTATCAGAAAAAAAATATTTTGAACGGCCATATTTACGGAACCCCTAGTCTAATTTTGCTCATTGATGAACGTGACCGTGAAATTCGCGATCCAAATCCACCCTGAAAATTTTAAGTTCCTAAGCCTTTCCGTTCGGAAGTTATAATTTTCTATGGTTTCTATGGTTCTGGTCATGCGATCTGGACAAAATGTTGCTTCAATATATCATTCTCTTTTAAAATACAAAATTTATCTCGATCGAAGCCGTAGATTCGAAATTATCGAGAAAACAAAAGTTCAAATAATCGTATTTACGGAACCCCTGGTATAATTCTGCTCATTGATAAACGTGAACGCGACAATTCAGATCCACACCTATCCTGAAAATTTCAAGTCTCTAGGCCTTTCCGTTCGAAAGTTATGATTTTCTATGGTTTCTATGGTTCTGGTCATGTGATCTGGATGAATGTAGTTTGGATATATCATTCTCCTTCAGTATACAAAATTTCGTCACGATCGAATCTGTAGTTTTGAAATTATCAAGAAAACTAAATTTCAGAAGACCATATTTACGGAACCCCTACTATAATTTTGCTCATAGATGAAAGTGATCACGACAATCGGGATCCACACATATCCTGAAAATTTCAAGTCCCTAGGCATTTCCGTTCAAAATTTACAATTTTATATGGTTTCTATAGATCTGATCATGCGAGCTGGACAAAATGTAGCTTGAACACCTCATTTTCCATTAGAATGCAAAGTTTCATCTCGATCGAATGGGTAGTTTCGAAGTAATCAGGAAAACAAAATTTCGAGCGGCCATATTCACGGAATCCCTCGTCGAATTTTGCCCAATAACGAACTCAACCGCGGCATTCGAGATTCGAGCCTACCCTGAAAATTTCAAGTTTCTAGGACATTCCGTTCGAGAGTTATCGTGTTTACGGACGGACGGCCGGACAGACTCGAATTTTTCGACGAATTTGTCATCATTGAGTCGAACCTTGTCGATTGAGACCATTTTCGGCTCAAAATTCGAAAAATACAGACATCGTGACGAAATGATATAGCCTCGTGTAAGTAGTACGAGCGCTCAAAAAAAAAGCATTTTCTCAAAAGACCGTAATTCCAAAATATATCGATAGAATGAAAGGTTAACTCTCAAACGATGAATGCGTGTAGAGATTCGTCATGCAAATTAAAATATACTCACGTTATGCAAACATCTCAGGAAGCATCTCATGAGATTGGGTCAGAAACGACGAGTGCAGATTCTGAGGAGAGAACGAAGAAACTCCAAGTCACCTGGTGACGAAATGCCTCGCAAGTAACCTCCTTGAAGCGTTCCCAAGTACTGGAGTTCATTGGAACTCTGGACCAGGAGGGCGAGCTGTGGACTACGTAATGGCGAAAACAGCTCTGATGGGGGGCACAATAGACCTTAAGAGTAAATGAAATTCCCCTTCAAAACCAAATCTACATACATTATGTTTCCCGGTAGGGGAGTCTTTTAAGTTCCTCACATGGGTGCTAGATTGATTCTTCTGCTTTTTTCCTCATGAAAGTTGTATGTGCATTTGTCTAATGCCCACCGAATGAACTCTTCTGTTGACTGAACCCTCTTGATATAACTCTCAGCACGCTGGTGACCCGTAGTTGAGTTGTGGTCTTGCGATCGTCTTTATCATCGTCAGCTTGGTATTTTTATCCATGAGGCTTTTCCCGCCTATTGATGGATAGAGTCTGCTCATTGCGGAGTTCGTGTTACCAACAGCATATTTAATAATATATGACTTTTCCATGTGAGTCCTTCATATAGAAATAACACCTAAAAATTTGGCCCCATTCAGCAGTTCCTTCTGTAGTCATTTTGTTCAGCATAAAAATGGTTATTCTGTCTAAGACTGGTGCTTTTCGCCTCTCAATATTCTTGATTATCTCTTCAATTGCTGTTGGTGAGGCTTGGTTTAGAATTTTATCTTCTTCTTTCTTCAATTCTTCTTTTTCTTCTACTTCTTCTTCATTACCGTCATCTTTCCTGTAATTGATCATAGCTTCTTTTTCTATAGTATAGTAAGACTTCTTTCTGTCTTATAATATTTTGATTATGCCATTCCATTTGCTCCGTGCAGTGGAGCTATTTGAGTATTTTCCTGGCGGAGGCATTTTTGCATTTTCCAGGAAGAGAGGTCTATTGTACTCAAATCCTATTTCTTTCTATTCCATCTATCTGTTCTCAGCTCCCTAAGGGCATTTTTGAGTATTTAGTTGTTGTTCTTAATCAGATTTTTTATATTTCTTGGAGTTTCTCCATGAGGATGTTTTGACACAGGTTCATTCATTTTTGTCGATGCATTTTCATAGGCTTCTGTTATTTTGGTTTCTAGTTTTTCGACAGCATTCTCCAAATCTTTGATGGTATTGATCAAAAAAATGTCCACGATCTTTTTACAAAAATAATTGTTTTAGCATAATGATAATTCGAAAATGAATAATTTAAATTTACTTGAACAAATACACCAAAAGAACATAACCTATCAGCTAATATTATAACTAAACCCCTTGATAGACTTCAAATATTCGAAACTAATAATCCTGCTAATGAAAGCCCTATATGAACTACTGAGGAATAAGCAATTAAAGATTTGAGACCATGCATTAAGCGTAGAAATTCAAAAAACTAAATATTGTGAAGATTTTAGATAGATAACTGTCATTTATTGCAAGCAAATGGCCATCGACCTTTAAGATTTTATTCTTCCATAAAAATAGCGTCTACAATAATAGGTACATGTAATACTTTTGTTGTGATGCAGTCAGTCAGGTGTACGATAGCACAAAATTATCAACCATTGGTTTTGCTTTCAGCAACACAGCCCCTGTAAAAATATGAGATATCAATAAAACTTGCAACTTAATGTGTGCTTTAGGTGACTATTTTTTTTTCGATAATTTGCTAGAGTTTTCTACGGTATCTATGATCTTGGTAATGCGATCTGGACACAATTCTGCATGTAGCTTGGACGGATGGCCGGACAGACTCGAATTTTTCGACGGATTCGTCATCAGTGAGTCGAACTCTGTCGATTAAGACCATTTTCGACATATCTGTTCTCAAGTCTACGGATACTTGAAGGTGCGTCGAATGTCTCACTAATACAAAATTCTTTTCAAACTGATTTGACCACTAAAACACAAAAAATGCAATCAGATGTTTGTTCAACATACACAGGTCTACTTTTCAAAATATATTAACACTTGAACCTGCGAAAAATTACAAATTCTGACTATCCTGACAACAGCACATCTCGACCAGCTGACCATCAGCAGATCCACACCTATTCTGAAAATTTTAAGTCCCTAGGCATTCCCATTACAAAGTTATAATTTCCTATGGTTTCTATGGTTCTGGTCATGCGATCTAGACAAAATTTTGCAAGTAGCTTGAGCATGTCATCTGATTGCAAAATTTCATCTCGATCGAATGTGTAGTTTCGGAGTAATCGGAAAAACAAATTTTCGAACGGCCATATTCACGGAACCCCTGGTGGAATTCTGCCCATTAACGAACTCAACCTCGGCATTTGGGAACTGAACCCACTCTGAAAATTTCAAGTCTCTAGGACGTTCCGTTCGAGAGTTATCGTGCATGCGGACGGCCGGACGGACAGACACGAATTTTTCGACGGATTCGTCATAAGTGAGTCGAACTATGTCGCTCTAAATTCGAAAAATACATACATCGTGACGAAATGATATAGACATCGTGTAAGTAGTACGAGCGCGCAAAAAAAATTTCTGGCTTTCCTCAGAAATCTACAGGTTGATTTTTCGAATTCATGGGAATACTATGGTAATCATTAAAACCAAACTAATCGAATGAATTTATTGAAACTTAGAACGTTATTGACACGTGTTGAGATCAAGAGAACGAGATATTAATTATTTCGATACTCCAGGGCTGGACTAATAATTATTTGTCATTTCTCAAATTGTTCAGGGTAAAAACTAAAAACATAACTCCTTTATGTCGAATTATTGTTTCACCTTCCGAAAAGAGCTTGAATGCATCTTCAATATGTGGTATCATTCAAAGTTGTCACACCTGCAGTTTTTTGAGCGCTCGTACTACTTACACGAGGGCTATATCATTTCGTCACGATGTCTGTATTTTTCGAATTTTGAGCCGAAAATGGTCGCAAACGACTATGTTCGACTCACTGATGACGAATCCGTCGAAAAATTCGAGTCTGTCCGTCCGTCCGGCCGTCCGTATACACGATAACTCTCGAATGGAATGTCCTAGAAACTTGAAATTTTCAGGGTAGGTTCGAATCTCGAATGCCGCAATTAAGTTCGTTATTGGGCAAAATTCGCCGAAGGGTTCCCTAAATATGACCGCTCGAAAATGAGGTGTTCAAGCTATATGCGAAATTTTGTTCAGCTCGCATCACCAGAACCATAGAAACCATAGAAAATTGTAACTTTTGAACAGAAACGCCTAGGGACTTGAAATTTTCAGGATAGGTGTGGATTTCGATTGTCGTGATCACTCTCATCTATGAGCAAAATTATACTAGGGGTTCCGTAAATATGGTCGTTTGAAATTTAGTTTTCTCGATAATTTCCGAACTACAAATTTGATCGTGACGAAATTTTGTATACTAATGGAGAATGATATATTCAAGCTACATTTCTCTAGATCGCATGACCAGCTCCCTCCCAGAAGGTGTAGATCTGAAATGCGGCGTTCACGTTCATCAATGAGCAGAATTATACTAGGGGTTCCGTAAATACGGTCATTTGAAATTTTGTTTTCTCGATAACTTCGGAACTACGGATTCGATCGAGATAAAATTTTGTATTTTAAACGAGAATGATATATTGAAGCAACATTTTGTCCAGATCGCATGTCCAGAACCATATAAACCATAGAAAATTATAACTTCCGAAGGGAAAGGCCTAGGAACTTGAAATTTTCAGGGTGGGTTTGGATCGCGAATTTCACGGTCACGGTTCCGTAAATATGGCCGTTCAAAATATTCCTTTCCTGATAATTTCGAAACTTCCGATTTGATTGGAATGAAATTTTGCACCTAGATGAGGAATAATGTCTTCAAACTACGTGCGAAATTTTGTCCAGATCGCATCACCAAGAGCATAGATACCGTAGAAAATTCTAGCGAATTATCGATGAAAAATTGATCAGCTGAAGCACTGACATGAAGTCTGGAGTTTCGCCTAAGTTTCAGAATTTTTTTGACAGCTGTCGAAAATTCCTTCAATTGATTTCTAAAACTGGAAAATGCGAATCTACCTACAAGGTGCATGTACGAGCGCTCAAAAGCTCCTGCTCTCACGGCAGTGCTTTTCGTAATTTTTTTCAATGAATTTTTGAATTTGTATAGTCGATTATTTGCTGTATAGGGAAAATTGAAAGATATGGTTTATGTTGAGAACTTTCAGACTAGAGAACAATTGATGAACAGAATAATAAACTTTTCTGATGTATTAAGAAACAACGGCGATATGATTCGGCAAGCTATATTACATCTGAGAATTCGACAAGAAAAATGTATTCAAGCAAATGGCTCCTGAGTGTCTAGCTGAAAAAGAGCGTTATCATTTTGCCCAAATCTCGGTTATTTTGAACCGGGAATCGTCTCGATTAGGTTGGATTTACAGATGAAGAATTCTGTCCGGCCGTACGTGAACGCAATAACTTTCGAAAGAAGAGACCTTGAGTATTTGAAATTTTTGCGTCACCAACTTTGTAGTTAGTGGTAAGATAACTGCACGAAGGTTTATGCCAAGTTTCGTGAGGATCATTTCACTAAGTATTCGATATCTGGATATGGGGCTACGATAAAATGAGTTATGTGGAAGTTTAGCTTTGTAGCTGTTCTACGTAAAAAGAAAATTGTTTTTTTCTGAAATATTCGATATTCGATAATTCGGTGATTCATCTTTCGAAGTTTATGAAAAAAATTACGAAAAGCACTCCCGTGAAGGCAGGAGCTTTTGAGCGCTCGTACATGCACCTTGTAGGAAGATTCGCATTTTTCAGTTTTAGAAATAAATTGAAGGAATTTTCGACAGCTGTCAAAAAAATTCTGAAACTTAGGCGAAACACCAGACTTCATGTCTGTGCTTCAGCTGATCAATTTTTTTTCGATAATTCGCTAGAATTTTCTACGGTATCTATGGTCTTGGTGATGGACTAGTAGTTTCGAAACTATCAGGAAAATAATATTTTGAACGGCCATATTTACGGAACCCCTACTCTAATTTTGCTCATTGATAAACGTGACCGCGATATTCGCGATCCAAACCCACCCTGAAAATTTCAAGTTCCTAGGCCTTTCCGTTCAAAAGTTACGATTTTCTAAGGTTTCTGAGGTTCTGGTCATGCGATCTGGACAAAATATTGCTTTAATATATCATTCTCGATTAAATACAAAATTTCATCTCGATCGATTCCGTAGTTTCGAAATTATCGGGAAAACAAAATTTCAAACGATCGTATTTACGGAACCCCTAGTATAATTCTGCTCATTGATATACGTGAACGCGACATTTCAGATCCACACCTATCCTGAAAATTTCAAGTCTCTAGGCCTTTCCGTTCGAAAGTTATGATTTTCTATGGTTTCTATGGTCCTGGTCATGTGATCTGGATGAATGTAGTTTGAATATAAATTTCTCCATTAGTATACAAAATTTCGTCACGATCGAATCTGTAGTTTTGAAATTATCAAGAAAACTAAATTTCAAACAACCGTATTTACGGAACCCCTAGAATAATGTTGCTCATAGATGAACGTGATCACGACATTCGAGATCCACACCTATCCTGAAAATTTCAAGTCCCTAGGCGTTTCCGTTCAAAAGTTACAATTTTCTATGGTTTCTATGGTTCTGGTCGTGTGATCTGGACAAAATTTCACATGTAGCTTGAACACCTCATTTTTCTTTTGGGTGCAAAATTTCATCTCGATAAAATCAGGGAAACAAAACTTTGAACGGCCTTATTTACGGAACCCCTGGTGGAATTTGGCCCATTAACGAACTTAACCGAGGCATTCGGGAACTGAACCCACACTGAAAATTTCAAGGCTCTAGGTTGTTCCGTTCGAGAGTTATCGTGCTTACGGCCGGCCGGACGGACGGACGGACTCGAATTTTCCGACGGATTGTTCATCGGTGAGTCTAACATAGTCGATTGAGACCATTTTCGGCTCAAAATTCGAAAAATACAGACATCGGGACGAAATGATATAGCCCTCGTGTAAGTAGTACGAGCGCTCAATAAAATGAAATTATTTAATTATTTGTCATACTGACAATGAACACTGAATGCCGGTTTGGTACAGAGAAACAAGAGCGTAAAAGCTCCTGACTTAACGTCAGTGCTTTTGAAATGTTATATTGATTTTCATGACTTCTTCCCATTTTTCCCATTGATTTATTACAAATTTTCATAATACTCATTCCTCGCAATCGAATTTTGTTCATTTTAGCAAGATGATCGTACTGTTCTATTGAGTAGTGGTCGGTGAAATCAAAGGCTTCCTAATGGGACAATGTCGAAAGCATCTTCTGAGAGTGGTTTGAGCAGAAAATGCATATTCCGTGGGTAGAAGAAACTCATGAACTCCTACTAACAGAATGTCTCGCCATTGGAAACCAACGCAAAGAATGCTTGGGCCTCGAACTTATCCTCCTTGGGCCATCCCAGCTAATTTTCATTAGAATTCTGGAACTGGATGGCAAGCTGTGAGCTCAGGATATACCTCGGTCGGCTAAGGAAAGGGTGGCCTAATAATGGGTGATTTTTTAAGAGCTTGAGAACTTTTTTTAAAAAAAAAACGCATAAAATTTGCAAAATCTCATCGGTTCTTTATTTGAAACGTTAGATTGGTCCATGACATTTACTTTTTGAAGATAATTTCATTTAAATGTTGACCGCGGCTGCGTCTTAGGTGGTCCATTCGGAAAGTCCAATTTTGGGCAACTTTTTCGAGCATTTCGGCCGGAATAGCCCGAATTTCTTCGGAAATGTTGTCTTCCAAAGCTGGAATAGTTACTGGCTTATTTCTGTAGACTTTAGACTTGACGTAGCCCCACAAAAAATAGTCTAAAGGCGTCAAATCGCATGATCTTGGTGGCCAACTTACCGGTCCATTTCTTGAGATGAATTGTTCTCCGAAGTTTTCCCTCAAAATGGCCATAGAATCGCGAGCTGTGTGGCATGTAGCGCCATCTTGTTGAAACCACATGTCAACCAAGTTCAGTTCTTCCATTTTTGGCAACAAAAAGTTTGTTAGCATCGAACGATAGCGATCGCCATTCACCGTAACGTTGCGTCCAACATCATCTTTGAAAAAATACGGTCCAATGATTCCACCAGCGTACAAACCACACCAAACAGTGCATTTTTCGGGATGCATGGGCAGTTCTTGAACGGCTTCTGGTTGCTCTTCACTCCAAATGCGGCAATTTTGCTTATTTACGTAGCCATTCAACCAGAAATGAGCCTCATCATCATCATGAAAATTCGACGTTGTGGCAGATCGTTCGGCTTCAGTTCTTGCAGGAGCTGTATTTTATACGGTTTTACACCAAGATCTTTACGTAAAATCTTCCATGTGGTCGAATAACACAAACCCAATTGCTGCGAACGGCGACGAATCGACATTTCACGGTCTTCAGCAACACTCTCAGAAACAGACGCAATATTCTCTTCTGTACGCACTGTACGCATTCGTGTGGTTGGTTTAATGTCCAATAAAGTAAACTGAGTGCGAAACTTGGTCACAATCGCATTAATTGTTTGCTCACTTGGTCGATTATGTAGACCATAAATCGGGCGTAAAGCGCGAAACACATTTCGAACCGAACACTGATTTTGGTAATAAAATTCAATGATTTGCAAGCGTTGCTCGTTAGTAAGTCTATTCATGATGAAATGTCAAAGCATACTGAGCAAATACTAATGCATGAAAATCCTAACCTCAAAAAAATCTGAGCAAATACTAATGCATGAAAATCCTAACTTCAAAAAAATCACCCGTTATATACTCAGGTCATAGTGCAATAGTAACCCGCTACCCTCAATAACAGTAATAATAATAAATTTTTGAATCCTTGGCGATTAGAAGCAAATAACTTGGTCTTTTGTCACATCCCACTTCTTCTAGGTCAAACATGTTTGTGGTCGAAACCTTCCCTCAATGTTCACATTTATGTTTTTCGATATAAGTATGTCACATTTGATTCTTGCCTTGTGAATTGAAAACATATTTACCTGAAGGCTTGACTCTCACGACAATATTTTCTTGAGGTTTGGTTATCGGCCTCGCTACTTCATCGAATACATCCTGAAAAAAGGAATAGACGATAATACTCAAAATTATCGAGTGTAAATTAATCCTATGAAATACATGATCATGATATAAACAGGGTTAGTCAGATTTTGATAACGGATTTGGCCAAGCACTTACGTGACATGTCAAAAGTCATTGAACCGTTTCATATTTTCAGGGTTGCCGGAGAAGAAAACTATCAATGAAAATTATCAGGGAACAGCAACTGTTCTTTTATGAGCCCCCTTGTGAAATCTTCAATTTGAATAAAAAATACACAATCAATCTAACACATTCCTCATGACCAAGAAAACTGCTACAATATTCTTCTCTTAGAGAAGACATCCATCTTCGTTCAGCAATTTGAATTGGCCCGCTCCCAAATTTAATAATAATATGTAAGTATTACTGTCTGTTAAATGACTGACGCAACCGATGGCATAAGATAAGCAGTTTCCAACAAGTGGTGTTAACTTATTCCGAAGAATAATTGTTTCCTGTTTCCTGTAGCCAAGCTAGTGGAAAAGTAATCAAAGTGATAACCTTGGTCTGCGGTTGCAATTAATGATTTTAATATTCTTTGGGGTTACTAAGATCGACTTATTGACTAATTCAGCTACTAGCTACAAGAAGCAATTATTCTTCGTAATAGTTGGTTCCATATCTATACGGTTGGAATTCTTCTATTTTTCTGTAAAGATCCTGCTTCTTTTTTCATGATTACCGTTCCTAGATAATCTGATAAATAGGCCAACAAGTCAATCCATGTGAACCCCAAAGAACATCAAATTTATAATTCGCAACTGTGGACCAGTTTCGGCTCATCAAGCCTCATCAGTACAGTTAAAGCGATGATAAACTTGACGTGAGAGACGGAATGCCTTTAAAGCGAACCGCAGCACCGAAAAGAGAAAATTTCTCCTACAACCTATCCGCACCAAATGCAACCATACCGTTTTCCGAAGAAAAATTTTTCCCAGATAAGGGATATTCTCTGATAAGCAGGCCAGTTATATTGAATCAATCGCAACCAGAGATTGTTGATTCAAGAAATATGAGTTGAAACCAGACCTGTGTAATGAGTTGAAGCTCACTGCTATCCCGTGAAGCAGGGAGAAGAAACAATCCATGCTACTTTACATCTATCAATTCGAACCAATACATTACATTTCATCACCAAAAAAAAACAATATTCTATACCTGTAGAAAATATCCATCTTCGTTCAGTAATCCCAATCTACTCGGCTTCACGGTGATTCTGTAAGGATAACCATCTGTCCGATGACTGACGAAACCGATGGCATAAGAGGAGCAGTTTCCAACAAGTGGTGTCAACTGACGTACCCATATACTTATATTATTTTGCTGAAAATAAGAAGGAATTATTGAATTCTTCTAGGTCTATCGAATACTGTTACAAATATAGTGACAACCATGAATTTGTTAGTCATTTATAGAAAGTAACAGATTGTTGAGTTTCTGAACACCGTCATCTTAATAGTCAACTATTGACGTTCATAGTGTTGTTCGTTGTTATTATATTCATCAACTGGCTTACCTCTAATACAAGAGTTCCTTGCTTTCCTAGAGCATCTTGGTTTATTTCAATAATATCCTTGTTCAGCAGAAGATCACGCATTTCGGGCCTGATGTTCTTCAAATCTACTGACATAATCAAAGGGGCAGCTAATATGGCCCAAACGGTCATTTGCGCTTTGCTCTGCTCATAGCTTAAGCCGAAGTTTCCCACCAACAACTGAAACATTGTATAATAATTACTACATCGATGTTTTCAAGCTTGCTGCATTGTTTGTCGCCTTGAAAGATGTACAAAATATGTTGTTGCACATAGCGCCTACCATCCCTATATGAATTGTGCCCAGATTGTTGGAGATAAATCGCGCTTCTAAAACAAGCCAGTACGACATTCTGTGTGTGTGCGTATTTAGTGCTTGACAAAACTGATAAAAGTTACTCATGACATACATAGAAAGTTCATGTGAAAAATTCAGAATAAGAATGATGTCCACATACCGTAAGTATGAGTTTTTCCTGAAAACGCCTTTGGAAGGGGACATCTTTTAATTGCTAATTTGTGGGGGTACATCATTTCGGAGGTTCTGCAATTCGTTCATGAATATGCAAAAAAAAATTGTTTGGCGTTCGCTTCGATTTGAAAAATTAATTGGAAGAAATGGGTGAAGTGCATTCAGTTTCGAAATGAAATTGAGAGTAGTTTGAAGAAGATCTGAATAATGTATTCTAGCCTCTAATCTTGTTTTATGATGCCTTTGAGAATGATTTCTATAATACGCATGAAAACCTTCATGAACTATGATAGTTTCATGAAGGCTTCGCGGACTGTTTCTAGAGTTGATTGATTTATCACTAGTTCAGTTTTCCACTCTTGTACTGATAATGGAACTTGAATTGTTTCTTGCGTACCTTCGACAAAATTGCAATGTTTGTTTGTAGAAGGCCTAATTTTTTCGCTTTAGAAACTAGAACTCATCGGACCATAAAAATTGAATTTTAACAACCACTTGAAAATTAAACATACCATATCTGGATCGTTCCAATGGCCTGGTCCAGCAATCGGAACCAGTCTGTCTTGATTTTTACCAAACCAGCTCATAATGCTACTGACACTTTGCCAAGAATCGTCGATGTCGTCCCAGTTTCTCCAAGAGTTACAATATTGAGCTAAAGCTGTGTAGTTGGGCTGAAATGAATCAGTTAAATTATGAAGGTCACAATGAATTTTCAGTACTCTTCAAAAGATTAAAAAATGAAAACAATTATCCCTATTTTCTTGGTCATTCGAGCAAGCACTTTTGTAAAGCTTTTGAATAAAACTTTTACGCTGCAAATTTAACACAATCATACTAACTCACGTTGCCTCTATCTCAATGTCACGAAATATCTCAAGTCATTCTCAAAATGAATTTGGAACTCATAACAATAATTCGTGAGTGAGATATTCCATATCTAGGTAGCGGCAACGTGGTTATGTATACCTAAATGATAAACATTTTTTGTCTAAAATTTGCAGCGGTCTTTGATGAGATTTTAAGAATTGATTATCTAACATAACAATGTTTTTCGTCGAACAATTCCGACAGTAAATATCATTGGAAATAATGAACCAAAAACAACTCTCACTTTTATTCCACTCGGTTCCATATAAGCTGGCCAGCTGCAGGAATAAGCTATGGGTCTTCCTGTTTTATTCAAAAATTTACTCATAGCTCCATATCCTGTAAAAGATCGATTGATTCTAAATCTAAATAATCTTACACAAGGTGAATCTTCAACTTAAACATATTTTATCCGGAAGTTCAAAGATAGAGCACCCTATGAGCTATCTGAATCGGCTCATGTACCTCATACCATTTTGCGTTGTTTTGAAGTTATTTGAATTCTAATTCTTTCACAGTCGGCTTTGGATTATTGTTTGCCGCTCCTCATACAATGGGAATTTCGAAACTGACAGCCATTTTTTTTTTATCATGTGCATAGAAAATAAATTCTTTATGCATATGAAGCGGCAAAACAGGAATATTTCCAAGCCCACTGCGATGTGACAATCATTTATAAAGACCATGTAACGTTCATTCATGAAATAATTGATATCCAACAGAATTCCGCTTTTATTTGGCTACCCTTGGTACAATGAAGTCATACCTTCTTCCATTTCATCAGTATCCACATAACATCCATCGAATTTCAAATAGTCCACTTCCCAATCAGCGAAAGTTTGAGCATCAATGCTCAGATAATTCAAACTTCCTGGATAACCCCCACAAGTATGGGTTCCATAGTCTGCATAAATTCCAAACTTCAAGCCTTTACTATGAATCTACAAGGTCAAAAGGCAACATCAAAACAACGAATGAAACGAATCAATAGCAGAAAGATTTATAATGGATAAAAATACAGTTTTATAACATTCTGCAGAGTTAGGAAGGTGGCTGTTCCGAGTTTTACCTTGCTTGAAAACAAGCTACTGAAGAGTAAGCGAAATATTATTTGTTAAAACAGCTTTTATATACGTTGTTATTGAAAAAAGAACTAAACAAAATCATAAAAAACATTTTGTAGACAAGCTTTTATAAAAATGCAAAAGGAAAAAGAATCTATTTATTGTTTGATCTGAGTTATTCTGCAGTGGCGGCTCGTCGGGTGAGGCAACTGAGGCGGCGCCTCACCTATTATTTTATCAATTTCCTCAGTCTCAGAGAAATTTGAAAAAAATAGAGAAAAATCACCAAAATATTAAAATATTCATCAAAATCAACAATACTTTCATTCCGCGCCAATCCTCTACGGCCTCCTAAGGGCGTTAAGTGCTGTAGAGGCGAGATGCTCGTCGCCTCGGTCCCATGTTAATTCGGATTAATTCGGTTAATCCGAACGACTGCGAACTAGTGCGAACGTAGAACCGCTTCGCTATTTTTCGGATCTTTGAGGCGAATTATTTTTCGCCTCTCGGGGTTTTTCGTAATATTGTGTGTTGCCGAGAAGACCCGATGTCGGCGATGACGCTGATCTAGTGTTGGGCGATACTTCGTAAAGTATCGATACTCTGGATCGTATTATATCGAATCAAGTAGTATCGATACTGAAATCGTATCGCTTCGAAAGTATCGATACGTTAAATATCGATACATTAAATATCGGATACTTTCGTACTGTAAAAAAAACAAATTTTAGGACTACCGTGAATTATGTTTTGTTATATTTTCGGTTTATCGAAACTGTCCTGAAGTTGTGTAGCGGAGAATTTCCGAGGAAGTTTATGACTGTCGTAAAATTATTGTCATTTGTCGGTCTCGTCCCCTAATATAATAAAATACAAACAAAATACTCATCTTTCTGTCAAAGAATTGGAGTTCCGTCTCATCAATAACAATCTCCCTTTTCATTTTGGTAATTCCCTAAAAAGATCGAAACACGAACAATTTGTTGAAACGATCTGAGATATTTATTCATATTACATCGCTCATTTATTTTGTGTCTATCTGAAGTTATGAATTCAACATTATTGTTATGATTTTTATGAAAAATGAATTAATACTGCAATATACCCGCATTGTTTTATTCAAACCCAGATATGGAAGATCACAGTATTCATATTAGATTAATGAAATGCATATTTTTGATTGAAACTACCTTCACTAATTTGTATATTTTGCGTTTCGTTCTTGAATGTGTTTTTTAAGGGCTTTTCGAGTTTTTCAAACGACTCGTACTTTTGAGAGATTTCTACAAGAAATCTTTAATAATTCGATTTATCAACTTAGGCAATAGACATCAAGCAGTTCAAATGTTAGAATTCGCTATCCAAATAGTCCAAGTATTTATTACATTAACTTATTCAAATAATGTGAAATGTGTCGAAGCCATAAAAATGTTGTAACTTGTAACCGCTTATGGTCCTTTTTCATATTCATTGTTTAGAACAAAATAACGGAACGATTTGAGTTTTCTGAATTCACGTGTCTGGTGCTTAGAGCTTGGTTGGAAATTCATATATATATATTTATCGTTACATTTCATTTTTGTTTGAACAAACAACAAACTTGAAAGACGGGATAATTGTTATTCTAGAGTTTGTTGTCGATCAATGTTTTCGTTGTTTTTCTGAGATAGATAGTAGGTTTCGATATAATACGATCCAGAGTATCGATACTTTACGAAGTATCGCCCAACACTAGCTACTAATTAACGTTAGGTGAAAGCACAGTCGACAACCCGACGAAGCTTGTCAATTTTTTTCACCCTAAAATACGGATAAAGTATTTTTATTTTTGTCTTCGATAATCAGGAGAATTTTTTTCGGATATTTTTACGGATGCGTCAGATTTTTTCGAATTTTTTGTTGCTTTTTTGCGAAAAATTCGGATTTTTCGGTGGGACGCCATTGGCAATACTGCCACATACAGAAATGAAGTGTGATGCAAAATCCAAACATAAGCTTCGGAAAAGAAGCAAGCAAATTTTATTTTATTATTTCGATACTCGACCACCGATACACGCTATTAAGTATCGATACATCTTGGCATCGATAAGTAAAGTATCGATACAAAATATCGAATATCGTAACGAAAAGTATCGATACAGTAAAATATCGATACGTATCGCCCAACACTACGCTGATCCCAATCACCCCATTTGTTTATGTTATGAAACTTCTGGAACTTCTGGTCCACCTGTTACCTCCTTCGCACGTGCTCCTTTGAGTAAAACTTTTTCTGATCGTTAGATTATTATATTATTTCCTTGAATAATCTGATATAACTTTCGTTGTGGTTAAATTGAGTGTGTTCGTGTTCGTGTAACTTTTTGGTTACCGGTATGAATCCAGTGCACGATTTGATAATGTCCCTCATGGAAACGCCTTTTTCAAGGCGACGTGAAGATGAAAAGCGGGAAATTATCCTGTTTGGCAGACCAACCCCACAGATAAGTGGTCTTACTAAAGATAAAAAAGACGGCCGACAATATATACGCACTTTTCAGGTATCGTGGTATAATACACAAACCTGGATTTGTGGAAGTATTTTCAAGCAGCGTTTATACTGTTGGCCTTGTTTATTATTGGGTAAAACGAAGAATTTTGGACTTCTGGGGGGTATTCAGACTTTAAAAATTTTTCAAGGTCCGTTAAGATGCATGAATCTTCCAAGGATCATATTCAAAATTCATTAGGATTCGTACGAATTTCGCAAAACCGTACCACAATCGCAGATGCCTTGGTTGAAAACGCGCACTTATCCAAAGTTTTATATAATGAAGATGTCAGGAAAAATCGGTTACTTATGACTTACTTGATTGATACTACTTTAATTCTGGGTAAACAAGAACTCGCTTTCAGGGGACACGATGAATCTGAAGCATCTATGAATAGAGGAAATTTCAAAGAAATATTTCACTGTCTAATCAAGCGCAATAACGAATTAGAAAACCATTTGAAAGAAAAACATGTTTTTACCGGGCAGTCGAAAACTATTCAAAATGAGCTGATTTTTTGTATAGAGGATTATATGAAAAATATTATCAAAAATGAAATATTAGACGCTAAATTCTTTTCTGTTATCGTGGACGATACTACCGATATAGTAGCTAAAGCTCAATGCTGTATAACTCTAAGGTACGTGGATAAAACAGCTGAAATTAGGGAACGGTTCCTAGGATTCTACGACTTAAGTGAAGATACGAGGGCAAATGCAATATTTGAGCTACTTATGAAAGTTTTGGAACCATTTAACCCTCAAACAAAATTGATCGCCCAATGATATGATGGAGCTTCAGTTATGGCTGGACATTTGACAGGATTACAAACTCTAGTCAGATCAGCTGCTCCTCAAGCACTTTATACTCATTGCGCTGCTCATCGGTTGAATCTAATTTTACAACAGGGTTCAAACTATATCAAGGAAAGCCGCATATATTTTGCTAGTTTAAAGGGCTTGCCCACATTTTTTCATAAATCCCACAAGCGAACATCAATCTTGGATCGAATTTTGAAAAAACGGATACCACAAGCCAATGATACAAGGTGGTATTCACGGTCAAAAATTTTATTCTTTGTTGCGAATAATTGGCAAGGCTTAACCTTAGTTTTTCAAGATATAATCGAAAACAAGGATGCAGATTCCGTTTCAATTAATATGTCTAAGGGATATTTGAATGATCTATCGGATTTTGAGTTTTGTTTCCTTACTTATGCGTATAAAGAAATATTTTTGATAACTGACATTCTGTTCCAAATGCTGCAGTTGAGAAGTTTGAATATTGAATTATGTACATCCCAAATAAATATTGCCCTTGAGAGATTACAAGAAAAGCGTAATGAAAATTCCGTGAAATTGATTTTTGAAAAATCTAAGTCACTTACAGGATTACCTTTCGACCGAAAAAAATATAATTTGAACGAATCGGAGCTATTTGAAAAATATAAACGTTTATTTTATGAAATTTTGGACTGTATCATTAATCAAATAAAAATTAGGTTTGAGGATCTGAGTAAGGTTAGATTTTTAGAATTACTTGACAGGTCAAAATATCAATTATTCTCCTCAGAGTTTCCTTCTACATTGATGAATTCATTGACAGAAAATTATCGAGACGTTTTTGATGAGGACCGGCTGAGAAACGAATTATGTATAATTTATAGAGATGAACAATTCCACAAAGAAGATATTTACGGCACTCTCAAATTGATAAATAATCAGGGTATGGTTTCAGTATTTTCGGAGGTGTATAAGCTTGCCACACTTATCATAACTATCCCAAGTGTTCAAGCTGAAAGAGATTTTTCATGTTTGAAACGCGTCAAAACATACTTACGGAATACGATATCCCAAGATCGGCTCTCTGCTCTCGCAATGATGTCAATAGAAAAGGAGTTGTTAGTTGCCATCAGCGAGAATAATGGTCAATTTTTCGATGACATAATAGACAAATTCGCAGCTTTAAAAGATAGACGGATAAATTTGATTTATAAAAAGTAAATTTAAGGCGCATTTTCCAAATTTTTTTTTGTTCCTATTTTTTTCCTAGATTGAATCCGATGATGAAGCTTATACTCCACAGAGTATCCCTCTGAGGATTTTTCACGAAAAAAACAACCGTTTTTCTAGTCAACCACTATACATTAAATTTATATCTATACATATACCTATACATATCTATTATTTCATTATATCAGATTTTTCTTATATAATCGCCTCACCAGCTGAAAAGGGCACGAGCCGCCACTGTTATTCTGTGAATAACAGATTCAAAATCACTCCGCGCAACATAACCTATTTTGTATCCGCTACAACAGAAGAAAAACATCATAGGATCCATCAGATCGATGACATCGATGTTATTTTCTTCACAGAGGAAGAAGAAGGTAAACAACGAATTTTCAAGCCCTTGAGAAGATGGGGCCTGATTCTGCTGAGATCTATATGGGTTTTTCCTTTTTCCGATTTATTCAATAATCATTCTCTGAAAACTGTATTAAAAATTAAGTTTCCTTCAAAAACTCACATATTTCGATAATGCTTTTATTCCAGAAGGAAACCTAGTGGCGTTAGGTTGCAGTCGAAATGATTTAGGATCTCTTTCAAAGGACATCCAACAGTCATCTATCATAACATATTCATATCCTGCATCCAAGTATCCATCGGACACCATAAGATCCGCTGTTTTCTTGAACAGATTTTCACTAAAATGTTGAATCAAATATAAGTTATAATAAAGGGTGTTGACAAATTAGAAGTGAACCTTGGAGGACGTGTTGGTATCACCCATTTGCTATCGTTTGAGCCATATTTATTGATAACCGAAGAACAACCTGAGTTGACCAAATTTGATTATAATTTTGGATTTTTTTCATCAGAAAAGGATATGCTATGTATGAAGAAAGCAAAACTATCCTGTATGAGATGTTGAAAAAGAATTAGTATGATTTGAAAGTTGATATATGAAGAAAATAATTAAATGAAAATCAATTTGTAATATCAATTTGCCTGCAACTTTCGAATTCCACAATTTTTCTATGAAAAAATTCTTTTAAAAACTCACCAAATTCCTTCTTTATTTTTGTGAGAATGCAGGTACTAGTTTCTTTTTGAGCACTCGTACTACTTACACGGGGGCTATATCATTTCGTCACGATGTCTGTATTTTTCGAATTTTGAGCCGAAAATGGTCTCGATCGACTATGTTCGACTCGCTGATGACGAATCCGTCGGAAAATTCGAGTCTGTCCGTCCGGCCGTCCGTCCGTGAGCACGATAACTGTCGAACGGAAAAACCTAGAGACTTGAAATTTTCAGTGTGGGTTCAGTTCCCGAATGCCTCGGTTAAGTTAGTTAATGGGCCAAATTCCATCAGGGGTTCCATATGGCCGTTCAAAGTTTTGTTTCCCTGATTACTTGAAAACAACAGATTTGATGGAGATGAAATTTTGCACTCAAATGGAAAATGAGCTTCATGTGAAATTTTGTCCAGATCGCATGGCCAGAAGCATAGAAACCATAGAAAATTGTAACTTTCGAAAGGAAACGCCTAGGGACTTGAAATTTTCAGGATAGGTGTGGATATCGAATGTCGTGATCACGTTCATCTGTGAGCCAAATTAGACTAGGGGTTCCGTAAATATGGTCGTTTGAAATTTAGTTTTTTTGATCATTTCAAAACTACAGATTCGATCGTGACGAAATTTTGTATACTAATGGAGAAATATATATTCAAGCTACATTCCTCCAGATCACATGACCAGAACCATAGAAACCATATAAAATCATAACTTTCGAACGGAAAGGCCTAGGGACTTGAAATTTTCAGGATAGGTGTGGATCTGAAATGTAGCGTTCACGTTTATCAATGAGCAGAATTATACTAGGGGTTCCGTAAATACGGTCGTTTGAAATTTTGTTTTCTCGATAATTTCGAAACTACGGATTCGATCGAGATGAAATTTTGTATTTTAATCGAGAATGATAAATTAAAGCAATATTTTGTACAGATCGCATGACCAGAACCATAGAAACCATAGAAAATTGTAACTTTTGAACGGAAACGCCTAGGGACTCGAAATTTTCAGGGTGGGTTCGGATCGCGAATATCGCGGTCACGTTCATCAATGAGCAAAATTAGACCAGGGGTTCCGTAAATATGGCCGTTTAAAATATTATTTTCCTGATAGTTTCGAAACTACTGATCGGATTGGAATGAAATTATGCACCTAGCTGAGGAATAATGTATTCAAACTACGTGCAAAATTTTGTCCAGATCGCATCACCAAGATCATAGATACCGTAGAAAATTCTAGCGAATTATCGAAAAAAAATTGATCAGCTGAAGCACTGACATGAAGTCTGGAGTTTCGCCTAAGTTTCAGAATTTTTTTGACAGCTGTCGAAAATTCCTTCAATTGATTTCTAAAACTGGAAAATGCGAATCTACCTACAAGGTGCATGTACGAGCGCTCAAAAGTTCCTGCCTTCACGGCAGTGCTTTTCGTAATTTTTTTACAACAAATCTATCATGATATTATTGAATTGTTCAATTAGATGAACAGCCAAAATATTCGGACTCGAATAAGTTTGAATAGCTTAAACCCGTATTTCCACATGAAACAGTATATCACGAGGTTCGTGTGTGTCACGTGCTGGTTGTTGTCGCTTTAACTGTACTGATGAAACTTAATGAGTCGAAACCGATCTACAGTTGCGAATCATAGGTTTCTTGTTCCCTGGGGTTTCATGGATCGATTTGTTGGCCTGCTTATCAGATATTTACTAACAATTTTGTACCGAAAAATAATTTTTTTTTTAATTGTTCAATTAGACAAACAGCCAAAATATTATACATATTTTTCAAATTTCGAATTCGATATTTCATTGAGGGATTCCAGTAAATGTCATTCAAAAAAACTATGGGCATCTATCCTAAAATAACCCTAATTGCAACGCATACAAACTTAAATAAGCGTTTAGAAAATTTTTCATTCATCCAGAAATCTAGCACCCATACTTTCTTGACTTGCCTCGTATTATAAATACCCTTTTTTTCTATCGTTCAAAATCGCTTTCCGTATAAAATAAAATTTTATAGCTGTGGTTCATAAATTTGAACGGCGTTGGTATCCTTTGTACGATTAAAATCTTCTACTGTCTACTGCTACATGACAATAAAGGGCACACATATTTTCTAACCTTATACAATCATCAGGATATAAATCGCAATCAACTATGCATCGATATCTCTGCCAATGCATCCAACCCATTGGAGGAGTCAATGCTAATCCATTGTCAAGTCCGGAGCAAGAACCAAATACCAATACAATGCACAATAGAGTAATATTCCAGATCTCCATTCTGAAAATTTAAATTTCCATTATTACTAATAATTCATATATGCGGGTAGATCTATAGAACCGATAGATCTACATGACGGGTACCGTGCGCCAAAAAAAATAAGTCAATGGTGCTATGGAGATCTGTCAACACTAGAAAGTAGGGCTTATGCTGACTCAGCCTCACTTAGTTGACAGATTTCCATAGCACTCTGGACTTCGTTTTTCACGCACGATATTATATATTCTTTATATAGAGAAATATTCATCAAAAAAAACTTCAATTTACCTATTCCCTCAAGTTGATATCATGCTAATACCTGAAGATATAAAAATAAGTCTCCCAGCTGATTTATCCTCCCAATATTCGTATTATTTTCTTCACCTGCACGGTTTGAATGGAAGGTAAGTACTAACGATTCAGATCAATCTTATACCTGGATCACTCTCAGCCACTTCCACTGCTACTCGCGCTGCCCGAAATACTTCTGCGGCAGTACCAGAGGCAGTGAGTATTCACACGCTGCTCCATCATTTCTCTCGCGATCCAGTTTGTGCAATGGCAGACGAATTTTGCAGCCTTAGCGCTGCCAGTCCTTTGGCTTCCGCACGAAAAACTGCCGAAGTAGGGAGTTTAAGGCAAGGCGAGTGGCAGCGGTAGGGGCATGAGAAGTGAAGTTTTTATATTCTGCCGCTGCCCGTTTCCCTTCTCACTTCCCTGCTCCCTGCAGCTGAGTGTAATACAGGTAATACATTATACAGGACGGCATTTCCCAGAAATTCAATAGTTTTTTCGAAGATATTTTAAGGCATGAAGAAAAGAGAAAAAGATGAAGAGAATATAAAGCCTTAGTATAGAATTAATCCTTTTGTTTTCAGACAATCTATTTTGCAATAGTGAATCTAAACTTTCACAGGGGAGGCACATGGCAATTATAAGCCCACCTGAATATTTCTATAAACGATATTTAATCAAAAAATCAATAAATATATGAGGGATGAACAGGAACAAAGAGATTTTAAATTTCTAAGAAGTTAAAATGACGCATACCTATGTACCTATGTTAATCCCAAAATTAACAAAATCTCCAATGAACACACACGATTCGGCTACAATTTCAATATAAACACGATGTGAAGACTAGCTAAGTATGGCAATGAAATTGATAGGGTCGATGTTTTTATATCTACCCATTGTTTTTGATAATACTGTGAACATTATTATTGTTTTGCGTTCCCTCATCATAAGTAGGTATTTACTTTTCAAGTTCCTCTATTAATAAATCAGAAAAATGACGAGTACTTTCTGAAGTATCTATACTGGAACCTCAGATAAAATGAGATGACCGGTTAAGTGGCTTTTCTGTCGAACTTAAAACATTCGGGCAATTAATAATATAGTCCTAACATATAATAGGCCAACCAAATCCTTATTATCAAGACAACCGACGAATAGTGTGAGAGTTTTGTGAAGGAAGCCATCAGAAGTTCCAGAGATGCCGCAATTCTATCATCTTTCCTGGGCTATAACATTCCTCATTGAATTTAAGATTTTTTATGAATATATTGGATAAAAATTAAAAAACTCTACTATAACCACGTGTTCTCGCAATCATTTTTTCAGCAGGAACTAACTTTTAGCGAACAACTGGAGTGGAATGGTATTGAAGGATTCTACTAAAATACCCTTTCTACACTCAGAATATTTTTTCCTTCCACCGTGCCTAAATAACTAATTTCCCACACTGTTTTCGTCTCCGTATAAGTATAACTTTCCCGCACACTTTTCGGACAACTGAAGAACATATGCTTGCGGAAAAGGAATAGCAGGGGTTTTTCCGCATGCAAATATTAAAGAGTAGCGTCAATCATAAAACTTTGACATGTCTCTATGAACTGAGCGCAAAAAAGCTATTTGTGTATTAAGAGCGAAAATTGATATATTGTCGATTGGTAGATATAGTTGCCGCCCGACGAAGAAGGAGGAAACCTTAAAAGTTGAGAGGTTGAAATCCTTGGGAAATAGTGGTGTTGTAGCTGACCAATAACTTAATCGCCAATGAAGATGAGATTTAACACAAAAAACAACCAGTATATCTTCTTAATATCAGGTTGGGGAAAAAGTAATTTCGTATATCTCGTTCGTTATTGGTCTCATCACGTCTTACGATACGGCGTTGTAAAGGTGTGGTTTTATACTACAAATGCTTCTTTTACAGTTTTGCGCTTGATCGGTTCAATCGCGGACAATCGTGTGTCGAGTATGAAGCTCGATGTTTGGGAGCTACACGAGCTGACGCAAAAAAAATCATAGACCGAGTTTCCACCTGCGAATCGCTGCTAAATCTCAACAAAATCGACCCATTTCTGTCTGAAGCGGATGGTGACTGGTGATGAAAAATGGGTTACTTATAACAATGTCAAGCGACACAGATCGTGGTCGGAATCCAACGAAGTGGCCCAGACCGTGACTAAGCCAACATTGACGGCCAGGAAGGTGTTTGGTGGATAGGCAGAGAGCGCTTTACTATGAACTGCTTCCCTAAGGTCAAACGCTCAATTCGGCCTTCTACTGTGAATAACTCAACTGTTTGAAGCTGGTGATCGAAAAGAAGCGGCCAGCATTGGTGGATAGGAACAGAATCGTGTTTAATCAGGAGAACGCCAGGCCGCACACATCTTTGATGACGCGCCAGTAGCTTCGGGAGCTAGGATGGAAAGTTCTTATGCATCCACCCTATAGTCCGGACCTGGCACCAAGTGTCTACCACCTGTTCCTGTCCATGGCCAACGCGCTTAGAGGTAAAATAGGAGCCTGTAAAAATTTGTTGTCTGAGTTTTTTGCGAATAGGGACAAGGGCTTCTAAGAGAGGGGCATTATGAAGTTGGATTCTTGTTGGCAACAAGTTTTCGAACAGAACGGCGCATATTTTACTGAAATCGCATGATTGTAACACTTTTTATGAAGTATTGAAATAAAGCGAAAAATACGGAATTACTTTTTCCCCAACCTAATATATAAAAAAATTACGAAAAGCACTGCCGTGAAGGCAGAAACTTTTGAGCGCTCGTACATGCAACTTGTAGGTAGATTCGCATTTTCCAGTTTTAGAAATCAATAGAGGGAATTTTCGACAGCTGTCAAAAAAATTCTGAAACTTAGGCGAAACTCCAGACTTCATGTCAGTGCTTCAGCTGATCAATTTTTTTACGATAATTCGCTAGAATTTCATATGGTATCTATGGTCTTGGATATGCAATCTGGACAAAATTTTGCACGTAGTTTGAATACATTATTCCTCAGCTAGGTGCATAATTTCTTTCCAATCCGATCAGTAGTTTCGAAACTATCGGGAAAATAATATTTTGAACGGCCATATTTACGGAACCCCTAGTCTAATTTTGCTCATTGATGAACGTGACCGCGATATTCGCGATCCAAACCCACCCTGAAAATTTCAAGTTCCTAGGCCTTTCCGTTCAAAAGTTACAATTTTCTATGGTTTCTATGGTTCTGGTCATGCGATCTGGACAAAATATTGCTTTAATATATCATTCTCGATTGAAATACAAAATTTCATCTCGATCGAATCCGAAGTTTCGAAATTATCGAGAAAACCAAATTTCAAACGGCCATATTTACGGAACCCCTAGTCTAATTTTGCTCATTGATGAACGTAACCGCGAAATTCGCGATCCGAACCTATCCTGAAAATTTCAGGTCCCTAGGCTTTTCCGTTCGAAAGTTATGATTTTCTATGGTTTCTATGGTCCTGATCATGCGATCAGGTAAAAATTAGCTCGAATATATCATTCTCAATTTACATACAAAATTTCGTCACGATCAAATCCATAGTTTTGAAATTATGAAGAAAACTGAATTCCAAACGGCCATATTTATGGAACCCCTAGTCTAATTTTGCTCATTGATGAACGTGACCGCGACATTCAAGATCCACACCTATCCTGAAAACTTCAAGTCCCTAGGCCTTTCCATTACAAAGTTATAATTTTCTATGGTTTCTATGGTTCTGGTCATGCTAGCTGCACAAAATTTTGCATGTAGCTTGAGTACGTAATTCTCCATCTGAGTTTAAAAGTAATCAGAAAAACAATATTTCGAGCGGCCATATTTACGGAACCCCTGGGCGAATTTTGCCCAATAACGAACTTAACCGCGGCATTTCAGATGCGAACCTACCCTGAAAATTTCAAGTTTCTAGGACACTCCGTTCGAGAGTTATCGTGTATACGGCCGACCGGACGGACGGACGGACATACTCGAATTTTCCGACGGATTCATCATCAGTGAGTCGAACATAGTTGATTGAGACCATTTTCGGCTCAAAATTCGAAAAATACAGACATCGTGACGAAATGATATAGCCCTCGTGTAAGTAGTACGAGCGCTCAACAAAGTCGGGTTTGTTCCAACACTCATAACCCGAGAACGGCTGGACCGATGTTCATGGTATTTGATTTGTTGTGTTCGTCTCCGTCACGAATAGGAGAATAACTATTGAAAACATTGGAAAATTGCCGAAAAAATAAAATAAAGAAAGAAAATTTTCATATAAAAAATGTCATAGAGTTCATAACTGTCAAGAATGTAGAATAATGTCAGTAACGAAAAATGATTGACATATATATTAGTTGTCGAATATTTATGCGATTGATTTACTTCGCGAAAGTGTTTAATTAATGTTGTCTGATTTGTTTTGAAGTGTGCCTATTAATATTATTAATGCCGTGACCAAGAAGATCTAATATGCGGCGCCAGTATGATGGGGTGCTGAGGGTGCAATGTAGTGTCTCTCGGATGAATTGAACAGAGAGACTAGGACTCTAAAAGCTTCGGCATTCAGAACTGTGTCGGCGGAGGCTGTCCAAATGATTGCTGGCTTCCTACCAATTGACCTTATGGTGGCGGAAAAATGTTTCCTTCATACCAGAGGAGGAGTTCTACCGGGCAATCGACGTATGGCAGAAAGGATGACACTGAGGAAATGGTAGGAAAGATGGGATGATAGATGGTAAGATACCACTTGGACGCACAGACTGATCAGGAATTTGGAGTAGTGAATCCAATGTGAGCATAAAACGACTATATCACTCAATTTTTGACAAGGCTTGGATCTTATGGTACCGTTACTGAGAGGATAGGACGGTAACGGGATGATATGTATCATGCATGCCACGTTGTAGATGACCCGAAGCACATGTTTTGTCACTCCCTCAGATGGACGAAGGAGAGGAACGCACTGGTTGGAAAGATAGGCCGCTAACCGCCAGTTCAGAATATACTAGAGAAAATGATACATGACATGACAGGACATGGATCTTATGGTACCTCGACTTAGCTTAGAGGATAGACCGGGATGATCTTTGTCATGCATGCTACGTTGTCGTTGTGGATGACCCGAAGCACATGTTCGGTCACTGCCTCAGATGGACGGAGGAAAATAACGCACTGGTTGAGAAGATAAGCCGCTTACCGCCAGTTGAGAATATAATAGAGAAAATGATACAGCATGAAGGATACTGCTATACTGGAAGGCGTTTACAGCTTTGTGACAGGAGACATGAGGACTAAAGAGAGAGAGAGGACAGCTTTTCATCGAAGTACGGACCGGGATGTCTTTTCCGGTGGTCCTCGCATTTCCCCAAGTTGTTTTTTTTTTTGGTGTCCGGCAACAACATCAAGCAAATCCTTCCACGAGACGGGTCGTGGTTGAATCTGGCAACCGATTTCTTTCATAAACCGGAAAAAAATGGGGGATTGAGGTTGGGTTGGGTTAGGTTTATGTTAGGCCACGATAGGGTTAGGTTAGGGTTAGGATAGGGGTCTCACAGAGACCTAGGAGAGTCGGGATATAAACAATATACAATACAATACTCTCCTATGATTATTTATATTCAAAATATTCTCTACAACACTTGAAAGCTGAGAGGGTAGAATTAATGATTAATTATAACTATTATAATTGTCTTATGCTTCTTTGTGTTAATTTTATTATGCATGTGTTTGCCTTGAAATGTTGGCCTTTAAAAGGCTTCGAAACTACATTTTTGAACCAGTCCTAAGTCTGGATAATGTATGAAGCAAAGCCCAAGGTGCTTACAATTTTGAGCTGGGTGACAAGAAAGTTGGAAGTTAAAATTTAAAGTCTACACGATTACGTCGGTTTCAATAGTTCATTGATTTGTTTTCTAAGATAACGTCTGCCGACTAGGGTACTCGAATTTTCAAAATTTTCTTCTATAAATTGAGAACGGATTATATTATTATCGTGGTGCTGTTTCCACTAAATTAAGTCGTTATGATATTTGGGAATCAGTAATAAGAGAATATGGACGTAACTTCGACTGATAATGGCCTCTAGTTTATAAATATGTTTCCAGATAAACGGTTCATTGATACCCAAAAACCTTTCGAAGATCTTTTAATTGTCTTTCAAACGAGACTAAAAATGTTCAAATCGGAATGTATTGAATTCCCCTCCCTTAATCTGACAGATGCGAAAAAAAGTCGCAAACGAAATAATGCGGTCATTCCTGATCGATCTAGATTTCGTGAAATCTATGTTTTTGCGCGCTTTTTTCTATGAACAAGAACGTTATCGTTCTGCCCAAATGTAGGAGAGGGGAGAGGCTCCAAAAGTTTTCGAGCGTAGGGCACCGGAGATCGTAAATCCACCACTGGTACCAAATCATCTGCCAGTGTGACAAATAATGTGATTTTATTTTCACGAACTTCATAGATGCATGGATTCACAGAATTTGTATCAAATTTCTGAATACCAGATCAGAAAACTTCAATTTTCTTTTCACGTGGAACAGCTGTAAAGCAGAATTTCTACCGAATTTTTCGAAAAAAATGTATCCTATTCTATTAACTATTCTATCAACTCAACCAAATCATTCAATTCCATTTTCCACTCAAAAATGAATTGAATTGAACGTTCGTAAGTCATGCAAAAACCCGAAAATGGCTCATCCTATTCAAATAATTTTTTTTTGTTTACTTCGATTGAGAGAAAAAAAGAAAAACCAAGAGGAACATCTGAAAATCGAGAGAATCGAAATTTCGAATGGAAATTTTATCGATTCGTGACAGATCTATCGTTGGAATAAGATAGTATGTACCGGTGATCATCGAATTAGTCACAGTAGGTATATGAACTCATTATTGCTTTCAACCAATTTCAACTTTTTTGTCAATGAACGAAATTTTTATCTGCTATTATTATAGAAGATAGTGAACATCCAATTTGTCATCATAAGTTATATGACTCGTATGGATGTAAAGTTACAAAAAATAGGTTTTGTCAATATTCCCATTTTGAATGTCTGAAACCTTAAACTTCAAAGCTCTATTGCAGGTTATAACAATCCTTAAAGTTCATTCTGCATTTATCCATGACAGATTAATTTTTTGCACCAAGTTAATATCACTTTCAAGTCCGTAAATTAAGATTATGTATGAATTGAAATAGGAAATTGAAAATATTATTTATGTTACTCACACTTTCTCTTATAAAATCTACATAAACATCATGCCCAATATACACTGCAACTGATCTTTCTTATTGAACATTCTCATACAAAAGATAAGAGGGCAGAAATTAATAAACATTTGAATCCGAATAATCTCTCTGATCTCTGATATTTCATTTTAAATCAGGACCGGAATTAAGTTGAAGTAATGTGGACAGTGGAATTACTTGAAAGGTATATTTCTTAAAGTTCAAACTGACGAATTGATATATTACAGGCCTTCCAACATGTGCTCATCCTCATCGAGATTCTTTCAAACAACCTGTAACTCTATACATATCTGCACCAAGTTTGTGAACATCCGTGAAGTTGGGTGATTCCCTAGCGGAAATCTTCTTCTGTACAACCGGCACGCTGCATTGGACATGGACTCCCGTTTGGATTGGACATAAATTAAAATCATATCAACAAGTTCAATATTTGAATAAACGTGCGACATTTTTACCAACTTTGCGGAATTCTCAAAACTCACAAAAATCATACGCTCTCTCAGATGATTTCCGGTATACTGAGCGCTGATAATAAACATATACATTGAGATCTCAGTCTATTCTAGTCAGATCCAGGCTGGGAATTTCTCAGATTCGCGGGTAACTTTGATTAAGGAATACTCGGCCCTGGTGAATATTTTATATAGACGGCCCAATACACGATAACTCTCGAACGGAAAGACCTTGAAACCTGAAATTTTCAGGGTAGGTTCGAATCTCGAATGCCGCGATTGAGTTCGTTATTGGACAAAGTTCGACCACGGGTTCCGTAAATATGGCCGTTCGAAATTTTGTTGTCCTGATTACTTCGAAACTACTGATTCGATCGAGATGAAATTTTGCACTCAGATAGAGAATGACGTGTTCAAGCTACATGCGAAATTTATCCAGATCGCATAACCAGAACCATGCAATATTATAACTTTCGAACGTAAAGGGCTAGGGACTTGAAATTTTCAGGATAGGTGTGGATCTCGAATGTCGTGGTCACGTTTATCAGTGAGCAAAATTAGACTAGGAGTTCCGTATGGGCCTCTGAAATTTAGTTTTCTTGATAATACCGAAACTACGGATTCGATCGTGACGAAATTTTGTATTTTAATGGAGAATGATATATTCAAGCTACATTTTTGAGCGCTCGTACCTACTACTTACACGAGGACTATATCATTTCGTCACGATGTCTGTATTTTTCGAATTTTGAGCCGAAAATGGTCTCAATCGACTATCTTCGACTCACTGATGACGAATCCGTCGAAAAATTCGAGTCTGTCCGGCCGTCCGTATACACGATAACTCTCGAACGGAATGTCCTAGAAACTAGAAATTTTCAGGGAAGGTTCGAATCTCGAATGTCGCGGTTAAGTTCGTTATTGGGCAAAATACGCCGAGGGGTTCCGTAAATATGGCCGTTCAAACTTTTGTTCCCCTGATTACTTGAAAACTACAGATTTGATCGAGATGAAATTGTGCACTCAAATGGAGAATGAGGTGCTCAAGCTACATGTGAAATTTTGTCCAGATCGCATCACCAGAACCATAGAAACCATAGAAAGTTGTAACTTTTGAACGGAAACGCCTAGAGACTTGAAATTTTCAGGACAGGTGTGGATCTCGAATGTTGTGATCACGTTCGTCTATGAGCAAAATTATACTAGGGGTTCCGTAAATATAGTCGTTTGAAATTTAGTTTTCTTGATAATTTCTAAACTACAGATTCGATCGTGACGAAATTTTGTATACTGATGGAGAATGATATATTCAAGCTACATTTCTCCAGATCACATGACCAGAACTTTAGAAACCATAGAAAATCATAACTTTCGAACGGAAAGGCCTAGGGACTTGAAATTTTCAGGATAGGTGTGGATCTGAAATGTCGCGTTCACTTTCATAAATGAGCAGAATTATACTAGGGGTTCCGTAAAAACGGTTGTTTGAAATTTTGTTTTCTCGATAATTTCGAAACTACGGATTCGATCGAGATGAAATTTGGTATTTTAATCGAGAATGATATATTAAAGCAATATTTTGTCCAGATCGCATGACCAGAACTATACAAACCATAGAAAATTGTAACTTTTGAACGGAAAGGCCTAGGAACTTGAAATTCTCAGGGTGGGTTTGGATCGCGAATATCGCGGTCACGTTCATCAATGAGTTAGACTAGGGGTTCCGTAAATATGGCCGTTCAAAATATTTTTTTCCTGATAGTTTCGAAACTACTGATTGGATTGGAATGAAGAATAGAAAATTCTAGCGAATCATCGAAAAAAAATTGGTCAGCTGAAGCACTGACATGAAGTATGGATTTTCGCCTAAGTTTCAGAATCTTTTTGACAGTAGTCGAAAATTCCTTCAATTGATTTCTAAAACTGGAAAATGCGAATCTACCTACAAGGTGGTTGTACGAGCGCTCAAAAGCTCCTGACTTCACGGCAGTGCTTTTCGTAATTTTTTCCAGATCGCATAATCAGAACCATTTTGAATTCCAGCGAATTATTGAATAAAAAATCATTATATTTCTGTAACAGATGATTCGGCATTATTGACATAGAGCTGCTGTCATTTTTTTGGCAGCTGTCAAAAATTTCCTCAATAATTGTTTCCTAAAACTGGGCTACGAAACTTGAGGGAGTGGTTCGGTTGCACGTCCGCAGAACTCTTCAGGTCCGGGTGGTGATAATGTTTTCCAATCTCCGATGGGAGCGGAATTTCAAGAAGAAGAAAACTGGAAAATGCTAATCTACCTACAAGGTCGATTAACGAGCGCTCAAATGTTAATTAATCAGTTGTTAAATCCTGCGCAAATCGTGATAAACATTATTTGCGCATTACTTTGGTCTATTGCGCAGGATTCAACAATTGATTAGTTAACATCTGCGTTGATCAGCCTCACAGGCGCGAGAAACAGACGACTCGCAGGCGGCTATCTCACCAGCAAAACGCGAAGGCGACGATACAGCGACTCCATGTAGTTTTGCAGTCGCCCAAATCGTTTTAATTGAAAACCTGGACAATCAGGGATACTTTTCAATTAGCGCGACTGCAAAACTAGGTTGAGTGGTGGTATCGTCGCCGTCGCGTTTTGCTGGTGAGATAGCCGCTGTGCTGTGAGGAGGCTCGCTCCTAATTGCAACGTATCGTGTTCTTAAAGATATTTCAGAACTCGAAAAGTAATGAAAGGTATTAATTAGAAGGTATGTAATAAAAATCATTTTCCCTTAAACATTAATATAATAAAATAAATTAAAGTTCAAAATCGAGCATTTTATACACCATTAAAAAACATATGAATGTACATTAACATCTGGTCAATCGAATGGTATCTTCAAATGCTAGTATTATTTTGATGTAAATCATCGTTCCTCTAATATCACAGTTTCTTGAGGATATAATTTCAGTTCTTCAAGTGTTTTGGTTTGATCCATTGCTGTTAACTGCAATAAATAAATTATTTCAAACAAAAAATTCAATTTCAAAATTGCTTATGAAAACTTACATCTCTTCTTGGCCAGCTAGAAATCACTTTATATTCTTCACAATCGTATCCTTCTACAGTTAGAAAATCATGTAACACCTAAAAAAATCAAGACATAGTCAAGGTACCACAAAATGATTTTTAAATTCACATTTATTGGTCCACATTTCGAAAGAACAAAACCTAAAACAATTGACTAAATTAAATTTGAAAGGATACTTACTTGTAATGATGCGGAAATAAGGAACCTCCTTTCCAAATGACCTCCTTTTGGCAGCCTAAACCTAATTTTAGTGATTGCGTCTCGATCACCTTGCTCTAATGGAGGTTCTGGGTGTAATCTTTTTTCTGCTTCTGATCTTATTCCTTCTTTCCTTCTCATTTCTGTAGCAATTTCGTTTTCTCGTTGCAATCTTGCTTCCTCTTCTGCCTCTTCCTGCAGAAATTTAAATTAACATTATTTCAAACCTTTTATGTGTGTTAAGTGTTTTCTCCACAGATAGACATTTATATTTTACATAAGCAAATGCTACCAGTACAGAAATTGGGCTCCACAATCAAAAATATGATGGAATAACCATAAAATGTAGATGACTTTCATTTACTAAAATTTGAAGAATCAAATCATCCTCTTCAAATTAAGTATCTAGGCGCACGGTAGGCCGCCCTGCCAAGTTCCGGTAATAACCTTGAGACTCTCAACGTGGGGACAACCTTCATCACAAAATCAAGGGGAGAAGTATTGTGAGGCTGTGACTTCAATAATAATATATTGCTTTATGTCATGATAAAATGTTCATCAAATAAGGAGCTGAATTTGTTGAGAGTATTAATTGGCTTTAATGAAAATACCTTTAGTCTTTTGGCTTCATCTTTAGCTTTATCAGCTGCAAGACTTTCATGGAATGCAATATCTTGTTCCATTTTAACACGTTCTCTTTCGGACCTCTCATCTTCTTCTTTAATCTCTACTCTTTGCTGATTTGTAAACAATTCAACAGCTTCTAATAAGCGGGATAGGAATTCGTTCACTCCAAGATTCCCCGATATCACATTGAAAATATCTGTTGATCCTCTGATTCTCATAATTAAAACTAAAGCAGGTAGCCTAAAAATAATAATTTTAAAATTACATTATGACATCCAACATTCAGATCGCCCATTCAAATAAGAATTTTGATGTTTATTTTAACTTGAAGGGGTCTTTCATTGGCCTTCATTATTTCGATAAAAACTTCAGAATCATAATGAATTTTTGACTCTGAATCTTGGCTCGCAAGTAATAGTACAAATGGCATGTTTCCAATCTTTTTCTTTTCATAATCAAGGATAGGAATCATATGCACAGGTGAGTTTATACAACACAATATTGAAAGTATCAGTATTAGAAGAGGTAACGTTTTTACTCTGTATCAAAATAAGAAATCTATGCGATAATAAAAGTATCAACAACTGATAACAAATGTCTGCAATATGTATTTTTAGCCTTAAACTCTCAGAAAGCAATGTGAATAAAATTCGAAATAGAATATTACACATTGAAAACTCGGAAACAACATTAAATGATTGACGACTCATCATTTCAAGACTATTTTGTTATTCTTGATTCTAGAATAATTATTTGATAAAAAGAAAAATATAAAAATGCATTAAACCTTCTATTTTACTCTATTATGGTTTCAATGATGCGAATTGAAGAGTAATTGGAATGTACAGTGCTATTCAGGATTCAGCCAATATTTATTCACTAAACGGTATAAGACCCTTTAACGAAAAAATCATGGAATTACCAAACAATGAAAAACTTACAGAAGCATATATGTATACACCAACATGATATATAAACACATACAGGAATGGGCCTTGAAAAAATTTCACAGCCTTATCAGATGCCCCAAATCTCTCTTGAACCTCGAAATTGACTCGTGAAATATGTCCATACCCAAGGAATGAACGACATTTGCTTTCCGCATTATTATCAAGACTATTATACGGATTCGATATTGAAAATTTGCAGTTAGTTGTAAAATAACGACACGAAGGTTCATGTATAATTTTTCAAGGGTCGCATAACTGAAAGATTTTCAAAAAATCCTTTGTTGAAAATTCGGTTTTTCAGAAACTATTCGTCATATCCTGCTGAAATGTTGTGTGTACTTATATTCTGGCAGTGGAAAGGGTCCGTTTCTTTAAACGCTGAAGACTAAAACTTCATATTGCTTCTCAGCCAGGTTGCCTTGAAGCACTTGGAGGCACATAACTTTACGTCAAATGCCAACAGGAATTGTCAAACATCACTCGGCAGAGAGCCACAAACTTATTTGAGTTTGTATACCTGCTCCTAGGAGAAATTCAAGCTCAAGAAACAAGTTGCACAGTTGAAACAAAAGGCGCAACTCATTATTTCTCTTCCAAAAAGCGAAATAGGACTATTTACAGATCTACTAGCCATTTTGAAGTGATATACAGCTTACTCCTCAAATGCAGAGCATTGGCACGAAAGAAACCCCCGCCTATATTATGCAAATATCCTAGTGCAATCATCTGTTTCCAAAAGAGGTAGATTTCCTGGGACAAAAATGGTATGGTCACACACAAAAGATTATATGGCCGCAGAGCAAAAAGGTTCCTTCGTGAACGAATAACCACCTCTAATCTAAAATATATACCGCCATATAAACACCTGGGAGTTTGAGTATATTTTACTCCAATTCTATTTTACCAGCTATATAAACTCACTTAGTCATGAAACAAGAAACATTTTTTCTAGATAGACTAATAAAACAAGCCAACAATTCGATACATGTAACCCATAGAACATCAAATTCATCGTTTGCATCTGTAGACCGGTTTCGACATACATGTCTCGTCAGTACAGCTGGCGTAAGATAAACTCGATGTGGCAAACAAGCTACCCAAACAACAGAACGCAACGGCGATCAAAGAAAATTTCTCTACTCACGCCACCTGTCCGCCGCAAGAGCAACTGATTAAAATCAATGAATTGAAAACTTTAGATAGACAACCAATATATATTTTATATAAACTTATTTTTCATATAATTAAATCATGTTATTTTACCAAAATTTAAATTCGCAAAAGTAAATACATATATCCAGTAATGAAGACTTCATCCCCTCTAAACATCATGAATTTAGGAAACTTTTGAGTAGCTTCGATACTTTACGAGAAGGAACTCACCTTTCATATTCCATATCTTTCAAACTAGTTGAGGCAAGTCCTCCCAAATTGGCATCTAGTATAGCATCAAATTTTTTAGAATTGTTCCTAAAGGTTATATCCCATCCCCATACAACGAAATATTGTGCCAACATTTCCATAACACTCTCAAATCCTAAGAGTTGACTACAGAATACATTCGTTAGTACACTTTTATCATGATGGACATATATAGCAAGAATTTTTCTCTGGAAAAATAGAATTTATTGATTAGTTTCAGGTTTGAAAAATCATATGTACTTTTTGAAATTGATTTTCTTCTTCAAAAGGCATTAAAAAAAATGCACTTACATCCTTAGCAGGTTTATTGCAAGCCTCTTGAAGAGCAGCACTTAGGGGACCTGGGAAAAAGGTAGGATGAACTGGTCCATATCTTGCAGTAAACCTCTCAATGAATGTGGAACAACCAGTCTCCTCATCAGCATTATTTTCGGGGACTGAAAATATATACAAATTGATTTGAAAATATTAAGGCATTATGGAAACACTGATCGCCGATCGCGGTTCACTTCGATCACTATCAGATGTTTTAATTTAGAGCATTGAAAAATGTAAGAAACCATGCACCTCATGTATGAAAAATTTCGGGCCAAAATGCTCTATTTTAGTTCCTCAATAATTCTCGCTTTTGGAGTCGCTACCTCATCCAATATTGTCAATACTGAAATTGACAATACTATTGGTCGTGTGCGGTCTCCTATAGCTATGCATGCATTCAATTATGACTCTAGATCTGCCTATTTATTAGCTGTAATTGTTTACATTCCAGGATTTATATCTTTCAAAATGGGAAGACAACTGGAATGCACAAAATGTGTATTTAGGGCAAAGGAGTATTTTTTTGATCTCCGGCACAAGGGCCAAGGCCTGGGACCAAAAAATTCTGTTTCTATTATTTTTCTAATCCTTCCTTCCCTCAAGGTTTTTTCCTGGGCCCCAATTGGAAAGAACCACAGGGATCTGTAAAGCCTCTCGACAGCCTTCAACATACTCAAATAGTTCTATTTTGTTGAATATTTAATTTATTCAAGAATCTCTTTATGTTGAAACATTAAAATATCATCATTAATTTAGTGTAGTAAGTGATAGGGGCAATTTCGATAGATTTTAAGTACATTTTGAAAATGGTGTTCCATTTATATGTTTATGTGTATTATCATATATTATGTATTATTTATCATTATATATAAATCGGACCCAGCTCAATTTATTATGTTTTTTCATTTGTATTTTTGAGCGCTCGTACTACTTACACGAGGGCTATATCATTTCGTCACGATGTCTGTATTTTTCGAATTTTGAGCCGAAAATGGTCTCAATCGACTATGTTCGACTCACTGATGACGAATCCGTCAAAAAATTCGAGTCTGTCCGTCCGGCCGTCCGTCCGTCCGTCAGCACGATAACTCTCGAACGGATCAACCTAGAGACTTGAAATTTTCAGTGTAGGTTCAGATCCCAAATGCCGCGGTCAAGTTCGTTAATGGGCAGAATTCCACCAGGGGTTCCGTAAATATGGCCGTTCAAAATTTTGTTCTCCTGATTACTTCGAAACTACAAATTCGATCGAGATGAAACTTTGCACTCAAATGGAGAATGAGGTGTTTGAGCTACATGTGAAATTTTGTCCAGATCGCATGACCAGAACCATAGAAAATTGTAACTTTTGAACGGAACCCCCTAGGGACTTGAAATTTTCAGTATAGGTGTGGATCTGGAATGTCGTGATTACGTTCATCTATGAGCGAAATTATACAAGGTGTTCCGTAAATATGGTAGTTTGAAATTTAGTTTTCTTGATAATTTCAAAACTACAGATTCGATCGTGACGAAATTTTGTATACTTATGGAGAATGATATATTCAAGCTACATTTCGCCAGATCACATGACTCGGACCATAGAAAATCATAACTTTCGAACGGAAAGGCCTAGGGACTTGAAATTTTCAGGATAGGTGTGGATCTCGATTGTCGTGATCACTTTCATCTATGAGCAAAATTATACTAGGGGTTCCGTAAATACGGTCGTTTGAAATGTTGGTTTCTCGATAATTTCGAAACTACGGATTCGATCGAGATGAAATTTTGTATTTTAATCGAGAATGATATATTAAAACAATATTTTGTCCAGATCGCATGACAAGCACCATAGAAACCATAGAAAATTGTAACTTTCGAACGGAAAGGCCTAGGAACTTGAAATTCTCAGGGTGGGTTTGGATCGCGAATATCGCGGTCATGTTCATCAATGAGCAAAATTAGACTAGGGGTTCAGTAAATATGGCCGTTCAAAATATTTTTTTGCTGATAGTTCCGAGTATACTGAGCGGATTGGGATGAAATTCTGCACCTTACTGAGTAATAATGTATTCAAACTACGTGCAAAATTTTGTCCAGATCGCACCACCAAGACCATAGATACCGTAGAAAATTCTAGGGAATTATCGAAAAAAAATTGATCAGCTGAAGCACTGACATGAATTCTGGAGTTTCGCCCAAGTTTCAGAATTTTTTTGACAGCTGTCGAAAATTCCTTCAATTGATTTCTGAAACTGGAAAATGCGAATCTACCTACAAGGTGCATGTACGAGCGCTCAAAAGCTCCTGCCTTCACGGCAGTGCTTTTCGTCATTTTTCATTCCATTATATTGTCATCATTTTGGATGAATAAATGTTGCTATATTTCATTTATTTTTGAAGCAGTAAAAGTAGAGAAGTAACTATAATAAAAATTCATAATTACTCATTACTCATTGATTTGACCAGTGATCATATACAACGTGTATTCAATTATAGAAGGATATAGTTGTTATGGAATAAAAATTTGCTACTTACTCAATGGTTCATTTCTTCTTGTTGATAAATCCTCAACAAAATAATCATCATCACCATTTATTGACTCTGCAGCATCGACATATTCTTCATCATCACTGTCTATTCTTA
Source organism: Aphidecta obliterata (assembly GCA_963966015.1). Lineage (NCBI taxonomy): Eukaryota > Metazoa > Arthropoda > Insecta > Coleoptera > Coccinellidae > Aphidecta > Aphidecta obliterata. The sequence goes on along the minus strand of OZ014427.1, from coordinate 27,151,271 downwards.
TAACTGCGGAATTGTGATTTGTTTCATTGTCTCTCTGAGCAGGCGATGCAGCGCTTCTACTCAGAACAAAATCATGTTCTGGGAAACTATAACATAAAAATTTTTTTGAAGAGCACTGACGTTAAGTCTGGAGCTTTTACATGCTTGTTTCTGTGTACCTAAACGGCCTTCAGTTTTATTGTCAGTATGACAAATACTGTCATGGTACATATTTCTATAAACTGCAAAAGACGGAATCACCGAATTATATTGAATACATCGGAATAACTGAATTTTCTTCTCAAATGAAACAGCTAGAAAGCACAATTTAACCATAACTAATTTTAGCGATAAGGCGATTAGTTTCCGAGTACCCAAGTTTTAAAAAATATTTTTTTTCAAGTCTCTTGTTTATACTATTCTTGCGAAATTTTACACAAACCTCTGTGTTATTATTTCACATTCAACTACAAAGTTTCAATCTGATCTGATCAGTATTTTTCGAATTATTGAGAAAAAATGAGATTGAGATGACTAGATCTACGGAACCCTTCGGAGGATTTCCCCCACTTACAAACTTGACCGGTGCATTCAGACCTTCAAAATTTTCCCTTAAAACCTGTACCTTGAAAATTTCAAAACTCTAGCCCTTTTTGTTTGAGAGTTTACGGACGGTCAGAACTGAATTTGACCACGAAATCTTCATCTTGGAGTCTAACCTAATCGTTTGGAACCATTTTCGCCTCAAAATTCGAAAATTACAGACATTCAGACAAAATTGTTCATAGAAACAAGCGCACAAAAACAAAATAAATGACACATGAAAACTGCAATATTATTCTCACTTAATTCCGGATAGCGCCAGAGGCATTTCATCTTCTACCAAGTTGGGCCAACCAATCCACTTTTGGTTCCTAACTTCAATATTAGTTAATGCATACAATCCATTTTTAACTTCCAGAACTGGTGCAGATCCTCCAAATTTCAAGTTGAACGTTTGATCCTCGTATTTAACATTTAAGGTGAAAAAGCCAGTCAATTTTTCTGTTAAATAATTTCTGCAAATTATCATTAATTTAGTACTTGAAAGAGGCCAATTTCATTATTATTACATAGGTTCAGTTTTATTACACCATGGCACACACATGTATCAAAGTACAATACTAATAACAGCATTGGTTCATTTATATATATATATTTTTTTTGCTAAATAATTTTTAGAAAGCCAGTCATGAAGGCCAAATTATCCAATTATACAAGGTGAGCTTTTGAAAACGAAATAGACGAGATAACAGACGGAATGAATTTATTTCGAAAAAATACTTGGATACGTCGATTTATGATTCGAGGGGGACAACTTTCAAGATCAAATTCACAATTCTTTGTGTAAGGACACCAACCCCTTAATTTTGAATAGGGAAGATGGCGTAAGTGATACCTCATTTGAAAGGTCTTTCTGTCCTGTGTTCAGAATATTGAATTTTTTTCCATTTGATCCATTCGTCATCGAGATATTCCAATTTAAATTTTGTACAGTACTGGTCATTCTGCCAAGGAATAAACCATTTTCACCTCAATTGTTGTTGAAAGTAAAACAGTAATTATTTTGTTGCCCAGTGTATGATAGTTTACGATTATCATATCAGAATAAATTGGTGAAAATTTGGTTGATTCACATAGCTTGCTTAACGAAATGACGAAATGAGTTCTGTACAAAATTCAAATTTGAATATTTCGAAAACCAATGAATCAAATGGGAAAAAAATCAATATTCTGAACATGAAGGATAGAAAGACCATTCAAATGAGTCTTCAATTTTCATCAGACAACTAAAATTGTCCACCAGCAATTTTTGTTGTCAATTTCAATTGGACAACTAAAATTTTGCACATTAGATTGTGAATCGAATTACTAATCCACTGGAAATTCTACTTGTTCAATTTCAAACATGGGAAACTATGGTAGAGTCTTATATCTTTCGAGAAAGTTTGTGAATTCATTTTGTTTCACAAATTTACTTCACTTTACCCTGGTCCAGAACAGTACATATATTAATTGTCTACTGAAATTTTCAATTTGTTACCATACACTTCAATCTTTCCCGTCAATTTTAGTTGTGCGTTTGAAATTGACAACTAAGATTGTTAATGTATGTGGCCCATTATACTTTGCCATTAATTTATCTTGTCAAATGCTTTAGAGTGCCATATTTATGGATAAATGTATCAATTGACACTATGGCAAAATACCTTTGATATAGACATTTTTCAAGCCCCCAAAAATATTAACACCAACAACAAGACAAACTTGAGTGATTTCCGAACGGCTCACTTCCAAATAAAAAAATCTATGAAGTTATTAAAAAAAGTTACCTCAGATGGGCTGCTCTACTCTTACAACATCATCTCACATATTATGTGAAGAAGGCATTTCACTATCATTCAATCAATTACATTCAAAATTAATTTAACACCATTAGATCTAAAGCTAAAATTATAAATTCTTACTCTTTCTCTACAGTATATCCATCATCTTCTCCAGACGGAAGCAAACTAAGTGAGTTTTCTCTATTGAGTACAAGCTTTGAAAAAGGGGTGTTCTCATCTTGATTTTTCTTAACCCATCCTAGTAATACTTGACGACAAATTGGTACATGGAATTTCTTCTCTAGAGCACGTTTCAGATCCCCTGTGGACAATTACAAAAATTCTCAAAAACTTCAAAATAAATTTAGAAGAAAATAAAATATGTTAATTCAGAAATACTCAGAACTATAGATGCATATAAAAACTTGTGCAGCAACTCATAACTGAAAAGTCCTCTTATTTTAATTATTGCAATGATTCCACATTTGTGACACTAATAATATTTTGTATTTTTTTTTTTTATGTATTTTGATATAGGTCATGTATTTTCAATTAGAAATAAAAGGAATTTAATCAAATCTCATATTTTTATTCTGGAGGATCTCTTAGTACTAAAATAACCACAATCACTAAGGTGATTGTTAGAGACCGGCTTATATGTGTTTGCATAATATTCAGCCCATTCCCGTATTTTTTTTGCATATTTTACCCAGAATTTATGATGCATATTTCCGCTATATTTTCAATAGATATCTAGTTAATGCATAAAATCTCACGTTTTGGCGGGAAAAAATATTGAACGACTGAATATTTGAGCATACTGAGCAGCCACACGATTAGCTCTGCAGAAATAAACCCCAAAATAGTGAAAAACGCGATTGGGAACATGGATTGAGGCTTTTCTGTAACTTAATGAACTTTTCATGGCCATCAAAGGAAATTAGTGTGAAGGCTATGGCCGTTTGTCAGTCCGAGAAAAATATTCAAAAGTTTAAAAAAAGTGTGTATGACACATTCATCTCACAAACCTGGGAGTATAAAAATATATTGAAACTCAAGGTTTGGCTGAATCTACTCAGTTAATGAAAAACTGCAAAGTGAACTATGAAATACCAGAGGTATTCCCACATAAAATTGAAACAATTGTGTCAAATCAATGGATTTAGCAATGGGTCAAGGGAAGAAAGAAAGAATTAAAATTATAATAGCACCCAAATTCAAATAGTTAGCAAAGTAGTTATAAACAGTACTATTCCATTTAGCTTCAAAATTTATACATTACATTATACACTTTTAATGCATATTGGGAGCTATGTTGCATATAATCTGATCACCACTCATTTTATTATACGCAAAAATGCGTTTTTATTCAAGTTGATAACAACTGAAATAACAAATATGGAATGTTAAAAATTACAAAATCATCAATTAAATACATCAGAAATTGATTTGCGACTATAATTGTATTGTTTTACCTATATCAATTAATATAAGACAGATGAAGATAATCATCCTACAAATATTAGTTTCACAATGTGAAAGATTCCACAAGTAATTTCGAAAGAATTCAAACCAAGATGAGGAGATAAAGTAAATAACGTGAGCGGGACAAAAATGTTGAAAACCTTTTTATATTATTATCTTATAAGGCTTTTCGAACTTTGATCCGATTAACCTGATCACTGATCTTAGTTCTTTTAACGTAAGATGATTGTATTAATCTGATTTGATCCATTTTCAGTGAATGCTCTTACCCTCCTCAAGTTGGCTCTATTTCTAAGGCATCCATAGAATGTTGAAAAAAAACTAATTATCCAGAGATCCAAAACTTAACACAAAAAAGTCGAGGTTGACAGAACGCTGACACTGAACTGAAAACAGCTGATTTGGATTACAACCCGATAATCGATTAAAGCTTTCGGAAACGAAACCGGTTTCGGTTCAATAACAGCTGAATTCGTTCAATGTCAACCTAAAATTTGGGTATCACAATTTTCGAATTACTGGCTAATTTTTTTTTTAGGACATACTCAACTTAAGGAGGCTCCATTCGATTATTGAAGATGGATCTAATCAGATTAATTCAATCATTTCTGGAGCACTTTGACTGAAGGGCTTAAATCAGCGGTTAGTGAACTGAGCTGGTTTAGAATCAGTGTTTTCATAGTGCTTCTAAAAAGCCTTACTATCTCTTTCAATAAGAAGGTTTGATGACAAAGATCTGATAAATAATAGAAGTAAAAGTGATATGAAATGAGGTTAAGTCTGAGATTAGTTCTATGCATTACTAGTATTGAATGTATATCAAATGAAATTAAAAGTATTTTCCATTTCCAAGAAATATTATGGAGAACCAATCAGAATGAAATTTTATACAACCACTGATATCAATTTCCTAAAAATTGGAAGAAACATTACTGAGCGAAAAACTTACTTATAGTAGATGTATCTGGCAGATTAATTACTGTGAATTTGGTCAAATATGAAACCTTAAAAGTTAAATATCTTGGAACGCCTCTGGATGTAGATGGTTGACTAAAATGATTCCTGCTATATCCCTGTAATCTTTCCACTGGCTGTTCAACATTATTTTCCATTCTAGGTAAACTTGAAGCTCCTTCTGTGGGTATAACTGGTATATCATCATCGACTATCATAACATCAGAGTCATTTGTATTTTCAGTTTGAAATGTTTGGCTTTCGGGAGATATAACCCTGCTGACAGCACTCTGGAAAATAAAACAAATATTTATAGTAAAAGTTTTTCATAAAAAATCAATTGGTTCTAGCCTCAAATGAAGGAAATTCTCAGTTTGGGAGATACTAATCTCAGTAAGTCCTGTCAAATATATGATAAGACAAATTTCCTAAGTTGTAATGAAACTTTCAGAAAATTATATTCTCCTGAACTAGAATTTTGAAAATTGATATTGGTACAAATCGATTTTTCATACAAAACTTTGAGGCATAGGAACTGAGGTTTGATATAAAGTGAACAGGAGTACTATTTAGCATTTTGTTCCTTAAAAATGCACTTCGACTCTTCTTAAATTAATTTGAGAGTTTATTCCTTTTATTGGAATACATTTCTTCTGTATGTCAAAGATAAGGTCCTCATTTATCAATCAATTTAGAATTAATTGAACCTTCGAAGCCCCAGGTAGTTGAATAATTGCATTTTATCACAAAGGCTCATTATAAATAACTGCATTGTGATATTAAATACTATTTATACTTATTATCTACTACTTAATCTATCTACTATACTCAATTTCAATAGACTAATCGAAGAAAATGACTTGTCATAGGTAAATGTATCAAGTCAAGTGAAAGAAAGCAATAATTATTCTAATAATTTCAAATAGCATGATTCAAATCAAATGGAAAGAAAGATTTTATGGCTGACAAAGAAAAATGTTTTTCTGCACCATAGGAATTATATCAAAACAAATCATCCAAAGTTTGTATATGAATAGAATGCAAGGTCTATATCACAAAGGAAAACAATCAAAAAATATAGCATTTATTGATAGTATTGATTAAAACGTCATCTTCATATTAACATAAATAACCAAACAAAAGAACTCACCATCAAGTCCCAATTACATTCATCAAGATGAAAAATTGCTAAAGCAAGATCTTCAACTCCAGTACATGCCTAAAAAATACAAGTTTCATTACTGATGTTTTCATATTTAATGTTAAGGATATAGATATTACAAACCTGGAAATTAGCAAGTATTTCTTCTCTATTCGACATTATGACAAGCTACTATTATTCAGATCGATATATTTAATTCACAAAAACAGAACACACTTCTCCAACAATTATTAAATGATTCTACCTGACATGTTTAGATTTCATCGAATGTTGAAGTCTCTTTTCCAGGGTTGCCAGTCCGATTTTTATGTCATCAGTAGAAACCTTGTCAAAAATTCAGTAGATTTCAGTAGATTCCTTTTATGCTCTACAAATTTCAGGAATGGAGAATGAAATGAACCTATGACGCCAAAAAAGTATGTATTTCCATTTAAAAAAAAAACTAACCTATTTTCAACAAAATAAAAACGAACATTTTTATAAAAAAAATAAACATATAACCTATTTTCAATTTGAAAATACTCATGAATATCTCAAATTGAAGTTAGAAAGGAACTTGTACTTAACAGATTCGACTAAATGAAAAACAGGAACAAATAAAAAAAAAACACAAATCCAAAAAATTAAACGGAACAAACTGTTATTGGAGAGGTATATGAAGAATTTAATTTAACCTGAATTACGTATCTTAATCTTATCTATAACCACCGATAACCGGTGATTCCCCGCGTGGTGATGTAGCTTTATGGTTTACCAACATATATATAAAGCGCTCAGACGCTGAGATGCATTCTATTCTATAATCAGTAGCGCCTGAAAATTTATTCAAACAGAATGTTCCGAAATATCACGCAAGATATTGTCAAAATAGGTAACTGTAATGATAAAAAAGTGTCATAATTTTTTTCAGTAGATTATGAAATATTTCAGTAGATCAGTAGATCAATATGCATATCAGTAGATCTACTGAAAAATCAGTAGACCTGGCAACCCTGCTCTTTTCAGACATTTCAAGTTTCGACATTTCCGCATTCTGTGTATTCTTCTTCTTGCGAATAATGCACTTTAAAATGGCCTCCAGTTTTAGGTAGAACAATAAGCAATCCACCAATCCGAGAAAACGATCTAGAAAAGAACTGTTTCATATTTTATTTCTTAGGAAGACAAATATAATTGAAAACTAGCATAAGAATACTATTCAAGAAGTTTATTGCAAGGTATCGCAAGTATTTATGTGTTCATTTGAATCATTTGTAATTTTTTGGGCTTTGGGCAAATACGAATCTATATCTAAAATGATCAGCTGATAAATTCGCATAATCTGAATGTTTCGTTTATCTAAACCATCGTTTATTTAAACCATTGTAGATATATTTATAGACAATTCCTCAACTTTTCGTTTCTGTACAATGCTATTTATTATTGCCGCTTTCGATTTGGAGTTTCGTGCACCAGAGGAGCTTGGTTTTTGTTGTTTCGCTCACGATTTTATAAAGCAAATCGAAATAGTTTGAACGGCCATATTTACGGACACCCTAGTCTAATTTTGCACATTAATGAACGTAATCGCGAAATTCGCAATCCGAACCTATCCTGAAAATTTCAAGTCCCCAGGCCTTTCCGATCGAAAGTTATTATTTTCTATGGTTTCTTTGTTTCTGGTTATGCGATCTGGACAATTTTGTATGTAGCTTGAACACGTATTTCTTTATTCGAGTGCAAAATTTCATCTCGATCGTATCCAGTGGCGGATTAACCGGTACGCTTAGTACGCTTAAGCGTAGGGCCCCGAGGTCCACAGGGCCCCCGATCGGAATCAAAATTTCTTCAGAATAAAAATTCGTCTTGCAAGTGAATATAAATAATGATGAAGAATAACGTGTAGAGCAAAATTCAGCTGCCAGTAAAAAAATAACATCAAATCAAAGGTTCAGCATCCGCATGTTTTCTCCAATTATTCTTATCGGCCTGCAATAAATTCCCGCAACGGTGGCAGTAAAGTTGTCGGCATCCCTTTGAAATATAGGTACATGCCACCGTCGACATTAGAGGGATGCAAGACACTTGTTTTGCATTTCTTAGTTTTAAATATTTGTCATATTCATTTTATAACCCTAAGGAAGATAGGAATGGTGATGAACGAGTTTTATTCTTCGTTCTACTTGCTTTCATAGAAGAAAGTATTGTGGTAAACTGAACAGTGTTGGTGTAAATGAACAATTTCTTTTCATCTTTGGACTTCTAATTCGAGTGATAACATATTCTTTCTGGACTATAAAAAGGAAGCTTTATTGTTTCAGTTTCATGTTTTTGAAATCCCATTCTTCCATATTGTTCTCGGTTTCTCCGATTTCAAAAATAATTGTTCATTCTCCAACGAAGGAATTGTTTTCTAAGAGGGTTTCTTTCTACTAGATATTTTCTATTCTGAAGAAACAAGTATTCGGAGCCGAGTTCTGGAGTGTTTTCAGCGTTATATGTATATTCGATATAGGGGATCTTTCGCAAGACATTGAAATGGACAGTTTCAAAGCGCTCTTGGAGAATTATGAAGACGATCTTGATGAAGGAATTATCAGTGAAGAGTGAAGCATCTCAGTTCAAAGAATATCTGAAACTCTTAAAACATGAAAAAAGAAGAGTTGTTCGCAGATGTTAAAAATAATCTTCGATAAGGGAATGATAAGAGTTTTTTCGAACTTATAGTTATTAGTTATTTTTGATATTGCCAATAATAACGAGTTGCGAAGCAGAGCGTTCATTTTCATTTTTGAGCGCTCGTACTACTTACACGAGGGCTATATCATTTCGTCATGTCAATGTCTGTATTTTGCGAATTTTGAGCCGAAAATGGTCTCAAACGACTATGTTCGACTCACTGATGACGAATCCGTCGAAAAATTCGAGTCTGTCCGTCCGGCCGGCCGTCCGTATACACGATAACTCTCGAACGGAATGTCCTAGAAACTTGAAATTTTCAGGGTAGGTTCGAATCTCGAATGCCGCGGTTGAGTTCGTTATTGGGCAAAATTCGCCGAGGGGTTCCGTAAATATGGCCGCTCGAAATTTTGTTTTCCTGATTACTTCGAAACTACAGATTCGATGGAGATGAATTTTGCACTCTAATGGAAAATGAGGTGTTCAAGCTACATGCAAAATTTTGTCCAGCTCGCATCATCAGAACCATAGAAACCATAGAAAATTGTAACATTTGAACGGAAACGCCTAGGGACTTGAAATTTTCAGGATAGGCGTGGATCTCGATTGTCGTGATCACTTTCATCTATGAGCAAAATTATACGAGGGGTTCCGTAAATATGGTCGTTTGAAATTTAGTTTTCTCGATAATTTCAAAACTACAGACTCGATCGTTACGAAATTTTGTATACTAATGGAGGGTGATATATTCAAGCTACATTTCTCTAGATAGCATGACCAGAACTATAGAAAGCTTAGAAACACATAACTTTCGAACGGAAAGGCCTAGGGACTTGAAATTTCCAGAATAGGTGTAGATCTGAAATGTGGCGTTCACGTTTATCAATGAGCAGAATTATACACTAGGGGTTCCGTAAATACTAGTGTTGGGCATAATCGGATGATTTCAATAATCGGATGTTTGAAAATCGATTATTTCAATAATCGGATGATCATTCGATTAATAAAAATCGTATGATTCATATACATATGCTGGAGGCTGGAGGTGTGTACTGTGTAGCGGGCGTAGCGGCTTATGTTAACATATTGTTAACGATTGCCGAGGAAGTTTATGGCTGTCATAAAATTATTGTCGTTTATGTTATGGGTCTCGTCCCCTAATTGAATAAAATACTGAAACTCATCTCTTTGTTATATAATTGGTTTCCTTATCCATTTCATTTCGACCAAAAAGTGTCGGAAACAAAAACCATCTCCACCCCTTTGAGTTTGGCCGTTATATTGACAAAACAATATACGGAAATGCCCATGATAGAAAGAACTAAAGACCCTCTGGAATTTTGGTCGAAACATAAATCGGCCCTACCAGAATTGAATGAACTGGCTATGAAATATTTGTGTGTTCCTGGAACGTCGGTTCCATCGGAAAGAGTTTTTTCGAAAACTGGTCAGATAACTAACCTCCGTAGGAATAGACTGTCTCCCAATAATTTGGATAAAATAATTTTTTTAAATTCAAATGGTAATCTTTAAATTTTATTTTCCATAAATTTATACCTCAAATCCCTTCTAACCTTTTGATTTTGTCACTGTAATGAAATTTTTAGTTTTGGTTTTTTAATGCTCACATACTTACACATATTTTTCCATTAAACTTTAAGTTGAATGATTTTGTTTTTTCAATAACTTGTTTGAACCGAACAGAACCCAAAAAAAAGTTCCAAAATCTTAATCCTGAATATACGTGTGAACTATTGGTGAAACCGAATTAAGAATATTCAATTTTTGAAGAATTTAAATGATTCAATCATGAAAAAATTTGCAAGAATCTCACCTAAGAAATCAATTGCTTCGCATAATTATCTAAACATCCGATTTTTCGAGATGCTCGGGAGTTCATCACCTGTACCTGTACATAAGGCTCGTAAAATCTGCTTTCGCCTGCTATTTCAACTAATGGTATTGGAAACTGAATTCCATATCCCGATTATTTAAACATCCGATTTTTTCGAGATGCTCGGGCATCATAATCTATACCTGCACATAAAGCTCGTAAAATCTGCTTTCGCCTGCTATTTCAACTAGTGGTATTGGAAACTGAACTCTATATCCCGATTATTGAAAACATCCGATTTTTCGAGATGCTCGGAGTTCACCATCTGTACCTGTACATAAGGCTCGTAAAATTTGATTTCGCCTGCTATTTCAACTAGTGGTATTGGAAACTGAATTCCATATCCCGATTATTTAAACATCCGATTTTTTCGAGATGCTCGGGGATCATAATCTATACCTGCACATAAAGCTCGTAAAATCTGCTTTCGCCTGCTATTTCAACTAGTAGTATTGGAAACTGAACTTCATATCCCGATTATTGAAAACATCCGATTTTTCGAGATGCTCGGAGTTCACCATCTGTACCTGTACATAAGGCTCGTAAAATCTGCTTTCGCCTGCTATTTCAACAAGTGGTATTGGAAACTGAACTCTATATCCCGATTATTGAAAACATCCGATTTTTCGACATGCTCGGAGTTCACCATCTGTACCTGCACATAAGGCTCGTAAAATCTGCTTTCGCCTGCTATTTCAACTAGTGGTATTGGAAACTGAATTCCATATCCCGATTATTTAAACATCCGATTTTTTCGAGATGCTCGGGCATCATAATCTATACCGGCACATAAAGCTCGTAAAATCTGCTTTCGCCTGATATTTCAACTAGTGGTATTGGAAACTGAACTCTATATCCCGATTATTGAAAACATCCGATTTTTCGAGATGCTCGGAGTTCACCATCTGTACCTGTACATAAGGCTCGTAAAATTTGATTTCGCCTGCTATTTCAACTAGTGGTATTGGAAACTGAATTCCATATCCCGATTATTTAAACATCCGATTTTTTCGAGATGCTCGGGGATCATAATCTATACCTGCACATAAAGCTCGTAAAATCTGCTTTCGCCTGCTATTTCAACTAGTAGTATTGGAAACTGAACTTCATATCCCGATTATTGAAAACATCCGATTTTTCGAGATGCTCGGAGTTCACCATCTGTACCTGTACATAAGGCTCGTAAAATCTGCTTTCGCCTGCTATTTCAACAAGTGGTATTGGAAACTGAACTCTATATCCCGATTATTGAAAACATCCGATTTTTCGACATGCTCGGAGTTCACCATCTGTACCTGCACATAAGGCTCGTAAAATCTGCTTTCGCCTGCTATTTCAACTAGTGGTATTGGAAACTGAATTCCATATCCCGATTATTTAAACATCCGATTTTTTCGAGATGCTCGGGCATCATAATCTATACCTGCACATAAAGCTCGTAAAATCTGCTTTCGCCTGCTATTTCAACTAGTGGTATTGGAAACTGAACTCTATATCCCGATTATTGAAAACATCCGATTTTTCGACATGCTCGGAGTTCACCATCTGTACCTGCACATAAGGCTCGTAAAATCTGCTTTCGCCTGCTATTTCAACTAGTGGTATTGGAAACTGAATTCCATATCCCGATTATTTAAACATCCGATTTTTTCGAGATGCTCGGGCATCATAATCTATACCTGCACATAAAGCTCGTAAAATCTGCTTTCGCCTGCTATTTCAACTAGTGGTATTGGAAACTGAACTCTATATCCCGATTATTGAAAACATCCGATTTTTCGAGATGTTTGGAGTTCACCATCTGTACCTGTACATAAGGCTCGTAAAATCTGCTTTCGCCTGCTATTTCAACTAGTGGTATAGGAAACTGAACTCTATATCCCGATTATTGAAAACATCCGATTTTTCGAGCGAATTATCAAAAAAAAATTGGTCTGACAAAGTCTGGAGTTTCGTCCAAGTTTGAGAATTTTTTTGACAGCTGTCGAAAATTCCTTCAATTGATTTCTAAAACTGGAAAATGCGAATCTACCTACAAGGTGGATGTACGAGCGCTCAAAAGTTCCTGACTTCACGGCAGTGCTTTTCGTAATTTTATAAATATAGAACAGTTATGAAAGAAAACAGACTGCAGAATACTTTCGATTGAAAGTGATATAACGAAGAGTCTGGATTACGATGCTGCAATAAAAAAATTTGCAGACATGAAAATAAGGAAAAAAGTTTACTTGATTAGTTTTTCGGCATTTCATATTATTTTTCATTTTCCAATAATTTTTCATGTTCATGTTCATTTGTTTTTTTTGTAAAAAGAGACATTGATTTCTATTTTGTACCTGATACATATACTTTTTTAAGTTGTTTACATTGTGTTGATTTAAATTAATTTTTTTTATTTGAATTGATGTTTCTTATATTTTATCAATAAAATTTATGTTTGTATTGAAAAAACCGAATTCGGATTGAAAAAATTTTTTTAAAGAAAAAGTAGAGTGGGGGCCCCGAAAGTTTTCAAGCGTAGGGCCCCGAAAATCGTCGATCCGCCCCTGATCGTATCAGTAGTTTCGAAGTAATAAGGAGAACAAAATTTCGAACTGCCATATTTACGAAACCCCTGGACGAATTTTGCCCAATAACGAAATTAATCCTTCGAGATTCGAACCTACCCTGAAAATTTCAAGTTTTTAGTTCATTCCGTTCCAAGGTTATCGTGTATACGGACGTACGGCCGGACGGACAGACTTGCACAAAATTCGAAAAATGATATCGGACATCGTGATGAAATGATATAGCCCTCATGTAAGTGGAACGAGCGCCCGAAATTGGCCGTTCAGAAAACCTCTCACTGATCACTTTATGCTATGTGAGCGCTCAGTAATCAGATGTGCAGCGGTTCTTTTCGCTGAACACAATTGTAGCTTTCGATTTAACTATTTGAGCTCCTCCAGTGCACGAAATATGACATTCGCGCATTTGATTTGTTTCGAAAAGCATGCGCATAATAACAAAAACCGAGCCCTCCGGTGCACGAAACCCTAAAACGCCTACTCAGTGTGTGTTATGTCCATAGAATATAGGATATTCTGTACTCAATGGTTATGTCAAAGAGTTTTTACTTTTTGGTTATGTTGAATTTGGAATTTGGATACATGTTGCATGACATGGAAAATGGAAACTAATTTGAAGTAATCTAATTGTTTTTTAATATCTCTTAATTTAGCTGAAATTGGGTACTAGGTTCTATCGTTTGATAAGCTCTGAAAGCACTAAATAATTGTTTTCCTGTTCATCTATTTGCTTTTGAAATTATAATCTTCTACACGAAAATTATCATGAAACTGTCAGAAATATAAATATAAACAAACACAAAGGTCACTTTTGTCAGCAATCAGCTGATTAGGAATAAGACAAGTCTACCAAGTACTATGATTATTGCAATAATATTGTTATTTATTTCATGAAATGTGAGTTGTGATTATAGATGAATTGTGCAAGTTATTTTCGAACTTACTGTATTTTGTTATGTGTATAATTTCATCATGGAGGACTCCGTTTCAATTATTGAAGAGTTGGACTTGTTGGTATCTGATGAAGGAGAAAAGAAATTTGGACGACGTGATGTTTACAAATATATAGCACGTTGGAAGATATCCCAAGAGCGTGAGCAAGCAATTGGATTCCTAAAAATTGTTATGCCAAAAGTTCATTATTTGATTGAAAAAGGTCTGCTCAGAAGGGATCTTATTTTATTGTCTATTTTGGCAACACAAAATTTCAATTTTCTTGAAAAGTTATTGAAATATGAGAAGGAATGTTTCTCCTTAAATTTAGATCAATATTCCTCTTTGTATACCTTTTGTATATTCAAAAAAGAACATTGGATCGCAGCAGTAGAAAAAAATTTTCGTCCTTCCTTTGAAAGGGGAGTATTCAGTGATAACATTTCCAAAAAATTGATAGTATTGAAGTGTTTGAATTCTACAGTCAACAAATTCAATCTGAATAAAATAGTCTCAGCTCTGAAGGACTATGAAGAATTCCATGGTAATGATGATACACTAGACCATCTCGTCTTTGAATTGAAGAAATGCCTGGATATCATTATGTTTTGTAGAAGTATTGGGAGTGATGTAGATGAAAAAGAAGTATATAATGTGATGTGTGCTAAGAATATGATGGACACTCTCTCTATCTTCATACCTTTGGAGAAAACAGAAAATTGGCATTGTATTGCTCAAAAGTTGAAAAAATATGATGAAAGCTACTACAATAGCGCTTCTGAATCACTGAAAAAAACTGAGGTGTTCAAAGTATTCACTATATTAGCTACTGTTTTCAATATAGAAAATATTTATAGAACCGAACCTCGTACCATGACCAATATTTTGGATGATTTGAAAATTAGATTGCTTAATATAGATAATGCACCTCTACTTCTTGAGTTACTGGAAGATATATTTGCCATATTGTTTCTAACGGAGAAGCATTTAGAAGAAAGTAAACCAGATGTTTTCAAAAATAATGAAGCTGTGATAAGATCCATTCTATATGTGGTCAAAGAAATAATTGAAGTGCTGAAATTGAAGGCTGTTTATAAAAATACAGAAAACAATGAAAGATTCACTACTTTATGTAGATACATTCATGACTCTTTTTGGAGAATAGAAATAGTATCTACTGTTAAAAAAAATTCAATAAGTAATTCAGAGAAGATTTTATGTTATATGCTGGCATCACCAATGTCCTTGCTGTCCATGTGTTTACGACAAGGAAGTTTCGAACAAGCACATCAAGTTGTTGAGGTAGGTTTGATACTATAGAATTATTTACCTCAAGATATAGAAATTAAATATGACTAATTTTTAATAGGTTATTTTGTATCAGTTATAATAAGCAATGTTTGAGTATTATTGTTGCAGTTAGCGCCAGTTGATTAATTATTCTTCTTCCATAAAATCGATCTGATCAAAGTTTACGATTATCTATCAAATAAAATTATCATTCTTGTATTCACAAGAAATGGGGCGTTAACATTTTTGATTAACCTTGAAAATCTCGAAGTCAATAAAAAATTTTCTATAACTGATCAATTGATGGAACTAATAGACCCTTTCCTGGCCTTTAAAATGGTATAATTGGTCATTTGAAATTTTACGTCTGAGATGCTAAAATCGCAGAGCCGCAAAAATGTGCACAAATGGGCATCTCTTATATACAATTAATTATTAACAAAATGATCACACATTATTCAACAATTTTATTTCAATGTGAAATTAGCTTCATTAATTCTTTCTCAAGATTCTTATAATAATACTTTTCATATTTTGTTGGTTGATATTCAACTCTGTTTTCATTGCCATCATGAACTACTCCAACTGGGTTCAGCATAAAATATTCCTTGACCCAGTCTATCCTACTTCTCGGTTGACAAAATTTACATCTGAAGCAGCAACAACACCATCCTAGAAGAATGCTTCTGGTATTATGAGAAATCTTCATTCTTATTGATATTATTGTCTTCTCATGTTGAGAAATAAGCGCTGCCGATAGCACAGTTAAACTTTAGCTATGGGCTATTAGATTTATTTACTTCAGTTTTTATTATTATATTGAAAAATATCTGGAAACTCCTACATATTGTTTTAGATATGCAGCATGAGTACATTAGATGAACAAGAAAAATGAGAAATTGTAGTGGCTCATAGCTGTTATTTAAATGTTTGTTAGGAAGCTTATCGCTTTTCCCGTAATTCCGATAGTACACAGGTGGTCTACTTTTAAAAGGGCCAAACTTCAAACAAAAAATGTCATATACCACATGGTCGAAATGTTGACGGTTATTCTTCAATTTAACATTTCTTGATTTCATGGAATATTTCGAGTTTTTCCATAATATCAATTATACTTCAGTTATCCTTATAACCTCATCAAAGTTGACCACATATCTGAAAATATCATCAAATTTGCCACAAGATAAGAATTTCTGTGTGCCAAAAAAATTCTTATTGCGGGCGTGGTAAGGAGATAAATATCCAGAATATCACGATTCTGAAGTGAACAAAATATTTTTCCAATGGTTTTATCGATGAAAAATCATTAATTATGGACATGTTTTCTTTTCAGTGAAAAAAATCCAATTGGGGTTGAATGACATATCAACTTTTGTGTCTTTTGCCCTGAAATCATGGCTAACAAGATATTAACGAAAAAGTCGAAATGTTCCAAACCTAAATTTGCTCTATTTTGAAGTTCTTCATGATCGAATATTAAAGTAATTCTCATAAAAATCATCAATTTATCTGTCGAAGCAAAATAATTCAAACGAATATACTAAATTTCAATAATACAGATTTTATGGGAAAATGTAAGGAAAACATACTACAACTACTTATGAAAATTGTTCGAAATCTCCACCTCAGCCTCGTTCAAAACATTTTACACATCGTTTTAGCACTGAATTCATAAACCTGCGAAGTTGAGGAAGAGTCCGACGCATTTCTGCACCAAACAAATTTATTTTTTCGATCAGATCCTTCGAGTCTGAACTAAAATTTGGTATACTTTTTCTTTCGAGGTGTTCGAGAGGATCTGATCGAAAGAAAAAATTTGTGTTGTGCAGAAATACGCCAGAAAGTTGTGGACTTCGCAGGTTTGTAGATTCAGTGCGGAAACAATGTGCAAAATGTATTTATTAAACATGGTGGACATTTCGAAAAATTGTTATTAGTAGAAGTAGTCTGTTTTCTTTACAATTTTTCATAAAATCTGTATTATTGAAATTCATGATTTCCATGAAAATTACTTCAATATGTAATCATAAAGAGATTCAAAATAGAGCAAATTTAGGTTTGGAATATTACGACTTTTTCGTTGTTATCTTGTTAGCCATGATATTAGGGTAGAAGACAAGCAGCAAGCACAAAATTTGATATGTCATTCGAAAGCACACTAAATGCGCTATTTTCCATAATTAATGATTTTCCATTGATAAAACCATTGGGAAAATATGACTGGTTCTGTTCACTTCCATATCGTGATATTCATCTCCTTACCACGCCCGCAATAAGAATTTTTTCGGCACAATGAAATTCTTATCTTGTAGCAAATTTATTGCTGTTTCCAGATATTTGATCAACTTTGATGGGGCTACAAGGATAACTGAAGTATAATTGATTTCATGGAAGAACTTGAAATCAAGAAATGTTAAATTGAAGAATAACCGTCAACATTTCGACCATGTGTTATATGACATTTCTTGTTGCAAATCTCATGTATGATCTCCCACTGGCCCTTTTAAAAGTATACATACCAATCCAGAGTTTTTCCCTTCTTATAAGTAATGGTCTCGGTAAGCTGTCGGTATCCGAACTTGTGAGAAATTATATGCCTGTTTTTGAAAAATTCAGGCGTTGGTGTGAGCCACTGATGACTATTGTTGTGGAATTTCACGATCCTCAGAAGCCTAAAAGTTCAATCATTCAACTTACCTCTAGTACACCACAGAGGGACTGCAATTATGATGTAAACAATTATCCAGATGAGGGATATTTTTCCTAGTCTTGTGAAAAATTTTGAAACCTTGTTAGTACTCGGCTCTTTCAGTAGACAGAGCAGCGCCTTACCATCTAGGGAAAAATCGACATAATGAGTCCCTATTTTTTTCGACGAAATATTGTGTTTTGGAATACCTACTGCATTTTTGATTTTTATTGGTAGAATTTCAGAGCTTGTGCGAGTTGTTTTTGTCTAGGTTTTGTTGCTGTGTCCTCACGCCACCTGAGGCGCAGCATAGTTAAGCTTTTACCCAACAGTCAAGGGTACTTCTTCTCAGAACATTCCTTCCCCGAGGATTCGAACCCGTGACCTATAGGTGTCGAGTCGAACGCACTATGCATCACGTCTATGCTTCTGAATATACCATGTGTCAATTTGAGAAAGTACCACGCTTAATATCTTGGCCCCCCCATGTTTCATTGGAACTCTTGCTATCGTAACTATTCTACCCTTTTTTTTCTTTTTCGGAAGTACTAACAAGAAAGGTCAAGTATGTAGCATTTTTGAGAAGGCAATCGAATTACCTTCAAAACAAGGTGTCACTCAACCCCCCTTCTCATTTAAAAGTTTTGGGGTGGCTGTCATCACGCTCACAAGGTTGATACAAATTGATTGCAACAAAGCGTATAAAATGTCCCCCTACGAACCAAAATTTACCCTTTTTGCTTTTTTTCTGATTTTGCCTGGGGGCCGTAGTATTGAGGGTGGTACCTATTTAAATTGACACACCGTTTATTGGGATAACGAATTCGAAGGGTGAAAACATAGTGGGACATCGCCTAAAGCATCGCATCAAGACTCGCCTCACGAACAAATACATACATACATGAAAATGAACTAAACCGATGCCTGGGTTAAGGCGATGCTCGATGCTTCACTATGTTCGGATAAGTACAGTGTATTTGTTTTTGATGCTTGGGCGAGTCTTGATGCTATGCTTTAGGCAATGCTCCTTCATGTTTTTACCCTATGAACTATTTGGAACCCTGTGCAAAATGAGAAAAAACAATGTTACTTAATGAAATAAGAACATATAAAAATACATGAAATGGGCTTCGTTCAATTGGCTTCTATAAATTAAAATGACTAATAGAATTTAGAAGCTACACATTAAAATCGCATACTTATATTCTTCATTTGTGCAAGTGTGCAGTTGATTTCTTCTTTCTCTTTCCATATAGTTTTGAAGGAGTCTGCAACACCTTCATATTCTTTCATTTCAGTGTATTTCGGTTCTGTACTATTTTCTTGTGCTATTTTCTCTTCAAACTTCCTCTTCATATCATCGTAATTATAATCTTCTACCCCTGTGTCTTCATATCTCTTGGGTTTTGTCCTATTTCCTTCGAGTTGACGTTTTTCTTCGATATTCGATTTTATCGAATTTTTGGACATGGTGTTGTGATATACTACGTTCTGATTTTCCTTCAAAGATAAGACTTCAAGTTTTCAGCTGAATCAAGCATAGAGAGGGTAAGACTTGGTAGGCACTTTTCAGATCAACTTAATTTTTCATCAGTATCAATCTGGGTTTCATCATTTTTATAGCCTAATTATGGACTATGGACTTGCATTTGATAATATGCAAACTAGACTCGAAGAATACCAGTGCTGACCGTGTAGTTATTATTATCAGGAGTGATAATTTGCTAATGCACTTATGAATCAACTTATAGAGTAGAACTGAAGTCGCAATAATTGAAATCAAGTAAAAAAGTAGGAATTGAGTGACGTTCGCTTGGAATTTTCGGAAATACGAAACAAATTACCTACCTTCAAATTATAAATTAAATGCGACGCATTTCTTTCTACAGGATATTCCTGATAGAAATTTTCTTCTGAGACATTAAAACTGTTATTGAAGTGACTTCCTCCTCGTTCAGTGCTTTTTTCTATTCCATTTACAACTTGATGAAGTCTAACAAATTTCTGGGCATACTTATTGAATTGAATTCTGCTCAGTTCCTGTTCAGGTATCATTTCATCTCCTTCTTCCACAATATCACCTCCTTTCATATCTAAATCTTCCGTTATTTCGAAAGTATCGTCGTCGTGTAGATCTATGATATATGCAGGTGGCCAAAAACATTGCACCCTGAAGTAGACATGAAGGAAAAGAATTACTTTTATAGTATAACTCAGTCCAGTATTTGACATATTGCACTATGACAACGTCCAATATCTTGAGTATCCGTAGAATGTTGCAGTTACAGAAAAAAATGGCCTATAAAATGATATAGAGGGTGTTTCATGAGTGGTTGGCCATAGCCTAGTGGTGAATGCAGGTCATCCAGGCCTTTCAGAAAAGTGGCTTGTTTTGTATCCTAAGGCTATTAGTTTAGGAGATACAGGGTGATTCATGGATTTCGGCCTGAATTTACGATAGCCATAACTTTGGAATATGAGGTCCGATTTCGATCAAATTTCATGGGTTTGTTCACTTCAGAAAGTCCTGAATGGCTCACGAAATATCAATATTTTCAAGGCAGTACTCAGAATATCGTGGTTTATTTTTCAAGCTTCTAAATCTATAATTTTTACATCACTTAGAGAAATGCCGTTTTTGCCATGAAAAAATTCATTATTCAATCTAAGGAATTCAATTTACACTTTGAATGGCACACTTGTTACAAGCGAGTAGCGATCGAACGAATTCTTATTTCATGTAATTTTTTCGAAATGCGATCCTGATTTTCTTTCTTTCGTGGTAATATTTCTTGTCTTTCGCTGAGTTCTTGAACTTCAAAGCTTAAGAGCATTATAACTTATGAAGTAAACCATTTTGGCAAATGTAATCCGAAAGTGTATTCGTTTCACAACACAAATAATTAGATATTTATATTTTTTATTTTTTCGGAAAAACTCGAAAAATAATTATTTCATTTCACAATACAAACTCAAAAGGGTATCATAAGAGATGTTTGAAATGGAGTCCTTCCATCTCGACACATTTCCTAGCTTTCGAAATGAGATTATTTGTTGCTCATATCGAGATTTCGTTTTAATTCCGTGTAAGCTTCTTCTATTCTCTGCCTCAAATGGTCTCGTGAAGTTATTTCAACGGCATATCCAGGAGTGTTCCTCCAGAGGGTTATTCTGTTATCCAACTCCCATTGTTAAGCCGCTGCCATATATAAATCTTTTCCAAGCCCACACAAAGGATTAGGTCCAGCAGGTGTTAACCTTGATGCTCTTTTCGCAAGTTCATCGGCTCTTATTATACATTTCCTTCAATGTGGAGTTGCCCATAATAGAGTTACTTTATTGCGTCTGGCCAGTTGCTTTATGGCATTACGGCATTCCCGTGTCAGCAGAGATCACTGGCTGTGTGATTCCAGGGACCTCAGCTTGGCCTGGCTGTCCTTAGTTCCTAAATATGCGCCCCTTTGAGATTCATTTTAAGACACTCTTGAGCCCAGATGTAGACAGCCAGAGACATCCTCAGTTAAGGTCCATCTGCCCCAATGCCTGAGTCTCTCTGATTTTGATCCATCAGTGTACCATGTGGATGACTTCTTGTCCAAACGTTTCACGAAATTGATTTCCCACGGACGATCACCAATGACCGTTTCAAAGGGTGTTTCGAAATCTGAAAACAGTTGGCATCACATCCGATGGTTTTTCCGAGGTGTTTGAGTCTAACTGATTCAGTATCCTCATATGTCCAATCCATTTAACAGGTAGGAGATTTCCGTTGAGGGATATTCTTATTGCTTCCAGCAGTCTACATTTCCTCACATTTAGATGTGGGAGGCAAATCAAGCATGACCTCAAGCGCTGCTGTAGGAGTTGTGTGCATAGATCCCGTAACACCTATACAGGCCAGCTGTTGCAATTTTTGCAGCCGGCTGCAATGGGGTGTACTACAGCTGTATATAACCATAGTACCATTTCTGGTTTCATCCCCCATGTCCAAATAGTCTATTGCCGTCCCACATGGCCGCCGTGGCTCTGGAAACAGTTTTGTCTATGTGTTTCTTCCAGTTGAGTTTGATGTCTAGTGGGTGACTATCTTCAACCAATGAGAAATCTGCTGAGAATCTGGCAGGCAGCTCTTCTTCATTTTCTGTGGAATTGGGTGGATCTATAGCCAGAGTTATCTTTCGATGATGTGCAAAAGACCTACCAGTCTGAATTTCTGTCTCTGTACCTGGCCCCGAATGACTTTCTTTGGACTAGTTTAGGATGTTTGCGAGTAGCTTGTCCCAGCCTCTATCGCTCATATTCAGGCAGTCCATGCATTTACCATATTTTGCCAAGCGACTGTCTTGTTTCCTCCGTCACTCCAGTTTTCAGAAAGGGGGATCAATTGTCGCCTGAAAATAATCGACCTCACTTCAGTCGCCTCGAAGATTTGCAAAAATATTATCGACCAAAAAATACCGGACTTTGCAAGAGAAAAAAACTCCAAACCAGCGGTCGGCTATAACAAACTTCTCGCAGTGCTCAAACGAGTGGTACAGCGAATCCAGAGTTGGTCCGAGACGCGAGTCACCAAATTATAGATATCGAAAGAATGTTGACCATTGACCGAGGGCCCTTCAAAAATGAATTCTTAATTTGGTTCTCATATCCGTTCGAGCTGGGTCTTCTTTTTATTGCTTCGTTCACTATTCTTTTCCTTTTATTGGTTACATTCGACCGATACCAACTAGCTCAAAAAATTATTTCTTAACTGAATAAAACGGAATGAGTAGCTTAATAATTGTGTCCATTCGGAAAAGTTTTTTTTTTTGAGAATGGAGGTATCAATTTCATTCTCTAATAAAATTACGAAAAGCACTGCCGTGAAGGCAGGAGCTTTTGAGCGCTCGTACATGCACCCTGTCGGTAGATTCGCATTTTCCAGTTTTGGAAACCAATCGAGGAAATTTTTGACAGCTGACAAATAAATTTTCAAACTATGGCGAAAATCCAGACTTCAAGTCAGCGCTTCAGCTGACTAACTTTTTTTCTATAATTCGCTAGAATTTTCTACGGTGTCTATGGTCTTGGTGATGCGATCTGGACAAAAATTCGCACGTAGTTTGAATACATTATTTTTCAGCTAGGTGACCAATTTTTTTTTCGATGATTCGCTAGAATTTTCTACGATATCTATGGTCTTGGTAATGCGATCTGGACACAATATCCCACGTAGTTTGAATATATTATTCTTCATCTATGTGCGAAATTTCATTACAATCCATCGAGTAGTTTCGAAATTATCAGGAAAAAAATAGTTTGAACGGCTATATTTACGGAATCCCTAGTCTAATTCTGCTCATTGATGAACGTGAACGCGAAATTCGCTATCCGAACCTATCCTGAAAATTTCAAGTCCCTAGGCCTTTCCGTTCGAAAGTTATGATTTTCTATGGTTTTGACATGCGATCTGGAAAAAATTAAGCTCGAATATATTATTCTCAATTTAAATACAAAATTTCGTCACGATCTAATCCATTGTTTTGAAATTATCAAGAAAACCGCATTTCAAACGGTCACATTTACGGAACCCCTAGTCTAATTTTGCTCATTGATGAACGTAACCGCGACATGAAAATTTCAAGTCCCTAGGCCTTTCCGTTCGAAAGTTATGATTTTCTATGGTTTCTATGGTCCTGATCATGCGATCTGGAAAAAATGTAGCTCCAATATATCATTCTCAATTCAAATAAAAAATTTCGTCACGATCAAATCCATACTTTTGAAATTATCAAGAAAACTGAATTTCAAACGGCCATAATTACAGAACCCCTAGTCTCATTTTGGTCATTGATGAACACGACTGCGACATTCGAGATCCACACCTATGCTGAAAATTTCAAGTCCCTAAGCCTTTCCATTACAAAGTTATAATTTTCTATGGTTCTGGTCATGCGATCTAGACAAAATTTTGCATGTAGCTTGAACACGTCCCTACCCATTTGAGTGCAAAATTTCAACTAGTCAAGTTTCAAGTAATCAGGAGAACAAAATTTCGAGCGACCATATTTACGGAACCCCTGGGCGAATTTCGCCCAATAACTCGAATTTTTTGACGGATTCGTCATCAGTGAGTCGAACATAGTCGTTCGAGACCATTTTCGGCTCAAAATTCGAAAAATACAGACATCGTGACGAAATGATATAGCCCTCGTGTATGTAGTACGAGCGCTCAAAAAGAAGTATTTTGATCCAAATGAAGTAATTGGAAGTCGGATTGATTTCTTTTCTACTACTATTCAGCAACTATGTAACAAAAATGTAGCCTTGATTTGTTCCCGAAATTAGGTAGGATATTCAAAAGTATAATCGCCATACGATTCAAGAAAAGTTCTTGCGTGATAATTTGAACATCTTGATAATTAACAAAATTCAGTTCTGTCTTTTTCTATATTCCATGCAGTTATTTATTTCCCCATTTTTCAGATATTCGACATGAAAGATAATGAAGCTGCGCAGGAATTGATAATCACGGAACACCTCCGGAAACTGAGAATGGAATCTAGAAAATTATGCCGAATTCAGAAAATTAAGGAGTCTGCCAAGTTCTCATCTCCGAAAGCCGAGGGCGAATCTCTAGGAAATTTCAAGAGTAAACTTTCGAAAGATTTAAATTCGAGTATTGGGAAGAAGTTCCAGCAGATTGCTGAAGATACAGAATGTCCGAGTAACTTGTGCCATTACAAACTGAAAAACGAGGCGTTCATGAACATGATAGATTTTATGTGTACGGAATCTTCTAACATAGATATGAGTAATATTTTATTGGAAATAGCGTCTGTGAATAATACTTTGTGCGATCATTTATCTTCTTCATATTCGAAATTTTGCGATAAGTTAATGGCAGCAGCTAAACATCTAATAACGTTTAAAAACTTCTCAATTCGCGATATCATTTTATCTGCCGAAATTCCCTTTGATATTTCGGAATACTCAGATAAGCAGAAATTCAATGAAGAACTCGTCATTTTGTACGATGAATTAAGAGGTCAACTTGTTCGAAGTGAAGAAGGGAACTTCAATAATAACCACTCAGCACTCAAAACTTACAATAGAATAGATTCTCTTTGTAAAAAATTTTCTGATGATGGTGGTAACAGTATAAATTACTTGAAAAGGTTATTCAATTATTTGAAAGCATTTTCTAAAGTGTTATATATAGAACAAGATACATCTGAAATAATTTCTCAAGGAAAAAACACATCAGTCTTTGAATTATTGGACTATAACAGATCTGAATTGATGGGACAGTTATTATTCGAAAAAAACCTCGATCCAACAGACTTTGAAATATATTTTTCCAAAATGGAGCTAGATTTTCTTTACCATCTAATAGGAAATTGTTTCCCAACAATAAATCTTCACAGTGAGGAATTTGTGGAAGAAGAAGAGCTCTTTCCGGAAAATAATTTATACCTTCCTACAAAAAACATAATTCATTATATTTTGAGAAGAAATTGGCTTTTGGCTTTAATATTGGAGGAGATGTATGAAGTACCAAATGTTAAAATGAATATCAATGATGCACGAATAAAGGCATTCTTGAACTATAGAAAACTAGATGCTATACAAAACTTGAAATGTATATTTGATGATAATGAAATTGCAACATCTCTACAGCGAGAAATATCTTATAGAAAAGTCAAGGAATACATTGAACAAAAACTAGAGAGTAGGTGTGGTAATACTCCACCATATTGTGATTCAGAGGAAATGTTGGAAGCAGCCGAAGAACTTACTGAAGAATCATCTGGAAAAACTGAGTGGAATAAAATGTTAGAAATTCTACTGGCTATCCCGGAAGTACAAAGGAGAAAAAACAAGGAGATTCAAGATTTCCAAGATAATATTGTTTGCAAATACATCAACGATCATTTCGAAGAGGAGAGTTTTAAAAAAATATATTACATTCATAACAGGTCCAAGAGGTTGGAAACAATATTGAAGAATCTCGAAAGTTGGCCTCATGATTTTTGTCTTGAAGTGATCAAATCAGAGCTCAATTGTTTCACCCCACCAGATGACGCTTTGATGGACCAACTGCAGACTTGGCAACGAACGATCGAATTATACAGTACGGTGAGTCTATCATTCTTGTAAGGTGCTTGTAGATACTTCGAAAATAAATTACGAAAAGCACTGCCGTGAAGTCAAGAGCTTTTGAGCGCTCGTTCATCCACCTTGTAGGTAGATTCGCATTTGTCAGTTTCAGAAACAAAATGAAAAATTTTTTGACAGCTGTCAAAAAAATTCTCAAACTAAGGCGAAACTTCACGTCAGTGCTTTAGCTGACCAATTTGTTTTTCGATAATTCGCTAGAATTCTCTGTTATCTTTGGTCTTGGTAATGCGATCTGGACAAAATTTGGCACGTAGTTTGAATACATTATTCTTCAGCTATGTGCAGAATTTCATTCGAATCCAATCAATAGTTTCGAAATGATCAGGAAAAAAATATTTTGAACGGCCATATTTACGGAACGCCTAGTCTAATTTTGCTCATTGATGAACGTGACCGCGACATTCGCGATCCAAACCTACCCTGAAAATTCCCTAGGCCTTTCTGTTCGAAAGTTATGATTTTCTATGGTTTCTATGGTTCTGGTCATGCGATCTGGAGAAATGTAGCTTGAATATATCATTCTCCATTAATGTAGTTTTGAAATGATCGAGAAAAATAAATTTCAAACGACCATATTTATGGAACCTCTAGTATAATTTTGCTCATAGATAAACGTCATCACGATATTCGAGATCCACACCTATCCTGAAAATTTCAAGTCCATAGGCGTTTTTGTTCAAAAGTTACAATTTTCTATGGTTTCTATGGTTCTGATCATGCGATCTGGACAAAATTTCACATGTAGTTTGAACACTTCATTCTCCATTAGAGTGCAAAATTTCATCTCGATTGAATCTGTAGTTTCGAAGTGATCAGGAGAACAACATTTTGAACGGCCATATTTACGGAAACCCTAGTGGAATTCTGCCCATTAACGAACTCAACCGAGGCATTTGGGATCTGAACCTACACGTAAAATTTCAATTCTCTAGGTTGTTCCGTTCGAGAGTTATCTTGCTTACGGACGGCCGGACCGACAGACTCGAATTTTCCGACGGATTCGTCATCAGTGAGTCGAACATAGTCGATTGAGGCCATTTTCGGCTCAAAATTCGAAAAATACAGACATCGTGACGAAATGATATAGCCCTCGTGTAAGTATCTAGATATTACGAGCGCTCAAAAACTTCACGAAATCCGTTCCAGAATCCGTGAAGAAAGTTTTGTGCGACTTTCCCACAATTATGGCAAATTCTGAAATGTTTGGAAAAAATTGGAATCTATGTTTATAGATTTCCCAATCCTTGACACATATAACAAATTTTAAAAAATTTCCCCTGTCATTCAATTAAAACCTGCTAGAATGGTGGAAAAAGATCATCTCTAGATGAATTTTCTTTTGTAATGAAATGAAATACAGTGAAACCTCTTATAAGCGGACACTCACGGTTCCGCCGATTTTGTCCGCTTATTGGAGGTGTCCGCCTAAAAGAGTGAGGACGAAATTTTAACACATTATATTCATTAGGATAATACTTACATACCTACATATTTTTCATACATAGTATGTATCAAATTTACTTTTTCATTAATTCTAAAATGCTCTGTTGCATATTTTATATACAGGGTGTTCCCAAATTGGAGGTACAAACGAAGAGGGGAGATTTCTTGAGTAATTTTAAGAAAAAAAAGTCCAATAAACATGGGATCGCAAACGTTTCGTTTTCGAGATACAGGGTGTTAAAGTTCCAATTTTGTTCAAGTTTTTTTCTCATAGTATCTACACTTCACAAGATATTCTACTGGTATAATTGGCATAAATATAACAATTGAGAGTTTACACCATGTGACATGCCAATTTCGATAGCAAATCTACAGGGTGTTTTTTTTTCTGGAACACTGTCCCCTGTTTCCTCCAGAACTTTTTTTTGGTGAGCCACTGTGAATATGGAAGAATGTAAAAAAACAGCTTTGTTGTTGTTCTTAACTTTATGGTCTCTGTAGTTTTGCCGTATCTGCTCCCGATTTCGAGAAAAAAAATTCGGACGTTTGCGATCCCATGTTTATGGGATTTTTTTTTCTTAAAATTACTCAAGAAATCTCCCCTCTTCGTTTGTACTTCCAATTTGGGAACACCCTGTATATAAAATATGCGTCAGCAGAGCATTTTAGAATTAATGAAAAAGTAAATTTGATAGGAAGGAATCTCCCCTCTTCGTTTGTACCTCCAATTTAGGAACACCCTGTATTTTGTTTTGAAAGACTAGATTGAAAAAAATATTCTAAATTTTACAAATGTTGAAATGCGATGTAGTCGTTATCCACAAAAACTTTGAAGTCGTTAATTACTTTCGAAGCCTCTCTATATGTAATAATTTTGTTGTGGCTTTCAACAGTGTTAAGCCCGAAATCGCTGTCATCTTCCTCTTCTGGCGCAGGGTTATGGTCAACCAATTTTCAAATTGAATAAACCATTGCGTCATCCATGTTCTTTTGTCAAACCCAAGGGGTAGAGATCAGAAGATCGCGTCCGGTTAAGAGAGGTCTCAACACATTTGGAACCGAAAAAGTTGTCCGCGTCCGGTTATAAGAGTGTCCGGTTATGGGAGTTGGTTTTACATATAAAGACATAGGCAAAACTTTCGTTCCAGAAAATTTGTCCGGTTAAAGGGGGTGTCCGCTTAATAGAGGTGTCCGCAAGTAGAGGTTTCACTGTACATATGTGGTTTTCGATGTTGCCACATTTGTGTGAAATACAGAAATTCGAGTGGTTCAAACATTTTCGTGATACGCTGGCACTTGTCAATCCTCTTGTGCACTTGTTTTTTATGCAAACTTGTTGAACGTAACTTAATTGTTTTTTTTTTTTCAATTGCAGCTATCTGAGATGTTGAACCTCGTATACTGGAGTGACTGTGGTCCTATTATAACGAATGATATCCAGGGTACTTTCAATAAATTGGTGGAATGTCATAAGGTTTGTATTGAAACAATCATTTCGAGAGTGAAAAGAGGATATGAGAAAAGTTATCGTATTCTGCTGTTTAGTCAAGTAGCGATAGAATACAGATGATAAGAATCAGAAGCACGTCCAGATTGAATTCACTCCTAAAGGTGTGTACAGACATGCTCCGAATATCGTACCGAACCGTGTCGCGTATCCCGACGCGATCAGCGAGAGCGAATCAAATTCACGAATTCAAATTGCACCTCTACGTGCGATGAATTTGATTCGCTCTCGCTGATCGCGTCGGGATAAGCGACACGGTTCGGTACGATATTCGGAGCATATCTGTACACACCTTTACGATTAACTCAATACGATTTTGACTATTTGTATTTTTTTGCGATCATGATACGTACTAAACACGATAATTCATAGAAGGCTGGTTTCTGTTTATCGCCACCAAGCGTTTGGTGTCGGTACTAATCATCAATAATCGCCAATGAGGTTCTCTGCTTTACCGACCAACTGCGTTCCTCCATTGACGTGAAATTTGAATTGTGTAGTGCGGTTTTCTGAATTGCATAATCACATCACCTATTCTGGGAAATATCTAGATTTTCTAGATAATCCAGTTGACTCTAACTTGATGAATTCATACAAATTGCGAAAAGGAAGCTCATTCAAGTTATATCAACAATGTAAGTGAATAATAATAATAATTTGACAGCGCACTCGCGCAGTATCACACTTGGAGTTCGCGAATTGATTGTTCGCGCACCGTTCACGACTCAACAATATCGCACCCTTCGTAGAATAAGGAGACAATTCAAAAAAGGTCCATTTCGTCAATTTTGTGTTAGTAACGGTATTGAACTCTAGTTGGCCTCTCCGCCATATAAGAAACAGTTCGTGAAAAAAGGTTACATTTCAAATTTTTTGAAAACACAGCAGAACTTTCTACCACGACGGGAAAAATTGCATTAATTCAATATTGGGTGCTCAGGGTGCTAGAGTTATAATGTTCAAATGGATTGCTGCGGTAATCAAGAATGTTCAGCGTGGTAAATTGTATGAGTACAAAAAAAAAGAACAAAAGCTTCGGTAGACCAAAACTTCAAGTACGATTTCCCAACAACATCAATGAACGGTGATTCAATTTTCATTTGAAATTTGTTCGTGTGAATCAAATAATATCATTTCAATTTTTATACAGGGTGTCTACTTTTAAAAGAGACAAACTTCAAGGGGAGATCATACAAGTGATTTGCAACAAAAAATGTCATATAACACTTTGTCGAAATGTTGACGGTTATTCTTCAATTCAACATTTCTTGATTTTACGTTTTTCCATTAAATCAATTACATATAAGTACTTCAGTTATTCTTGGAGCTTCTTTAAATTTGACCACATATCTGGAAACGGCATTAAATTTGCTATAAGATTGGAATTGTTATTGCGGGCGTGGTAAGGAGAGGAATATCAAGATTCTGAAGTGAACAAAATCAGTCATATTTTTCCAAACGATAAAAAATTATTTATTATGTACATGTTATTTTTTCAGCAAAAAATACCCCATTTAGTGTGCTTTCGAATGACATACCAACTTTCGTGCTCGCTGCTTCTCTTCTACCATAATATCATGACTAACATGATAACAACGAAAAAGTCGAAATATTCCAAACCTAAATTTGCTCTATTTTGAAGTTCTTTATGATTGAATATTGAAGTAATTTTCATGGAAATCATGAATTTATCTGTCGAATGAAAATAATTCAAACGAATCAACTAAATTACAATAATACAGATTTTATGAAAAATTGTGAAGAAAACAGACTACTTCCACTAATAAAAAATTTTCTAAATGTCCACCATTTTGCACATCGTTTCCGCACTGAATCTATGAACCTGCGAAGTCCACAACTTTCTGGCGCATTTCTGCACAACACAAATTTATTCTTTCGGTCAGATCCTCTCGAACACCTTAAAAGAAAAAGTATGCCAAATTTGAGTTCAGACTCGGAGGATCTGATCGAAAGAATAAATTTTTGTGCAGAAATGCGTCAGAAACTTTGTCAACTTCGCAGGTTTGTGAATTCAGTGCGAAAATGATGTGTAAAATGTATTGAACAAGGCGGAGGTGGAGATTTCGAACAATTGTTATAAGTAGTTGCAGTCTGTTTTCCTTACATTTTCACATAAAATCTGTATTATTGAAATTTAGTCTATTCGTTTGAATTATTTTGCTTCGACAGATAAATTAATGATTTCCATGAGATTTACTTCGATCATAAAGCAAATTTAGGTTTGGAATATTTCGACTTTTTCGTTGTTATCTTGTTAGCCATGATTTCAGGGCAGAAGACATTCGTCATTCGAAAGCACACTTAATGAAAAAATAAAAGAAAACATGTCCATAATTGATGATTTTTCATCGATAAAAACATTGGAAAAATATGGTAATTTTTTTCACTTCAGAATCTCTTCAGAATTTTTTTGGCACACAAAATTTTTTATCTTGTCGGTAATTGAAAGCCGTTTCGAGATATGTGGTCAAATTTGATGAGGTTACAAGGATAACTGACGTTCAATTGATTTTAGGGAAAAAGTCGAAATATTTTGTGAAATCAATAAATGTTAAATTGAAGAAAAACAACATTCTAACCATGTGTAATATGACATTTTTTGTTGCAAATCACATGTATGATCTCCCCTTGAAGTTTGGCCCTTTTAAAAGTAGTGTATATCATTGAATTTTGGATTTTCCATTTCACTAACGCCTATTCGAACTTACAGGTTTCCCAAATATTGGTATTGATTCAAATGCACAAACCACCTGGAGAAACCCTGAGAAGTATCAATGAGGACTTTTTCTTGACTGCTTTCGACAAAGGATGTCACTTGGCAGATATCAATAATTTATTAGAAGCGCTTCCTTTGGACCATTCTGTGATGATTTGTAACCTACTCTTGAAACAGACTTCAAACCTCGACTATCTCAACTTCATCGTTGATTTTTTGAAACGAAACACGCAGCAAAGCAACCTCAACATGATACAACTGAGCTTAAAAATATTCGCGAAATTTCCAGAAAGCCAACGTGATCAGTTCATAAATTTAATTCACAATCCTTTGGAAATTATCGAAGTGCTCATCATGAACACTAAATTCGAGGAGTTGGCCACTGTTCTAGACGTGATAAAACAGCACGACGAGGAAGATCCTTGTTCGTCAAAAATAGATGGAATATTGAGAAACTATGCAGAAAAAAGTTTAGAATTTCATGTTATTACTCAGTCTAACCCACAACCATCAAGCACTGCAGATTTCAACCTGATAGAATCTTCAAATTCTAATTTTTCTGAAAAGACATCTTCCTATGCTTCTCAAGAAGTTATCAAGGATCAGTGGGTGAAAAACAACGAAGTTTTGGAATGTATGTGTTGCAGAAATGTCAATTTTTCAATATTGAATAGAAGGCATCATTGCCGAAAATGCGGCAGATTGGTGTGTTACAAATGTTCTACTAGAAGGGCGAAAATTTCGGCTTTTGGCGACATTTTAGTTCGGGTGTGTGATGATTGCTATGGTCAGATAAATGGGGGTACTATCTCGACAGAAAAAAGTGAGACCACTTCAAGCAAGTCGAACTTAAACTATATGTGGACTCTCACCGATGACGAAGAACATAATAGAATCGTACGCGATGAATTTGCTTACGAGTATACTCCGAGTGTCTCCTTATGTTTGTCAATACTCAAATTTCATTCGAAAACTGAAGAATATCCGAAATTCCTGCTGAACCATTCGAATAACCTGTTGAACATGTTTCCCCCATTCAAGAAATTCATGCCAGATATCGACTATTTGCTGATCATAAGAATGCTGAAATCTTTAGTAACTGTCGCCAAAATGCTCTCTCAAGAATATTCTCTCATACACAATATGTCTTTAGCAGATAGTTTGTTGAATCAAGTAGATCTGCTGGAGTTGTTTTCCGAAAGGGGTTGCTTGAACCTTCTGCCAGTCTCAACAGATTCATTCACGCCTAGAATTGACTCTTTCACCATGAGACGATTCAGGGATAATTTGTTGGAAATGGAAGAATGGAATTTGGCGCTGGAAATATCAACAAAAGCCGGCTTGGATCAAACGAGTGTCTTCGCAGCCTGGGGAAAAAAACTGTTGAAAGCGGGCTGTCTGACGAAAGCCCGAGAAAAAATTCAACGATGCTTCAACAGTAATAGACGTTTCGATTCACGCCGTGAAAGTTTTTCAGAAAACGATGAAGAGATTAGTACAAGAGGTTCGAATTATTATTTGAACAAAACCTTCGGCGATGTCAACGAAAAAAAACCTTTAACAAATTCTCCTCTCCTTAATGAGATAATCAATATTTTAGAATGTAAATCTGCCGTTATTGATAAAAATATTGTAGATGAGGTCAGTGTGGCAAATTTATCGGCATCCAAATTCCTAAACCAGAGTTATCTGATACAGAAAGATCCAGCCGTCAGTATTTTGAATAAATTGAGAAATCTGGATTACATTTCTTCTGGAAAATATTATTTTCCTACCGATAGAAAAGTACAGATTAGTTATGCAACCAACAGACCGATTGTGGATACAGTCTTCTATAACGAATGTATTTTTTATCTAAGTCGTTATGGAAGTCATCAGAGCCTTCTAGACTTTTACATAAAGCATGGAGAACTGGATCAGGCGTTACAGTACATTCTTGGAAATAATATGGGTGCTGATGTTTTCATTGAAATTTATATGAATTGTTTGAAGGATGGCTTGGTGAATGTTTTACAGGAAAACATAGCCAAAATTGACTCCACCTTGGATGTGTGGAAGGTGAGTATTGTATAATTTATTGATGAAAAAAACACCTTCAAGGTTCAGTGTATTCATTCATTTGAGTACACCTATTTGTATGTTAGATTTTATAGTGGCTATTCATTTCAAATGATTGAATGCCCCAAACAATTTATGCTAGTTTTGTTTGTTTTTGTGATTAATTAATTAACCCCTATAATGGCAACTGGATTCATTATTCTATTAATGGTTCTAACATTTCTCATTTGGGTAAATACAGATGATTTTGGGTAGTGGTTGAATCTAAAAATCGAATGAAAAATCTGTCCGCCGTCGCTTTCTCGGGAGGGTCAATAAAGATGCTGCGTTTTTTTAATGTAAAAAACGAACATATCGGTGAGGTATCCACTGAATTTTTTCGTTTGAAAGAATATTTGATGGAATCAAGTATGGAATAGAACGGCGCCGTCGTTCCAATCTGATGGCGTGTTTTCGGGAGGATCAATTTTCGATTGCTTTGTCGAATGACACTGGCTGAATTGGCTGCATGGCATTCGTAATGTTGATTTGATTGTTTGTACCTTTGATTTAAGATTGTACAAGCTCTGAAGGCGTTGGCACCATCCACCATCTCGCGGTGGCAAGTTCATGACCATGCCCTCTAATGGTTCGTGCAGAAAATCAAACTTGATTACTGCAAAACTCTTTACTGCTCTCTTTATAGTTCGTGTGTTATCGAATTTTAAATATTAGTTCTGAATACTTACCTGAACTTCTTTCGTTCGAGTGCACCAGGTTCGATTTCCTTGGAACAAACATTTTTATTGAAGTTACGTACCTACCAAATTTCCTCGAAAAGTTTGAGATATTACGTGAAATCTTGATTTGTGAAAATTTGCATCGTATAAATTGCTTCAAATTCTACTTATAGTTCCTCAGTGAAAAGTTCAACAACTTAGACATTTATGTGGAATGTGAATTTTATAAATATCTGACTCAAACTTCCTTCCTCAATTCATAATTGCACACGTGTTGAATGTTGAATGTTGTATTACATTGATGTTAGATAATGAAGTGAACATATGGGTTGAAATGAATACTTCGAGGGACTGAAATTCATAGCTATGATCGCTTTTGTAAAGCTGCATTCGTAATCAATTCGCTGTCCTAGTGACAATCCGGTAAATGAAATGGCACGGAATTTTCGGAGTTCGATTAAATTCATACGCTTTGAAGTTTGGTTTGTAGCATATCTGTCAAAGATAACCTAACAATAGGTAAACAAAACAAAACAAAAAACAAAACAAAAAAATTACGAAAAGCACTGCCGTGAAGGCAGGAGCTTTTGAGCGCTCGTACATGCACCTTGTAGGTAGATTCGCATTCTCCAGTTGCAGAAACCAATTGGAAAGATTATGACAGCTGTCAAAGAAAATTTCAAACCAACGCGAAAATCCAGACTTCACGTCAGTGCTTTGCTGACCATTTTCTTTTTCGATAATTCGCTAGAATTTTCTACGGTATCTATGGTCTTGGTAATGCGATCTGGACAAAATTATACATTATTCTTCATATATGTGCGAAATTTCATTTCAATCCAATAACTATTTTCGAAATTATCAGAAAAAATATAGTTTGAACGGCAATATTTACGGAACCCCTAGTCTAATTTGGCTCATTGATGAAAGTAATCGCGAAATTCGCGATCCGAACCTATCCTGAAAATTTTCAAATCCCTAGGCCTTTTCGTTCGAAAGTTATGATCTTCTATGGTTTCTATGGTCCTGATCATGCGATCTGGAAAAAATGTAGCTCGAATATATCATTCTCAATTTAAATACGAAATTTCGTCACGATCAAATCCATAATTTTGAAATTATCAAGAAAACTTAATTTCAAACGGCCATATTTACGGAACCCCTAGTCCAATTTAGCTCATTGATACACGTGAACGCTACATTCACGATCCACACCTATCCTGAAAATTTCAAGTCCCTAGGCCTTTCCATTACGAAGTTATAATTTTCTATGGTTTCTATGGTTCTGGTCATGCGAGTTGGGCAAAATTCTGCATGTAGCTTGAATACGTAATTATCCATCTGAGTGCAAAATTTCACCTCGATCGAATCAGTAGTTTCGAAGTTATCAGAAAAACAAAATTTCGAGCGGCCATATTTACGGAAGCCCTGGGCGAATTTTGACCTATAACGAACTTAACCGCGGCATTTGAGATTCGAACCTACCCTGAAAATTTCAAGTTTCAAGGACATTCCGTTCGAGAGTTATCGTGTATACGGACGGCCGGACGGACAGACTCGAATTTTCCGACGGATTCGTCATCAGTGAGTCGAACATAGTCGATTGAGACCATTTTCGGCTCAAAATTCGAAAAATACAGACATCGTGACGAAATGATATAGCCCTCGTGTAAGTAGTACGAGCGCTCAAAAATGACGAAAAGCACTGCCGTGAAGTCAGGAGCTTTTGAGCTCTCGTTCATTCACCTTGTAGGTAGATTCGCATTCTCCAGTTTAAGAAACCAATTGGAAAGATTTTGACAGCTGTCAAAGAAAATTTCAAACTAAGGCGAAAATCCAGACTTCAAGTCAGTGCTTTAGGTGACCAATTTTTTCTTCGATAATTCGCTGGAATTTTCTACGGTATCTATGGTCTTGGTAATGCGATCTGGACAAAATTTCCCACGTAGTTTGAATACATTATTCTTTATCTATTCCAATCGAAAGAGTAGTTTCGAAATTATCAGGAAAAAAATAGTTTGAACGGCTATATTTACGGAACCCCTAGGCTAATTTTGCTCATTGATGAAGGTAATCGCGAAAATCGCGATCCGAACCTATCCTGAAAATTTCAAGTCCCTAGGCCTTTCCGTTCGAAAGTTATGATTTTCTATGTTTTCTACGTTTCTGATCATGCGATCTGAAAAAAATGTAGCTCGGATATATCATTCTCAATTTAAATACAAAATTTCGTCACGATCAAATCCAAATAGTTTTGAAATTATCAAGAAAACTGAATTTCAGTTTTAAGTAAGTAATCAGAAAAACAAAATTTCGAGTGGCCATATTTACGGAACCCCTAGGCGAATTTTGGCCAATAACGAACTCAACCGCGCCATTCGAGATTAGAATCTACCCTGAAAATTTCAAGTTTCTAGGACATTCCGTTCGAGAGTTATCGTGTATACGGACGGACGGACAGACTCGAATTTTTTTACGGATTCGTCATCAGTGAGTTGAACATAGTAGTGTGAGACCATTTTCGGCTCAAAATTCGAAAAATACAGACATCCTGACGAAATGATATACCCCTCGTGTGAGTTGTACGATAACATACCAATAATGTTTTAAATATTCGTTTTCAATCCATTTTGTTTTGAAGTTATTTTTCCCGTATTAGGACAATAGATGCAACACGAATTGTAATTGACGATTAAGCATGTAGCTTGAATTTCAAGCCAAAACATGAACTGAATCAACACATACGTCAGAAAACACTTGAACTACGGCTGAAACTTACTAAAATAACAATTTACCTTTCCCTTTGCAAAAAATTTTACCGACTTCGATTTCCGTGCTAGACTTAAATTTTGTTTCGAATGATAACAGAGAAGGTCATCTGCTTAGCTTCCGTATCGGCCATTGGGCCAGCGAATTGATCACGAATTCAACTCGTGCAGGCTGGTCCAACAAAAAAAAATGGCATGGAAGTTGTAGGTGTGGAAAATTCTCACATCTATCGATTTCAAGTTAGCAGGGAAGTACTTTTGTGTCTTATTCGTATCATCGCCACATCCTCGAGTAGGGGAGTCGAACATAATCGAAAAGCCCATTCAATTCTAAGAAGTAGTATTCAGTATTTTCAATTTGGATGAAACGGGAATTACTATTTGTTTGTCACTTTGCTCTTCCCCTTCGTCAGAATTTGAATCAACGCTTTCTAGGACACTCAATTATTGGGAGGCGAAGTTCCTCAAAATGGCCTACTCTTTCAGACTTGTTACTGTGGGGTCACTTGTAAAGCAGAATTTTCTCTCCACTCTACCAGTCTCGTGACTTTTTTGTTCGGATGGGTCTGATGGATACTCGGCTCCCCCCTCTCCTTCAGCAAAGCAAGGGTCCCGAATTTATTTTTGAAATATATTAGTTCAAAACCCCTGTTGTTTTGTACTTGTTCAATCGGGACTGAGTGCGTTATTTTTCTTATTTTCTATCGTGTTACTAGCGGAATTCATGGTTCAAATAATATATTATATCATATCAGGAAATTTACATATTAGGTTTTATAATTGGTGTATCTGTGAAAAGAAATTTTTCAGGAAAGGACAAGCCCCATTGACCTTCCTGCTTCATTAGATGAATCACGAATAAATATCGTCCAAGTCTAACAGTACCCCACGGAATGTACCTCAAAGTTCCAGCAGAATCATTATTGTTGCATAGAAGTTAGAGGTAAAATTTCGAGCATTTACTAAGATGATGGGTTAGGTAGATTTTTTCGAATTGAATATCCCCCAAAAATAGTCTAATAGGTATGTCGTGAATAACCATACCATTGTTCGGAGAATTTAATGTTCGACTCTCATTCTTCATTTGAATATATAGGTTGTCCTTCCCTGTTCGAGGGTTGGAAGTGGCGATATGTTACAAAAAGAAACATAATATTATTTTCCTGCAAACTAGAAGCAACCTGTCAGGGCATTTTTTATATCTACGGTACCCATAATCGCCTGAAACTTTGCTGTAGGTAATATAATTATTTCAAAAAATGTGTATAATCTGTACAACATAGAGAATGGTTTTTCAATTGATCAATTTTCGAATTATCTTTCATAGAATTACCTCCATCAACTTTGCCGACATTTAGAGCAACAGAAGTTCCTTCACTCACTTTACCAACTACAACTTTTCATGGGGGATTTCATGAGAGCCGCTATTACTTGTATAAGATTTTACCAAGAAAACACAAAAAATTTCAGTGATTTAGCACGAAAAAATAAATTCTTACATAAAGCAGAGGAGCATATAAAGCAAATGCATGAACAGGATGAATGGATTGAGGTTACATCTGGTATGTTTCGAAACTGCTTCTAGAGTTTTATTTTTTTATCAATATACTCTGACTTTCAGTTGGAAAACACAGCACGAATGCTTTGGATGTTTATGAAGAAAAGCTTTTAGCGAATCCTTCCATCGTTATGAAACCAAATTATAAAAATAGTATGATGTATTTGAACATTATTTGGAGTCAAAATGAAGTGGCTAGCTTTCTAGCTGATTGTGAAGCTGCTGGTATGGACCCAATTCATATTTTATCAACCATTCTCCCTGATGGTGAGCAAACTCTAGAAGGAATGCGTGTAGATCTCGATGTTAATTTATTTTATTTCTTTCAGATAATGATTCAGAATGTAACAAAAGCATTCCTACTCTATTCGGAAGCTACATGGATAAGATACGTTTAGCCATATTGATTCTTGTGACTTCTGATGAAATTAAATTCGGTTTTAAAATTGTTGCAAGGTAAATGAATCCACTTTTCATTAAGTGAATTAAAGGAGTTTTTGATATTGAACGATTGATTCATTTTGATTGAGTCACACAGTAACGATAACCAAGACATTTTTCAGGTTGATCTCAGAATTCAAACTGCGACCAGGAACTGTGTTTAGTCAAACTGGAAAGCACTTGGCTAAAATGAAGAAGTATGAGGAAATTAAAGAACTAGTTAACTGCATCAAAACAAATTTAAGCGGGGACAAGTCAATTTGCGAAATGTGTGATGAAATGTTAACAGTTGCAGTTGCTACCCTTAGCAAAGAAAAATCCCCTATTGCAAAAATTGAAGATCTGATTAAATTGATAACTGATAAGGCTTCCAAGGTATGTATAAATCGTGAAGTGAAACTTCAATTAAAGTTAAGCAGTATTGTGATCTCTGTTTTGTAATCATCTGCAAGCTATATGCATTTATGGTACGTTGGCGATCACCATATGAAAGATCGAAGGTATTTCGATTTTCTACCACGTGAAAATGTTTTCCTGCCTATCGTATAGCAGCTTTCTCGAATATTCTCGAGGTGACAGGAATCACAACTGCTATAATTCAACGGTTCAAAACATTTTCTAATCATTCTGTACGTGAAGTCACTGGTTCGACACCAATACGGCAATATTTCGATAACTTTGCAATATTTTCAAATCTACCCTAAAATAAAAGCAGAGATGGAGAATAATGGTGCAGCAACTAATACCTGGAGATGTTAGATCGATACTTAGTTCTGCAATAATCCGCAGTATTCCATGATCGTGGCGCTATTATCATTGT
The DNA here is from genome assembly GCA_963966015.1 of Aphidecta obliterata. Lineage (NCBI taxonomy): Eukaryota > Metazoa > Arthropoda > Insecta > Coleoptera > Coccinellidae > Aphidecta > Aphidecta obliterata. The sequence goes on along the minus strand of OZ014427.1, from coordinate 27,111,083 downwards.
AAAATAAGTATTTTCAATAAGAAAAATGGTAGAAACTGTTTCAAAACTTATATTTTTTCCAGACTATCGCTTAGTTTACTGTTCCTTCCATAACCATATTACTGAATCTATCATAGAATCGATATTGAGAAATTATACACAAAACAATTTTTTGTAATGGTGAGATATTATGGATAAATAGAGCGCCCTCTGTCGATAAGGAGATATGAGAACTTAAACGCCAAATTAATTTTTCAGTCGATAGGAAAAGCTGAAACAGATTCTTATCAGTGCCGACACCAGGATCTATACATTCTTAAACGACTCAAAAATCAATATCCAAATTTCAGATATTTCAAATTGGTTTTATTCATTACAGATATCTGCATTTATAGAGGCCAAACAATTAAAGACTGCTTATGTCTATGCCATGCGTTCTAAACGAATTTCCGATATTAGAAGGATTTTAAGGGAAGCAGAACTGAATAATCAACCTAATATTAAAGCTCTCTGTTTGAAAGTGCTTCAAGGAAACAACAGCGGATGATAAGAAGTATTATTCAACGAAATTTGTTTTATTATTTTTATAACATTATTTTTTCGGTGCGGGCTATGGAGTATGGAGTTGAGCAAACTGCTCATATTTATGATCAAAAAATAAAACATAAATTTTATTTTTTTCATTGTAACTATATGTTTGAGTATGATAAAAAATGATACCAAAGATTTCAATATTCAAGTTGAATGTGATTATAAAATTGTATGAATTTTTTACTGATGTGATTATAAAATTGTGTTGATTTTTATTAATGTAATAATATAAATTTTTGGAAATCTCATCCTCACAACATCTAAATCTCGAAAAGATATATGAGGCGAATTAATTATTTATGGGTGATCATTACAATTTTAGCCTTTTTGTTTCTAAGCATGTTTCCATATTTATATAATTGAACAATTTCTTACAATGGTTTTTAAATTGCTTCTACCCTAGTTCAAATATCAAAATCAGATTCCAAGTTTGAGATATCATTAGGGCGACATACACGGACGCATTATCTGTCATATCTGATACGTGGCGAGCCAAATTCGTACATATATCAGTACGTGTATGGTATCAAATCCGTCGTTTTTGGTGTAAAATCTCACATCTAGATCTGTCAAATCGAATCTCTACGTATCAGAACTGTACGGATAATCCGTCCGTGTACTGTGCTCTTATGATGGAATAGTCAATATCTTAATTGAAACTATACGTCTCAAAAATTTGAAGAATCATGTTGGAGTTGTATCCTACGAGAATCAAATTGATTTTGTGTATATGTTACAGGCAATGTCATTGAATAGCAATTATAATTAGTGGCTTTCAAGCCAGGTGCGTGTTACTCCGGGGCTTGACGCACTGGAGCGTCACGCCTCCGTTATCACGCAAACATGCCAAAACCAAACTGTCAAAGAATATAAACAAAACAGCAAATACGAAAAGTTTGGCGTTGAATTAGCGAATTCGGTTGGTGCACCAGGGAAAAGAGGAAGGTAGCGCGAGTGATTGACGCTCCGGTACTGGAACGGTCAAACTGCAGTGTGGAGCACTCCAGGGTAGTGTTGGGCGATACTTGGTAAAGAATCGATACTCTGGATCGTATTCAGGGCCGCGCCGCCCTCATGGGCAAGGCCCAGGGGCGCCGAGCATTAAGGGGCGCCGTTGGCGCCCTGATCTCATTACATAAAAATGTCTATCATTCATGAATCATATTCCTGGAATACATTTTACACTATTCTATAAAATTAAAGAAAAAAAAATATATATACATATATATTATTATTATTGATTTAATTGATGCACAAATAAAGAAGAACCACAGTAAGCAAAAATGCGTCAACGCCAGGCCAGGGCAATACGATAGTTTACTCGTTGCCGTTGAGATTGAAAACGCGTGGATACTGGATACATTGATAAACTCGTGCCTAATACACTAGTTCCCAGAACATATAAAGAATATACAAATGAACAAGGGCGGATCCAGGATTTCTTTCTGGGGGGGGCACAGGATTTTTTCTGGAGGGGCACAAGGGGTGGAAGCAAAAAAATTTTTCTAATTATGTATTGTGATGGAATCTCCACCGTACAAAAAAAATCCGTCTGGGGGGGGCACGTGCCCCCCCTTGGATCCGCCAGTGCAAATGAACACAGACAAAAATATGCCTTAGTATATTGGTGATAAAATACAAAATGAGCAAATTCACCTTATAGGAGAGCATATCAGATCTGAAATTTTGAATAAGGTGATAGCCGCCGAGAAGAGCAGATATCTGTTCGCTAGATTTGTGCGGTTGAATCAGAACAGCTTCTCCATAATGAGATTTTTTTAAAATTCTATCCAATACTGATATAACAGGGTCAGGTTAGTAAACTTTTCGTTGGTGATATTTGAAGATTACGAGCTTAAATTGGATGATCTTCGTGGTCAGGGTTATGACAATGGTGCCAATATGCGAGGAAAACACAACGGTCTTTAAAAAATTCTTGATTTGAGTTTTAGAACTTTTTTGTGTCATCCGATCTAGACAAAATTTTACATGTTGCTTGAACACGTCATTTTTCAATTGAGTGCAAAGTTTCATCTCGATTGAATCCGCAGTTTCGAAGTAATCAGGAGAACAAAATTTCGGACTGTCATATTTACGGAACCCCTGGTGGAGTTTTGCCCATTAACGAACTAAACTGCGGCATTCGGAAACTGAACCCATACTGAAAATTTCAAGTCTCTAGGTCGTACCGTTCGAAAGTTATCGTGCTTTCCGGAAGGAAAGACTTGAATTTTTCGACGGATCCGTCATCAGTGAGTTGAACCTTGTCGAATAAGACCATTTTCGGCTCAAAATAAGAAAAATACAGACATCGTGACAAAATGATATAGCCCTCGTGTAAGTAGAACGAGCGCTCAAAAAACGTTGGAGACTACAATAATGGATGTAAATTCAATTTATCAATTCCATTATACAGGGTGTTTTCAAATTCGACGTGAACCTTGTTGGACCTGTTAGTCTCTCTTTGCTGTCGTTTGAGCCATTTTTATTGATATCCAAAAATCAACAGTTTACGAGTAATTTGAGTTCTCGTATTTTTTTAAAAATTACTGAACTTCATTTTTCGTCAATTTTCTCCACGTTGAACAAGTCTGATTATAATTTCGGATTATTTTTATCAGAGAAGGGTATGATATATTATGTATAGAAAAGCGAAAATATGCTGTAATATATGTTGAAAAAGAATTCGTCTGATTCAAAAGTTGGTATATAAAGAAAAGAATAGTCAATTTCTAGTATCAATTCGCCTACAAATTTCGAATTCCACAATTCATGTATGACAAAGTTATTTGAAAAACTTCCAAATTCCTTCTTTAATTCCTAAAGAAAGTTTTCGTTACAGAGCAGGCACTAGTTTCGTTTCAGCAGATTTTTTTATGAACAACCTTTTGAAAGTACGGCGTAAAAAATATTGTTTTCGCGTTAAGCTTTGGATGGGAGCTAATCATTGATAGGTCCTCACTATTTACCTGACAATTTGAATGGAGAAAATTATGAAGAATTTTTGAGAACAAATATGGACAGTTTTTTGGACGTGGTTCCCTTGATTGACAGGCGTGAAATTTCTTAACAGGACGGGTGTCCCGCACACTATAGGCTAAACGTTCGTATGTTCTTGAACGAATTGTTTCCTTATCGGTGGATAGGTAGGGGATGAGCTATTTCGTGGCCAGCGAGAAGACCGGATCTAACACCGTTAGATTTTCATGTTTGGGGCAGTTTAAGAGAAATAGTATATGAAAGGGAAAAACATACATGTGCACAACTCTTGTGGAGAGAAAAGACGGAGCAGTGAGAAGATTGAAAGTAAACTTCAGGACTGTTTTTCGAACATAATTTATGAATACATACAATGAAATTTTGAGTTGAATTGCAATAAAAAAATATTTAAATCGTTATTTCTCTTTCTTCGGTTATATCCCCTTTCAAATCAAAATATGCGTTCTAACGAAAAACTTTTTAGGAAATGAAGAAGGAATTCGGCAAGTATTTAAAATAATTTTTCTATACATAAATTGTGGAGTTCGGAAGTTGCAGGCAAGTTGTATTAGAAATCGACTATTCTTTTCTTCATATACCAATTTTCAAATCATACGAATTCTTTTTCAACACCTATTACAGCATATTTTCACTTTTCTCATACATATCATATCCTTCTCTGATGAAAATAATTCAAAAAATTGACGAAAAATGAAGTGAGGTGAGTAATTTTTCGAAAAACACAAAAACTGAAATATCTCGTAAACTGTTAAATTTTGGATATCAATAAATATGGCTCAAATTACAACAAATGAGTTATACCACCACGTAATCCAAGGTACACTTCGAATTTGGAAACACCCTGTATACGTTTCAATTTGAGTCAACATAAGAAATAACATGAAGGGGCGCAATTTTATTATTCGCCCAGGGGCGCATCCTGGGCTAGGCGCGGCCCTGATCGTATTATATCTAAACAAATAGTATCGATACTGAAATCGTTTCACTTCGAAAGTTTCGATACATTATATATCGAGTACTTTCGTACTGTAGAAAAACAAATCAATTTGATATCTATTAAGATGAAATAATTTTGAAGTCAACAGAAAACAAATTTATTGAAATTATTACTAAAAAAATTATAAAAGCACTGCCGTGAGTCGAAGCTTTTGAGCGCTCGTACATCCACCTTTTTCCAGTTTTAGAAATCAATTCAAGGAATTTTCGACAGCTGTCAAAACAATTCTCAAACTTAGGCGAAACTCCAGACTTCAGTCAGTGCTTCAGCTGGCCAATTTTTTTTCGATAATTCGCTAGCATTTTCTACGGTATCTATGATCTATGGTCTTCGTGATGCGATCTGGACAACATTTCGCACGTAGTTTGAATATTATTCTTCAGCTAGGTGTAAAATTTCATTCCAATCCAATCAGTAGTTTCGAAATAATCAGGAAGAAAACATTTTGAACGGCCATATTTACGGAACCCCTAGTTTAATTTTGTTCATTGATGTACGTGACCGCGACATTCGCGATCCCAACATACTCTCAAAATTTCAAGTTTCTAGGCCTTTCCCTTCGGAAGTTATAATTTTCTATGGTTCTGGTTATGCGATCTGAACAAAATGTTGCTTTAATATCGCTTCTCCGGAAGAACAAAGACGTAACTGCAAATCTGAAAAATTTTGAGTTATGAATTCTGATTAATGTTTGAAGTAAGAAAAAAAGTAGCACCATCTCAAATACCTAAATGAAATTCACTTTATAGAAAGTCCTTCCATTATAATAAAGATGATTCGTATCGCGTCAATTCAGCGTACCAGCGTAAGATCCATTCCTTTAAACTCGTTTCCTGAAAAGTTTATTTGCATTTGCGTCTTTGTTCTTCCGGAGAAGCGATATATCATTCTCGATTGAATTAGAAAATTTTATCTCGATCGTTTCGAAATTATCGAGAAAACAAAATTTCAAACGACCGTATTCACGGAACTCCTGGTATAATTCTGCTCATTGATGAACGTGAACGAGACATTTCAGATCCAGACCTATCCTGAAAATTTCAAGTCCCTAGGCCTTTCCGGTCGAATGTAACGATTTTCTATGGTTCTGGTCATGCGATCTTGAGAAATGTAGCTTGAATATATCATTCTCCATAAGTATACAAAATTTCGTCACGATCGAATCTGTAGTTTCGAATTGATCAAGAAAACTAAATTTCAAACGACCATATTCACGGAACTCCTGGTATAATTCTGCTCATTGATGAACGTGAACGCGACATTTCAGATCCAGACCTATCCTGAATATTTCAAGTCCCTAGGCCTTTCCGGTCGAAAGTTACGATTTTCTATGGTTCTGGTCATGCGATCTGGAGAAATGTAGCTTGAATATATCATTCTCCATTAGTATACAAAATTTCGTCACGATCGAATCTGTAGTTTTGAAATTATCAAGAAAACTTAATTTCAATCGACCATATTTACGGAACACGCATAGTATAATTTTGCTCATAGATAAACGTGATCACGACATTCGAGATCCACACCTATCCTGAAAATTTCAAGTCCCTATATAGGCGTTTCCGTTCAAAAGTTACAATTTTCTATGATTCTGGTTATGCGATCTGGACAAAATTTCACGCATGTAGCTTGAACACCTCATTCTCCCTTTGAGTGCAAAATTTCATCTCGATCGAATATATAGTTTCGAAGTAATCAGGAGAACAAAATTTTTAACGGCCATATTTACGGAACCCCTGGTGGAATTCTGCCCATTAACGAACTTAACCGAGGCATTTGGGATCTGAACCAACACTGAAAATTTCAAGTCTCTAGGTTGTTCCGTTCGAGAGTTATCGTGCTTACGGACGGACAGACAGACTCGAATTTTTTGACGGATTCGTCATCGGCTCAAAATTCGAAAAATACAGACATCGTGACGAAATGATATAGCCCCCGTGTAAGTAGTACGAGCGCTCAAAAACGTTTGAATGACCTCTCACCTCTTCAGGATGAGAAGAGAGAAATGTTTATCGGCTATTAAAAGGGCTGATTTAACTGAGAATAAAGCGAAAAATCAGTCGTGTGTTTCAAACATTTCATAACAGGTAAAGGCATCTAATTTCTGTGAGTTTAGTGATTCAATAACCATAAATTCTCTCAGAAAAACTGTCAGGTTTAGAAGATCACCTCGATCCTGACCAAACCAATTGGAAAGATTTTGACAGCTGTCAAAGAAAATTTCAAACAAAGGCGAAAATTCAGACTTCACGTCAATGCCAATTTTGACCGATTTTTTTTCGATAATTCGCTAGAATGTTCTACGGTATCTTGGTAATGCGATCTGGGAAAAATTTCCCACGTAGTTCGAAATATACAGACATCGAAATGATATAGCCCTCGTGTAAGTAGAACGAGCGCTCAAAAATAGATGACGACTTCATGGTCAGCTTCAATTCTGGCGATGAATTTAAACAAGCACACCAAAACTCCTGATTCAGGTCAGTGCTTTTCAAATTTACATATACAGGGTGTCCGTGAAAATGAGTGAAATCTCTCGGATTCAGATAAAAAAAAAAAAATAAGATGACAAGTTTCCATCATTTTTTTTCCTTGCGGCCCTCTCTACGGAGATACGGCCTCCTAAATGACGCCACTGTTAATTCATATTACTGGAATAAATTTTAAACTACTTAATATAATTTGATAAAAATTTTATATGGTAAACAGTAGTAAGGACCTCTTAAAATACTGCCCTTAAATTTAAATTAGCTCGTTTAGTTTACCAGGGTCGGGCTAGGTTGTACATTTTGATGCCTACATTTTTAACACCCTGTATGATAAGGAGTTGAAAAAAACAAATTTGGATACCTTAAACATTGAGCTAAAGAAAAGGTACTCTTGTTCATTGTCGATAAAGTGAACCGTTTTCGAAAAACAAAATAATAATAGAAGTAACTTTTTTATTTCTATTGAAAAAAACCATGAATTCTAATTTTTTTTGTCTGCAACAAAGTGTGGTACGATAGTTTTTCAAGGAACAAATTAGTTTATGTTATTGAATCCGACAAAATTTGTTTCTCATCACATCACAATGAAATGTATTTATTTTTGTTAAGGCGCCTTTCTGGACCAAAACTGCATTGTTAAGAATCTTTGTAATTTTGTCGGATGCAATAAGGTAAACTAAAACTTTTTGAGCGCTCGTACTACTTACACGAGGGCTATATCATTTCGTCACGATGTCTGTATTTTTCGAATTTTGAGCCGAAAATGGTCTCAAACGACTATGTTCGACTCACTGATCACGAATCCGTCAAATAATTCGAGTCTGTCCGTCCGGCCGTATTCACGATAACTCTCGAACAGAATGTCCTAGGAACTTGAAATTTTCAGGGTAGGTTCGAATCTCAAATGGCGCGGTTAAGTTCGTTATTGGGCAAAATTCGCCCAGGGGTTCCGTAAATATGGCCGCTCGAAATTTTGTTCTTCTGATTACTTCGAAACTACAGATTCGATCGAGGTGAAATTTCACACTCAGATGGAGAATTACGTGTTCAAGCGACATGCAAAATCTTGTTCAGCTCGCATGACCAGAACCATAGAAACCATATAGAATTATAACTTTGTACTGGAAAGGCCTAGGGAATTGAAATTTTCAGGATAGGTGTGGATATTGAATGTCGCGGTCACGTTCATCAATGAGCAAAATTAGACTAAAAGTTCCGTAAATATGGCGCCGTTTGAAATTCAGTATTCTTGATAATTTCAAAACTATGGATCTGATCGTGACGAAATTTTGTATTTAAATTGAGAATGATATATTCGAGCTACATTTTTTCCAGATCGCATGATCAGAACCATAGAAAATCATAACTTTCGAACGGAAAGGCCTAGGGACTTGAAATTCTCAGGATATAGGTACGGCTCGCGAATTTCGCGATCACTTTCATCAATGAGCAAAATTATACTAGGGGTTCCGTAAATATAGCCGTTCAAACTATATTTTTCCTGATAATTTCGAAAATACTAATTGGATTGAAATGAAATTTCCACATATATGAAGAATAATGTATTCAAACTACGTGAGAAATTTTGTCCATATCGCATTACCAAGACCATAGATACCGTAGTAAATTCTAGCGAATTATCGAAAAAAAATATGGTCACCAAAGCACTGACGTGAAGTCTTGATTTTCGCCTTAGTTTCAAATATTCCTTGACAGCTGTCAAAATCTTTCCAATTGGTTTCTTAAACTGGAGCATGCGAATCTACCTACAAGGTCCATGTACGAGCGCTCAAAAGCTCCTGCCTTCACGGCAGTGCTTTTCGTAATTTTTTGTTCCTTGAGTAACTTTCGTATCACACTTTGTTGCAGACAAAAAAAAATTAGAATTCATGGTTCTTTTCAATAGAAATAAAAAAATTACTTTTTATTATTTTGTTTTTCGAAAACGGTTCATTTTATCGACAATGAACAAGAGTACCTTTTCTTCAGCTTTATGTCCAAGGTATCCAAATTTGTTCCTCCTTATCATACAGGGTGTTAAAAATGCAAGCATTAAAACGTGCAACCTAGTCCACCCCTGGTAAACTATACAAGCTAATTCAAATTTAAGGGCAGTATTTTAAGAGGTTTACTATTGTTCATATTATCAAATTTTCATCAAATTATATCAAGTAGTTTAAAATTTATTCCAGTAAAATGAATTTCCAGTGGCGTCATTTAGGAGGCCGTATCTCCGTAGAGACGGCCGCTAGGAAAAAAAATTATGGGAACTTATCATCTTATTCTTTTATGTTTTATCTGAATCCGAGAGTTTTCCCACATTTTCCCGGACACCCTGTCCGGATATTATCAATAATATCCACATTAATCACTTTGGCTGTAACATATACAATATCGCAATACTTAATAAAATCCATCATAGTGTCAGAAAGTTTTTATTCACCTTTTTGAAGAAGAATCACAAATATTTCAATTACCTACATGAAAAAGCATGTTTTTAGGTATATTATACATGGGAGTTCCACTAAAGATGTCTAAAATTTCTGGTGTATTTACTTAAACTGCAAAACTTTCAAACAAATATAAGGACATTCAAAAGTTTTCTTCAATAGTGGCACAAGTATTGGAAGTTACGTTAAGCTTCAGAAGGCACATGTTAAATAGCACCTAAATTGATTCTTGCTGCATTTAGAAAACTGCAACTATTGATGGTGAATAGCTCAATGCCTCCTCCATCTTAGAGGAAATGCAGTATAATCCCAGCATGTCCCCTTCAAAATACAAAACAAAATTGAATCAGAAAATACACTAGTTATTTTAGACATCTTAAATTCACCTCAATAAGAAAACAATTCTATAAAGAAAGATAATGTATTTCTGTGTTGAGCCAGTATCTTTTGTTTGAAGGTTTCATTCTCTTTAATTCTCAGATACTTCTTCTGAACTTCTCTCATCAACTTTGTAGTCAACTTAGAAGAAAAATCTAGTCTTTGTTCTTTTATTATTGATTTTGCTATGAAGTCACCAACTTGGATCCTGGCATATCCAAATTTGCAACATCTCCTAGACTCTGCCTTTTCTTGAGTTCTTCTCGTATAAGCTCAGCAACAGCTTTCTGAGATCTCCTTTCTAATACCTCAAGTTCTTTAGCAAGGTCTCTTTTCATATCCCAATCTTGTTTACGAGGTGCAAGCGTTGATAGGTCCAAATTGTCTATAACAATACTTTCTTTCGCAGATTCTAGCTGGGTTTTCACTTCTTCTGTTAAATCTTCTGGCTTAGCATCCGGTACTTTATTTTTATTCAACTCTTCATGTTCTGGTTTGTAACTTCGGAATTTAGGCCTAAAAAAAATTCATAATATTTTTCTGAAGAGGTTATTTACATTTCTAAATCTTATGCGGAGTTAAGTATTTATTCATTCTGAGCACTGTAAGATACACAGAAAGGAACAGGTCAATATAAAATATGAACATACAAAATTGGTTTACACTCGGATATAAGGGATATAAACACAAACAAATAATAATACAGTAGAACCTCAATTATCCGAACTAATTGGGAACGGGACTATTTCGGATAATCAAAATGTCGGATTTTTGGGATAAGATCAAACAAAGAACATTATAAGAATCGGTGTGTTCATTAAAATTTTAAATATATAAATAAACATTCAAATATCCAACTAATAAAACAGTGAAATAGGTATGTACATTAAATATTTTAATCTTTTTTCACAAAATAGTCTAATATTTTCAACTGGCGAAATGCTATTGGTCGGATAATTGAATGTTCGGATAAACTGATCAGCGTTCGGATAATTGAGGGTTCGGATAATTGAGGTTCGGATAATTGAGGTTCTACTTTATTGTAAATATGAAGAGTATACACTATTTTTGGACATTACAACAATTCAGAATTCCACAATGGTGGATAAATCCAATTATTAAAACGCTTCAAATACAGTGGAACTCCTCTAACTCGAACTTCCATAACTCGAAGAATTCTCCAAGTCAAATTTTCTTCACAAAGACGTTTTTACAATATCACCATGTATTTTTTCCCCCATAAGCCGAATTTCCATAACTCCAAAACTCGAATATTTCTAAAACTCGAACTGAAATTTGGCAGTAACCGAGGCGGCAACCAAGCATAATTCGAACTTTTTGGGAAACACCCACTGCAACTTTGGGGAATTCCGGGTGGAGGGTAGCCGAAAGTTGAGAAATTTTCTCCGATCATCCGCTGTGTTCCGTTTTGAAGGCATTCCGTCCCTCACATCAGGTTCATCATGGCTCAACTATACTGATGAAACTTAAGTTTATAGTTGTGAATGATGAATTTTATGTTCTCTGGTGTTACATGAATTTATTTTTTTGGCCTGCTCATTAGATTATCTATAACAATTTTTCTTCGAAGAATTTTTTTCATTACAAGTAAGCATAGTATTAGTATTACATAATGTATATTATGGAACCGTGTTTTGGTAATACCTCTGCAATACATAAATATGTAAATATACATATTCAAAAACCCCTCTATTTAGTGCATTTTTCCGTTATACGAATTTTTCATAACTCGAAGTGAAAGAACTGTCCCTTGGAGATCCGAGTAAGGGAAGTTCTACTGTATATAAAAAATTCGTCAATGGTGTAAAAGGATTCATATAGCAATAGCTTTTTCAATTTCCTCTTCAATTTAGTCAAATTAGAGATTGTATATCACGAGGTAGTGAGTTGTAATATTTAACACCCATATAACAAGGACAGTTCTCATATACATAATTTGGTTTTATGCAGTGATACATTGAAGTGTTCTCTGCCTCTAGTTTAACACTGGTGGAAATGACCATTTCTCAAAAAAGTGTGCCGATTGGTATGGATAAGAGTCAGTAGCTTAAGCATATATAAAGAATAAAAAGTATGACTTACTTTGGCAATACCGAATCTGTTTTTCCATTGAGTTCATTTGGATTTCGCTTACGTTTGAGCTGATTCAATCGCTCTTTTCGTGCCAATGCTTGCTTTTCTAATTTTGACAATTCACCTTCCATTTTATAGGGAAAATATGAACTGCATAAATTGTAACTATATATCATTGAAATCTTCACGTTGAAGAATGTTTTATCGGTTGTAAAAAACCAAGAAATCTAACCTCAAAGCCTTCAAACAGTTCAAACCATTTTGTCAAAGAAAAAGTTATTGTCAATTGTCATAGAATTCATATTCATAGACATAAGAGCATTGATACTGGAGATCTCGAGCCTCCTCGAGCTGAGATCATTCGTTCAACGTATACATTCGTGAGGTCATGGGACTAGATATCTAATCTAGGGATCGAATCGTTTCAAATGTTCGATCGACCCATTGAGTTTCGGAAGTTGGTCGAGAATTGACACAATTCGAACTCAAAATAGTCTGATGAATGATTGAATTAATCTTAAAGGGAACAATCACGCACCGCTAGATAGCGCTGAAAATCAAAAGATGTCGGGCCGAATGGTGGTCAAAATTATTCTGTCTTTTATAACAAGTAAATCAAATATTTTTTATAAGATTGCGGAATTAATAATAATGCCTGTGAAAATCCAGATAACCACTTCGGACATTTTTGATTATGTGGGTGAACGAGAATGTGATAGCAAATGATCACTATATTATAGAAAATTATTGAGCGATAAAAAAAATCATCTTTCAGGAAGTGCTTGCTGCAAGGTAACAACTTCTTTGTGATACGTTTCCCAATCTTCAAGATTGTCTGCCATTGTTTAACTGACTTGAGAATCAACGGGAATTTATGCAAAGAAATTTCAGAAGAACTATGCGATGAGCACATTTTTCGTGATCTTATTCCCACATTACCTCTTAAAAATCCACTGCATTTTCAGCTCGTATACAGTTTATTTCAAACAATTGTCCATAAATTATCACCTAAATATATCACTTTCGATACATAAATGACTCAAAATCATACAAATATTTCCCACTTTTCCCATATAAACACACACACGTTAGTTCGTTTGTTCACCATTCGGGTAGTTAAAAGTAGACGTCGCCCACCCCGTGATTTCTCCCTATTGTACTTTTATGCGCTAAAACTATTACCAGCATTACAGTTCTCTGTTAAATGCAACAAAGAACTAGAACTCTACCTTAAACGAGTTCTAATTAAGGTGAAAATATAACTCTAAATAATCTTTGGCTAAGATCGTGATCGTATAGTGGGTTAAGGACTCTACGTTTACAATGCAACCCAAGTTACGCTTGATTCAATTTGTAGGTAATTCAAAACACATTTTTCAGCACTCAAAACAAGAAAATCCTAAGTTTATCCCAGAGTGCCGAAGGTAGGGTGAAAATCCTAGTGGGCTAGGGAAAACCGCCTCCTTATATCGTACTGATACAGTTGATCCACAAGTAAAATAGTATATTAAAGTATAAGTGGATAAAGAGGTCTTTAAAACACGCGCGATAAAAGAACTCCGCACTCCGGCTTCGCCGTCGTGCTCGAAATAGAGCAAGTTTTTTAAAGACCAGTTATCCACGAATACTTTACGCTATTTTTTTTTATTGGAGCGCTTTGGAATCATGAATGCTGGTATCATTACTACATAAAATGGAAATAAGAATGTAAAATGGTTGAATTCTTGATCAGCATACCTTTCATTGTCATGGTAATGAGAAAAACAGAACCTAATTTGCGATTTGTCATCAAAAATGAATTGTTGTCACCGCAGAGCTTGAAAATAAATTTTAATATAGATTTTTTGAAAAGTAAAGCAGAATCGCGGTTGATAACGCATTTGCATTTGCATTAATTAATATTTTATTTGGCGTAACAAGGTAGGTACTCCTGTCAGATCTATAATCGAAAAATTGTCATTTAGTCTTGACGTTTCTCGAGTCGTTGCTGTTGCCATAGCGACTTTAAAAAACGCGCGTGTTTGAAAGTTCGATTTAAACACGCTGAGGCGTTCTTGAAACAGGTAAAATGGGGCATCAATAAAAAAAATATCTATCGTCTATAGACGGCAACAGGTCGACAGGTGAAAATTCTCTCATAATATGATGTTTAACCATGGTTGTGTAAGTTAAATGCTGCACTAATAACTCCTTAACCTTAATTGGAGATGATGTGAGAATCCAGTGCTGTGGAGTACTACTCAGGAATACAACTATCGGGAGGTGGGGCTTGTCCCGAGTACAATGCCTAAATTCCCTCGTTGGAGTTACATTTAAGATTACAGTCCCTTTCCCCACGCTGGAGGAGAGCATATGAGCACTGTCCCCATTGAACGATGAGTAATAGAGTTATGTCAACGATAGCAGTCTTCCTGGGCAGTAATCCCATCAAGGATTATGTATAACTGATAATGATGAAATGATGAGGGAAGAGTACGAACAATCTGAAGTTCTCAACCAGGTGGCTCATTCCATGATGAAGTGAATCAATGATAATTAAAAATGGCAAAAATAATGATGACATTGATGCTTGCCTGTTGTTAACCGTAATATCAGCTGAAAGCTACAACGATTACATATAGTATAGAGTGATTCAACTATATAGTATTATTCAATGAGTATTGCATAAACCCAGATATGATTAGAAAAGGTGATGACTAAACAATTATCTTCAATACAAGATGTTCTTTAGAATTCACTGTTGAGAGTTTGCTACATAAGGAAAAGCCATAGCTGGACAGTTAGGAAAATGAACTAACCTCAATAAGAATCAACTCGCTACGAAAAGAGAATGAATGTCTTGTGGATCGAAATTGAATGAAATAACGCATTTAATAAGTAATGGAAACAATCAAATAAGAGAGTAGAAACGAATACCTCAAAAACTCACATGGTGAAATAACGTAGCTTATGACTTTTACCAGAATGTCGGTAATTCATCCAAAACTTTAGAGAACCTCTCACTTCGAGAGTTCGGAAAATAAGTAACTACCAAACCTATACTATTTACGTTTTAAAAGATAAGAGAGCTTTTTTGTTATCATTTTCCTGACCTCTTCCAAGTTGTAAAAAGCCATTCTGTGTTTTGACCGCAGAACACAGACCCATTTTCTAACATTGAATGGTTTTGGTCTAAATCTGGGATATCGAGTAGGTCACTGTTAACTCTTTGAGCGGCAAAGATAAAAAAAAATAAAACCCAAGTCGGGCAAAAAAAAATTTTTTTTTTGCAGTTTGAAAAAAAAATTTCAGCAAAAGTTCATCCAAAATACATAAATGATACATTAACAATAATATTTCCGAATTTTTCCCAATATTTTTCTTAAACGGGGTGGTACTTTTAACGTACCACCGCCGCGCAAGGGAGTCGAAATAGGTGGTACTTATTTTGTACCACCTAGCCCCAAAGAGTTAACTAGCATTGATCAGGTAGCAGTTTTGTACATTTTCATGTAAATTTTCGATGACCAAACTAACTCTCCTCAAGTTTGCCTCATAAGATTAGTAAAAGGTAAAAAAAAATCTACCGTATCTGTAGTCAGGTGCTCTTCCTCCGTTGCATTCTACATTCGTGTATAGAGAAAATCCTTACCCCGTGCTTTGAGTCTAAGAAGTTAGACTCTCCCATCCGTTTCTAGAGTATATAACGTAAACTTTATATTCTTAACTCTCACGCATTAATAATGTGAGAAGTAAATCTTTGGTTTTCGTGCGTAGAGAGCTATGTTCCATGATATTGTCATATTGGAAGATTTGTAGTTTTTACTTATCTGCCGTAACATCTTACTATCTTACTTATCTGCCGTAACATCATAATTTCTGGCGCTCCATATCGCCCAATAAGCTTTGTTACACGAGTTGTAGGTAATTGTTTCTGTTCAAGGAAAGGAAAAGTATTAATTTTGTTGTTTTTGTGGTAACTGGCTTGGGAATAAATTATGTGAAAATTTGGCCATATCTACACAACAATTCCAAGGCAATTTAATGGACGTGAAATCTATCGTTATTATGAATTTCGTAGAAGAAAGGAAGTCGTGTGATTCATTCTATATTTCATCAACAACTATTAATTTATGACTAAGTATTTTTATTCTACTCAAGGTATTTCATTGCCATTTCAAGATGAATATTCCTTGAAGATTCTTCCTAGTTTTGTTTGTTTTATTTTTTGTCCAATTTTTTTTCGATTGAAGGTAAGTTGTTCCATCAATAATATTATCAAGGTCAAAAAGACTCCCATCGTCAGAATTATTATACTGAATGAGAATTCTTTGAATGATACTCTTATTTCGATTTTTTTAGCAGTTTCTATACATTCAGGTTTCATCGCATCCCAAAAACGCCGCAGTCGAAACATTACACCATTTTCCACTAATCTCAACATACTGAAAGAAATTAAGAATGTTATTGAGGAACATATTGAAAACATGCAACGTCTTTCCATGGAGTTGTTTAAGGAGGTCCAGTCGCCACAGAAATCATCTTGAGATTATGTGTATGAAGATTCTGAGAAAAAGAGGAAGAAAATTCTGAACACCTAATAACAGAATTCTAAACCAGCGCAATGGAGACATATCCTCGTTGAGGTCTTCTCAGCTACTAAGAACTTAAAACTTCAAAACTAACTGTATGGGAAGCTTATGTGAGATTTTATTCTACACCGAAACAGCAAAAATCAAATACTTTACCCAGCATGAAAACAAACAAAGAAGAAACTTACCAATAATTCATCATTTCCTTGAATGGCGAGTGCTTGGGTAAGTTGGTGTGCATTGGTTGAGTACGATACATCTGAATTTCCTCCAAATCACAAATATCCTGATTCGAAAAAGTTTTTTGTATGATGGGATAAGCTGTACTGGTTTCTACGTGAAAGGCAAAACCACCCCCTCTCACCAATGACAACCCTAAAGACGGTTCGTAAAAACCAGTGGTGTTGTTCTGAATATACTTATTGACTTTCTTATTGTAGAGCTGGATAGCCACCGGATCTTTAGTTTGCTGAAAATGAATGGAAAGTTATCCATTTATCCGAACATTTGGACGAATGTTTATCTGTTAAGCAAACTAAAAACTTCAAGTTTTCTCTTTCCGCACAAGTGGAAAAGTTTCACTGAAATCATATTTTAGAACGTTGAACAAAATGATAAATTCGTTCGAGGTCACATATGGACTTAATTGAAATACCTAGTTGTTTTTTACCAAAAATTCGTTTTATGTTCAAGAAAAATCAATTTTTCATTCGGTTTACTGCTCCTAGCATCTTCTCCTATGAATACACTCATATCGCACTAGGCCATTTGCATGATATTTGCGTCATAAAAACATTCACTAAAAGAAATTGAAGTCAGGAGCTTTTGAGCGCTCTTTCATCCACCTTGTAGGTAGAATCTACATAAAAAAAATTGAACGACCATTTTAACGGAACCCTTAGTTTAATTTAGCTCATAGATTAACGTGACCACGACGTTCGAGATCCACACCTATCCTGAAAATTTCAAGTCTCTAGGCCGTTCCGTTATAATTTTCTATGGTTTTTATGGTCCTCGTCATGCGACCTGGAAAAACTTACAATAGAATAACTAGTATGATCTGGAAGAAAATTTGCATGTAGCTTGAACACTTCATTCTCCATCTTGGCGTATCCTGAACTATCCAGAATAAGATATATGGTGTAACATTTAAGATATGATATTGTAATGAATATAGTCCAAGTTTTTCTTCAAATAATTTATTATTATTATTATTATTATATTATTTACAGTTCACTAATGCTAATTTATTTACACCACTCAATAATTCATCTTCACGCTATTTAGTCCTATTCTGTACTAACCAACTCTCGCTCGGGCCGACGTCTTTATATATCGCCACTTCATAGTTCTCGAAGGGTCTGGAAAGTAGTGAATGGCGCAGATGCATCTAGACGCGACAGATCCGGCATAAGTTCGTTACAATATATTATCGATCACACGCTATCACAACGAAACCGACACGTACTTCGCCACTTTTCTAGTTATCTAAAAGTGACGAATATACAAAAATCAAAAGTTGAAAATATGAAACGTTGTGTCTAGAAGCGAAATATAATGATTGTATCTATAGAATTCAAACTTCCTAAAAGAACTGAGTTACATGCTCAGATAAAAAAATTTCAACTAATAAAAAAGATTTTCATCAAGGAAAAAGAGTTTTCATGCATAATTCAATATACAATATTGAAATTGAACTTACCACAAAATAATTCCTGTCGATGAGAATATCTTCAATACCTGCTCCTAAATTACTATCCAGAATATCCTGTAAGTTTGTGATAGAGCTTGGTGGATCCAAAATGATATAAGAAACTATACTCGCTGAATAAAACTGATAAATTAGAATACAAAATATAAAAACGAAAACAGACAAAATTCTTGAACTGAACGAGAGAGGAAAACATGTTGCACCTGAAATAGAAGGTACTTTGAGTTTAAGTTGAGCATTTGGTAGAATGAAGTCGTCGATATTTTTGGCTAGTTGAAAAATCGATGGGCCATTCTTCATCTTGAATTATTTGAATTTATTTTCCACAAGGGCAAGCATTAAAAGTGGAGTGCATTTAAAAAAGCCTTGCTTCTCCCGTAGCCATAGCTTTCATTTTTCATTTATTTTAATTGACTGTATCTAATGTACATAATCTCCATGTATTGAGACCATAATAAAATGTACATTATTCTGTTCAAAATTGTAAATTGAATCCACCTAACCACCAAAAACCGTAAATTGGATATGAACTATTGGACTGCAAGGAGTTGAAAGAAATTTGCTTTGATATTAATTACAATTAATCGAAATGTATACCTTGCTGACAAAAAGCCCCGATGATGAACAATACCAGCATACTCCAACTTGAATCTACTCTAAATTCATGGGAGAGAAACGAGGAACACATGCCAAACGATATTTTGAGATTGATCAAAATGACACCCATAAATATCAGGATGAGTATCCAGACTTTGATGTCTAAAGGTCTCAAAAATATGGTATAAGAATCAGCCACTTTTTTGGGTTTTTTGAAGATGAATGCAGATCTGAAAAAAAAATAAAGTTATTACTTCCTCAGTTTGTTTTTTCCATAATTGATCAAGACATCAACAACAATATTATGTAGGAACCTGTTTTGAAACCAAAAGATGACTACGCATTGCGAAAGGTGAGACCTAGTGTGGATATATGCAGCCCAAAATAACAAATACCACGAATAAGTTGAGTTATTTTTCAATGACAGTGTTCATGCCGCCAGGTGAATGATCAATTAACAAATATTCATCTAGAAATTGGCCAACTTTCAACATTCTATGTTAATTGACGCGCCAGACCGCTTTGTCCTGCGTGGTTCCTTTCATAAAGTACATCGACGTGCGGTGAGTACCACTTTCCATCTGAAGGTGTCTAGGGTATAGGGCAACAGTTGATGGATGAGCCATCAACCCTTAAGTGAAAAAGGTCAAAAACGACCCAACTAACTACAGACCAATGAGCTTACTTCCGGCACTGAGCAAAGTGATAGAGAAGCTGGTATACAGGAGATTAGCGGAATTCGTGTAAAGGACAAGAACACAAACCAAGAAGACAATCGAAAAGATGAAAGAACACAAAAATAAAGAGATGTGAAGGGTGGTAAAGTCAGAACCACATTCAAGAGGAAATACCTCTTGCAAAGGAGCCAATAGACAACTACAAACATTGTATTCAGGCCATACACATGCTAACGCACGTTTTAAGAAAGTGCGCGTTGAACGCTGCCATAGAGCTAGTGTTGGGCGATACTTCGTAAAGTATCGATACTCTGGATCGTATTATATCGAATCAAGTACTATCGATACTTAAATCGTATCGCTTCGAAAGTATCGATACATCAAATATCGATACATTGAATATCGGATTCTTTCGTGCTGTAAAAAAACAAATTTTGGGACTTCCATGAATTATGTTTTGTTATATTTTCGGTTTATCAAAACTGTCCTGAAGTTGTGTAGCGGAGAATTTCCGAGGAAGTTTATGACTGTCGTAAAATTATTGTCGTTTGTCGGTCTCGTCCCCTAATATAATAAAGTGCAAACTAAATACTCATCTTTCTGTTATAGAATTGGAGTTGCTTCTCATTAATAACAATATCTTTTTTCATCTTGATAATTCCCTAAAAAAATCGAAACACGAACAATTTTGAAACGATCTGAAATATCTAATCAAATTCATATTAGATTGCTCATTTATTTTGAGTCTTTCTGAAGTTATGAATTCAACATTATTGTTATGATGAAAAATGAATGAATGAATATGAAATCAACCCGCATTGTTTTATTCAAACCCAGATACTGAAGATCATAGTAGATTAATGAAATGCATATTTTTGATTGAAATTACCTTCACTAATATTGAATTTTTTTGTTAGACGAATTTATGTCATAATTTTTTGTTTATATTTTGCGTTTCGTTCTTGAATATGTTTTTTAAGGGCTTTTCGAGTTTTTCAAACGACTCGTACTTTTGAGAGATTTCTACAAGAAATCTTTAATAATTCGATTCATCATCTTTGGCAATACATATCGAGCAGTTCAGTTGTTAGAATTTGCTATCCAAATAGTCCAAGTAGGTATTAATTACATTTACATACTTATTCAAATAATACTGCCTATTGCCTGTGAAATGGAATTCCAGATGTGGCGAAGCCATAAAAATGTTGTAACCGCTTATGGTCCTTTTTCATATTCATTGTTTAGAACAAAATAACGGAACGATTTGAGTTTTCTGAATTCACGTGTCTGGTGCTTAGAGCTTGGTTGGAAATTTATATATATTTATCTTCACATTTCATTCTTGTTTGAACAAACTTGAAAGATGGGATAATGGTCATTAAGACTATCCAAAGTATTCAATACTTCTGGTTATTCTAGAGTTTGTTGTCGATCAATGTTTTCGTTGTTTTTCTGAAATAGATAGTAAGTTTCGATATACATAATACGATCCAGAGTATCGATACTTTACGAAGTATCGCCCAATACTATGTAACTAATGTTATATAGGTGAAAGCACAGTCGACAACCCGACGAAGCTTGTCAATTTTTTCCACCCTAAAATACAGATAAAGAGTTTTTATTTCTGTCGGCGGAGTTAATTTTATGTATCGATAATCAGGAGGATTTTTTCGGATATTTTTACGGATGCGTCAGATTTTTTCGAATTTTTTGTTGCTTTTTTGCGAAAAATTCGGATTTTTTGGTGGAACACCATTGGCAATACTGCCACATACAGAAATGTATTGTGATGCGAAATCCAAAAATAAGCTTCGGAAAAGAAGCAAGCAAATTTTATTTTATTATTTCGATACTCGTCCACCGATACACGCCATTAAGTATCGATACATCCTGGTATCGGTAAGTAAAGTATCGATACAAAATATCGAATATCGTAACGAAAAGTATCGATACAGTAAAATATCGATACGTATCGCCCAACACTACATAGAGCTCGATTGTTGTCGGTACACGTCAACGCGCGCTAAGGCGCTGGTCTCCTCGACACGCATCGGTCGACCGGCGACGTGCGGTGACGTCATACGCGGAGACGCCTCCGTCAATTTTCGAATTATATGCAAAATTAAACAGAGTAATCATATATGATCAGTCCATCCAGAAATCGTCCCAAATGGAAGCCGAAGCTTTTAATACGGAATTATTAATAGGTGAAACACACTCCATCGCCAGCACCAACTAATGCCAGCAATGAATCGGAGTTAGAGTTATTCTGATAGTACATATAACAAAATTATATTATATTTTTTCCTCAAAAATTTCTTTCCTAAACGAGTTGATTCTATTTTTTTTGAGCGCTCATACTACTTAAGGCCGATTAACATCAGGCGAGCGAATGCTCATTTTAACCCCACTCTATCAAATTCTTCTAGTTTAAACAGACGTAAAAGCTGAAAACGAGCTTTCGTTCACACTAAAAGATCAACAAAGAATGTTCTTGTTCTAGCTCTTGCTCTTTGTTCGTTTGGTTTAAACCCGCCTTTACACGAGGGCTAAATCATTTCGTCACGATGTCTGTATTTTTCGAATTTTGAGCCGAAAATGGTATCAAACGACTAGGTTCGACTCACTGATGACGAATCCGTCGAAAAATTCGAGTCTGTCCGTCCGTCCGGCCGTATACACGATAACTCTCGAACGGAATGTCCTAGAAACTTGAAATTTTCAGGGTAGGTTCGAATCTCGAATGCCGCGGTTAAGTTCGTTATTGGGCAAAATTCGCCGAGGGGTTCCGTAAATATGGCCGCTCGAAATTTTGTTTTCCTGATTACTTTGAAACTACAGATTCGATCGAGATGAAATTTCGCACTCTAATGGAAAATGAGGTGTTCAAGCTACAAGCAAAATTTTGTTTAGCTCGCATCACCAGAACCATAGAAACCATAGAAAATTGTAACTTTTGAAAGAAAACGCCTAGGGACTTGAAATTTTCAGGATAGGTGTGGATCTCGATTGTCGTGATCACTTTCATCTATGAGCAAAATTATACTAGGGGTTCCGTAAATATGGTCGTTTGAAATTTAGTTTTCTTGATAATTTCCAAACTACAGATTCGATCGTGACGAAATTCTGTATACTAATGTAGAATGATATATTCAAGCTACATTTCTCTAGATCGCATGACCAGAACCATAGAAACCATAGAAAATCATAACTTTCGAACGGAAAGGCCTAGGGACTTGAAATTTTCAGGATAGGTGTAGATCTGAAATGTGGCGTTCACGTTCATCAATGAGCAGAATTATATTAGGGGTTCCGTAAATACGGTCGTTTGAAATTTTGTTTTCTCAATAATTTCGAAACTACGGATTCGATCGAGATAAAATTTTGTATTTTGAACGAGAATGATATATTAAAGCAACATTTTGTCCAGATCGCATAACCAGAACCATAGAAACCATAGAAAATTATTACTTCCGAAGGGAAAGACCTAGGAACTTGAAATTTTCAGGGTGGGTTTGGATCGTGAATATCGCAGTCACGTTCATCAATGTGCAGAATTAGACTAGGGGTTCCGTAAATATGGCCGTTCAAAATATTCTTTTCCTGATAGCTTCGAAACTAATGATCGGATTGAAATGCAATTTTGCACCTAGCTGAGGAATAATGTATTCAAACTACGCGCAAAATTTTGTCCAGATCGCATCACCAAGACCATAGAAACGGTAGAAAATTCTAGCGAATTATCGAAAAAAAATTGATCAGCTGAAGCACTGACATGAAGTCTGGAGTTTCGCCTAAGTTTCAGAATTTTTTTGACAGCTGTCGAAAATTCCTTCAATTGATTTCTAAAACTGGAAAATGCGAATCTACCTACAAGGTGCATTTACGAGCTCTCCTGCCTTCACGGCAGTGCTTTTCGTAATTTTTTTATTTATAGATAGATTGATTGATAAAAACTTACCTCAAAGTAATTATGAGTTTTTTTTCTGGTGAAATGCTATATCGCACATCGTTTTTATCTGCTACAAGTTCATCTTTTATGAGAGCCTGTAGGTAATCAAACGACTTGATGGACATTCTGAAGTAGTTCAAAAATTTGAGTCCGACTTGCCTTAATTCAAGATACAAAATTATGTACTGGCTTTCAGTTCAGCCAACAAAATTGGGTGGACCCAATATCTCCGTCTTTTTTCGCGTCGTTTCTGACGTCGGTATAAAATCGCCGTTAAAACTGTCTCTACATCCATCTTCGACAAATGTAAGAACTCTACTGAAACTTGTAGCGGCAATGCGTATTCAACTCCTGACAAGCGCGTGTCATGAGAACACTATGCAAAAATTTAGCGCGCGTTCAACGCGCGTTGAGCGCTTGTCATCTGAACGTACCCTAAGTAATAAATAGAAGAAAAACGGAAAAATTATATTAAAGGCGAAGGGAAGTAAATTCCAGTCCTTTTCAACCTATGATGATGGATCAGCCCTACTGATGAGTCCACCAGCAACTGTGGGACGAAGCACTCCTCGTTAGACTTGCTGCATGAGAACTGTCACTGAAAAATAAGAATCTCATCTTATAATAGATATTTGTTTGCGTGATATTTGTTATTTTGGGCTGCATGAATCGACACTATCACATTTTGCGCAACAAGTACGCTAGATGACCGCGGATGGCCAATCCGCGGCAATTTTGGGAGAAGTTTGCGAAAAATGTTGTTGTACTGGCGGTTTTTGGTATATCGTAAGTAATTTCATACAGATCCATGCAAAATAAAAATTGAAGGAAACCCCTTATAATAACCTTTATCTACTCCTATTGAATTCTTCATTCATTATTCAACAATTCAACTACTTTTGAGCAATTAATGTTATCTGTAAACAAAAAACGTGAGTTATAATAACTCACTACTATAACTCCCTGACTCTGTGCTGCTAAACAAGCTGATTGGCCGAAAGGGAACAGTCCATTATTGGTATTGAGGGGAGGTCACTTGATACCCAATGATTATTGTGAATGTTTTGCTGAAAAAGATGAATTCAGATAGTGAAGATGAATTATTATGTACACCATTAAGTTACCATACAGAATTTATTGCCCGTAAAATCCCAAAACAAATATAAAGGTGTATACAACAATTTTAAAGATGTGTTTTATGGAAAGACTCCTATTATTCCTTTCATAAAAGTGCCTTCGTTTACCTTAGCTTCCAATTTCCGTAACTATAATCCACGAAGGGGAGACGATCCTCTTTGAAGAGTAGTGGCGAACTTCCAAATTCTATAACATTGTTTTCTAGAAGGCTCACTAGTCCATCAAATTTGCCATTGGCTTGTTTATATCCCCACGAGTTAGTTCTCTGTACATTGAGCCTATTGGAAAAGAAAATTGTCTGTTATTAAATCTTTCAGAAATGTTAAATTATTAGGGTGGTTTCAGTCTGAAAACTTCTATTTGTAGTATAACACGAATTGCTTACAGGGTCGAAAACCGAATAAATATTTCGTTCCAATATACTGTTGTGTGCTTGGTAGATTTGTCGAGTCGTCGAGTGAATTTAAATTTCCCAAATCATCTTTTTGCCAGAAATTGCCAAGAATTAAGGGTCTGATATTTTATTGATCGCGCGTGTACCGTGAGAGCGATCTAAATTGGAAGATTTTTGCTTTCATAATTCATTCCCTAAAACCATTAACCTCCCATCCACGATGACGGCAACTTTTGAGGGGGTTGTTCCGGATTGCAGATGACTAGGAAAAGGATGTTGAAACAAACAAAAAATGTGATGAAATAACATCAATACAAACACTTACGAGAAATTGAAATAATCTTTGCAATGTCGTATTGTGACGCTCTGAAATCTATGCATAGAATTAATTTCTCTATTTTTTTCATTCGCTAAATATGCATCCAAGTCACGTTCGGGTTTGGGTGTCTGAAAAAAAAAATATATACAGGTTTATAGATTGTCATCTCATTTGGGGATTTTGGGAGATTTATTATTTGGAGACAATTTCATAATCGTTTTTGAAGTTTCTTTTAAATCTCTTATAAGTCTTAAGTCTTTAGTCGCACTTTTTCGTTTTATAATCAAAATTTCGTTCTTAAAGGGTCTCTAACTCTGAAGGGCCGATGAAAGGTATTTATATTCTCAAAGGAGGTTTGGACACCTTTGTGAAAACAGAGATATCTAGTTCAGATTCGTCTGATGAAGAACGTAAAGTTTACCGGAAAAGGGTCGATCGTTTGGAAAAATATGACAATACAGTATTTTGCACAATATCGCTACAGAGTTACCAATATTGTCTATTTTTGAATATTGCTTCGGGCACGACATTTATTCTGATGGAAACAGAATGATGAAGTTGTTGATAATGCACTAATTCTGCAAATGAAACAACACGTGCACTTGTCAGAAAGGTAATAATCGGCAAAATAACATTTTGTAAGATTGCGAATAATCATGCAATGTTGTTTCTATTTCGATAATTATATTATATTATAGGTATATAATATTTTATATTTCTCCATTCGATAAATAAAAGACGAAAATAAAACATAATAAATATTTATTTCATGAAATCTCCTTTGAAATTTGATATCAAAATATTTATATTCAGTCGCATTTTTCAAACTATTGCACCAATAATACTTTGTTGAAATTCGAGAAATAATTTTTTGACATATCGAAAAAACAAAGATAACACAACACCACAACACACCCAGATATTTCAGAAATTTGGAGCTCCAACGACAGTTGTCATTAGTAAATAAACAATTTCAGTTCAAACAAATCGCCCTCTCAACCGTACCACTTTGTTGAATAGGCCTTTACATAAAGGATTCTCTAAATTCATAATGAATAGACATAGAACATTGAAGTGATGTTCTTCCTAAAAGGGCCTCTAACGGAGGCGAATTTAGGAGTTCATTATAAAATTGGCCTGAAAATGATTGACCAAAAGGATGAAAATCTCCTAAGATTTTGACTCGAGATCATCAACCATTCATTAATTATTCAACAATCAAAATATTACCCATGACAGACTGACGTTTCCACTTTTTTCTTTTAATCCTTTTCTTTAATTAACTCTACAAACCATTTTTGAGCAATTGGATTAGACTGTGTAAATAAATTGAAAAGAGAATTCAGAGTCCTTACCACAATGGCTGATTTGAAGGTTAAACCAGTCATATTTTTTCTTCGCCAATATTTGTCTCCAACCAGAGAAATATTGAACCCGGTTTCAGGATCTAATGAACCCACTTTGGCAATTTTTAGGGAACCTCCGTGGCCATTGGAAGGGTTGTATATTTCGTATATATCCCCCCCAACCTTCTTCACGCTGTTTTCAACTGCTACCAGAATATCAGCGTTAACGAATATGGACGAATTTCGGAACAAAATTTCCAGTTTCTCAACTCTTTGCGTATTAATCAGCCAGAAATATTTCTCGTAGAAAAAACCCTGTTGACTGAGCTGCAATTTGAAAATAAGTTTAGGATCCTATTTGATGGTTGTATGTACTCAAATAGTGTAGATAGGTATAATACATAAATCGTGTATGGTAGGCTCTTCGGTTCGCAGGATTCAGGAGTGGTCTTGGACTCCAAAGTTACGAAAAACGCACTACATAGTCACATGGGTTGACGTTATTCTCATACGTGACCCTAAACGGAACAAACTGCGTTTTCTTTGACGAAAAATATTAACAGATGAGTTGCCAATGCATGTAGCCTAGTCAAGAAATTAAAAATTACGAAAAGCACTGTCGTGAAGGCAGGAGCTTTTGAGCGCTCGTACATGCACCTTGTAGGTGGATTCGCATTTTCCAGTTTTAGGAATCAATTGAAGGAATTTTCGACAGCTGTCAAAAAAATTCTGAAATTCAGGCGAAACTCCAGACTTCATGTCAGTGCTTCAGCTGATCAATTTTTTTTCGATAATTCGCTAGAATTTTCTACGGTATCTATGGTCTTGGTGAAGCGATCTGGACAAAATTTTGCACGTACTTTGAAAACATTATTTCTCAGCTTGGTGCAAAATTTCATTCCAATCCGATCAGTAGTTTCGAAACTATCAGGAAAAAAAGATTTTAAACGGCCATATTTACGGAACCCCTAGTCTAATTTTGCTCATTGATGAACGCGGCCGCGACATTCGCGATCCAAATCTACCCTGAAAATTTCAAGTTCCTAGGCCTTTCCGTTCAAAAGTTACAATTTTCTATGGTCTCTATGGTTCTGGTCATGCGATCTGGACAAAATATTGTTCTAATATATCATTCTCGATTAAAATACAAAATTTCATCTCGATCGACTCCGTAGTTTCGAAATTATCGGGAAACCAACATTTCAAATGAACGTATTTACGGAACCCCTAGAATAATTCTGCTCATTGATGAACGTGAACGCGACATTTCAGATCCACACCTATCCTGAAAATTTCAAGTCCCTAGGCCTTTCTGTTCGAAAGTTATGTTTTTCTGTGGTTTCTATGGTTCTGGTCATGTGATCTGGAGAAATGTAGCTTGAATATATCATTGTCCATTAGTATACAAAATTTCGTCACGATCGAATCTGTAGTTTGGAAATTATCAAGAAAACTGAATTTTAAACGACCATATTTACGGAACCCCTTGTATGATTTTGCTCATAGATGAAAGGGATCACGACAATCGAGATCCACACCTATCCTGGAAATTTCAAGTCCCTAGGCGTTTCTGTTCAAAAGTTACAATTTTCTATGATTTCTATGGTTCTGGTCATGCGATCTGGACAAAATTTCACATGTAGCTTGAACACCTCATTTTCCATTTGGGTGCAAAATTTCATTTCGATCAAATCTGTAGTTTTCAAGTAATCAGGGAAACAAAACTTTGAACGGCCATATTTACGGAACCCCTGGTGGAATTTGGCCCATTAACGAACTCAACCGAGGCATTTGGGATCTGAACCTACACTGAAAATTTCAAGTCTCTAGGTTGTTCCGTTCGAGAGTTATCGTGCTTACGGCCGGCCGGACGGACGGACGGACAGACAGACTCGAATTTTCCGACGGATTCGTCATCAGTGAGTCGAACATAGTCGATTGAGACCATTTTCGGCTCAAAATTCGAAAAATACAGACATCGTGACGAAATGATATAGCCCTCGTGTAAGTAGTACGAGCGCTCAAAAAAAACGCATAGCATGGGTTGCTTAACGTGTGGGAATTTTAGGTGACGACCCAGGTTTCTTGGCGACTTCTCATCGCATAAATCAGAAGGGTAAGGATGAAGTCGCCCTCGTTTTCCATCGGCTAAATCGAAAAATGGAAACACTTATTTATTATCCGAGTCTTAAGGTATTTTGTACCAAGAGAAGGTCGAAAGAAAATTAGAAAATTATTGAATACTGAAAAGAATTGGCGAACAAAGATTTGTTATGGTGTCCATGAAGAAAAAAAGATGAACTGAATACACCCATTATCTTTTTCGCGAACTGCAAAATATTTGATATATCAATCAACGTATAAAAGTAACAAAAAAAAAAACTCAACAACTTACACCTTCCAAATAATGTCGGGAGTTTTCACAATCTCCATTCATGATGAATGCCATTTTTTGTCTCAATGTATAATCTCTTCTGATTTGAGAAGCCGAATCAAATGACATTCTAACAATTCTCGTTCGCAGGTTAATTTCTTTGAACAGTTTCACGTTATCTGAAAAGAGAATTTCATACAGTATACAGTCTTCGATGAGTTTGTAGCTGACATGTTTTTCTAAGTGTACCCTCATCTTAACACAAAGCGAAGAAAAAACCTGTGCTAATATGCTGTTAATTGGTAAAACAAACTCCCCAATAAACATATACTATCGATCGGTCATAATGAGTCTTATGGATAAAAATATCAAGCTGACGATGATAAAGACTATCGCAACACCACAACTAACCACGGGTCAGCAGGGTGGGGCTATGCTGCTGAAAGCTATTTCAAGAGGATTCAGTAAACAGTAAAGATATTAGGTTCATTCGGTGGATACTGGACGCTCACTGGTTTGTCAGAAACAGACAAATTCACAGAGACTCAAAATGGGAGCCAATCACAACTTTCATGAGAAGAAAAGCAGAGCAGATATTCGAAAAAGGAAGTATCAGCACCCAAATGAGAAGACTAGTGGACTACAACCCCACAGAAAATACAGAACGGATGACAATCCATCGCAGAATATCCAGGAAACGAAATGTAAGTATAACCTAAGTTTTTCGGAGCGGGCAGATGGCGTGAGTGGAGAAATTTTCTCCGATTGCCGCTGCGTTTCGTTTTAAAGGCATTTCATTTCTCACATCGAATTTATTATGGCTGACCTATACCTACTGATGAGACTTGATAAGTCGAAACCAGGGGTTACATGGATTGTTTTGTTGGCTTATTTATTAGATTATCTAGACCATTTTTTCTTCGGAAAAATTCAATGAAATTAGATTCATAGGAAGAAAAGCACATTGAGCAGTTGTTCTGGTTCAAATTCGTTCATAGATGGAACGCATCTGGTTTATGAAAAGAAAAGTTTTTAAATGTTCATGGATGATTGCACTACATCCTAAGAAATTTTGACTATTATTTTCGAACAATTTAAGATCAGTAGGTATATCCGAATTCATTCACTGCGCTCAGAATGTACCTCACATTTTCAGTCACAGTGGCACAAAGTGAAAAATCTTTTTCTCGATTAAAACTAATCAAAAATTACATTGTCGCAGAGTCAATCAACTAATTCATCTCTAATCATTGAATATCGAAATTCGTAGTGATACCAGTGACATTGTGAATAATTTTGCTAATGCAAAAGTTCGGAAGTCAGATTTCGATATTGTGATGAAATAATTTGAAAATATCTTTATTTTGAACCTTCGAGAGAACGGCATTTCAATGTAGCGGTTCATTGAAACTTCAATTCAAAATGTTACTAGTGATGAATCGTCATTCAATTAACATCCTACCAAAAGGATGGGGAGGGCGGCAAAATATTTTTCGCACCCGGCATTGAATAGCCTCGAGCTGTCCCTGAACACCAATTTCTATTTTTCAAATTTTCAACATTTCGAACATTCCTTAACCTATCTATGATTTTTCAAGACTAAAATAAAAACCTACCTCGTCTTGAAGAACAGCTAAATATTGTAACCATTGATGTGTGTTTCATTTTACAAAAGTCTCTAATGAGACTTGGATCAAAACCCAAAGTGAATTGTATTAACATGAGTAGTAATAGAAATCTCATGGTTGGTTCAAGCTGAAATAAAATAGGTATACCTAATGTAATCAAATCGGTCGTACATTTACAGGACTAATTTTGTACTTATATAGGTCATTGTGATTGGAACGCAATGAATTATCGCAAATAGACATTTTTCATCATTGAGGTGGTTTTTTTAGAAGAAGTCCATTTTCTTGTCAAGAATCGTGGGCAATCATAAAGAAATATGCGGCAGATTAAATTATGAGCAATTTTCCCCATTTGGTTCAGATCTATACAGGGTTACAGGGAAAGTCGTACTGAATATTGAAGGACGTTATTATTCAGGTCATTTCTGATGGATGTGGTTCTATAATATGGTGTCCGAAACTTAACTGTTATGGAGATATTGAGTTTTGAAGATTTTTTGAAAAATCCTTTATTTTTAGGCTTTTTTATCGATTTTTTTCTCGGATTCGGGCCATTTTTTGATGTATCTATTTAGAGGACATGTCAATCAATAAAAATGATCAACAGAAACTGAACCTATGTACTACTAACAGCCCAATAAGACTGCTCGACAACGGTTAGAATTAAAGAATTTTCACTGAGTGTTTTCAAATTCGGAGCGCTTTACTTGAAAAAAACTTCATGGAACTTATTCTGCAGAAAAGTTTGAAAACTTCTACGTCTCTTCAGCTTTTCGA
Organism: Aphidecta obliterata; assembly: GCA_963966015.1. Classification (NCBI taxonomy): domain Eukaryota; kingdom Metazoa; phylum Arthropoda; class Insecta; order Coleoptera; family Coccinellidae; genus Aphidecta; species Aphidecta obliterata. Next base: position 27,079,622 of record OZ014427.1, on the reverse strand, counting down.
AAAGGTATAACACTTGCTATTAAATAGGCAAAACATTGACCAAATGACAGTTAAGGTAGTAGCGGCGGCCATGTCGAACATGAATTATAAAAATATTGCACTATTTTCTGTTTTATTTACGTATTTTAGCTCTTTTTTGTGCTCGGGAGACAAAGACATACAGTCTCAGGTATCTTATTTTAAATCTTGGCGTATAGTCTGCTCATGCGATTCTTTCGTGGTTCATGTGTTATCCGTAATTTTCTGTAAAAACGCGACTTGGCTCGGATTTTTAGACCGTTGCATCTTCTTACTGTGTGACGTGGCTTGTGAATGGACTTTGATTTGTATTGCGACGGTATCCTACTCGTCGAGTACCTGATATTGGCGTTTTTGACAGAGTATATCGAAGACTACGAGAAACTGGGTCTGTTCTAGTACGATGGACTGACATGGGAATACCTCATATTCTTGATGACGACGACGACGAAGCAAATTAAATACTTTAAAGCCGACCGAAACACGTCAACAAAAAATGTTATCGCTTTGAATTTCCCAGTGGGAAGGGGATTCATTGGAGCGACTAGACTTCTGGAGATTTATCCGGTCTTTTTTCCGTGTGGACATGTCGAACATTGGTATCACAAATTATCATAACGACTATTATTGGGCTCCCAAAGCGCAAGATAACCCAAAAAAGAACAAGAGGGTCAAAAGGAGATTCAGTCTAAATGTGTGGATGGTCATATAATATCAAATTACTTGATAGGGTCATACTTCCTGCCTATTTCAGCTACTTTTACCCAAAACCAAAAATTCACCCTCTTCTTCTTTAACTGTTATTTGCTCAATGCCTATTTGATAGCAGGTGTCATACTTCCTGCCTATTTCAGCTACTTTTACCCCAAACCAAAAATTCACCCTCTTCTTCCTTAACTGTTATTTGCTCGATGCCTATTTAATAGCAGGTGTTATACTGTTTTTGAATAGCTAAAGAGGCGTAGAAGTTTTTGCAGAATAAGTTCAATGAAGTTTTTTTCAAAAAAAGCGTTTCAAAGTTGAAAACACTTAGTTAAAATTCTTTAATTCTAACCGTTGTCGAGCGGTCTTATTAAGCTGTTATAGTAGTAGGTTCAGTTTCTGTTGATCATTTTTATTAATTGGCATGCCCTCCAACTGGATACATCGAATAAACGGCTCCTCTAGGAGATCCAATCCGAAAAAAATTGATAAAAAAGCCAAAAAATGAAGGATTCTTCAAAAAATTTTCTAAACTCAATATCTCCATAACGGTTAAGTTTCGGACACCATATTATAAAACCAAATCCATCAGAAATGACCTGAATAATAACGTCCTTCAATATTCAGTACGACTTATTTCCCGGTAACCCTGTATAACAACCGCTTGAATTAATTTCTTTATTCGACGAAGATACTTTAGAAAATGATGAAGGATTATTATTCGTATATTTATCTTGTATATTCACCATATTGTAATGTAGGTCATAACTCACGCAGATGAAGTTTGCAGCATGAGCCGAAGGCGAGTGCTATAATTCATCAAGTGAGTTATGACCATTACCGCAAGTTGAATACTACCTATACTTTATCTACGATTATAACAATATCTACGATTATAACAATAATATGATTACTATGATTCAAGATACGAGTACAGATAGAGAACTTTATTTACAAAACTTAATAGTTATACCTATAATCATGCATTATTTATGTTGATTGTGCTTCTTAGCATGGTGAAGAAAGTCCATAGGGGCGATGCTTTATATTTATAGTGCTAAGTTCACTAAAATATGCCAAAAGAACATTCTCTGTAAACAATGACTTGATATTCTCACTGCTACGCCAATCTTGAAAATTGTTGTATACACCTTTGTTTTTTTTTTGGTATTTCTCGGGCAATAAATTCTGTATGGTAGAATTAGCTGATTGTCTCATTTCTGAAGGTGTAGATAATAATTCATCTTCTCTATCTGAATTAATCTTTTTTAGCGAAATATTCACAATAATAACTAGGTAGCAACTCAATTTGATTATACGTCAAAATTATTCAAATGACCTCCCCTCAATACCAATAATGGACTGTTTACTTTCGGCCAATCGGCTTGTTCAGAAGCCAAGATACAGAAAGTAATAGGAGAGAGCACGGTGTTTGTTTACAGGTACTATTACCTGCTCAAAAGTAGTTGAGTTATGACTATATTATTCAATAGGAGTAGGTAGATAAAAAAATATGATTATCATTATTTTTGAGCAGAAAAGTAGTCATTTAGTAAGCCACATCTTACAGGTTTCATAGAAAATATATAGGGTGACGATGGAACATTTGGAATGAATGTTTGGTGGATATAGAAAAATGTGCCAGCATAGGTCAATTCAACTCTCAACTCTAGAGGAGGGGGGTGAGAAACTCCAATAATTTCTATGGGAAATGGAGAACGATTGACTATCGGTTGTTCTTTCCACCATTAGCCAGGACCACCATTCGCCACTAACCTCCGACTATCCCATCGCTATGGAGCTTGATGGAGCATCCGACAATAACCAATACCGTTTCTTTCATGGAAAGACAGAACACAATATTGAAATCTTGTGCAAGAAGCATTGCTAGCCATTCAGGGAAAGAGCCACGCATGGTCCCGTCCACCACAAATACTAATCAGGGGCATTATGAATCTCAGGGGCCTCCACAAACGTAAGCAAGATTTATTTCCCAGATTTTCAAATACTTTCTTCCACCAGAAATTCAACCCTCCAGACCAGTGATATCAAGTAGACAGTAAAACTGTCAAAAATAGCGGCGTAACTTAATCGATGGACCCATATCTATTTGACGGTATAACCACCAGCTTGGCTGTCGCTATCAACCAATTAAAACCTCCATAAGCCAGGATTGGCAATTAGACGTGACCAACCAAAAAACCTACCAACGACTAAAAGAATCAAGTAAGCCTATACCTAGATGCCATTACAACAGTACAATGTTGGAGTTTCAATTTTCCTCCCATTCTGGTCATCTAGAAGAAGCTTCAAGGGGACGATTGTGAATTATTGTCATCTGATTGACTCTATCTATCTATCCTACTTCAGATTCCAGATTCAGATTCAAGGCCCACAGACGTAGTGTAGTTTTGTGTGTTTCTATGATCAGTCAAATGTAGGTCTTCTGTGTAGTTTGAGGAGGGGGAAACTCCACTCACGAATATTGTGTTTTTTTTTCTACAGTAAATTCTAGAAAACTTCTTGTATTAACGGTCATTGAAAGCCACGTGCTTCAACACTCACATTTAATTTATAATAACCTCTGGGTTGATGCAATACCCTTTGAATAGTACTAGTTGAATAATGAATATTTTATGCAATGTATAGCTATTATATGCAATTGTTGAGGCCTTCAGCCTAAATTACTGTTATGAATCATCAGTTTGAACTTTTTTCATTTTAAATTATCATTGATCAACTGTACCATTGAATAGGGCATCACTTGGTTGAGTTCTTTGATTGTTCGTACTCTTCGCCATCACTATAGGTCATAAGGATTTTCACTTCACAAGGAGTTAGCTATCGTTGACGCACTTCATCTCTCTTAACTATTCAACGCTAATTTCTCTTTTAGCTTTCGTCCACCGTTGGAATTACCTCATCGAAGGGAGTAGTTCTCATTGGCTCTCCCTCATCGTGGGAAAAAGGACTGTTCTCTATAATATAAAATAAATAAATAAATAACTTCTTCATTCAGAGAAGTATATTCAACTCTTCGAAGGGAAAATGTGCTTTGGGCTTTCCACCACCGCTGCAATGGAATTGTTCTCTGGAGCATCCCCGTCTAAAGATAGTTGTATGGTTGAGAAGTTCTTTGCATCAATGGATTCTTACATCATCATCAATCAAGGAGTTATTAGCATTTAACACACTCAACCATATTCAAACATCATAATATATGAGAGATTTCTCACCAGTCGACCTGTTGCCGCCTGTTGTTATTCCTTACTTTATCTAGTCTAACTAGATTATCCCCTCCCCTTTTTTGCACTCTGGAATAAACGTGTGAATTCATTGTTTTGGGTGCTTAAAATATGTGTTTTGAATTTCCTATCTTCCCGTCAATCTCTTCTAAATGATGAAACGTTATGATGATGAATAATCCAATATTGAACTAGAACTTACTAGCACTTTCTCTCTCATACACGTTGGCGGAGCGGGAACATGCTGGCCTGGGACACGAAGAGTCTCCCGCACGGTTGTCAATTCAGTAGAATTTCTATTAAATCTGGTCAGTCTCGTCGCTCTTCGCGATGGACAGGCCAGCATATCCCACTCCGCTGACGTGTATGAGAGAAGAAGTGCTAGTTAGTTCTAATTCAATATTGGATAATTCATCATCATAACGCGAATTTATTTCCATTCTGCACTGTTCGACTGGACGGTCAGGCTTTCTTTCTTATGCATTGAATATCCTAGACTTGGTACCGGTATATGATTGTAACATCAAAAATCGGCTTCGCATTATTGCTTGCCGCTCCGGAACTGAAGTCATTTTTTCGCGCAACGATTTTTCAAAACTATTCCGTCCGATTTGAAATATTGGTATTTTCGCGTCACGCACCAAATAGTTTGAAATGATTCAGTCCGGTTTGAAAACAAGTGTTGGGATAGTTCGAACTGCGAAATTGAATACACAACATTGACATTTCTATGATGACGTCACAGTTTTGAAATTATGCCATTTTAGCGATACACGAACTGGTGACTTCCACTACGGAATGTTTTCGAAATAATTTTGAACGGGATCCACGCGAAAAAATTACTGTCCCGACTCCCGAATTATAGGTATCACTGAGTTTTGAAACTGACAGCCATTATGTTATGTTTGTCGTGCGCGGAAAAAATGAATTTTGTGCTGGAATTGCAAGTGTAAACAGTATGCATATGAAGCGACAAAATAGAAATATTTCCAAGCCCACTGCGATGTTACAATCATTCATGAAGAATAAATACCCTGTATAATGCATCATTGTCGTATAATTGAATTAATCTGCACCAGACGATACTCAATTATCTTCAACAATTCAATTTGAATACCAAAATCTATATAAATTAGTTACTAATTCAATAAAACACAATGAAACTTATCAATTTCAACTGAAAATTGCATTGTTTACTTTCTTATGACAATATGCGCCAACTGAACGGAATCTCCGAAGAGTAACAAAATTGAAAAAATCTTTTCTAATCTTTGATATTTCGTCCGCTGAATGTATACCATACCTCATATTATTGTATCACACGGCGAACAGGCGCAAAAGCCAAGTGATCCACATAGATAAAGGAATGTCCTTTCCATTCCTTTATCTATGGTGATCCATCACTCCTGTAGAGATGAGCGATATTTCACTACCGGTGATTCAATTACCGTGAGTTTCAAATCACCGATCACTGGCGTGATCGAAATATTCAAAACACCGTTCCCCTGATTTTCACGTTGAATATCGTTCTCACTTACGCTCTGGGATACTGGGATGTGCTTTCACGGTGATTGCGTCATCGTCCACTCACTCTCACTACTCTACCCGGTGATCGCAGTGATCGTTTTCGAGACGATGATATCGGCATCCGGTGACGGTGCGGTGAATTACCATCATTCAGAGATAACCAGATTATATCTGATAAGGTTAGGTTAGGTTAGGTGCGGTGAATTACCATCATTTAGAGATAACCAGATTATATCTGATAAGATTCGGCCGTCCGACCCAAAAATAACCCAGAAATAGAAAATAATTATAAAAATTTTATTCATTCAACATTACTCCGAAATTATCAATTTCGATATTCAAATCTCGAGTAATGCCCTCGAGATCTTATATTATTTTATTAACTCATATTCTGAAGTAGAGAAACTCCCTGAAATAATGCCAGCTTTTTCTTGAGTTTCATTTTATTTTCGGTTTCATTCATTTGAGAACTGTGTGAAAAAATCACCAACGCGTCTTCAATTAGTAGCTCTTGGATGAGGTGAAATCTATTTGTATCTATCTTTCAATTTTGTGAACATTTAAGAATCACTTTCACCGTTACTTGTTCCATTACTTCATTCAATGTTCGTTCATTGTTCAATAACCTTCATTCAAAGTGTACGGTGATCGCAATCACCGACTCATCTAACTCACCGTTCGAAAGAACGGTGATCGCAATCACCGGTTGAAAGAACGGTGATTGACGAATCACGATCACTGATCACGACGATATTTAGAAATCACCGTTTGGCTCATCTCTATCCATCAGTGGCATCAGTCCATCACCAATAATCACCATCCTAGTCCATAGATGGAAGATGGAAGATATAAGAACTAATTGATTGAAGATATTAGAACTAATATACTATTATCTATGAGGTAGTTTGAGCAAAGACTTCCTCTTTGGTTTGAGCAAGCAGTTTGTAGTCTAATCTTTGGTTCTATGTTCTATCCTTCTATGAACCAACTTATCTGTGGTTGAATTGTTGATAATTGTGTTTTCATAATTTTTTTTCTCAGGAACTCAGGGTTTGAAGCAAATTATTAATGACCCAATTCAAAGAAGATTTCTCTATTTATAAAATAATCTCAATTCTGGGAGGATGTTTTCAAAACAAGGCAATTGTAAATCTAGCGAAACATACCCCATCTGATCGGATGTTAGCTGTAAAACGTTATCAGTTGGAAAAAATTCGTGATACTATTTTCTTAGACTTAGTGGAGGTGAGCGGTACTAACAATTGATATATGCCTTTAAAGATATATTCAAAATTTCAGAGGGAAATAATACTAACTCGTCAATTACAACATCCCAATATTATTACTCTTTATACAGCCTTCGTTTATGGGCCTGAAATATTTGTAATAAGTCCCTTACAAGCATATGGTTCCTGCAAGTCTCTATTGAATTCACATTTCAATGAAGGTTATTATTTTACTTCCTGTTTTTGACATATATAAGGAGTTTGTTATTTTCAGGCTTGCCAGAATTGGCTGTAATTTTGATATTACGTGATGTAACTGAAGCACTAAACTATCTCCACAAGATTGGATATATTCATAGGTAAATTTTGAAATCATTCAATAATAATTTCACTCATGAGCAATAATTGTTTCTTTATATTTATGGTTGGTTGTGTCTTTGAACATGTAAATATTTATTCTTGCGATAATTGTTTTAATAATAAGAAATTCATTTTTCGTTCTATAACAGTTGATCATTCTGACATCTTGACAACAAATAATATCAAATAAGATATATAGAAGGATTCATAACTTGATGGTGTATTTAAATTCAAACTCTATTTATTCAAAGGGATAGGTTAATGTCTTAGTTGATCACTGACACTGTCTCAATCATAAAATCGTATCAAACCTGTGTATTTTAGTGGGAGTAGTTATGCAGCGTTGTAAGTTTCAATCATTCATCAATTAAGAAAAATTTCTATTACTTATAATTCACTAATTACCATTGTAGGTCTTCCAGGATTTTCCACCATATTTTTCAGTTGTCAAGTTATTCTGGGCACTTATTTCTTAACGCTTTTATTGAAGTGTACAGTTTACTTTTTTAAACATTCTACTTTTAGAGCCATACGAGCTAGTCATATTCTTATATCTGCCACAGGAAAAGCATGTTTGAGTGGGCTACGCTATGCATGTTCTATTGTAAACAACGGTAAATGGCAGAAAGCTATACATTCATTTCCATTGACCACTCAGTCAAATCTCAATTGGTTGAGCCCTGAGTTATTGGAACAAAATTTGAAAGGTTTGTAGTTCTATTTTTAAGTTATATTCGTGTTTTTTTTGAGAGTTCATATTTTGTAGGTTACAATGAAAAATCTGATATCTACAGTTTGGGAATGGTATGCTGTGAATTAGCAAATGGTAGAGAACCATTCGCTGAAGTCGATTCTACACTTATGCTTGTAGAAAAAGTCAGAGGATGTGTCCCTAGTTTACTGGATTGCAGTACTCTATTTTCAACTAGTGAAGATCGTGAGTGTCAAGGTTAGAATAACATTCTACCTCTTTCAGGAAGTACTTCAATATAACTTTTCCACGCGTGGAGCACAGCGACAGAACATGTCGCTTTTACTTTTTTAAATACATTTATTTGCTGTTCAAATCATTACATCTTTCTAAAACCACATATCCTAAAGATTATTCACATCAACAGCAGGGAAAAAAATTATTTAAGGTAGTTCGGTATCGTTCTCGATACACCATAAACAACGTAGGATGTAAACCCAAATCATTTCTTAAAATTCTCCATGTTGCCTTGATCACTGATTTTGATAAAATAATTCAAAAACGTTTAGAAATAGGCATAACCTACTGAACACAAATGACATAAGAAATGTCAAAAAATAATATGCGGTGTTGCCATTATAACCATTTTAAATTGTATCATTCCTATTGGAAAACTCTTTACATTCAACGATTTTCCAACCTAAGATTCCACAATAAAAATTGAGGAAAGCAGAAAAGATAATCGGCAAACATAAATTCAGCAAAAATAAACATAGAAACAAGGATCGTAAAGAAAAAACCTTGTATTGAATGTGATTCAGAAAAAGGAACGAAACAGTTCAAGAAAGGGGCTGAGCTAAAATTGAAATTAAAATATTAAATTGAACTGACTACAAAGATATTTCCAAAAATGAAAATCACTGATTATACAAGAAATAAACTGAAAGACATATTAGAATAAATGACATGAAAACAGAATAAATGGATACATCCAATTGAACATCTGAAGGGTTCGAATCCTTCGGTCGGGAAAGAAATTTTCTGACATGAAGCACGGTTCCACCATTCACTGTTGGGTAAACAATTAACAGTGCTGTGCCTCAGGTGGCGTAAGGACACAGTAACAAAGCCTACACAGAACACAACCGGATCTCCTAACTTGCACAAGCTCTGAGCTTCTGAGGGGTCTCACAGAGACCTAGGAGAGTCGGGATATAAACAATAAAACAATTTGTAAGAATTGTCATAAATAAACCGAACTGTACAATATATGCCGAATGCACAGGTAATCATATCATAAATTCTTGAAGTATGGGAGAATTTATATTGACTGGAAACGTCAACCTGTTAATAGAGACCTCTCTGTTTCAACTTGAAACTTTCAAGGTGTTACAGATGCCGAGGATTTCAACCCCATAAGAATGGAAAATTTATGAAGTAGCCAGTGGGTGTTATCTGTGCCAGAGATCATAGCACCACTGAATGTATACTTCAGACGAAACATTGAATATTACAAACTACACCACCGAACACACTGCGTTGGAAAAGTTCATGTAGTTTATTTGTAAATTCTTGAGGAATATTACTGATCACAGCTTCGTCATCATCTTAGTAGGACAAAAAGAATAAATCAACAGGAAGTTGTGGTGAAAACCAAACTTAATTTGATAAAACTGAAAGGATAGCAGGAGACAGACTGGTCATCTGTTATAGATGACAATAATCCGAAAACAGCAACAAGAACCTTTTCATCTGAACTAAAAACTCCTAAATAGCTCCACGAAAAATTTATTGTGAATATTAAAAGATGCAATAAAATGAAGAGCCAGATTACCAATGGCATAAGCTCTGAGCTTGTCGGGGATCCCACAGAGGCCCAGAGCCGGGATGAAAGAATTGAAACATAAAAACATCTGTTAGAATTTGGGATAAGATAAGAGAGAGGGGGAGGGGAAAATAGAGATAAGATAAATCTTTTTGAAGATTGAAAAAAAATTGTTTCATTACGGATTATGTTACTTCTTGAAATAATTTTAGGTGATTGTGATTTTCCAGTCAGCTGGTCAAAAAGACGATTCAATTCATATCTTCATGAATTCTGCTATATATGTTTGGAAAGGGAATCGTCTGACAGGCCAAGTGCAGCACAATTGTTGACCCATCCTGTATTCAAACTAATCAAGAAAGGAACATCTTTGCCTGAGTTATTGAAACCTGCCCTACCTCTAAGCGATAAGGTAGCTTTTAATGGAGGTATGAGAACAATATTCACTTTTTATTGATTGTTTTATAGGCAATATTTAGAAACTAAATTCTCCACATATAAATAGGAATAACTTGAAATTTCACGCATTTGCTGATCATCAAGTGTCCTTCCAAAGAGAGATCCAAAATTGAATTATTTTGATTTTATAAAATTGGCCATATGTATTAATGAAAACGTCTTCATTATTCGTATCAATATTTTTTACAGAAGAAGTGGCCAATGTGGACCAAATAGCACAATTTTCTGAAATGGAGATGTCTTTGTATGATTGGGATTTCTCTATAGATGAGAATGATTGAGGACACAGATATTGTCACAAAACATCACTAGATTTTCGAACTGATAGTAATGAAGCATTGGAGATATACATTTTGAGATAAAAATTTTATGGAGAAGTTGTAAATAAAACACAAAATATCATTCTATTTTTTTCAGATCTCTATCCACTAGGGCTTATAATAAGTTACTCGCAAACTGGTTTTCATGATTTGAAGTTGGGTCTTTCTATTGTAGATTTAATTGTGTCTTTTTCATATAGTATTTTCTATTCTTTGTATAGGCTTTTGTTCATTTCATACCAAGGTGCTCCAGCAAAAATGTGAAATGTATTTGAGGGTTTGGAGCCCCATACAAGGCTTTACCTGAGCAGTGGTGAAAAAAGTTACTGGATGCAGATGCAAGTGTACCTTAAAACAAAAATTTCAATTTAAAAAGTAAAAGGAATCCTTTTGTTGTAATTTATATATAATTTGTTATGAACCATTCTTTTCTGGAACCGGAAAAGAATTTCATTTCAACTTGTTCTGATTTTTACAATTTTACTATACAAATAGAGATCTGACAGAAAAAATCACTATCAACTATTTTAATGGTCTTCTAATTTCGCGTTCAGAGGCCTTCCCAATATTGTAAATTGGGTTATAGATCGTGAAATGAAACACAATGAATGTATTTGAAACAAATTCAATCTAGAAGTTTCATTTTTCTGTTCTAGAAAATCACGTCGAAGGGAACTCTATAACAGAGTTATTTGTCGCAAACAAACTCATACCATTTTAAGTCCATATTATAAAATATAACCTGCTTGTTAAATTCATATTCCTTTGTATATGCCATCGAAGAGAATACCAGGATAACAGCGACAGCCAAATCTTTCATAGATAACATTATCACTTACTGCAATCTGCCATAATATGTAAGAGAAATATTAAATACAAACATATAGGAACAGAAAGTAACTACATATTAATTTGACTGAGACAACCCGACAAAAAGTTAGTAGAATAATGGAAATAAAAATTTTTTTCCTAGGAAAACTGAAAGAACAAGATTGGTCACAGGTTTATGGAATAAGAGAAAATAGCGTAGATACCTAGTGGAATCGATTCATGGCTATAATGCTCCGTTTATTTGAAGAATGCTCCTCACCCAGACCCGCTCATCCAAAGAAGAAGGAATCACACGCAAATGATCCAGAAATACTGGCTTCGCGTCGTTCGGGTCAAGGGCAGTCTCGCGCGGGAAATTTGTTTGAAAAATAACTTTTTGGATTCTGATATCGTCGGCCTAATTCGTTAACCTGCTAAGTCCATTTTTTGATCAATCCTACCTTTTGAGCTGCTCATAAATTTTAGACAATTATCTACCTTATGGCATAAAAAATAAGGTCGATATCAATATAACTAGAATTATTGTAGGAACCAAAGGGATTTTCAGAATCTTTATATGTAAAATAGGAAAGATATCTTTCAGTTTTTTCTCTCTCCTGTAAGCTATGCAAAATGGACTTATTAGTAGGTTAACGAATTAGGCTGACGTTTGGGGAAGTTGGTATATTTCTACTCGTTCCCTTTTAATGGACGGAATTTATGTGATGCTCAACATTTTTAACACTTAAATTTTGAGATAACGAATTATTCACTGCCACTTTTGGACTATTCGTCTTTCTATATCAGCACCTCAGAGGTAAGGTGTGTTGAGTCACATTTTTTCCAGAAACGATTTAACCCCCTAGTTAGTTGCATATATATTATATGCAACTAACTAGGGAGTTAAAACTGTTTTCCACTAGATAGAATTAATAATATAAATCCAATAGTGTAGATAACTCGTTTCAGGAAAAAATGTGACTTAACACACCTTACCTCTGAGGTGCTGATATAGAAATCCTTCTATATCGCTGGACAAAGAATTCAAATCTGATGGCTGTTATCCTTTATTTCAGGTATTCCAACAGTATTTTTGGAATCTTTGGATTCATCATCAATATTTTGTATCCCTCTCGTATTAAGTTCTCTACTTCAGATTGCACACGTAGACACTCGTTGTTGATGCGTGTTATTACTCACTTATTAAATTCTCGTAAGAATCTGTTGTTTTCAGAAAACCTTCGAATATTGTTGAAGCGCGTTTGTTTCGATTTGAAAAATCCTATGTGTTGTTTTATATAATAAATTTTTAATAATTATTATTATTAATTCCTGAATTTTGATCAGCCAAAGTTTCAAGAAAGTTAGTAGGAAGAAGTGTTGTGTTTACCCCCAAGTTGGATGAACAAGCTCTCAAAAGCTCCTGACTTCACGGCAGTGCTTTTAATAATTTCTTTATGTTAAAACGGCTTGAATAAGTCGCAAATTGAATTTCTCAGCTTTTTCTTATCCTTTAGATTGTGATTTCATACCCTGAAAATATCGCTGTTTCGACTAAATACCAATGTTGATTGATCGGTTTGATGAAGAACAATAGTATAAATTATAAATATTCGGTTCCATTATGGTCAATGTTAAGTTCGGCTTAATTTATTGGAACTATGGGAGATAGAGGATAAGGCTTGAATATAAATTTGGTTTATTATCTCCCTGGATTTATAATGAAATTTCTTGAATTGTAGATAGATTGCTTTTATTCCGCAAGGATAACCTTGTTATCCTGAAATTACTAACAAATAATTTCTTGAAGAGATGAAGACTGCAAAGCGAGATTAATTATATAAACCTTTCTAGTAGTATTTTATTAATTTCAAATTTGAAATATAATGATTTTCTTTCTATAATCAATCTGGTTTAGTTAGTATTTCAGCTCCATTGCTGGTAATACATATGGTATGCTCAAATTGGGCAGTTCTAGATCCATCAATTGTAACTGCTGTCCATCCGTCTTCCAATATCTCTACCATTTCTGTTCCTTGGCCTATAATAGGCTCTATTGTGAAGGTCATTCCTGGTTCCATTATTCCAGGATAATTATTAACTAAAAGTTTTTCAGTTAGTTGGTCCAAACTTCTTTAATGATTGGATATGTATTGATGAAATTCAGAAATGATTATTAGGCCAAAGAAAGACTCTTGCTATCAAGAGAAGTGAAAGTGAATACATCAAGAGTTACTTATATATTTCTTGTCTCGAATAGATGGGCACTAGGTCATGTCTATGTTGTTTTTACAATGTTTCAATTTCATAAAATTTGCCAATCCAACATACTAAGAAAAAGATGTATATCCCAAATATCGATTGTACCTGTGTGATAGATATCGGGAGGTCCATGAAAATATGTACCTAATCCATGGCCTATGAAAGCGGGTATCACATTGAACCCCATTATATTTGCAGCTGTAGATATATATTCTCCCAAATCCCGAAATCGTCGACCAGGTTTGCATATTTCAATTGCCATATTCAAACATTCTTCTGTTGATTCTACTAAATCCATGCCAATTTCATCCACATTCCCAACAAAAAAAGTGTTTGAGCAATCCCCATGATAACCTTCAAGGAAAACCTGAAATAGAAAAACAAATCTAGTTTATACAGTTATGCAAAAATCCTTGAGAAGCTTGTTTGATTAATAAGTCGATGGGAGAAGCATTCAAGAGTAAAATAAAACAATAAGAGTAACCAACCAAGTCTTATGTTTGGTAAAATGGTCAATTTCTGGCTGCGTATTCACAGTAGGTTAGACACGACACATATATTAACGAATCCAGCCAGGCAGTGTTGCCAATGTTGAAATATCATGCACAAAAGAAACCCTATCTGAACTCAATTGATGCGGAAGTTTCATCGCTGCTTTTCATTTTGTTTGAACATAGAGAACATTGTTCGTTTATGAAACAGGACTTATAACGATTCATTCGAAAAATGTTTGGAAATAGCATTGTTGTAGAATCCACAATAATTACCAAGCTTTTCTTCAATTCTGTACATGCAAGTACAAGTTAAAACATAAATCCAAATTACTTGTAAGAACAACCAAGTTTTAACTGTAGCTTGACTTTCTAATGGCTATTGCTATTTCTATATTTTGTTATTTCTCTGTGTATAGTCATTCTTTGACAAATTTGGATTCAATAAAGTTGGGAAAATAGTTGATCATGAATCTTTGGTACTGCTTTATGAAATCCCACATATATGGTTGTTGATTGTCAGGCATCTTTTCATAGTTAATCATTGACCTAAGACATTGAGAATAATTCCAAACCCTGTTGGCTTCGTAATGAATCCAATAAATGTTTTGAAAAAAGTTACATAACATGAAATATAAAGTTATACATGGAATGACCTGATCGTTGAATATTCTTCCACTTACCGTAACATCAACATTTACAATATCCCCATCTTCCAGAGGCCGATCATCTGGAATTCCATGGCAAGCAACATTATTGACTGAAGTGCAAACAGATTTAGGAAAATTTTTATAATTATAAGGTGATGGATAGGCTTTGTTTTCTATTGCAAGTTTATGAACTAACTTATCTATTTCATCTGTAGTCTGTCCAATCTATAAAGCTCAAACAATTCAAAGATCAAAGTTCGACATTGATTATGTCTCACACACATACTTTGATATTTTGGCCAACAATTTTTAGAATATTTGCTGCTAGTTTACATGACTTCTTCATTTGCAATATTTGATGTTGGTCTTTTATTTCGACTTTATATATACTTTCAGAAGGTTCTCCTGTTAAATAGTAACTAGGTTTTGGAATAGCATCAGGAATCAATAAAGGTTCAGAAACATGTCCTGGCAGCACCAAGTTATATCTTCCAAATTTAGTACTGGAAAACAATAGACATTAGAACAAAGTTAATAATTATGTAAACATTTTTTATAACAATAATTCGCTATAACGCATGCGAGTTAATAAATAAAAAGAAATTAACCTTTCGTAACAAAAATATCTTATGCTATCAACAATAATTTTTCTGGATGGAAACATTTTTTCGAATAAATAACAGAATCAAAATTCCTATCCTAACCTAACATATATGCATTAGGCATAGATAAAGGAAAATATTTATGAATATTAGACGTATAAGAAAAAGAAAGATTAGACATAGACCTTGTCTAATTTTGCTCATTGATACACGTGACCGCGACATTCGCGATCCAAACCTACCCTGAAAATTTCAAGTCCTTAGGCCATTTCGTTCAAAAGTTATATTTTCTATGGTAGTGGTTATACGATCTGGAAAAAAATGTAGCTTGAAAATATCATTCTCCATTAGTTTACAAAATTTCACTATCACTATCGAATCCATAGTTTTGAAATTATCAAGAAAACTAAATTTCAAACGACCATATTTACGGAACCCCTAGTCTAATTTTGCTCATTGATAAATCTGACCGCGACATTCGAGATCCACACCTACCCTGAAAATTTCATGTCTCTAGGCCTTTCCGTTCGAAAGTTATAATTTTCTATGGTTTTGGTTATGCGATCTGGACAAAATTTTTTCGCATGTAGCTTGTACCTTGAACACGTCATTATCCATTTGAGTGCAAAATTTTATCTCGATCGAATCTGTAGTTTCGAAGTTTCAGGAGAACAAAAATAAATGTTTCGTTATAAGTACAACTGTACATAGAATATTTATTCAAATATGAATAAAACTGAAATTAGGATAAAAACAAAACCCTATATGAATTTAACAGTAAATTTGATCTCTTAAAGTGAATACATAATAGGAAGAATATAAAATACTAAAATAGTATATTCAAAACTGAAAAGTATAATCATTCGGAATCGGAAAACTGTTCAGATTTTTTGTACATATGTATTTATAATGAAATAATAGTTAAACACATATAGAAACACATATCGAGGGCTGAAAGAAAGGACCTCGTAACCAGCAAAATTAGTGAAATTGAGATTTTAGTATAATATTTCTATTCAGTACGAGTTCGGCCATTTATAATATTGTATTCAAAGTTACATGTTACATAAACATAAGTAAGAAAAAATATCTACTTGGTACCGAATAACTCAGTCGACGATGAAAACAAACATGAAATATGAAATGCAGAACTTATATTACCAGCGTCACAGCTCTTCACATTGGATCGAAACGCGTCGACGGCGATGAAGACAAACATGAAATGCAGAACTTATTTTACCAGCCAGAAGACGCGTTTCGATCCAATGCCAAGAGCCGTGACGCTGGTAATATAAGTTCTGCATTTCATGTTTGTTTTCATCGTCGACTGAGTAATGCGATAATGTTGAAGGCTAAAAAGCTAAAAACTAGTCCACCTGCTATTCTTGTCGACCGATGATAACACGTTCCATTCAGTTCACTTATTAATTTGGATTTCCACCAGTCCAAATTTTGAATTTTGTAACCTGACATAGACAATCTGTTTTTGGAATGAATTCTTAGACAATGATATTGTATTTGTCGGACAGCGAAATGAAAATATTCTTATAATCAAAAATGTATATATTATACTTACTAGCGAAGGTCCGAAAATTTATAAATTTTCGACGATTTTGAAATGAATAGGTATTAGATATGTGTTATTCATTTCGATATAATTAACTTGAGCAAAACATTTCTTGAAAACCAAAAATGAATCCTTCCGAGAAATTGAAAAGTATAGGTACAGGCTGCATTTCAAGTAATTTGAATTAATTATATAACTCATTCAGAACTTTCCAAGAATTAATTGAAAGTAACCTCAGGAACTAATGTTTGTGATATATTTTTCTGTCCTGGGATGGCCATTTGCAGGATTATAGATTTGAATGGTCACCTATAGCAATGACTTGAAGTCTGGATTTTTCCCTTAGTTTGAAATTTTCTTTGACAGCTGTCGAAATCTTTCCAATTGGTTTCTAAAACTGGAGAATGCGAATCTACCTACAAGGTGCATGTACGAGCGCTCAAAAGCTCCTGCCTTCACGGCAGTGCTTTTCGTAATTTTTTTGTTTATCCTCTGTATGAAACCACAATGTTATACCAATTTATTATGGTATTATGCTGCGTCATTTAGCTGTATTAATATGGCTTATACCGGGTCCAGACGGGTGTACTGTAATGCGAATTCTTCGTTTGGACGTAATGCTCGGGTAACCATTCGACCCGATCCATGGGGGTGTCGGTTTTTCTAGCGAACACATAGGCGCTCGCAGTTCTCGTTTGGACGGCTATTTGTACACCTGTGATTTCAAGATGACACCCAACCTTCCTATTTCCTGTTCGTAGAAACAGCCGGCGAAGAAGGATTCGCGTTGAATTTGTGAGCCGTCCAAACGATGCCCTCTAAATTACGCGTAATATTACATTACACGTTACACCCGTCTTTAGATAATGCCTAATGTTAGAAAATACAGAACGGTATTAAGATTTCAGAGGCCAAAATTCTAGGAATTAACAAAATAAAACATTTGTTATATAAGAATTGTTTTTTATAAATGTAGATACATTTTTGATTCAAATATCAACTTTATACATATTGCTCGTCTCACTTTTAAAAATGCTTATTATTGTGAGATGACCATAAAGAAAATAACCAAAACTTTTTTGGAATTACAAATGTACATTGAATAGAGTATAAAATGGAATGTATATTACATTAATTTGGTTATTTTCTCATAGGGTTTCTTCATATAAACTATGGTACAAAAATGCTGACATATCCAAAGGAAAATTAATAATAAAATGAGTATAAACTTTGGTGTAAAAGAAAATAATGCTCCCTTTCTTGTACAAAATTACAAAGCCTTATGTTGTTAAATAGGAAAGATTTTCTCTGGTAGATATGTCAACATTCAGATTATAAAATTCATATATCTCAACAAACCAAATGTCAAATATATACACATACATGACCTTAGAGCGGAGTGAATTGGTTTTTGACTTCTGATTCAAATATATACTTTGGAGCAATGAACAACTTTCATATATCTCAATTCATTTCAGTAATCCCTTGTATCAAAATCGTTCGAAATGAAATGGTGTTTGAAATGAATAATAGATATTATGAGAACAATTATAATATTCAACTTTCTACATGATTGTGGTATAAAACATTCTTTGTTAGTAGATTATTGCATAAGTGTTGGAATTTCAATTTATTATATGATTTTCATTCAGGTAGGTGTATGGAGAGAACTGCAGAGAGAAATGCTATACTCGAAACAAAGGCAAAAAAAAATATCAACAAATTTTTACCTGGGGTTGCGAAGAAAAATTACAATCAAGTAATCCTCATATCAAAGAGAAGGTATGAAGTAGAATAAATACTGTGCTTTAATCTTTTGAACAATGAGACATTTTATGCCTAATGTAACTGTTCCACTTCATATCGCTTCAATAAGCAACACACATGCTTAATAGTTGAAATAAAAATATTAATTTTTATTCTCAAAACTATCTTGACAGTGTTGATAATGTAATATTGCAATGAAATATTTCATAACCAGAATACCCACATCATACCCCCTTCCTAGTAAAACATATATAAGATAAAAGCACGTGTTGAAGTAAGATTTTGACAAAGTAATTCATACTTCTGGTTATTCCATTTCTAAAATTTCAACGAATGAGTGTCATCAGTTGGACTTCCAACTTCGATTTATCAAAATAATATTGAAACTTTTTGGAATCGCGATTTGTATTGTGGTTTCTAAAATTTCATTAAGATACGTCAAATACAGGCATAATTGATGTCCAATTATTCCAATAAGATAAACTATCTAGTACCCATTTTCAGTGAGCATTAAATGTAGCCGAAGAAAATATAGATATCCTTCTTGAAGGACAATATAAAGTATATTTGGTCTAAATTTCAGCATTTTCAAAATAATTCAGGGAAGTTCCCATAATTGAAATCAGTTCAACCCATTTCAGCGCACAATAGTGTTTTCTCTAAGGTCACACTTTTTATGTACTATTAAATAATTAAAACACACAAATCCTTGATGAAAACAATAAACAACATGAAAAAAACAAAGTGGGCATATTCGTGTCACACCACGGAATAAAATATTATCCACAATTCTTAGATAAAAATGAAACATACAAAATTAATTTTAAAAAATGTACAAAACAACTTAAGCTCCTATTCAATTAACGAACTTATAACTTATTTCTCACAAACTAATAACGATAAGCATAATAAATAATATATAATCAACACTGAATATTAGACACAAGATGATTTATCCTACAAGATCTTGTGGAGGCACATTCCTCGTCGTCTTCTAAGGTACATGACTTTTCAACAAAGCATTGTTTGCTTTCTAAAACTACTATATTTTCATTCAAGTTCCCTCTTTAACGAGTTGGTCCACTTTGTACCTATTATAGGGCATGTAGGGGGGCCTGGAGGTATCATTGTCTGTTAGAATTTTAGTCCTGTTAGGTACAACACCTTCACATCGACCCATCATCCAGTCCATACATTGTTTATGCTGAGAATCACTAACATTTTCACTTGCCCACTCCTTCAACCAATATTTAAACCGCGTTGATAGGCGCATGGTTATTCTAGGGTGAGACTGGAAAAGAAGTGAAGTTTTTGAGTAAAAATGTTCAAACTAACTGGGGCTTATATAGAGCCTTTAACTTGTAAATATATTTCAAAAATCAGGAGAAATTAATATCTGGGCAAGTACACCCCTAATAATCGAATAAGGGACATTGCGACACTTTGATGCACGGCAGATTAAACATGAGGTAGTGGAGTTTTCGAAAAATTCATGCAAATTTTTGAAAAAATGTTTTCAGATTATTTCTGTACTCTTCATGCGAAAAATGCACTAATACCTTTTTTCTAAAAAATCTAAAAACCATTTGCCTTGACTAGACTTAGTTTTGTGAATCCTTATAGCTATATCTTAGATAACAAAAATATTTGATAGGTGTTGATTGAAAAAGGTGGATAATTAATAAACAGAATTGAAGGCGTTTGAGATGTTGATTCTTCAATGGAATTTCAATAGAGTATCTTTTCAACGAATCTGAGTTATGGGTAATTATACAGAAAAGAAATGATTTATGCTAAATTCTGCAAAAAATCTACTTGAATTCTGAAATATCTTACCTCTTTCGCTCTCTCTAAGGCACTTATTTTATAGATATAACTGTCTTTATTAGAGGTAAATACTATCTTGGAGTCTTGCGAGTTGAATTTGCATTCAGTGTCATCTGCCACATGATATCCTGGATGATCAGTTTGATTACGCTCTGGTGCGGTGCGTTCTCTCAATTCACGTTCAAATTCATCAATACTATTCTCTCTGGCGTTATCATTCGCTTTTTCACATTTTTCTTCAGTTGTGGAGGGAAGGTTCTGATGGTTTTTAGCAATTCTTCTTGAATGGCATACATTCTTCATGGCCCTCTTTTTATATAATCTGAAAACAATTGCATCATTGTAACAAAAGAATTATAACTCTTATAGCTGGGAAAAACTTCAGAACATTTTTCTGAATTTGAATGAATTATTGTATAATTTTGAGTGTTAGTGAAAACTTCATTAGGGTCAAGTGGTGTAAAAACGAGACACTTTTTAAATCTTTCCATTTTTTCATTATAAGGAGTAGTCCAAATGGTTCGAAACATTTTTGGAATATATGATTATATATGTACAAAATAAGTTAGTTAATAATTTTTGCAAATTGTTAAAATAACTCTGACAAAAATTAAAACTGCTTGTCTCGTTTTTTGCCTTCATTTCTGATGGACCACACGCACAAACGCTACAAAATGTGGCAATGTACTAAATTTGCCTTCATTACAACCCGATATACGACTAACGCCGAGGGTACCAAACTTTGAATGTTTGCGCTATCAGGAAAGTTTTCAGAGCCGCCGTAAATTTTCTAGGTAACCTTTTGCAGTTTTTAGTGGTGAAATTTTTTAAAACATTGGTTTTATTTTTTTCAATATGGGAAAATATAATAGGAATATTAAACTTCTTTTATAAATTTTTTTCAATTTGATTAAATGTATATTAGTACGATTTTTACTGTTGTCTCGTTTTTACCCAAAGTTTTGCCAGTCTTGTTTTTACACCACTTGATCCTATATGTAAGATTTTCTCAAATCCCGGAACATATCACAATAGCATCTCTATTGTGCCTTCCATATCTTTATTTGCGCAGTTACAGGGTTCTGGTTCCGGCCCAAATGCAAGATGCCTTTCGTTTTTCTCAATAGTGGAATTCATTATTTTGTGTAGCATATTTTAGTATAAATGACATATTAAGTTCATATTCCAAAGGAATTAAATCATCGCATAAGCTTCGATTCATTAATGATTTGAAAAAACAGAATAACTTAAGTACTAGATATCTAAAACAAGCATTATAGTCCCAAGGCTATGTCTTTCTAAATTAATGCAATAACAAACTATAAATATATTAATTCAAACTCAGCTTTCAATATAAAACTACCGCCCACAAGAAATTAGGAATCACTTTCAGACTGCTCTATACTGTTGAATTGATTGCTCGGTTTGGACTAGATATTTATGAAATTTCTCAGAAGCTCAATTGAGTGTTTGAAAATGAGGTTGTTTTCTGGTTGAGCCTTTGACTTTGTCCTTTAGGCCGTCTCAAGCACATCACTGTTAATTTTTTACCCATTGTCAATGGTTGAACTATCATTTTAGCCAGAAAATTATTATTCTGACCAGTATGTGAACCTTTCATTGAAAGCCTTTATCTAAACATGTATAAACTCATTGATGTTTGTTTTGAAAAAAAAAATACTTGAAAGGGTTTTGGCAGTTGACATTCGATTAATAGTACTTCCAAGTCCTCTATCTTGAAAAATTGGTGCAATGATTGTTTGAACTGGGATTATTCTTTCATTTCTCATTCGTTCTGAAGTTGAATAAATCGTAGCATTCCTCCTTCGTTTGTTTTTCATATTTTCTGATATTGGCATCCATCATTGCTGACACTGATAACTAAGCTCTCCTGACTTCATATGAAATTTTGACAACAATCTATTCGATATCATTTCTGAAAGGCCAAACATTTTTTGGGAAACATCTTAAAAATACATGTCCATCATCTGTAGTTCTTCATCAAACTTGATCGTCCTCTTCTCACAGTTTCTAACTTTACTGACGATTGTCCCGTCAATGTTTTTTTTGTACACAACTTTCGTGTTTATTTCATCTTCCTTTGAGATTATAATTCTAATGATAGCCAAGGTCTGTTTTGGTTGTTTTCCAACTTCCAATTAAGAAGTAAGAAAAGAACATGGTCAATATAGGCCTTGGACAAGTTTGTGGTAATGAGATTAATTTGAAGGGGTTCGCTACTTGAACTGGGTAAAATCTTGACTTTTTGATTATTAGCATTAGCAGAATAGGGTTCTCTATGAATTAACGAAAAACATGAAGTTCTGACAACCTCCAAATGCTCCTTCTTTAGTATGCTTGCATACAAGGGATAAAATATCAATCGCGCTCGGTTCATTCGATAGGCTTATCAGAAAATCGCGTTCTTCTCAAAACATCGTTTCCCCAATTGTTGGGACATTTTTCTCAGGAACAGCTCAACATACCAAGATGCTTTTTTTTTGCAAAGGAGTAGATAGTCTGAAATTTTACTGGATGGAATGCAAAAATTTCGATTAGGGATTTTAGGAAAAACATAGAAGAGAGTCCCGAAATCGGCCAGCCCATTGAAAATAGAAAAATGTTTTTGAAAAGCCGATAAGATTCCTAGTTCCACACATTAAAGAAATAATTATAGAAATCAGTCGAGAAGGTACTGAGATTGCAACCAATTTTGTACCTAGTCATGAACCCCTCAAGTCTTTATGAACCCATTTAAAATTTTACATAATAGCAAAACAGCAAAGTTGAAGTTTTGTTGGATTTTAGATCTAGACATGGGTAGACCAAACAGATACTCGATGCTTTTGGCGTAGAGTCCTTATTATCGGCAAATGGAAAAAAACTCAATAAGAAAATGAACCTGCTTGAACCTGCAAACTAAAATGGACCTGACGATTCTAGGATTTCTAAAACGTTCATGTTTTTTTAGGACAATCCTCTATAAAGTTCCTTTTGTTTGATATCTGATAATTAGGCCAGATTCTATCTGACTCATATCTGTTTGCTGCAGTTGATTGAATGAAAGCCATTCCATCTGAAAAGCTGAAGTATCTCCCAAATATCGATAATCACAAGGACAAGTAAGGTCCTTGAAATAATCGATTTGCTAACGCAAAGGCATTATCTCAAATTCTTGTAAGGTATTGTGTCATGCGAAGCGCATTAAATGAATGAATGAATAAAATAAAAACGAGTTAAATGAAGAATTGAGACTGGAATTAAGTAAAAAAAATTATTTTTAAATCGTCGACTTGTAACAAAAAGTTGTTATGCCTGAAAAAACATAAACACATGTTAGAGAGCACCTAATTCTAGGGTTAATTGTCAATTGAGATGATTCCTAATTCATAGTGAACAGTTTTAAGTGTCGGAATGGATTATTATCGCAAAACAAGGACATTAAAGAATTTATAAAACGATTATTTTTTATAAAAGCGCCTGAAGTTTTTTTGGTACACAATGGGTTTTCATCTTCTTTTCCTCTATCTGAAGGTTTCTTCAACTCACAGTAGACTTCTTTTATTATAAACGAAATATACACAATGAATATAGATATATTATTGATATTAGCTTTTTTGATTAAAATGTGATGGGTGAGCGTTTTTTAATGGCAAATGAGAGTCGATTCCCTGAATAATGTTCCTAAATTTTGATATGAATTCAGATTGAGCGTTCATTTGGTTCCTGCATTTCATGTCCTTATCATCATTACTTATCAAGACACTCACATGAATAAGTTATTACAAAAGGAAGTTTTTTACGTGAAAACTCGGGATATTCTTCTCGTCTTGCGACCCAAAAATCATTAAGACATATTTTCAAAATCAGATTTGATCTATGGACATGATTCATTTTGCTTAATCTTCAAAACTGTTGTGAACATCAAATTTCTGGGAAATTTTCAACAAAGGGCGAAATCTGTGAATTTAATAAGAACTCTTCAATTTGAGTCGCATCAACAAGAGGCTATCAATTGATTAAACCGTATCGATATAATTGATACCCCTCATCGTTCTCTTTTCTTTGGCCAGATGCGTGTTTTTTCTTTTCTTGTGAAGCCTCATCGAATTACTCGTAAATCAGTGATAAGCAGAACGCCAATCAGTTTTTAAGGCACCTAGACGATTTAAAACGTGTTAAGCATCTTCATCTCATCATCCAGTAAAATTGAAATCTGTGATCAGTCTATGGCGAATGTAGATTAATGAATATTTCCAGAAAATTTTTGTGCGGTAATGAAAAAAAAACCTCGTGACTCACTAGGGGAGGCTTCAAAGAAAATAACAGCAGCACTGACCCAATTATTCATACCCCTCTACGATTAGCTGGCTCTATTTCATAAATATTTCACAAAAGATATCAAATTTTATCAATTCCTTGTTGCCAGATGATTACAATCTCATAATTCGGAACCTATTGAGAAAGTAGCATTGTGGTGAAAAATATTTATTTGAGTAATAATTTTTCCTAAGTTTCGAGTTTCTTGATTCTATGTTGAATAGTTTTTCGGCAATGAGGTTTTCTTTGTTTATCCCACGATTTTTGGCCTTAAGAATTTCTGAGTAGGGTTATTGAGATTCATATAATTAACCATTGTTTCTTAATGATTTCAAAGGTTTTTTATTATCAGAAATAATAAACCCTAACCTAACTATAAATGGTTGAAATCGCGATTAATTAGACTCAATTCTTTCCCAATTTAAAAAATCACAAACCATTTCAACAGATCTAAACAATGAAGTTTTTGCGATTGAGTTAAATCATACCAATGCGAATTTAGAAATATCTACAGATAGTTCCCCAAAATAATTTTGTTTCAATTGAATCCCCAGATTTCAAACCACTTTGAAATGCTTTAGCTACAAGAATCAATACCGAGTAAAGCTGCGGACGGTGGACGGATTTTTTCATTCGATATTTGGATTTTCCACTAGCAATAATTTGAACAGGAATTTCTCTGCCTCGAACGATTCTACGAGAAATAAAATACCAAAACGGATATTGTAAATTTGGAAAAATAGTGTTTAATTACCAGAATTATATTTTTAAGCCACCTTCCTCTTTTAGCTGATGTTACGTTTACTATAGGCCTTCTGCTTTTTCAATATCAACCTTTCCTTCCTTTTTTATCGCTTGGGTGTGCAAACAAATTTTCAAAATTATTAAGCCATTTCATTTACGAAGTGCTAAAATGACTTTCAAACTTTTCCTCTTCTCTTTTTCATTGATACTTTGAACTTTGCTTTCATCCGTGGTTTTTCAGCTTTTCAATCCAGCCTTCTTCTCCAATATTCCATCTCCATATTTCTTCTCTCATTACCCTTCCAATGTTTGGATTTTCCAGACATGTTATTTATATTAAACTCTTCAAAACAATTCGACTTTTATGTTGGTAGTTCGAATAATCTCCTCACAGATCGTCTCTGAAAGATCTGCCATGTATGAATGACATCAAATGTTGTACATTGGAAATTTAGTCCTCCACTCAAGTCACATCAGATAGGTTAACTTGTTCTTGTTTTGAATTCAGCAATTTCTTGTTTGATATTATCAGAGTATAACAAATAAAATAACGATGGTTCTATTCCATAAAATGAATTGCTATCATTTAGATAACTCGTCAAAAATTCATAATCCACTTAAAAATTTACTAAGCAAGTGTTTATAGTTCTATCACTTACCGAAGGTTTCTCTCCAGGAAAACTGGTGATTTTATCTTCCCTGTGTTTAAACAATCGCTGTACCTCTCTTTATACATGCTCCATTTCTTGGTCTCTTCAACTCTTTTGCCGTCATCATTTTCAGTGTCTAGTAATTCAATTGTCATTCTACAGTCTTTTTTGTAAAAGAAAATTTTGAAACAATTTTCATCTTGTACAGCCTTTTCAGCAGCCCTCTGATATGCTTGTTCTGTATGTGTACGCTTGTGGGCTGTCAGACAAGGACCTCCAGTAGCACCCTTTTTCTGTTCAGACATGAAAAGATCCGTGCATGCCTTGGCAGTTTTTTCAGTTACACAATGTTGAAGTTGCCTGACAGCATTAGATACCACTTTATCCAGAGTAAAAGCAGTGTACGCATATATTCCAAACATTTCACGCAAAGTATCTTCATAATTGTTTGCATCCATATTGCCATCTAAAAGATTCTTAACCATGTCTAAGAAGGCAGGATAGTATTCCTGAACTTCAATTTGAGGCTTAGGTTTCAACCTAAGGGATAATGCTGTACTTTCTTTTCTTTTAGGTTGTTGCTTAGCTTCTTCTTCCGCCAGTATCACAGATCTTTCATATATTTTAGATAGTCGATCACATAAAATCGCATGTAATCTGAGAAAAATGTACCAATTATTGTTCCCCATGAAAAGAGTATATGCTTCCTCCTGAAAAATAAAATTGAAATTAATAATATTTGAAAATGAGCAATTTTGAATTGGCTTTTTTTTACCAAAACAATCATTCTCGAATGAAACATTTTGTTTGGAGCAGGCGGGGAAGTACGGGAATGTGTTGAAGTAGTGGGGCGGACAGCATACATGGCCCATTCATTGCCAAACATTCAATGCATTCCCAGGCTTCTCTACCAGCCAAAAATAAAATGTTATGTTTGAGGATTATTGTTTTCTGCAGTGTGCGGTTGACCTAAGAAAGGGGGATAATCCCCCCCTCCATCAACAGAGGCCAAGACGGAAATGTATGTAATAGAATAAAACATAATTTCCATGTAAAATAATTACCAAGAATGCACATCATTTTCGGACCAATATTAACATTGAATTGTATTCGTGTTTTTGTGCTTGATGATAATTATTCAACAATAAAGACTATTGTTTTCTACTGCGAGCGTTGTTTACTTTAGTTTTAAGTATGAAAAAGAATATGTTTCACTTACTGGATCACTACTTTGGGCATATGGAAGTGTTTGTGCTTTTATATCAGATTCACTTTCAACTTTATCTGAATCTAATCGTATAGGCGATTTAACCGAATTCGTTGCATTTTTGGGATTCTTATTGTTATTAGGACTACTACTTGGACTATCATCTTCATCTTTCTCATCTGAAAATTAAAAAAAAGGTGAGATAATCAAAAATTTCGAAAACTTAATACTCATTGAATCAAATAAAATAAATTTTTTAGTTATTTATCTCCCTCCTTTCCCCTTAACACTGCTTCAAGAAATTAACGCCCCACGTTCGCAATGCCTCTATCGATTATTGAAGTGCTAAAATAAACAGTTGAGAATTTCACTAAGCAGAAAATTTTTCTGGATATCACGATATGATCATAGACTTTCTATGAATGATCAGACAATAATAAATCTTTAAAACAAATTTAAACAGGACAATTGAAACTGAATAAAAACATGCAAAATATGAATGCTTCCTGACTTCGATTTGTTGTTTCAAAAAATAAAACACGAGGTCAACCCTGTTATGGATTTTTTTGAAGAAGAGCTTAGCTATGTTCCCTAAGGATATAAGAAACATTCAAAATCTCAAGACTTGCTGTAACTTCTTTTTTTTTTCTTTAACGCCCGATAGACAGTGATAATCATCCTGATATATTCTAATTTAGTATCAATTTTCCATAGTAATTCCTTATTGCTTTGATTCCTGGTTCTATAATTTAACACACATGTATAACAAAATTAGGTTAATTCATACTAGCTGAATGATAAAAATGCCTAAGAGAATTTTGAGGCAAAAAATTGATGGAATTACTAAATACAGTGAAACTTCTCTTGGGCGGACAACATTGGGACCCTGAAAAAGTGTCCGCCTAACGGAGGTGTCCGTATAAGGGAGAGCTTGCTCACAAATAATTGAAAGGTGAATTGAATATAACACTAAAATATAAACATAAATATATTATAAAACAAAAAAATTTGTTGTGTATTTGTAAGCGAAACTCGATTTTGGAAGTGAAGTTCAAACTCAGACGTCCTTTGCGTCCCCTTTATTCTTGGCGAGTTCTTTGAAAGAACTTCAGCTTTGTCAACTGATTCAATTTCAGACAACAATTTTTAAACAACTATTGCTCCATTAAAAGTTTTGAAATTTTATGGTTCCTTGGGTTGGACGACGGATGTACAATTTGGTGGTAAAAAATTAACTGAATGTTTGTCAAACTTATGTCTTTCGGATGAGAACACGCGTTTGAAAATACCAAATTTTTTCTGGTTTCCATACCCATTTTTATATCCAAATTTTTCAACAACTCCTCCATTATTATACATGTCATCCAAGCCTTTTAATTACTAATTTAAAACACTGATAAATCACTGACATTAATGTTCTTGAAAGCTCCCCACAGGTTTTCCTTTTCTCCAGCCAAATTTAAGCAGTGAAGTATCGTTAGCCTTTCTTTAGATAATTTTCCTCCTATGCATTTTTCATGTTTCGAGGTAAGAGTCTTATTGGGTAAGGCGCGGAAAAATAGCCCCGTCTCGTCAGCGAAAAAAATATTTCGCGGAGAATAATTTTTATACGTTGCTTATATTTCAGTTGTCCGCTCAAGAGAAAGATTCGAAACCGAATATACGAAATATAGGTGTCCGCGTCCGCCCAAGGGAGCGTCCGCTCAAGAGAGGGGAACTCTGAAGGATTTGCATTAACGAATTCCGAAATATGAAAATTTGTCCGTTCAATAGAGGTGTCCGTTAGTAGAGGTTTCACCGTATTAACTTAATCGTTCATTTAAATATAAAAATTTTGGATATCTCCTTGTTTCCATTAAAGGTGAATGTTCATCTTCGAGTAATTTAAGAATAAATTGGTTGTTATAACATCATTATTCACAATGTTGAAAATAAATATTCAAAATTATATACAGTTCGTTTGTTAATTTCTTGGAGCAAAAAATTTTTATGAACAAAATAATGTTTACCTTCTTCATCATCACTCAGATGCTGTTTAGGATGGAAAAAGAAATCTGGTAAAGTTCTGTAGAGGAATTGTTTTATTTTATGCTTCTCGCTTTTTTGTATAGCTGTTTGTCTTTTGACATTATGTATAAGTAAATTTGTTGCATCATCTAAAATGGTGCGATCCTTGTATGGAATAACTATGTGGGGCCCAGTCATTACTTCTCTACCTGCATCTTCATTCTGTTCGTGTCTCTAGAAAAAAATTTGGATTAATGAACACTAGAACATCATGATTATTACATTACGATTAGGTTCTGTAATTAGAACTCGAAACTCTTTCAATAACAACAAACATCTTTTCGAATTATATCGAAAGGGCCTATTATTTCATGAAAGATGTTTCCACAGTAATGAAAAACTCACCTCATCATACAAAGTCTCAATCTCATTGAAGAGGCTCTTCGACCTTAAAGCTTTTACGTCTGTTGCTTTAAAATTCATACCTTGATGATCCAAGCTCTTCAGATAGTATTTTTCATTTTGTTCACGCCAAATTTTGTTGAAACCCTTTTGGGCTTCCCGCCATTCCAGTTCTTTCGATTTAAGACGTGTTAAAATTGTACCAATTGCATTGGCAGGATTACATTTCAATCCATCGATGATATCTTTAGCTTTTTCTCCATATATCCGTTTTAGCGCTTTTTGATGTAAAATTGCAGAATTACCACCTAAAACCAAAATTACACTATAATGAATTTATGCATCTAGAATTCAAAACAATTTTTAGCATATCTTAAAAACAAATTGAACGAAACCCCACTTGTCAAGAATGTGAAATTATTTTTTTATGTTGAAACTATAATTTGCGCCTAAATTTAGAAAAATTAAAACTGAACTCACCTAAATTATCATCCAGTGTAAAATTAGCAAGTTCTTCGGGTTTCATTCTGTTGATTTTCTTCTGAACATTTTCCAGAACTCTAATTGTGGAGGCATTAGTTTCGATCACAACATCCATCTCAAATCTTTCATCTTCACATCGATACATGTATTCTTCATACTGAGTCTTTCGAGAACCCACAAAGGTGCTATCTTCTGACCATGTAGGAAAAGAAACCCATTGGTCGTTCAACACATCCTTACACAATTGCGTTCGACTTGAACTGACTCGTACTTCTTGTGAAGGGGGAATGATGCAGTAGCTTGCACCTAACCTTTTGGCAGTAGCAAAGTCGATTTCTTGAGCTAAATCTCCTTTCGGTCTCTCGTTTTGCACAACGTTATAAGAAATATTTTCCAAATCTGTTTGTCGAAGGAAATCTCTGAACCATCTCATCAAGTCTGGAAACTTACCAATGAGGGGATTTATCATCAATATTAACTCGCTTTTTGTTACAATCTGTTCATTGTACAGTGTTAAGCATCGCAAGAAGTTTTCGTAAATCTCGTAGGATTTTACCGCTTTTCTCAACTGAAAAATTTCAGAAAATATTGATGTAGAAATTAATAAAACTTTTATACTCATGAAAGAACTAGTTTTCACAATCAAAAAATCTGAGGTTGTTTTTTATCATAAATTAATTGTGACCTTACCCATTTTAAGAAAAAAATCATTATAAAAACAAAAAGTATACGTAATATAAACATGACAAGACAAACAACATTCGAAACATATGCTTTGATTCCTATGAAAAAGGGATCAAAAACACGTGAATAAAATAAACAGAAGATCTACAAACATACGAACTATCATACATAACAGCTAAAAAATTATTTGAAAGAAAAAGAATAGAACTAGATTAAATTCAAGTTACAGTCAGAGTTATTTTGTTTATAAGGGAAACTATCACTATTGTTTTTGATGAGAACATTCATATTACCTTATCAAAAAATGCGAAATCCTTCAGAGTTCCATATTTTCCAGCTTCTGTAAGAGTAATGTCACGACCAGAAGACAGTTTATGTTTTTTTGGAGGATGACTGTCCCTGTTGGCGGAATATGGTGATATTGATCTCTTCTGACTAGGAGCAATTGGGATTTTAGGTGGCACATTTCTTTCCACCATGTTTTCTCGAAAAGTGGGTTTGACAGGGGGTTTCTTTGAAACATGGTGTTCTGATGATTGTACTTGGTTCATATGACTAGTGGCGTCTGGTAAAAATTGACCAAATTCCGCTAAAAGATCGCTCTGGTTCTCGAAGAGTTTTGCCACCTGGCTGTATACTTCCTGTTCTGTCAATTGTTTCCCTCCTAATCCGCCCGAAGTTTCCTTAAGTGTACGTTGCTCCTTCTGGTATGTGTGAAGAATTTCCAGAAACCTCTTATACTTTTCCGGTTGGCCTTGGAAGCGATTCTTGAAATGTTGAAGATATTTCAATAAATTTATGATAGGTTAAATTGTTGAGTTAGGAAAAATGATTAATCTCAAAAGTATAAAAAAATTTCAGATAAACTGAAATTAAACTCTGGGAATCCAAAGTCTGAATTAAATTTCAACTAAAACTGGAAAGTACTATTTATATCCCTAATATCTCAACAACATTCCTAAATGTAGTTGGATTCTTGGATTTAAAAATCAGTTTATTTCAACAGAAAGAACCGTACTCTTACATTCAGCTTATTTTAATCCAAATCATATCTCAACAAGCTGAAATTATATTACCACATAATCCACAAATCAAATCAACTTTCTAGAAACACCGAAATTTCAGGATCAGCAATTCAAAGAATAATGTGAAAATTTCCAGGTGAATTTATATAGGTGAACAACATAACATATGAATAACCCTGCATAAAAATAACATAGCCTGGCATAAGGTTGTACTTAAATGTTTTATACATAGTAATATCGTATAAGTAAAAAAACATCCAAAAAATTGAAGTTTTGATGCACATGATGTTTATCTAATCATCATTAAATTCAAAATTAGGGTTCAAAAAATACGAACAAAGAAACTATGAATCGGGTAAAAAGGATTTTCGTTAATTTCAAAATTAATATATATTTTTAAAATTATGTCTTCATGTAAACTAGACCAAAGTCATTTTTTCGCGCGACGATTTTTCAAAACTATTTCGTCCGTTTTGAAATACGTATTCGTATTTTCGCGTCGAACTGATAACGTCACGCACCAAATAGTTTGAAATAACTCCCCCCCCAGCTCCCTCAAGACTTTCAAAATATAAAGTTTCCGATTTATCGCCAAGACTTGATGTGTACCTGACGAAATCTATTTTTTCAACTCTCTCTGCCCCTTTGTGCTCATGCTGTTATATTATGTTATTCTGGTGTATAAATTCATCTTGAAAAGACTGAACATTTTTTTGATAAATTCCACTTACCTTGATTTTATTGACGTAATTAATCGCATGGTTGAATTCTACAGGTTGATTTTGAGGTGTTTCTGAATGTCCCTGCAAGGCTTGACTGACAGCAGCTTGTGCGGCAGAAAGCGACAATGAATTGTAGGTTGTTGCATTGGGAGCATATGAATTTGAATGATGTACGATGGATGGTTGTTGTGGCGGTGCCTGGGGGGCCACAGGGGAAACATGCGAAGGTACTGGTAAGGTTGGCTGGGTGTGCGGGATAGGTTGTCCACAAACTGAAGTATTGATCGTTCCAGATCCTTTCATTATCATTGAGGTTTTGTGATGATTATCAGAACCTCCTGCCACATTTCCCATACTAACTGATACATGAAATGCATATCCATCATTGTTTTTTTGTACCTCTATCTTATAACCAGGAGGAAGGAATGTATTAAAACCAACAATCAGGTCTGGAAAACCATCAAAAAGATTCGAAACCCTTTCTATAACTCCAGGAGTATCTATACTTTGACTTTTGAACTCCTTCATGATATCCAGAAAATCGTTGTACACTTGCGGTTTTGAGTTGAACTTGAATTTTACCAAATCTAAATAAGATAATGCATCTTCCACTTTCAATCTATGAAAATTACTGCCGGGACTCTGTTGTTGAGCCTGCTCCTGCGGAGTAGGGGGAGAATTGTCGGAGCCTCGAATCTGGCTATGACCAGGGTGGGTGACAGCTACAGTTGGCATAGTTCCGTAATTTACGGATGGTGCAGACGGGTATATTCCAGTCTGCATTCCCTCACTAACCACTTTGACAGTACTAGCTGTCGTATAGGATAAGGTGGATGAATTAGAAATGGGTTGTCGATATAAAGTACTTGATAGCGAACCACCTCCTTCTTTTACTGTTTCATCCACACGCAGTCGTTTCATTTCATATCACATTGAGGGAACTGAAAAAATAAACACTATGAATAATATGTTGAATGCAATGCTTCAAGGAGAGATACAATGAATAATAAAATATCTGTTAATTTCTCATACTATTGTATTGGACACATGCACATTCTAGTCACATATTATGAGAGCTTAGAATATGGCATTAATACAGTAAGTAACTTTACTTGAAATGGTGACAAGTAGCAGCAGACCAACCAATTTAATAGAAGTTGCAATTATTGTGAATATATTATCTGAAACCTTGTGCATCAAAACACATCATTTTTTGGGTGAAATCCCTTACTGAGTAATAGAAGTACATTGGAATCAGCCACCACTGGCCTCACTTTCAACTCGGTGAGTCTGTACATCAATATCTGGTTAAACAATCATCAAATTTCTAATGAAAAGGCAAGAAATCACAATTTTACACATGTACTTGCACTTGCGTGTACACAAATTAAAAAACGTGATTATTACCCAAGTGAGATTTACTTCCTATTCAAGTTACATTGGAACAGGAAGGGTGTGGAATGATTTTTGCTTACAAGGGATAGATTTCTACAATTTGGTCATTTTTCTAGAACTAGAAAAAACTAAATACATAATTTAATTTTTATTTGAATGAACCATCTTTTTGCGCTTTCCAATCTAGAATAAATTACAAAAATGCTTGTCATATTCTTTACCTGCATAAAATTCAAATTTCAACACTAATATTTACACTATTAATTTGTAATGCAATCACTGTTTTGTCCTTATTACCCCAATAAAAGTGGTAATCGTGGCCATCTGAATTTGATCTCTCTATAGCTGTAGATGCTCTTCCTGTGTCTTTCAATCTTTGCAAGTATTGATAATGCTTTCTCAAATGAGGTTATCCTTTTTTTCTGCAGTTGAAATATCGAAATTCTCCGTCGGCCATTCATTTCCTCCGTATCAGAAGGACACTTCACATGGAATGCCTTAAAAATAAATATAATGTAAAAAGATAAGAACACCATCGATAGAATTCAATTTTGGTCTAGGTTTTTATAAAAAAAAAGATCCCTTGTATGGCATTGGTGCAGTTCCCTACAATATTCATGTTTGAAAGATTTGATTCCAGAAAACAAGGTAAAATGGGCGAGATGATTAGTGCAGTCAATACTAAACGGGTCCAACAAAAAATAACCATTAAAACAAAGCTAAATCGAATATTAGAGTTCTATCGATATTTCATGTACTCACTTGACAAGAATTCCTGTAACATAATACTGAGCTGCCAAGACGAAAGAACAGTATCGATTCTTCGTCAATTTTACCTAAAACAAAAATTAAGAGAATGAAAACTGAACTAATGATAACATTTCCAAAACACAGCTTAAAAATACAGTGCCCGGCGGTCAAAACCAAAGTAGTTATTTCAATTCAAACTGATTTCATACTTACATCATCATTCTGTCATCAGAAATTCCAGCACATTCACAAGTAGGAACTATTCAATGCTCGGATAATCTTTTTATTCCACCTACTTCTTCAAAAATATTTGTTATTTTAATTGTTTTTTCCCCAAATATTCCGTACGTGATCACTGAAAATGTAAACAACAAACCTTCGAGATAATTGTCAAGTGTCAATTCAAAGAGTAGACACAATTCATACAATATGCTTTTTCTTACTTTTCTTCTTCTTGGTTACATTTCCTTGTGCTCTTCAAAAGCGCATCACTTGAGAGCAAAGATATACACGTTGTAGGCAAGTGCATATCTCAAAAAAGAAAAAGACACTCAAAATTAATTATTGGTAATGGTGTCATCATTATAAGACACAGGATGAGTCTTTGTCTTGGATATATTTTTCAATGATAGATTCATTTCATCAAATGAAACATCTCATAGCTCACATCTCTATGAAAATTGGAATAGTGTTCACGAGTCTTAACTTTGGAGGAAAGCTTATTTCACTAATGGAATTAGAAAATCAACGACATAAATGAAAACAATATATTATTCGTTCATGAAAAATAGTGTGAGTAAAATGATAACCCCAATCTCAAAAAAAAATTGAAAATTGATTTTGAAAGAAAACATAAATCAACATCAATGCTCCGAATTTGGAATAAACCGATTGTTGATATTCTAAACTTTAGGAAGGACAGGGAGATATAAAACAAGAAAAATGTTATCATTCTATGCATCTTTGATAAGATAATATCGCATGAGACCAATATACAGGGTTGGACAGAAATCTGGAATTAAATTAATATTTCTTAAACACATCAATTGAATTTTTCATTAACCTCTGTACTCCCAAAGTATTCTCTTCCAATTTCAACAAACAAAAATTACGAAAAGCACTGCCGTGAAGGCAGGAACTTTTGAGCGCTCGTACATGCACCTTGTAGGTAGATTCGCATTCTCCAGTTTTGGAAACCAATTGAGGAAATTTGTGACAGCTGTCAAACAAATTTAGGCGGAACTAAGGCGAAAATCCAGACTTAAAGTCAGTGTTTTAGGTGACCATTTTTTTTTCGATAATTCGCTAGAATTTTCTACGGTATCTATGGTCTTGGTAATGCGATCTGGACACAATTTCCCACGTAGTTTGAATATATTATTCTTCATCTATGTGCGAAATTTCATTCCAATCCAATAAGTAGTTTCGAAATAATTAGGAAAGAAATAGTTTGAACGGCTATATTTACGGAACCCCTAGTCTAATTTTGCTCATTGATGAACGTGAACGCGTAATTCGCGATCCGAACCTATCCTGGAAATTTCAAGTCCCTAGGACTTTCCTTTCGAAAGTTATGATTTTCCATGGTTTCTATGGTTTTGATCATGCGATCTGAAAAAATTAAACTTGAATATATTATTCTCAATAATACAGAATTTCGTCACTATTAAATCCATTGTTTCGAAATTATCAAGAAAACCGAATTTCAAACGGCCATATTTACGGAACCCCTAGTCTGAATTTGCTCATTGATGAACGTAACCGCGAAATTCGCGATCCAAACCTATCCTGAAAATTTCAAGTCCCTAGGCCTTTCCGTTCGAAAGTTTTGATTTTCTATGGTCCTGATCATGAGATCTGGAAAAATGTAGCTCGAATATATCATTCTCAATTTAAATACAAATTTTCGTCACGATCAAATCCATAGTTTTGAAACTATCAAGAAAACTGAATTTCAAACGGCCATATTTACGGAACCCCTAGTCTAATTTTGCTCATTGATGAACTCGACTGCGACATTCGAGATCCACACCTATCCTGAAAATTTCAAGTCCCTTGGCCTTTCCATTACGAAGTTATGATTTTCTATGGTTTCTATGGTTCTGGTCATGTGATCTGCAAAATTTTGCATGTAGCTTGAATACGTCATTATCCATTTGAGTGCAAAATTTCAACTAGATCGAATCTGTAGTTTCGAAGTAATCAGGAGAACAAAATTTCGAGCGGCCATATTTACGGAACCCCTGGGCGAATTTTGTCCAATAACGAACTTAACCGCGGTATCCAAGATTCGAACCTACTCTGAAAATTTCAAGTTTCTAGGTCATTCCGTTCGAGAGTTATCGTGTATACGGACGGACGGACGGACGGCCGGCCGGACAGACTCCAATTTTCCGACGGATTCGTCATCAGTGAGTCGAACATAGTCGATTGAGACCATTTACGGCTCAAAATTCGAAAAATACAGACATCGTGACGAAATGATATAGCCCTCGTGTAAGTAGTACGAACGCTCAATAATAGTATTGTCAAAAAGACAGCGAAACACATTATTTTCTTGTTATCAAAGAAATAAACTTCTTTTGTGTATCTTCTGATAACCACAAAATGAAAAAACAAACGAAGACCATGGTGGGATTCCATTTTCCTTGAGCACTCCAACGAGCCCACACATGGTAGATGTTTCTATTTGAAAAACGGAAGTTGGATGGGGTTGCGGCTAGGGGTTAGAGAAAAATATTCAATTTTATTGCCAGCGACTTCCGAGAACATCCGAAGGAGGTAAGAGTTGTTCAATGTTAAAGAAATTTATACAGAATGCGTTTCAATCAAAATATGATTACACATTGAAAACAACAATAATGAGTCTTCGAGGCATGTCAAATAATTTCTGGTATCTTAGGGAATATCCCAAAGATTAGCGGAGTGATTATAACTTATCGAGCAAGGTGTTGTTGTTGATTCAATCATATTGAATACAAATGTTATTTTCGATCATAACATCTTATACTTTTGTTAGGTAGTTCTATATTGAGTTAATTTTTGAGCGCTCGAACTACTTACACGAGGGCTATATCATTTGGTCACGATGTCTGTATTTTTCGAATTTTGAGCCGAAAATGGTCTCAAACGACTATGTTCGACTCACTGATGAAGAATCCGTCGAAAAATTCGAGTCTGTCCGTCCGTCCGTATACACGATAACTCTCGAACGGAACGACCTAGTAACTTGAAATTTTCAGGGTAGGTTCGAATCTCGAATGCCGCGGTTGAGTTCGTTATTGGGCAAAATTCGCCAAGGGGTTCCGTAAATATGGCCGCTCGAAATTTTTTTTTCCTGATAATTTCGAAACTACCCATTGGATTGGAATAAAATTTTGCAAATAGATGAAGAATAATGTATTCAAACCACGTGAGAAATTTCTTCCAGATCGCAAGACCATAGATACCGTAGAAAATACTAGCGAATTATCGAAAAAAAAATTTGTGACAGCTGTCGAAATTTTTTCAATTGGTTTCTAAAGCTTGAAAATGCGAATCTACCTACAAGGTGGACGAACGAGCGCTCAAAAGCTCCTGACTTCACGGCAGTGCTTTTCATCATTTTTTCAATAATATGTAATATCTAGGAAAAAGTAATTCTGAACTTTGGTTATGTCATTACGTGATGTTTTGTGAATTCATGCCAATTGACCGGATTATTTTGAATTTTTTTTTCAAACGTACAAAAACAACATCCGGAGGGAATAGTGTTACTATGTCAACAATGAATTACTTTTCCGCCCGCCAGAGGGAAAAGTGTTGCTATGTAAACGATGAATCAGTTACCATGAACAATTATTATACTTCATGTCTGTCAAAATGTAACTAGGCAAATTTGCCATGGATCACTCAATTATAACGATCGTAAATATAAATATAATCTAAAGGTGGATTTCCAGATTTATATAAATTTCAAAACGTTTGAAAAAAAATAACATATTCCATTCGGAGAAGTGACTTCTCATGGCTCGCTTTCAATTACCCACACATAACACAAACTCGCCATGAAAAGTGACACTTCTCCTCATGAAATAATACATATTATACTACTTATGGTGGGTTCAGGTGTGAGCACCTGATGTTATCGATAAATTAATTTAAGGAGAAAATGAAACAAACATCACGTAATAATTATGTATTTAATTCCAATTCAAAACACAATGTACAAAAAACGAATGTTAAAAATCAACGCGTTATGCTTTCCGTCAAAATTCACTGCTTTTTCCAAAGACTTAAGAAAATTCGTTACATCCAAATTTTTTTTCTAGCTCTCAATTGCAATTGTCATCTTCATATTCCATTGTATTCATGTATACAAAAATAAAATATCTTCAAGAAAATCTCAAAGTTCCATTTTTCAATTCAATCAGTAATTATGTATGATCTTCTGAAAACCCATCGAAATTCTTTGTGGTTACTTCAGACACTTCATTAGTTCATTTTACCGATTCTTATTCAGTTTCAAATCCAATATTTTGTAGTTTTAGTTCACGGTTCACTCCATTCGAAGTTTTTCCTCGAGTGTCCGAGGCCAAATGGCAAAAACCTTAAAATCGAACCCATGTAATTTTTTCAGGAGCATCCGTCTTTAACATCCATTTTACTCGGAAACTATTAGCAATACATAGATCAAATTTGAGAGGCGTGTGTATTATTTGAAACGTTGAACAATGAAAAAATTTAGAAAAGCACTGCCGTGAAGGCAGGAGCTTTTGAGCGCTCGTACATGCACCTTGAAGGTGGATTCGCATTTTCCAGTTTTAGAAATCAATTGAAGGAATTTTCGACAGCTGTCGAAAAAATCTGAAACTTAGGCGAAATTCCAGGCTTCAAGTCAGTGCTTCAGCGAATCAATTTTTTTCGATAACTCGCTAGAATTTTCTACGGTATCTATGGTCTTGGTGATGCGATCTGGACAAAATTTTGCACGTAGTTTGAAAACATTATTCCTCAGCTAGATGAAAAAATTTCATTCCGATCCGATCAGTAGTTTCGAAACTATCAGGAAAAAAATAGTTTGAACGGCCATATTTACGGAACCCCTAGTCTTATTTTGCTCATTGATGAACGTGACCGTGAAATTCGCGATCCAAACCCACCCTGAAAATTACAAGTCCCTAGCCTTTCCGTTCGAAAGTTATGATTTTCTATGGTTTCTATGGTTCTGGTCATGCGATCTAGAGAAATGTAGCTTGAATATAACATTCTCCATTAGTATACAGAATTTCGTCTCGATCGAATCTGTAGTTTGGAAATTATCAAGAAAACTAAATTTCAAACGACCATATTTACGGAACCCCTGGTATAATTTTGCTCATAAATGAAAGTGATCACGACATTCGAGATCCACACCTATCCTGAAAATTTCAAGTCCCTAGGCGTTTCCGTTCAAAAGTTACAATTTTCTATGGTTTCTATGGTTCTGGTGATGCGAACTGAACAAAATTCTGCATGTAGCTTGAACACCTCATTTTCCATTATAGTGCAAAATTTCATCTCGATCGAATCTGTAGTTTCAAAGTAATCAGGAAAACAAAATTTCGAGCGGCCATATTTACGGAACCCCTCGGCGAATTTTGCCCAATAACGAACTTAACCGCGGCATTCGAGATTCGAAACTACCCTGAAAATTTCAAGTTTCTAGGACATTCCGTTCGAGAGTTATCGTGCTGACGGACGGACGGCCGGACGGACAGACTCGAATTTTCCGACGGATTCGTCATCAGTGAGTCGAACATAGTCGATTGAGACCATTTTCGGCTCAAAATTCGAAAAATACAGACATCGTGACGAAATGATATAGCCCTCGTGTAAGTAGTACGAGCGCTCAAAAAAATAAGGGAGACATTCCCAATCGCCATTGTTATCGGTCTGATCTCTGTCTCTCTCTAATTTGTTTATTTCTGCCCTCTTTAGTATTTTCTTAGTCTTACTCATTTTCCGTTGCTGTTCTTAGGTGAGTATTTGCTTAGTTCTAATTCCTTCAGTTATTGTGTGGCCGCCATGAAAGTGCGAATAGCTTCATTTCCTCCAGTCCATCTCCTTTGACTTCAATGTTACTACGGTCTGTTCTATCAATTGCCACACTTCGCAGCAGTATGTGACTACAAAAGTGTGTCTTACATAAAACAGCCCAGCCGGATATTAACGTAAGTACGAGTTTTTCGGAAAAACGTCGAAAAATGTCAATTTTCATTTGGAAGGGGATAGCTTTTTATCGAAAATTTGTGGTATTTTCAGATTTCGCACCTAATGATATGCCCATCCTCTGACCTGCTGTATTCCACCGAGACACATGCACCTTGTCATTGAAATATTTTCTTCCAGTTACCAGTCCCCAATTATTGCACTCTTCAATGAGCTTTCGATTAATATACTCATGTCGTCGGAATCTTAG
Source organism: Aphidecta obliterata (assembly GCA_963966015.1). NCBI lineage: Eukaryota > Metazoa > Arthropoda > Insecta > Coleoptera > Coccinellidae > Aphidecta > Aphidecta obliterata. The sequence continues at coordinate 27,038,445 of OZ014427.1, read as the reverse complement.
GCCATTATGACCTGAGCATCTGCGAAACTAAGAGTATATAGGATTGTGTTATTATATTATCTTATTCAGAGCATGTGTGAATTCTGTTGAACATACCTCAAAATACTGTTTGAAGTCCGTATGACATGGTGCAGAAATTGGGAGTTTCAAACACATTTCTTGTATGTGATCATGCGCAGTGGCCATTACGCGATGCAGAAGAATTGGCATCCACATCTCTAAAGAGAAATTGTACCAATTTCTGCACCATGTCTTACGGGCTACGGGAAAACATCTGGAGACCATTTCAGGTCTTCGAATCTATTTTGTTTTGTTATGAGCTAGAATCCTAGACGGTGCCTACCACAAAACAATGTTGACTCACTGGGCCGTATTCATAACAAAAGGATATGCTTATACTTGCAAAAAATGAAGGATATCCCTTTTCTTCTTCTTCATTCTTCGGTCTCGGCGAATTGCCTGTTTCTTCCTTTTTATTTAGAGTAAAAGGGGACCTTTATGAATCCATATATTTTTTCGCGAATGATATGCTTCTACTCTTAGAACAGGCAATAGAGCAGATAAAGGGTCATTCTGTGACAAAAATCGTAGAAGAAAACCGCGAGTGGGGTACGTGGATGATTAGTGATATGTTTTCGACTCGCAAATATGATTACTTTTCTTGTAATTGCGAAAAAACACCTGAGATAACGGTGTTTTGATAGTTTTTTGCTTGTAAAATCTGAACCAATGGAGCGGTGCTGATACTTTCAACAGACGAATTGTAGAAAATGGAAAGAGGAAGAAAATGAGTGCTAGTGAATCTCAATCGGGTTATCATTACCGGAGGAAAGCCGAAAAAACCGTAAAAATCAGCGTTTTTTCAAAACTTCATAACTCGGCCAATTATGAAGTTGTAGCTTTGGCTTTCCGAATGAAAGTAGTGGTTAATAGGTACTTTGGGTGTGCACAACCCGGACGCTATCGGATAAATAGTTTTTGCGTAATTGCGATTTGAATTATTTTAGGCACTATTTTCCGGAAGAGCTGGATGCGTCGGAAGTTATCCGATTTTAATTTACAAAACGGATTTTGAAAGAAGAAGTATAATACTACAGAATGGCTATCTTGATTTCTCGTTGAAATGTTGCAAAACAGGTGAAAAATACGTGGAAACATGGCCAAAACCGACCTAGTGCACTTCCGCGGACGAATAGTGGGGGTAGCCGGCCGACGCGAGGAAACAAAAAATGCGCTACGGCCGGTCGCGAATATTCACATTTATACCCCCACTATTTGACTGCAATCGAGCATTCGGCTGATTTTGGTCATGTTTGCACGTTTTCTTCACCTATTTTGCAACTTTTTAACGGAAAATCAAGATTGTCGTTTTGTAGTACTATACTTTTACTTTCAAAATTCGTTTTGTAATTGAAAATCGGACAACTTCCGATGCATCCAGCTCTTCCGGAAAATAGTGCCTCAAATAATTCAAATAGCAATTACGCGAAAACTATCTATCCGACAACGTCCGGACTGTGCACACTCAAAGTACCTGTTAGCCACTACTTTCATCCGGAAAACCAGCGCTATAACCTTGAAATTGGCCGGGTTATGGAGTTTTGAAAAAACGCAGATTTTCACGGTTTTCCGGCTTTTCTCCAGTAATGATGAACCTATCGCATTGCACTTGCACTCATTTTCTTCGTCTTTCCATTCTCTACAATTCGTCTGTTGAAAGTATCAGCACCGCTCTATTGGTTCAGATTTTACAAGCAAAAAACTAAAAGAACACCGTTTTTTATTGTGTTTCTTCGCAATTACAAGTAATCATATTTGCGAGTCGAAAACATATCACTAAACATCCACGGACCACCCCACGTAACCCCCCACTCGCGGTTTTCTTCTACGATTTTTGTCACGATAAAATCTCTATTGCCTGGTCTATCAGTAAGTATAAGGTTTTTTACTCGGAATATTATGAATGCGAGCTAAAGAATTTCCTTCATTTTTTGCAAGTATAAGCATAACCTTTTTTTTATGAATACGGCCCATTATGTGTCTTTAGCATGTATATAGAATTGATGTTCAGATAACAGCACTCTACACGAATGAACGTTGGTTATAACCTCATTTCAGATCATTTAGTTTTGTTCACGCCGAGGATATCTTCACGATCATATTTGTTCTTGAACGAAGATGTTTGAAAATAATATAGGTTTGTACCACCAACCTTGTAAAGAGTACCATAAAACTTGAAGTGATACGAAATACAAGATATGTAGGTTTTATAATGGCATCAAGAAGGATTTTCAAGGGCAAAATTAAGATCAAATGGTTATATTATTAAAGTCATGAAAATTTTTTATAATCGACTCTTGGGAACCAATCTACTCGAAGGCTAGATTGTAGTAGCATTGTATGGTGAAATTTAGAAGCAAAATCTAGAATGGCCGACTTTTCATCTTTTCTATTGGGTTGAATCAGATGTGTCGTGCATTTTTAGAAACGTGTGATATATTTTATATATTGATAGGTACTATAAGTTGGTGCAAATCAGGAATAAGTTCTTGAAATATATTGGTTTTCGAATGCGGCCACATAACAACTCAGAAGGTGCAATATCACAAGACCTGGGACCTGGGGAAATTTTTGCGTTGCTGAAAAATATGTAGATCCACGAAGAAGAAAAACGCAGATACCAAATAACCAAACTAAGCTCATTTAACCTCGATAGAAAGATAAACGAAAATTAAAAAAAATGGGAAATGCATAATGTGAACATGTGATGGGATAGGTATAATTGGAAACCTTTGGGGAAGGAACATTGGTGATAAGATTCATCATGACCCAATGTACCAGAACCCAGCGCAACTGATAGCTCTGAAGACCTGAGAAGCCGAATTTGGAGGTTCATCAATTAATATAGGTCAGCAACAAATTATGTGGAAGACGATGGAGGGCTGATAGTGCATTGCAAAATCCCATTCCACTAGGACAATGCTACTTTCTTATTACTTGATCCTGAACTCACATCCACTTTCTTCATCGTTCATTTTGAAGACGGTTAAATTCTTTGAGCTCTTTGATGACACGAATTTGTATTAGGTTTGACGAAAGCTGAAACACTGAATTGAGGGAAACATTGAAAATGAACAAGTGTCAAAAAATAGGTAATTCTATTTTACTTCTACACTTACCAGTTCAATGTTCCTCGAGACAGAGACAAAATCTATTTTCTCGCTAACCGAATGAATAAGAAACTATTAATATACAATATACCTACCTACATACCTATACTGACTAAATTATTGTAGTTCAAAAAATGAGAGTCCACCTTCATAACAAAAAATAAATAAATATTGCGGTGTTGATTTATTGAAGAAGGAATACCGTATACCGTTCAGCTGTTGGTAGCAATGGTGCGCTATTTTGCTATATTCAAAAGTATATGAAGAGTGACGAAAGAGAGAACTGAAACTTGCAGCGAACGACACGCCCAGCATTATATCTGGTACAAATAGAAGTGGCAACGCAGATGAGAAGCCGGAGAAGCGTCTTGGCAATGGAAAACTTCGAAGTAGTTGAAATAAATTGGAACAGAACGTAGAGATGTTGCATAGGTTAACGCGAGAATAGAAAAACACGGTTAACTGGTGTTGTGGTTATGGAAAATCACTGCAAGAACAAGTGAGTGCACCAAAATAAATTCAAGAAATCTTTTTATTCGTCAAGGTAAAGAAAAAACGGAAAATGTTTGATCGTGCACGGTGATTACGTAAGGAACAATGAGGAAAATAAAATCACAAAATGAATGTCAAATTATCTCAACCGAAACGCGCGCATCAGAACCAAAACTCATTGGCGGTAATCAGGATAGCCTTGCGCAACTTCCACAGCTGTTACAACAAACACGTAAGGAAATGCATATTTTCGTGTGGAAACCCAGTGACTGGATCAATCTCATTCCAAGCACGTTTCATTGGTAAAATTTTTACAATGATAACTTAACTACTTCCAAGTGAACTGTGGGTTAAAGGTTTCATTTTATTACGCGTTTGTAAAATACCTACGCATGGTGGAATTCAGGTACTTCATCCTAATATGAGCAACATGTCTCGAAAACAAGTGAACGTTAAGAATTCAGGAGATATTTTTGTCTGCGAGTATTTTCTAAATACAGGTTCGAAGGAATATTCAACCAAATCAAAAATTCCTGTCATAAACAATAGGAAATATGGCTCATTGTCAATTCATCCAATGAATAAACACACTGTTTTCATGGAAGTCTGGCAACGTTGGGTGACGAGTTCACTCCCGCGATCTGGAACCCTAACACCACATTGGGCATTGGTGAACTGGTAAATCGATAGGACAGTGGGAGAGCATGAAACCGGATAAAATGAGATTTCCGCTGTTGCCGCACCGTTCAACCTAAACACAGAGTTGATATGGATTAAAAGAAATTCTTACGTAAAGTTTCATCGTAGTAAACAAATATCGAATTATTTCTATTGGAATGGTTATTTTTCAATATGGAAACAATCGAATTTCCATTTTCGAAGTACATCTGAACATTCGAGTAAATAGGTAGGAACACTTTGTGACTATAGAGAACGTTGAGGCGATATCCAATGGGAAATTCAAGTAACATGCTTTCCAAATTTCATTCAATTATGACAATCTGATGGCACGCTTGCTTTAATTTTTCACTCTGTTGCCAAGTTAAGTGATTGCAACGCAACGTCACCCGTCACCGACAACAAACAACTGAATTTTCTTTCAAAATGAAAAATAATGTCAGAAAAATGTTCAGAGCAACGATATTTTGAACGGAATTTCACAACATTCCTAAGATCATCTACCACGAGTCAACTGAAACTATACCATAAGTTTAAATTTCATATATAGGAAGCACTGCTATAAATAAGAGTTATACATCAAATTCTTTTCAATAATTGCAACTACTAAGGTCTATTATAAAATTTCAATAAGATATCCTAAGCTACAAGCTTATGAATAGAAAGTGAACTCACCTCGGAAGGGCCCTTCAAATTACAAAATTTTATTCCAGTGACACAGGTGTTCTTCTCCTCTTCTAAGAAAACAAAATAATCACAAGATATTTCAAACTTCACATTATCTTTTTTAGAGAAAAAATTGTGACGCATTCTGTTATAACTTCCCACAACGATGACCGAATTAATACTGGCTTTGCTTTGCATTTGCTTAGTTGGGATAGTGGTGGTGGTAAGACGTGCGCACTGAAATCTCACAGAGCTCGTTTGGGCGAATCCATTTACATGATTCAAATGTTACATGCTTGCCAAATTTTGATGTGAATTATTTCTATGTTTTCGGATATTTTCGTCCCTACAGGATAATTCGTCTCATTAATCGAAAATATTTTCAGGAATCCATCTACCTCGTAATTCCGATGTTCAGAGCTATAGCCATTGTCTGCATTGTTTATGTTGTTACCAAGGCGGACTCACCTCTCCCCTAGAAGTGAATAGGATGATTCCACCAAGTTCTACTTTCAAGGGCAATGTTCTGACATCTGTACAGCGAATACATCAGTACAACGTTGCCGCCTGTTTGGTGAATGGAGAAAATTCATGACTTTACTGAATTGTGATCGTCAATTGAGGCTTGTTATCAATATCATCGCCGTCTCCGAATTTTCTCAACTATTTTGTGTTCATCTGATGGAAATGGGAATTGAAAATGAAGGATTGAACCTTTTGGAATGTCACATGTTACCTAGACACCAGTGGCGGATCATGCACCAAATTGAAAGGTAAATTGAATCGACTTCCACCTAACTAAATGTTGTTCCTTGATGTTTCCCTCGAATCCACTAGAAATAAATGAATTCTGTTCTGCGACTTCGATCAGTAACGGAAAATTATACCTAATGGCAGAAAGGTAAAACGGTGTGAAAAAAATCTTGGTGTTGGCACTGATTAGATTTGGTTTTGCTTTATCCTGTCTCAACGTAAAATCGAATTACTGTTTTATTCTTTATATAAACTTGGAGACAGGAACAAAGCGAAGAAAAATAAGATAAAAGTTATACCATTTTTGAGCGCTCGTTCTACTTACACGAGGGCTATATTATTATTATTATTTCGTCACGATGTCTGTATTTTTCTAATTTTGTGCCAAAATTGGTCTCAATCGACAGAGTTCGACTCACTGATGACGAATCCGTCGAAAAATTGCCGTCAGTCCGTATGTCTGTCTGTCCGTCCGTGCGTAAGCACGATAACACTCGAACGATACAACCTAGAGACTTGAAATTTTCAGTGTGGGTTCAGCAGGTTCAGCTCCCAAATGCCGCGGTAAAGTTCGGCTGAATTCCACCAGGGGTTCCGTAAATATGGCCGTTCGAAATTTTGTTCTTTTGATTTTTCCGAAACCAAAGATTCGATCGAGATGAAATTTTGTATTTTGATGGAGAATCATAAGTTCAAGCTACATTTTTTCCAGATCGCATGACCAGAACCACAGAAAATCATAACTCACGAACGGAAAGGCCTAGAGACTTGAAATTTTCAGGATCGGTGTGGATCTCGAATGTCGCGGTCACGTTCATCAATGAGCAAAATTAGTCTAGGGGTTCCGTAAATATGGTCAAGTAAACTGAATTTCAAACGACCATATTAACGGAACCCCTGTTCGAATTTTGCCCAATAACGAATTTAATCGCTGCATTTGAGATTCGAACCAACCCTGAGAATATCTTATTCTCTAAGGATACGCCAAGATGGAGAATGAAGTGTTCAAGCTACATGCAAATTTTTCTCCAGATCGCATGATCAGAACCACAGAAAATCATAACTTATGAACGGAAAGGCCTAGGGACTTGAAATTTTCAGGATAGGTGTGGATCTCGAATGTTGCGGTCACGTTTAGCAATGAGCAAAATTAGACTAGGGGTTCCGTAAATATGGTCGTTGGAAATTTAGTTTTCTTGATCATTTCGAAACTATACGGATTTGATCGTGACGAAATTTTGTATTTTAATGGAGAATGACATTTTATCCAGATCGCGTGACCAAAACTATAGGAAATTCTAACTTTCGAACGGAAAGGCCTGGGGACTTGAAATTTTTAGGATAGGTTCGGATCGCGAATTTTGCGGTCTCGTTCATCAATGAGCAAAATTAGACAAGGGGTTTCGTAAATATGGCCGTTTAAAATATTTTTTTCCTGAAAATGAAATTTTGCAAATAGATGAAGAATAATGTATCCAAACTACGTGGGAAATTTCGTCCAATTCGCATTACCGAGACCATAAATGCCGTAGAAAACTCTAGCGAATTATCGAAAAAAAAATCACCTAAAGCCTGACGTGACTTCTGGAGTTTCGTTAGCTTGAAAATTTTTTCGACACCTGTCAAAAATTTTTTGAATTTGTTTCTAGAACTGGAAAATGCGAATCTACCTACAAGGTGGATGAACGAGCGCTCAAAAGCTACTGACTTCATGGCAGTGCTTTTTATAATTTTTATATCTACAGTGTGTTTCATCGGTAAATGTACATACGTTAACCTGGGGTAGAGCTACCCTAGACGAGTCCAAAAAACCTTTATATGATAGGTGTAATCAACTTCATAGCCGAGCATAGCTGTTTTAAGTATTCGCCAATATTTTCAATAGCTTATAACTTTTGAACCATCCTGTATAATCAATTGATATTTGGAACTTGAAACACACTTCCATGGGTGAATCAATTCATCTTTGAATTGAACGAAAAATCCAGGTCCGTATTAGAAAAATATGGGACTTCTCGTAAGCTGAGATTAAACACCCTGTATGAAGGAATATTGGAATTTGATTGAAAAATTCGGAAAGAGCAGAAAATTTTCGATGGGGATGAGTAGATATCAGTGTCTCGCACGACGTTTGACCTATCAAAATTTTTGTCGAAATCCATATTTTTCATTTTAATATAAAAAAAAAATACAAATCTTTTGACAAAAATTCTGATGGGTCAAACGTCGTGCGGGATACTGATATCTACTTATCCCCAACGAAAATTTTCTGCTCTTTCCGAATATTCTAATAAAATTCCAATATTCCTTCATACAGGGTGTTGAATCTCATCTTGCGAAAAGTCCCATATTTTTGTAATACGGACCTGGATTTTTCGTTCAATTCAAAGATGAAGTGATTCACCCATGGAAGTGTGTTTTAAGTTCCAAATATCAATTGATTATACTGGATGGTTCAGAAGTTATAGACAATTGAAAATATTGGTGAATACATAAAACACCCTGTATCTCGGCTATGAAGTTGATTAGACCTATCACATATAGGTTTTTTGGACTCGTATAGGGTAGCTCTACCTCAGGTTAACGTATGTAAATTTACCAACGAAACAACCTGTATAAACAATGGAAGAGATAGTTAGACAATCCAATAGAAAAATCTATTGGACGAGAATGGGGACCACCACCAGAGTCCCAATTATGGGAATTCAAATCTCTTGAATGGTAGATTGGATGAAAGACGCCATCTTTCATCCCTGTTGCGTTCGTAGATTAATAATAATAATGATTCATATTAATACCTGTAACCGAATATAATCCAATGAATTCCAGTCCGCCTCTAAACATAGAAATCTTCCCAACATTCTATTGAACATAATATGGTAAGCTTATAGGTGTCGCCACCAACCCAGGGCATTTCTTGTTGTCGGTTCAACGACAGATGTTAGGAAAAAGCCTTCCCTTTGATTAACTATCTCTCTATAAATAATGGTATTACTCACTACCTTTTCTATATTTTTAACTGTGTGAAATCGAAACTTTCTCTGTATCGGCCAACACACTTGCCAGAGAAGGAGCAACAACAAACTTCTTTTATTGGCCCAGAACTTTTATATTCCAGGAGAAGGAAAAAAACGAAAGAGAAACACTCTGGTGGAATCTTCCTGGGTTGGACCCAAAAAGTTTCTTCGAAACTTTGATACTGCCAGATCTGAGAAATATCTGGACCTTAGCGAAAATATGCTACACCTTACAGGGCACTGCCGCCTCAGGAAGTACCTCATGAGAATAGGTCTAGCCTTTAGCAGAAAATTACGAGTGTAGATTCTGTGGGGAGGAGGAGTAAACTCCGGATCATCTGGTGACGGAATGCCTCGCCATTGCTAGCCAACGCGAAAATTGGTTTGGTCATGAAATCTGTAGACATGAGGAAGAAACCGTCTTGAAGCCATCCCAGATATTGGAGTTTATTAGAATTCTGGAACTGGAGGGCGAGCTGAAGCTACGTTATGACGAGAACAACTTGGTTAGGGTCTATAGTGCAATTTGATTCGCATTTTACAGTTTTAGAAACCAATTGAAAAAATTTTTGACAGCTGTCAAAAAAAATGACAGCAGCTCTTTGTCAATTATTCCGAATCAGCTGTTACAGAAATATAAGGATTTTTTAAACAATAATTCGTTGGAATTTAAAATAGTTCTCGTTATGCGATCTGGAAGAAATTTAGCTTGAATATATCATTATCCATTTAAATACAAAATTTCGTCACTATCGAATCCGTAGTTTTGAAATGATCAAGAAAACTGAATTTCAAACGACCATATTTACGGAACCCCTGGTCGAATTTTGCCCAATAACGAACTCAATCGCGGCATTTGAGATTTGAACCTTTCGTTCCTTTCGAGAGTTATTGTGTATACGGACAGACTTGAATACATTATTTTTCATCTATGTGCAAAATTTCATTCCAATCCAATCAGTAGTTTCGAAATTATCAGGAAATAAATATTTTGAACGGCCATATTTACGGAACCCCTAGCCTAATTTTGCTCATCGATAAACGTGACCGCGACATTCGAGATCCACACCTATCTCCTATCCTGAAAATTTCAAGTCCCTAGGCCTTTCCGTTCGAAAGATATAATTTTCTATGGTTCTGATCATGCGATCTGAACAATTTTGCATGTAGCTTAAACACCTCATTCTCCATCTGAGTGCAAAATTTCATCTCGATCGGATCTGTGGTTTCGAAGTGATCAGGAGAACAAAATTTCGAACGGTCATATTTACGGAACCTTTGGTCGAATTTTGCCCAATTACTAACTCAACCTCCGAGATTCGAACCTACCCTGAAATTTTCAAGTTTCTAGGTCGTTCCGTTCGAAAGTTATCGTGTATACGGACGAGCAGACTCGAATTTTTCGACGTATTCGTCATCAGTGAGTCGAACCTTGTCGATTGAGACCATTTTAGGCTCAAAATTCGAAAAATACAGACATCGTGACGAAATGATATAGCCCTCGTGTAAGTAGAACGAGCGCTCAAAAAGTATTGCTATGGAACTTCGAAGTAGATTTCAGATCAGATAATAATATGTAAATCGATTATTGTATTGTCATTCTTCATCTTTGCATGAGTACCAAATCTAATTTGCGTCGTAATCACCGAACATTTTGGCCCTGATTATAGATAAGAAAACATTTCTCGTGTGCGCACTGAGCCCGTTGTAGTCTCATGGCGGCAAAAGTAAATGAGGCCCTCGTTCGGCTCAGAAATTTTATTGTATGTAATTCTAGCGTAGATTTGAAGAAAATAAATAATAAAGATATGATGCCTTACTGAAAACATCAAGAATTTATAATGTATGGGCTCAAGAACACTTTAGTAATTGTAATATTCATACATACAGATATGGGTGAGAGAGTAAGAATAAAAATCAGCATTCTGCACGGCGCACAGTACCCAGCAGGAAGGTTGCAGAAGTATTTGGAAGTAGTATGCAATTTGATGAATAAGGACATCTCGCGATTTGGATGCTGACCAGAGGCCAGGGGTAATTAGTCCCCTACCCTTGTGCTACAACAAACGCCTAATAAGTATGAGGTTCATTCTATTATTAATACTTCTTCATTAATTTGCCCTAAAGATTTTTAGAATCAGACAACTCGGTTCAAGGTTGACATAATACAACCCCGAAACCAACAACTAGTACGAAGATTGAGGTATTTTATTTCAAATTGTCCTATGTTTATTTAAAACTCTTTGGGGCACGTTATGTACCACTTTTTTCAAGACTTGTGAAGCATGATAGTTTATCAAATTTAAGCATTTTGTGAGGGTGTTCCTCCAGCTACAACAGTGGGTGAGGAACACCTTGGATCCGCTCCAGCAACGGCCTTGCTCACGTACCCAACAACCAAGAACCTGTTCCCCAGGAGCTGCTAGCAACGTTTTCAGCAAGTTTACCAAGGGCTGCATACACTTCAGGAAATCAGGCATTGCTATTTCTTCAACCTGCATGGACACATCTTTTCCCAATGCCATAATCGCCTGTCAAGGCATTGAAAACGAGGACGACATGGTTGTCGGGTGGATCACTGGAGAGCTTGGCGCAGAAACCGACAGAGACGACGAGAGGCTGAACGACCGGTCCATTTCAAATTCAGGCTAGAAGTTTTTGTCAATAAAGGAAGATAGTTGTTTAACATTATACCTTTTTTATACCCATCTACGTCTTCCTGCGATGCTACTGGAATTAGAACAGGTATTTCAGCTATTTCATGGACTATTTTACTTTCAATGTTTCTGTTCAAAAACCTCTTGGCATGTTACCCTGCATATTAGGCAGGAATTATGTTCTGGACATAATTTGAATGAAGCATATCGATATGTTTCTGCCAAATTATCGTAAGCCGCCGCAACGTACTACGTTGTGGCTTACGATAATTTGGCAAAAATGTATCGATATTATCCGAAATTAGCCCTTAAAAAACTCCCGATGGGTGTGTCGAGCAAACTGACCAAATTCTCAACAGAAAAAATGAGTGAACAAACAATAATCAATTGCTTCGTACATAAACTACACATAATTCTAGCCTTTGTTCAATCATAATTGAATAATAAAAATTACGAAAACCACTGCCGTGAAGGCAGGAGCTTTTGAGCGCTCGTACATGCACCTTGTAGGTAGATTCGCATTTTCCAGTTTTGGAAACAGGAAATTTTTGACAGCTATCAAACAAATTTTCAAACTGAGGCGATAATCCAGACTTGAAGTCAGTGCTTTAGGTGAGCAATTTTTTTTCGATAATTCGCTAAAATCTTCTACGGTATCTATGGTGATGCGATCTGGAAAAAATTCCGCACGTAGTTTGAATACATTATTCCTCACCTAGGTGCAAAATTTCATTCCAATCAAATCGGTAGTTTCGAAATGATCAGGAACAGAATAATTTGAACGGCCATATTTACGGAACCCTTAGTATAATTTTGCTCATTGATAAACGTGATCACGACATTCGAAATCCACACCTATCCTGAAAATTTCAAGTCCCTAGGCCTTTTCGTTCGAAAGTTATGATTTTCTATGGTTCTGGTCATGCGATAAAGAGAAATGTAGTTTGAATATAGCATTCTCCATTAGTATACATAATTTCGTCACGATCGAATCTGTAGTTTGGAAATTATCAAGAAAACTGAATTTCAAACGACCATATTTACGGAACCCCTAGTATAATTTTGCTCATAGATGAAAGTGATCACGACAATCGAGATCCACACCTATCCTGAAAATTTCAAGTCCCTAGGCGTTTCCGTTCAAATGTTACAATTTTCTACGGTTTCTATGGTTCTGGTGATGCGAGCTGAACAAAATTTTGCATGTAGCTTGAACACCTCATTTTCCATTAGAGTGCAAAATTTCATCTCGATCGAATCTGTAGTTTCAAAGTAATCAGGAAAACAAAATTTCGAGCGGCCATATTTACGGAACCCCTCGGCGAATTTTGCCCAATAACGAACTTAACCGCGGCATTCGAGATTCGAAAAATACAGACATCGTGACGAAATGATATAGCCCTCGTGTAAGTAGTACGAGCGCTCAAAAAGGAAGAGTTATGTCGAAAAATACAGACATCGTGCTGAAACTGTCAAGCTAGCACAAGTCTCAATGAAAAGAATAGGTAGGCGGGCAAAAAATGGCTTTACACATAAATATCACATAATTCAGGCATTTGATTCGTCAAACTTGGGCGATAAGCGAAAGGGGTATAGACAATACTGCTAGCTGAGTGGGTGACAAAATTGTTGATGACAGAAAATAGTTAGGCGCTGTAATAAATAAAATAAATAAATATATCCAGATGTCAGAGTTATTGCTTAATAGGGCAACATACAGGGGCGGATTATCCGTACAGTTCTGATATATAGCGATTTGATTTGACAGATCCAGATGTGGGATTTTACACCAATGACGGACGGATTTGATATCATACACGCCCTGCTATATTATGTACGAATTTGGCTCGCCACGTATCAGATATGACAGATATTCCGCTGGTGTATGTAGCCCTATTGCGAATTTCAAAGTACTAATGATTTTTGGGATATTCGAGTCTGATATATGAACATGTAGAATATCTCCTCTGAAAGTCCGTTATAAACGGAACCGCACCTGATTCCTCCCTATCGTAAATAATAAATATTCTTAATGGTTTTTCAATTCATCATAAGTAAATTCAATACTTTTCAGAGATGTTTTTTACTGAATTATTGTTCATTTTCCAGGTTTTCAGTTGAACCATCTGCGACTTGGCCTGTATGAAGAATCAACTAGACCAAAGCTTTGTATATGGACGACATTGTTGTCTTCATAAAATTACCCAACTTGGTACAAGTCGTACACATAGTGATTCAAGTAACGTGGCTTGAAACCATTGAAAGAGAACCTGATCGATTTCGAATTTTAAACTATCATAAGAGCGTCAAGTTCATTTTTTTTAAGTTATTTTCAGGTTCGTGACATTTCCGGTTGGACCGTAGTAAATTATAAATACATAAAACTTACAATAGAATAACCAATATTTCAATATTTCCACTACATTGTATTAAATTCCACGACACGTGTTTCGATGGCACAACATCATCTTCAGGTGGTTAAGATATAACCGAATTAATTCTCTAAACTCAAAGTTTAGATGGCCATGAAATTCTTGATTTTATCTCAGTCTTTTTCCAACTGAAAATTGGGGATTATAAAATTGCATTTGGTTTTAGATTGAAAATAATTGTATCAACTAAAACCATAGAATAAAATATATAAAATCAAGAATCTCATGGAATCGAATGATATTTTTCCCGTTGATATATTCACATTTTGGGTTGATCTTCGTTATTATTATTCCAACTTGCACCTTCAGTTCTTTTGGTGGAATGCCCTTAGATCTAAATTTCCGTAATAAATCAATGTGATAGGTTTCCTTGCAAGATATTTCCGAACTTCACCCACTGTAACGAAGCTGAAAAAAAAAAGAAATTATTAGAATGATTGAAGAATAATCTTCATCGATTCTTTTGAATCCGTCGACTCTATCCCATTTCCACCGGAGAAGAGTTTTTCAGCCCCTTCTCTTCGGCGACTACCACAATTTTGTTATCTTCGGGTTCGCTATCTGAGCTGTCGCTGTTATATTCTCTTTCCCTTCCCTCCTCGTCACCGTCATCCGAATCTTCCCCGGCCTCCACATTGCACTTCCACCGTTTCGTCTTGGGTTTTCCTTGCCGTTGCCTTTACCTCTCTTCCTCTTTTTCGACGCCTCTCGCCCTCCCTTCTTCCTCGGAGGAATCGTCATCGCTGTCAATCCACTCGTCCATCTCCGACATCTTCACCGACTTGGCGACCTTCTCCGTTCCCTCTTCTTCCTCTTCCTCCCCTTTGGCCAGTTTCGGATTCTTCCTGATCTTAAGGGCGAAATAATTGAAGGTCTTATCTCTCCTGGAGAATTTCTCCTCGGCTTCGAGGTGGTTGAACCTGCGATGGGCGCTGAAGTTGTGCCAGTCCGTGATTTGAGTGGCGTCGATGGAACCGTCTTGGTTCTGGGTGAAGAGGTAGTAGTCGCTGTTCTGCAGGGCTCCCGTCACCCTCGAGCTTTTGTAATGTCTCCCCGTGTCAGATTTGACCTTCATCAACCACGGTTGGTTCTCCTCCTTATATTCCTTCTTTTTGGTCTCGTATTTGGCGCATCTCTTCTCTTCCCTCTACTTCTACAGGTACGTGGAACTGGCTCCGAACCTGAGGATTGACAAAAAAATTGTAAAAAAAAAAATCAATTCAATATAAATCTTTTGCTTACATTGGTTTTTCCTCTCTCTCTCGTATGCGTTGTGTATTTGTTTGTTGTGACATTACTTGTCATAGTGACAATGAGCACCGAAAGTCGTTTTGATACACAGAAAAAAATTTCGAGTTTTTCTTAGATATTCACTATAACTCTGTAATTCCACAGGTTTATAAAAACTAAATGACAACCTTTGTCAAACTGGCAATGAACACTGAAGGCCATTCCATAAAACAGTATAAAACACTCACCATTCTTCTTCTTTGTCGCGTTTTTCTTCTCTTATTATTCTCTTTCTCCTCTTCCGCCTCATCTTTGTCCTTCTCTTTATCCGATTCCTCACCAGACGACTCTATCCCACTTTCACAGGGCAACAGTTTTTTCAGCCCCTTCTCTTCGGTGACCCTCACAAGTTTGTTACCTGAGCTGTCGCTGTTATATTCTCTTTCCCTTCCCTCCTCGTCACCGTCATCCGAATCTTCTCCGGCTTCGACATTGCACACCCACCCAGTTTCCTCTTGGGTTTTTCCTTGCCGTTGCCTTTACCTCTCTTTCTCTTTTTCGACTTCTACTCCTCGACATCTCTCTCTCTCTCTCTCTCTCTCCATTCTTCCTCGGAGTAATCGTCATCGCTGTCAATCCACTCGTCCATCTCCGACATCTTCACCGACTTGGCGACCTTCTCCGTTCCCTTCTCTTCCTCTCATTTGGTCAGTGTCAGATTCTTCCTGATCTTCAGGGCGAAATAATTGAAGGTCTTATCTCTCCTGGTGAACTCCTCCTCGGCGTCTTCGGCTTCGAGGTGTTTGAACTCTTCTTCTGCGACGAGCGCTGAAGTTGTGCCAGTCCGTGATTTGAGTGGCGTCGATGGAACCGTCTTGGTTCTGGGTGAAGAGATAGTAGTCGCTGTTCTGCAGGACTCCCGTCTCCCTCGAGCTTATGTAATGTCTCCCCGTGTCGGATTGGACCTTCATCAACCACGGTTGGTTCTCCTCCTTATATTCCTTCTTGTTTGTCTCGTCTCTTCTCTTCCCTCTCATTCTGCAGGTACGTGGAACCGGCGCCGAACCTGAGGTTTGATAAAACAATTGTAAAAAAAAGAAATAAATCGAAACACGTGTCGTGGAATTTAACCCAATGAAGTGGAAATCATATTAGTTATTCTATTGTAGGTTTGATTATGGATTTCCATCAAGTATCGGCATATTCTATTAGAATATTCAAATACATACGTCATTTCCCATTTTCTCCATTCCTGAAACTTCCCCGAAAAGCTCTACAAAGATGAAACATTTTTTCCCGCAAAATATGCAATATTTCATCGAGATAACATTGAAGGCCGATGAAAATTTTACCACAGCATTGACAATATCACAATAATAAGCTTCCTCTTCGATATATATGTACTTTTAAATAAATGGAATCATTTTATATGTTTCAATTGTTTTTTCCCGGATCTCCTAGGTCTTCTATAGTGTCTGTTCAAGTGAAGTCAAATTATCGAAGTCATAATTGTCGTACTACTTACACGAGGGCTATATCATTTCGTCACGATGTCCGTATTTTTCGAATTTTGAGCCAAAAATGGTCTCAATCGACTATGTTCGACTCATTGATGACGAATCCGTCGGAAAATTCGAGTCTGTCCGTCCGGCCGTAAGTACGATAACTCTCGAACGGAACAACCTAGAGACTTGAAATTTTCAGTGTGGGTTCAGTTCCCGAATGCCTCGGTTGAGTTCGTTAATGGGCCAAATTCCTCCAGGGGTTCCGTAAATATGGCTGTCCAAAGTTTTTTTCTCCTGATTACTTTGAAACTGCAAATTTGATCGAGATGAAATTTGACACTCAGATGGAGAATGATGTGTTCGCTACATGTAAAACTTTGTCCAGATCGCATGACCAGAACTATAGAAACCATAGAAAATTGTAACTTTTGGACGGAAACGCCTAGGGACTTGAAATTTTCAGGATAGGTATGGATCTCAAATGTCGTGATCACGTTTATCTATGAGCGAAATTATACTAGGGGTTCCGTAAATATGGTCGTTTGAAATTCAGTTTTCTTTATAATTTCAAAACTACAAATTTGATCGAGATTAAGTTTTGCACTCAAATGGAGAATGAGGTGTTCAAGCTACATGTGTAATTTTGTCCAGATCGCATGACCAGAACCATAGAAAATTGTAACTTTTGAACGGAAACACTTATGGGAAAAATTTTCAGGATAGGCGTGGATCTTGAATGTCGTGATGATGTTCATCTATGAGCAAAATTATACTATGGGTTCCGTAAATATGGTCGTTTGAAATTCAGTTTTCTTGATCATTTCAAAACTACGGATTTGATCCTGACGAAATTTTGTTTTTTAATGGAGAATGATATATTCAAACTACATTTTATCCAGATCGCATGACCAGAACCATAGAAAATTGTAACTTTTGAACGGAAACGCTTAGGGACTGTAAATTTTCAGGGTAGGTTTGGATTGCGCATGTCGCGGTCACGTTCATCAATGAGCAAAATTAGACTAGGCGTTCCGTAAATATGGCCGTTCAAAATATTTTTTTCCTGATCATTTCGAAACAACTGATTGGATTCGAATGAAATTTTGCACATAGTTGAAGAATAATGTATCTAAACTACGTGCCAAATTTTTTTCAGAGCGCATTACCAAGATCATAGATACCATAGAGAATTCACGCGAATTATCGAAAAAAAAATTGGTCGGCTAAAGCACTGATGTGAAGTCTGGTGTTCCGCCTCAGTTCGAGAATATTTTTGACAGCTGTCAAAAGAATTTTTCATCTTGTTTCTGAAACTGGCATTTGCGAATCTATCTACAAAGTGGATGAACGAGCGCTCCTGACTTCACCGCAGTGCTTTTCGTAATTTTTCATATTATTTTTCATTTCTGTATGTAATTTAAGGGTCGGTTCAAATCTCGAATGCCGCGGTTAAGTTCGTTATTGGGCAAAAATTGATCAGAGCTTCCGTAAACATAACCGTTCGAAATTTTGTTTTCCTGATTACTTCGAAACTACTGATTCGATCGGAATGAAATGCACTCAGATGCAGAATGGCGTGTTCAAGCTACATGCGAAATTTTGTCCAGATCGCTTGACCAGAACCATTAAAAATTATAACTTTCTCGTTTATCGATGAGCAAAATTAGGCTAAGGGTTCCGTAAATAGGCCGTTCAAAATATTTTTTTCCTGATAATTTCGTAACTACTGGTCGGATTGGAATGAAATTTTCGCACATAGATGAAGCACAATTTATTTGAACTACGTGTGAAATTTTGTCCAGATCGCATCTTTAAGACTATAGAAACCATAGAAGATTCTTGCGAATTATCTAATAAAATATCCTTATATTCCTCTAACAGCTAATTAGGCATAATTGATAAAGAGCTGCTGTCAAAAAATTTTTTTCAATACAAGGTGGATGAACGAGCGCTCGAAAGCTCATGACTACACGTCAGTGCTTTTTATAATTTTTATTGTATACATTTATGTTTTTCCTAAAGTTCAATGAAACAACTCTTATTGGAATATGATAGTTTTATACCTTCATGAAACTCATCAGTTGTACGCAGTATTCTCTCATTTTCAAAAACTGTAACCGACAGGTTTCTATTCAAAGCATTTGGAATTTTAGCGTTCAATAGCTAAATAACACCGCTAGAGGCCGTTCCAAGTCATGGACAATTCTTAACTGTGTTCTGTGAGGATGAGTTTGATTATTCTTGAAGCCAAGCTACATTGTGCGGGTTCAGTATCTGGATGGGTTGCCGCTCTAGTTATTAATGCAAACAAGCGCGCAAAAACTATCGACTTTACGTCAGGTCTTTTGAAATTTTGTTTCCAGAATTGTATGTGGAATTTATCAAAATCTGCCATTTCGAATAGAAATATCGAGAAATATAAGGATTTACAGGTGGAAACTAGGTGTGTGAGGGGGGGGGGGATAAATTCAAAGCATTTCTCTGTATTTTCGAAGTACCTGGTCTGGTGACCGCTCTGGCGACGAAGTGCGCGAAAGCTCCGGACCACGTTAATGTTTTTCAAATTATTATTTATCTGTTTGATCGAATTCCATTCTTCTTATTGATTAAACTCAATGCTGCCTGAATTTTCTCAACTATCTAAACATACAAACTATGTTCAGAAAGGTGGAAGAATTATTCCTGGAATCCATGTCAAATTGTTTCTTAGACTTAGGCAATTGAATGAGAACATTGTATGTATTGGAAAATACTTATACTGCTCTGAACCGCATTCAGGAAAATAGAACGTTAGATTGTCAAAACCAAACCAAACTGAATGTTCCAGTATTTGGCTCTGTGTGTTATTGTAGTATAACAATACAGTTTGTTGTTTTTCAATCAAAACATTATTTGGGACAATATGTTAGAAAAAATCTAATCATCCAACAAAACGAATAATATTATCAAAAGTATCACAATTATTTTGATAATGTTATAAATCTTCTTTAACATGTTTTCCTACACACAATCCCATTTGGGAACAAATTAATCCATCTTCCCTATCTTTGAAGTATTCTATAACTGCATCTTCATTTTCTTCCATGATAGAGGAGCACTGTAAAAAAATACTTTTAAAAATCTTTGATATACTTAGATAAAATAAAGTTTTATAACCATTATGGTATAGTATAGATATTAATGAATGAAGAAGATTATTTTCTTTGAAGGTTTGATTCGAATTGACACTTTACGAATTTCCTGTATTCAATTCTCAACGAATATTAATAATTTTCCAATTCCTCTGCACATGTCGAAATGAGATAAAAAATGAAAGCAATATTTCCAATGTAAATATTGGATTAAATCAGATTTGAACGCTAAAAGCCAAAATACTTACATAGTACTGAAGACTCTTATTGAGATCATCATCTTGAATAATATCAACTTCTGACATTTTTGAGTTCATGCCACCAGATGGGTCTAAAAGATTCAAGAGTGTTAAAGTACCATTACTTTTCCATGTTGCCCGGACATAGTTCTCCATTTTATCGCATATCTGGTCTATTATTTCAGACAACAGAACTTCTGATTGGGTTGCGGATATCACTTTGGAAGATCTGAAATTTCCGTCAGCATCCAGATGATATCCACCCACGTCAATTTTTTTGGACGGATCTATAGATTTAATAGCTTCCTTTATTTCATTAATGCTTTGTTCACAAACTGAAATTCAAAGAATCATATAAATAAATGTGAAAGTACAGATTTTTAGAGGTTTGAATGGATTTTGATAGAATTTTCAGAGTATATTTTTGGGAGAGAGGCATAGAATTCAGTTTCATAATCATAAATGCAATGAAGGTCCCATTATTATCAGATCGGAATATTTTGAAAGAAATGATAGGTAGGTATATGTCTAATAAAAAAAACTTCTGAATGGGATACAGATATCACTTTGGAAGATCATCAATTTTTTTTAGGAGCTTCTTTCATATCATTTTTGCCTCGATGTTTACTACTGAAATTCAATAAATATTGTGTCAATGAGCTGTGTAGGTGGACGATAACTAGTTCAAAGTGATAAATTGCAAATTTTCTATTGGCATTCTATTGTACTTCAGGAAGTTTTTGAATGCAATATATTTCAAACTTCGAACCTGCATTAATTCAGATTTATAAATGTTATTCGTCTTGGCTCACCTAAACATTTCAGTTCTTCTGGGTCTATCTTTGAAAATGTTGAATTCACGTAGATTGCTATAACAAAAACTAATATGTACGTTCTCATCCTTAACGTATTTCTATTCCAACCTGTTGCACACCAGAGTTCAAAATTTGAAATATTTGTTGAGATCTCGAGATCTGACAGCGGACAGAGGTTGTGGCAGATATGACGTAAAGAAATTTACAACTTGCGTTAAAACAGACGTGTAGTTTTTCTATTGGCGTTTTATTTCACAGATAGATGGCAGTGTTCTTCATGATAAAAAGTAAGTATTCTATACTCTTCAGCGCTCCTTGGACCTCATATCTGAAAATATTTTAGTTTTCCTTTATTTGATTAAGTAAAAGGTCACACGATCCAGGCCGATTGATCAAATAATGGAAGGTGAAATGAAATCTGTATCTCAAAAAACATGAATGGTTTATCGAGTTCATCTATAAATTTGTAGATGTCAGTGGAGTCTTTATACAGCTGTAGAAATGGCATCTGTTGCCAAAACTGTTGCGAGCTCGCGAACCGCGAGATGGCGGTGAAAATTACAAAATGTCGGGCCGAGTGATGATCAGAATATTATCATTTCTGTTCTTCATAAGAAGTGAATCAATTATTTTTCAAAAGAAAAACTATGTGATGAGCATCGAGGAACAGACCACATTCTTCGTGATTTTATTCCCACATTACCTCTTACAATCCGTATGTTTGGTTGAACTCTCCCGGAAAAAATTGTTCATTCAATTACCCCCCCCCCAGAAATTCAGCCTAGGACCGCCCTTGATAAACACACACACGTTAGTTTGTTGTTCATCACTCGGGTAGTTCAAACGATTAAAAGTAGATGTCGCCCACTCCGTGATTTTTCCCTATAAGTTCGTACCATAAATCTACCATCTACGTGGTTATCACTGTTATCAGTTCACGACCTCGTACGCCGTGATATATCACAGTATAACGAATGATCAATATACCTATATGTACGATTATGATAATTAGTCCTCTCGGTTTTCAAGACAGGTGTCTACATAATAGTTGTACTTCAATGAGGTCGACCATCGACAGGTGTCCAAAGCAGGATTTTGACTTCTGTAGAATTTATATAAGAGTACGATTACGGCCACTGATAACACGTGACAGTATAGTCAATTTCATCATCGCTACACTGCACTTATGAGACTCAAAAATGCTGAAACTGGTCTGCAGTTGCGAATGATGATTTTGAGGTTTCTGGGGTTTACGTAGATTGACTTCTTGACCAGCTGAACATAGCAGATAATTGTTTACGTATATCAATGATAGTGTTGTTGGAAAAAAATGCATGGAAGAAGAAAGTATCTTCAGTTACAAAATCAGTTTTTATCCGGCATCGATCTACCTATATAGCTTGATAATCCGCTATCCGCTCCATGAATTATAATGGGACCAAAGACCAAATTAAGGATAGGCCAATACGGAAACACTATGCAACATAGAAACATGTGTTGACATGATCTAACTCAATTGAATATTCTAGCTCTACCCCTCTAATAGTTTGAAAGTTATAAATCTTCAAATATTCCGGACTGCAAAATAAATGATTGGCAATTCTTGATGCAAGGGGGTGTTTAATGGATTGCCTGTGTGATCATAATCTTATTCATCTAACATTATAATATGTCTAAGGACTCTAATGCATAATGAGCAACCAATAGAAAGATTAATAATCAACAAAAATTAAGTCAAACCGATCAATGTTAGGTATGCATATCACTCTTCCCTTTATCCTCCCATAATGCTCGAGGATGTTGAAAATTCACTATTTGTAACTTTTATACTGAAAAAACTAACCAACGAAGTGAAAACCAGAGTCCGTGAATTATTTACGGAAGAATGGGACAAGTTCGACAAGTAGAAGAAATTGGAAATATACCAGCCACCGATCTCTATGGAACAAAAGAAGAAATTATTGGACAACTGAAAAACAGAAAAGCCCGGACGGATTCAAAAATGAGGCTAAAACTCACCAGAAGAACCGCAAGAAGAATTAGCAGACAGAGCTAGGACTTTACCACGAACAGGATATAACTCAGACAAATGGAAGACATATGATACAATATCAAAATGAAAGAAACGGAAAAAGAAGATAGAGAAGGTGATAAGATGAAGATGTGGACTTCCACATCTTCATCTTGTATATCAAACCTTCGTGCCACATCTGATTTTGAATTTTCTTTTCTTCAAGTATGCTTGTATCAATCTCGTCAGTTCGGCTGGAAAAGTTTCCAGCCGCATACTTGAAGAAAAGAAAATTCAAAATCAACATAGATTGTACGAGGTCAACAACCAGGAAAATTGAAGCCGGCATACCACAAGGATCGGTCCTAGGACCGTTGCTGTTCAACATAAATACAGGGTGTTTTATGAATGGTTGGCCATAGCCTAGTGGTGAATGCAGGTCATATACAATACATATTCAGTTTTAAAATAATTCAAAGCTGGATTATGGATACTTTTAATTACATCTTTACAGCGTGTAACAACACTCAGTGGGTGCTGAGGGTTTAGAATACCCGTAGAATACAAGGGACTTGAAAAGAGAGTCATAAAATTAAAAATATCAGCAAAAGACAAGAAATATTATCAAGAAAGGACTAAAATCAGGACCGTATTTCAAGAAAATTACATAAATTATGAATTCGTTCGATCGCAACTCGCTTGTGACAAGTGTGCCATTCAAAGTGGAAATTGAATTCCTTAGATTGAATAATGTTTTTCTTCATGGCAAAAACAAAATTTCTTTTAGTGATGTGAAAAATATAGATTTTGAGGCTTGAAAGATAAAACACGATATTCTGAGTACTGCCCTGAAAATATTAATATAACGTGAGCCATTCGAGAGGGCTTTCTGAATTGAACAAAACAATGAAATTTGATCAAAACTGGACCTCAGATTCCAGAGTTATGTCTATCGCAAACTCAGGTCGAAATTCATAAATCACCCTGTATCTCCTAAACTAATAGCCTTAGGATACAAAAAAAGTCACTTTTCTGAAAGGCCTGGATGACCTGCACTCACTCCTAGGCTTTGGCCAACCACTCATGAGACTCCCTGTTTGTCGGACATAACAAAAATGGAAAGATGTAAGATTGCCCAGTTCACAGATGACACTGCTGTATACTACTCCAACAGAATGAGGAAATCCATAACGAAGCAACTCCAGATAGACGTAGAAAGACTGTTGAGCTATTCCAAGAAATGGGGGTTCATGATTAATGCGAAGAAAACAATTGCCATATACTTCGGCAATACTACCATATACGTTAACAATAAATAAATAAGAGAAGAATGGAAAATACCAACCATCGAGGAAATAATCGACAAACAAACTAAGAAGACAATCTAAACAATGGAAGAACACGGAAACAAAGAGATGAGGATGGTAATGATACCAGTCAGAACCACAGACAAGAGGAAATACCTCAAAGAAGCCAATGACGAATAGCAAAGAACCATGCGAAAGAAAGGAGGACCTCCCCAAGTAAACAACAGAAGAAAAGCGGAAAAATTACATTAAAGGCGAAGGGAAGTGAAAGCCAGTTTTTTCCAAAAACCAAGACCCATGATGAAGTAGGTGCTCTGCCAACAAGGTATGCGACACCGTCGTCTTTCATAACCGAATTAAGAGCAAATTAATCCGCTTCCTATGCACCTCGCAGCCTTCTGGAGCGAGAAGAAAACGGGGATCCTAGCAGCAAGTGAAACTGGCATCAGTGGCATCCCCACGTATGGTACCATCACATCCTTGATGAATTTTTCACTACGGCAAGTCTACACATGGAGGTTTGTAGTAACAGACGTATCAAAACCCATCATTGGTGTCCTGAGTTTCTACAACTTGATGGTGGATGTGAAGAACCAACGACTTCTGGACGGAACAACTTTCTATCCAAAGCGTCTGAGTATGTTATTCTTGAAGACAGCCGCTCTCAGGTACCATGCAATTCTAATTCAATTTTCTGATATCATCCGGAAGCAGGCCCTTCAAGTACAAGACCAGGCACCAAATAAAAAAAATTGTAAGGCACTGCCGTGAAGTCAGAAGCTTTTGAGCGCTCGTTCATCCACCTGGTGAGGAGATTCGCATATTCCAGTTTTAGAAATCGATTGAAGAAATTTTTGACAGCTGTCAACAAAATTATAGCAGCTCTTTGTCAATAATGCCGAATCAGCAGTTACAGAAATATAAGGATTTTTTATTCGATAATTCGTCAGAATTTAAAATGGTTCTGGTTATGCGATCTAGACAAAATGTAGCTTGAATATATCAATCTCCATTGAAATACCAAATTTCGTCCCGATCGAATCCGAAGTTTTGAAATGATCAAGAAAACTCAATTTCAAACGACCATATTTACAGAACCCCTGGTCGAATTTTGCCCAATAACAAACTTAACCGCGGCATTCGAGATCCGAACCTACCCTGAAAATTTCAAGTTTCTAGGCCTTTCCTTTCGAATGTTATAATTTTCTATGGTTTCTATGGTTCTGGTCATGCGATCTGGAAAAAATTTCGCATATAGCTTGAACACGTCATTCTCCATCTGAGTGCAAAATTTCATCTCGATCGAATCCGTTGTTTCGAAGTAATCAGAAGAATAAAATTTCGAACAGCCATATTTACGGAACCCCTGGTGGAATTCTACCCATTAACGAACTTAATCGCGGCAATTGGAAACTGAACCCACACTGAGAAAATTTCAAGTCTCTAGTTCGTTCCGTCCGAAAGTTATCGTGCTCACGGGCGGATAGACGGACTGAAAGCGTGGGAGGTTCTGACCTTCTTTTTTCAAAAAGTCACAAAATGGCGAAGGTGCAGGGCATTTTAGTTTGTTTTATAATGAGATGCAGTAAATCAAGGTACCAAACGCATCACATTGTCCCCACATTGTTTTCGCTCTGAAGAAGTTGCCAGAGGAAGCTGGAAGTAGATCACTCAGGCGCTGCGGCAGATGTCTAAGTGGGTCTGGCTTGTTGAGCCTGCCTCTTGCATCGCGTATGCGAGGCTCCTCTATAACATGCCATACTTTTTTGGAAGCCATATACGTTATGCGTTCGTCTATAAGGTTGTGGAGGAGCATGCGCTAAGTATACCTCAGTGGGCATTTCTGAGTTGCGTGGTTGAGTGACATTTCACATCCAGACCTGCATAACTTATCCTCCTGTGGGACGTTCGGAAGTCCTGTGCTGAGAACGGTATTCGTCCTTAATTTGATACCTGGCCGTATCAAGGTGGCTGATCAATAAAGAAGTTGGCCGAGCTTTCTTATTCGGACTGCTGAGTGCCCCACCACATTAGAATAACTCTTCCAGTCTTTGTGCATTAGCCCGATCTATTATTGCACTCTTGCTATTCCTTTCAGAATAGTCCTTAGCCGCCGGGGTTTACATGGTCTTACCAATGACATCTCAAGTATCTTATTGGCGGCTTTTCTAATCATCTGATCCACCTTCTTCAAGACTTTTATGTTGATCGAATAAGTCTGCATAGCACGGATGTAACACGGCCTAGAGTCATTTAGTTGAGCATAACACTATCAGACGGATGTAATAATAGTATTTCATAAGGAGAAGAAGTGACACTTTTCATGGCGAGCCTGTGTTTACCCGCCTGACTAAGTTCGGCGGGTAATTGAAGGCAAGCCATGAAAAGTCACTTTTCCTCCGAATGGAATATGTATGTTATTTTTGAACGCTCGTAGGTACCACTTACACGAGGGCTATATCATTTCGTCACGATGTCTGTATTTTTCGAATTTTGAGCCGAAATTGGTCTCGATCGACTATGTTCGACTCACTGATGACGAATCCGTCGGAAAATTTGAGTCTGTCCGTCCGTCCGGCTGGCCGGCCGTAAGCACGATAACTCTCGAACGAAACAACCTAGAGACTTGAAATTTTCAGTGTGGGTTCAGTTTCCGAATGCCTCGGTTGAGTTCGTTAATGGGCCAAATTCCACCAGGGGTTCCGTAAATAGGCCGTTCAAAGTTTTGTTCCCCTGATTACTTGAAAACTACAGATTTGATTGAGATGAAATTTTGCACACAAATGGAGAATGAGGTGTTCAAGCTACATGTGAAATTTTGTGTAGGTCGCATTACCCGCACCATAGAAACCATAGAAAATTGTAACTTTTGAACGGAAACGCCTAGGGATTTGAAATTTTCAGGATAGGTGTGGATCTCAAATGTCGTGATCACGTTTATCTATGAGCAAAATTAGGCTAGGGGTTCCGTAAATATGGTTGTTTGAAATTTAGTTTTCTTGATAGTTTCAAAACTACAGATTCGATCGTGACGAAATTTTGTATACTAATGGAGAATGATATATTCAAGCTACATTTCTCCAGATCACATGACCAGAACCATAGAAACTATAGAAAATCATAACTTTCGAACGGAAAGGCCTAGGGACTTGAAATTTTCAGGATAGGTGTGGATCTGAAATGTCGCGTTCACGTTTATCAAGGAGCAGAATTATACTAGGGGTTCCGTAAATACGGTCGTTTGAAATTTTGGTTTCTCGATAATTTCGAAACGACGGATTCGATCGAGATGAAATTTTGTATTTTAATCGAGAATGATATATTAAAACAATATTTTGTCCAGATCTCATGACCAGAACCATAGAAACCATAGAAAATTGTAACTTTTGAACGGACAAGCCTAGGAACTTGAAATTCTCAGGGTGGGTTTGGATCGCGAATATCGCGGTCACGTTCATCAATGAGCAAAATTAGACTAGGGGTTCCGTAAATATGGCCGTTAAAAATATATTTCACTACGTGCAAAATTTTGTCCAGATCGCACCACCAAGACCATAGATACCGTAAAAAATTCTAGCGAATTATCGAAAAAAAATTGGTCACCTAAAGCACCGACATGAAGTCTGGAGTTTCGCCTAAGTTTCAGAATTTTTTGACAGCTGTCGATAATTCCTTCAATTGATTTCTAAAACTGGAAAATGCGAATCTACCTACATGGTGCATGTACGAGCGCTCAAAAGCTCCTGCCTTCACGGCAGTGCTTTTCGTAATTTATTTTTCACACGTTTTGACATCTGGAGATCCTGCTTTAGATCAGACTTATAACTATTAAAGGTCTTTATAATTGAGCGATCAATGCAAAATTTACCTAGTTACGGTTGTCGTGCAAAATTAATTTCGATTTCGACGGACATGAAGTATAATAATTGTTCGTAGTAACTAATACATCGATAAATAGCGACACTTTTCCCTCCGGCGTACGGAAATGTTATACATCGTTGACATAGCCACACATTTCCCTACGGCGAAGGAGAAGGAGAACTTTTCAATGATCATGTCATTCGAAATATGACGTTGTTTCTGTACGTTTGAATGAATAGTATATTATTTAACGAGCGGTAATGTAGGTCATAACTCACGCAGATGAAGTTTGCAGCACGAGCAGAAGGCGAGTGTTATAATTCATCAAGTGTGTTATGACCATTACCCCAAGTTGAGTACTATACTTTGAAATACTAATAATAATTTATTTCATTCTAACAATTATCGCAGATAGGACAATAAAGGTAAAACATGTCAATGAAATAATTCACTCAAGTTATATAACCCTAACATCCGAAACACTGGAGTTCTACTCTTTTCAAAGAATTCATTCAAAGTGTAGGGTTCAGAAACCAATAGAAAACTATGTACTTTTCTCTTGAAAATCTGCATATCGCCTTATTTACGAATAAAACAATAAATACTAAGATACAAGTACAGAGAAAGAACTTCATCCACAAATCTTAATAGTTACCTATAACAATGGGTAGCAGTGGTACCCACTTCGAACCCATTTCTCCCATAGACAAATGTTCATGCAGAGTAGTGAGTGAACTGCCTTTCAATATCTTCAAGGTTTTGAGCATTTTTTATCTTTTCTGGAATAAGTAACGGATTCGGGAGACTACGTTTAAAGGTGCGTTCGTAATTAATTCGCTGGTCGAGTGGCACTTCGACACGCGAGCTAAGCAGATGACGTTCTTTCACTTAATCACAAGATTTCGTGCAGGCTATGGATCATACGTAGTGCTTTCGTTCAGGTCAATTGTTATTTGAGTATTCAGTACTGTAATGAATATTGTCCAAGTTCTTCTTATTTACAGTTCACTAATGACACTAATTTATTTACAACACTCAATCATTTATTTCCACACGCGCTATAAGCCCAATACTGTATTGTATTCCTCGTCATGGGCCGACGTCGACTTATATAGTGGAAGGGATCAGTCCAGAAGTCTGTCGAGGCGTCTCGTCGTTTCTTGTATATTCTCGAAGAGTCCCGGCCGTTCTAGAAGGCGAAAGGTCCGGCATAAGTTCGTTACATTGCCTCCTTCTTAAAGACATTTCGTCCCGAAATGTCATCCTGGGAGTGTGACGATACCTGCACGACTCTCCATATCTGCATCGTGAAGTTCGATGGAAATGACACTCCACGGTCTTCATAATTGGTCGTGGAAGATGATTACAGCAAACCAAAATCTCTACGCCGCTGGATTTGAATATCGTATCCAACATGCTCCTTATAATTCTCCAGTCCAATCTATCGAGACCACAGGACAATTTCGGAATGGCTAGATTCAGCAGATTCTGGTCTACCATAGTGTCTCTTGGTGAGACTCCTCCAGACATCCTCATAAGACGGTTTACCATGGGAGTACTTCTTGGTAACTAGGTAGAAGATGTTTCTTTCGCCGTTTTTCAACTGCAGTACCCTTCCAACTTCTGGATTCTGCTCTCGCAGTGTTTGTAGTTGACCGAATTTATTGGAGAACACAACAGCAATGCCCCTGGACATTCGTAGATCTTCTGCCACGCAGTGTGCTAGAGCGTAATTAGCGGGCACCTTGAAGAGGTCTCGTGACTCCTCTCTAGTTACACCATGTTGCACTTTCTGTTCGTTTGAATACAAGGACATAAACGTATGGTATGTCATCTCATCCTCTGGTGGTTTGAGGGTGCGAACTTGGTCGTGATTTCCAATCGATTGAAGTGAACGACCCTTGGTTTCCCTCGTGGTGGCTTCTGAATTCGGAAGATAAGGTCGTTTATCCTTTTCATGATTTTAAACGGACCTTCCCAAGAGTTCTGCAACTTCGGAGATAGTCCACGACTACGTTTGGGGTTGTGCAACCAAACCAGGTCACCATCCTGGAACCCTCCAGCCTCGGCCTTGATGTCGTACGTCTGCTTCATTCTATCGCTGGCGCTCTGGATGTTCAACCGGACTCGTTCGTGGATATCGTCCATTCTCTGTCTCAAGTTGCTGACATAGTCCTCTCCCGCAGTGTCTTGTCCCGGTGGTATCCCAAATCGCAGGTCACATGGGAGTCGTAGTTCTCGGCCCATTACGATACTCGCAGGGGTTTGTCCAGTTGATTCGTGTACTGCAGATCGATAGGCCATCAGGAACGAATGAAGATACTGGCCCCAGTCTCTTTGATGGTCAGATACAACCTTGGACAAGTAGCGGTTGATCGTTCTGTTCATCCGCTCCACCATTCCATCGGACTGCGGATGAAGCGCCGTGGTCCTTGTCTTGTTGATGTTCAGTAATTGACACATTTCTTGAAATACTCTGGATTCGAAGTTTCTGCCTTGGTCTGAGTGTAGCTCCAATGGAATACCGAATCGACATATCCACTCTTTCATCAAAACGTTGGCGACGGTGATAGCTTCCTGGTTGGGTAGGGCATAAGCTTCGGCCCACTTACTGAAATAATCCATTGTCACCAGGATATATTTATTTCCATGGTCTGATTCGGGAAACGGACCGGCAATGTCGATGGCGATTCTCTCGAATGGGCTGCCTACATTGTACTGACGCATGGGAGCCTTTGGTCGTATTCGTGGTCCATTGCTAGCAGCACAAACAGCGCACTTTCTGCACCAGTCCTGAACATCATCTCGGCAACTAACCCAGTAGAACCGTTGCCTCACTTTCTGCAAGGTCTTCTTCACCCCCAGATGTCCTCCGGCGACCCCGTCATGTATTTCCCGAAGCACTTCCTGTCTTCGAATCTTGGGTACAACTATCTGGCGTCGGTCTTCACCACCATTTTCAGACTCCAATACACGCTTCAGCACCCCATTGTCCAGAAGAGTGAAAGAATTCCATTGGGACCAGTAAGATTTAACAGCTGGCGAGTAACCTGCAATTTCCTGCCATGATGGTCTTCGATTGCACTTCTTCCATCTGATGACTAAACCAAGTTCTGGATCTTTATCTTGGTCGTTCTGAATATTGCTGACATTCCAGTTATCATCTACTGCCTTGGTTCTACAAAGTGTTGTTTCTTTCTCTTCTGCTCGTCGGCAATGGGAGCAGTCATCTGGGCATGGTCTCCTCGATTAGGTGTCTGCATTCTTATGGCTAGTTCCGGCTCGATGTTCGATCTCGAAATCAAACTCTTGGAGTCTCTCGATCCATCTTGCTACTTGACCCTCAGGATTTTTGAATTGCAAGAGCCATTTAAGAGCTGCATGGTCAGTTCTTAACAAGAATCTTCCCCCATAAACATACTTGTAGAAGTGTTCCACTCCCTTAACGACGGCTGAAAGCTCCCGCCTAGTCACGCAGTAATTGCGTTCTGGTTTGCTGAGTGTCTTGCTAAAATAACCAATCACTCTCTCCTGTCCCTCCTGCATCTGGGATAGAACAGCTCCAAGTCCTACGTTGCTAGCGTCCGTGTCCAGAATGAATTTTCCGGGTAAGGGATAGCTCAGAACAGGTGCGTTGATCAAAGCTCCTTTCAGCTTCTTGAACGAGTCTTGGCATTCCTCAGACCACTGGAACTTTGTTTGACCTTCCGTGAGCTTGGTCAGTGGTTTAGCGATGTTGGCGAACCCCAGCACATATCTACGATAATACGTGCACAAACCAAGGAAATTTCGGAGCTGGTGAAGGTCTTTTGGTGTGGGCCATTCCTTAACAGCTTTGATCTTCTGGTCATCCACTTCTACTCCTTTTCCAGAAACAACGTGGCCGAGGTATCGTACTTCTTTTTGAAACAGATGACATTTCTTAGGGCTCAGTTTCAGTCCAGAGTTTCTTAATCTCTGGAAGACCTCCTCCAGGTTTTTCACGTGGTCCTCGAATGATCTACCGACCACAATTATATCGTCGAGATATACCAGACATGTCCTCCAAGAAAGTCCTTTCAACACCGTCTCCATCAATCTTTCGAATGCACTTATTTATTTAAAAATCCCACTTCTGACACCACTGTAATGAATATTGTCCAAGTTCTTCTTAAATAATTAATTTACAGTTCACTAATGACACTAATACTAATTTATTTACAACACTCAATCATTTATTTCCACATGCGCTATAAGCCCAATACTGTATTGTATTCCTCGTCATGGGCCGACGTCGACGTGGGAGGGAACAGTCCAGAAAGCTATCGGGGCGTCTCGTCGTTTCTTGTATATTCTCGAAGAGTCCCGGCCGTTCTAGAAGGCGACAGGTCCGGCATGAGTTCGTTACAGTACTATTTTGTAGCCGTATGTTTAGTGTTCTGTGCCGAAAATGTTGATTCGGTTCATGTTTTGGCCTAAAATTTGAAATACATTGTAGCATTACACTTCACGTTGCATCCATCGTTATAACACAAGAAAACTGCAAGGATTTTGTTTCGCCTTTTCCTGTCGAGCGTGAAATGGATTTACTGATATTTTTTTATAACTTCCGAAAGGGGGCGCTCCATAATTTATGAATACAAAACATGTTTTGTACTTCAAAATTCTTGAATACCGCTCCCAGTGTAAGAAAGATTCAGTAATAGGATTATGGAAGGAAATGTAAACTGAGCGATACCGGAAAATGGGGTGAACAGAAACACATTATGATGTTTGAATGCTCATATCTTTTGGGAGGAAAATAATTCAATATCCATATTTTGACAAGAGTCCGGCCACACTTAATACAATAGACCCCTGTTTAGAAAATGTGTGTGCAATTGATAATTTTTGCAAAAAAAATATTATGTTGCTTGTTTCTATTCACCTACGAGGCAGGGTGAATGGAAACACACGTTGAAAACACGTCTATAATGCTTTTGGTCTGCAGCGGGGGTGTGTGGAAACCGATATAAAATCGAGTATACAATATAACAGCATTGAAATATTTTTTTAATCGTTTTTGGAAGCAAAATAAAATCATTTCATTTAACGAACGCCAACTTTATTGATATTTGAATAGACAGGGAATACAAATCGATTATTCTTCAATATTAAATGAAATAATGGGTTTACCTTAAAACTACCCACTTTGTAACACGTGTTTCTCAAATTTTATCAATGTCAAATATCATAGTTTCTCTTGTGGATTTTGAAACTGATATCTGGTCAATGTTTTGATTTATGTTAACCATACAAACATCTGGAGAATGATATATTCGAGCTACAATTTTCCCAGATCGCATGATCGGGACCATAGACACCATAGAAAATAATAACTTTCGAACGGAAAGGCCTAGGGACTTGAAATTTTCAGGATAGGTTCAGATCGCGAATTTCGCGGTCACGTTCACCAATTAGCAAAATTAGACTAGGGGTTCATTAAATATGGCCGTTTGAAATTCGGTTTTCTTGATAATTTCGAAACTATAGATTTGATCGTGACGAAATTTTGTATTTAAATTGGGAATGATATATTCGAGCTCCATTTTTTCCAGCTCGCATGACCAGAACCATAGAAACCATAGAAAATTATAACTTTGTAATGGAAAGGCCTAGGAACTTGAAATTTTCAGGATAGGTGTGGATCTCGAATGTCGCGGTCGCGTTCATCAATGAGCAAAATTAGACTAGGGGTTCCGTAAATATGGCCGTTTGAAATTTAGTTTTCTTGATAATTTCAAAACTATGGATTTGATCGTGACAAAATTTTGCATTTAAATTGAGAATGATATATTCGAGCTACATTTTTTCCAGATCGCATGATCGGGACCATAAAAACCATAGAAAATAATAACTTTCGAACGGAAAGGCCTAAGGACTTGAAATTTTCAGGATAGGTTCAGATCGCGAATTTCGCCGATCATTTTCATCAATGAGCAAAATTAGAGTAGGGATTCCGTAAATATAGCCGTTCAAACTATATTTTTCCTGATAATTTCGAAAATACCTATTGGATTGAAATGAAATTTCGCAAATATATGAAGAATAATGTATTCAAACTACGTGAGAAATTTTGTCCAGATCGCATTACCAAGACCATATATACCGTAGAAAATTCTAGCGAATTATCGAAAAAAGTCTGAATTTTCGCGTAAGTTTGAAATTTTCTTTGACAGCTGTCAAAATCTTTCCAATTGGTTTCTGAAACTGGAGAATGTGAATCAACGCATGTACGAGCGCTCAAAAGCTCCTGCCTTCACGGCAGTGCTTTTAGTAATTTTTTTAGAATGTTTCGATCTGAGGAAGCTTGCCTCAATGTCTCACTTTCTACAAGAAATCACTCACTTCAATATAATATTCGAATTTTTCGGTCTTTAACTAACAAGAAGCCACATTTGAGGTTTTATGCTTTCGGAAATCAACTTAATAATCACTAATTAACCTAAGATATTCACTAGTTGAGAGATTTACAAAACCACTACACGTGTTTCGCCATTGCCATGGCTTCATCAGGTGATGACATATACGATAGAAACAAGTGTTTCTATTGACCCCACTCTAACACCAAATTGGTCACAGTTCGCTAAAAACTAATTTTCTTCTTTACTGGTATTCATATCACGAAAAATGATTATACTCACATGAACACTGTGCTTTTTATTACAACTTACTGAAAAATTGACACGGGAACCTATGTTTTTCAACACCTAGCAAGCAAAGTTGAATACATACCAAAAATTCACCGAATGAATAACTGCATCTAGTGATCTAATTCCCAGTTGGGCATTGTTACCTACTGTTTGAAATTTTGGTTTTCGTATAGTTCGTTGGTTACGCTCTTGGAAATCGCTTGGCTTTCCATGTTCCCACAGAAATAATATGGTATTAGAATACGGAATTATAACAAAACTTTCTTACTTTTTATTTCTATTCACCACACCTCATTTTGCATCTTTATTCGAATGTTTCAAGAATTCATATGAAGTTTTCAGAGGATATGCGATATACAAATCCCAGAACTGTCTCATAATATAGATACTATAATCGAAAACAACTAAACTTCAAAATTTGAAGGGGAGTAAGTGTGGATTTATGCAGCCGAAAACAACAAACTTCAAACAACAATTATCACGTAACAAATTTTTTATCAAGTAGCGAAGATTTTACCATTTCTGCATATTGTAATGTTCAAAAGAATATAGTTTTCTATTTTTATTTTAAAATAATATTTTTGTACCAAAAAAACCATCAAGTTTCGTCAGTGAAAGGATCAATCCGCAATGTCATTTGACATTGCCCATTTGCCTTTTGGGTGCGCACAATGAAAAAATTTCGTTCAATGGTTCAATTAACGAAGATAGTGGAAAGTTGACCAACTTCTTGAGGTTCATTTATTAATTGATAACTGTTACCGCATAAACACTTATTGAAAAATAAGAACTTCAACTTAAACTTGATATTTGATGTTAGTTATTCTGGACTGCCTAAATCCCCACTTAGTTGTTTTTTCTTCGGCGCTTCCAGAGGATTTTTATGGACTTAATAAACAAAAAATTATACCAGGATTCTTAGGGAAAACGCTATGTATTTGTCTCGTTTTCTCAATCTCCCTTTCATTGAAATTAAATCGTTTGATTTCTTCAAAATAATGATTGATTTTACAACCAAGATAATCCGCAATCATTAAATCCAACCCACTCAGTCATTTCTCCTTTCACTTGACCCAGTCTGGGTTCTGGAATTCACCATTTTACGACGAGAGGGTGCACCGTTTCAAGTCATCATCGCGTAGTACGATTCCGCTCATAAAAAAGGCCTGGGAGACCCCCCTGTCCAAACGCCCAAACCAGTTCTTTCCTTTATAACCGCCGCCGCGTACCAGGTGGACAGGGCTATTCAGCGGGATTACAGGTTAGCGATGCTGGTTCGGGATGGGAATGAAGGGTTGGATGCTGCATCTACGCGCCGCGATGTCAGAGGTCAGTGTTGGTCCAGCGGGTCCCGGACTGACCGTTAGATGAGAAAGACGATTTGACGTTTGGAGTAGGGTTTTTTTCTTCGCAGCGGGAAGAACCGGCAGATCCAGAAAAAGATGCTGGGGGATGCAGAGGGGTTTTTTGACGGTTGGCGAAGGGAGATATCGGGGTCGACGATTCGATATTGATATTTACCCCGTTTAGCTCAGATTTACGTAGAATCCTCCTGAATTTGTATACACACGGAAAGAATTTTCAATGAGCTTTGTTTCAATTCAACATTTAGTTGATCATCTTAACATTAAATGCAATCAAGATCATTTGCGGCTCATTCTCATGAATAGTTCGGTAATATACACACTCGTTTCCACGGAAAATCTCAGAAAACAAATTGATACGAACATGGTGAAATATGAACCATTTCAGATGTTGATTTCAAATTGATGTTCAAATTCGTACTCATGAACTATTGGAAAAATATCTCTTTGCTTTATTTAATTGAGTACCTTCATACCAATACACATTTAGAAAATTTAATGATTCTTTGTTGGGTGTTTTGGCCGCTATGATTTTCTTTAATTCGTTCTCCATTGAAATTGATGGATTCGATTCTCAAACTAGTAGAAGAAGGGCGAAATGGTGTGTGGTTTACAAGAAAAGTTCTGGATGGAAAACGGCGGACGAACGGATTTTTTCATTTAATCCTTAGATTCAACACAATCCAAAACATAAACCATAAGAATTTCAGGGAAGGTTGTAATTTATTGTTACTGGAGCGATTTCGAAGGCTTCTTTGGAAATGATAAACTAAAACGGGAACAATAATAGTGAACTTAGTAAATACAAATCAGGAGATCCCGAGCACTCGTTCATCCACCTCGCAGTTGAAGAAATGTTTGACATTTCTGAAAAAAAATCCAAACTGAGTCGAAACTCCAGACTTAACGTTGGTGCTTTAGGCAATTTATTTTTCGATAATTCGCTAGAATTTTCTACAGTATCTATGGTCTCGGTAATGAGACCGCACGTAGTTTGAATACATTTTTCTTCATCTATGTGCAAAATTTCATTCCAATCCAATCAGTAGTTTCGAAATTATCAGGAAAAAATATTTTGAACGGCCATATTTGCGGAACCTCTAGTCCAATTTTGCTCATTGATCATCGTGACCGCGACATTCAAGATCCACACATACCCTGAAAATTTCAAGTTTCTTGGTCTTTCCGTTCGAGGGTTATCGTGTACACAGACGGCCAGACTCGAATTTTTCGACGGATTCATCATCAGTGAGTCGAACCTTGTCGATTGGGACCATCTCCAGCTCAAAATTCGAAAAAAACAGACATCGTGACGAAATGATATAGCCCTCGTGTAAGTAAAACGAGCGCTCAAAAATGAATGGCTCCGAGTAAATTGAACAAAGTGAAACCTAATTGAAACCAACACTTTTGAAACCAATATTTATATATAGTTTATAGTTTATAGTTAGGAAGGGGTTACGTTCCACTGCGACCTCAAGAAATATTTATATACATAAGAATCAATTTTCGAAAATGATTTATAATATCGAAAAAATGGAAATATATGGGGCTGTTATTTATAAACAAAAACTGCATCGAATAGTTACTATGGATGTGGAAAAATAATAGAAATATAAAACGAAAAATTACGAAAAGCACTGCCGTGAAGGCAGGAGCTTATAAGCGCTCGTACATGCACCTTGTAGGTAGATTCGCATTTTCCAGTTTTAGAAATCAATTGAAGGAATTTTCGACAGCTGTCAAAAAAATTCTGAAACTTAGGCGAAACTCCAGACTTCATGTCAGTGCTTTAGGTGACCAATTTTTTTTCGATAATTCGCTAGAATTTTCTACGGTATCTATGGTCTTGGTGGTGCGATCTGGACAAAATTTGGCACGTAGTTTGAATTCATTATTCCTAAGCTAGGTGCAAAACTTCATTCCAATCTAATCTGTTGTTTCGAAATTATCAGGAAAAAAATATTTTGAACGGCCATATTTACGGAACCCCTAGTCTAATTTTGCTCATTGATGAACGTGGCCGCGATATTCGCGATCCAAACTCACCCTGAAAATTTCAAGTTCCTAGCCTCTAGGTTGTTCCGTTCGAGAGTTATCGTGCTTACGGACGGACGGACAGACTCAAATTTTCCGACGGATTCGTGAGTCGAACATAGTCGATTGAGACCATTTTCGGCTCAAAATTCGAAAAATACAGACATCGTGACGAAATGATATAGCCCTCGTGTAAGTAGTACGAGCGCTCAAAAACGTGACGTTGTTCTCAAGATTGAAAAATAACTGAGTTTATCTGTAACTTTGATAATATAAACATTTTTGAATTAGAATGTCGGCTGCAGTTGAAGAGTTGTCATGTGAATTTCATAAAAAATTATATTTCAAGACAAGATTTTTTTACTTTTTTGCAACTCATGTGAGCGAAAATGAATGTTCGGCTGCCAAATGGTTATTCTGCTGTCAATGAAAAAAAGTTGTTTTTTCGTATACTCAATAAAAACCGAGATAAAAACAAATAAATGGTAGAGAAAATTTGTCCGTTTATTGTTAACGACATTTTTCTTTAACTCTTTTCTCATTCTTTCATTATATTTTTTAAATATGTCGAATATTGAAATGAATGACGCTGAAGTTTAAACAAGAATTCTCTTAATATTCCAAAAAATTCTCCAAAAGGCGGAATTTTTGTTGAAAAACATTTAATAATACATAATACATATATTCCACTCACTACTCGAATCCCAAGAAATCGAAATATCGGAGGATACGGTAAAATTTCTTCACGAGAAACCTCATCCGAATTCTGTTATTTCTCGGAGGGCAGGTCAAATTTGCGGAAGAATGTCGAACTTCTTACACAAAAAATTGCATGGTCATCGCGTAAGAAGAGTGCTTTACCATGCTCGAGAAAGTACTAACTAACTCATTGGAAAACTGTCACTTTTCTCCTCTTGTAACACAATCTACTATTTTCGTGCAGTCATAAGAAATAAAGCACAATGATCAAGAAAAAATCACGGAAAACGTGGTACGTTTCTTGTTAGTAGCACTTTTCTTGATAGCAACACTTTTTTCATTCATTCAATTCGTTTGAAGATAAACTTATACTGTCACTATGATGAGCGACGATATAATTCTTTTCAGAGCCATCCTGAAATTTTCAGGATCCTATCAAAATGGAGACATCTAAAGTTGAAAAAAAATCCAATAGCACATACAGGGTGTCCCAGAATGAATGGATAATCCTGTTACACTGTATATAGAAGAGCTAGTGGACTCTCTGAAAAAAATAAAAATCCATCCCCACTAGAAATCTTTTTTTTTCAAAATAATGATTTCTTGCACATCACATTCGCGATCCAAACCTACCCTGAATATTTCAAGTTCCTAGGCCTTTCCCTTCGGAAGTTATAATTTTCTATGGTTTCTATGCTTCGGTTCATGCGATCTGGACAAAACGTTGCTTCAATATATCATTCTCGTTTAAAATACAAAATTTTATCTCGATCGAATCCGTAGTTTCGAAATTATCGAGAAAACAAAATTTCAAACGACTGTATTTACGGATCCCCTAGTATAATTCTGCTCATTGATAAACGTGAACGCCATATTTCAGATCTACATGTATCCTGAAAACTTCAAGTCCCTAGGCCTTTCCGTTCGAAAGTTATAATTTTCTATGGTTTCTATGGTTCTGGTCATGCGATCTAGAGAAACGTAGCTAGAATATATCATTCTCCATTAGTATACAAAATTTCGTCACGATCGAATCTGTAGTTTGGAAATTATCAAGAAAACTAAATCTCAAACGACCATATTTACAGAACCCCTAGTATAATTTTGCTCATAGATGAAAGTAATCACGACAATCGAGATGCACACCTATCCTGCGACTTTCAAGTCCCTAGGCGTTTCCGTTCAAAAGTTCTAATTTTCTATGGTTTCTATGGTTCTGGTGATCCGGGCTGGACAAAATTTTCCATCGATCGAATCTGTAGTTTCGAAGTTATCAGGAAAACAAAATTTCGAGCGGCCTTATACGGAACCCCTCGGCGAATTTTGCCCACCTACCCTGAAAATTTCAAGTTTCTAGGACATTCCGTTCGAGAGTTATCGTGTATACGGACGGCCGGCCGGACGGACGGACAGACTCGAATTTTCCGACGGATTCTTCATCAGTGAGTCGAACATAGTCGTTTGAGACCATTTTCGGCTCAAAATTCGAAAAATACAGACATCGTGACGAAATGATATAGCCCTCGTGTAAGTAGTACGAGCGCTCAAAAATGGTTCGCTTCCTGTTACACACTTCTTCTCGTTCATTCGATTCATTTATATCAATACCAAACAAGAATAAATGACTCTTAATAACTCTCTTGAAATTTTCATAATCTTTCTGAAGTTGAAAAAACATCCAATGATATTTACATTAAACACTCGATTTTCCCTCTAGCCTTTACCATATTCGAAAATTACACTAGCTGGAACATTACCCCCTTACTGTACTATTTATTATGGTTTTTGTTTCAGTTTTTTGTTCATCAGTTTTTATTATTGCGATATTTATGTCCTAAGGTCGATAACTTTTTTTTGAACCTATTTATTGAACTTCATTGTTTGAATATTTAGTCCTGATTTAAGATGTTCACTTTCGGAGGATTAATGAGTAGGAGCTACCCAATCCATCGACCCGACTAGACTTAGTCATAAAAAAAATTCGGAATAATTTTGGCTTTCCCACATGCGCCCTGCCAGAAACAAAGTGATTATCCACTAGACCGCAAAAGCACGACAGAAGGGCCACGCCGCAGCGCCTATAGCGATCCCCGCACGGGCCGTTTCATAACCGGCGTACGAGGAGAGGGGAGGGAGGAAATACCAAAGGGTCCCGTAAACGAGAGCACGAGACGTGAATCCCTATCATTCCAGTACGGGATACCAACCTGCTCTGGTCTCTCAGTCCGCCGTACTCCCGACTGTGTTGCGCATTCACGCTTTTTTATAATTCAAAATCAAGGTGCGCGCCGCGACAGCTTGAATTTGACTTCACATCGCATGGAAATTGGCCTCCGTTAAATCCTGCGACCGATACGGATTTCGAACGCATGTGACAATTAGTGAGACTGATGTGCGTCAACAAGTGAGTCCGGTCAAGTCGTCGGACCGTTTTCGGCCAGAGAGATTTTTATTGATTTCAGTGACTTATTTCTTTGACTAGTGTCAAAAACTGATAATCCATATCACTTACTATTCGGTGATCGTAGAATTGATGTATGTGATTTATTGAAAAACTAGAGAATATTCTCGAATTGTGTGTGCGTGAATTGATTAGTTAGTTGATGTTTTCCTCTGAAATAATTTCTCTTGAAATAGCTAGTAGTTGTTTTTCTGTCAGTGTACTCGTGTATTTTGTAATTGACATTGTTTGATCGAGATAAGTAGATGTGCGAGTTGGGACTGATTGAGCAGGTGTCTCCCAGATCGAAAGAACTGTCATTCGATTCTTAAAAAGTGATTGATGAGTCTTAAAAAGTGATTGGTGAAAAGACAATGGCCACAGATATGTTGACCGATAACGAGGTACCGCATAGAATGGACGAGAAAAAGGAGAAAAGAGGAACGAAACGCAAGAGCGCGAACGGCGTCAAAAGCGGCAAAACGGGTAAAAATGGAGAACAGAATAACAACATGAAAAGACAGAGGTTCTCGGCGGACAGCAAGGACGATATGTTGGCGGCTTATCAGCCGTGGGTGATACAGACATACGGTGACTTAGCAAAGACCAAGACCATTACGCTGAAGAAATACGCGAGGATCTTGAGGACGTTGCGAGGAGAGGAAGTGGTGAGTGCGGATAATAGCAAGTTCCGGTTTTGGGTGAAAGCCAAGGGTTTCCACGTCGGCCGGCCTGCGGGTTATGATGCGAAGCCTGCAGACTCGATCGTGGGACGTTTTAGTGTTTGTGATATAGACGAGGGCATCCCTCCAATCTCGGATAAAATGACGGGCTCAGCGAGGGATCCGCCGCTCTACGTGCCCAATGCCCCCTTCAAGGTAAAGCGAGATTTCCTTCTCTTTTTTTATCGGGTTACTCCTTTTCTCGCACCCTCTCTGCTTTCGCTACCGAACGGCAGATGAAGAGGCGGAAAATTTTATATCAGATTTGGTAGCGATGATTGATTGTTGCTATCGATTGCGCCCGGTCATTAAGAGAATTCCTTCTGCTGCCACTTGCGGAAGGAACTCGAAATGATTTCGAATGGACATTACCAGTTCAGTTAAATTTGAACTTTTTACCATATACGGTTGTTAGGGAGGGGGGTAGTCAATAACATTTATTCATTCTGAACTTAATTGAATTTAATTATTCAACCGTGATTACAAGACAGCCAAATTCAAACGTTTCACGGTGTAATTGACTTTATGTTGTATGATTGGTCATTGGTCAAAGTTTGCAACGGATGAAAAATCGATTAGTAACACTCTCAATTCTAGGAAATGACTGGTTCAGTAGATATGACTTTTTGAAGTTTCATTGAAAACATAAAAATTATGAATATTTTTTATAGATATCTTTGACATATGACAGTAGGGTTCAACAACATCGTTATTTGTTAAGAAAACAAAACCATTATAAAATAGCTCTCGGGGTTGGGTTGGGTTCGTTTGAGGAAGGACACTTGGTGAATTCATATTCATACAGCGAAATAACATAAGAATCACATGAGGTCGTACTTTGACGTTATATACAATGAAAATGAAATTTGAAATTATAGATCAGGATCTTCGCTCTGGAAATATACAGGGTGTTTTCAACTGCATTTATTTGCTGGAATGCATATGGCACCTTAATTCACGACAGATCTTCTGAAAGAGAAATAACACGATCCAAAGTGTGTTAAGTGTTAAGATCTTTGCACTTTTTTCGAATTGAATATTTTATATGATCAACTTCCGGCGAAATGATCTCTTTTGATGAGTTCAAGCACATGTCAAAAAAAAGCCTCACCTTAAAAAACACTATGTTTAATGTTTTTGAAACTATTCTTTGAAGTAACCCCAAAAGATATTTCATATTTGACAGCAACTGACACGAAAACCCTCGAACGGTACGACCTAGAGACTTGAAATTTTCAGTGTGGGTTCAGCTCCCAAATGCCGCGGTAAAGTTCGGCTGAATTCCACCAGGGGTTCCGTAAATATGGCCGTTCGAAATTTTGTTCTTTTGATTTTTCCGAAACCAAAGATTCGATCGAGATAAAGTTTTGTATTTTGATGGAGAATCATAAGTTCAAGCTACATTTTTTCCAGATCGCATGACCAGAACCACAGAAAATCATAACTCACAAACGGAAAGGCCTAGAGACTTGAAATTTTCAGGATCGGTGTGGATCTCGAATGTCGCGGTTGAGTTCGTTAATGGGCAGAATTCCACCAGGGGTTCCGTAAATATGGCCGTTCGAAATTTTGTTCTCCTGATTACTTCCGATAGATCCGATCGAGATGACGTGTTCAAG
Organism: Aphidecta obliterata; assembly: GCA_963966015.1. NCBI lineage: Eukaryota > Metazoa > Arthropoda > Insecta > Coleoptera > Coccinellidae > Aphidecta > Aphidecta obliterata. Next base: position 26,994,929 of record OZ014427.1, on the reverse strand, counting down.
CTTCATGCAAAATTTTGTCCAGATCGCATGACCAGAGCCATAGAAAATCATAACTTTCGAACTCAAAGGCCTAGGGACTTGAAATTTTCAGGATAGGTGTGGATCTCGAAAGTCGTGGTCACGTCCATAAATGGGCGGAATTAGACTAGGGGTTCCGTGAATGTGGTAGTTTTAAATTTAGTTTTTTTGATCATTTCAAAACTACGGATTCGATCGTGACGAAATTTTGTATTTTAATGGAGAATGATATATTCAAGCTATATTTTGTCTAGATCGCATGACCAGAACCATAGAAAATTATAACTTTCGAACGGAAAGGCCTAGGGACTTAAATTCCACTACTGATTGGATTGTAATGAAATTTTGCACATAGTTGAAGAATAATGTATTCTAACTACGTGCGAAATTTCCAGATCATTACGAAGACCATAGATACCGTAAAAAATTTTGGCGAATTATCGAAAAAAATTGGTCGCATGAAGCACTGACGTGAAGTCTGGAGTTTCGCCTTTGTTTGAAATTTTTTTTGACAGCTGCCAAAAATTTCTTCAATTGGTTTTCTAAAACTGAAAAATACGAATCTACTTACAAGGTGGATGAACGAGTACTCAGAAGCTCCTGACTTCACGGGAGTGCTTTTCATCAATTTTTTAATATTGTTTGGCGAAGATGGCGCCCGTAAAACCAAGAGGTGGGCTTTGAAAATTAGCAATATTAATAATAATTCCTGGAGAACAGATATATATAAATCTGGGCAAACACACTTCTACAATTCGAAAGAGTGAATGACAACAATGGCAGATATTCACGGATGCCCACATTAAGAATTTGAACATGTCGCCAAATTGAAACAAAATTCAATTTTTTGACTACATAGCCTTCATTTTGAGGTTTCAAAGGTGCGCCAGAAACTTTTTCAAGCATAATTCCAATTTTCATTCATCTAGATTATGCTAGATGAATGAATAATTGATTGTAATAATGATTTGATAATTATTTATCAAACCATTATTTCAAGCAATTATTTGTTTGCTGGAATTTCTCCCCCCTATTCTTCCGTCACGTCACTAGATTCATTCACAAAAGATGTTTACAGGTCTCACACAAAGTGAATATTGTTGTTACTAAATCGGCCACTTGTCGTAAGTCATTGACACCTATTTGGGTACTCACAGGTAGAAGGTAAGACCTGCACCGTATGTTTCCTACCTGCTTTCATTCATCTAGTAGGAAGACCCTATATAAACTAATTATTGTGCATGATCCTTGAAGATGGATTAACCTGAGTCCCTTTTATACGTAACCGAAGAAGGGTTTTTTTTTTATCTTTGAGACACTTGTTGTCTGATGTTACTATCGAACGGATCACTTTCTCCACTTCATTCAATGAATTGGAACTATCATTTATGATATCGGTCAAGAACTTTGGATGTGTAGGTGATCTTACAATATACAAATTTCTATGTTCATTTCGATATATTAATATTTATGCTTCCTATAGAACAATTCGAAAAATTCATAGAGGGAATATTGGACATGTTGTGACATTCTGAATAGTTTACATTTATTTCATTTCCGATAAGGAACGTGTGGATGAAGTGGAGGTTGAAGCATTATTTACTAAGGAAGTATTATGACATACATTTTTTCTGCATTTTCTATTTTATTCTGAATGGAGTTTTCAATATACCCTTCTGCAACAGTTGATTTCCAAACACCAATTCTTTTGTTGGCTGAAAAATCTGCACCACTGTCAGAAAGAATAGACACAGAAGAACGCCGAAAACAGTGACCTGTATACAAATGTGGTTGCTCTAATTTAAGAAAGTTTGCAATCGTTGACGGTAATTTAGAAAATGTATTAATTCCAACTGGTTGTGTTGAGCATTTATAGTTCTTATAAAAAACGAAAAATCTTTCGTGTGGAGTGTGAACTGGCCTCAAGGATATATTATCTCTTTATTATGTTTAAAAGTGTATGCTCATCATTATCCACCACAGTGAATATCCTGTTCGAATGTGTTTTCGATGAATTCACTGTCACCAAAAATTTCGATTCCATATCTTGTACATCCTTTCTCTGCAACCTTAACAATTCATCTTTTCTCAATGCACCCGCTACTCCGAATATCAAAGCGACCTCCAAATCAAACAATGATAGTTATTTCACGATAATGAGAATAAGTTCAAATAACGATTCAATTGAGTTTTATTTTTACCTTCGACACCAAGAAAACACTATCAGGAGCATTCGCTATGAACTCTCTCACATGTTCTTTTTCGAGAACTTTTGATTCTTTAGGGATATATCCCTCTCTTTTCCGTTTAATAAACATCACCAGTTTGTGGTATCTGCTTATATCAGTATTGTTTTTCACATTTAGTGTTGATTTCAGCATCGAATATTTTGGCCATAAACTTGCTAGATGCCCCTTTTCTGCAATACCCGTAAAGTATGCCAACAAAACCGTTTCCGTAAAGTTCCGAACCTTCTTGTCCTTGCACCAAGATCTGAATTCAGCATAGGTTTTCTCATATAAATGGCGGCTCTTTTCAGGAAGCAGACTCAAAGTTGCTGCTTCAGCAGTTTTTGTCGCATCTGGTGGTGTCAAAGGGATATTTTCTTCGTTATTCATTATGTAGTAGCGTAACGGATAAAATCAGATTCTGATCGAAAGCGAATAAATAAATTTGACAGCTCGATCGTTCTCCGACATAGATGCATCTATGCTCCGACTGAATATTTTATAATCGGTTGCCATGATAATCATGCATTAATACAAGAAACCATGCATTAATAGGGGTCATTAAGGGATGATTTCGAGTGCGTTAAAATGAGCTTTTATTCTATGGTCGACGGAAAAATCTTTTTCCATGGGCCATTTTTGAGATCTGCGAACTAACAGGAACCAGTCGCTGATAGTTAGATCCGGAGAATACGGTGAATGGTTGAGCAATTTGAATTTCAATTCGTGCTTTTTCGGCATAGTAGCCAACGACTTGTAAGGGGGTGCATTGTTTTGGTGAAGGAGCATTTTTCTTTTGCATTTGGGAGCGGATTTTCTTCCTTCAAAGGAACTAGTGACGCTCTTGCTGTTGATTGTCCTTACTTTCTCAAGAAACTCCACGAATAAAATACCTAAGTGGCCGAAATTTCTTTTTTGTTGACATCAAAGGGCTTTCCTCGTCCTCTCGGCGATTTGATTGTAGAGTAGGTCCATACTTAACTACATATTATCAATTATTCCTGAAAAGGTTGGGTTAAAATGATAAAATACACATGATTAGTTTAAGGTTCCGTAGCAGAACCTGAACCCTCATAATTGTAGCGAAAATAGAAGCTATTATCAATGTATCTCTCGAAAAAATCTACAATCATAATTAAATGACGCCGAATCAGTTCGAACTTTCCATCGGATACGCTTCGTCATCCAGATGTCCGAGGGATGAAGAAACGGGGGGTTGAAATTAACCCAGTGCATCTTGCTCATTTCCATCTGAAACAGCGATCAATGGGATAGAATCGACCGACGCTCCGTTCGGCCGTGTTATGTTCAATCAACTCCGAATGCAGTCGGGGATGGGAGACATAGGGGCTGATCGGCGGGCGCAGAGGCGAGGAGGGGCGGAAACGTTGGGGTGGTTTCGTCGTCGTTGTCGACAATCACTTTTATAGGTGCCATTTTTACGTTGACGGCTCCGCGGCGTTATATTTTTCAGAGCCTGCCGGATAGCGAACTTAACGAGGGGTCATATCGATTAATGGATTTATTCAATATGGTTCGGGGTTCGGTTTGGGGGGCGACGATGTGCACGGAGTTCACGGTCGAAGTCTGGGCTACACGACAAATTAGTACCCACCTATTGATTTCTGATTAGACGACATAGGTTTATCAAATATGTATCATCGGAGACTTTCGCAGCTATAGCGAATATTTTTGGTTCTATAGAGAAGTCGATAACATGATGTTGCTTCGATATCGGAGACAATGACCATTTTAATTGAGGACTGCTATTAATTATTATAATAAGGAACAGTGATTAAGGTTTAGTCTGATTAATGGCACTCATTTCAACAGCCGAATATTCTAAATGAACAGTACACATTGAAACGGGTTCCAAATTAGATTCAAGTCCAATTGTAAATATCAGAAATTAGTGCAAAGTTCACTATTTAGTGAATGAAAGATCCTCCCGAAGAAGCCAGCCTAGGAAAAGACTGAGAAGAGTGTCGGGTTTGAGGGGATATACGAGGGTTGTTCGAAAAAAGGGGAAATTTTGCAGTCTACATACATTCGATTTTCGAGTTTTTTTATTGCTGTGTTGTAACGAATATCCCTCATATATGTTGACATTATCATCTATTTTGGAGCGCTCGTACTACTTACACGAGGGCTATAGCATTTCGTCACGATGTCTGTATTCCTCGAATTTTGAGTCGAAAATGGTCTCAATCGATAGAGTTCGACTCACTGATGACGAATCCGTCGGAAAATTCGGATTTTTTTTCGATAATTCGCTAGAATTTTCTACGGTTTCTATGGTCTTGGTGATGCGATCTGGACATTTCGCACGTAGTTTGAATACATTATTCTTTATTTCTGTGCAAAATTTCACTCCAATCCAATGAGTAGTTTCGAAATTATCAGGAAAGAAATATTTTGAACGGCCCAATTCACAGAATTCCTAGTCTAATTTTGCTCATTGATATACGTGACGGCAACATTCGAGATCCAAACCTACCCTGAAAATTTCAAGTGCCTGAGCTTTTCTGTTCGATAGTTATAATTTTCTATGGTTCTGGTCATGCGATCTGGACAAAATGTAGCTTGAATATATCATTCTCCATTCAAATACAAAATTTTGTCACGATCGAATCCGTAGTTTTGAAATTATCAAGAAAAATAAATATTCAAACGACCATATTCACGGAACCCCTAGTCTAATTTTGCTCATTGATGAACGTGACCGCGACATTCGAGATCAGAACCTACCCTGAAAATTTCAAGTCCCTAAGTCTTTCCGTTCGAAAGTTATAATTTTCTATGGTTTCTATGGTTCTGGTCATGCGATCTAGACAAAATTTGGATGTAGCTTGACTACGTCATTATCCACCTGAGTGCAAAATTTCACCTCGATCAAATCAGTAGTTTCGAAGTTATCAGGAGAACAAAATTTCGAACGACCATATTTACGGAACCCCTGGTCGAATTTTGCCCAATAACCCTGACAATTTCAAGTTCCTAGGACGTTCCGTTCGAGAGTTATCGTGTATACGGACGGCCGGACGGACATACTGGAATTTTTCGACGGATTCGTCAGCAGTGAGTCGAACCTTGTCGACCTTGAGACCATTTTCGGCTCAAAATTCGAAAATACAGACATCGTGACGAAATGATATAGCCCTCGTGTAAGTAGAACGAGCGCTCAAAAACCTATTGTGAAGCTGGAAATCTAAAAACATCAATTACATCCATTTCCAACTGCAAATAAATAACATAAAATGTTGTTGAGTCAAAAATCAATTAATCTAGGGTTTGGATTTGACATGAGATGACACTGTAGCGGTACTTTCGAACAAAAAAATTATGAAACACAGATTCGGTGAACAAACTGGCCGTCAGTATAAAATTTTAATTCGATCGGACCTGTATTTTTCGAATGATAGAATAGTAGTATTACAGAATAAATATACAGGGTGTTTCATTGGTAAATGTACATACGTTCACCTGAGGTATGTACATACGTACCCTAGAATGGTCCAAAAAATCTATATATGATAGGTCTAATCAACTCCACAGCCAAGATACAGGGTGATTTATGTATTCGCCAATATTTTCAATTGCTTATAACTTTTGAATCATCGGGATTAATCAATTAATGTTTGGAACGTAAAACACACTTCCATGGGTAAATCGATTAATCTTTGAAATGATCAAAAAATCCAGGTCCGTATTAGAAAACTATGGGACTTTTTGAGATCTGAGATTCAACACCCTGTATGAAGGAATATTGGAATTTGATTAAAAAAGCAGAAAATGTTCGATGGGGATCAGTAAGTTTCAGTATCCCGCACGACATTTGACCCATCCAAATTTTTGTCGAAAGATTTGATTCGATTGTGGAATTCCACTTACTTCACAAAAATGTCGCTCATTGAGATTGAATTCGAGAAATTGTCTGTTGGACTGTTGGCAAATTCGTTTTTTTTCATATTCTAATGAATAATTTCAAGAATATTTCAGAAAAATATGGATTTCGAAAAAAATATTCAAAATAATCAACAGTGAGAAAATAAATAAACAAATGAGTGAAGAAGACTGCATGTGGATTTCATTTGGCCCATCGATACAGATTCCTCAAATTAAAGACTCCATCCCTCAGAAATATGGCTCATCGTCACAGAAACCATACACGAACAGTCGAACAACATATCAACATATTAATTTGTGTTGAATCCCACTAGTTTTCATTCAAGTAGGCTACAACAATATAATATTATTATAAATTTTGCAGGAATGTATTTCCAGCATGATGGGGCTTCATCTCATTTTAGAGTTATTCTCAGGAATTCCTTGGAAAAGAACTTTCCAAATATGTGGATAGTCAGAGGTGGACCGCATGCATGGCCCCCTAGATCACCAGATTTCAATCGTTCGGGGATATTTGAAATCTTAAGTTTATGTGTCTGAGATTGGAAGTGAGGATATTCTCCTACAACGTATCGAAGTTGCCCGCAATAAAACCCGTAATCATCCAGAAAGGATCAAAAAGGCTATAAGACATAATTTGAAAAGAGTAAGAATATGCATCGGGAAAGACGGTGACACTTTTGAGCAAATTTAATGATTTCTGTTTCATTTGTTTACTCATATTTTTATTCATTATCTCATTGTTGATCATTTTGAATAAATTATTCAAAATCCATATTTTTCTGAAACACTTTTTGAAATTATTAATTAGAAAATGAAAAAAAAATACAAATTTTCCATCAGTCCAACATACAATTTTTCGGATTCAATCCCAAAGTACAACATTTTTGTGAAAAAGTGGAATTTAACTATCGAATTAATATCTTTCGAAAAAAGTTTTGATGGGTCAAATGTCGTCCGGAACACTGAAATGTACTGATTCACATCGAAAATTTTCTGGTTTTTCCGAATATTTTAATCAAATTTCAATACAGGGTGTTGAATCTCAGCTTGCAAAAAGTCCCATATATTTCTAATACGGACCTGGATTTTGAGATCATCCCAATAATGGAATCGATTCACCTATGGAAGTGTGTTTTTTGTTACAAATTACAATTTATTATGCTGGATGGTTCAGAAGTCATGAGTAATTGAGAATATTGACGAATACACAAATCACCCTGTATCTCGGCTATGAAGATGATAAGACCTTATCACATATAAGTTTTTTTGGACTCGTTTAGGGTAGCTCTACCTCAGGTTAACGTATGTACCAATGAAACACCCTGTAGATATCGTCAGACTTAGCATATAATAATCTAACATATAAATATCGACTTCATTCAGAGAAATAACTTGAGTGAACCTCTTCAGTTAAGTTACGAGGAAAGCTCGTGAGGTTTTCAGTTAACAACCTTTGATTTGAGTTCATAAGTTTCAAGGGATGACTTGAGAGGGGATTGAGTTTTCAAGGACAAAATTTGATAAGAATTTGGGTTCGGTGAATATAAAAACTGATCTAAAAAGTGTTCGAATATTCCATTGAAGCCGAATGTTCCCTCATGGGATTTGAATATTTTTGATCTAGTCCTAAAAAATCGTCGCAGTCAGTTTATCCGTTTCAGATTCAGATCCACATCCGAAGTGAAATCGGGGAACTTCAAAGGTCCTTCTTGTTCGTTTATGAAATGGATAAACCTATAAAACCAAAGATCCTCCCCTACTTCAACGAAATCGTTCCTCCCGAATTTTTGTTCAATTCAAAACCTTTATTTTCCTACAAAAATTTAGTGTGCGAAGAAGTTTTCAGAAACCTTTCAAACGTGGCAATATCAACAGCCTGACCAAAACCGTGACACAGTCACACCTGGACGGGAGATCCGACGGTCAGATATGGAAATAGCGCTCTGACCGTCATTATTACATGCCTCACGTCACCGTTCGCAGTAGGCAGCGGCCGACCGGGCGCGCTATCATCTGTTTTCAGATTGTCGGATAGCGCGCTCTTAATCCCGTTGCCGGCGCGGCCCGTGTGTACGCTCCCGGTCGGGGGATTAAATTATTGGAGCCGCCGCCTCCGTCGCGGTCTGATAAAAGCTGCCGGATTTTCAGGCGGAGATGGTGAACGTCAGATTTGGGACACGTTACCGTATTTCGTCGGTGAACTGAGAGATCGGGAGGGGGTGGCGGCAGGCGGGCGAGAGCGGGGCAGAAACTTTGTGCGTCGCTGCCGCCGCTGGAAATTCGTATTGTCGGGAAATTCGGGCGGCAGCGAGCGTTCCGCCTAACGATGTTCACATAGGGTCGCGCGATTCGATCCGTGCGGCCTTGTGTGTGTACTTCTAATTGGGAAATTTCCGAATGACGGCTTTGGGATCCGGCGCCGTGGGCGAGAAAGGAGGTCGAGTGTGGGGGTCCGTCTATGCTGAGGGTTCCGTACGGATATAGTTCGATCTTTCACGTATTTTTGGTTAAACGAAATATCCAAAATACATAATATATAATAATGATTTTGAAGTATTAATCAAATTCTTCCCCAGTATCTGATCGAAATTTGATTGGATTTCGTTCAAGGAAATATCCAAGAAAATCTATCATGAAATTGTATTAATCTAGTCCATTTAAGAATTATATACATCGCAGCAGGCCATGAACGTCCAGGCGAGGCTTTATTTCTGGTTACAAAGAAGTTACTGTTTTTATCATAGAAATAAAACCTCAAACATAAATATAACCTAGAAAAGTGTTCAGTATACGAATTATCGAATAATTATTAATTAAGCCGGAATATTCCGACTGCAGTTTAAGAATGGGAATTCAGGTTCAATGTTATTTATATTAAGAAATGGAACCCCCAAATAGAAAACTTGAACAGGAAACTCACCACCATAATCTACACCCTCAATGATATGAAATACCATATCCAACAAGATACATTGAAGCTCCTATACACAGCCAGTTTTCAGTCAATCCTTTCATATGACATTGTTACCTGGGGAAACAGTACATCATGAAACAAATAATTCAAAACACAAAAGCAAGCAGTCCGAGCTATGTATAGAATGAAATATAGAGATACTTGTAGAGGTGTTCTCAAAAGGAATAAAATCCTGACGTCAACAGCAATATATGTGCTAAAGTATGTTATATCCCTACAAAGCCCAAGTAAACTATTTGAACCGTTTCTGAACTACAACCCAACTAGGAAAATTGATCCTTATATATACCTGAGGCAACAATTGACACTAGCACAGAATAATGCAAAATACATGTGCATGAAGATCTACAATGCGTTACCCAAACAGTTTCATTCGATAAGAAATGTTGATATATTGAAAAAAGAGTTAGTTGAATTTTTGCTGAATATTGAACCATACAACTTGCTAGAATATTTGGAATCTAGTAAAGCTAAACCTTACATCTACTTTGTAACCAGTAACCATTGAAATTATTTGACTTATTCCCCATTATTGTTATACAATAATTGTAGGAACTAAACATATATTATTATTATTAATAAAAGAGAGAAACAAAAATTAAGAATCTATGTAGTACATGAAATTTGTACTGTAACTATCAATATATGAACCAGTTCGTGAATTATTAAGTGCTCAGTGTTGATTACTTCAAGAAAGTCAATTTTTTTTTATTTATTAAAACTGTCCATGAATTATTGAAAATATTATGATGATCAATTCTACAATTATTCAGTATACTTTTGAATTGTGAACAATAAAGCATGTGTTCAATGGCAGTATTAGCAGAGAGAATGTGAACAGGGTACCATACAGTATAAGTATAATAAATAAACTTAAAATATCTATGAATGATACAAGAGCAAAGATGAAAATCTCATTGAAAACTTTGTTTCCACGTATAAGTGTAGTGATTTGGATGTGTTTTTTGAATAAGCTGACATAACCCTATTGATGGGCATCCTTTTGCAGGGAAGGTTTCAATTCTTCAATAACCCATTTATGAAATAATTCACCATTCATCATTAATACCACTGTTAAGAATCAGATCCATCCATTGTTCCGGCATTCAAAATAGTCTACCTTCTGCCTTCACCCTTGAATATAATCGGCATACCTTTTGGATTATTTCCTAGTGTCCACTGACAAATTTGAATACCGTTTTCGAATATCCAAGTTTCATCTAGATAAATGAATTTTACGTTTTGTTCGATGTGTTCTCGGTATTTATCACAATATCGTACTATTTTTATTATATTTTTCAGTTTATCGATAAGAATTTTCCTTCGATCAACTTATTTGTATTTGTATCCAATTTTTTTTATGATATAATATAATGTTGACTTCGATCGATTGAAATATAGGTGCTCTTTGGTCAGTTCGAAAAGGATTGTTTTTAATTCTAGCAAAAACAAAGTCATTCAATGTCTCTTTGAAGGAATAATCTTATCGTACAGGTTTTCTTCCACTGCTAATTCCAGGCTGTAATAACATGCTAATATTCTACGGACAGTGCTTGGTGAAATCTGATAATTTAAGAGACATTGATCAATCAGAATACACTTTGGGTAGGTGAATTACAGTTTACCTGAAACACTAGCGAAACTCGATTAATGCTAGCGGAAATATATGCCAAATCTTTGAAAAACTCGAAGTAACACCGAAAAACTGCCTGGCGTTCTCTTGTTAGGCGCGATGAATCCTGGTGAATTCCAGCCATTTTAATAGCATAAGACAAAAAATACTCAAATTCAGAGCTAATTTTTATAATTATTCACCAATATCTTCGATAAAATCATCAAAGCAAGATCTCTATGGGTTATGTTAGTGTTATTCCTATACCAACCTGAATTCAGCAACCCAAAATATTACTGAATAGTCTATTACCAACTTAAATTCGATTTTTCACAGCCTACCGAGATGTCAATAATTCTTAAACGGGGTATAGGTACATTTATAAAAATCAATGTTTGTCTTTTTGTTCCTTATGCGTTCCTAAACCGCTCTTCGGAACGAATCTTCTTCTGTGCCCTGGAAGAAACGAAAGGGCGCGGAAAAAGTTACAGAGTGAATTTTATGCCATTGGACATCATGGGAGTAAAGGGGAATTATATACCATTAATCGGCTCGACGTCATTTCCTGCACACGGAAGAAGGGGTAAGGAATAAGATCCGAAACGAATTTTCAACCCCATCGAACATCATGGGGGGGAGTCATTCCTATCCCATTCATCGGGTCGATGTCATTTGTTCGTAAGAGAAGAAGGGGCACAGAAAAAGTACTGAATGAATTTTCATCCTGATCGAACATCAAGGGAGGGAAGTGGGAGAAGGTGATTCCTATAACATTCATAGGATCGACGTCATTTTTTGCACCCGGTAAGAAGGGTACAAAATAAGATTCCAAACGAAGTTTCAACCCGATCGGACATCATCGGAGTGAAGGGGCAAAAGGAATTATATAACATTAATTGGATGGACGTCATTTCATGCACACGGGAAGAAGGGGTATAGAAAGAGATTCAAAACGAATTTTTAAACCCCATCGAACAATATGGGAGGGGGTGTTTCCTATACTATTCATCGGATCGATATAATTTGTTCGTAAGGGCAGAAGGGGTGCAGAAGAAGTATTTAATTAATTTAAAACATTGTCGAACATCATAACTGGAAAAGGTGATAAGTTGATTCTGTCGACATTAATCGGATCCGCAGAAGAAAGAGTACAGTATGTAATTGAAGCGAATTTCCAACTTCATCGAAAATCATGCGAGGTAAGGGGAAGCAGAGGAGATGATTTCTATATCATTCTTCGGATCAACCACATCAATTGTTGCACAGAGAAAGAAGAGGTCCATGAGAAGGTTTCATGGAAGCAAGGGGTAATGAGAGCTTTCTCTATCATTCATTGCATCGTCATTTTTTTGCTTGGAAGAAGAAAGGATACAGAATGAATTTTCAACCTCAAAGTGCATAATAGGGAAGGAAGGGGATGTATATAGTGATTCCTATAACATATTTTGCTCAGAGGAAGAAGTGTTTCATGCATTCGTTGACAGCGAACTTTCGTACCCATCAATTAGTATCCTGGTGGGAAGGGGGGTGGAATGTCTACTCCATTCATCAGATCTCTTTTGATTTTTGCAAAGGTGAACATAAGGTAAAGAGTAAAAAGAAGGTTTAGCGTGGTAGTAAAGGAGAGATGTTCAAGCGAAGGAGAGTCACATAATATGGTTTAGAGAAACCATTACATTTTGTTGTGCTGAACTACAGGTAGGTATTATTACAAATGGCCAAAATAGCCTTCTTCTTCAGCGAAGTAAATCTTATTTCTCCTCGCCTCCCAGCAACGCAAGGCTTTCGTCTGCCTATGGTTTCCACTTACTACGCATGGGCCAGTACATAGACCATTGAGAAGTCTTATTTCATTTTTTGGAAGTGAAAGAAAGATCCAAATGGGTTTCGCCTTTTATTTGGAGAATGCAGTAACCTCCTCAGCTTGATTTCGTCATGGTATATTACACCAGTAGACATTTTTCTGCATCGTCCTCTATAAATCGAAGTTTTTTCCCGATGGTACCCGTTTGATACCTTTTATAAGGTTTTTTTTTTACTTTCGTAGAGCTTCAAATGCCCCAAGGCCCCTGACTATCTATGGCAATGCAAATTATTGCACCTTCATACTGTTTAGGTAGGCTCACTTTTCCACTGCCAGAATTCTGGTTAATAGTTGAAAAGGGCGGTTTTAAAGGCAGTGATTCTACAGGATGTCTATTTCTAAAAGGGCCAAACTTCAGGGGGAGATCATACATGTGATTTGCAACAAAAAATGTCATTAAACACATGGTCGAAATGTTGACGGTTATTCTTCAATTTAATATTTTTTGATTTCACGAAATATTTCATGTTTTTCCATACATTCAATTATACCTACTTCAGTTTTCCTTGTAGCCTCATTAAATTCAACCACATATCTGGAAACGGCATCAAGATAATAATATCTGTGTGCCAAAAAAATTCTTATTGCGGGCGTGATAAGGAGATGAATATCACGATTCTGAAGTGAACAAAATCAGTCATATTTTTGAGCGCTCGTACTACTTACACGAGGTGTATATCATTTCGTCACGATGTCTGTATTTTTCGAATTTTGAGCCGAAAATGGTCTCAAACGACTATGTTCGACTCACTGATGACGAATCCGTCAGAAAATTCGAGTCTGTCCGGCCGGCCGTCCGTATACACGATAACTCTCGAACGGAATGTCCTAGAAACTTGAAATTTTCAGGGTAGGTTCGAATCTCGAATGCCGAGGTTAAGTTCGTTATTGGGCAAAATCCGCCGAAAGGTTCCGTAAATTTGGCCGCTCGAAATGTTGTTTTCCTGATTACTTTGAAACTACAGATTCGATCGAGATGAAATTTTGCACTCTAATGGAAAATGAGGTGTTCAAGCTACATGCAAAATTTTGTTCAGCTCACATCACCAGAACCATAGAAACCATAGAAAATTGTAACTTTTGAACGGAAACGCCTAGGGACTTGAAATTCTCAGGATAGAAGTGGATCTTGATTGTCGTGATCACTTTCATCAATGAGCAAAATGATACTAGGGGTTCCGTAAATATGGTCGTTTTAAATTTAGTTTTCTTGATGATTTCCAAACTACAGATTCGATCGTGGCGAAATTTTGTATACTTATGGAGAATGATATATTCAAGCTACATTTCTCTAGATCGCATGACCAGAACCATAGAAACCATAGAAAAGCATAACTTTCGAACGGAAAGGCCTAGGGACTTGAAATTTTCAGGATAGGTGTAGATCTGAAATGTGGCGTTCACGTTCATCAATGAGCAGAATTATACTAGGGGTTTCGTGAATACGGTCGTTTGAAATTTTGTTTTCTCGATAATTTCGAAACTACGGATTCGATTGAGATAAAATTTTGTATTTCAAACGAGAATGACATATTGAAGCAACATTTTCGAAATTTCGAAACTACCGATTTGATTGGAATGAAATTTTGCACCTAGCTGAAAGAAAACATACATTCCGGCTATTATGAGCTGGGCAGCCATCCATTTGAAACCAGACATTTTGTCTGTTAGCCAGGGGCATTTCATCCAATATGTCCGTTAAGCTGCTTTGGATTGAGGTAATGAATTCTTCAGCGTTGAGGCGATCGGGAAGTATTACTGGTCCGAAAAGTTCACCTCGCATGACTCCCAACGCCGGAATTAGCGGGACTTGAGGAATGAATATTTAGGGGTGCAATGCATTGGGAGGTACGATCGAATTAATAAACTTGTGTTGTGCAGAAATGCGTCAGAAACGTTGTGAACTTCGCAGGGTTGTAGATTCAGTACGAAAACGATGTGTAAAATGTATTGAATAGACATTTCAAAAAATTTTTTAAAGAGGTAGGTAGTATTAGTCTGTTTTCTTTACATTTTTTCATAAAATCTGTTCTATTAAAATTTAGTTCATCCCTTCAAATTATTCTGATTCGATAGATAAATTCATTATTTCCATGATAGTTACTTCAATATTCAATCATAAACAGCTTCAAAACAGAGCAAATTTGGGTTTGGAATATTTCGACTTTTTCGTTGTTATCTGGTTAGCCACGATGTTGAGGCAAAAGACAAGCAGCAAGCACAATTGATATGTGTGATATGCATCTCCTTACCACGCCCGCAATAAGAATGTTTTTGCCACATTATTATTATCTTGTAGCAAATTTGATGCCGTTTCCAGATATGTGGTCGAATTTAATGAGGCTACAAGGATAACTGAAGTATAGTCGAATGTATGGAAAAACTGTATGGAAATATTTCCTGAAATCAAGAAATGTTAAATTGAAGAATAACCGTCAAAATTTCGACCATGTGTTATATGACATTTTTTGTTGCGAATCATATGTTTGATCTCCCCTTGAAGTTTGGCCCTTTCAAAAGTAGACACCCTGTACATACCTCGGCTATGCATATCTATCCCAGCACTTTTTTCGTTATGGATCTATCTGCTAACCAAATGAGATGTTTCAATGAAGTTGAGCTATCCCTAGTTTGACTTCCTGACGGTCCAAAAAGTACTTCTGTCGAGAGTTGAATTCAAGAAAATAATAATGCGGGAAAAAATGAAAAGCGTTTGCGCGAAGTTCATGCGCAGCGTTACATACAAATGGGGCTGCGTTCCCACTAGCTCCCCGAATGTACTGATGAGGTTCCAACAAATTGCATCTCGATCACCATTACAAGGAGGCCGACCAGAAGAAACCTGTAAAACTACCAAGATAAGTCACTTCTTCCTAGCAGACCATGCCTTGCTTTTTGCGCGTCTAGTACGGGCCTGGCCGACCGGACTGGTAATGGACACATTTAAGTGGGCAGTAAAGTAAACGCAAAAATCGGATCTAGCGGTCGGCGACTCTGCCTGTGATCGTGAACGAACCGGCTAACATTCTGTGTAATGACAGGTTGTGTGCATGTCACAGTCCGATGGTTCGACTTCCCCCCGCCGTTCGTGTCGCAGTGGCGCTTTTTTAATGTCACCATAAATGCCCTTAATCATCGAGGTGGCTTCCTGTTCGGCCGCCCGTTATACGGTGCCGACAGTCGGCTCGATAAGGCGTTAATGCCTCGACCGGACTGGACGAATATACAGAGCCGGCAAAAAAGCACGACCCAGGGAGTCTGAATTCCGGTCGTCTTGGACCGTTTCGTTTCAATCGCCTCCTCTTGCTTGGTTTCGGTTCGTTGTTTACATGATCCAACGGGGAAGTTTCCGATAAAATTTCAAGCTGCACCAACACTTGTGCGGGTATTTTATGCGCCATCAAATCTTTAATTGCCTTGCTTCGATCTACCGAATGTTTCGACAGTTCTCATAAAACTCATAAAATTCGTGGACGCCGGCAAGGCACCGGCGATGGTGCAGCTAAACTTGCTCGAGTTCGCGAGCGTTTGAGTGGGTAATTCAATTTTTGGAATTCGAAAAAAAAATTTCATATTCGAATATCACGAATCAAAGAGTGAAAGCTAGGTTATTGACCAAAAAAATCGGTTCACTGGCCATTCATAACCTTTATGGTTTCGCAAAAAAATTTGGTTGCGATAATCTTCTTTTTTTGTTTTTTGTTCAGTCAGGGGAATCCTCAGGGACGAACTATCTCCGATAGATAGAACAGTGTGAGACTTCGTGTGCAGCACGATCTACTCTAACTGAACCTAACCTGCTGTTTCAGAGTCTCTTCTTCTTGATATTTGAAATTGAGTACACTCAATTTCTAGTTTTATTATTTTTTGTAGTTGATTTTTGATGTTGTTATTTCTGGAGTTGATCTCTGGGTCTTTTCTGATAGGTGGCTATCCTAATCACATCTTTCACAGGGTTGTAGTCAACTACCCTTTTTAGCTCATCATTTGGGTGTTGACTTGCTTTCTCAAATATCTTCTCGGCCTTCATTTTTAGGAAATCTGTGACCAGTTTTCCATTCTAAGCCTCTGTGGATTTGTTGTTTTCTTACGAACCACGGCATATTCATTGCTGCTTTAAGCAGTTTATTTTCTGGTGCTTGAATCTTCATTATATGGCTATTGGCTGCATGGCCCCAAGCCGCCGAGCCATATGCTAGTTGGGGTCTTGCAATTGACTTGATCATTCGTAGCTTTCCAGCTTTGGTTCATTTGGCTCCTTCTTCCTAGCAGTGGGTGAAGTCTACTCATTGATGAGTTTGTTTTATTCACTGCATATTTTATATGGTTTTTCCATCTAAGCCCTTCATCTAGTTTTACTCTCAGATATTTGACTTCTTTTTCCCATTTCATCTCTTCTCCATCTATCCTTAGGTTGGAATTAATTTCAAGTCTCCGTTTCTGTAGTAGAATAGCTCGGCTCTTTCTGCTATTTATTTGAATTTTTCATTTAATGAACCATTCTTCTGAATCTTCTAGTGCTTCTTGCAGTCTTTTGTGTATGACATCTGGTCGTCTATGTCTGAAGGCTATTCCAGTGTCGTCTGCATGTAGGGCTAGCAGATTTATTGGGTTCTTACGAATATCGTAGATACATATGTTGTAGAGTAGAGTTCCTAGAACTGATCCTTGGGGCACTCCTGCTTTCACTTGTCTGGTGGAGGATAATATGTCGTCTATTTCGACATAGAAACTCCGGTTCCTCAGGTAGTTTCTTATAATCTTGCAGGTTTTGGTAGTGTAGTATGCCATCATCATCTTGTAGGCAAGTCCTTCGTGCCAAGCTCGGTCGAAGGCTCTCTCGACATCTAATAGCACTAATCATGTGGATGGTTCATTCTGAAATCCTTCAGTGACATACTCAGTGATCCTTAACACTTGAAGTTCTGTGGAATGATTTCCTCTGAATCCAAATTTTTCCGGTGGCATGAGATTCAGCGATTCTGTTTCTTCATTGATTCTTTTTGAGATAATCTGAAAATAAGGAAAATCGTCAGAAATCATTGCTCACCTTTTTTCTTAATCCAATTCACTTCTCTGCCATACGATATCATCAATTCCGATTGCATTCTTGACGTAATAAGGAGAATAAATGCATTGTCTTTGGAATAACGTTGAACTTACCGATATTGATAGGAAATTCCTGGAAACTGCACGTAGGTGTGGAAGAAATGTATAAGGATTCGTCCTTCATTCATTTGAGCCCTCGGATCACTGTATTTTTTACAAAATCCGCAAGTGTTTCGAAAGGAATTATGACGCTCAAAGTTTGCAATAATAATCGAAAGAAATGTGAATTATTGACTCGAGCTCTTTCTTTTTGCATGGAAAAGCTAGAAAGCTCCAATCGATGCCTTATATGTGAACAACAAGTTTCGGCAGGATATGGTGAACAGTTTCTGAGATAATAACAAAGTGTCAAAAAACAATTTTGAAAAGATCGTCCTCTCATACGTTTCTCACGAAATTTCCGAAATGTTACATAAATCATAGTGTCGTTATTTTACAACTAAACTATAAAGTTTCGATTATATTGGATCTGTATTTTTCGAATTATCGAGAAGAATAAAATTCAACGTTGCCTGAAAATTTCGAAACTCTAGGCCTCTTCTTTCGAAAGTTATCTTGTTCACGACCGGACATAATTGAATTTGACCTCGAATTCTTCATCTGTGAGGTCAACCTAATGGATTATGACCATACTCGGCTCAAAATTTTAAAATTTCACAGATTCGGGAAAAATGACAACGCTCTTGTTAAAAAAAATTACGAAAAGCACTGCCGTGAAGTCAGGAGCTTTTGGGTGCTCGTACTCCACCTTGTAGGTAGATTCGCGTTTTCCAGTTTCAGGAATCAATTGAAGGAATTTTCGACAGTTGTCAAAAAAATTCTCAAACTTAGGCGAAACTCCAGACTTCATGTCAGTGCTTCAGCTGACCAATTTTTTTTTCGATAATTCGCTAGAATTTTCTACGGTATCTATGCTCTTGGTGATGCGATCTGGACAAAATTGCGCACGTAGTTTGAATACATTATTCCTCAGCTAGGTGCATAATTTCATTCCAATCCGATCAGTAGTTTCGAAACTATCAGGAAAAAAATATTTTGAACGGCCATATTTACGGAACCCCTAGTATAATTTTGCTCATTGATGAACGTGACCGTGAAATTTGCGATTCAAACCCACCCTGAAAATTTCAATTTACTAGGCCTTTCCGTTCAAAAGTTACAATTTTCTATGGTTTCTATGGTTCTGGTCATGCGATCTGGACAAAATGTTGCTTTAATATATCATTCTCGATTAAAATACAAAATTTCATCTAGATCGAATCCGTAGTTTAGAAATTATCGAGAAAACAAAATTTCAAACGACCGTATTTACGGAACCCCTAGTATAATTCTGCTCATTAATAAACGTGAACGCGAAATTTCAGATCCGCACCTATCCTGAGAATATCAAGTCCCTAGGCGTTTCCGTTCAAAAGTTACAATTTTCTATGGTTACTATGGTTCTGGTCATGCGATCTGGACAAAATTTCATATATAGCTTGAACACATCATTCTCCATTTGAGTGCAAAATTTCATCTCGATCAAATCTGTAGTTTTCAAGTAATCAGGAGAACAAAACATTGAACGGCCATATTTACGGAACCCCTGGTGGAATTTGGCTCATTACCGAACTTAACCAATGCATTCGGAAACTGAACCCACACTGAAAATTTCAAGTCTCTAGGTTGTTCCGTTCGAGAGTTATCGTGCTTACGGACGGCCGGACGGACAGACTCGAATTTTCCGACGGATTCGTCATCAGTGAGTCGAACATAGTCGATTGAGACCATTTTCGGTCAAAATTCGAAAAATACAGACATCGTGACGAAATGTAATAGCCCTCGTGTAAGTAGTACGAGCGCTCAAAAAGCGCGCAACAATATGGCAATCCCTTATCACAGTCCAGCAGTTTTCGAAAGTTCCAATAATTCTCCAATAAACAAAATACTGAAAGTCATATTTCCACCCCTTTATTATATAACTAGTTAAAGCATGGCATGCGTTCCACCTTTCGTTATACGTCTGTCCGTTCTGTCTCTGGTTTCAATATACTTTAATTTGTGAAGAAAAAGAATTTATTCGAAATAATGCTTAAATGCGAGAAATATATACATTTTCTATCGAAAACGAACAATAAAATGTACAGCCTATAACATGAGAAGCATACTTTCAATAGAAAGCAAACAAAGAACCAAACAAACTTCACCTCTTCATATAATGGTGTAAGTAGGTATTAAAAAGTATAGATATAGATTATAGATTAGTAAAAATAAAACTCTGAGATATGGTTACCGACTTCATCAAGAGGATTCATACTTTTCTCAAATATCTTGATCTATGCCGAATTGACCTTCGGCTTCAGTAATAATCGAAATGATATAATAATAAAATGTCTTTCAATATATTTACAGTACTATTCTCCGAAAATTAATTCAAATGAAAGCATAAACTCTTTACGGTTATAGATAATCGCATCTGTCCTAGTCATATTCGACTATGCATCGTGGAAATAAGTTTTGTATACTTTTAAAATAATTTTTCATGATTCTTGGATATGAGTCGTTGCAACCTCGTCATCCCTCTCACCGATTCTACCCCAAGCAATCAGACCGGATAAAAATATCCAGAAGGGAATCCATCGCCCAAACCGTAATCCGCTGCGAAGGAAAGTCCCGACAAACTTTCCGTATAAGCGAACGTCCGGACGATGCGTGATGGAAAATTCATCCATTCCGCACCTGCGTCCCTTTCTCCGGACGAGCCGAACGGAACCTACATGCATTTCGAATTAATGCTGACTAATGCGGGCCCGTCCCATCTCCGTCCGCGCCATAACGGCTTTGTAGCGGACGGGGCACCGTCCGTCGTCGCCGTCGCCCCGTTCAAATTATCGCGCTAACCGCATTTGCGAAACGTTCGCCTCGGATATGAACGTTTTTATTTACGGCCGGGGCCTCCGCTTTTTCCGACCCAGTCGATAATTTATTAAAACTGCGGCAACAGGATCGCAGCGACTGACGATCGCCTGTCTCCCGTCGAGACGTTCTGATCATATCGGCTCGAATATATATAGCGACGTCAGAGATGGATCGACGCTGATGACCGTATTCCAGGAAAATGAAAGTTTTCGTAATGTTATTTTTCAATTAGGCTGAAACCGAGTTTGAAAATTTCGAAGTGTAATATGATTATGTGCACGGCAGTGCGCCAGGCTAAATCAGACTATACACGTAACGATTTATCGTACTTCAGGAGTACAGAAACAAATGTACGAAGCATCCAATGTGGCTACGCACGCTATGATTACTGCAACATTTTCGACCGATATCGTAGTGCTTGTGATTATGATTTTATCCCATCCCAGCTAGGTTTCGTGAGATCCCTGGATGAGAAGCCCCAAATTCGTTTGTGTTTTGTGTAGGCTTTATTACTACCATTTCCTTTTGCCCCCTTAGGCAGAGCACATTTATTGTTTTCTTAACAGTGAGCGATGAAACAGTAATCCAGCTGGGAAAAATTTCTTCCCCGGCCGGAGGATTTGAACCCGAGCCCTACCTGTCACGAGTCGAACACGCTAACCGCCCTTTAGAAGACGATGACAATGAAGACTTAAAAGAAGAAGTCGAAGGAAATGAAGAATTGATGTTGGAACTTGGAACCTCCGGAGGGCGATACCATCAAACGGACTAACGGAGATTAAAGAAATCATCAAGAAATTGAAAAACAGGAAAGCTCCAGGGAAAGACAAAGTAACAAACTTTATGTTACGGAAATTGCCCAGAAAAGGTGTAAAGAATAAGCTTTGTCGACACAGATTAGACCTCGAGCGCCGGCGTCTTATCTCAAGTACCAGGGTGGTAAGCTAAGGTCGCAAGGGTGAAGTTAATCGATTACTAGCAAGCTTTGCGAGTATATCGTATAACCTAAGAGTTTGAGTTAGGAGTTAATACAGAGTTGTGCATAAGCAAATAAATAGAGTTCAGTATTAATAAGTGTAATTAATTACCAATCCTAGTCACCAAGATAAGACTTGAATATCCATTAAGTCCTACAAAAGGAATATCAGCGCTTACCAATATAGCAAACGCAGTGATGAGAACAGACTACTATCAACAAAGATGGAAAACAGCAGAAGTAATTGTGTTCAATAAGCCAGGAAAAAATCAAAAATTCCCACAAAACTTCAGAACGATAAGTCTACTGTCAGCCTTTGGAAAAATTGTCGAGAGGGTCATTGCAAAAAGGCTCAATGAAGAAACAGAAGCGCTGAATCTGATACCCCCGGAACAATTTGGATACAGAAGAAATCATTCCACGGAACTTCAACTGGTAAGGATCACTGAATATGTCACTGAAGGATTCCAGAATAAATAAGCCACAGGATTAGTGCCATTAGATGTCGAGAGAGCCTTCGACCGAGTTTGGCACGAAGGACTTGCCTACAAGATGATGATGGCAGGCTACACCACCAAAACCTGCAAATAATAAGAAACTACCTGAGGAACAGGAATTTTTATGTCAAAATAGACAACACATTATTTTCCACCAGACGAGTAGAAGCAGGAGTGCCTCAAGGATCCGTTCTAGGACCTCTTCTCTACAACATAATATATCTACGATATTCCTAAGAACCCAAGAAATCTGCTAGCCCTTTATGCAGACGACATGGGAATAGCCTTCAGACATCGACGACCAGACGTCATACACAGAACACTGCAAAAAGCACTAGAAGATTTAGAAGAATGGTTCATTGAATGGAAAATTCAAATAAATATCAAAAAGAGCCAAGCTATTATTCTACAGAAGCGGAGACTTGAAATTAATTCCAACCTAAGGATAGATGGAGAAGAGATAAAATGGGAAAATGGAGTCAAATATCTGGGAGTAAAACTAGATAAAGGGCTTACATGGAAAAACCATATAAAATATACAGTTGATAAAACAAAACTCAGCAATGAGTAGACTTTACCCACTGCTAGGAAGAAGAAGCCAAATGAACTGAACCACGAAGCTACGAATGATCAAGTCAATTGCAAGACCCCAATAGCCATATAAAGAAGATTCAAGCAACAGAAAATAAACTGCTCAGATCAACAATGAATATGCCGTGGTTCGTAAGAAAGCAACAAATCCACAGAGTGACAGTTTCCCATTCCAAATGTGAAACTGTCACAGATTTCCTGAAAAAGAAGGCCGAGAAGATATTGGAGAAAGCAAGTCAACACCCAAATGATGAGCTAAGAAGGCTAGTTGACGACAACCCTGCAGAAGACGTGGTTAGGAGTTAGGATACCCACCTATCACCAAAGACCCAGAGATCAACTACGTAGAAACAGAAATTGAGTAAACCCGATTTCTATCATCAAGAAGAAGAGACTCCTATGACATTCAAATTCATAGGTAACACAATTATCACACGACAAAGATCGTGTAAGGGATACGAACAAGAAGAGTCTAAAGGTTAATAGGTAATAAATGCCCGGAATCTAAAACAGCAGGTTAGGTTCAGTTCGAGCAGTTCGTGCTTCTCACACTGTTCTATCTATCGGAGATAGTTCGTCCATGAGGATTTCCCCTGACTAAACAAAAAAAAAGCTAACCGCCACGCCCCTGCCGATGTTGTACGATAAATCGTCAAGTGTATGGAGTTTTTTGCTATTAGTAGACTCCGCCTAAGTTCGAAAGATTTTTTCTACAAAAATTACCGTTTTCTCCGATCGTGGGAAAAGTGGCACTTTTTTGAGCTGGTTTCTATGCGCAAAGCTCAACATTCCAGAAAAGTGGGTAGTTGCTAAGCAATTAGAAAATAACAGTGCGGTAATATTCTTACCGCTCTGCTGTAGCGTGCGGAAATGTTACAAATGGATTAATTATTACAATGAAATTAAACTATGCATCCTTAAAGCTTTAAGTGTATGTAACGACAAAGTACATTCTCAGAAGAGGATACACTGTTGTTTTTTGAGCGCTCGTACTACCTACACGAGGGCTATATAATTTCGTCACGATGTCTGTATTTTTCGAATTTTGAGCCGAAAATGGTCTCAATCGACTATGTTCGATTCACTGATGACAAATCCGTCGGAAAATTCGAGTCTGTCCGTCCGGCCGTCCGTAAGCACGATAACTCTCGAACGGATCAACCTAGAGACTTGAAATTTTCAGTGTAGGTTCAGATCCCAAATGCCTCGGTTAAGTTCGTTAATGGACAGAATTCCACCAGGGGTTCCGTAAATATGGCCGTTCAAAATTTTGTTCTCCTGATTACTTCGAAACTACAGATTCGATCGAGATGAAACTTTGCACTCAAATGGAGAATGAGGTGTTCAAGCTACATGTGAAATTTTGTCCAGATCGCATCACCAGAAACATAGAAACCATAGCAAATTGTAACTTTTGAACGGAAATGCCTACGGACTTGAAATTTTCAGGATAGGTGAGGTTCTGGAATGTCGTGATGACGTTCATCTATGAGCAAAATTATACTAGGGGTTCCGTAAATATGGTGGTTTGAAATTTAGTTTTCTTGATCATTTCAAAACTACAGATTCGATCGTCACGAAATTTTGTATTTAAATGGAGAATGATATATTCAAGCTACATTTGGTCCAGATCGCTTGACCAGAACCATAGAAACCATAGAAAATCATAACTTTCGGACGGAAAAGCCAAGGGACTTGAAATTTTCAGGATAGGTGTGGATCTGAAATGTCGCGTTCACGTTTAACAATGAGCAGAATTATACTAGGGGTTCCGTAAATCCGGCCGTTTGAAATTTTGTTTTCTGGATAATTTCGAAACTACGGATTCGATCGAGATGAAATTTTGTATTTTAATCGAAAATGATATATTTAAGCAATATTTCGTCCAGATCGCATGACCAGAACCATAGAAAATTGTAACTTCTGAACGGAAAGGCCTAGGAACTTGAAATTTTCAGGGTGGGTTTGGATCGCAAATATCGCAGTCACGTTCATCAATGAGCAAAATAAGACTAGGGGTTCCGTAAATATGGCCGTTCAAAATATTTTTTTCCTGATAGTTTCGAAACTACTGATCTGATTAGAATGAAATTTTGCTCCTAGCTGAGGAATAATGTTTTCAAACTACGTGCAAAATTTTGTACAGATCGCATCACCAAGACCATAGATACCGTAGAAAATTCTAGCGAATTATCGAAAAAAAATTGATCAGCTGAAGCACTGACATGAAGTCTGGAGTTTCGCCTAAGTTTCAGAAATTTTTTGACAGCTGTCGAAAATTCTTTCAATTGATTTCTGAAACTGGAAAATGCGAATCCACCTACAAGGTCCATGTACGAGCGCTTTAAAGCTCCTGCTTCTCTCTGGATTTCGCCGGAAGTAAATTAAGTAAAATCGCGTTCGCGGCTTCTACTAGTTCAGGAGACGTGCAAGCAAGGTAACAAATAATCACTATCAGTGTTCATGTTTACTGATTCTTTTTCGATTCCTTATAAAATACAACGAATAAAACAAAACCGGCTTGAAAATTATTTTACTTTTGTCAGAACAATGTAATTTCCATGGTTACCACTTCTATATTTCAATATGAACATAGGGAAACCTATTTGAACTTACTTGATTACATCTTGAATGAAATATTTTTTAAATAATTTTTTTAAATGTAAATCAACAAATAGTATGTATAATTAGTGGGAAAAGCATATTCCCAAACTCCTGTTTGTTATCACAGTCGTTTGGGAATATTATGCTTTTCCCACTAATTATACAATATACTATTCTTACAATTCCATTCGGATTGCCCTGAAGGTGGCATCCCGGTAATGGGTAAAGATTCTGTGCGGATTTCGGAGCGTTTTTTCGCTAGGAAAGTTTCCTCATTCCGGCCCTGCCCGGTAAGTAAATACCGTGTGGGCAGCGCGGTTCGGCGGCAGAAGCGAAAAGCAGGGGAGCGGAGGCCGACGCGCATCGATACGGCCGTGCGGGTGTGGGATGTTTCCGCTATTAGCATTCCCGTCGCGGCAGATGTGCGATGCGCCAACGCCAACGGCAAAATACTATCTCTCCTCGTCGCCGCCACCGCCGCATCGGACCCCCTGCTTATAGATGCCACGGGATTCCATAAAATTTCCCGACTCTGATGCCTCCTTTGTCGTCGACACGGCCCCGTACCGCTTCGGCGGACTCGGGCTATATCGCTCGCTGGAAATTTGCACGGGATTTTATTTTACGGGATATCGGCGCTTTGAGATTCGGGCGCTCCTCGGGATTTCCTTGAGGGTTTCTCGGTTGGGAAATGAGTGACGGATGAGTTTTGGGGAAGAAGTTTGCCCTGACAATCTGACATCTACTCGAATTTGATTAATGTTCCTGACTCAGACAAAAATAAACCGTATTTATTTTGGTTCTTTTTTTTTCATTTCTGCGTGTTATATTTTCCTGCGCTTAACGATTGAGTGTTTTGATTATATGTTATAATATGTATAGTTGTTATAGTCTGATTATACGGTTCAAAGGGAAATCTAACAATAAAATTACGAAAAGCACTGCCGTGAAGTCAGGAGCTTTTGAGCGCTCGTTTATCCACCTTGTAGGTAGATTCGCATTATCCAGTTCTAGAAATCAATTGGAAAGATTTCGACAGCTTTCAAAGAAAATTTCAAACTGAGGGAAAAATCCAGACTTCAAGTCAGTGCTATAGGTGACGATTTTTTTTTTTTCGATAATTCGCTAGAATTTTCTATGGTATCTATGGTCTTGATAATGCGATCTGGACAAAATTTCCCACGTAGTTTGAATACATTATTCTTCATCTATGTGCGAAATTTCCAATCCAATAAGTAGTTTCGAAATTAGCAGGAAAAAAATTGTTTGAACGGCTGTATTTACGGAACCCCTAGTCTAGTTCTGCTCATTGATGAACGTGACCGCGAAATTCGCGATCCGAACCTATCCTAAAAATTTCAAGTCCCTAGGCCTTTCCGTACGAAAGTTATAATTTTCTATGATTTCTATGGTTCTAGTCATGCGATATGGGAAAAATGTAGCTTGAATATATCATTCTCCATCAAAATACAAAATTTCGTCACGATCGAATCCGTAGTTTTGAAATTATCAAGGAAACTGAATTTCAAACGACCATATTTACGGAACCCCTAGTCTAATTTTGCTCATTTATAAACGCGACCACCACATTCGAGATCCACACCTATCCTAAAAATTTCAAGTCCCTAGGCCTTATCATTACAAAGTTATAATTTTCTATGGCTTCTATGGTTCTGGTCATGCGAGCTGGACAAAATTCTGCATGTAGCTTGAACACGTAATTCTCCATATGAGTGCGAAATTTCACCTCGATCGAATCTGTAGTTTTGAAGTTATCAGGAAAACAAAATTTCGAGCGGCCATATTTACGGAACCCCTGGGCGAATTTTGCCCAATAACGAACTTGACCGCGGCATTCGAGATTCGAACCTACCCTGAAAATTTTAAGTTTCTAGGACATTCCGTTCGAAAGTTATCGTGTATACGGAGGGACGGCTGGACGGACAGACCCGAATTTTTCGACGGATTCGTCATCAGTGAGTCGAACATAGTCGTTTGAGACCATTTTCGGCTCAAAATTCGAAAAATACAGACATCGTGACGAAATGATATAGCCCTCGTGTAAGTATTACGAGCGCTCAAAAATGAATAATTTCAAATTAATTCAATTTCCAAGGGATATTGAGCGAATCCACCAGAAATCTTCATTTATTGTCCTGATTTATTCATGTCATTCTCCTGGATTTCATTCCAAATTCTTCGAAAATCTTCAGTTAAGGTTCAATGAACCCCGGTAATCTTTCAGAATTAAATTCATACATGAGTGAATAAACTCAAATCTCAAACAAGAAGGAATTTTACAATACTGATTCCAGTGTTCATTATATACATTAAATTATAATTTATAAGATTTAATAAGAAAATCAACTTACGATGCACAATATGAGATACCTTCTTAATTTTTGTATTGTAATCTGAAATTTGATAATAGTGTAAGAAAATTGATGAGATAGGTAGACTGTAAACTGAGGTAGAACGTTGAAATTTGAGTTGAAATTATGAAAGTTAACCTAAATTTTGAAATACATGGAAAAGTCAAATCGCAAAGAAAATCTAGATAAGAATTCTGGTAATTTTTCTAGATAACTTCTCAATTGGGAAGCCTGATGGTGATTGAGATATCGGGATCGTATAAAGCATATGCAACATTGTCCACAGGTGACAACAGCCATAACATCCGACTAGGCGATCGAGTTACATGGTCACCAAAATTAGGAAGAAAGTTCGCGAATTTTTGACCGCACCTCATATAGTTGAGGAAACGCTCAAGTAGAGCCTTCGTGACTGGATGGCCGATTGTGTTACGCATTCCAAACTTTACAGAGTTGGCCTAGGCTTTCAGAACACCACTTTATTTCATTTTATTATAATCGAAACGGCATTTTTGGGGCTAAAATTCGATATCTCGATTTTTAGCCTCCATGTTTTATGGATCGTCTCGTGGATCGTATTCCCTAGCGAAGGACGATGCAGAATTTTGTACCACATTACGTGCAATTAGCTCCCGAAGTTTCCTAAAAAGGTGCTGGATGACAGATGATTTATTTTTATTCAATTCTTCAAGGTGTCCCAAGTTTTACAGTCACTCCTGAAATTGACAGTATTGATGAAAGGAAAATTCTATATTTTCCGACTATATGTATTGAACGGACACTGAAAATGTAATAATTATCCAACTGGAAATCATTGAAATCAACAAACAGATATAAAATGAATTATGAAATATGTAATTAATTTTTGAGCGCTCGTACTACTTACACGAGGGCTATATCATTTCGTCACGATGTCTGTATTT
Organism: Aphidecta obliterata; assembly: GCA_963966015.1. NCBI lineage: Eukaryota > Metazoa > Arthropoda > Insecta > Coleoptera > Coccinellidae > Aphidecta > Aphidecta obliterata. The sequence continues at coordinate 26,966,354 of OZ014427.1, read as the reverse complement.
TTCGAATTTTGAGCCGAAAATGGTCTCAATCGACTATGTTCGACTCACTGATGACGAATCCGTCGGAAAATTCGAGTCTGTCCGTCCGGCCGTCCGTCCGGCCGTCCGGCCGTAAGCACGATAACTCTCGAACGGAACAACCTAGAGACTTGAAATTTTCAGTGTGGGTTCAGTTCCCGAATGGCTCGGTTAAGTTCGTTAATGGGCCAAATTCCACCAGGGGTTCCGTAAATATGGCCGTTCAAAGTTTTGTTTCCCTGATTACTTGAAAACTACAAATTTGATCGAGATGAAATTTTGCACTCAAATGGAAAATGAGGTGTTTAAGCTACATGTGAAATTTTGTTCAGATCGCATGACCAGAACCATAGAAACCATAGAAAATTGTAACTTTTGAACGGAAACGCCTAGGGACTTGAAATTTTCAGGATAGGTGTGGATCTTGAATGTCGTTATCACGTTCATCTATGAGCAACATTATACAAGGGGTTCCGTAAATACGGTCGTTTGAAATTTTGTTTTCTCGATAAATTCGAAACTGCGGATTCGATCGAGATGAAATTTTGTATTTTAATCGAGAATGATATATTGAAGCAATATTTTGTCCAGATCGCATGACCAGAACCATAGAAACCATAGAAAATTCTAACTTTTGAACGGAAAGGCCTAGGAACTTGAAATTTTCAGGGTGGGTTTGGATCGCAAATTTCACGGTCATGTTCATCAATGAGCAAAATTAGACTAGGGGTTCCGTAAATATGGCCGTTCAAAATATTTTTTTCCTGATAGTTTCGAAACTACCGATCGGATTGGAATGAAATTATGCACCTAGCTCAGGAATAATGTATTCAAACTACGTGCAAAATTTTGTCCAGATCGCACCACCAAGACCATAGATACCGTGGAAAATTCTAGCGAATTATCGGAAAAAAATTGATCAGCTGAAGCACCGACATGAAGTCTGGAGTTTCGCCTAAGTTTCAGAATTTTTTCGACAGCAGTCAAAAATTCCTTCAATTGATTTCTAAAACTGGAAAATGCGAATCTACCTACAAGGTGCATGTACGAGCGCTCAAAAGCTCCTGCCTTCACGGCAGTGCTTTTCGTAATTTTTCATATAATTTTCAGTTTCAGATAAAGGACAATTCCTTTCCGCATAATGACTGATTGAAAACATGAAATATCTTTTGATCATGATTTGTGATCAATGAACGAAATATAAAGTGGACATAAATATCTCAGTGAATTATGGAACTATTGGGAAAACATATTCAGGAAGCTATATCTGCGGAATCAGACTTCGAAAGGGCCCTGAAAATTTCAATTCTTACCTCGAAATTACAAAATTATAGACATTTGGGAAAAATTATAACGCTCTCGTTCATACAAACAATACGCAAAAAATATAACTAACAGAGTATTCCGAAAACTTCTGTCGAAAAAACTGGTTCATATTCTTAGCTTACTATTTCCAAATCTTTATGGAAAATTTTGTGTCTCTAGTGCACATTTCACTGGATGTTTATACGAAATTCACATTCAGATTCGAAAATTCGAAGGAAACGAAAACTAAAAATTTTGGAGGGTTAGGTTAATATTTATTTTTCGATATTCGATTCCAAAGTAATACGATTGGCAATATACAGGGTGTTTCATTGGTAAATGTACATACGTTAACTTGAGGTAGAGCTGCCCTAGACGAGTCCAAAAAACCCATATAAGATAGGTCTAATCAACTTCATAGCCGAGATACAGGGTGATTAATGTATTCGCCAATATTTTCAATCGCTTATAACATTTGAACCATCCAGTATAATCAATTGATATTTGAAACATAAAACACAATTCCATGGGTGAATAGATTAATCTTTGAATTGGTCAAAAAAATCCAGGTCCGTATCAGAAAAATATGCGACTTTTCGCAAGCTGAGATTCAACCCTGTATGACGGATTATTGGAAGGAATTTGATTAGGATATTCGGAAAGGGCAGCAAATTTTCGGTGGGAATCAGTAGATTTCAATGACCCGACCCATTAAAATTTTTGTCGAATAATTCGAGTCGATAGTGAAATTCCACTAACTTCACAACAATGTCGTACATTGAGATTGAATTCGAAAAATTGTCTGTTGTAGGTACTGATGGAAAATTTGTATTTTTCTTATATTACTTATGATGAATAATTCCAAGAATTTTTCGGAAAAATATGGATTTTGAATAATTTATTAAAAACGATCAACACTGAAAAATAGATAAACAAATGAGTAAAGAAGACTGCATGTGGATTTTATTCAGCCTATCGAAGCAAATTCCTCAAATTTAAGACGCCACCAACGTCACAGTAACCATATACAAGTAGACTACAACAATATTATGACTGAATTTTGCCGGAATGTATTTTCAGCATGGGACTTTCCAAATATGTATGTGGATAGGCAGAGGTGGACCGCATGCATGGCCCCCTAGATCACCAGATTTTAATCCTATCGATGATTTCGTTTGGGGATATTTGAAATCTTTGGTGTATGAGTCGGAGATTGGAAGTGAGCTCATTCTCTTACGACGTTTCGAAGTTGCCTGCAATAAGATCCGTAATGATTCCAGAAATGATCAAAAAGGCTATTAGACATAATTTGAAAAGAGCAAGAATATGCATCGAGCAGAACGGTGGTACTTTTGAGCAACTTCTATGATTTCTTCCGAATGTTTTACTTGTTTACTCATTTGTTCATTTATTTTTTCATTGGTGATCATTTCGAATGAATTATTCAAAATCTATATTTTTTTGGAGAATTCTTGAAATTATTTATGAGAATATGAAAAAAGTACCAATTTGTGAAGGAAGTGGAATTTCACTATTGAATTGAATCTTTCGACAAAAATTTTGATGGGTCAAATGTCGTAGGGGCACTGAAATCTACTGATCCCGATCGAGAATTTTCTGCTCTTTCCGAATATTTCAATCAAATCCCAATATTCCGTCACACAGGGTGTTGAATCTCAGCTTGCGAGAAGTCCCATATTCATCTAATACGGACCTGGATTTTTTGACCAATTCCATTTAATGTTCCAAATATCGATTGATTATACTGGATGGTTCAAATGTTCTAAGCAATTGAAAACATTGGCGAATACATTAATCACTCTGTATCTCGTGTATGAAGTAGATCAGACCTATCATATATGGGTTTTTTGGACTCGTCTAGGGTAGCTCTACCTCAGGTTAACGTATGTTCATTTACCAATGAAACACCCTGTATGCATCCGAAACAGAGTCGTTCTTGACGAACTTTCCCAGAATTTGCCATCTATCCGAATGATAAATTTCAACGCAGCGCCGAGTAACGCACTCGGCGTTTTTCACGTTCCTTCCTTTGTGAGATACGGATCGAAATATCCCCGCGATCCTTTTTCATTCCGACAAAAAGACCGACCCGTTCCCTCCTATCTCCGCTTCGAGCCGGGAGCCGAGCTCGAAAGCGTCTCGCAATCAGACTCGGGTAATGACAGAAATCTAGAACAGGTTGCGGGACAAGGCGAAGTTCGAAATAATCTCGGGTCTTGGCGTCTGCAACGGCAAAGGCCTTACTATGTAAATGAGCGGAAGGAGCGGGACGGGCTCGCAATTCCCCCAAGATTGACACGACGGCGGCGTCGACGGCGGATACGGTTGCACGGCAGCACGGGCCAAATAATAAATACTTTAGACGGTTGACGGAACCGACACCAGGCCGTATCGATCCCCGAGGAAGGTATTTTATTATACATCCCCCCGCCGCAGGCAGAGACGGTCGAGCGTTCGCTTCTTTAACGAAATTGATGTATCTCCTCCAGACCTGTGAAATTGCATTTTTTTTCGGCTATCGATCTTCGTCTGGAACCGTACGACAATATTCGATTTTTCGTTCGTGGATTATTGGCCCGTTCGTTTCGTGATATACAGATGACGTTTCATCCGGCTTTGCCGGGTGCGGGATATCAAACCAATCACAACATTACCTAATCTTCCCTAACCCAGACTGAACTAACCTTTATTCTCGAGATGTTATTGATGATGGTCTGTTCAATGGAAAGTTTTTTCGGCAATTTCCAACGTTTCAGAATGCAAGGCAGTACAGAAAAGGGCTGGTTATCGCCAGATTCATTGCATTATACAATTAAAATGATTTCCTATTTAAACTTGATTGATATTCAGAATTCGATTCAAAGGATTCCAATATTCATATTTTCAGTTTTTGAGCGCTCGTACTACTTACACGAGGGCTATATCATTTCGTCACGATGTCTCAAACGACTATGTTCGACTCACTGATGACGAATTCGTCGAAAAATTCAAGTCTGTCCGTCCGTCCGGCCGGCCGTATACACGATAACTCTCGAACGGAATATCCTAGAAACTTGAAATTTTCAGGGTAGGTTCGAATCTCGAATGCCGCGGTTAAGTTCGTTATTGGGCAAAATTCGTCGAATGGTTCCGTAAATATGGCCGCTCGAAATTTTGTTTTCCTGATTACTTTGAAACTACAGATTCGATCGAGATGAAATTTTGCACTCTAATGGAAAATGAGGTGTTCAAGCTACATGAAAAATTTTGTTCAGCTCGCATCACCAGAACCATAGAAACTATAGAAAATTGTAACTTTTGAACGGAAACACCTAGGGACTTAAAATTTTCAGGATAGGTGTGGATTTCGATTGTCGTGATCACTTTCATCAATGAGCAAAATTATACTAGGGGTTCCGTAAATATGGTCGTTTGAAATTTAGTTTTCTTGATAATTTCCAAACTACAGATCGTGACGAAATTCTGTATGCTAATTCGAGAATGATATATTCAAGCTACATTTCTCTAGATCGCATGACCAGAACCATAGAAACCATAGAAAATCATAACTTTCGAACGGAAAGGCCTTGGGACTTGAAATTTTCAGGATAGGTGTAGATCTGAAATTTGGCGTTCACGTTTATTATTTAATATTTAATTATACTAGGAGTTCCGTAAATACGGTCGTTTGAAATTTTGATTTCTCGATAATTTCGAAATAACGGATTCGATCGAGATAAAATTTTGTATTGTGAACGAGAATGATATATTAAAGCAACATTTTGTCCAGATCGCATGACCAGAACCATAGAAACCATAGAAAATTACAACTTCCGAAGGGAAAGGCCTAGGAATTTAAAATTTTCAGGGTGGGTTAGACTAGGGGTTCCGTAAATATGGCCTTTCGAAATATTCTGTTCCTGATAATTTCGAAACTACCGATTTGATTGGAATGAAATTGGTCAGCTGAAGCACAGACAAAGTCTGGAGTTTCGTCTACTAAGTTTGAGAATTTTTTTGACAGCTGTCGAAAATTCCTTCAATTGATTTCTAAAACTGAAAAATGCGAATCTACCTACAAGGTGGATGTACTAGCGCTCAAAAGCTCCTGACTTCACGGCAGTGCTTTTCGTAATTTTTTCTCACCCCTTTAGGCTTCAGAAACTACAGCAGAGTTGGTGTCGCCGACCTAATTAGTGACTACAGTTAATCTGTGCTTTCCAGAATATTCAATTTCGGCGAAAACAAAATGTTACTCCCCTATCGTTTCTGAGCTTGAACTCTGCGCCGGACGCCAACCTTGACGGTGTTTTATCGGAATCGAGGCACGTGGGCGCGACTTTTGGAGAGCCTATATAAATATCCCGGCCTCGGGGGAAAGGAGCGGGACGGACCGTCGTCGGCGGTTAATGTATTTCGAGTGTGAACGTCTCGGAAAGGAGGAAAGCCGTGTCGGTCGGACGGCAGAAAGGAAGTAGCGATGATACACCGCGATTTATTAACTACTTGTTGCAAGATGTTAATCACTCCGACCCCCGAGGCATCGTATACCGGTTAATCATGCGGTTTGAGACGGGAAATAAATTCGAAAGATTCCGTAGGAGCCGAGAACAAATTTCCGCAGTACCGTCGAAGTTTTCGATGCGGATATCTCACCATCTGACAACTTTTAATGATCTTTTCACGTGCAGCTGCTTGTTACTCGCTGCCGTTCGTTTCTCAGAACCCGGCACTATTTTGGCGATTTCGGAGGTATGAGCGGTATTTCCGAGGGGTCATTCGGATATACATTTATAGGACTCCGGTCAGCCCGGTCAAAAATTCAAACAAGAATCTATTTTGTCCACTTTCGACATCGAATTATAGGTACACTTTTTACCTTGCTAGAAGGCACTCGAAGATCGGTTCCGGATGTCGAGCATTTTCTGAGAAAACTCACTAACCAACTGATTTCTTTTCCACTATATAAGCCAAAGAGAGGGACAACTATTAGGACCAAGAACTCTACGTAGAGGATACATGAAGGTACTGGATTCACTAATCGAAGAGTTACTCATGAGCCCAGAAGAATCCATGCCTGTTTGGTTTGAATTGAGTATAGACGACTGCCAGGCAAGTATACAAAGGATGGCTCAAAACCCTGAAAACATCACATGATCTGGTGTACCGAAGAGGCCATAAGAAAAAAAGGAACTGGGATATGCATATACATGTCTTGAAATAAAGTGAAACAATAAAAAAAAAATCGGAGATATCAGAAATAAATCTGGGAAAAAAATGTTTGGGACAGGGTTGGAAAAAATGTGCGTACAAAGGGGGTCGAAAGAGGATATTTTTGTGGCTTTTCGCTAATATCTCCCAAAAAAACTAATTTTTTCGGCAACCGTCCGGGAAGTACTCACTTCCCAGACACTTTTCCTTTGAAAAAGTAACATTTTCTGGCCTAGTCCGGAAAGTACGTACTTTCCGGACTAGGCCGGAAAGTACGTTTCCCGTAGCAACGAAATTACGACTGACACCTATTACGTTGTTATCATTGGCTATATGAAAATCTTGGTTGGTCTGATTTCGATAAATACAATTGATCATTACTATAGCAACGAAATACGAACATGAAATTAGTTGCCATTTTGATATTTAAGTTCGGAATGTTTTATCGCAATACAGAAATTTGTCTCATTGATTTGTTATTCTACACGGTTGCCGAAAAAATAGTGTACGCAACACGTCCAAAAACAGTTTTTTTGGACTCGCAGACTTCCAGGACTCGCTAACGCTCGTCCAAGGATTTTGTCTACTCGTCCAAAAAAACAGTATTTTCCGGACTTGTTACGTAAATTACTATTTTGTTGACTTTCAAAATGAAATTAGTAGAACGTCAAATTCGGCGACCAATTAGAGTAACTGCAGGTTTTCAGGAGTTCCCGTTACTGAGCTACAAAAAATGTCAAATGTGATTAATGGAACAGTTTTTGGACTATTTTTGAATTTTATAGGTTTGAAATTTCGTTAGTCAATTTTCATGATGTCGCCTCTGATAACTCATGAATTTGAGAAGTGGCCGATATGAAAGTTGTTGGGCATTCAATTTTGCGTCGAATGGAATCAACAGCAAGTTCTTTGGACCACCTGTTACCCATCTAGGCCTATAGAAAATTAGACGGTGATGCATTGGAGAGAGGCTCTGAAACCGAAGCGGATGACAAGAGTTAGACCATGTCAAAACGACCGCGCACATAATTCCACAATGATTGAATTCCATGGTCAAATTCATTAATGGACAATTTCAAATTCATGGTACAGTTTTTCTCAATGAATAAAGATAATTTCTTCACATCATACCGTTTTTGAGCGCTCGTACTACTTACACGAGGGCTATATCATTTCGTCACGATGTCTGTATTTTTCAAATTTTGAGCCCAAAATGGTCTCAAACGATAGAGCTCAACTCACTGATGACGAATCCGTCGGAAAATTTGAGTCTGTCCGTCCGGCCGTCCGTCCGGCCGTAAGCACGATAACTATCGAACGGATCAACCTAGAGACTTGAAATTTTCAGTGTAGGTTCAGATCCCAAATGCCTCGGTTAAGTTCGTTAATGGGCAGAATTCCACCAGGGGTTCCGTAAATATGGCCGTTCAAAATTTTGTTCTCCTGATTACTTTGAAACTACAGATTCGATCAAGATGAAAATTTGCACTCAAATGGAGAATGAGGTGTTCAAGCTACATGTGAAATTTTGTCCAGATCGCATGACGAATGATATATTCAAGCTACACTTCTCCAGATCACATGAGCAGAACCATAGAAACCATATAAAATCCTAACTTTCGAACGGAAAGGCCTAGGGACTTGAAATTTTCAGGATAGGTGTTGATCTGAAATGTCGCGTTCACGTTTATCAATGAGCAGAATTAAACTAGGGGTTCCGTAAATACGGTCGTTTGAAATTTTGGTTTCTCGATAATTTCGAAACTACGGATTCGATCGAGATAAAATTTCACATTTTAATCGAGAATGATATATTAAAGCAATATTTTGTCCAGATCGCATGACCAGAACCATAGAAACCATAGAAAATTGTAACTTTTGATCGGAAAGGCCTAGGAATTTGAAATTTTCAGGGTGGGTTTGGATCGCCAATTTCACGGTCACGTTCATCAATCAGCAAAATTAGACTAGGGGTTCCGTAAATATGGTCGTTCAAAATATTCTGTTCCTGATAATTTCGAAACTACCGATTTGATTGGAATGAAATTTTGCACCTAGCTGAGGAATAATGTATTCAAACTACGTGCAAAATTTTGTTCAGATCGCATCACCAAGACCATAGATACCGTAGAAAATTCTAGCGAATTATCGAAACAAAATTGATCAGCTGAAGCACTGACATGAAGTCTGGAGTTTCGCCTAAGTTTCAGAATTTTTTTGACAGCTGTCGAAAATTCCTTCAATTGATTGCTAAAACTGGAAAATGCGAATCCACCTACAAGGTGCATGTACGAGCGCTCAAAAGCTCCTGCCTTCACGGCAGTGCTTTTCGTAATTTTTTTTATTTCCATCTGCTCTGTCCTGCCATTCTTCTGGGATAAGAGGTATTTCAGCTCTCATACAGAATATGTGTGCTGCACTTTGTAGATTTGTTTAGTCAGGCAGCAATGAAACTAACGTGCTCCCCATAAAGGAAAATGGGTCCAATTTCAATCTGATGTAGTTTCGTAACCGGAGGTCCAGAAAAGTTGAGGTTAGTCTTATTCAACATAAAACTCAGTGCTGTAATCTCTTCGATTTTTGTGTCTCATTTTCTTGGTCTATAAGATGTGTCGAGTAATTTTAGGGATATTTTCGCTATTACGTCCCTTTTACTGGGCGTAGTCTTACAAGTACTTAGCCAGTTTTCATGTCCCTCAAAACGACTAACTGTTCACTTGATTAAGTTATTTTCGTATATCTCTCAGGTTTGTAAACCTACCTAACCTATCCATCGACTCCCAGGCTTATGTACACAGATTTTTTCAACCTTAATCCTAGTTCTTATAGAACCCATAGTTAGTTAAGGGGGTTACATTTCACTGCGAACTCAAGGTCTATTGTGCCCCCTATAGAACCACCTTCCAAATTTCATCTGTTGCCAATAGCCTCGGAGCAAAATGGCTATGACCAACTTGCCACGTTGAACCCAGAATTCTATAAAAAAAATCCATTATTTGCCAAAAAGATCACAATTCTCAAGAGTCAAGAACTTAGAACTATCCGATTTCAACCTGTATGTGACTTTTGTCATGCATATTCATGAATCGGTACAGTCGGAGGGAGTAATTAACCAATTCAAGGTTCCCTAATAAAAAAGATCCAATTATAATAGGAATAGGGGACCCCGAACAACAGATGGGCGATGGTATCTGAATGAGTAACGGAAACTTAATTGCATGTGAAAGTGGAGGTCCCAATTTCACCATTCCCTAAACCCCTTGACACCATCAATAACTTGCGGACATATCAGATAATCCTTCTTTTGATTATTGGAATGTATCTTAGGTAATGTGTATTCTCTCAATTTGAAGAAGCAAATTACTAGGAGTCCAACCGAAACGAAAGCATTTATCGATAAAAATTGCTAATTCACCGCTTCTTATCTAAGCAGATCTATCTTCATGAAAATAATTTTTTTTGGCAAATTGGCTTACTGTGCATTGACAAATTCAGGTCGGCATAGAACAGTAAGAAAGAATGAAACTATGCCGACATGTATCATTATAATAATAATAATAATAAATCGTCTTTATTAGGTGAAAGTTTAGCTAAAAGCTACTCTTTCACTTCTACCTATCAAAAAGACAATACTAAATTTTATTAACTGAATAAGTTATTTTCACTCAACAAAACAAAAGAAAGAATTACACAATATATAATCCGAAAATGAACAATATTCTTCATTGAGAGACGGAAACCTGCGCAGAATCAAATCTCTGACTTGAATCCGAAAGCCACTGATAGATTTGGCCTTAACATTATCATTATGACCAATTAATTTGCGTGTTATCTAATAGGAATTGGCCTCATAATTGTCCGCACTTACGGAACCCCTAGTCTAATTTTGCTCATTGTGACCGCAACGTGACCGCGACATTCGCGATCCAAACCCACCCTGAAAATTTCAAGTTCCTAGGCCTTTTCCTTCGAAAGTTATAATTTTCTATCGTTTCTTTGGTTATGGTCATGCGATCTAGACAAAAAGTTGCTTTAATATATCATTCTCGATTAAAATACAAAATTTTATCTCAATCGAATCCGTAGTTTCGAAATTATCGAGAAAACAAAATTTCAAACGACCGTATTTACGGAACCCCTAGTATAATTCTGCTCATTGATATACGTAAACGCGACATATCAGATATACACCTATCCTGAAAATATCAAGTACCTAGGCCTTTCCGTTCGAAAGTTATGATTTTCTATGGTTTCTATGGTTCTGGTCATGTGATCTTGAAAAATGTAGCTTGAATATATCATTCTCCATTAGTATACAAAATTTCGTCACGATCGAATCTGAAGTTTTGAAATTATCAAGAAAACTAAATTTCAAATGACCATATTTACGGAACCCCTAGTACAATTTTGCTCATAGATAAACGTGATCACGACATTCGAGATCCACACCTATCCTGGAATTTGGCCCATTGACGAACTCAACCGAGGCATTCGGGAACTGAACCCACACTGAAAATTTCAAGTCTCTAGGTTGTTCCGTTCGAGAGTTATCGTGCTTACGACCGGACGGACGGACAGACTCGAATTTTCCGACGGATTCGTCATCAGTGAGTCGAACCTTGTCGATTGAGACCATTTTCGGCTCAAAATTCGAAAAATACAGACGTACGTGACGAAATGATATAGCCCTCGTGTAAGTAGTACGAGCGCTCAAAAAACTTTATCTCACAACCTATTCGTCATTTCGTGCTGAAATTTTGAGGCACGATATGGGGCGATATTATCAGTTTATCAAAAATTGAGGTTTACAGCTTCAGCTCCACTGAAAGAAGAAAATGTTGGGTTTTTTTTATTTGGTGTTGAGAAATTGGATAATTATGTAATTCCATCTTTGAAAGGTTTTAAAAATGAAATGACATTATTTGTCACACTGACGGCCGGTTTGGTTCACACTGTTCACAGAATCTGTGCTTCGTTTCATAATTTTTGGTTCGATAGTCTCGCTACAGTTACAACTCTTGTCAAATCAAAATTTATGACTAGACATTTCAGTTATTCACAGTTAGAAACGGGATAAGTGATGATTTTCAAAGATATCTCTGCCTCAAAATACGTTTTCTAGGTTAGGTTAGGTTAGGTTTGGTTAAAATTTCACGTGAAATTTGTCGAAATCTGAAATTTACCGATTGATAGGGGGAAACTGGGTGAATTTCAGAGCATTTCTCCAGTTTTTATTTTTCCATTGAAAACCTTTGCAATAGTGTGGGCAAATCGTTCCATCCTTAAATCTTACGTTTTAGGCAATTTAGAATCTGAAAATGAATTCATCTCAAAATATCCGACCAGTCAATTATATGTCTTAGGTTATTAGGTACACGTCACGTGAAACCCTCAAATCCTAATCCGTTTTCTGTGGAGAAGGGTTCTGTAGGGCCTATAATTTCGAGTCCTCTTAGTACTAGCTTTCAAATGATATGTAATGATTAAAAATGACGGGTTTTTTCTCACCTATTCGAATTTATTTAACAAAAAAAACACTTGAATTTACAATGAATACATGTGATGTACAATACACAATAAACATAATTTGAATTGAACTTATAATCTCAGAAAAACAGGAAACGTACAAAAATAAACAGGGCATACTTATATGAAACGACTACAGTCTGACATATGACAGATCTCTTTCCAGTCTCGAAAACGCATCATTAAATATATCCACCCCGAAAGCATTGTCATCGTAAATGTACAACTAGTTGGTACTGACTCAACTAACTGAAAGGCTAATGAATAAAACCAAAGCTGACTGTTGTTAGTGTGAATTCGTCACCCCCACTTAGTCAAATACTTCGCCTTCTGTCAATTTCCTCGTTAGCGTAGACCGTAGTTGAAAGAAAGCGTTGGTGCTTAACGCTTGGGGGTTCTAGGTATACGCCGTAAGTCTTTTTTCCCTGTTTTAGTGAAATAAATACGGATATTCGGTGAAATATAGAGCTGTTCCTGAAATAATCGGAACCCGGTCCTGTCGTCAACTCTTGGCAACGACCCTTTTTCCGGGCGCCTTGATCGCTCGTCGTCTTCAGCGCGTAAATCGGTTACGGTTTAGAAACGAATTAGGGAGGTCGCGTCAGGCCCCGGTATCATAGCGCGATGTCTGCTGCCTGTGCGACGCTGCTGTTTACCTAGTAGGCGATGAAGACGTTCGTGGAATAATAAACGAAGCTAAATGAACGTCGCCTTATTCCGTGTAATCACTCTCCCCTTTTCCACGGTCTCTCTGCCGGATGGTGAAATCGATCGCGCAATGGTTAGGTTATTCTTATCTGAGGTGTTCCGTCGGTTATCGCACCTAGTCAAAGGATCCAGAGCTATCTACAAATAGAGATTTAGTTCCGCTTCCGTCACGGATCAATCCGTCTTACGCGAGTCGGATGGTCGGTGCACTTTGTGGCTTCGGAGCCTCAGACATCTGTCGGGTTTTGGTTCGTCACCGAATTGATTCACGGCGTTCATGGCAGACGACCAATTTACGACGAGGAAAATTATTGTGGTTTCGATTTATACGACATAGCACTCTTACTATTCTGTAAAATTAGGTCTTATAATCTCCCTACACAACCGAACTGACTTTCCTTAAATTCTCACTCGACAACGCGATCTCTCGACTTTTCCCAAAAAAATCCGACTGTGATGTGGTACACTGAATCAGTTCGTAACGTTGGTCTACACACGCTTAGAAAAGGATGGGGTTGCGCCCGATGGTTGTTCAGGTCGTGTGTAGGGCCTACTCAATTTTTTGCAACGGAAATAGATCCATTTTCATGTTTCATAAGCTGACCCGCCCCGGCATCGCATGGGGGACAGAGCCTCCTCTTTGTCTAGTGGTCGTCATCTGTTATTGTTAAACATAGAAGTCTCTCACTCTCAACATTCGTCAAGTTAATTTTTTTTCTGGATGTATTTTCAGAAGATATTGATTTTGTCGTGCATAACAGAAAAGAAAATGATTTGAATAACTTTTCCACCACTGCAAAAAATTCCTGTATATATATATATGTATATAAATATTTCGTTCTTATCGCTCTGTCCCAGACAGTGGACCCCGTCGGTCTTCTTCGCGCAATAACGAATTAGGTAATTAATTCGAGCATATTAAAATCTCCATTTGACCCTTCGACCCATCCATCGTTCCTGGGTGGAGATAAAGGAAAAAAGCGAACATGGAAACGAGGCATAAGCGAAGAGATAATGCCTTTGGCATCGTAAACGCGGTCCCGCCACAGCAGTTTCGTGTCGTAAGCGGGCCCTAATGACGCCGGGGGCCGTCATGATCAACGGAGCAGCAGCGCGGCGGCGGGTGTAGTGGCAATCCTCGCTAGCAGGATGACTAACCGGTTCATTTGACGTGCAGGCTCGGACTGGGGACTTCTTGCGGACACCGAGGGATTTCGAGAGGCCATTGGGATAGGACTCAAAACTCTCATTCTGTTTGCTTCCACTCGCTGCCTACACTCTTCTTCAGATTCATTGTCTCGATCATTACGAACTCGTCTTGAGTCACGCGTCCGCCGACCAATATTTGGACGCCTCGCTGATGGCATTTTTATCAATCACAATAACTATCCCACAACACAACGATATATAACAAACACAGTGATAAACTTCTAAGGAAATTCTAGAAACACGATAAACTTCACTTTTTGTCTAAGTGTGATAAAATCTATGATATAAGTAATCTATGATTGTTCGCTTGGCCGGAAGAAAAAGGAAAGCCTTTTTTTTTTCCGTACGTTTTTTCCAGAAATATTTCGTTGTATAAACCTTGTCCGTAGAATAATGAACACAACTAAAACAGAATTATCGTATTTGGTGCAGTCGTTTGGACGTGAGGCCCGAACATCGGTTAAACCATAGATCCTCTTTTATTAATATAGATAACAACGTCCACAACTTCAACGCCTCTGCCATGTTCGCAAATTTTTTGAAATTCTTGGAAATTATTTTTCGAAAATGGAATTCTCAGTCAAATTCTCTGAACCTCACCCTTTTGGAAAAATCGGCCTTAATTATTCAATAAAAATCCCGTTAATTCCGTTTCTTTATGAAAAATCAAATCTTAACATTTGTGAAGCCGGTTTTCTCGAAAACGTCGAGGGTAAGAGTTTTTGAGCGACCTTCAAGAATTTTAATACCGTCAAAGAAAAACAGTGGCGTTCAAGTTGGGGACGTTGTTATATCAAATAACCTATTTATCCACGCCACTTATAATGAATTTTCATTGAGCAGTGTGGCTATTTTGAGTCGCATCAAAATACATAGGTATATCCAGTAATTTTGGAATTATTTCTGAAAAACCATTTTCCCAATTTCAACACCCGGAAGTGTTAGGGATAGGACCCATGTTTGCAGGAAATTGTTCTTATTTTATTAGTATACTAATTCCTACCATATCAATTCGTTAAACCTTATTTCTTTATACATATGAAAAATTTTAGAATGCTGCAATTTTTTGGTCACAAAATGTTTTCAGTTCCTAGTAGACGACAGTTACCGATCTATATTTCAATCTTTGACACCCTGGTTTGAACAGTTGGCTATTGCTCTAAACCTAAACTAAAGTCATCGTTTTCTAGAGAATGAAAACCGTTTTTCCTTCAAAAAAATTACTTATAATTGTTCGTGTTATCTTGAGAGGAATCGACGGGATGTGGAAATAATTAAACTTTTTGTGTTATGAATATATAATTTGCAGTTTGTTTTTAGTACATAATGGCATATTCGGCTTACAATAAATACAAGGTCCAACATTAAATTCTCAGAACCACAAGCATTATTTATTTCGTGTTCAAATCTTGTCAGTGAAGCTTTGAGGAAGTAGTGTCGTTATCATGTTTCCTGGAGGTAGGGGGATATCATTGTGCTTTGGTAGGTGGCCCTGCTTATGCGGGTGATATAAGACCATAAAATGGATAGTGTTTTCCACCTAATAGGGGCTTCAGAAACCCCTCGACAGTGTGGTATATTCATGACAGTCATGACAAATATATACTGAGTGCCATAGAAAATGACCTTTGTGGAGTACTGTAATTTTGGGCATATTTTCTCAATTAGGTAGGTATAACCATTAGGAAAAGTTGATTTGAATTTGAAATTCTACGTAATGACAGAGATCTTGATTAACTCTATCATGTTTTCTTACCAGTAGACCCAAGTATGGATTTATGCAAGAATTCCAAATTGATGTCATTTCATAATTTCATTTCTAGAACGTCTCAAGCAAGGTCGGGCATATTTCTGTTCTCAGAACAAGCTGACAATCATATTGAAGATTTCCTTTTTTAACCAAACCAAAATCTCTTCTCTACATCAAATCAAATCTGGGAAAAAAATGAACAGGAAAAATTATTTATAATATGTCAAATCGATTCAAAATTGAGCACCCATTGCAAAAATTAAGAAAATAGAACAAAACCATTTAAAAAAACCTACTTCTCGGAGATTTCCTTCTATTGCCGAATGGGTCTCTCGAAGGAAAATCACCTCTGTACCATGCTCGTTTCCTAATTTTGAAACATTATCGCTTTTAACCTTCGATATTCAAATGCAAAATACGAAAATTGTTGCCCTTCGACCAGTAGGCTTCTTCAACCAACTTCGGCCATCCAAGCAATGATTTTTGGAACTTCAGATGTTCGAAAACCACTACAGAATAGGACATTAATGAAAGGCAATTATCTCCCAAAGATCAATCAAAAAGCTTCAGTCCCAAACTGCCAAATAAATTAACAAAAATTCTTCTGAATGATTTGTCGATCCTGACGATAGTAACGTTTTGTGTACCACATTTCAAGGGATAAGTTCTTATGATTTCAGAGGAAAACTCTCGATGGTGGACAAATCGAAAATGAAAATGAAGTAATCAATCTCGCGAGGACTACGAAAAATGGGTATTTGCGTCCCGGCGAGCTCGAAATACGTAAATTGGTCAGCGGTCGTTGATGGAATTAGCGCCCACAGCGGAATGTAATGGATCGTTAGCCGTTCGATTGATTACCGTTCTCGTTTAACTACGGTTCACAAAATTCGACGCAAATAATATCCAGCCTTCGCCATTCGAATGCGGACTACGGGATTTGCATTTCTGCGACGCCACCGCACCGGCCCATACGCATTATGTGTCACATGAAATTCCATACCTAGTGATGCACAAGATAACTCAATCTCCTGATACCAAACAATATGTGCCTGACCGATAGCTGGGCTCATATTGCCGGGGATTATGGTGTTTTGTGAATTGCCGGTTCCTCGAATAAGATTATATGGCTGGCTATAAACTACCACCGATTTGAAAGCCTCTATAAACAATCGCCGTGCACGTCATGTCATCTGGGATACTGCTCTTCTGTACGAGAAAAAGCGTTTCGATGAAAGCCATGTTATTCGAATATGGGTGGATTTGGAAGGTTCTTCGGATAGATGCCCATTGTTCTGTGCTTGGAGCTTCTCCTCGACTCCAGAAGTCATTAGCTTAGTTTGCGTTTCCGATCCAGAACCAATTCGACAGACTGGTTCTGAACCAGTTCAGAAAAATTTTTTAGGAAATATAGAAGGAATTTGGCAAGTTTTTAAAATACTTTTTTCGTCGACCATAGAATAAAAGCTCATTTTAACGCACTCGAAATCATCCATTAATGACCCCTATTAATGCATGATTTCTTGTATTAATGCATGATTATCATGGCAACCGATTATAAGATATTAAGTCGGAGCATAGATGCATCTATGTCGGAGCACGATCGAGCTGTCAAATTTATTTATTCGCTTTCGATCAGAATCTGATTTTATCCGTTATGCTACTACATAATGAATGACGAAGAAAATATCCAAAAACTGCTGAAGCAGCAACTTTGAGTCTGCTTCCTGAAAAGAGCCGCCATTTATATGAGAAAACCTATGCTGAATTCAGATCTTGGTGCAAGGACAAGAAGGTTCGGAACTTTACGGAAACGGTTTTGTTGGCATACTTTACGGGTATTGCAGAAAAGGGGCATCTAGCAAGTTTATGGGCAAAATATTCGATGCTGAAATCAACACTAAATGTGAAAGACAATACTGATATAAGCAGATACCACAAACTGGTGATGTTTATTAAACGGAGGGATATATCCCAAAAAAATCAAAAGTTCTCGAAAAAGATCATGTGAGAGAGTTCATAGCGAATGCTCCTGATAGTGTTTTCTTGATGTCGAAGGTAAAAATAAAACTCAATTGAATCGTTATTCCAACTTATTCTCATTATCTCGTTATAGTGACATAACTATCATTGTTTGATATGTAGGTCGCTTTGATATTCGGAGTAGCGGGTGCATTGAGAAAAGATGAATTGTTAAGGTTGCAGAGAAAGGATGTACAAGATATGGGATCGAAATTTTTGGTGACAGTGAATTCATCGAAAACACATTCGAACAGGATATTCACTGTGGTGGATAATGATGAGCATACACTTTTAAACATAATAAAGAGATATATATCCTTGAGGCCAGCTCACACTCCACACGAAAGATTTTTCGTTTTTTATAAGAACTATAAATGCTCAACACAACCAGTTGGAATTGATACATTTTCTGAATTACCGTCAATGATTGCAAACTTTCTTAAATTAGAGCAACCACATTTGTATACAGGTCACTGTTTTCGGCGTTCTTCTGCGTCTATTCTTTTCGACAGTGGTGCAGATTTTTCAGCCATCAAAAGACTTGGTGGTTGGAAATCAACTTCTGTTGCAGAAGGGTATATTGAAAACTCCATTTAGAATAAAATAGAAACTGCAGAAAAAATTTCATGTCATAATAGGTCCAAAGTAAATAATGCTTCAACCTCCACTTCATCCACATGTTCCTTATCGGACATTATAGGAAATGAAATAAATGTTAACTATTCAGAATGTCACAACATGTCCAATATTCCCTCTATGAATTTTTCGAATTGTTCTATAGGAAGCATAAATATTAATATATCGAAATGAACATAGAAATTTGTATTACGTCAAATTTGTGTAATCATGCAAAATAAAAATTGGTTTCGATCCAGAATTTATATCCAATTCCTGATGAGGTCGACGGAAAAATCTTGTAATCAACTCGTTTATTAATTCAGCGATTAATGGTCTCAAACATTAACACCTCGCTCCGCTCACGCGTTAAAATATTTCGACCATTAATCGCTGTCATTAATAAACTAGTTGATTAAATAACTATTGTCATACATGAATTGTGGAGTTCGAAAGTTGCAGACGAATTGATATTAGAAATTAACTATTCTTTTCTTCATATACCAACTTTCAAATCATACGAATTCTTTTTCAACATCTATTACAGCATATTTTCGCTTTTTTCATACATATCATATCCTTCTGTGATAAAAATAATCCGAAATTGAAATCAAACTTGCTCAACGTAGAAAAAATTGACGAAAAATGGAGCAAGGTGAGCAATTTTTCAAAAAACACAAAAACCCAAATAACTCGTAAACTGTTGATTTTTGGATATCAATAAATATGGCTCAAATGACAGCAAATTTATCATACTAACAGGTCCTTCCTTCCATATCTACGTCGAATTTGGAATCACCCCTATATTTAGTCAAATAAGGTGTTGTAGAATTGATAAATCTTTGTGCGATATGTATTTGCAGCCTTTTTACCCTCGAAATGGCAAAATTATTGCCCAACCCCCGTATAATCGAGAATAATAAACCAAAGAATCGCGAAATACCATCTTTCCTCGAAAAAAAAACCCGAACCATAAAGTTGCCCACTTGAACGGCGATCGCTCCGACCCCAAAACTGAAGCCGGCGTTCCCCGGCACGAAACAAGCGGAGGAAATTTACGACAAAAACGAATATAATACCTTTCGAGGGCGTTAAACTAGACGGTGGGGACCGTGAGCGAGGGTCCAAAGGGCCGCATGATCGAGCGACAAACCGACGAGGGTCAACGGTTCACTGGGCACGCGGTGCTCGTGATCGCCGTCGCGGCGCTCCTCTCTCTCCTTACGCCGCACATATTGCAAAGACACAAAGCGTGCCTGTGAATTGTTGAGCGGCTTATCCGGCCCGAGTGGCTCCGGATCAGGGAACTGCGACGGCGGCGGTGTGGAAGCCAGGAAACGTACCCACGCTTTTCCACCGCGCGGGCTTATCGGCGGGGTTAATTCGAGGGTGGTGAATTTGTGCGTGAGGGGGACGCGGTAATGACGGCGACGCGTACTGGGATGTATTTATGATCGTGGAAATCGATTCTTTCCTCGCGTGATATCCGAAGGGGCTGATGAATTTTAATGAATAGGGTTCCATGGGATGCGCCTTTTTCTTTTTTACGTTTTTTGCCAGATTCAGAATCTGATCTTGAATGATTGTACCGTCACAGTTTGAGGATATAAGAAATTCATTTTTTTTCCATAAATATTTCATCAACATATGTAGATGAGGGGTAGATTGATGGTTTATATTCTTGGGATATTGAGAGTAATGATTTCGTACATATATCTTTCTGGGGATTGGTCAGAACTAATCTTCTGTCGAAGTTCTTCTTGTGTTTTGTCGATGGAAAAAATAATCTGTATAGGTTATTTGCAATACCTTTGATGCTCTTTGAACATTTTCTTTGAGTTCCTATTGGTATTCTTATTGTATTCTTGAAAAAAAAGCAAAATCCTGACCATATCTAGCAATTTCATATTTTTAATTCTATCTACAGAATCAATAAATATATTGTATTAATTTCAAACAAACACATTTATTCGCCATGTGTATGTTTGCTCGAATGTGTGCGATGCAGTGTAAAATGATAGTTTCTACATTTACATTGATTGGTTTTACTAGAGAAAAACCTCGGTATTGCCTCTGATTAGATTTTGTTTTTAATTTCGACCGAAAAATCTATTTCGTGATCTATTTTTCGTATCTCCCGAAAGAGATTTTCAACCTATAATGAGGAGATATTATGATTTTTAAATAATGCTTCCAAAGATATATTAAGTAAAAGGCTTATGGAAGGAACGGTGGGCTAAGTGAAAAATATAAGATTTGAAAAAGTTTATACTATTTATTTTTGAAAATATTTTATGTGCGCCACATTAGTGTTATACTGCGGATTATTGCTGAACTAGATCGTAATCTGAAATTTAGAGTGTATTGGTCGATTACTTTGTCTTAAAGTTTCAGATACGAGTTGAGTGATCATTCACGAAGTTGGAATTTTTCTCATGCTTCATCAACTCCTATTGAACCATATATTCATTATTCAACTACTTTTCAGCAATTGATAGTATCTGTAAACAAACACCGTGAGTAATAATAACTCACTACTACAACTCCATGGGTCTGTGCTTCTGAACAAGCCGATTGGCCGAAAGGAAACAGTCCATTATTGGTATCGAGGGGAGGTCATTTCAATAATTTTGACATTTTCTCAAATTAAGTTGCTAGCTGATTATTATTGTGAATGTTTTGCTGAAAAGGATGAATTCAGATAGTGAAGATGAATTATGTACACCTCCAGAAATATGACAAGCAGCCAATGTTACCACATTGAATGTATTGCCCGAAAAATTGGTGTAGCAGTAAGAATATTAAGTCATCGTTTACAGAGAATGTTCTTTTGGCATATTTTAGTGAACTTAGCACTTAATATAGATCATCACCCCTATGGACTTTCTACTCCATGCTAAAAAGCACAATCAACATAAATAATGCATTGTTATAGGTACCTATCAAGATTTGTAAATAAAGTTCTTTCTCTGTACTTTTATCTTAGTATTTATTGTTGTAGTCGAAGATTTAGTATAATATTCAACTTGCCGTAAAGTTCATAACTCACTTGATGAATTACAAACTTCATCTGCGTGATTTATGACCTAAATTACCGCTCGTTAAATAATATACTATTATGGGGTATAGCGTGTGTACTGAGGTTTACTCAATCAACACTAATTTTATACATTATCTCAAGACCATAGATTGAATTATGGATCAAATCTGATCTCATATTGCGTCTGCACAAAGATGCATAGAAACCACCAGAAATTTTTTTAAGATGAGGTTATCGACCAATACGGCACTCTAGATTTGGGATCATGTTCCAGTTCCGCAATAACCCACAGTATTCAACGGTCGTGGCGCTTATAACTTTGTGAAATAGGTTATATATTTTTGATGAGAAATAGTAGAAACTTCTAATAGAATTAGCCGATACTTGATGGAAATCCATAATCAAACTTACAATAGAATAACTAATATGATTTCCACTACATTGGGTTGAATTCCACGACACGTGTTTCGTTGGCACAGCATCATCTTCAGGAGGTCAAGATATAACAAAAATAATTCTCTAAACTCTTGAGCTACCTACTAATACAAACAATTCTCATCACAACTAGGTGGGGGTTAATCCTACGCGCAACTTCTTGTGTGGGATGACTATTTAATGATATCTTAATGACGACTTCCAAGGATGAAAGTATGCTGCTTATCGTAATGCCATTAAGTGCCATTTTTTTTTGCCATAATTTAGAAGAGAGACAAAAATTGTTTACTTCGAAAAAGATTCAATAATGGTGAATTGTTCAAGTCTACTTGATCGTTGAATAAGAAAGTAGACTATTTTTTTAAATTCATCTCAAGGCTCTCCAGAAGGTTCAATTTTCTACTTTCATTTTCCGTATGCAAAATTTCAAAGTCTCCTTTAAAAGCATTATTATTAATTTTCGAATGATCTGCGATTTGTTTGTATCAGTAGGTAGCTTGAGAGTTTAGAGAATTTATTCAGTTATATCTTAACCACCTGAAGATGATGCTGTGCCATCGAAACACTTTTCGTGGAATTCAACCGAATGTAGAGGAAATCATATTAGTTATTCTATTGTAAGTTCAGTTGAATCTTGTCCGAATCTTATATTGTTTCCCCTAGTTAACTATTCCTTCCTTGAACCGCTGGAGTTCTAAATTTCAGTGTATCATCATCTCAAACATTCAATGGAGCGAAGTCTTTTTAACGCCATGTGAATTAGTCTTATGGTTTTTGGAGATGAACCAGGATTTGTGAAACGCGAATTGGTGCGATGTCTATGAAATAACCAAAGCAAAGAATATATCTGAATTCCGAATGGTTTTGATTTATGTTGGTTAAGGTTAGCGAAACAATTAAAACTCTTCAACCAGAGCGTTAGTAGTGGTGCAATCCGAATTTTTAAAGCTTCTGATCATAACATATTATTGTTTGGGTTCCTTAGCCAAAATGGCAAAAACATAACCCTTAGAGTTTCGTCATCATGTCCGTATGTCACAGCCAATATACTCGGGACAATTGGCTCTGTATACATGAACTTTGGAAGGCAGTTGTCTTCTAGTTCTAGGAACCGCTATAAAATGGTTGAGAAAAAAAAATTGGAACCAGGGATGCAAAACAAAGTTGAAAAAAAAATTCGTCGAAAATGAAAATGAAAGTTTTTAAATGACTTCTTCGGTTAAGTCAACAGTTCAGTTGGTGAGATATAAGCTTCTTAAGTTGTCCGATGTCTGTCATCAACTAAGATTGGATGAAAAATTGAGATATGTGAATAGGTTACGCTCCACTGAGCTTGGTCTGACACGTACTTGGCCACTTTCTGTTAGTTGAAGTTAGTCGACATAATATGTTGTCGGAGACCAGAGATGTAGGTGCAAATGATACCGTTCCATTTTCGACCATCCCTCCCCACGTTCCCACTTTTTTTTTGATGCAACAAAAAAATCGCTTATGAGCCAGAATTTCCCGGCTGAGGGTGAAATAGATGGATAGCCCGGAGAACATTCGCGGGAATTACACACGTTGCCGTAGCTCTAATTAGAATCGCTACGATTGGTTAACGCGTTAACCGTGGTGCCGCCGGCTGGGCCAAGCGAGGAGACGACGTCGGCGGTGGCATCATTAGGGAACGTTAAAAGCGAGGCGGCGGTAGCTTCGCAGTATCAATCGACAAACAGTCAGGCGGGCCTTGAGGCCTTTATCCGCGCGACAGACGGGACGTTGGAAATTAATGATGATGTACTAGTCGGCAGAAGGTACTGGAGGTGAAACTTGGCGTGACCTGCGTAGGCCGAAACTTATGATTGATAATTATCAAGTTTATCAGTTGTGGATTTGGAACATTTATTTGTAAGGGAAGGAAGTTCATGCATTTAAGAAGTGGGACTGCTTCCGCATGTGCTAATGTAGTAGATGGATTAATCATCTGCACTGGTATCGTTTTGCTGTCGGTTCTCTCTTCGATCTGAGATCCCTACATTATGTCGAGCCCACTATTCCGACTGATGGATCCATCCCAAACCCAACAACACCACCGGAGATTAAAGAAATCATCAAGAAATTGAAAAACAGGAAAGCTCCAGGGATAGACAAAGTAAGAAACTTTATGTTACGGAAAATGCCAGAGAAGAAATAGCAGCGCTAACCAATCAAGCAAACGCAGTGATGAGAACAGAATACTATCCAAAAAGATGGAAAACAGCAGAAGAAAAGATCAAAAATTCCCAAAAAACTACAGGCCGATAATTCTAATGTCAGCACTTGGAAAAATTGTTGAGAAAGTCATTGCAAAAAGACTCAATGAAGAAACAGAAGCGCTGAATCTGATACCACCGGAACAATTTGGATACAGAAGAAATCATTCCACGGAACTTAAACTGGTAAGGATCACTGAATATGTCACTGAAGGATTTCAGAATAAACAAGCCACGGGATTAGTGCTATTAGATATCGAGAGAGCCTTCGACCGAGTTTGGCACGAAGATCTTGCCTACAAAATGATGATGGCAGGCTACACTACCAAAACCTGCGAGATAATAAGAAACTACACGAGGAACAGGAATTTGTATGTCAAAATAAACGACACATTATCTTCCACCAGACCAGTAGAAGCGGAAGTGCCCCAAGGATCAGTTCTAGGACCTCTACTCTACAACATATATATCTACGATATTCCTAAAAACCCAAGGAATCTGCTAGCCCTTTAGGCATATGACACGGGAATAGCCTTCAGACATCGACGACCAGATTTCATACACAGAAGACTGCAAGAAGCACTTGAAGATTTAGAAGAATGGTTCATTAAATAGAGCCGAGCTATTCTACTACAGCAGCGGATACTTGAAATAATTACAACCAAGGGTAGATGGAGGAGAGGTTAAATGGGGAAATGAAGTCAAATATCTAGGAGTAAAACTAGATTAAGGGCTTACATGTAAACACCATATAAAATATGCAGTGAATAGAACAGACTTAGCAATGAGTAGACTTTACCCACTGCTAGGAAGAAGGAGCCAAATGAACCAAAACACGAAGCTACGGTTGATTAAGTCAATTGCAAGACCTCAACTTACATATGGCTCGGTGGATGGGGCCATGCAGCCAATAGCCATATACAGAAGATTCAAGCAACAGAAAATGAACTGCTTAGAGCAGCAATGAATATGCCGTGGTTCGTAAGAAACCAACCAATCCACACAGACTTAGAATGGGAAACTGTCACAGATTTCCTAAAAAAGAAGGCCGAGAAGATATTTCAAAAAGCAAGTCAACACCCAAATAATGAGCTAAGAAGACTAATTGACTAAATCCTGCAGAAGATGTGCTTAGGATACCCACCTATCACAAAAGACCCAGAGATCAACTACGTAGAAACAGAAATTGTGTAAACTCAATTTCAAATAAGAAGAAGAGACTCTCCTACGAAATTCATAAGTAACACAATCATCACACGACAAAGATCGTGAAAGAGATACAAATAAAAAGAGTTAAAATGTTAATGGGTAATAAATGCCCGGAGTCTGAAACAGCAGGTTGGGTTTAGTTAGAGTAGGTCGTGCTTCACACGAAGTCTGACACTGTTCTATCTATCGGAGATAGTTTCGTCCGTGAGGATTCCTCCTGACTAAAAAAAAAGACTGATGCATTGGGTCGACCCGACGGACAAAACATTGATTATGCACCGAGCTGTTATTTTGACATTCGCGGTGCATCGACCTGATATACAAATTTATGTGATGTATCAATCCGTGATTGCGACGGATATGTTGATGTATCTTGCGTGATGCACCGAACCGTTTTTTCGACATACGTGGTGCATCTAGCTGATGTCTCAATATACGTGTTGTTAGATCTGGGATTGCGACGGATACGTTGATGCATCTATCTTGAATAGCGGCACCCTTGGTTGCATCTAGTTGGTATCCCAATATTGCGTTGATCTATCGATCTGAATTTCCGGCATACTTGATTGCGTGATGCACTGAGCTGTTATTTCGGCATACGTGGTGCATTGAGCAAATGTCCCAAAATATGCGATGCATCGATCTGTATTTGGTTAGACATTGCAACGATCTGCGCTCCTGACATGCGAAATCCAACAAATATGATTTCCTGATACATCGATCTGGGATTAGGGACAAGACTACGGATGTTACAGGAAAGTTCATTCTTCATCGAAGCAGATCATTTTTTCTGTGCCAGTGTTTTGAATTGAGGAAAGGTTCGGCGTTCTGTTGATTTTGATGAATCTCTAAAATTTAATATTGTATGAGATATGCTACTTTCAGTTTGAATACTTTTGCCTCCCATCAGGAACCTTTCAACTGCAATCGGTGACACCCCGGGGAAGAAAAAAGTGAATAAGGGAACAGTTTGACAATCCTAGGTTTCAACCCATCCCTGAATGACTATTCGACACAAACCCAAAATACGACTCGGAGAACTCCATCTGATACAAAAGCGCCGTAGACGTCAATTTGCGAAGCACCGGAGGCACAAAGTCTCCATTACCCGGAATGAAAGCCCTGCGCTAGACATAAAATTTGCCTTCATAACCTTGCACTTCGGTTTCCTCGATTACATTCCAGAAAATGCAGAATTTACGGTGGCTGTGCATTATCGTCTACCAGGCGGTTCTCCCTGGAGGAGATGTATAACACGGGGATGACGTGTCGCAGGTGTTTACCTGCTCTCTATGTGCCTCTTGCCCGACCCGACTCGTAGATAAGGGAGGAGAATGGCCTCGGATATGTCCTGATCTCATTTCGGAGCCCGCGTTCTCGGCACGACGACGGGCGGAAAGCGGAAGCCCGAGAACCGTCACGCTAATTAGGGAGAGGTTGGGGGCGGCAGATCCGCTCGAACTTCGAGCGCCGTTCTCGGCGGGTATAAATTGAAAAGTTTCCGTGGATCCGTGTGTGTTTACGGTCGATTGAATGGGATTCTGGGCGGATGTGGTCGGCGGATAATGTTCCTCGTGACCCGAACTGCTCTTTCTTACTCCCCTACAGATTTGACCTAATATGGGCCCCCAGTTTCCCCTTTTTGAAATATGTCTTCTCAATTGTACATATTGATAATACAAGTAATCTTGTATCGTTCGCTTTAAAACGCATGATTTATCTAGGGTGGTGCTAGACCATACCATACATAGATAGAGATAGAGACTATAAAGAGTTTTTTTGCGTTACGGTACTTTGCGTACCCTGCGGAATACAGGGAGAGATAAAGAAAGAAAATTCACATCTTGGCGATAGGAGGTCGACCCAGAGTCGAATAAGATGAGAAAATCCGCATCGTTTCGGGGTTGTAAAAAAAAGTTGTGAAATGTGATGAAAGACCAAGTTATTTGTGTTTCCACGTTTGATTTACACATAAAGATTGGACCTGATAAAGCTTCGGTGTTTAGTTCACAGAATCTTTGATTCGATAGTCTCGCTACAGTGTCAACTCTAACATATCTAATTTCGCATAGAAATATCATGAAATATACCGATCTATAGGTGAAAACGATTAAATACTGATTTGGAACATCTAATCTACACAATAAGAAAGCCCGATATATCCAACTAAACTGCTCCACATGAGTTAGGGATATTGACTTGAAGTGCAAAAAAATATAGTTGAAATAAGATTTTTGTGATGAAAATTCATATTAATATGATTTCAAGTTGCAAATTAATTTTAGCCTGTAGGTCTGCAACGTATACAGGGTGGTTAAGTAAAATCGAGTAAAATAACGAAATTTTATTCGAGCATTTTAAGACTATCAATATATGGCCTCCACGGGCATCAATAACAGCTTGACATCTTCTTTGCATACTACATACGAGGTTGTTGAACATTTCTTGAGGAATTTGGTTCCATAAACGGGGCAGAAGCTCTCTCAGTTCATTTAAGGATTCTGGGGTAGGTTGATGATTATCTAATCTTCTTTGGAGCATATACCATGCATGTTTTATGCAATTCAAATCTGGTGAGTGCGGAGGTATTGGTAAATGTGGAATACCAAGCACTTCGCGCGCATTCTCAACTATGGCTGCACGGTGCGGTCTAGCGTTATCGTCTGGAAATTGAAAAGTTTCACCAATAGCAGCGTGAAAATTTGGCACAACATTGTCAATGACATGCTCCCTATAGTGTAAGGCGGTCATATTCCCAGGACAAATGTGTAGTTCTGTGCGCCCGTTGAAACATATCCCGTCCCATACCATAACACTACCCCCTCGGAATGGATGAACTTCTTGGACATAGCGACGATTACGGGGTATGCGTGGGATTGTCCATACCCTTATTCTTCGAGAATCTGAAAATCGTCCATATCTGGATTCATCAGTGAAAAGGACACTACGCCATTGATCGTTCCAATTGATATGTTGCCTTGCCCATTCCAGTCTTTGACGCTTATGGTCACGTGTTAATGGAACTCCTCTTAATGGACGTCTAGAACCTAGATTCACCTCTCTCAAACGTCGTCTGATGGTTTCGATGGAAACTTGTACCACTGCATTTTGAAGAGTATTCCGTAGCATTCTACACGTAGATGTAGGGTTTCTTCTCGCCGAAACGGTGATGAAACGATCCTGAGCAGGTGTTGTTTTTCGTCGCCCACCAAGCCTTGGTCTTTCCAACACGGAACCGGTCTCCCTGAACCTATTCCAAAGTCGAGATATCACACTTTGGCTGACTTGGAGCCTTTCCGCTACAACAACCTGAGTTAGGTCACCCTGTAGCATTCCGATAGCCCTATTAGCCTCAGCGTTTGTTAATTTACGTCTTGGCATTTTCAGAAAACTCGTTTCAAATCGAAGCCGTTGATAAACTGACTTCATTTCAAAATAAGAACATTCATGAAGCATATGCAAAGAACCAAACTTCAGAAAAAAGGCGACCAAATTGACGAAATGTCTCATACTGATTTTTATTGGATCGATTCAAGTTGTTATTGAGTTTTAAATGTTTTTACAGCGATTTTCTCGAAGATACATACTTTTAAAAACGATATCCCTTATCGTACTGAAAAAGTCTCGTTACTAATTCACGACTCGATATTAATAAATGAGCAGACTGTCCGAAAATGAATCTTCCTTTGTCATCGGTCGTCGCAGACGTAGTTAACCTTTCGCGGAATCGAGAGACGCATCCCGTCCCAAGAAGAAGACGACGACGACACGGCGACGTGACAGGCAGCAACATCCTCTACGGATATTCCAATTTAGCCGGCGGCGGTGGCGGTCAGGTCGAGTCGTATCAAAGCGTCGCATGTAGAGAGATACTAATCTGCAGGCCCCGAACAATGCGGAGCTTCGAACTGCTTGGTTCGGGGCTTTGGGCATGCCGATTGCTAATTACGGCAACCGTTATTGCTGCGAGCGCGGAGCGTTTGTGGGCCGTAGACCTTGCCGACCTATTTACGCTGGACAATACGGTCCTAAAACATTAAAACAAAGGGGAAAAACACCGGATTTTGGGACTTATGACACTTGGGAATATTTAATTTTCCCTAACGACACCTTTGACTGCCTCCTTTGTAACTTTGACTTTCACCTTTGTAACTTAACCTCCTCTTCGATCATTACACGATAAGTCTTCGACTATAATTAAACGATCATGTCCGACTCCAGAGAAGAAGAAGAGGAATTATGTTCATGTTCCTTGTTTTTGAGAGAATATGTATTCATATAGATAGTGATCTTCGTTGGACACCTAGTTTTTAGGTTTGAACATTCACGCATTGTACTGACTGAAATATGAAGGTAAATGAATGTCTATTCTTTAATTGCCAGCTCAATACCATTTGAGGGTTCAAAATTTCTAATAATCCCGGTTCCAATTATTTAGTTCGATTTCGAAAAATAAAAATTGAAAATTACATTTATTTTACTTGATGGAAATTCAGATTTCATAAAAATAAAGAATGTTGAATGAAATTTACTGCCCAATTTAAAATCTTAAACTCACAATCCTTGTCCATATGACCTCTTGTGACTGACTCTCCACCGTTCTGGATATTAACTATAAGCTCACTAATTCCTATTTTAATTCACCTAATAGTGTTTATACGTGGTACGTTTTCCCCTGATGGTTGTACACTTTACTTCAGTTTTCCGCACTTGAAAACAGAGTTCAACAAATTAGTTTTGAAATATGTTTACTTGATATAAGGTATTTGTAAAAAACATTCAATTTTGAACTTTATAACGCTTTATCAATGACAGATGAAAAACTTTTCACGACATTCTTTATTTCTTTAATGCGAGTGCTTATATGCCTTTTTGAGCGCTCGTACTACTTACACGAGGGCTATATCATTTCGTCACGATGTCTGTATTTTTCGAATTTTGAGCCTAAAATGGTCTCAATCGACGGAGTTCGACTCACTGATGACGAATCCGTCGAAAGATTCGAGTCGGTCCGTCCGGCCGTATACAGGATAACTCTCGAACGGAACGTCCTAGAAACTAGGCTCGAAGATGTTAATATATTATTTCTGGTTTTTCGAGAATGTGAAATTATAACATGCATTTTCCTTGAAACAGTGTTGAATTCTTCAGAATTTGAGAATGTTCTGGAACTTTCAACAGGATTTCAACTAGCTTAGATCGAACTCAAATGAAAAAATCTTTGCAACTAACAAAGTAAAGAAATATGGAAATGTATTTTGTTGCCAAGGTGTCCAAAATTTCCAGTTCCAATTCCAGTTCCAGGAGTCTTAATGCTCCAGTTGAGTTCCTAAATGGACAAAATCCGCAGAAGGGTTTCGTAGCCGTCTGAATATTTTTTTCCCAAATAATTCGGAAATACCGGCCTAATCGAATTGAAATTAGTCGTAAAATTACGACATGAAGGATCGTGAGAAATTTAGTGGGAAACGTAACATTATAAGATTGAAAAAAAACGCACTGAAAAATTTGATATATTATGTGCTTCCATCTCTTGAAGTCTAAAAAATAAAGTTTCTGAGACTGACGTTCAGTTCTCATAATCTCTGGTTCGATAGTCTCGCTACATCGTCACCTCATTTCAAATCGAAACAATCATAACTTTGTTCATTTCTAACTAAACCACATTTTTTCAGTTATTCACAGTTGGAAATGAGGGTGAGTTATGGTTCACTCACTTCAGAGTCCAATAGCCTCACGATACGTTGAAATATACCGCTTAAGAGGTGAAAACTGGGCGAAACCGATTGACTACATATCCTTTCGATAATTTCAAAGCATTTTCCAGTATTTTCGATAATTTAGAAGTAACTGGAACTCAAATGAGTGCGCGAAAGCTTCCGTTTTCACGTCAGTGCCCCTCAAATTAATTGAATTTCTGAATGAATAAGTTTTTTTTGGTGAATTCGCTCGTGATCTGTGACAATATTCATTCTCCAGAAAAATGAAGTATCACTTGGAATTCCATCAGCTCAATGAATTCGTTCATAATAATTATTATTATATACATATAGAATAACTGAATTGCGTTTTTTATCAGTCAGTGTAAAAAGGCCACGTTGGACAATGAATTGTGGAAATTAAACATAAATTGTTTCATTCAATTATACCTAATAAATCTCATGATTTTTACCGAATAATAAAAATCACGTGAATTACTATATAAAGTTTGAATTTGATAGTCTTCTCATCATCGGATAATTTTCCTCAATTAACTTCCCACCAACCAATAGAAATGACTACATCTCTTATTTTTTCTAATTGATATGTCCTTAACTTTTTTCAATAAGATTAGGGAATATTTAATATATTATCATTTAATATTGATTTGGTGATTATGCGGGGTGATCCAGGTAACACTGTGACCTAAGGAAACGTTGTCATGGAAGTTTCAGATAATGATATCTCGGATATAAAATGCTGATTGGTCACTTGTATTACTGGGGTACTTATCCGTCTTATTTGTATTACCTCCACTCTAATCCTCGAGCAGGGAGATGAACAACCCCTATATTGATCAGGAAATGGGGGTCGAGTTACACATCAACGGAAGGCCCAACGAAAAAGTATTTCCCCTCCAAACATTCGAATTTCAACCTGCGTCTTGATATTCATAAAACTTTCTCGGTGGTTTTCCGAATCTGTTGAAAGGGCTCGTTTTTATCGGTCCGTGGCTATGGGATCCCTTATTCTCCCTCTACTATTCGGGTTGCGGAGCGGCGTTCCTGATAAATTCCCAAAATCCAGAGCAACATGGCTGCCTGCAATCTCGATCATCTCCTGTTTGGGACCGGGCAGCTCTACCCTTGTTACCGCTGGCTTTCGTTCCTGCTGGATAATTGATCGGGGATACAGGATCGGGATGAGGATCCTGCTGCTCGCTCCGTTCATATTTTCACGACCATATCCAAACTGAAAAGAATTTTGCATTGCTAACTCCTATTTTGGTTTATTAATTCCAATATTAAACTTTCGGAATATTTCTGAGAAGTCTCTTGAAATTTTCTGAGTTGATATTTAGAAAATCCGATCGAATTAAAAAAACCGCACCTTCTCCGTCTACAGTTCTTCTCGATAATTAGATACAAAAATCAGTAGCTTTCTGGCATCGAAATCAGTAACATGGCACCTAACTACGAGATCAAAAATAATCAGGATATAGGTATTTATTTGATCAGTTATGAAATGCCTAATTTTGTGTAACGCGAGAGCTTTTTACGGAACGAACGCAGTGAGTTCCGCAAAAGCTCACAAGAGAATATATTGTTGATAAGAATTGTGAAAACATAAATCAGGTCACTTAACTGCTATCACTTCATGTCAGTTTGATATTTTGTAAATAAATAAGCCGGAACGCACGTTTGTTTTTATTTTCACAAAATGAGTGATTCAAGTTCTGGAAATCTGCCAAGCGATGTTGAAGATGTAGCAGGTAATGTGCTCTTCCATCAGTAATTCCCAAAAAGTCAAAGGCAGTTTACGATTTGGCTCAGGAAAAATTTATAACTTGGTGTGATGAGGAGAAGATAAAACATATTGATGAGAAAGTCTTACTTGCATATTTTGATGGTAAGAAACATCTCAAAGTATCCACATTATGGACACTTTACTCAATGTTAAGATCCGAACTGAATCTTAACAAGAATATTAACATTAAAAGATACACAAATTTCATAGCGTATATTAAAAGGCAATCGGACGGCTACAGTGCTAAGAAGTCAGAAGTTTTCACCAATGAAGATTTTGCCTAACTTTTGTTAGAAGCTGATGACAAAGAATACTTAATGGCTAAGGTTGTAATGGTTATTGGAATGGCAGGAGCTTGCAGAAAGGCAGGATTACCATTTCTTCCTTTCGTAAATGTTATGGATGAAGGAGGTCATTTTCGTGTTGATATCCCTCCGTCCAAAACAAAAGTTATACGGCAGTTTGCAATTACTACTGGTGACATTGAAAAAATGCATTTGAAATTTTGAGGGAATATATTAAGTTTCGTCCTCAGAACCTCAAACAAAACAAATTTTTTGTTAAATATGTAAATGGAAAATGTACCAGAAATCCTGCGGGAATCAACTCGTTTAGCAGTCTGCCAAAAGTTATTGCACATATTCTTGGACTTTCAAATCCTGCTCTATATACTAGTCACTGCTTCAGAAGAAGCTCTGCCACTATGTTAGCTGACATTGGCGCTGATATTTTAAAATTAAAAAGACACGGTGGTTGGAAATCAAGCAGTGTTGAAAATTCCATATAAAATAAAAAACGTATTGCACAAGTTATATTTGGTGAAACATCTAATGCAGTGTGCCCCACTTCCCAAATAACCATAGCCATAAAACAAGTTTGTCGTCGGGAATTAATTTGAACAATTGCAATAATTATGTTATCGATATTTATAATAATAAATTTTTAATTTATGTTCTTATCTTGTGTTATAACAGTTGAATAAATGGAATTTTTTTGTCACTTAGTGTGAAATTCATTTTTCCGTCGACCTTAGAATAAAAGCTCATTTTAACGCACTCGAAATAATCCATTAATGACCCCTATTAATGCATGATTTCTTGTATTAATGCATGATTATCATGGCATTATAAAATATTCAGTCGGAGCATAGATGCATCTATGTCGGAGCACGATCGAGTGCAAATTTATTTATTCGCTTTCGATCAGAATCTGATTTTGTCCGTTACGCTACTACATAATGAATAACGAAGAAAATATCCCTTTGACACCGCCAGATGTGACAAAAACTGCTGAAGCAGCAACTTTGAGTCTGCTTCCTGAAAAGAGCCGCCATTTATATGAGAAAACCTATGCTGAATTCAGATCTTGGTGCAAGGACAAGAAGGTTCGGAACTTTACGGAAACGGTTTTGTTGGCATACTTTACGGGTATTGCAGAAAAGGGGCATCTAGCAAGTTTATGGCCAAAATATTCGATGCTGAAATCAACACTAAATGTGAAAGACAATACTGATATAAGCAGATACCACAAACTGGTGATGTTTATTAAACGGAAAAGAGAGGGATATATCCCAAAAAAATCAAAAGTTCTCGAAAAAGAACATGTGAGAGAGTTCATAGCGAATGCTCCCGATAGTGTTTTCTTGTTGTCGAAGGTAAAAATAAAACTCAATTGAATCGTTATTCCAACTTATTCTCATTATCTCGTTATAGTGAAATAACTATCATTGTTTGATTTGCAGCTCGCTTTGATATTCGGAGTAGCGGGTGCATTGAGAAAAGATGAATTGTTAAGGTTGCAGAGAAAGGATGTACAAGATATGGGATCGAAGTTTTTGGTGACAGTGAATTCATCGAAAACACATTCGAACAGGATATTCACTGTGGTGGATAATGATGAGCATACACTTTTGAACATAATAAAGAGATATATATCCTTGAGGCCAGCTCACACTCCACACGAAAGATTTTTCGTTTTTTATAAGAACTATAAATGCTCAACACAACCAGTTGGAATTACTACATTTTCTAAATAACCGTCAATGATTGCAAACTTTCTTAAATTAGAGCAACCACATTTGTATACAGGTCACTGATTTCGGCGTTCTTCTGCGTCTATACTTTCTGACAGTGGTGCAGGTTTTTCAGCCATCAAAAGACTTGGTGGTTCTGTTGCAGAAGGGTATATTGAAAACTCCATTCAGAATAAAATAGAAACTGCTGAAACATTTTTATGTCATAACAGTTCCAAAGTAAATAATGCTTCAACTCCACTTCATCCACACGTTCCTTATCGGACATTATAGGAAATGAAATAAATGTAAACTATTCAGAATATCACAACATGTCCAATATTCCCTCTATGAATTTTTCGAATTGTTCTATAGGAAGCATAAATATTAATATATCGAAATGAACATAGAAATTTGTATTACGTCAAATTTGTATAATCATGCAAAATAAAAATTGGATTCGATCCAGGATTTATATTCAATTCCTGATGAGGTCGACGGAAAAATCTTGTAATCAACTCGTTTATTAATTCAGCTATTAATGGTCTCAAACATTAACGCGCTCGCTCCGCTCACGCGTAAAAATATTTCGACCATCAATCGCTGTCATTAATAAACTAGTTGATTAAATAACTATTTCGTCACCAGTTGCATAATATTCCACTTTGTGCAACTAGTTATACAAAGTAAGACGTTTCATAACGTCAATCACTTCTGAAAAGTGTCTCTTCATATGTCAAAATTAGAAAAAATAGTTTTTAACTTTCATTTTCAATCTTTTATGTCAACTATTGAAAGTTACAGTTCTTTTCAAAATTGCGTCAGTATTATTCATCGGGTAAATATTATTGATTACTAACTTCATTTCCTTTTCAGGTGAGTTTCTATGAAAATAAGACACAAAAACGACCAAGGTACTTCCTTTTGTTCGTTCGACAATCTACATAACTGGTAAGACTGTTTTTTACTACATAAAAACTTATGCAACAAGAAGAAAATTTACAAGTTTGGTTGTTTTGGTGGGAAATGTTAATTATTTTCACTGTGTTTCATTTGAACTCATCTTACATAGAATATTGAATATTCTCTAGCGAAAAGTATTGATAGTTCTCGAGTTATGAAATTTCGAATCTCAGTTCAAATTGACAACTGAAAACAACGGTCAATTTTCTAACAGCTCCTTCAGCCCAGTCATGTAGAAACATGGAATTCCCTTATTTTTCCTGAGTTTAGACAGTTCAATCACCTTGGACAAAAGTCAATTTCAGAAAATCCCATGTGAAAATTGATGACGTCCGTAGAAGACGCGACGACATATGCACGTATCGATCCGAAATACTCCCCCCCTCCTTCTCGATCATACATAACTCAGGATTGATAAACGTATTCGTCAACCCGAAGCGGAACGGAAGTTCCCCAATCCCGCTCGGAACAAAGAAATTTCGATACCAATAAACCCGGACCGATCCAAGTTCACCCCAGAGCGAAACACGGAAAGCACCCTCCGTTCTCGGCCGATCTGTCAGCCGGTTGGGAAAAGCCCGAAAGCGAGCCTTTATCCCTCGCCGCCTCCCGACCACCCCCTTTGCGACCCCCTCGCTAAACCCGGTGATCATAGCGGTAGCCGCTAGCGTGCAGCCCATCTCGTTAGACGATCGGGAGCGTCGCTTGCAATATTAATTGTGGGGGGGACGCGCCCGTCACTTTCCGTTCCTCTTTCCGCCCGGCCTGCCGTCGCGGCGCTTTCGGGATAGATACGATCGGAGGGATGGAGGGCGGGCGGGCGGTCGGCGTTCGTTTCTTTCTCGAGTGGACCGGCGGCGTAACGGCACGGCGGGCGGTTCGGGACCGTCGCCGCCGTCGACTCGCTTCGTCGTTATTTTCGCGATTTATAAATCTCCGCCGCCGGATGCTGGGGATCGTTCGATTTTAGTTCGTTGAGTTCGTCCGGGCGATTATCGAATTAGAGATTCGTAGGGATGGAAAATTTCCGGCGTACATCGATGCATCGATGTCGTTGAACGTCGATAAATAGAGTCATGTTAGACTTAGAAAATTTCTAAAGAAAAATATTTGTTGAAATGAAGGCAGTTCTATTTTTTCATCAATCACTTTTTATATCCCAATAATTCTTCTGCCCGAATTTGAATATAGAATATAGATCGATCTCTTATTATATGGTTCAATTCGTATCGATGAAGATATCAAAATGAACAACTCGTCTTTATAAAAACCTCAACAGAACTCAAATGTTCAAAATGAACCATATTATTGATGAAGAAACCGGACTGCAAAAATATTGAATATAACTGAAAGGCTAAAAGCACCATGAAATGTTTTTTATTTCATTCGGAATATTGATATGATAGTATGTATATTATTTCATTAATCGCTTAGTATGTATTGAATAAAAATGGTGCATCAATTTTGTACGAACTGAACTGAAAAAGTGCTTGTCTCTAGTTATTTTTTGTATTTTTAGTCGGTTTGTTATAAGGTCATTGCCTCATCTTGCTGAAGCGAGGCTTCAAGGCAGGCGGCATGTTATGTCGTGAACGGTCTAAAAATTTAATATGCGATACTCTGTACAAGGTTTATGCTCATGAGTTGAAGCGTTCTATTATAGGATTATAGGGAACTAAAAGTAGCACAACTCTGAAAATTTGTGGAGACGACGGGAAAACCTTGAGAATCCAACCAAAGTATTCTTGTTATTGACACTTCTAGTTTAGCCTGAAAGTGATGTCAACTCTGCTATTTCCAATGGGACACCCTGTATTCGATTAAATTTTCAGATTTATTTTATGATTCAGGTTCAATTTTAGGCATCATACCCTATAACCCAAAAAAAATATTTTTGAGTTATAAGAGTTTTCATGAAAAAAGTTACAAATTTGTAATGATATTGAGTGACTAGATCATGACTTTGAAAGGTTAAATGGATCACTCATGCTCATCACATGTCCAGAATAATTTACAGGATGCGCAAATATGAGCTTTGAAAGTGAACTAGGAACATTTCAAAATCTCAATTTTTTTAAATGAAGTGTCACAAATGTCCAACAATTTTGGTTGGATTCTCATGGTTTTTCTCGTCATCTCTACAAATTCAAATCATGTTGCTTTCAGATAGCGTTACGCCATGAATATACAAGGTGTTTTCAAAGATGGGGCTTTTTTTTCGAAAGGTGTTAGAACTCATCAAAATAAGTCAAAATTCCAAAAATCCTTCAAATGAAATATTCACCAGGGCCGAGTATTTTGAAATCAAAGTTACCTGCGACTCTGAGAAATCCCCAGCACGGACCTGTCTAGGTACGTATTGAGGCTCGAATGTGTTTTTTGAAGGCGTTCAGTTTACGGGAAATCATCTGACAGAGCATATGATTTTTGTGACTTTAGTTGGACATCACGTGGTGGGTCGGTTTCTTGGCCTGCACGCTAACAGGATCTCAACCCTTGTGATTTCTTTTGTTGGGGTCATTTGAAAACTTTAGTGTATACAGTAACGTTGAGGCAAATAGTGTTGAAGAACTAAAACCCTAGCATTGAGAATGCTTGTGATATTATTCGTAAGCAAACTGATGTGATAGTTGCTGCATGTATTAATTTCTTATTACGCCAGGCAAGACTTTGTGCACATCAAACGAATGGTGAACATTTCAAACAATTTCTATAAAGAATTTCGATCAATTTTATCAGTGAGCTTGTGAACTTCCTTATTTTTTTTATACAGGATCTTTCCCATCAGAAATTTTTCCTCTCCTTAGTTTGAACTTCAAGAGGTATACCGTTCAGGAAAAATCTCCTTATAAAAGTTGAAAGAGAATCTTCAAGTTTGTGATGAAATCCAGCACTTTATTTAATTGCTGGGATGCATATGGCAATGTGATTTATGGCAGATCTCCTAACAGAGAGATAACACGTAGAGATGTACATATTAAGATCTTGATGCCCAAGATTTTTTTCAATTTCAATTTAATATACAATATGATCAACTTCCGGCTGAATGATCTTTTTTGATGAGTTCTAGCACCTGTCAACCAAAAAGCCTCACCTTAAAAAACACCCTGTATAGATACCCTATAAAAAAGATAATAATACGACATATATGTATGCTTCTCAATTTATGATGTAGTATGACTTAGTATTCACCAATCCATCAGACTGCAATTTCAACTACTCAGAGGTTTACTACGACACTTGCTTCGCTATACAATCGCATCATCAGGAGGTTGAGATAGACCAACTGAGGAAATACATGAAGTGTTGAATAGAACTACGGCACCCAAAGGCGGCGATGTTTGTTAGAGATATTTTATCATGAAATTACGAATCTTTATTCGGAAGAAGAAATTGATTCAATACGGATTTATTTTTTGTACGCAATTATTGTTAGGTACATTTTCAATAATTTGCCGGGGTTAGCTCATGAATTGAACAATTTTTCACTTTTTATCGAACGAACCGAGAACAAAGGCTTCGTTTAGTTCCAGAATTAGTCTTGAAAAGGGTGAGGAAATCTTTTTTCATTATATTTGGCTACAACCTACCACACCCTATATGTTAAAATCTTTGAAACCGTTTGGTCTGATGTACGTGCTAACGAAATACACTTGCACACATTCATACAATAGAAAATATTACCCTGGTGGCCAGAAGAGAACAAAACAGGGCTTTTAGAGAAGTTAAAATTGAAAGCGTGCGATTAGTCATTGGTATTTTTTTTCAAACGTACAAAAACAACGTCATATTTCGACTGATGGATCATCGAAAAGTTCTTCTTTCCTTCCGCCGGAGGGAAAAGTTTAACTATGTCAACGATGAATTTCTCTTCCTTTCGCCGGAGGAAAAAGGAATTAACTGTCAAAATTAATTTCACATGACATCACTCAATTATAACGATCGTAAATATAAATCTAATCTAATGGTGGATCTCCAGGTTTTTATGAATTTCAAAACGTTTGAAAAAAAAATAACATATTTCATTCGGAGGAGTGACTTTTCATGGCTCGCCTTCAATTAACCGCCCACTGCGTTCGGCGGGTAAACACAAGCTCTCCATGAGAAGTAGTACTCCTCCTCCTTATGTTAGAATATACTATTTACCATGATTGAAAGAAAAAAACGTTATAATATTCTTATTCTTTTTCGAAATATTCAATTTCAAAAAAGAAATATCTCTTAATTTACCTATTTGAACTTGAATGTCTGAAGATGATTGTGTAAAAACTTTCAGTTGCAGAAAAGCAATAGGAATTTTCTAGAATTCGTGCGAGTGAATAAGCAGCATCATAGACGTATTTCCACTCTGAAAGGTCTTCGCCGCATTATCCCCAACCAATATGACCTGTTTCTGTAATCTGTGGCGGTTCATTTATTATGCATCCATGAATTGAATCTGCTCATATTCACCTATTAATTTTGCCTCTCAACTGTAGAATCAAATTATGTGCTATAAAGGGCAAATATCCTTTGTCCGCCGAGCGAGTCAGAACGGTTAGAAACTGGACATTGCAGGCGAAGATTGATTATGCATAATGGGGTCTCTCCCGACTAGTTCAAATCATTCGCGAAAAGAGCTGTCTTCTCATATATAATGACAATATTTATCATGCGCCAAGAGTGTGAAGTATTTTTCGAAAATTCGTAAAAGCTTGTCGAACAAGTTCAACGGAATCTCTCACCTTTAAGCCGAATGGTTTTGCGGATGTAGGTAATGTGCAAGATACTTTTCATGTTTTTTGAGCTTGGTTAGGAATTCTCCAATAAACTACCTTGCCTGGACTTCTGATGGTATTAATGATTCAGAATTCAAAACATCTTATGGGTAAAGTGAAAAAGCATCAAAGTTTCATGATAGAATATTCCATTTTGGGTTAGGTGAAAATATAATGCGCCAGCTTAACACGGCGTATAGTTTAAATATGAATCAATGGGGACGTAACTAGAAACCGACATATTCTTCGAAAAATTAATAGACTGCATTGAGTTTTGTGGGCTGTTCGAAATAGCTTCGAGACAATGTGAATGTGATTTTTCGTAGATTATTTAATTTCTTATTCATATTTTTTTTCTGTACTTCAATTTTTGTATATTGCACTCTTCGAAAAACCTGCGAAAGTGGGGTCTTGCATAGAAATATTAACGATAAATATTTGGTACTTATAAGTGCATTCTCGCTTTCAAAAGAAAACCATTGTTCGAAGAAATAAAAAATTACGAAAAGCACTGCCGTGAAGGCAGGAGCTTTTGAGCGCTCGTACATGCACCTTGTAGGCAGATTCGCATTTTCCAGTTTTAGAAATCAATTGAAGGAATTTTTGACTGCTGTCAAAAAAATTCTGAAACTTAGGCGAAACTCCAGACTTCATGTCGGTGCTTCAGCTGTTCAATTTTTTTCCGATAATTCGCTAGAATTTCCCACGGTATCTATGGTCTTGGTGATGCGATCTGTACAAAATTTTGCACGTAGTTTGAATACATTATACCTGAGCTAGGTGCATAATTTCATTCCAATCCGATCGGTAGTTTCGAAACTATCAGGAAAAAAATATTTTGAACGGCCATATTTACGGAACCCCTAGTCTAATTTTGCTCATTGATGAACGTGACCGTGAAATTTGCGATCCAAACCCACCCTGAAAATTTCAAGTTCCTAGGCCTTTCCGTTCAAAAGTTAGAATTTTCTATGGTTCCTATGGTTCTGGTCATGCGATCTGGACAAAATATTGCTTCAATATATCATTCTCGATTAAAATACAAAATTTCATCTCGATCGAATCCGCAGTTTCGAATTTATCGAGAAAACAAAATTTCAAACGACCGTATTTACGGAACCCCTTGTATAATGTTGCTCATAGATGAACGTGATCACGACATTCGAGATCCACACCTATCCTGAAAATTTCAAGTCCCTAGGCGTTTCCGCTCAAAAGTTACAATTTTCTATGGTTTCTATGGTTCTGGTCATGCGATCTGGACAAAATTTCACATGTAGCTTGAACACGCCATTCTTCATTTAAGTGCAAAATTTCATCTCGATCAAATCTGTAGTTTTCAAGTAATCAGGGAAACAAAACTTTG
The DNA here is from genome assembly GCA_963966015.1 of Aphidecta obliterata. Lineage (NCBI taxonomy): Eukaryota > Metazoa > Arthropoda > Insecta > Coleoptera > Coccinellidae > Aphidecta > Aphidecta obliterata. The sequence continues at coordinate 26,924,469 of OZ014427.1, read as the reverse complement.
AACGGCCATATTTACGGAACCCCTGGTGGAATTTGGCCCATTAACGAACTTAGCCGAGGCATTTGGGATCTGAACCTACACTGAAAATTTCAAGTCTCTAGGTTGATCCGTTCGAGAGTTATCGTGCTGACGGCCGGCCGGCCAGCCGGACGGACGGACGGACAGACTCGAATTTTCCGACGGATTCGTCATCAGTGAGTCGAACATAGTCGATTGAGACCATTTTCGGCTCAAAATTCAAAAAATACAGACATCGTGACGAAATGATATAGCCCTCGTGTAAGTGGTACGAGCGCTCAAAAAGATATTCATTCATCGGAAATGTTTGAGATATTTCCTTCGACTTTTTCGGGGATGACAACATTGACAACGTCCAGGTCCGGACACGGCGGGCGCTAGGAAAAAGTCCAATTAGGTCATAGACACCATAAAACCGAAGTGTTCTGCCTTACGTACTCAAATCAACTTTATGAAAAGCCCTAAAACTGCGCCGTTTACGGTCCAATAATTCATATTATGTGCGAACGGCGCCCGGCCCAATCCAATCTGCCAACGAGCCGGGAGGGTGGCGGCGGTGGCGGTGGGTATCCGGAAAGAGAGGCGAAGCGGGGCGATAAACACCTCGCTCTCCGCAGCGGCTTGAGTGTTATTTCCGCCCCCATCCCATACACTTCCCAAGTTGGCCGTGTGTGGGATCATGGAAATTTTCGGCGTCGCCGGGTAAGGCGCGGGATGTCAAAAGCCCGCCGCCTTCGAGGGAATTAATCCGGTGTGCTCTCTTTTACAGTAATCGATCATTTCTAGGACGTTTTTTCTTATTTTGCGGCTTGTGGAATTGTCCGTATGTCTGTCTTTCGGTTCCACGGCCACTTGTTGTTCACCCTTACTTATTGATTCAGTCTTTACTAGAAAGAATCTACGAGTTTCTCTCGTAGAACGAAACATTTGATTGATACAGGCGGTTGAAATTCTTTGAGAATATCATTTTTTTTCACATGTTAGGAATGGCTTTTTGCGTAATAGGACGATAACACTAAGTGAAATACTCATTTCAGATAATGAAATAGGTTTAACATCCGGTGAAAAAACACCGGGTTGAACAAATGAAAAAAAAACGAATCATGAAACGTTGCTGAAAAAGAACGATGTACAGAAAGTAAATAATAAAAAAAAACACAGCGCAGATCGGTTGCCCAGGTATTGATATTTAAATATTCCTAGAAATACAACAAAATATTTCGGAACTCGGTACAAGGTTGAGCTATTCATTTCGTATTGTTTCCTCATGATAAACCTAAACAAATAAATAGTTAGCAGTTTTAAATGATATTTTTCACTCTGAGAGAACACATAATATCACTCAAAACATTTTGAATTCATTTATAACAAATATAATAATTAGATGACTATACGAACTACGTCCAAACAATCGATGTCGACAATTTAAGTATAGCGATCTGACGTCACGAGCACTTTCATTACAACTGCGGATGTTTTGCTGTGAAATTCGAAATCGGTTCAAAAAAGGCCAGGATTTCAATATCAATGTTAGTTCAAAAACCAACTCCAAGATATGTTGGGAGGCAAAAACTATGAAAATTTTTCGGAATACAGACCACAGGCGTGAAGTTGATGAAGAATTCGAGGGACGAGGCAGCTCTTATGATTTATTAGGTTATTTTTTGGGGTGAGGAGCGCGTTAGGTATTGCGAGGTTGAGTAAAATCGGCAGATGGATGACAAAGATCCCCACTTATATTGAGTTGATGAAGTAGCACAGGGGCGGACTTTATTTCCAGAAGAATAAAAATTTAAGGAATGGAACCAGATGAGTATAAATGAATTGATTCAAGTGATGTAGGAATCCGGAACCTGAAGTATAAAGAGAGCTTTTTCCGTGTTGAGTTACTCAGCTGTAGTCTTATCCGAAAAAAATGATATTGAAATTAACTGAAGAATTGGATTAAGTGTAATTATTTCACCTCATTATATTTCGTCTATTATTTATTTCAAAACAAGTAATGAAACAATTTTTCGAAGAGAAATTGTTTTATAGTAAACTATCAAGCAAGCCAACAAATCAATCCATGTAACCCCAGAGAACACCAAATTCTTCATTCGCAACTATAGGCGCGTTTCGACTTTTCAAGTCTCATCAGTATAGCTCAGCGGAGATGAATTCGATGTAAGAAGCAGAATGAATTAAAACGAAACGCAGCGGCGATCGGAGAAAATTTCTACGGCCACCTGGCCGCTGCGTTTCGTTTCAAAGTATTTTGTTTCTTACATCGAATTCATCTTCGCTGAGCTATACTGGTGAGACTTGGGTAGTCAAAACCGGTCTATAGTTGCGAATTATGGATTTGGTTACATTGATTGATTTGGTGGCATGCTCATTAGTTTATCTAGAACAATTCTTCTTCGGAAAATTGTTTCATTACTTGTTATATTATTCTTATTATTTATTTGTTCGCAATTAGCGGAATCACTTTACTGTACACGTTTTAAACTCATTTCTTTGTGAGCTATCAGATTTTCAATGATTTATTTCGATTCTATTTGCTAATTTTCTACCCGCTCTATAACTGTTCTTGAATTCGTATCCTATTTTCATTTTTTCCAATGTTTTCATTCTGAAAGTGCTGTAATATTCCTCCATTTCTGAATTTCCACAATCATTTTTCTACATTTTTCAGCAATAGTCACACAAAATTGCTAGAACAAAATTTTGAACGGCCATATTTACGGAACCCCTGGTGGAATTCTGCCCATTAACGAATTCAACATAGGCATTTGGGATTTGAATCTCCACTGGAAATTTCAAGTCTTTAGGTTGATCCGTTCGAGAGTAATCGTGCTTACGGACGGACGGACGGACAGACTCGAATTTTCCGACGGATTCTTGATCAGTGAGTCGAACATAGTCGATTGAGACCATTTTCGGCTCAAAATTCGAAAAATACAGACATCGTGACGAAATGATATAGCCCTCGTGTAAGTAGTACGAGCGCTCAAAAAATAATTCATTTAGAAACTTGTGGCCTCGAGCCGATTAAGTCCATCACTAGGTGTACTGTGTACAGTCATAATTCGACTGCACAGGAGGTAACATGTCTTTACAAAAATTAATACGAGATATACCAGGGTTTGAGGGAAAATTGAAAAGACCTGACGATAAGAATTTATTGAACCATATTCTTTTGGCTCTATATGACATATTACATCGTTTTCTGGATTTGAATTCTGCGTAACCTCCTGAAAATGTAACCTGACCTAACCTAATCTAAAAATGTAATCAGCACTGTTTGTTGTTGAGTGTGGCACTCAGCATAAACAGTTTACGACAACTGTATGATTTTTTCAAATTCGAATACCGCATGGTACCAATGCAAGTAATCTATCTCATATATGTATTTCTAGAATCATTCATGGAAGAATTCGACTTCAAAACTCGAGTCTGTTGGAAAAACAGAATCGAAAAGATTCACAAGTAAATTTTTTTTCGAATAAAGAAGAAATTTTTGATTCAGAATGTGAAATTGAAGATATCAAAAATACAGCAAAACCTACCAAGATGCTAAACTGTGGGAACATGACACACAATAGAAGCTTCTCAAGATTAATGAAGCACGTTTGAAGAATAAAGGAAATGCATTTTCCAAATACCAAGAATTTCTAGCAGAACTGGTAGAGCATAGAACGGTAATAGCAAAAATAAATGAAAGAATAGCCGAGGAAGGAGAGAGGGCGATATTGACAGCAGAAAATTCCATTAAGCGATATGGGGATCAATATCAAGAAGATTGCCAAGAAAAGAAAATTATCTTGTTTTGCCTATCTCGTTTCCAGTGGCGAACCTGGGACCGTGATCAAAAAGTGGTTGCAGAAAAGGTAGGTATGTCGTTCTAAAAACCGCAAAAGGCTCAAAAATCCAAAAAATATAATATGGTTTCCACCTCATTTTGCAGTTCTGAACCCGAATGGACCGGAGTAGGTACGTGTTTGAGGCCGCCGCAAAAATAAATGGTTCATCACTGAGTGATTGTCTATTGCCCGATTCAGATTGGCTTACCCTTTCCGTATTTCGATGACATTCTGGAAATGTCCAATAGAATCCGAATTTAATTAATTAATTTATGTCGTAATCTTGACTTCGGTGCATCTCCAGATGTCTATAGGATGACGGATTCGCTCTTTGGTATTAACTCTTCGCCGTTCCTGGCGCAGTTTGTAAAAATTACAATGCAAAAATGAACACTACCAGTGGTCCGAAAAAGCGGCCAAAGTAGTTGTTCTTCTTATCCATTAGATTACGATTTTCTATAATTATAAGTTTACCAACCACGACACGTGTTCCGCTATACAATAGCATCATCGGATGGGAGAGTTCATAGCAGGTTTTGTCATCTTCATCTCGAATTCTTCCACTGGTTTCGAACAACTCCCAGAAAACCCGAACCAACCCAATTCTAGGATAGATGAGCAAATGAAGAAAAAGATCTAGGTACGCTATGGAATTCAGAGAAAGACTAGGTTTGTTCGTTTATATCCCGACTCTCCTAAGTAACTGTGAGACCCCTCCTAAGCTCAGAGCTTGAGCGAGTTAGGAGACCCGATTGTGTTCTATGTAGGCTTTGTAACTGTGTCCTTACGCCACCTGAGGCAGATCACGGTTCCTTTTCGAGCGCTCGTACTACTTACAAGAGGGCTATATCATTTCGTCACGATGTCTGTATTTATCGAATTTTGAGCTGAAAATGTGCCGTAAGCACGATAACTCTCGAACGGAACAACCTAGAGACTTGAAATTTTCAGTGTGGGTTCAGTTCCCGAATGCCTCGGTTAAGTTCGTTAATGGGCCAAATTCCACCAGGGGTTCCGTAAATATGGCCATTCAAAGTTTTGTTCTCCTGATAATATGGAAACTACAGATTTTATCGAGATGAAATTTTGCACTCAAATGGAGAATGATGTGTTCAAGCTACATGTAAAATTTTGTCCAGATCGCATGACCAGAACCATAGAAATCATAGAAAATTGTAACTTTTGAACGGAAACGCCTAGGGACTTGAAATTTTCAGGATAGGTGTGAATCTCGAATGTCGTGATCACGTTCATCTTTGAGAAAAATTATACTAGGGGTTCCGTAAATATGGTCGTTTGAAATTTAGTTTTCTTGATAATTTCAAAACTACAGATTCGATCGTGACGAAATTCTGTATACTAATGGAGAATGATATATTCAAGCTACATTTCTCCAGATCGCATGACCAGAACCATAGAAACCATAGAAAATCATGCGCGACATATCAAATGTCGCGTTCACATTCATCAATGAGCCGAATTATACTAGGGGTTCCGTAAATACGGTCGTTCGAAATTTTGTTTTCTCGATAATTTCGAAACCACGGATTCGATCGAGATAAAATTTCCTCTATTTTAATCGAGAATGATATATTGAAGCAACATTTCGTCCAGATCGCATGACCAGAACAATAGTTAGGAAGGGGTTACGTTCCACTGCGACCTCAAGGTCTTTTGTGTTCTTGTTGTTTTGGTTCAAGTTACTTTGTACATCTTTTTTTTCTGTTACTTTCAACATTTCACGTTATGTATGGAAATAGCACTGTCTTGATTATCTTCATCTTGTTTTTCAGTGACAGTTTGCTGTTTGGACTTAGGAGCTGGTATAAATGGCCGTGTATTTGCCTGGTCTTCTTTTTGATTTCTTCCAATGGTTTGTTGAATTTTAGTTTTTCGTCTAGATTTACGTCGAATTATTTCGATCCTTCTTGAGTGCTCGTACTTCTTACACGAGGGATATATCATTTCGTCACGATGTCTGTATTTTTCGTATTTCGAGCCAAAGATGGTCTCAATCGACAAGGTTCGATTCACTGATGACGAATCCGTCGAAAAATTCGAGTCTATCCGTCCGGCCGTATACATAATAATAACTTTTGAACGGAATGTCCTAGAGACTGGAAATATTCAGTAAGGGTTCAGTTCCCCAATGCCGAGGTTAAGTTCGTGGGCAGAATGGGCAGCATTCCACCAGAGGTTCCGTAAATATGACCGTTCGGAATTTTGTTTTTCTGATTACTCCGAAACTACACATTCGATCGAAATAAATTTCGCACTCTGATGGAAAATGACGTGTTCAACCTACTTGCAAAATTTTGTCTAGATCGCATGACCAGAACCATAGGAACCATACAAAATTATAACTTTGTAATGGAAAGGCCTAAGGACTTGAAATTTTCAGGATAGGTGTGGATCTCAAATGTCGCAGTCACTTTCATCAATGAGCAAAATTAGACTAGGGAGTCCGTAAAAATAGTCGTTTGAAATTTAGTTTTCTTGATGATTTTGAAACTACAGATTTGATCGTGACTAAATTTTGTATTTTAATGGAGAATGATATGTATATTCAAGCTAGATCGCATGACCAGAGCCATGGAAACCATAGAAAATTATAACTTTGTAATGGAAAGGCCTAGGGACTTGAAATTTTCAGGGTAGGTTTGAATCTTTAATGTTGCGGTCACTTTCATCAATGAGCAGAATTTCACTAGGGGTTCCGTAGATATGGCCGTTTGAAATTCAGTTTTCTCGATAATTTCAAAACTATGGATTTGATCGTGACGAAATTCTGTATTTAAATTGAGAATGATATATTGGAGCTCAATTTTATCAGATCGCATGATCAGAACCATAGAAACCATAGAAAATCATAACTTTCGAACGGAAAGGCCTAGGGACTTGAAATTTTCAGGACAGGTTGGGATCGCGAATTTTGCGGTCACGTTCATCAATGAGCAAAATAAGACTAGGGGTTCTGTAAATATAGCCGTTCAAACCATTTTTTTCCTGATAATTTCGAAACAACTTATTGGATTGGAATAAAATTTCGCACATAGATGAAAAATAACGTATTCAAACTACGTGGGAAATGTTGTCCAGATCGCATTAGCAAGACCATAGATACCGTAGAGAACTCTAGCGAATTATCGAAAAGAAATTAGACGTGAAGTCTTGATTTTCGCCTTTGTTTGAAATTTTGTTTGACAGCTGTCAAAATCTTTCCAGTTGTTTTCTGAAACTGGAGAATGCGAATCTACCTACAAGGTGGATGAACGAGCGCTCAAAAGCTCCTGACTTCACGGCTTTTCGTAATTTTTTAACCCTAAATTCCACAAAATATCCAAGTAAATATTGAATGGCACAAAAATATTTATACCGGATGGTACTTGATAGTGTTTTTCAAGGAATGAGATCGATAATTTATTGAATTGTTGATGAGTACAAGGTGGGATGGAAATGATAAACTTCCGCGTGAAATTCGAGGCGGTTTTGATCTTTGCGAACCAACAAATTTTCATGCGAAAATCCCCAGTTAAATGAACGCGGAGGCGACGCGAATGTTATGATTCAGCCGGGTAAACAGGGAATTGAATAAATGCCATTACCGCCCGCGTCAATCCGTCACTGTGTGCGAGGATTGCGGGCACACAACATCCCTCCTGTGTCATTCAGCGTCGCGTCATCGTGCATGCCAACATATATCCGACAAAGCTCCGCGCCAGGCCCTCATCCCATCAAGCCGCCGCCGCCTCCTCCCGTTTGATGCGTATACGTGTACATTTCAGCCGCCCGCCGCCGCTAACATCTGAACTGTGCGCCCGGAGAGGTGAACTCCCGCCGCCACCACCGCCGCCGTCGCCGATCGGGGGACGGGGGCCGAAACGCTGAAAAGCAACCGGAGCAAAAAGTCCTCCTTCCAGTCTCGGCATTCCGCTCGCAACATCCTCGCCTTTTCCGGGTATCGTAAAATGGGGATGACGACCCATTCGGGTCGGAGGGATTTTGTCGGAAATGCCATATTTTCCCGAATATCGTGTTCGCGTTCGTATCTCGATGTTTTACTTATCTTCTTTCCAAAATAATAAAAAGGCCCTTTTTTGCCAGTTGTTACGCCGCAGAATACGCGGAATTGCTACATTCTGAACGTTCTAGATTAGGAGCATCGGACGTGATACCGTCGCGTCTGTTTGCCGATTTCGGTGAGAATGGGCATAAATCGATCGGATTTCCCAGCTAATTGGTTCCATACTGCGCAAAACGAATCAGGGATCACCTGGTTATAATGAAAAGTTATTTGGGCTATTTCCATCTCATATGAAATTACTTTGTTCAAACATTACGTTTTTTACCTACTCGGACAGTCTTCAGGGCAGCCCTACTAACAGATCTATTTTATTTCATAATCGAAATGACTGATTTTGTACTCATTTATATACTCTCAAAACTTAATCAACTTTGAAAAGGCAAAATACCTCGACTGACAGAACAAGACAGAGTTTTGATGCTTCCTAAATTTTGAAGATGGCTGGTCCATAAAAAGGGTTGCTACTAATGCTACTCAATATTGACTAGATAGAAGCGACTTAGGAGAAGAAGTCGAAGGAAATGAAGAATTGATGTTGGAACCACCGGAGGGCGATACCATCCCAAACCCAACAACACCAACGGAGATTAAAGAAATCATCAAGGAATTGGAAAACAGAAAAGCTCCAGGGAAAGACAAAGTAACAAACTTTATGTTACGGAAATTGCTAAAAAAAAAAAAGGAATAGCAGCGCTAACCAATATAGCAAACGCAGTGAGAACAGAATACTATCCGATGGAAATCAACAGAAGTAATTGTGTTCAATAAGCCAGCAAAAGATAGAAAATTCCAACAAAACAACAGGCCGATAACTATACTGTCTGTACTTGAAAAAATTGTTGAGACAGCCATTGCAAAAAGACCCAATGAAGAAACAGAACCGCTGAATCTGAATCGTACCACCAGAACAATATGGATTCAAAAGAAATAATTCCACAGAACTTCAAATGTTAAGGATCACTGAATATGTCACTGAAGGATTTCAAAATGAACAAGCCACGAGATTAGTGCTATTAGATGTCGAGAGAGCCTTCGATCGAGTTTGGCACGAACGACTTGCCTACAAGATGAAGATGGCAGGCTACACAACCAAAACCTGCAAGTTAATCAGAAACTACCTGAGGAACAGGAATTTCTATGTCAAAATAGACGACACATTATCTTCCACCAGTCAAGTAGAAGCTGGAGTGCCCCAAGGATCAGTTCTAGGACCTCAACTCTACAACATAATTATATATCTACGATATTCCTAAAAACCCAAGAAATCGGCTAGCCCTTTATGCAGACGACACGGGAATAGCCTTCAGACTTCGACGACCAGATGTCATACACAGAATACTGCAAAAGCACTAGAAAATTTAGGGGAATGGTTCATTAAATGGAAAATTAAAATAAATAGCAAAAAGAGCCAAGCTATTCTACTACATAAGCGGAGACTTGAAATTAACCCTTTAATGCATGATTATTTATTTTCTCATTCAGAAATTATTTAACGTTATAGTGTGAACGCCTTCAAGAATAGATTCGATTCACATGGATTTCGCCCACTTGGTGCCCCAAGGATTCGTGTATATTTTCCTGATATTTTTCTTAACTTATTACTTACGTACTGTATTAATTAATATTTTGTTTCTGAGCTTGAAAGGCATAGCCTCTGCTCTTGTCATTAATTTAATAATAATAATAATAATAATCAGGAACATGGGAAAAATATTCAAAAAAATCGATCGTTGAAAACAAAAGTTTATTTCAAAAAATTTGGCATGTTGTAAAAATGCGACCAACCCTATGCATTTCTAGATCTATCAATTTTATTGGTGGAATAACTTAAATACATTTTTCCGTCGACCATAGAATAAAAGCTCATTTTAACGCACTCGAAATCATCATCCAGTAGCGATTGAACCCTCGAGGAGTGCAGACGTATTGAGAAATGCGCATGTGTTCCAAGTGAACCTCGTATAGAAGAGATAAGAAGAAGAAGAAATAACTGTGTTGAGTCCAGGTTTAGATCGATGGTTCCACAGATTATTTTACATTGAAGAGACAAAAGTGAATTTAGTGAAAAGTGAAAAAAAAAAAAAGTGTTCAAGTGTCGTTTGCTGAGTCACTCTGACAAAATGTCGGAATACGACTCTGCAAATGAAGACAGAGAATCCGACGCAGAAAACTTGTCGGATGAAGAAATATCCGATATGGATGTTGAAGTAGAAGATGCCAATGAGGAAACCGATAAAGATCGGATTATACAAGAACAGAAGGAGTATATCAACACACTCATGAGTCAGATGAAAGTTTTGACGGACAGCCTTAAAACTTTATCAGATGAGGTGAAATCCTTGAGAGCAGAAATGTCTCAGCCCTCGAAGCCGCGGAAACGGGCTAAGAGAAAAGAAAATGGCTTCTCCTCTGGGACAGAGGAGACAGTGTCAACCCCCACAATCCAAAAAGAAGACCAGAAAAAACCTACCGAATTTAATGATGCAGCAGGAGGGCCACCTACGAAGATGTCGTATATTGCAGCATTGCAGAAAGGAAAACGCCCAGAAGAAGCTATTTCTGCAACCGCAGAAGAAATTGAAGGCCCTGCTCCAATCGAGCAGAAAAAAGGGAAAGTCCCTCCAGTGACATTAAGAGGCACGGCCGACTGGACACAAATCTCGAGAGAGATGCAAATGAAGGGTATTAAATACCTGAGAGCGACCACTGTAAGAGACGGCATTCGCGTTGTTCCCCAATCCCCCGACGACCACAGAAAGATGACAAAATTCCTCGAGTTGAGAAATAAGGAATTCTACACCCTCCAAAGGGAAGAAGAGAAGAGAATCTACGCGGTGGTACGATATCTGCCACTAGACGCAGATATTAACATTATCACAGAGGACCTCGCCGAGCAAGGCATTACCGACGCGGATGTCATAAGGATGACATCCAACAAGACCAAAAAGGCAATACCCTTATTTTTGGTGAAAACCCAAAATAAGAAGGTATTCGAAGTAAAACAGCTCTACGGTATAAATTGTGTAGTAGAGCCGAAGAAGAAGAGCATTGGACCTGGCCAATGTCATAGATGTCAACGTTACGGACATGCGCAAAGTAAATGCACATTCCCATGGAGATGTGTTAAATGCTCTGGAGCGCACAATAGTAAAGATTGTACGCTAACAAGAGAAAACGAGGAGAGAAATGCTACCTGTGCGCTCTGCGGAAAAACAGGTCACCCAGCCAGCTACAAAGGATGTAGCGAGTGGAAACTGGTGACCAAAAAGAAGACTGCGACCAAAGCAAGAAAAGAAGAAGAGAAAAAGATGCCTACTAGCCAACAAGAACAGAAGGAAGCAGATAAGAAGAAGAAAACGCTACCACTCAAACAAGAGCAAAAGAAAGAAGCCCTAAAAAATGGAAAATCCAAGAAGAGCAGCCAAAAGAAGAAAGAAGAGACCAACAAGAAAGGACCCGAAACCACCGAGGATCTAGATACCTTCACCAAAAATATCATGAGCAAGCTCATGAAATTCCTGGAAATAGAGATGGACAAAAAGTTCCGAAAACTCACTAAACCCAATTAATGGAGCTAGTGACTAACGAAAATAAAAACAACCTAAAGATAGTCTCATGGAACGCAAACGGTCTACGAGCCCGTAGATCTGAAATAGAAGAAATAATATCCGAGAAACAACCGGATATTATAGCCATTCAAGAAACGAGACTATCTACAAGAAATAGAATTTCATTTCCCGACCATGAAATATACAGAAATGACAGAAATTGTACAGGAGGGGGCGTAGCCCTAATAGTCAAGAGGAACATCGACCACTATTTTGACGATATACTGAATAATGGGAAAATAGAAGCCGTCTCGATTATAGTTAATACGAATCGAGGACAAATGAAAATTACGTCAGCCTACAAACCACCCCAAAACGACTTAATAGAGGAAGATCTGAAAAAGATGCTTGAAGGAAACTACCCGAACATCATTATTGGCGATATGAACTGCAAATCAAGAGAATGGAATAGCAGAACTGAAAACCAAAATGGGAAGAAGCTTAAGAAGTACGCCGAAAAACTAAATGCCATAGTATTAGGACCTGAAATTCCGACCTACCTGCCCAGAAGTAATGGCCTACCGGACGTATTAGATATCGTCATAATGAAAGATATTACCCAAGATTTCACACTTGATACTATAGAAGAGGGCACATCAGACCACAACCCAATAGAAGTCAGATTGGGACGCAGACCGATAACAGAAGAACTTCGAACGAAAGACTTCACAGACTGGCAAAAGTACAGTGAAATACTCCAGGAGAAAATTACTGAAATTCCACAGATAAGAACTCCTGAAGATCTAGAAGATGAAGTTGAAAAATTAGAAACCCGAATAAAAGAAGCCTACGAGGAAAGTACCAGAAGAATCGAAAGGCCAGCCCCGAAACATTTACATGGTGAAACCCCAAAAGCAATAAAAGAGCTTATAAAGAGGAATAGAAAACTTAGGAAGAACTACAGAACTTCACATCGAGAAGAAGACAAGAAAGAGCTGAATAAACACAGTCAAGTGCTAAAAAATGCACTGAGTGAACTGAGAACAGACAGATGGAACCAAAGAGTTAGAGAACTAAACACCATAGACCACTCAGCATGGAAGATGCAAAAGTGCTTACGACGCGAGAAAACCGAAATTCCCCCTCTACACGGAGCTAATGGGATGGCCTACTCAAAGCTAGAAAAAGCCGAAGCGCTGGTCGACGCAATAGAACGAGAAGCCAGAATCAACTACAGAGAAGACGATGACAATGAAGACTTAGAAGAAGAAGTCGAAGGAAATGAAGAATTGATGTTGGAACCGCCGGAAGGCGATACCATCCCAAACCCAACAACACCAACGGAAATTAAAGAAATCATCAAGAAATTGAAAAACAGAAAAGCTCCAGGAAAAGACAAAGTAACAAACTTCATGTTACGGAAATTGCCCAGAAAAGGAATAGCAGCGTTAACCAATATAGCAAACGCAGTGATGAGAACAGAATACTATCCGGAAAGATGGAAAACAGCAGAAGTAATTGTGTTCAATAAGCCAGGAAAAGATAGGAAATTTCCACAAAACTACAGGCCGATAAGTCTACTGTCAGCACTCGGAAAAATTGTCGAAAGAGTCATTGCAAAAAGACTCAATGAAGAAACAGAAGCGCTGAATCTGATACCACCGGAACAATTTGGATTCAGAAGAAATCATTCCACAGAACTTCAACTGTTAAGGATCACTGAATATGTCACTGAAGGATTTCAGAATAAACAAGCCACGGGATTAGTGCTATTAGATGTCGAGAGAGCCTTCGACCGAGTATGGCACGAAGGACTTGCCTACAAGATGATGATGGCAGGCTACACCACCAAAACCTGCAAGATAATAAGAAACTACCTGAGGAACCGGAATTTTTATGTCAAAATAGACGACACATTATCTACCACCAGACAAGTAGAAGCAGGAGTGCCCCAAGGATCAGTTCTAGGACCTCTGCTCTAAAACATATATATCTACGATATTCCTAAGAATCCAAGGAATCTGCTCGCCCTTTATGCAGACGACACGGGAATAGCCTTCAGACATCGACGACCAGATGTCATACACAGAAGACTGCAAGAAGCACTAGAAGATTTGGAAGAATGGTTCATTAAATGGAAAATTCAAATAAATAGCAAAAAGAGCCAAGCTATTTTACTACAGAAGCGGAGACTTGAAATTAATTCCAACCTACAGATAGATGGAGAAGAGATAAAATGGGAAAATGAAGTCAAATATCTAGGAGTTAAACTAGATAAAGGGCTAACATGGAAAAACCATATAAAATATGCAGTGGATAAAACAAACTCAGCAATGAGTAGACTTTACCCACTGCTAGGAAGAAGAAGCCAAATGAACCAAAGCACGAAGTTACGAATGATCAAGTCAATTGCAAGACCCCAACTAACATATGGCTCGGCGGCATGGGGCCATGCAGCCAATAGCCATATAAAGAAGATTCAAGCAACAGAGAATAAACTGCTCAGAGCAGCAATGAATATGCCGTGGTTCGTAAGAAACCAACAAATCCACAGAGACTTAGAATGGGAAACTGTCACAGATTTCCTGAAAAAGAAGGCCGAGAAGATATTTGAAAGAGCAAGTCAACACCCAAATGATGAGCTAAGAAGACTTGTTGACTACAACCCCGCAGAAGATGTGGTTAGGATACCCACCTATCACAAACGACCCAGAGATCAACTACGTAGTAACAGAAATTGAGTAATCTCAATTTAAATTATCCAGAGGAAGAGACTCCTATGAAATTCAAATTCATAGGTAACACAATTATCACACGACAAAGATCGTGATAGAGATACAAACAAGAAGAGCCAAAAGGTTAATAGGTAATAAATGCCCGGAATCTAAAACAGCAGGTTAGGTTTAGTTAGAGTATGTCGTGCTTCACACGAAGTCTCACACTGTTCTATCTATCGGAGATAGTTCGTCCATGAGGATTCCCCCTGACTAAACAAAAAAAAAAAAAAAAAAAAATCGAAATCATCCATTAATGACCCACCCCTATTAATGCATGATTTCTTGTATTAATGCATGATTATCATGGCAACCGATTATAAAATATTCAGTCGGAGCATAGATGCATCTATGTCGGAGCACGTTCGAGCTGTCAAATTTATTTATTCGCTTTCGATCAGAATCTAATTTTATCCGTTACGCTACTACATAATGAATAACGAAGAAAATATCCCTTTGACACCGCCAGATGTGACAAAAACTGCTGAAGCCGCCATTTATATGAGAAAACCTATGCTGAATTCAGATCTTGGTGCAAGGACAAGAAGGTTCGGAACTTTATGGAAACGGTTTTGTTGGCATACTTTACGGGTATTGCAGAAAAGGGGCATCTAGCAAGTTTATGGCCAAAATATTCGATGCTGAAATCAACACTAAATGTGAAAGACAATACTGATATAAGCAGATACCACAAACTGGTGATGTTTATTAAACGGAAAAGAGAGGGATATATCCCAAAAAAATCAAAAGTTCTCGACAAAGAACATGTGAGAGAGTTCATAGCGAATGCTCCTGACAGTGTTTTCTTGATGTCGAAGGTAAAAATAAAATTCAATTGAATCGTTATTCCAACTTATTCTCATTATCTCGTTATAGTGCTATGTATAACTATCATTGTTTGATTTGTAGGTCGCTTTGATATTCGGAGTAGCGGATGCATTGAGAAAAGATGAATTGTTAAGGTTGCAGAGAAAGGATGTACAAGATATGGGATCGAAGTTTTTGGTGACAGTGAATTAATCGAAAACACATTCGAACAGGATATTCACTGTGGTGGATAATGATGAGCATACACTTTTAAACATAATAAAGAGATATATATATATATATATATATATATATATATCCTTGAGGCCAGCTCACACTCCACTCGAAAGATTTTCCGTTTTTTATAAGAACTATAAATGCTCAACACAACCAGTCGGAATTAATAAATTTTCTAAATAACCGTCAATGATTGCAAACTTTCTTAAATTAGAGCAACCACATTTGTATACAGGTCACTGTTTTCGGCGTTCTTCTGCGTCTATTCTTTCTGACAGTGGTGCATATTTTTCAGCCATCAAAAGACTTGGTGGTTGGAAATCTACTTCTGTTGCAGAAGGGTATATTGAAAACTCCATTCAGAATAAAATAGAAACTGCAGAAAAAATTTTATGTCATAATAGTTCCAAAGTAAATAATGCTTCAACCTCCACTTCATCCACACGTTCCTTATCGGACATTATAGGAAATGAAATAAATGTAAACTATTCAGAATGTCACAACATGTCCAATATTCCCTCTATGAATTTTTCGAATTGTTCTATAATCTATAGGAAGCATAAATGTTAATATATCGAAATGAACATAGAAATTTGTATTTCGTCAAATTTGTATATCATGCAAAATAAAAATTGGTTTCGATCCAGAATTTATATTCAATTCCTGATGAGGTCGACGGAAAAATCTTGTGATCAACTCGTTTATTAATTCAGCGATTAATGGTCTCAAACATTAACGCGCTCGCTCACGCGTTAAAATATTTCGACCATTAATCGCTGTCATTAATAAACTAGTTGATTAAATAACTATTTCACATTTGTTGTCTGTTATGCTTGAACATGTGTTCATTTTTCTTTTTAGATTTTACCATTCTAGGTGGTTTCTCTTCTCTTTCTTTACTCAGAGAAGTGCAAGGGCTTTGTTTGATAATCTCTTCATTATGTTCATTATAATCGTCAATTCTTTTATTCTTATTAAATCCTTCTTTATCAATCCCTTTGTCATTTATCTTGAATTTCTTCGAGAACTCCCGAGCCGAATGTTTTTATCAAATATAATAGGTTGCTAAAGAATCAAACATCACGTTGTATATCTGCAACATGATTCAAATCCGCCTATATCGAAAAAAAAAAGGTGGAAAAACGTATTGTTGCGAGTTTGCAACACCTTAAAGGGTTTATTCCAACCTAAGGATAGATGGAGAAGAGATAAGAGGGAAAAGTGAAGTCAAATATCTAAGAGTAAAAGTAGATGAAGGGCTTACATGGAAAAACCATATAAAATATACAGTGAATAAAATTAACTCAGCAATGAGTAGACTTTACCCATTGCTAGGAAGAAAGAGCCAAATGACTTTGAAAGCACGAAGCTACGAATGATTAAGTCAATTGCAAGACCAAGAACTAATATATTTATGGCTCGGCGGCACTGGGGCATGCAGCCAATAGCCATATAAAGAAGATTCAAGCAACAGAAAATAAACTGCTTAGAGCAGCAATAAATATGCCGGGGTTCATAAGAAACCAACAAATCTACAGAGACTTAGAATGGGAAACTGTCACAGATCTCCTTAAAAAGAAGGCCGAGAAGATATTTGAAAAAGCAAGTCAACAACTAAATGATGAGCTAAAAAGACTAGTTGACTACAACCCCGCAGAAGATGTGCTTAGGATACCGCCCTATCACAAAAGAAGAGACTCCTTCGAAATTCAAAATGATAGGTGATACAATTATCACACGACAAAGATCGTGAAAGAGATACAAACTAGAAGAGTCAAAAGGTTAATAGGTAATAAATGCCCGGAATCTAAAACAGCAGGTTTGGTTTAGTTAGACTAGGTCGTGCTTGTAGCAGCAGTGTCGAAGTCTCACACTGTTATATCTATCGGAGATAGTTCGTCCCTGAGGACTCCCCGTATCTAACAAAAAAAAAAGAAAAGAGAAACCACTGTTCTACGAGTGGAAATACGAACAAGAAGGGACCTTGTTCGGGAAGACCCAAAGTTCAAACGCGGGACAAGACGAAGCCCTTGGGGTAATTTACGGGAAACCCTTTCTATCATCATTGAAGAATGAGCAGCGCCGAACTCTTTACGATGCCTCACAATGGTGATTTGAAGCTTCTTCATCCTCTGCAGAATATACATTGTACATTTTTGCTGCTAAACCTAAACTTACTCGATGCTTCTTGAAGAGCCTTAGCTTTATGAGGCTATTAGATGTAACCTATTTTTTAACTGATATTGAGATAAGTTTTCGATTTCTCAGTGATAAAGTTCCCGGGGAATTCTTTGGAATGCCCCAAACCTGGGGATTCCTCCAGAGTGCTTCCCTAATAGTCTGCTCTCACCTCTTGGGTTTTCATTTTCAGGTGTTTTGCCTGGGCTACAGAAAGGATCTAGTCCTAAAAAAAAGAGGGATATTGGTTCCCTCATTTTTATTGATTCCTGAGGGTCTGGGAATCCATATCTTGGGGACCCGTTAATTCTTGCTTTGTTTGTTGAGTTCACCCACGCACTCATACCATTTTTGAACACCGAAGCTTAGCGGTTTGATAGCCTCTTGGCAGGTCAAAGTTTCACATATCTGATAGCTGTTTTCTGGTATGAATTGTAGATAGACTAATTTTCCAATTGCGATAATTTCCACCTGAAAGGGTGAGTAGCTTGGTGACAGGTTTGAAACTGAAAATAAACCAAAATCGCTGGTCGTTATTATTGACCACATGGTATCCTGTCCCTCTATTGATTGTAGGAACCCCGCGAATAGAATCAAGAGGTGATGTTAGCCAATTATTTTCGGCCGGGGTACCCGAATCCATCTTCCATAACATCAATTACCGGCGAGGGGGGGTTCGAGCTCTGACCATGCGATCCATAACGAACCTCCGCGCCATTAATGCATGGCGCTCGATTTATTTTCCGCTCAAATCGAGAATCAACACCCTGGGCCGAGATTCGTAATACCGATATAAATGCCGGGAAATGCTTCGCCTCTGCTGGCAGTTAACGACAATCAATTAGTGCGGGATCGTGGTTTTGAATGGCGGGCGCGATCGAACTCGGAAACCCAATAACACGACGAGGTGTCACGTGAATTCGGGGTCACGGGATATCGTGACGGGGAATGAAGGACGTGCTCGGGCAACGCCGGCTTCCATGAAATGTTTTTACGTTAGCGTAGTGTCAAGCCGTACTATGGCGATGCTGCTGCTGAAGGATTGATGAGGCCCCGTCGTTGGTGACGCAGGTTTGGAAGGTGACTCTACGATCGACCAGTACGATAAATTTCCTTGACCCTTAATCAATCACAGTATCTGACTGAGCAAGATTGGGTGCTTCACCATTCAAAATTTCTAAGAATAGTCATATATTGAGTTGTAGTTACTGTTGTGGAGCAGTATTTCCTTGATTCGACGTTAACCATAAAAATACAGAAATACACGTTAATTTGGAAAATTTAGATAGTCAGCCATTTTGGAGCCGAAGCTTGATGTTTCGGTGTTTCCGTTGAACCTCGCTGAGAACACAGCCTATACCCTATAGTCTCTCCGCAAAGCGAGGGTTCCTGATTTTGCAGAAATATTTCTGAAGGAAACCTGTAGTCGTGCGAATTTTAGTGACAAAACAAAAAAAATTCAATTGACAAAACTTCACTGCATAAACTGAAAGACGAGGTGGAAACCAGAGTCCGAGAACCAGGAACAGACTAGAAAGCAAGATACCGAAACCAAAGAAAGGAAGCCAAACAGCAAAAGGAGATAAAGAGAAATCATGCCATTGAACAGGAGAATAAATTAATGAACTTACCAATTAGCAGACAGAGCCAGGGCTTTACCACGAACAGGATATAATCCAGACAAATGGAAGACATATGATACAATATTAAAATGGAAGAAACGGAAAAAGAAAAAATACGAAACAACTAACTACATATTATATACAGCTACAGCTTACTTGCGGCACTGAGAAAAGTGATAGAACACTATAGAAAGATTGCCCAGTTTTCAGATGACACTGTCGTATACTACTTCAGTAGAATTAGAAAATCCATAATGAAGCAACTTCTGATAGACTTAGACCTACTATTGAGCTATTTCTGGTAATGAAGGTTCCAAATAAATATAACAAAAATAGTTGCCGTTCACTTCGGCGGACCAGGACTGAGGAAAGAAAAGCAAGAAATGTTATGATAAAAACAAAAAGATAGAATAAAAATATGAACCTAAACAATTCGACGTAACTCCAGACGAAAAACTAAAATTCAACAAACCAATGGGAGAAATAAAAAAAAAATATGAAAAGCACTGCCGTGAAGTCAGGAGCTTTTGAGCGCTCGTTCATCCACCTTGTAGGTAGATTCGCATTTTCTAGCTTTAAAAACCAATTGGAAAGATTTTGACAGCTGTCAAAGAAAATTTCAAACTTGGGCGAAACTTCAGACTTTACGTCAGTGCTTAAGGTGAATTTTTTTCGATAATTCGCTAGAATTTTCTACGGTATCTATCGTCTTGGTAATGCGATCTGGACAACATTTTCCACGAAGTTTGAATACATTATTCTTCATCTATGTGCAAAATTTCATTCCAATCCAATGAATAGTTCCGAAATTATCAGGATAAAAATATTTTGAACGGCCATTTTACGGAACCTCTAGTCTAATTTTGCTCATTGCTGAACGTGACCGCAAAATTCGCGATCCGAACCTACCCTAAAAGTTTCAAGTCTCTAGGCCTTTCCTTTCGAAAGTTATAATTTTCTATGGTTTCTATGGTTCTAGTGATGCGATCTGGGAAAAATGTAGCTTGAATATATCATTCTCCATTAAAATACAAAATTTCGTCACGATCAAATCTGTAGTTTTAAAATTATCAAGAAAACTAAATTTCAAACGACTATGTTTACGGACCCCCTAGTCTAATTTTGCTCATCGATGAACGTGACTGCGACATTCGAGATCCACACCTATCCTGAAAATTTCAAGTCCTTAGGCCTTTCCATTACAAAGTTATAATTTTGTATGGTTCCTATGGTTCTGGTCATGCGATCTAGACAAAATTTTGCAAGTAGGTTGAACTCGTCATTTTCCATCTGAGTGCGAAATTTATTTCGATCGAATGTGTAGTTTCGGAGTAATCAGAAAAACAAAATTTCGAACGGCCATATTTACGGAACCTCTGGTGGAATAGAGCCCATTTTGCCCACGAATTGGCATTGGGGAACTGAACCCTTACTGAATATATCCAGTCTCTAGGACGTTCCGTTCAAAAGTTGTTATTGTGTATACGGCCGGACGGATAGACTCGAATTTTTCGACGGATTCGTCCTCAGTGAATCGAACCTTGTCGATTGAGACCATCTTTGCCTCGAAATACGAAAAATACAGACATCGTGACGAAATGATATAGCCCTCGTGTAAGTAGTACGAGTACTCAAGAAGGATCGAAATAATTCGACGTAAATCTAGACGAAAAACTAAAATTCAACAAACCAATGGAAGAAATCAAAGAGAAGACCAGGCAAATACACGGCCATTTATACCAGCTCCTGTCCAAACAGCAAACTGTCACTGAAAAACAAGATGAAGATAATCAAGACAGTGCTATTACCATACATAACGTAAAATGTTGAAAGTAACAGAAAAAAAAGATGTACAAAGTAACTTGAACCAAAACAACAAGAACATCTATAGATGCCCCGCAGCAATGAACAAATTTAGAAAATAATTGAAAATATAAACTGACGAGGAAATAATAGACGAACAAACGAAAGAAAAAATGAAACATTCAAAGACATTAGAAGGATATTGAAGATATGAACTAGTTAGGTAGGGGGTTACATTTCACTGCGGCCTCAAGGTCTATTGTGGCCCTATCAGAGCTGTATTCGTAAATCCGCTACCTACAGCTCGCCCTCCAGCTCCAGAGCGTCAATGAACTCCAGTATCTGAAAGGGCTTCAATGAGGTTAGATCCTCGTTCCTTCGGTAATTCTCTTGTCCAAGATATTCTCTGCGCTGGCTTGCAATGGCGAGGCATTCTGTAATCAGGTGAACAAGAGTTTCCTTCTCTTCACCACAGAATCTGCACTCGTTAGTTTATATTAAGCCCTTTCTCATCATATGCTTTTTAAGGCTACAATGTCCTGTGAGGAGGCGTAACTTATTCTTACTGAGATCCTAATACTTTTTGGATCTTGAACTTTCGAAGTTCCGAATAAACTTTTTGGAGTGATCCATTCCTGGAAGATAGCTCCAGAGTGCTTCTCTTTCAGTCTCTTCCTTCTCCAGGAACTCTTTCTTATAGGTGCATTTACCTTCGCCACAGAAAGGTTCTGGGCCAGTAAGTGGCGTTTGTGCTCCCTTTCTGACAAATGTATTGGCCTCTTCGTTTCCTTTGATTCCTGAGTGACCAGAAACCCAGACTAAAAAAAACTTGTTGTTCTTGCCTACTTCATTAAGGTTTCTCCGGCACTCCCATATCAGCTTTGAGTCGATGAAATAGGAGTTCAGTGCTTTGATAGCAGCTTAATTATCAGAATGGATCGCAATTTCACACCCTTGATAGTTTCTTTCCATGTTTATATCTATGCATCTGTCGATTGCAAGTATTTCTGCCTGAAAAGCACTCGAGTAGGAGCCTAACGACAGTATACACTTGCCCAGTATACTCCGAAAAGACCAAACGAAAGAGATGAGTAAATAACAGAAGTAAAATGGCAAAGATTATCGAAATCCCCTTGAGTAATGCGGGATAAGGGGCAGACGAAAAAACTCTAATATTTTGCACCTTTCGTACATACATTTTTCGGAAAGAAGCCGCGTTTGAACAACTTTCGCCATGTTGTGGGTCTTGCTAAGGCCCACTTAATTGCTGCGAACGCCATTCAAAATATGTTGTCGGTTTTGCTGCCTATCTGCACATTTGAAAGTCAGTACTTCATGACATTGCATCATTCAAATACAATATTGCCAATGCATTACTGAGATTGCGACTGTGAAGTGACTAGAACAGCCGAGCCGAGCAGAGCCTTCAGGGTGTAGAGTACATCGGTACAATATATGTGTTGCACCGCTGTCGTACCGATGCTGTACCGACTCCAGGCCTCACTCAACCACCTTCCATCAATAACTCAACACGTTGGTTGTCGAATCTCCACCGGCACACGGCAAATTCATCGGAACCGTCGGTCGGCCGGCTCAGGCGGTTCCAGGAAGGTAATCTGCATGGGCATAAATTTAGTAGAGCCCCGTGTTTGTCAAAGTTAATTTCCAGAATGGGTTGCTTGTTATTCCCTCCGGCAATCCGCCGCAAAGCCCCAACATACGGGCTCTGCGCTCGTGACCCATCGCGGCGGCACCAGTCACGTCGATTTATCACATCTCACGGTCCGCGACCGAACGAGATTCAGGCCCCGCAGCGGGAGGGATCTGTATAAAATTGGGAAATCGGCTGCCGTAGCGAGCCTCGGCGAAGTGATAAAGAAAAAGGTGATACATCGTGAGGACGAAATGCCGTTTCATTTGGGTCCATAACAAAAAGGGAACTTGATCGAAATTCCAACCAATCAGTAAAAGGAAATCATTAAATAATAAGTTTTTACTCACGGTTTCTCCCGCGTACAGTAGATAATAATTATTAATTTCGAATCAATTTTCAATTCTTTACTGTAAAATTTCCAAAGAATATCACAAAGCCTTTCTATGAGTAACAGTCCTTTCGAAGGACCAAATGAATAATCCGATTTGCTTCTTTCTGAAAATTTTGTAATCCAAAAACAGGTCGCTATGAAAGTGGAGGACTGTAACTGAAAAACATGTGACCAAGTAGGTACTTATAGGACCTAGAGATTTGCGTAGTTATAGCGTGTAGCGTGTAGCCAGATTTTTCCACCTATTAGTTGAAGATTGAGTGCGATAGGTGAGATTTTGTGGTCTTATAGTTCCCAGAAGGCTTACCGAGCCATAACAACGCTAGTTCAAATAATAATAATAATATTATAGGTTAGGTACATACTTTTGATGACTTCAGAAGCATCAACAGAAAGATATCTTGAGAATGTGGTATAACTTTTGAAGACCTATCTAACGATAACTCACACGCTCATGCGCAGTGAAATATTGTTCGTCTCTCGATTACATAATATGTACAATTGTCTCCCCTATTTCCTTTCGTAATCTGCCTGCCTTCCAAATCCCATCTATATAGTGCCAAAAGTGGCTGATGGTGTCTTTCTGGTGATCTTCTAATGTCGGGCATTCACAGGTCGCTTGCTTCAAGAACTGATGGTTTGAGCGTTACAGCGATGTGAGCTGTTCTCCTCAGTTTTCTCCTTCCGGTACGTTCAAGATCATCAATTAACCCAAATTTGGCATGCGCATTATCGACAATGACACGCGAAGAGGCACAATCCATCAAGAATTGCAAAGCTACCATACATCGATTAAGTTGACTTGGGTCATTCTAATTTTGAAATAAAAGGAATCTGGCGAAACCAAACCGTTAAGCCAGGAAAAGACAGATTAGTCTACTGCCAGCACTTGGAAAAATAGTTCAGAGAGTCATTGCAAAAAGACTCAATGAAGAAACAGAAGCGCTGAATCTGATACCACCGGAACAATTTGGATTAAGAAGAAATCATTCCACAGAACTTCAACTGTTGGGGATCACTGAATACGTCACTGAAGGATTTCAGAATATGCAAGCCACAGGATTAGTGCTATTAGATGCCGAAAGAGCCTTCGACCGAGTTTGGTACGAAGGACTTGCCTACAGGATAATGATGGCAGGCTACACTACCAAAACCTTCAAGATAATAAGAAACTACCTGAGGAACAGAAATTTTTATGTCAAAATAGATGACACAGACAAGTAGAAGCAGGAGTGCCCCAAAGTTCAGTTCTAGCACATCTATATCAACGATATTCCTAAAAACCCAAGAAATCTGTTAGCCCTATAAGCAGACGACACAGTAAACTCAATTTCAAATATCAAGAAGAAGATACTCTCCTATTGAAAGTAATAGGTAACACAAACATCACACTACAAAGATCGTGAAAGAGAAACAGGCAAAAAGAGTCAAAAGGTAAATAGGCAAAGATGGAAATCTAAAACAGCAGGTTAGGTTCAGTTCGAGGAGGTCGTGCTCCACAAGAAGTCTCACACTGTCCTTTCTATCGGGGTAGTTCATATATAAAGATACCCCCTGAGCAAACAAAAAAAAAACCGAATGCTTGAAACAAAGATTCATTCGTGGGGTTAGCTCAAATAATTTTCGATTATGTATATCAATAACTAGCAGACCCAGCCACGCGTTGCTGTGACTGAGGTATACGTTGGATTATTATTATTCTCAACCCTAACCTAACCTCAACCTAACCCAACCCTTACCCTTATCTCTATCCTTACCCTTGTGTATGAGTCTCAAAAGAATTTTCATATTCATAGGAATATGTTATGATCAATGTGTGAGATGTTCGATATAGAAAAATTACGAAAAGCACTGCCGTGAAGGCAGGAGCTTTTGAGCGCTCGTACATGCACCTTGTAGGTAGATTCGCATTTTCCAGTTTTAGAAATCAATTGAAGGAATTTTTGACTGCTGTCAAAAAAATTCTGAAACTTAGGCGAAACTCCAGACTTCATGTCGGTGCTTCAGCTGATCAATTTTTTCCGATAATTCGCTAGAATTTTCCACGGTATCTATGGTCTTGGTGATGCGATCTGGACAAAATTTTGCACGTAGTTTGAATACATTATTCCTGAGCTAGGTGCATAATTTCATTCCAATCCGATCGGTAGTTTCGAAACTATCACGAAAAAAATATTTTGAACGGCCATATTTACGGAACCCCTAGTCCAATTTTGCTCATTGATGAACATGACCGTGAAATTTGCGATCCAAACCCACCCTGAAAATTTCAAGTTCCTAGGCCTTTCCGTTCAAAAGTTAGAATTTTCTATGGTTTCTATGGTTCTGGTCATGCGATCTGGACAAAATATTGCTTCAATATATCATTCTCGATTAAAATACAAAATTTCATCTCGATCGAATCCGCAGTTTCGAATTTATCGAGAAAACAAAATTTCAAACGACCGTATTTACGGAACCCCTTGTATAATGTTGCTCATAGATAAACGTGATCACGACATTCGAGATCCACACCTATCCTGAAAATTTCAAGTCCCTAGGCGTTTCCGTTCAAAAGTTACAATTTTCTATGGTTTCTATGGTTCTGGTCATGCGATCTGGACAAAATTTCACATGTAGCTTGAACACCTCATTTTCCATTTGAGTGCAAAATTTCATCTCGATCAAATCTGTAGTTTTCAAGTAATCAGGGAAACAAAACTTTGAACGGCCATATTTACGGAACCCCTGGTGGAATTTGGCCCATTAACGAACTTAACCGAGCCATTCGGGAACTGAACCTACCCTGAAAATTTCAAGTTTCTAGGACATTCCGTTCGAGAGTTATCGTGTATACGGCCGGACGGCCGGACGGCCGGACGGACGGACGGACGGACGGACGGACAGACTCGAATTTTTCGACGGATTCGTCATCAGTGAGTCGAACATAGTCGATTGAGACCATTTTCGGCTCAAAATTCGAAAAATACAGACATCGTGACGAAATGATATAGCCCTCGTGTAAGTAGTACGAGCGCTCAAAAAAAAATACCTTAAAAGTTGGATTGAAACCTCGTCCCTCAATTATGTTCGAACCAAATGAAATCATTTGGAACACACTATTGTAATGCTGAATATTCTGCAGAAACGTTCAGATTAAGGTTCTTGTCCTGAAAGTAACGAATTCAAAGGTTCGGGTGGCGTTGTCAGTTGTGGCAATTTGATTTTTCCATTCAAACAACATAATCCTGGGGGTTCGTTTCGATATCTCAGAGCATTGCAGTGTTGACAAATAGTGATCATATTTCCAAAAGCCACCAATATATTGCTAGCATAATCGACTGTGGGATCATATCTAAATGCCAAACGCTCAAAGTTGATGATCATTTCATTGAATTCTATATTTTGTTGTATCTCGCCTGAGATCGATAATATCGATTTTTCCGGAGCTTGGGCAGATCTTGATTGAGAACCTGTCATTCTGTTTGCTCATTGTCTCGATCATTACGAACTCGCCTTGATTCACGCGTCCGCCGACCAATATTTGGACGCCTCACTGATGGCATTTTTATTAATCAAAATAACTATCCCACAACACAACGATATATATCAAACACAGTGATAAACTTCTAAGCAATTTCCAGAAACACGATAAACACGAAATATAAGTAATCTATGATTGTTCGCTTGATGGTTTCTTGTTTCTTTTCCGTACG